>CAMTDV010000001.1:71545139-73945139 GCA_947069175.1 Scalesia atractyloides
TTTTTGGTTCACTTCGGCATTAAGATGGAGACTTGTGTCGGCCATAGGTAGTTAGGAAGTGACTTTCTCCATGTGAATTTAATATTTTTTTAGGTCTTTTAGTGACTATGTCTTTCTTAATAGTAAATTACATGGATCATGTTATGGTTGTCAAAATTTTACTCTTAGTTTTTATGGTTGGTTGAAATTTCACCACCCTTCGTTAGTATAACTTTTATGAATTACGATATGGACTATTTGTTACACTCATAATCAGCTTTTAATTAGCTATTATGAAATATCACTCAAACTACTATAAACTCCTTCTTATATAAATATAAATATAAGACTTTAACGAGTGATTTTAAACAAAAAGGTTTACACTTACGATAGTATTAAAAACGTAAATTACTACAAGTTAGAAATAATCCTTATCTAAAATACAGCCTCACTAGTATTTTTCAAGAGACTAAACCACAACAAAAGTTAATGAACTTTTGGGAAGTGTTCGGTTCTGGACATGACTCGATCATCATCTGAGGTCTAAAGTGCATAATTACCTATCATACAATTTCATTCAAACAATTAGAAATTAAAAGCATTTGAACAAAATAATTAAACACAAGAAAGTGTGTGTGTGTGTGTTATAAATTTTCAGCCCCTTCCCTAGCCAGGTCAAATTCCACCTAGCTGGGTCAGCTGAATATGTGTTCTTAACAGCACCCTCCCTCGGCCGGGTCAGGTGTCCATCCGCCCGTGTCAGTTGAACACGTTTTCTTTTTCACCCAATTTACATCCAAATCTATCCAAATTCATTTCAATCGCTTAGTGTTTGTTTCTTAACATATATAACTCATAGTCTATAACCCGGATTCAAAATTTTTATGTTTCGCACACCCGTTACCAGTCCGCGCATATGTTTAAGTTCTAAAACTTAAATCAGCTAAAATCTTTGATATAATTATTTTCCCCACGACTATACCCATTACCCCCGGACGTATTAGTCTCGTGTTATACGATCCCAATACTTGGTTTGCGTGAACACTTATTTGATCCGTTGATGTTCAAGTGCTTAGACTTGAATCATTCGCATTTCTTCATATACTTTATCCGCTTTCCGACTCCAAACCATTACCCTAGTTCAATATTTTGTGTTTCGCGCTTCCGTTACCCGGTTGCGCTTTAACTTTAACTTTACTTCACCCAATTTCCGGGCCTTTACAAAAATCATTATTTACACTCCCGTTACCTGGTTTGCGTTCTACTTTATTTTGACCCCTTCAGTTTGTTCGTGTGAACACTATCACTTATGAGCAAACCAAACTCATGTATATCTCGTTCACAATCATTATACTAAAACCAATCATCATAAACTAATTTAAGAAAAATAACGAAGCATTTAGCCAGGTACTTTAGAGCTTCTCTTTAAGTCGTGTATCGCTCCCAACGTTATCACCCGCCTTATCACTTGAGGTCACCTATAGTGAATAACCCGACTAATTGTTAAGAACTCATAGTTCGAGTCAATAGCATGTAAACTTGCCAACAATCATCACAAGGTTCTTTTCATAGATTTTCCATACACTATCAACATCAAATTTCACTTAAGCATTTTGTCAAACACCTTGTAAGCATGAATTTTATACTACTTAT
Organism: Scalesia atractyloides; assembly: GCA_947069175.1. Lineage (NCBI taxonomy): Eukaryota > Viridiplantae > Streptophyta > Magnoliopsida > Asterales > Asteraceae > Scalesia > Scalesia atractyloides. The sequence continues at coordinate 71,546,772 of CAMTDV010000001.1, forward strand.
ATCAACTTAAGTAAACTTCATTAAACCATAAATTTTCCACTCATCAAGTCAATATGCTCAATATAATTGAATTAATTTCTATATTCCAGTTTATCACACCTCATAAGCATAAATTAACTATCATTATTTATGCATTCTATACCTTTACGAAAACCTACTTACTTATTACATAACACGGTGATCCTAACACTTGTTTCTTGATAAACCATTAACAATGTCAGTTAGGATTAAGACCTTAGGTTCACACAACACTTTCCTAAGTCACGCTATCAACAATTTAACAAAAAACTCAATCCTCCAAGTTTTCTACAAAAACAATCATCATCCAAAACGAAATTTACTACATAACTTGTGTTAATCATGTATGGATGACTAGTAATCTCTACACATACACGAATTCTAGCCCTAATTGCTTTCCAATTTGTTGATTTTAGGTTAAATGAAGGTTTTCATCTTCTCTCTCTCTCTCTCAACACACACTTGTGTGTGTTGTTTTCAATTTTAGTGTCTTAAGCCTCAAGTTTCCTTTTAGTCAACTTAGGTCCTTAATGTTTGATCCTTATTTGAAAAGGGGCTCGAATTCCATTCTTTTTATTGTATTTTCATATGTATTTAACCAAGTCCAAGTGTTCCTAATTACCGTACAATAATCTTGTCACATAATATGCTAGCTCCTTTATATATATTATATATATATATATATATATATATATAGGTAGAGGTTCATGTGAGAAAATTTAAAAGTGTGAGAAGGATAAGAAAGATTATGGAGGTGACATATGTCCCTTTTTATTTTGTTAGTTTAAGGGTATAAGTGTAATTTAACTAATAAAATCTAATTATGGAATGAATATATGCAACCGATTTTTGGCAGTTATTGTAGGGATTTTCAAATTTGAAATAACACTCTAACTCATAAAAACACCACAGCATGTATATTGAATGCATACATCTTATAAAGAACAGAAATATAACAAAAATAACACCATAACTCATAAAAACACCACAACAGTTATACTGAAGGCACACATCCTATAAAGAACACCCTAACATTGAATATAACAGAAATAACACCCTAAATATATAGAAACAGAAATAACTCTACATAAGTATATCAATATGGTACTCATATTAAAGATAAAAAACACTCGTTATTATGGTGTAATTTTTTTTTAAAAGAGTTACGTATAAAAAGTTATTGATTTTTAAAAAAGATGGGGGGAACTTTGCATTTGTATTAATGTTAGTTTCTTAATTTAAAAATATTAAATTTACCTTTATACCCTTAATAAAGAAAAATAATTAGTGAATTTAATAGTCAACAGTATTTACAGAATTGTCACTATTATCTCAACCATTAGATTAAATATCTAATGATTTAGATTATTTCTTATCCTTCTCACACTTTTAAATTTTCTCACAATAACCTCACCCTATATATATATATATATATATATATATATATATATATATATATATATAAACACACACACTTATACACATTTTTATCGTTTTACTTATTATTTTTGGGGTGTTACATATACACTAAAGTTATTATTATAAATTTAAATTCAGTATAACAAAAAATATAATAACAATAATATTAATTATTACTATTATTATTATAATTTATTTTTATATTCTTTTATAAATAATAAATATATTATATATATTACTATCCTTTATTTATCAAAATTCTTCACCCTCTCAAGATACTATTTATTTTTCCTTTGATTTAATTGGTCAAAACCACCACTCTACCACCCCAACCTCTCTTTCTCTCTCTCTTTACTAATTCTCATCTCATAACAACACATTCTATCCACGAGTGCCTCACTCCATGCGTCAAACTCTACCCTCCATTATTATACCTTTTTAAATTTATAAACATAAAAAATTTAACTATATAACATAAAAGAACATATTAACAAATTCCATAATATTGTTACCAAAAAGTAGTTGTTATTACTATCAAACGTTTTTAAATCTTTGAAGTTCAAATTATAATTATTATATATAGTAAAACATATTAATGAACGACAATCAAATAAAAATATCAAAATTGCTATGATAGTATGTTACGTTTTAGTTCGAATTTGGCAACTTAATCGGTCATAACGAACGCATATATGGTTTAACGTTTTTTATACATATTTTTGTTTGGCTTAAGAGTCTTCCCGTAACACGTGAGTGTTAAATACTAGTGGATATAAAAACATAACCTTAAGTTAATATTTATAATTTCAATTTAGGGTGTTAGGAGACTAAATAATTTAGTTTATATTACGTACCGTTACTTACCTAGCTATTATGTAAATTTTATATAATAATATAATATAATAATTCATAACGATTACTTACCTAGCTATTACGTATATTTTATATATAATTCATTGACATTTTCAGACAAGGAATACAATCAAACTTGCATTTTATATAAATTAGTTATCAACGGTTATTAAGTTAATGGCCATTGAGGCTTTTACTAAATTGTCTACTTGTCTGGATAAAATAGGCTAGGGGTTTAATTTCGAAGAATTGCAACGGTTATTAAGTTTACTTTTTAAAAATATATTATTGTCTAACATTTCAAAAAAAATTTATATGTTCTGTTTTTCTTTTCAAAATATTCTATATTAAGTATGCTTTTATGACAAGAAAATTGATTTACATGTAATAAAATTATTTAATGTCTAAAAAACTGAAATTATGTTCGAGTTTTCATACACGTATCAGAAAATTGTAGCAACAGAAACTTGTGTATGAATCGATCCACACCAAACTTTGGATTGCCCAACAGGAGTACAGAATAGAATAGAAAACAAACAAACGTAGCGTATTTCAAAAAATTGTGTACGAACCGATCCATACTGATCTCCATGTTTCTCTCTCTATGTATAAGTGTGTATGTATTTATAAATGTGTTTATATATATATATATATATATATATATATATATATATATATATATTCAAAAAATTGTGTACGAACCGATCCATACTGATCTCCATGTTTCTCTCTCTATGTATAAGTGTGTATGTATTTATAAATGTGTTTATATATATATATATATATATATATATATATATATATATATATATATATATATATATATATATATATATAATATATATATTATAATTATTTTTATTGTTTTTATTTAAAAGTAAAATAAAATAACAAAAATTAAAAAACATAAAAATGAATAGGTAAATTGTCAAAATCGTCCCTAAGTTAACGATATATTTTAACTGGGTCTATGATCTTGATGGAAATGACAACAAAATCAAATATCAGGTGTCTAGATAAAAAAAGTTATTTTGGATGTAACAGGCTAGTCAGCCCAACCTCAATGATGATTTTGACAGTTTACTCTTTAACTTCATTTTCTTTAATTATTTGCGTACGTTAAACTAAACAAAAAAAATAGAATATGCATGTGTGTTTAGTTTTTTCTTGGCATTCGGGTATATTTTTTTGTTAAAAACAAGTTTATTCAAATACTTATTATTTTCTTCATACTCCATAGTAAATTTTGTTGAAAACAGAATTTAGTTTATAGTATACTAATTTTTTGTATCGTAGGTATAACGATTGAGTACCATAGTACCATATTGATACCATGATGAACCAAATCGATACATATTAGGTTTTCAATCATGTAGAAAACACGTGTCGATATTCTTTTGAGACTTTCATATTATTTTTTGGTTTTCTCCTTCGATTGTTATACCGAGTGTTGGTACAGGTAATATACCTTTCTCTTTCGGTTGTTATACCATCTGCTAGTACCTGTAATGAAGATTTATCTTTCGGTTGCTATACCGAATACTGGTACCACAATGAATTAAACCGATACCGAAACGAATTCTCGCCGCATCGTGCGGTAGTCCTACTAGTTTTGTTTTTAAATAATTTCATTGTAGTTGAGTTTAGGAAACAAATACCTTGTCTTAACGTCAAACACCCCTTCCATTGACAGAATTATCATACGGAGAACGATGTCGCCCGACACCATTGAATTTTAGGTATCATGTGTAACACGTAATAGGAAAATTTCGAGGGATGCCATTATTTTTTATTAGCGCCACCAGTGTCTTTTTATGAACGAAACCATTATTTTTTTCTAACCTCTTACATATTCAACAAATTTATAGTTTAAAAATTAAGTCCAGTTAGTTCATTTTTAATAGGGTACTTATTAAAGGGCAATAAAGGCCCATATTTTACTTTTAGATCTTTTAACCCAATAACTATAATAGCACATGTTCGATTAGTTTATTTTGAATTGTTTAACCGAAATTAAACAAAAACTGAAAAAAGGTCATCAAATGTATACTACGAGAACTCAGGAATGGGAGGAGAGCAGGAATAACTAGATAGTCAAGTAGAGGCCATGATGGTTGAGGGTTGAGGGAATAGGGACGATTTCAATAATCATTTTCAATTTATCATCAATATTCAAGTATTCATTATAGATGGAGGGATATAGAGCCAGAAACCCTGCGCTGGCGTAGGAGGCCATGCCATCAGAATACTATCAGGTTGCTTAATAAACCTTACAAATTTTGCACAACGGTAAGTCAGACCTGAAAGCGCAGCTCTTATTTAAACCCGCACGAGGACAAAGAGAAAAAACATCTAAACTTCATTTAACATGCTTGCGCGGAACCGCGTAAAGGTCTGGTTAAGCTTGAAGCAAGAAGGAATTGTCAAAACTCTTAAGTCTGGTGCACAGACATCTTCGCGCGCAGGTAACAAAGAACTAAGCTAAAGGAATCTTTTCTGTTATAACCAACTGGACAGGTGGCATTAGATCAAGGCTCTACAGCCTTGGATCTTCTAGAAGCATTGAATGGCAATCATGCAGGCCCTTATTCGGTTATAACCGAATATGACGTGGTAACATCTGGGACGTCTATCTTGCACCCAAGTATCAGCTTAATCTTCATGAAGATCTAAAGTAAATCACCGTCCACGTGGCTCTTCCCGATGGTGGATCATTTTCTAATCCGTGTGCATGGATGGAGATGTAACCACTAACGATGAAAAAGATTCTGTTATATTTCCGTTATATCCTGACACCCAAATCTCTGGCAATGAATAGAAGACTTGAGGTACAAGCTATTCATTCACTCTTCACTACTTACACTTCATCTTCTACAAGTCATTGTACTTATACTCACGCCAGTGGGTGATCACGAGGAGAATGCCCCCTTTCCCCGTGGCGAGGCTAACAGAGGCTTTCTGTTTTGCAGTGATTCCGGATGAAGTTCTTCCCCTCGAAGATCAAACAAGAGATTAACCCTCATATGCAGAAACCATGTCCACGTATCTAGATCTATTCCGATAATCCTGGTTCGGTGTTTCTTCATTCGCGCCATCCGATCTCTCCTTTTTAATCTTCTTCTCTTGTTTGTTTCTTACAACCTTCAGTTTTCATGGTTGATGGTCCGTCGAGTTTGCCACGAGATCCTCGGGCCGAGGTCAGGAACACAGTTCATGTTTCTCGGGTCGACGGACAAGTGGAGGAAGGATTCTCCAAGGATGTTGGTGTTCGTCACAATTCCGGTCGTGTGAACATTCCAGTAACTCCGAGGGTTCAAGCTGAAACTCCTTTTGTTCAATTCGCGTCAATATTACCTCTTGTGAGACTCCGATATCCTGGTTCGTTAAATCTCAAACCGCTCTAAATTTTGTTTATGCGCAACTCTATGCACAAACCAATGCATCAGCTGCACCAGTACAATTGCCGACGACTCACGTGCATGCTTCGCCTGCACCACGATTGTTGAGTTAGGATTCACCAACTAAAGAGCGTGTACCATCCCACATCTCTTGAAGAGAGACAGAAGAGTATTCTTAGTCCAAGCCCAGATACGAGTCAAATACCAAGAGGCGAGCATCGGTCCATTCTCGTCTGGACCCGCATCCATCTCAGGGGCGGGACACCCAGTGTGAAGAATATGACAAAACATACGATGAAGGTGACAATGCTAGCGTGTTTAACCGGTTGCAAAAGGATCATGTTGTGTACAAGCCTAAGTCACGTGCGGTATACAATCCAGAGGCTGAACATGATTATAATCTGATCTATAGACCGGCTGAAGCAGCAGAACAATCCAAGTTTGTGAAGGAAATTACGTTGCTCCGTTTGGGCGTGCAAAGTTACCTCCCAACAAGGGAAAATTTAATGGTATGTCAGATACAGATGATCACATGCGCTTATTTACCAGCGCTGGACTCATCGGGGGATGGACGTTGCCTATGTGGTGTCATTTGTTTTTTCAAACCCTCATAGGCGCTGCGCGCGTATGGTTTGATAATCTGCCAACGGGTAAACTTACTTCCTGGAAAGATCTTAAGAATAAGTTCTTAACTCACTTCAGCCAGCAACGGAGATATGTTAGAGACTCTTCGGAGGTCATGACATCTGGCGAAGAGATGACGAAAGTTTGGAAGATTTCATTACTCGTTATAACAAAGAGGTTCTTGAGATCGATGATGTGCATGAAGATCTGATTCGCCGCACAATTCAAGTACGCCATTCGGTGTGATGAGATGATAAAGGTTTTTCGGAAAGTGTGGGTCTCCCAAAAAGTTGGGATAAACTTATGGCGACAGCCAAAGTTTATGCTCAAACTGAGCACAACTTGAGTTCCGACAGACCTCCCATGCCTCAATATCGTCCACAAGATATGAGCAGAAATATCGATAATAAAAACAAGAAGAATTGGAAATAGTCGAACCAAACTCTTTTTCTTATTCGCCAATCGATGCGCTACAAGTAACAAAATTACTACTCAAAGGGCGATAAAACAAGAAAATCGAGGCAGACAGTGGACACCTCTAACAAAATCTACAGCGGGGGTACTTAGCCTCGAGAATCATCAGTTTGAACAGCCACAACCAATGAAAATAAAAAAGGTCAGGATCCAAACCTTTTATGTGATTATCACAAGGATAGAGGTCATAATGCCGACAACTGCATAAGCTTGCGCATCGAGATCGAAAAGGCATTGAAAAGTGGGAAGCTCACTCATCTGCTTCAGAATGTGCGCAAAGAAGTTCATCAGATTACTAGCGGTGACGAACGCCCGAGCAATAAGAAGATGAAGCAAGCCTTTGTCAATATGGTGCAAGGTGACCCAGCGTGTAAGCGTTGTCACAAGAAAGGTTATACGACACATTGGTGCGAGCAACAGGTAATTTTTCCCATAGTTCCTGGTGGTCCTCAAGAAGAAAGACTGGTAGTGATAACTGGCATTTTTGGCCATTATCGCACCGATTATATGTTTATTGATCCGGGTAGTCCTACTAATATCATTTATGAGCAATGTTTTAAGCAGCCAGACCCAAAGGACAAAGCGCGCTTAGAACCAGTTGATTTCCCATTAACTTGTTTTTGTAATGAAGCCTTTTTTCCTCTCGGGCTAATCTCTTTCCCAGTTACTCTTTCAGATGAGAAGCAGTCGCGCACGAGTCATGTTAATTTTATGGTTATGCCTGTAACATCTCGCCATGACGTCTTGCTAGGTCGTCGCGAACGAAGGAATTTCAATATGATTACTTCGACTCCTCATGTTGCATGTGTTTTTCCAACAGAAATCGTGTGGCAATTATGTATTCAAGGAAAGAAGTTATGACCATAGATGAGGAACCACCAATGAAAGTTGCGAAGCCATCTCAGGTTGGTGAACTAGAAAAATGGGTGCTTAATAGCAAATACCCAGAACAAACGGTGTTGTTAAGCCCGCCATGTCCCCCGCAGTCAGGCCACAACTTAAACAACTTCTTTTTTGCAATATGGATATTTTTGCTTGGTCACCGGCGGACATGACAGGGGTACCAAGGGACGTCGCAGAGCATGCGCTACAGACGTTTTCATCTGTAGAACCAGTTGTGCAGAAAAAGCGCAGTTTTAATACGGAGAAAACTCGCATTGAATGAACAAGTTTCTGAGCTTTTCCCAGCTGGTAGTCTAAGAGAGGTGCGCTATCAAACTTGGGTAGCAAATCCAGTTATGGTCCAAAAAGACAATGATAGATAGCGCATGTGTGTTGATTTTAAAGATCTGAACAAAGCGTGCCCAAAAGACTATTACTCTTTACCGGAGATCAATAAGAAAGTGGATTCTCTCACTTCTTTTTGTAGGAAATGTTTCCTAGATTGCTGCATGTCACACCCCGGATTTCCTGTAACATTTGTCAAAAACGGGTTTCCAAAACCCGCTCCGTTTTGTAATCGAATATCAAGCTATAAAAGTCACGTTGAATATTTATGAGTATTTTGATTTAAAATGATACATAATAATAAATAAACTAAACTATAAAAATTATATTTGATAAAAAGTTAAAACAAAATAAATAAAAAAGAAATGCTGCTGCCGGGACTCGAACCCGGGTCAGCCGGTTTACAACTCCAACGACTTAACACACACTCACATCACCACTCCGCCACTTGTTGTTTTCTGTTATCTCTAGGAAACAAATAACATTTATACACAAACTCGGTTAAACCGGTTGCGCCAACTGAGAAACGGAAATCGGCAAATCAATCGTCAAATCGCTTGATTACTCGCACATTCAGTTTATAACCGATGCACCGACGATTTTTAATCAAGTCGGAATTGATTGAACATCAATCCTCATCATTATCGGTTTTTATAACCGAAAAATAATCAAGTCCAGATTACTTCAACTCCTGACCCCTCTCGCGACTCAGAAACGTCACACCAACATTCCATTTCACTTTCGTCACATTTTCAAACCATCAGAACGCATAAATCAGCTCGCCGGAAATTTCTGTAAAGTTCGCCGGAAAACCGTATTTGTCCTCAAGTCGGTAAGTTCTTCAAGACCATCGTAATCTAACAGTTGTTAGGCTGTTTCTAACTCAAACTATCCATTTGAAATTGAATTCAGGCACCATTATCAGATAATTCCAGTTCGCCGGAAATTTCCTGAAAGTTTTTATTTCCGTCTGTGAAACGGTAAGGACCTTCAATCCTGCTGTTAACGTTTGTTTATCACTTCAATTCCACGATTGACTAATCAAAATGGTTAATTGTTTTGGTTCAGTTGAGGTGCACAAAAACAGAGCCGACGCATTTGCCGGAAATTCTGTGATATATCATTCCTACGGTATGTTACTTCCAACATCGTTTCTGTCATTTCATTTTAACCTTAAGAATGTTTGATAATCGTAAAAACAAGAAACGGATCAGTGATTCAGTCGACGGAAATTTGAATGAAGAAGACGAAGTTAGTTAAGTTATAAGTTTATTTAAAACCAGTAAAATGAACGGGTTAGACACACAGTCCAGCGGTGGACTATGTGCAAAATATACACGCATGTCCCGAGTTCGATCCCTGATACACGCACTCCTTATGTAATAAAATGCCTTTTTGTTTAAAAACTAAACCGGGTTAACTCCGTTAGTTGTTAAGTATAATAAAAACCGAGATATTAACCAGGTTAGACACACAGTCCAGCGGTGGACTGTGTGCAAATCTAAGTCACATGTCGCGCGTTCGAAACCCGTCACTGGCACCGGTTCGTTGAATTAAAATGTTTTTGAAATTAAAAGAATTTTGGTTAAACCGAATTAGTATATAAATATAATTAAAAACAAGATTATTTCGGGTTAGACACGTAGCTCAGTTGGTAGAGCTGCGTGCACGCGTACGGGAGGTCTCGGGTTCGAGCCTCACCCGGCGCAAACAATTTCGCTGACCGAACCGGTCAACAAGTCAACAGGTCAACGGTCAACGCAAAATAAACAATGTTTTTTATATTTTTATTTATTTAATTTAATTTAAAAATCAATTAAAAATACTTAAAATAACATTTTTAAAGATAGAAAATAGCCTTAAACTCACAAAAATATATCTAAAAATTTCATTAAAATCCTTAATAAAATCCACTCATTTACTATATTTTTCCGTTATTATTTAGGTTAGAAAATCTCGTTGTTCAATTCTTCCGATTCGTGCGCATCTCATCATCTCCATTCAATCGCACCCAATGTGAGTGAATCTTTACAAATTCCCCGTTTTAATCACGTTTTGGGGTGTATCATGTGTCTTGTTATATATATTATAATTAAACCATTGTGCATACATCATATCATGAACATGTGTATTCAGTTTGTTTCAACTGTTGTGTAGTTATTGTTGGATGCAATTTATTATTTTCAGTACATGCAATTTCATAGGCCGCCACTCCCCATTACATTATGAGCGTTGAGCATGTTCCCCATTTTATTATGAGGTTGAACCTGGCGTGCCCACACACGATCGGCTCCGTTTGATTGAGCCTTGATCGCACAGACATTTTTCATTTTCAACACATGCAATACGATCGGCTCCGTTTGATTGAGCCTTTATCGCACAGTTTCATTTATGTTATTTATCGTATGATGTTGGTATGTTCATGTATGCTGTCATATGTTATTGTATGTTATAGTTGTGATTGCTATTTGCCACTGCTTGATTATTTACATTTGCTCATTTATGATTATGCACAATTTTTCATTGATAAACTAACAAGTAATTCATTAATAAATGTTTATCTAATAAGGTTCACTCGCCAACTTATGTTGACCCAAAAACCCCCATTTTTACACATGATACAGGTGAACCAGCAGCAGCTAGGAACACATAGGATTGGACTAGAAGAATAAAATGATTTAGAGTTGGGATTGTTATGTTTGGTTTATTTTCTTTGTATTGTATGAACATGTTTGGATATTTGGAAATGTAACTTTGACTTTATTATATATGAAACATATTAGTAAATGTCATGAGCTTTGGTGATAACCCAATTATGCCCCGACTCTTATTCCGCTGCGGGTCGGGGTGTGACAGATTGGTATCAGAGCCATGACTATAGGGATATAGGATAGGTTATTAGACCCTTAGAGCCTATACTATAGTTGATTAGAAACTTATAAGATTTTTGTGTGTTACATGCCAAATTTCATGATGTTTATATGTTTTATGTTAAATGTTATATTCAATATTATGCAAGCATGTTCATAAGTATGTATTATCATATAATGCCTATCATGAATCATATACTCGTAACATATCACATCCATGAAAGCACACACCACATCATGATTGCTTTTACAATGATTTTTGTGTTTTCAAATCTCATCAAAGTGAGTTCTCATGACGGGCATGTAGTAACTGGAAGGGTACCAGTACCGGTAGTCGGAACGTCCTGTCTAGGCTGGCATTCGTATAAATCCAAAATAAAGGACCAGTTTGCCTACCTGGGGACTAACGATGAGAGTACGAAGTACCTATTAGGCCAAAGCATGCTATAACAAACGTCGTGTGAGCTAACCCCACTTTGAGTTGTCATTGTGTCTACACCTGGACACGTTCCGACCAAACATCTCATGAACATATTTTGTGGTTTTCATTCGGGTGATGCGAGTGTTAAATTGCCAATACTAATGTGAATCATACCAAGCCAATAGCCATGGGGGCCCACATGACTATATAGGTGAAGGTATGGGAGACATTTGAGGCCAGACATGAGCATACCCAAGACATCCTATGGATGTAGTTGCATTATTGATATTTATGTTATTTTCATTTTCTTAAAGACACATGACACCTAAAAAGACACCATAAACTCACAATCTTCTCATTGTATGATCCTGTAGATGTCTTCTAGACAGCAACGAAGGGGTAAAAGATCAGGAAGGTCTCAGGAACGCTTGGCCACACAGATCGCGAAACAAATGGCCACGATACTGCCTGACATTGTGGTCCAAGTACAACAAGCCCTCGCTACAAATCCTACTAACCCTCCCCAACAACATGACCAGAACATCGACAACCCTCCTACCAGCAAGTGTTCATACAAACATTTCAAGTCTTGTGATCCTCCTAAATTTGAAGGACCGAGGGTGTCACTGCTCTCCTACATTGGTTCGAGGAGATGGAAAACACCTTTCTAAACTGCGATTGTCCTGAGGATCGCAAGGTTCGTACGCTACCGGGAGACTATTTGGGGTAGCTCTCACTTGGTGGAATACTAAGAAAGGGAAGAGGGGAACTGAAGATGCAATGGCCTTAACTTGGGAGGAGTTAAGGGAAATCATGACTAGGCGTTTCTGTCCTAGGAGCGAAATTAAAAAACTGGAGGACGAAATTCATTCTCTAAAGCAAAAGGAGGGTGATCACATCACCTATAACAAGAGGTTCTTGGAGTTGAACCAAATGGTTCCAAATTTGTTCACCCCAACCTATCGTCTGACCGAGCATTATATTCGAGGACTTCCCTCGAAAATCCAAGATTCAGTTCTCAGCGTTTCACCAGTAACACTTGAAGCTGCTATGGAGCTAGCAACTGAACTGACCGAGAACCGAATTCGCAACGGGAAGTTCAAAGAAGAGAAAAAGAAAGCCCCTGTTGAGGGTCAAACTTCAAAACATCCCATTTCTTCCTCTAAGTTTGCCAACAAGAAGAAGCGCAACACCAGAAATTTCGCTGTTACTCAAACCAACCTCCCAATTCCTGCTGCACCCATTACTCAAGTCACTCCTTCACCCGCACCATACAGAAGACCTTACACTGGCCCGTTACCAAAATGCAACCATTGGCAATATCACCATTCCCCTGATCATCCTTGCCAATATTGCACCGGCTGCAGTCGCGTAGATTATACTGTTCAAACCTGCCGCATGCCTCAACGAACGAACCGCCACCAACCTTTAACCCAAACCCACCAACAATTAATGGGTCAAGCCCAACAACCCCTACCATTACCACCCACCCAACATTTAGCCCAAACATACTACCAACCCAATTATCCTATGGGCCAACCTATGCGAGCTTGCTACAATTGCGGAGACCCAAGCCATTTCAGAAACACTTGTCCAAGGTTGGTGAACATTATTCATGCTCAGGCCCAAGCCAACCCGGTTAATCAAGCGAACCAAGCTCCTCCACCTGCAAGAGGAAGAGCTTTCAATATTAACGCGAATCAGGCTAGAGCTGACGGCAATGTGGTTAACGGTACGTTCCTTATAAATGGTAGATATGCATCTATGTTATTTGATACTGGTGCGGATAGAAGTTTTGTGTCTTTAGAATTTGAACCTATCTTAAGCAAAAATCGGGATAAGCTCACGGAATCCATAACGGTAGAAGTTGCGGACGGGAAACCAGTTTCATTAAACTCTATTATACCCAACTGTACACTCACCTTAAACGACCACGATTTCTCAGTCGACCTTATTCCTATGAAGCTGGGAAGTTTTGATATCATAATCGGTATGAATTGGCTCAGTCAACATCAGGCAGAAGTTGTATGTCGTGAAAAATTTATTCGTATTCCTCTTTCAAACGGTCAGACTCTTCGAATCATTGGAGAAACCTCGTCGAAAGGGCTCAGCTTAATGTCTTGTCTTCAAGCTCAAAAATATCTTCGCAAGAATTATGTCGCGTTTTTAGCTCATATCATCAAAAAGGGAACCATGGAGAAGAAACTTGAAGACATTCCTGTAGTAAAAGACTTCCTGCAAGTTTTTCCTGACGACATTTCAGGACTTCCTCCGGTTAGAGACGTCGAATTCCGTATTGATCTTATACCTGGTGCTACACCAGTTGCAAAGTCTCCTTATAGGTTAGCCCCCTCTGAAATGCAAGAGCTAGCCAGTCAATTACAAGAGTTGACTGACAAGGGATTCATACGTCCTAGCTCGTCGCCTTGGGGTGCACCTGTCCTTTTTGTAAAGAAGAAAGATGGATCGTTTCGTATGTGCATCGACTACAGAGAGCTCAACAAGTTAACAATCAAGAATCGCTATCCTTTACCTCGCATTGATGATCTTCTTGACCAACTACAAGGTGCCAGCTACTTTTCAAAAATCGACCTTCGATCTGGCTATCATCAACTTAGAGTGCATGAAGAAGACGTCCCTAAGACTGCTTTTCGAACTCGTTATGGCCACTATGAATTCATGGTTATGCCATTTGGTTTAACCAACGCACCAGCTGTCTTTATGGACCTAATGAACAGAGTCTGCAAACCTTATCTTGATCGATTTGTTATAGTCTTCATCGACGATATTCTTATTTATTCAAAATCTAAATCTGATCATGAGCGTCATCTTCGACTCATCCTTGCACTTCTAGAAAAGGAAAAGCTTTATGCCAAATTCTCTAAATGTGAATTCTGGTTAAAAGAGGTGCAATTCCTCGGGCATGTAGTCAATGACAAGGGAATACATGTCGACCCTTCAAAGATCAAAGCGGTTCAAGAATGGCAAGCTCCATGTACACCAACTGAAGTAAGATCTTTCCTTGGTCTAGCGGGCTATTATCGTCGGTTCATTTCAAACTTCTCTCGCATTGCTGTACCACTCACGGCTTTAACTCATAAGGGAAAACCTTTCATATGGGGACCCAAGCAAGAAGAAGCCTTTCAAACTCTTAAACAAAAACTTTGTGATGCACCAATCCTCACTCTTCCTGAAGGTTGTGATGATTTTGTAGTCTATTGCGACGCGTCAGGGCAAGGATTAGCTGCGTTCTAATGCAAAGAGGAAAAGTCATAGCTTATGCTTCGAGACAACTCAAGACACATGAAAAGAACTACACCACTCATGACCTAGAACTTGGAGCCGTTGTGTTCGCTCTTAAGATATGGAGACATTATCTCTATGGTACTAAGTGTGAAATATACACTGACCACAAGAGTCTTCAACATATCTTCAATCAAAAGGAGTTAAACATGAGGCAACGAAGATGGGTCAAACTTCTAAATGACTATGACTGTGAAATTAGATACCACCCTGGTAAAGCAAATGTGGTGGCTGATGCACTTAGTCGAAAGGGTTATGCGAACTCCATTCGTCTTCTATGTTCGCAAATTATAACTGACATTAAAGATCAAATTCGAGAAGCCCAACACGTTTCAATAACGGAAGAAGATGTACGAAAGGAGATGTCCTGTGGAGCTGAGCTAAAAATTGAAACTAAATCTGACGGTATTCTGTACTACCTAGATCGTATCTGGATTCCTAACCACAACAATCTTCGTGAAATTCTTATGAATGAAGAAAACGTGATATTCTATACACCCAGGAGCCGATAAGATGTATCAAGACCTACGATATACCTATTGGTGGCCTGGAATGAAGAAGGATATTGCCGTTTTGTTTCCAAGTGCCTTACATGTTCCAAGGTGAAGGCTGAGCACCAAAGACCCTCAGGACTTCTGGTCCAACCGGAAACACCTGTATGGAAGTGGGAAAATATAACCATGGATTTCATTACCGGGTTACCTCGCACTTCTGGTGGGTATGACACCATATGGGTAATTATAGACCGACTTACAAAATCAGCTCACTTTATTCCTATCCGTGAAGATTTCAAGAACGAAAAGCTTGCCCGTATTTATATCAACGAAATCGTAAGCCGACATGGGGTACCGTTAAGCATTATTTCTGATCGTGATGGTCGTTTCACTTCACGAACATGGCAAGCAGTACAATCCGCTATGGGCACGCGATTAGATCTCAGTACCGCCTATCATCCTCAAACTGATGGACAGTCCGAGCGCACCATTCAAACTCTTGAAGATATGCTTCGAGCATGTGTCATAGACTTCAAGGGAAATTGGGACGCCCACATACCATTAGTTGAATTTTCGTACAACAACAGCTATCATTCAAGCATCGGCATGGCACCTTTTGAAGCCTTATATGGTCGTAAGTGCCGATCTCCTGTATGTTGGCACGAAATTGGGGAAGCTCAAATTACTGGTCTAGAATTGATCCAAGAAACCACAGACAAGATCCATCAAATTCGAAACAATCTTCTAGCGGCTCAAAGTCGTTAAAAGAGTTATGCAGATAAACGACGGAAAGAGTAGGTCCTTAGAGTTTAACATTGGTGATCATGTACTTTTAAAAGTATCACTGTGGAAGGGAGTAGTTCGTTTTGGTCAAAAGGGCAAGCTAGCACCACGTTACGTAGGACCTTTCAAGATACTCGAAAGAGTAGGTCCTGTAGCATACAAGCTTGATCTACCAGAAGAACTCAACAGGATTCATCCCACATTCCACGTGTCGAACTTGAAGAAGTGCCTCGCTGATGAAAACCTCCACATTCCTCTGGAAGATATTCAGATTGATGAATCTATGCATTTTATTGAAACACCTGTAGAGATCATGGACTTCGGGGGAAAAACGTCTGCGACGAAGTCGCATTCCAATTGTTAGGGTACGCTGGCAGTCGAAACGGGGACCTGAGTTTACTTGGGAACGTGAAGACTCAATGCCTGAAAAATACCCGCATCTTTTTCCTACTACTTCAACTACTTACATTTCGGGAAGAAATTCCTAAAAGTAGGGGATACTGTAACATTTATCAAAAACGGGTTTCCAAAACCCGCTCCGTTTTGTAATCGAATATCAAGCTATAAAAGTCACGTTGAATATTTATGAGTATTTTGATTTAAAATGATACATAATTAATAAATAAACTAAACTATAAAAATTATATTTGATAAAAAGTTAAAACAAAATAAATAAAAAAGAAATGCTGCTGCCGGGACTCGAACCCGGGTCAGCCGGTTTACAACTCCAACGACTTAACACACACTCACATCACCACTCCGCCACTTGTTGTTTTCTGTTATCTCTAGGAAACAAATAACATTTATACACAAACTCGGTTAAACCGGTTGCGCCAACTGAGAAACGGAAATCGGCAAATCAATCGTCAAATCGCTTGATTACTCGCACATCAGTTTATAACCGATGCACTGATGATTTTTAATCAAGTCGGAATTGATTGAACATCAATCCTCATCATTATCGGTTTTTATAACCGAAAAATAATCAAGTCCAGATTACTTCAACTCCTGACCCCTCTCGCGACTCAGAAACGTCACACCAACATTCCATTTCACTTTCGTCACATTTTCAGACCATCAGAACGCATAAATCAGCTTGCCGGAAATTTCTGTAAAGTTCGCCGGAAAACCGTATTTGTCCTCAAGTCGGTAAGTTCTTCAAGACCATCGTAATCTAACAGTTGTTAGGCTGTTTCTAACTCAAACCATCCATTTGAAATTGAATTCAGGCACCGTTATCAGATAATTCCAGTTCGCCGGAAATTTCCTGAAAGTTTTTATTTCCGTCTGTGAAACGGTAAGGACCTTCAATCCCGCTGTTAACGTTTGTTTATCACTTCAATTCCACGATTGACTAATCAAAATGGTTAATTGTTTTGGTTCAGTTGAGGTGCACAAAAACAGAGCCGACGCATTTGCCGGAAATTCTGTGATATATCATTCCTACGGTATGTTACTTCCAACACCGTTTCTGTCATTTCATTTTAACCTTAAGAATGTTTGATAATCGTAAAAACAAGAAACGGATCAGTGATTCAGTCGACGGAAATTTGAATGAAGAAGACGAAGTTAGTTAAGTTATAAGTTTATTTAAAACCAGTAAAATGAACGGGTTAGACACATAGTCCAGCGGTGGACTGTGTGCAAAATATACACGCATGTCCCGAGTTCGATCCCTGATACACGCACTCCTTATGTAATAAAATGCCTTTTTTGTTTAAAAACTAAACCGGGTTAACTCCGTTATTTGTTAAGTATAATAAAAACCGAGATATTAACCACGTTAGACACACAGTCCAGCGGTGGACTGTTTGCAACACTAAGTCACATGTCGCGCGTTCAAAACCCGTCACTGGCACCGGTTCGTTGAATTAAAATGTTTTTGAAATTAAAAGAATTTTGGTTAAACCGAATTAGTATATAAATATAATTAAAAACAAGATTATTTCGGGTTAGACACGTAGCTCAGTTGGTAGAGCTGCGTGCACGCGTACGGGAGGTCTCGGGTTCGAGCCACACCCGGCGCAAACAATTTCGCTGACCGAACCGGTCAACAAGTCAACAGGTCAACGGTCAACGGTCAACGCAAAATAAACAATTTTTTTTATATTTTTATTTATTTAATTTAATTTAAAAATCAATTAAAAATACTTAAGAATAACATTTTTAAAGATAGAAAATAGCCTTAAACTCACAAAAATATATCTAAAAATTTCATTAAAATCCTTAATAAAATCCACTCATTTACTATATTTTTCCGTTATTATTTAGGTTAGAAAATCTCGTTGTTCAATTCTTCCGACTCGTGCGCATCTCATCATCTCCATTCAATCGCACCCAATGTGAGTGAATCTTTACAAATTCCCCGTTTTAATCACGTTTTGGGGTGTATCATGTGTCTTGTTATATATATTATAATTAAACCATTGTGCATACATCATATCATGAACATGTGTATTCAGTTTGTTTCAACTGTTGTGTAGTTATTGTTGAATGCAATTTATTATTTTCAGTACATGCAATTTCATAGGCCGCCGCTCCCCATTACATTATGAGCGTTGAGCATGTTCCCCATTTTATTATGAGGTTGAACCTGGCGTGCCCAAACACGATCGGCTCCGTTTGATTGAGCCTTGATCGCACAGACATTTTTCATTTTCAGTACATGCAATACGATCGGCTCCGTTTGATTGAGCCTTTATCGCACAGTTTCATTTATGTTATTTATCGTATGATGTTGGTATGTTCATGTATGCTGTCATATGTTATTGTATGTTATAGTTGTGATTGCTATTTGCCACTGCTTGATTATTTACATTTGCTCATTTATGATTATGCACAATTTTTCATTGATAAACTAACAAGTAATTCATTAATAAATGTTTATCTAATAAGGTTCACTCGCCAACTTATGTTGACCCAAAACCCCCATTTTTACACATGATACAGGTGAACCAGCAGCAGCTAGGAACACATAGGATTGGACTAGAAGAATAAAATGATTTAGAGTTGGGATTGTTATGTTTGGTTTATTTTCTTTGATTGTATGAACATGTTTGGATATTTGAAAATGTAACTTTGACTTTATTATATATGAAACATATTAGTAAATGTCATGAGCTTTGGTGATAACCCAATTATGCCCCGACTCTTATTCCGCTGCGGGTCGGGGTGTGACATTTCCAACCCAAATCCATACACCGGTGGGGCCTGGTAAGGAGTATCGTGGCGTCAGTTGATAACACCATAGTCAATTAAACACGGCACAGCGAAAGTCTTGGAGTAAAATTACTATTACAAACCAACTGTTTAGAAATACAAAATAATATACAGGCTCATAATAGAAGATCCACAGGCGGATCATAAAATGTACAAGAAAGAATATAAAACAGACTTTAGGGCAGATTTAAGGATTTGCAAGATCCTCTTAATCACTACCGAGCAGCTTCCAGCCTATTTCGTATTGTACCTGCAATTTAGTCTTTGGACGATACGTCAGCTTTCGCTGGTAAATACACCCAACTGACTCATTTTGAAAACATTTTAAAATGATTTTAAGTGCACAGGGCACAAAATCTTTTATAACTTGGGAAAGTTACTTTGTAACTTTGTTAACAGATTCACATCTTTGTCCATACATACAGGACCCAGTACAGAGACCAAGACATGATTAAATACACACCACTTAGAACTCACAGAGGAGTTATCCCCAATGTCTTGGGTAATTTGCATTTGAGCGTCTGTCAGGTGTATGCCTACACCCCGCGCTAAGGTTGTGGCCATTAACTAATCTAATGAGCTGAGGATATCCAGGACACGGTAATTTAACCACCGATGTTTAAGTTATCAAACAAAACTGATTAAAACAGAATATGCGGATTTACTAGCCACAATCCAGCATTCGATTGATCCCAATTTTGACCAAGCGGTAATAATTTGCCGTATCCCAAGCCCGAATAGGGAAAATAAGTCGAGAGTATTTACCTGAGCTAGTCTTCTTTTAATTTCAATAACTCAGACGCTTACATAAGTACTTAATTGCAGATAGCAATTACTGGCAAGGCTCTAGTCTGGATTATGGCATAAGCTAACCAATTAATACTAACTGTATTTATTTAAGTAATAGACTTAGACCGAGTAGTGTACATGATCAATACGTATAACGCTTGATTAAACGATGATCGGATAGAATGTAGTTTAACCCGACAAGTACTTTGACTTGCATAATATGGGTAAACAATTAACATTCTGGATTTTGAAGTTTAAATGACAAGGTTAAACCCGTTTCGGTTAAATTCCGTAAACTAGTTACGTATAATCAACCGTACGCTTATAAGCGATAATGGGTAACCGGATAAGTCATGGACAAGTTCTATATGCCATTATATTTTAATAAGTTAAAATATCAGTAGGATATTAACTTATATGTCCGTTAAGGTTTTAAAACGAAACTATGCCTGATAAGGGCATTTCGGTAATTATATACCGTATAAAAGGAACTTGAATATATTTTAGGTTTATAATCATAAGTATTCTGGAAAAATAATTTATTTATGATATAATATCAGTAGGATGTCCATTTTATGTGTAAATTATCTTTTATGACCAAACTATGCACCGAATGGGCATTTTGGTCATTTTACACAAAGTTTATAAATTATTTGGGATTCCGAGTTCATAACATGTACCTACTGTAAATATATTTAAAATAAGTTTTAAAATCAGTAGGTAACAAGTCTTAGTCAATTAATATGGTTTAAAACCATACTATGCGCCAAAACGGCGCTTATGTCGTAAAATGACGTTTTATGCGATGTTTAATGAAAACTGACATTATGGTCAGAATAAAATGTCTTAGATATGTTATTTAATATAACGTATCAGTAGGTAAAAGATTTACCTTGAAAAGATTTGATTAAAAGTATTTTATGAGCGACAAGGGCTAAAATCGTCATTTATTGACATAGTTTAAGTACTTGCTTGAAAACTCAGTTTATAACTTGGTTTAACATCCCAAATAATCCTATTTATAATATTATATCAGTAGGAAAATTATTTTCAAGTTCATTATCATTAAAACCTTGATTTATGCAAAAAGGACATTTTGGTCAAATATGGCATAACTATGGAACTTGCGCATAAACTTAGATTCTGATTATGATCATGTAATATAACCTCAGAGGGTTATACTACATTATATTACGATCATAATGCAACTTTAGATCAGTAGGTAACTAATCTAAATCGGGTCAGAATCGAAAGTCAAAGCAGAAGTCAAACTTCACGACTTTCGGTTGCGAACCGACTCTAGAACTGAAATTGATGAGCCAAACATGTTCTTACATGTTCTAATAATTATTACCAACTTGTTTAGGTGTCAAAACAGGTTTCATAACATATATAAGATCTATTTATGATTTTCCAAAAAATGGCATGTTTGACTTTTTAATATCATAACTTTGACTCGCCAATTGGTCTAGCAAACGTGATCAATGGCTGGACCATAATGGTCTTAACCGAAGGTCAAAGCGTTTTCCGTAAAACGCTTGACTTTTGGCTATAAAAGCCTATAAACGAAAATGCACAAAGAAGGAACACTTACCAGTGATTCCTAGGGTGCAAAAGAACTATGTTGGATACTCCTTTTTGCTAGGAACTTCCACAGGAGGGAGAAGAGTATGAATAAGAAAGGTGCGAGTTGGAATAGTGAACTTAAGCACCTATTTATAGTTGGAGAACTCAAAGGAGGTGAAGCCAGGTGTTAAGGGGTGTAAGAGGAAGCATACAAGTGTCCCAAAACGTGGCATAGTAGTTTGGGAAGCCATGGTTTTGATTTAATGGTTTTTAGCATTTTTGTTTGGAAGCCAAGAAACCTTTCTGCAGCAGAGCCTCTCTCGTGCCCCGCGAGAGACCCAGGTCAGGTCTCTCGCGGCCCGCGACCGCCCTTGGCCAGTTTCAAAAATTGACACTTTAGCCCCCCCTAACTTTATAAAGCTTCTAAAAACCTTTTAAAACACCTTTTTGGCACTTTTAGCCCTCCGTAGCCACTACTTGGCACACCCGGGATTATGCCCGGACATTGTCGAGCTCTCGGTTCGTTAAAAGGTCACTCAGAGGTACAAATTAATATGTTGACACTTTTAATCCCTCCATTATCCAACTTTTACATATATACAAAATTGAACCCTCTTGTCCAACAGCTGGCACGTATGAGAGTTAGGACTTCACAAAGGATCACTCAGAGGCTTATTATAAGCATGTTGATTCCGATGTCACTCAGAGGTTGGGCATCTTGACATATCAGTCACTCAAAGGCTGTTATTTATGCATGTTGACATCGGACCGTCACTCAGAGGCTCAGTTTGAGCATGTTGACGCCTTTAGTCCTTATTGGTCTTTAATAGACTATATTTAAAATACAACACGTGTCACTATACTTTTGGACACGATTTTACAGGGTGTTACACTACAAGGGCTATCACCATATCTAAATGAAAAAGGAAGACTAGGATAAAACAGCGTTCCGCATGGACAAAGGGATCTTTTGTTATACAAAAATGCCCTTTGGGTTGCGAAATGCGGGAGCTGCTTATCAACGCCTAATGGACCAAGTCTTTGGTGACGACATAGGCATGACCGTTGAAGTATACATTGATGAACTTGTCATTATGAGTCCAGATGAAGAAATGATGTTAAAAAATATTTAAAAAACTATTGTGTCCCTGCGCAAGGTTAACCTGAAATTGAATCCCAGAAAATGTTTATTCGGGCTGGAAGAATGGAAATTCCTGGGTTTTATCATTATGCGAGACGGTTTTAAAGTCAACCCAGAGAAAGTTGAAGCAATCTAGCATATGCCTTCACCGTCAACCATTAAAGAAATGTAACAGCTGGCCGGTCAACTGGCTGCACTAAACCGATTCCTAGCAAATCACGCGACAAAATCCTTTCCATTCAACAGCACATTACAAAATTGTGTAAAACAAAACAAGTTCCAATGGACTCCAGATGCAGAGAAAGCTTTTCAGCAAATGAAAGAATGTTTGATTTAATTACCTACTCTCACCACTCCACGAAACGAAGAACCAATGATCCTGTATCTTTCTGCCTCAGACATCACAGTTGGCGCAGTCTTGCTAGTGGAGCACGCAGGAGTCCAAACGCTAATTTATTACGTCAGCAAAATGTTAAATGATCCAGAAACACGACATTCAATGATGGAAAAACTTGTATTAGCATTGGTTCATGCATCGCGTTGATTACGCGGGTATTTCTTTGGACATGTGATCCCAGCTCTTACAAATTACCACCTAGGCCAAGTCTTGTCTAAACCCGATGTTTCCGACCGGTTAGAAAAGTGGGCTATCGAATTGGGGGGGACACAATATTGTTTATAAATCGCGACCAGCCATCAAGGGCCAGATATTAGCCGACTTTATTACTGAGGTTCCAAGTAATAAGGCGCAAGAATGTGAGACTGTTCAAAATTCAATACCTATCATGGACGATAGTGTATGGACCCTACACACTGATAGCGCGTCCAATGATGACGGCACAGGGGCTGGTTTTCATTTAATCAACCCCGATAATCCTGAATTTACTTACGCCATCAGGTTGAATTTCAAGAGCACCAACAACGAAGCAGAATATGAAGCATTTCTTGCAGGCCTTCGTTTAGCAATCAAAATGGGCGCAAAGAATCTGGAGGCGCACGTAGATTCTCTTTTAGTAGCCGGGAAAATCAATGGCCTTTACGATGCAAAAGGCGAGACAATGGCCCTGTATCTTGAACAAGCGAAGTCTTTGATTAGGAAATTTCAAACTTTTACAGTAATTCACATCAATTACAGCGAGAACAAACATGTGGATGCACTTAGCAAATTGGCGGCAACCAGTTTCAAACACCTCGCAAAAGATGGAATACCTTTTCGGAAGTCATATCTTGGACCACTCCTTCGCTATGTTGACCCACAAGATGCGCAGTTCTTGATCCGCGAGATTCATGAAGGGTTATGTGGAATTCACGCCGGCCCTCGCATGGTAGTAGCGAGAATCCTGAAGGGTATTATTGGTCGCGCATGCATTTAGACGCAGTCGAGACATTGAGGAAGTGCGCATCATGTCAACGACACACCCCCAAAACACTGAGCCCCAAAAATACCTTAATTCCAGTAACAAAGGCGTGGCCTTTTCAGCAATGGGAAATTGACATGGTGGGACATTTTCCTGATACCCCTGGTGCTATAAAATTTATAAACGTAGCCATTGATTATTTCACCAAGTGGGTAGAGGCCAAGCCGCTCCGCGTCAACCACTGCCACAGTAGTTCGTAAATTTATCTGGGAAGACATTATCTGCCATTTTAGTCTACCTTTGCGCATAGTCAGCGATAATGGCCCCAATTTTTCCTCCAAGATTTACAACGATGGATGAACGAGATGCATATTAAACATGTGTTTACTTCGGTCACGCACCCCCAAGGCAACAACCAAGTTGAGAGTATCAACAAAAATATCGTTGAAGGAATCAAAGCAAGATTGGGAATAGCATGGAGAGGCTAGGTTGATGAGTTACCAAGTATCCTTTGGGCTCATTGGACTATGCCAAAAACCAGCGCTGGCGAAACACCTTTCAGCCTTGTTTATGGAACTGAGGTAGTGATCCCAGCTGAGATTGGTCTCCCATCACCTTGCATGATCGCTATGCAAACCCAGAATAATGACGAAGCACACAAGCTTGATTTGGACCTCCTTGAGGAAAGACGTGAAAACGCCGCAATCAATGAGGCCAAATACAAATCAAAGCTCGAAAAGTCTTATAATGCGCGAGTCCGCATATGTACTCTTCTTCCTGGAGATTTTGTTTTAAGAGATAACGAAGCATCAAAAGCTGAGCGCCCAGGGAAGCACGTCCCTAAATGAGAAGGCCCATATGTGATCCATGAAGTCTTAGGTAAAGGCGCATACACCCTCAAATGGTTGGATGGCACAAGTGTTCCTAGGACTTGGAACGCGCAGCAATTACGACGATGCTATATGTAATCTTAGCATCTTTACACACACCGGCCTTGCGCCTTATCAGTTTTGGTGCAAGATTGCTATTTACAGATATCTCATGGTCTTTATGTAATCTTATCGACTTTGTACTACATGGCCCCTACGCCTTATCTTTAATACAAAAAGTCGTTACTTACATTGCAATGTTACTTATTTACGCCTTGTTACAAATGCGTGAAACCGCTTTTTGTATACGCACAAACATTACGTTATAGTACAAGTCTCATGAACAAAACCTACCTCAGGGTCAGCCGTAAACCATTGCGCGCAGACGAGGTTGTGACTAGTTCATACATGAGCTTATTACCAACTTTATTTGCTTTACCTACACAAAGTAGTTATTTTCATGCAGATATTATAACTCAAAACATATGCAACGGTTATTATTTAGTACATGCCCATATCGGGTCAAAAAGTACAATACACTAGTTACACAACCACCAAAACAAATACGTGAAACTTGTACGGTTTACAAAAGTGGATTACAACAAATGATAGATTCTCCCCTACATCTATGCCCTAAACACAACATGCGGCAGGAAGTCTCACACACTATTCTTCTGGCCCTTCAACTTCCGAAGCTTCGCATGGAAGATGTCTTTCAAACGCTCAATAAAAATCATCATGTTGCAGAGCTTCGCTCACCAGATTCATCATAGGTAGCTGTAGACGGTCATACTCCTGCTTCGTCTTAGTAAAGACAGCGCTAGTATTGACCCCATGGGTAGCAGAGCGGCTGGTATCCCAGGTTACGTCTAAAGACGCGTTACGTGATGGCCACATTCTGCGTAACCCTGAGCGAAACCATCATGGCGCGCCGTGACCATCAGCTTGGCCATGGCGCTGTCTAGCTCCACCGAATTCATAATGGAATTCATAATCTATACAACACAAGTATATGGAATAATCATGATAAACGGTCGAGCAAAACAATAAAAGTTTAAGACTTACATTCACAACCCCATTTTGTTGCATCCAGAGCGTATTGTTCGTCAGCTCAACCATACTTTCTGCCGTAACGCGCGCCACCTCAGATTCCTCAAGCTTCTGCTGCACAAGCTCGGTATGCTTTTCATCCGCGCCTATCTCCACCTTATAAAGTTGCATCTTTCTTGATCCTCTAGGTGTCGGCTGTGCAGCTCAGCCTCTTCAATATTGGCAGCTTGAAGATTTTTCTTCGTTACTTCAAGCACCGCCTTAGTCTCCTCTTGATCATGTAACAACGATGTAAGTTCTGCTATCTCCTGATTTCGTAAGATTATAGTGGCAAAAATTTCTACCTCCTTGTGTTCGTTGCGTTCTCGATGAGATTTCGCCTCTTCTGCAGAAGCTATGGCTTCTTCTTTCTCTTTTTTCAAGTGCTCTATTTCAGCGCACAGGCTCACAACCTCATTTAACAGAGATATCTTCTCATTGTTGTCCCTCTCGCAGGCTTCTTTCCACAACTTGCGTTCCTTAGAAAGCGTGGTAGTGGCAGCTTCCCGTTTTTTTCCATCCCAACACCGACCACTCCTCCATTTTTTGCGCGTCAGCATATTTAGCCTTTTTGGCTTCAAACACTTACCGTTTCGCGACCATTTTCACACGCTTAGTCGCCAACTCTTTCTTCACAGTCTCAAAATTTTCATACTCTTTATGCATGTTGTGCCTTCACGGATTATTTTGTGGGTGTTGGAAGCAGAACTGGCTGCTAATTGCAGATAAGCGCGATAAGTTTGTTCATAGCTTTGTTCGCCTCGCGCTTTCAACTCCATTATGGAAAGAACCCTGCGAAAGGGACAACAATTCATGACACACTTGCCAGTGGCTAAACTTCTCGCCTTGTTTCAACTTTCAGACTGGCGTGTGAATGTCAGCAGCACGTTTCTCCGAGTAGGATCGATAATAATAGTCACCTGGGGTTTCATCTGGATGAATTGGGGATCCTTCATCAGGAGGGAGTTCCCCAAGTCCTTCGGCACTGCCCACTTGCACTTGTTCGGCTGAATAAATTCCCGGGGAGCGGTATCCTTAGGTAAATTGTCAACAAGCGGTTCCATGAGTTCCTCTTCAAACATAGATTTTCCCTCCGGCGCAACTGTCTCCTCAACACCTACGTTGGCCTCCACATCCTTAACACTTGACTCACCACCCCTTGCACTCTGCGCTGGGCAGTACATAAGTGAGTGATGGCATTTGTACAGTCTTTCTGGGCACGGTAGGAATTTTTGATGTAAAGATTGGGATTTCATCTTTCCCTGTGTAACAAATGCGCCGAAATGGTTATACAAGACTCGTAAAATATCAAGCGAAAGGTTAGAGTTTTACTTGGAGAAAATTTTGTTGCAAGGGCATCAAGATACCGCGCTTCCCTATAATTTTCTTTATGGCGATTTTCTTGGGTGGTTGCGCAATGGTATCATCTTTCGGGAGAGTTCTTTTTCAGACCTCTTCTTCAGAGGTTCCGGATTTAAGTCCAAGTCAATCGGTTCGTCGGGGTTCACTGCTGGTATCTCAACAGCATCCTGAGGCTCGGGCTTGGGTTTCCTCAAGCCTATAGGCGCAAGGCCTTCTAAGGAATCAGACACCACTACATAATCAACCCAAGTGTCAGGCACAGAGCACGTACCTTTTGGAGGCTCCGACTTCGCTATAGCAGGCTTTTTAGTTGCACCAGC
Organism: Scalesia atractyloides; assembly: GCA_947069175.1. Taxonomy (NCBI): domain Eukaryota; kingdom Viridiplantae; phylum Streptophyta; class Magnoliopsida; order Asterales; family Asteraceae; genus Scalesia; species Scalesia atractyloides. Next base: position 71,574,368 of record CAMTDV010000001.1, read on the forward strand.
AGTAGGCCCTGCGCGCCTTTTCTTCTTAGAATCTGGGCTGATGCCTAGGTTCAGCAACACACCTACATCATTGCGCAGCATACACTAAGCAAAATGAAGGATGTGTAAAGAACAAACGGATAGCACTTACCGCTACCAGACGAAGGAACTGTTATATCTTCATCTCGGGGTAACTCAAAATTCCCAAGTATCTGGGAATACCAAGTCGGCTCTTCCGGTTTTAGCGGAACATTTTTCATCTGCCCATTCTCTCTCTGATACGCTGCAATATACAGCACAACCCCTACATAAAAGTGCATGGTTAAGCGATGATTTGCAAGAAGTAATACCACAATAGTCGGACTTACTCTTGTCTCCTTCCATGTACACTAGTTTCTCGCGGCGATCGGAATTCCACAACAAACACATTCCTGCCTCAATCAAAGCCCTATCTTGTAGTTGAACGGCTGGGATTTCTTTGATGTCCTGGTACCACAATTCACGGCCAGGAATAGATATGGTCTCCACTGGAATATCTTCTGCGCCGCGGAAGTGTATCTTCAGGGGAATGACTCCGGCTTTGATATAGAAAAATTTGTGTTTTCAATCATGATAAGATTTGGTCGGCGTATGTAGGATTTCTTGGCTTGTATGCGGTGTTGGAACGGTGCGCAGTGATGTTGGTAGAAAACCCGGAACCAGTTTACGGTTGGATGAATATCCATCGTCCGGCATACAAACTCAAAGTGTTTTATCCTAAACATTCCCATAGGATTCAACTGGAAAATGTGGAATTTGTAATAATCAAGGTAATCCAAGAAATTTTTTTCACCGGCAACCTAAAGTTCCCGTCAGCAAATTAATCAAAAAAACAAGGTTATATACCTCGGTGGGGTATTCGCAATAGTGTCACCTTCGGCAGGGTACCGGGCACCCTATTTCTCCGGAAAGCGGAAACCTGTAACAAGTTTCTTGAAGATATTCTCTGACCATTTTAACACTGGCAACAAGCTCATCATCTCTTCACCGGCGGCGCCTTCAGGCCTATCTTCGGTCGTCATTTTTTATTAATATGCGAAACAGTGATGAACAAGGGTTTTGGAAAAGAGAATTTTGGAGATGTAATGAGATGGGGAAGTGGGTGAATTTCCAGTAGCCGAATCGAGTATTTATACTCATCGCATTTAATGCAATGGGGAAACGTGATACCACAAATACCCGGATATAAAGCCACAGATGACACGTGGAGGGAAAGTGGGAGTCTGATGGGTGCTACGCGCGCGTGGCCGTTACGTCTCTGCGATCTATTAATAAAAAGGCATCCGGCGTTGTTGACAGCTTGCCACACAACCATTAGATGTCACTTTTATCCCGATTTCCCTCAACAACTTGCCTGCCAGTGTGTCAGCTTTATGAAAATTCAAATTTCAAAAACCTTATCCTGAGCAGTGGGTTTCCTGCCCCTAGAGGTTTTCTTTTGCTTTTCTATCATAAAGACCCTTAATGATTTACAACCCTTGTAAACAACGCGCATACTTGATTCTTATTATAGTCCAGTGCTCCACCTACTTGCCAGTTGTGCATAGGAGCAACACTGGACTGAGAGGACTTAGAGGGGTATAGTCCCAGAAACCCTGCGCCGGCGTAGGAGACCATGCCATCAGAATGCTATCAGGTTGCTTAATAAACCTTGCGCATTTTGCACAACGGTAAGTCAGACCTGAAAGCGCAGCTCTTATTTAAACCCAGCATGAGGACAAAGAGCAAAAACACCTAAAATTCATTTAACATCCTTGTGGGGAACCGCACAAAAGTCTGGTTAAGCTTGAAGCAAGAAGGAACTGTCAAAACTCTTAAGTCTGGTGCACAGACATCTTCGCGTGCAGGTAACAAAGAACTAAGCTAAAGGAATCTTTTCTGTTATAACCAACTGGACAGGTGGCATTAGATCAAGGCTCCACAGCCTTGGATCTTCTAGAAGCATTAAACGGCAATCGTGCAGGCCCTTATTCGGTTATAACCGAATATGACGTGGCAGCATCTGAGACGTCTATCTTGCACCCAAGTATCAGTTTAATCTTCATGAAGATCTAAAGTAAATCACCATCCACGTGGCTCTTCCCCAATGGTGGATCATTTTCTAATCCGTGTGCATGAATGGAGATGTAACCACTAACGATGAAAAAGATTCTGTTATATCCTGACACCCAAATCTCTAGCAATAAATAGAAGACTTGAGGTACAAGCTATTCATTCACTCTTCACTACTTACACTTCATCTTCTACAAGTCACTGTACTTATTCTCACGCCGGAAGGTGGTCACGAGAAGAACCCCCTCCCCCTTCCCCGTGGCGAGGCTAACGACGGCTTTCTGTTTTGCAGTGATTCCGGACGAAGTTCTTCCCCTCGACGATCAAACATGAGATTAACCCTCATATGCAGAAACCATGTCCACGTACCTAGATCTATTCCGATAATCCCGGTTCGGTGTTTCTTCAACAGACAATAGATCAACATTAAGCAAATCAACTAAACCAAACATGAGTGTAGGTTAGTTATGTATTCTTCAATCTTTAAACTTGAAATTAGATGTGAATACTTGATTCGCTTCTAATCAATCAATGTTATGTATTTTTATTGTTGAATTTTGAATATTTGATTAACGTTGAAATAGTTAATTTTATGTGTAATTTATGTATGTGGTTGTTACTTATTACTTAGATTTAGTCACTTGGTTCTTGATTTAGTGAAAGTATATACCTTATAGAGTTATAGGATTATTGATTCAAGTTTTTATTGGCTTGTTCAGAGGTTCTTAAACGTAGGGAGCAACTATAAACACATATTATATTTATATATATTTCACATGATTTTATATGTTTGTTATTTGTTTTTTACAACCCGATTTGAAAATGTTTTACTCCGGGTTATTATAAACCTATATTGAAAAAATGACATTATAGAAAAAAATCTTAGCTCCGTCACTGACCCCTTTCCCCCTCTAAAATATACTCTGAAAATCCAGTTGTTTTTTATTTTGTGGGACTTAAACTTGTACCACTTTGTTGGAATAAACATCTGGTGCCATTATAACAAAAGGCTATTTTCAAAAATAAATACCCCTAACAATCGATTCATGATATTCTATAAGACCAACATAAGCCATATTTATATTACATGACAAAGTAATTATTGACTATCCACATATCTTATATACAAAAAAAAGATACACAATTTGTTAACCCAAATAAAGGAACTGACAAAAAAGAACATATGTATCTGAATACCGAAAGAGAACAAAGGATGTGCCATCTCAACCAAGACTTTTCTGTTCTTCATAGCTCTTCCCTTGGCGAATTTTTACTTCCATAATAGCTTCTGTGAATCAATGTTTCTCCATGGATTTGTAACCAAGATTGGCCTTGAATTTTACTCGAATGAGATCTTATTCAAGCGTTGCAGTGGGGATCGTACATTACACTCGTTACCATAGCTTGCGATCTTGGAATTTCGAATCTTCAACATATCAAGAAACTCTATATATTTCTGCACTCTTTTTACCTGAATTATTTTTGACACAATAAACTATTAATTTTCGTTCTAACGCTTAATGAACATGTGTGTAAATATCCCTATAAAAGCGTGTGTCACCTAAACTAATAAAAATGTTCTCACTTTCATTAAATAAGTTCTTAGATACATTTTTCATACAATTATCCATACACTTTACACTAAAATTATATTTAAATAAAAGATTTCATTTGAGTGGGGAGCGTGAGATCGACCCACCAAAGTTTAACGATAGACATCAAAGTCCAATATATCACAATGTGGATATATGCACCCTTAGTTTGGTAATTTGATAAACACCAAATTTCACTATTGACCGTAAATATAAGTTATATCATGAAAAACCATTTTTTTTTATCTCAAACAAAGTCTACAATGTCAAATTAATATTTGAGTGATCCAAATGTACCTGCATTCTCCTCTGCAACTTCACATCTCCGTCTGCCACAATTCCATCCAGTTTGATCAATTGGGACATCAACAACTCGATCAAATTCAACAAGGCTTTATCCACCACTTTTTGTCCACCATAAATCTCTATTTCCAAATTACCAACCTATATGCATTTTTTGTTTTTTTTTTTTTTTGTTTATAAACAAGATGTCAAAACTTAATTCATAAATCATAAACTTGAGTTGTTTAGCGTTAGTAGAACAATTAGAAATGTTTACGGTGTACCTGTTTAGCTAGCTTATCGATTTCTGAACTGATCTCGAGTAACTGTGCGCTAGCTTTGTCAATTTTCGTAGTTTTAATATTCTCGAGAAGCCTTTTTTCTTGAGTTATTATATCGATAAACAATAACATTCTTGACCCGTCTGTGACTCCTGCTGCATCCAAATATGTTTTCGAGTCTCTTTCTTTGTCTTTGTATACTAGTTTTTGATCCAAAGAGTTCAATCCTGTTGGCCCAGCTAACATTTTCTTCAACTCTCCTACGTGTCGATGTTCAAATTTCCATTTAACGCACCATATATAATTAAATAAACTGGATTTTAATAGTCCAAACAATGATCCACTCGTTGATAATTCATAATGCATTATTTGACCAACTACACTTACAACTTTCACTTTGGTTCCAAGGGCAATACCACTCACAGATCAAGTAACTCCCCCAACTTTCAGTTAAATTTATATTCATAACAATTTATAACTTTCTGATTAATTGGAACAAAAATCACTCAATTTTTAATTTAAGCAACAATGTTACTTTTCAGTTGGATTGTGATTAGCCTTGTTAACAAAAGTTAAAAATAGGTATGCCATTACTAAAATTAGTAGTATGAATTACTATTGGCATATTTGTTATAGTGTGAACTATTATTATTATTTTTTTTAAACGGCAAATTTGGATCACTGACGGACCACTGGAGTATCATCGTGTCACGAGTAGAACCACCCGATCATATCCATCTCTACTAGCCAGAATGCCTATACACCAATTCAGGAAGAAACCCAATAAATTTGAAAAAAAACCCCCTTGTGAGAATCAAACCCAAGACCTATTGGTCCCAAAGTCTTACTCATCTTCAAGATGTCATTAGGCTATAAGGCCATGGACACAACAATCAAGTCAAGAAAGGTTAATATCGTCTTTTCACAACTTCTACACACACCTTTCAATATTTAGTAATATGCATTGTCACCATCATCATGCACATGAAATTGAAACATGTAAATAAATATAATTTAATTGCAAATTACCAAATGTTGCTTGAGATTTAATGTGGACTTCATGATAGGATGAACCATATTTGACTTTGACTCTAATGGTTGGAACTATGGTTTTATTTTGAAGAATATCTGAATTCCTCTTTTGCACCAACATTCCACATGGCCTGAGATCCCAAGCAGCCATACCCACCTCCCTACCACCACTACTCGTGGTGGCCGCTCCGCATGTCGTCACCGGAACTGTTCCAAGATTTCTTGATTTAACACCTAGCATCCTTCTTGAAGATTCAGGTCAAGTTGCAACACTAATATATGCAATAGTATCCACAGTTGGAAAATATAAGAAAGAAGGGTTTTTGAAAAGTGTTCATGAAGTTTTTGGAAACTTAATGTGGAGGAAAACCATGAATGAGGAAAGAATCAAGATTCTGACACATTTTAAAAAAGAAACACTCTTGTTCTGTATAGTTAAAACCTATGAACAAAGCAACCAAAATCAAGTGTTTTGGTTGGTTTGATTTAATTTGGGTTTTGTTTCAAAGGAAATGCACACACATTTACACACTTGGTGTGTGTTTGTATATATTTGTATTCCTTGATGGAAAAAGAAAAATAGAAATGCATGTATATATAAGGAGAGGGAAAGAATAAAAGGAATGGCCATGGAAGAAAGGGTGTCCACACTAACATGCATTTTATTTTAATATATAAGATCCCTTTTTCAAAACCTATAATATTTGAATTTAATTAACATAGTTCACCAAATGTATGATTATATCGAAATATCTTATAATAATGTGAACAAATACAATATAAAAGATTGATTATAAAATAAAATAATAAAGGATATAAAAGGATGTGTAGCTTTTTCTTCTTATTATTTTTTAGTACTATGTTTAATCACATTTTATACGTTTAGATGAATTGTTCTAAACTTTTTGTATAATTTATAGAATAATTTGTGTTTTTTTAACTATAGTTAGACACTTTTTTTTCTTTCCCGTTTTGATCCATATTTTCAACAAGATTGAGTATAAGAAAGTTTTTTTTATGAAGTCTCTTTATCTATTATCAGCTAAAGATCACGTAACTTAATATCATGATTTGTCATCATATGATTTTGATAAAATTACGAAAGTGATCATCTCCTTAATCGTGTGTGCTAATGCGCCTTGTAACAATATTAAAAAAAGTTCACACTCTAGTAATGTTATACGCAAACCATCAAGCAATCACGTATCTAACTTTGTTTGCGTACGAGACTATAACCCACAAAAGGCTTGATTGTGTCCTCTTGTGAACTACAATATTATTTATATTTTATGTGAATCTATTGTGGTGTATTAGGTTTTGCTTACATGTTTTATATTCTCCATGCTAAAATACATGTCTTCATTGTGGTTCATATTTATGATATGATGCTCTCTTTTTTTACAAGTGTTCATAAACTTCTATGAGTTATTTTTTAAACAGAAAAGAATCAACTAATCAACTTAATAATACATATGAAAGTGTATTTTATAGAATAGACAAGGATTAATATAGTTGACTTTATTCACATGACTCAAAACGATGTATAAGATGTACAAATGTCATATCTAATAAATAAACAAAAAAAAGTTATCGTAAAACATGTACAATAACTTAATATCATCTCTCAACGATTATTTCCGTTAATTATGTATAAAATACATTTACGAGGGATATAAGAAGTAGAAGTATTATTTTCGATGGAGTGATCGCTTAATTGAGTGGTCATGGATTGGTCTTGAGAACCGCGGTCATATGAAGAAAGAGAAGATTCGGAAAAAAAAATTTCGCATCCTTGGCTCCTCGTGTGACAACGGGAATGAGGACTAAGTGGAAATGGTTGGGAGACAGATTTGGTATCTTTTCAGTCGCTTTAGTTAGGGGTTGGATGTATGAAGACTTAAGAGTCTCAAATAATTGATGAAATGGTCTAACTGGATTTCATGTAAATGCAACATTTTTATATGGAAAGCGGAAATGAAACGTCTTTGGACTTTCTTAGAAGACGGAATATTCAAGTGGACTCTAGCGCATGTATTCTTTGTGCGACAGACGACGAAACTGTGGAGCATCTTTTGATCGGATGTGAAGTTGCTAATGTGGTGTGATCTTTTCTGGCGAACCGGGGCAAAGTGCCACCCATTTTTGGTTTCTCGATCCATGATATGATGAAGTTTCACAACCATGTGAACCTTAGCCCAATAAAAAATATGCTCTTCAAGGTATTATCATCGTGGCTAGTTGGAGTATTTGAAAAGCAAGGAACGAGATGAAGTTTAGACAAAAAGAGGTTAAAACTAAAGAAATCATTGTAAATATTAGATCATTTAGTTTCTTATGGTTCAAGCAAAGGTCGAAATGTAAGTCTCTGTCTTGGGCCGATTGGTATTCTTTTAATCTAATGTAAGGTTTTGTTTGGACGCCTGGTCTCATTTTAGGCTAGTGCGATTGTTGTTAGTAATGATATTCACTGTTAAAAAAACATAATATATTTCCTCAATCGTAAGATGTATTTATTGTAATAACACACCTCCTGGTTAACGCATGTTCAAATAAAATGTTAAAGATGTTGCCATAAGATGTGTATATCACAAGTTAACAACTTTATTTACTAGGTTACGTAATACAACTTTTGTGTAATTGAACCACCATATATAAATTTTGTATTTTGTAATACGCATATTCTTTTAACGAACTAAACGATATAGCCCGAACAACATTGCTACCAGTAGTCATGGTTGTAAAAGTCCCGCCTAAGCTACGAATTCCCCGAGTAATCGCTACAAGATAGGTTGTCGAGGCCCGAGTATTGTTTGTCTAGGCCAATTACTCCCCAAGCAATCTCCGCCTAGGCTGAGTAATTCCGAGTACTCTCTAATCTAACTAGGGATCGCTTAGTGACTTTTACAACCATTCCACTAGTAATATTTATTTTTATGGTTTTTTACATGGTTTTATTATGGAGTTTATTTAACATCGTTGTAAAATCATGTGTTTCCACTATTCCTTCATGAAATCTTTACATCACGGTGACACCCTGTAGTTTAACTTATTAATTCTTAAGATTATTTTGTATCCGAGATCAACAAATATATTATTTCTTAAGATTATTTTGTATCCAAGAACAACAAATATTGTATCCTAAGAACTCAACTAGAGAAGATCATGTTATTTATTTGTTTATTAATTTATTTAATATCTTATACCTTTTATGCGTTGATTGCTTCTTTAACAAACAACAAAAATTAAAATAAAATTAACGAAGAAATAAGAAAAAAAACAACAACCAGCAAAGAATGAAAAGGACAAGAAAACGAAGCCAGCATGTGCTCACCTTCTATGTATCCAATCATTTTTCTCAAAATATAAGGTTCAAAATTCAATAATCAAAGTGTAAACTACACTTGTAGTTGTTTCAAACTGAATTTATCTTTGTAACATCTAATTCTGTTAACAAAATTTTGGAATCAACTATTTTTATACACATAATATTAATGATTATTTAAAGTTAAATTCATCATTTTCTACCCTCCATTTTTTTATCATATAATTTAATTAAAAATCATACTTCTCAAATTCTTTACTCCCATCATCTCTCAGATTATATAAATCATTCTGTTAATTTAACTACCATCATTTTTCTATCATATAATTTAATTAAAAATCCTACTTCTCAAATTCTTTACTCCATCACCTCTCAGATTATTTAAATCATTCTGTTAATTTAACTATCATATTCATAATTTAACTATATTAACACCACCACCTCTCCTATTCTCACATTCCTTGTTAAAGGAAAACAAAATATAAGTACTCTAAACGTCTCTTTGGTTTTCGTATACCAAGTGAAATATAAAAGTTATACAAGTCGGTGTATAATAGAAGGGTTTTCTCGAAAATTAAATGTGTCGGAAATTTGTTTGCAGGGTTTTATGTGTTCGGAAGATGTGGACACTTGGAAAACTATAACGTACAAGAATTTTTGTCGGTTTCAATCTTGTTTAGGAACATGTGGTCTATTGGAATAAGTAGTTTCGAAATACTTGTGTAACAACACGACTATTCTCGATCTAATTCTAAAGTGGCACGTGTGTAGAAACCCTTCACATAATTCACTATGTTGAAAAGACAGGGTTAAAATCATCAAAAAGGGTAAAATATGAAGTTGGGGGGCTAAAATTACCAAAATCCAAAAGTTTTTGCGCTGAAGGTCCTGGCGGACCATATGGGAAACCCCTTGAGGTCAGCAAGGGGTACCTGTACAGCCAGAAACTCGCTGGCAGCGGTAATTCTACTACATGTTGACACATAGTGCGAGTTCTTGCCACCTTAAACATGTACTTTACACCTCATAGGACACTAATCAGCTCCTTAAACACTCAGGGATACTTGTCCAGGGCTTGACCACTCCTCTTTCACTAAAAATACTCACCATGTTCATCACACCAACTCAAAACACAAACAAGTCTTTGTGAGAATTCTTTCTTTCTACGTTCAAGCTTCTCCTTTGGTCATTTGGAGTAGTTTTCTAAAGCTAGTAAGTTCTTTTTTTATCTCTTTCAATAGAAATTAGTTTCATAGTTTAATTTTGTACCAGCGTCGAGAATTGTCAACAGTTTGACCGTAGTGTTTGACTCTCGATTCTGACCACTTTAGTCAACCATTTTCAAATTAATTACACCCAACTGGTCCTTGTAATGTGGGGTATAAAACCCTGCATTTATATCATGATCATTGCATCTAAATGGGTCAACATGGCAAGTCAAACCTAAATTTCTAAAAAGTCTGACTCATCTTTATGTAATTATCAAAGAATGAAACTTTTAAACATATGTATCTAGTTTTGACACCAAAACAGCTTGTACAACATAAGAAATATATGTTCTAACATATTTGACTTGTCACAATTTCCTATTCAAACCCATATTTACGCATACGACTCGTTAAAATGGCATAAACCATATAAACAAGTCGTAACGGGTCAAAACCTTTTCAAAACACTTTCAAATCAGATTGTAAGGTTAACCGACCATAACACACGAGACTCCCCACTCATATGGTTATAACAACATTATATTTGGTGAGCGCTTAATCTAGCGGAACCGTGCTTCACATTAACCAGTCAAGTCTATAGAACTTATAAAGACCCGTAAACAATTCTCGTGGACATTATTTCCATTCACTATGGACTATAGAGCCCTCCAGTAATCGCACCGTAGGCTAATAAACTTTGAGTCCGGCTGTACTACGATCCACATACGCTGTGTGCACATCTAGTACAGGTAAATACTTTTTAACCATTTTTTTATCATAAGAACTTGGGATATGGTACCACTTGGTTTGGGTATTGCAATGGGCATATGCATTTAGAATGTTGATAATCTGATTTTAATTTGTATTGTTTGATTAACATAAAACATTTGGGAGTTAATAGTATCGTATCTGGACGTCTCGATTCATTTATTGTAATGGCCAAAAGTGAAGGGTGTAGGCATACACCTGACAGTCACTAAATATGGTGTGTCTATTGATCAAAAACTGGTTTTGAACACTGGTTCCCGAATGTGACAAGCATGTAAATCTGGTAACAAAAATATTGTCCCAATAACTATCAAATGTTTTACAAATGAGTCGGTTATTTGTATTTACCAGCGAAAGCTGGTGTATTTTTAAAGATTGACAACAGATAACGAACCTCAATATTAGGCTGGATAAGATTCGGTCAAAAGTTTTGGAATTTGCGACTCTAATGGCAAAGACCTATGATGTCTCAAATTAATTTTATTTTAGATCATGCCTTTGGGATACCTTGTACCAAATATAATACTTTAAATTTTAAGATAATTTGGCATTTTTAAAACTTGTACTTTATCTACTACTTTCTATTTCCACTGCGCTTTGAAACTGATATACAATCGTCATGCTCAAACCCCACATACGGGCCCACCGGGAAAGCGGGTGTGACAACTTAGGCTTAAGAGTGTCCCAAAAAGGTTTCCACTCATTTACATAGAACTTTCCAGAGAGGAAACTTATGGTATATATCATTGGCAGGTGTTTATTTCTAATTGTTAGGTCCGAGTTTACAAGGTTTGTGATTACAAAACAGTTTAAGCTCAAAACACTGTTGAATTGTATAATTAAAGATCGATAATCACAAACGAGAAGTCATCATCAACAATTGTTTTTCAATTATAATACAATGATTACAAATGTTTTACAAAAGATTGACTCTACAGACTCCCCCTCAGCCGATCACTTAACAATTATGTTCGTACAAAAGAAAGGGCGATGCATATGATTGAATAGATCTTTAACAAGTGAGATCTATTTATGCTAAGTACGAAAGCTCTGTTTCTGATTGGCTGACATCACCCTAATTGTGATATCTAACATTCCTAACAAATTAGATTCCACAGATGTTGCAAATATCTGTGCAAATATAACATTTGTTCTAACTAAGCTATATACTGATAAAACAAGTATTGTTACAATAGGAAACATCTGTTTGGACTATCCTTTATTACTTTGATCCAAACATCTGTTTTGCTAGACAGATGTTTGGTCTTCTTCAACAGACCTTTGCTTCAACAAACTTTAGCCTTCAACAGACCTTGTTTCTTCTTGAACAGTGGTTCCAAGGATTTGGTCCGATGTTTGCATGTCTTCAATGTATGCGATGATTTAGGTGTTCAAGATTCACTATCTTTTGGGAAAATCAGGTTCAAGCTCTTGTTTATTTCTTAATCAGGTGATCATGCTTTGGCTTTTGGATATCATCTGTTCTTTTGTAGGTCCATCAATAGCTATGGAAAGGGTCCTTTGTTGAAACTTTTCACAAGTAAAACATGACTAGGAAATACCTCATATGTTACACAGTTTCCACATCTTCATGACTGCACTTGTTGGATACGGGAACCAATGATGCATGTATACACACAACGTGAGAAAGTGGAAGTGAATTGTACACATGGCTTGAGGTTCTCTACAAAGTAATGTACTACATCATATCTGTATTTATCTATAGCATATAGAAATGTAATGTAGTACAAAAATATTTGAATATCATAGACACCAAAAGTTAGTTGTTATAATCTAATGTGACTTTTTGTAACCTAGAACAACTCACGAACTTATAACAAGGCCGGAATCGGTATACACATATCATTAACACCACATTGCATTGTTATAACCTAATGTGCCTTTGTGTTACCTAAAATAACTCACCAACAAGTGATAAGCTTCATTTTGTGAATTGAGATGACCATATTGTCAATAATGTTCATGTCAAAATATTTACCAGTCGCTCAAATTACTTTCCATTTCAATCCCTTTGCTTTTGTGATGCTTTCGTTAATGTTCTTTCACTGATATTGGCCATGTGATTCTACTATATTTCATATTAATTATTTTGTGATCCCTAGCTAACATTCCTAAGTAAACTGTTAGTAAATTCTTTACCCACGCCATGTTTTCAACAGACAATCATTATAGACATTCGCTTTCAGGAGGAACTTTTGATCGATATGTTTGTCGCTGAAATGCAATGATTTCTAATGTATGTACTGCTCCCATTCCACCCACCTCTACCCCGTTATTTAGTCCATTCCTTATATTCTAATAACACCCCATGCGCACCCACCCTACCCCCATGTCGGTTACTCCATTGTCTTGCACATTCATTTCCTTGTATTAGCATCATCCGCGTCTGGTCTTTTCGAATATCCATGTTTGCCTCCTTCCCCATCTTCTCCCTAGTCTAATGAAATTTAGTGGATGTTGTTATTCTAGCAAAAACAAAAGAAAGTTGAAATTAATCTAGGATATTGATAGCGTATTCACATTCTGTATAAGAAATGATATCGTACCTTGGCTTTAGGTTAGGTTTGTATCTAGTTTGGTTAACAATAGCTTAGGATTTTGATAGTTCCATAGTCTGATAATGTTTGCTACGAGCGTGTGGTAGTATGCAATACTATCGAACTAGTATAATGAAATCTTACTACGCATGGGTGTGTGAATCGATTGTGTATAGTGTTTGAACTAGTGTGTAATTGTTGTATAATTTGATTAAAACTGGTTTGTGACATAAACCTAGGCTCAATATATACAATGGTCATGTTTGGTGTTTAGGTTGCACAACAATTAGAGGTGTTAGTGATGGAGGAGAGTTAATAAATGAGGTGGATACGACATGTTGTCTTGGGGAAGGATGCTTCTTGGTGGTCATGATGGTTGTGGATGGTTGATCAAGATGGCATTTCCAAATGTAGTTGCGTGTGGTTAGAGATGGTCGTGTGGTGGGTCGGGTAGTTGTCAAATACATTTATATAGTGCAATCGAGTATAAATAGACTTTAACGTGCGAAATGTGCTAGAACTAGAGTAATCGTGCCACTAAAAATTAAACTTAGAGTAATTATTATGGCATTACAATATTTAAGTAGCGTAATCATAATTATGCTACTTCATTTTGTTATAATATTAATAGTTACATTACAAAAGAATGAAGTAGCATAACTATTGTTATGCTACTTGAAAACCGTAGCCTTATAATAATAATTACTCTACTTCAATTTAGTTGTAGCGGAATTACACTATTTACAAAAATGTCACCTTATGTTTTTTCTCTGTGCATCGTACACTTTGCATCGTAAAACTTATTTGCATATGATCGTAACACTACATTCATGTGTGTCGTTGTCGTATACGATAAAGATTTATTTTTACATAGTTATTTAAATTAAAGGTAAAAATAAAAAGACAAGGTTTCAAGTTTCAACCATATATAAATAAGGTAGCAAAAAACAAGAATACTGAACCAAAAAGGCTTATTAAGGGGATAATGAGTGAGGCAGCCACGTCACTTGTTGATGAGTTCACATATTCATAGGCTCATCCACTCACGTCAATTTGTATTCCTAAACATCCCATGTTTTTTGCTTTGGCTTTTCTGAGCCAGGTCATATAATAGCCACAACACTATGCATGTCATGTTGCTATGTAAGACCCCTTGGGGTTTTCCATATTTTCGATAACGATATATTTACTTCTATGAGCAACCTTTAATATACTGGAGTGGAAATCACTAATTTTGAGGTAAACCACCATTGTTGATGATTTACTCTTATCTTAAAAACAAAGGGGGTGGCTTTTGTCACCGATCAAAACCCCGCTATGCTTTTTAAATTGACAACTACACCCCATATTTTTAAGTAAGTTATGTGTTCACTTCTAATTTTCGGAAATTGACAACTTTGACCCAAACTTTTCTACTTAATAACTTGACAACTCATTTTGTTTAAATTATTTTACGACTTTGCACCACAACGTGCAATACGTTACTATACTTACTTCATCTATGTCTAACCATGTTAATGCCAAAATAACTTTTACGATTTTACATCCTGTCTAAATTACTTTTACGGGTTTACACCGCAACGACCGAGACATACTTTTTTTTCTCTATGTCTAATGACGTTAATTTTACGAACTTAACGTGTTTAACAAAGTAAAAAATGCGTAATGTCACGTGTGGGCAGCACACGTTAATGTCATCATCATACTTTCTAACCACAATTCTTATATAGGTTACACTGAGTTAGATCGGGTATGTCGAAATACGTGTTTTCATATTTAACTAGTAATATGCGCGTTGCGGCGGGATTTCAATCAGTATCAATTTTGTTCATCATGGTATCTATCCAGTACCACACTCAGTATAACAACCGAAAAAGAAAACCCTCAAAAGAGTTACTATATACCCAAAAAGGAATATTGATAGAAACCACAAATAACCGGCATGTGTTTTACATCGATCGAAAACCATAAAACGAATATTAGTGACAGCTCTGATGGTATCTGTATCCCGGGTTGTTTGATCGGAATCAATTTAGTTTGTCACAATATCAATACGTTACCGACACTCATATCGGTACCAAAACCTCTATTACATTTTTACATGTTGCTTGATACATGGAAACATGGAATCGGGGATGTTGCTTTATTGTTTACCACAAAGGGAAACTAAAAAAAATTCATTTACGTAGCAAGAATTCAATCATTTGTTCGGTTCATTATGGTATCAACACTCGATATAAAAACAGGAACAAAATCTTGATATACACAAAGGAAGACAACAGACGTTTTACATTAAACTATAAAAACAAAAATCAGTTCATGTTTCGGTACCGATGTTCAGTTACTCATTGTTGTTCCTTAATATATCTATATATAATTTATTATAACCGCTAGAAAAGTACACTATATTAAACATTTATGAAAGCATCGTAATAGCAATATGGACAAAAATGCATAAGTATGCATGTGGGTTTTTACTCTTGATTTTATCTTATATAAAAGGTGTTTATAATAGAGGAAAAGAAACTGGATAAAAAAACAATAAAAGAAGTTAGAATAAATTAGGAGAGAAAATCATCACTTCAAGGATTGAACCGGGCTGATAACAGATTAACATCAACACCTTCATGCTTCCATCAATGCCAAGCACCATGGTTGTGTTTAAACTCCTTAAATAATTCCCTTTTGCAAACATAAATTCCGGAAAAAGAAAAACAAAATAAATACAAAGTCCAATCGTGGCTTGCCATGTGGCAACCTGACCAATCAAAAGCCAGATGTATTCATCAAGCTTCATTAACTAAATTCTCTAACTATATTTATTAAAGAAAAATCAAATTATAATTAAAATATTATAATTATACGAAAATTAAACGTTTTAAAAGCATATATAATTTAAATATTATAAAATAAATCTATATTTATATATATAATTCAATAACAAGAAATAAAAAACTAATAATAATAAATAAAAATACATAACATTATTCATCATCACTTTACATTAATATATATTTATATATATATATATATATATATATATATATATATATATATATATATATATATATAATATAATATAATATAAATATAAATATAATATAATATAGATATATATATAATTCAATAATAAGAAATAAGAAACTAATAATAAATAAAAACGCATAACACTATTCATCATTATTTGCATTAATATAATATAATATAATATAATATATATATGAAAAGATCATGAGAAAACTATATATAAATAAGAAAACTAAAAAACTAATTAAAAAGCCTACAGAAATATATTTAAGAGTCAACTGCTAAAATGGTCCATGAGATTTGGTCACTTTGCCACTTTAATCCAACACTAAAATATTTTGAATCTGAGTCCTTGTGATTTCAGTTTTGTTATCATTTTCATCTAAAATCAAAATCTTGTCAGATATTTCAGTTAATATCCAATCATTTTTTCTCTTTTTCCTCCCTTTTAATGAAAGGCAAAATGGTCTTTTAATGTTTTATTATAACAAACTAAAAAATCTGACCATTTTGCCCTTCATTAAAAGGGAGGAAAATGACAAAAAAAATTGAATGTTAACTGAACAATCTAAAAAAAATGAATGAAAATGACAACAAAACTAAAACGGCAAGGACCCAAATTTAAAAGGTTTGAGTTTTGTATTGAAGTAACAAAAATAACCAAACCTCAGAAACCATTTGCCAGTTTACTCTATATTTTGAAAGTTTATGGTTTGGAGTCAAACCCACTTTATTTTGTGTTTTTCAAAAAAATCATTTATATAATCAACAAGTTGTAAGAGCAGTTAATAGCATAATTATATTTGCTTATGCCACACATCAAAACGTTTCGGTTTAGTTAAGTCGGATATTTCGCTTATAATTTGGTTAATTCAGTTATTTGCTCACTTCTAGTATGTTACGAAAATGAGAAAATCTCTTCATATAAAGTCTCATCCAAATTAGTTCCTTGTGTATAGTGTATACCTGGATATGCCCCAACCATCAAGGATAACAGAGCTAGCTCAAAAAAAATTAAGCATAAAACGGATAGTAAAATTGGGTTCTTTTCTTAAAAAATAATAGAAAAAAATTTGCTTTATATCCTATTATATATTTGTGTATATATAATTATAGAATTTAAATCTTCATTTCATCCACAAATAAAATATTTTTTTTTGAATTTGAGACCCTAAATTATATTTTTTTTGAATTTGAGACCCTAGAGAAGCGAGGGGCCAAAGACATTGTTATATTTCATTCCAACCCCCCCCCCCCCCCCCCCCTAAACCGGCCCTCAAGGATATCTATGTTACGATCTTTATCTTCTGGGTATGTCACAATTATAAGGTTTACTTAAGTCAAATATGAAGGTCAAAGCCTTCAAATGTAAATGTTTACTTAGGCTACGTAGTATGGGGCGCCATCCCCATGCCATCTCGGCTGAAAAAGAACGCCTACATTACCATACAACAGGCGTCATCATGCGGGCGCTATTGATGGGTTGGTAATTCAATTGTGAGTTGTATGTGTGTGAAGGAGGGGGCACTACTGGTGGGTTGGGGCTTTATCCCATACCCTCAATATTAAAGAGAGACGCTATTGATGAAGTGGAGCTGAGGTATCACAATGGAGCCCTAAGGGCTACATTCCATACCCTCTAGCCTTACAAGCAATCATTACTACAAACATATCACACTTATCTTATCTACTCAAAATGAACATGCCGTTTATGCTTAAATATACGTTAATGATAATACACAAATCAAATAGATAATTTAGATTAAGTGTCTCTACCACAATCCATGACGATTTTAGTGTCATCATTAAGGGTTAAGAGGTGCAGAGCTCATGCTCATTTGAGATTACTCTAATTTTCGGCATCGACTAACCACAATGTTGGCTTGTTTCGTACAGTTCACAAGGGTAGATTTTGGGTCTTGACTAGAACTCTAAACTCTTGTTAACCTATGGGGAGTACATTGTGTCTCTTTTCTATTAAGATTATAAATATATTAAAACTATATCTAAGTGTGTATCTAATCTAACTTAACCAATTATGATACAACAAATCATGTTTAATAAGGAAAATTCCCTTTTAAATTGAAAGGGACAAAAGCACATGAGGCATCAACAAGTTATGTGTTAAAATTGTTGCTTTTAATATAATGAAACTATATTTGGTGATCTACAAAGTAATTTTAAAATAGAGAGTGCATTATATATATAACATCAATTATATATATAACAATAATTGAAATGAAGGAGCATGATTGGTATCCCGAAATGGTGACTATTAGAGAAGAAGAAAGGGAAGAACAATAAATAGTGTAACTAGGAACATCACATGTGGGCTTACACTTATTGTAGGCTTTACTTCTTTATGGGACCATAAACCACTTTACAGTTGAACAAGAATGAGACCCTAAAACACAATAATTGCTTAATTACAAGAAGTAAGCTCTTACCCATACCGTGACCCGAACCCAACATCGAATCATCATGACGGTTAAGGAGCCCAACCACGAACCATCATATCAGTTACTTCTTTTATGTTTTATGTCAGTTTAGTTATGTTCGGATCTAATAGGTTTATGCAACTAAGAGTGTCAATTATGACAGACACAAACCTAAAGCTAAATTCGTGAATTTGAGATTAGTCCAAATGGATCTAGTGTTAGCGGTCTTCAACGAATCGAAATTTGAAATTTTGAAGGCGGATTCGAATTCGACTCGAAATTCGAATCAAATTCGATACGAATTACTAAATCTGGAATCTTATTTTGTTCAAATTAAAGTCGAATACAGTTGCAGGTGATCGTGTTTTTCACAGGATTTATCGTTACTCATGTCAGCATTCTCACTTCTTATATGTCCAGGTCTTGTCACCAAAAACCTTCCCCGATTGACAGAAACTAATGGTTAATTTAGAATTTGATAAATTTTTAATGAACTCAAAAGCGAACAACGAAACAAACTAAACAAGCTCAAAATCATATACATAAACTAAAAGTTGACTTAATGTTCTTCAATAATGGGTGTTGAAGGGAGTGGAACTAAAATCGACTAATTGTTTATTGGGTTGATCATTCAAGTGTGTTTGTGTGTATACTTAGTTAATTGACTTGAATTCGGATATTCAAATAATTCAATGCGTACCTGTCATTCGTATCCAATTCAAGTAGATTTTCGAGTACGATTCAAAGATTGGACACAACTAATTATGTTGAATCTACAAACACTTTTAGCTAAGCAAATCCTGTTTAGATTGACCTGATGGGCTCGCAGATCAACTTGTTGAACTCAAATTTTTATTTAAAAAAAATAAAGCAAAAACATTAATAGTGTGTTTATGATTTTATGTAAGAATTTAAACTTATTGAGTAATTTAGGTCAACTCTTAAAAGATGAAGAGAAAAGGGTATTATAGTTCAAACTTAAATATTTTTTTACATATGGTTGTGCATTTTTTTTGTAGTTTTGTAACTCGTGAAAACCCATCAAAACTTGTGTATTCGAGTTCATGTGTCTAATCTGATTTTTATATTTGTGTCCTTCCTATCCGCATCAATTCGTAATCAGGTTTGACCCATCAACCCATAAACACAACTCTTTTAACTCCCATATCTCCAACCTTGGTATTCTTGGTTTTTTTTATTGATTTGAAGTTGGATAAATTGGTGTACTTAACACCATGGTTGTAAAAACACCGACTAGGCATCGATTGATACCTGATTAATCATTGATTAATCTTGATTAATTTCCTTTTAATTACACAATTAATCCTGATTAATCCCCAGTTAATCCTGACTAATCGCTAGTCCCCACTCAATCGGCAGACTAGCGACTAGTGACTTCTACAACCATGCCTAACACCAAGTGGTAAAGACCTCCCTCAACTTTGACACCAGTATCTTTGATGCACAAAATCACAAACCTTTGCAAACATGCTTAGTCAAATGTCACGTTAACAATTTATACATCCTCTAAACATCATTTTCTCATCTTGTCCATCATCTTTCACAAATTTTTAAAATCAAATTTGTATTATTTAAGTAATTATTTTTTGTTTAAAACTTACGTAATTAAATATACAGTAAAACATATCATATATTATAAAATTTTATTCATATATTTATTTTGTAAATTTTACAAATTTCTATCTTATACAAACTTCGTATTACTGAAGTTCACAAATTAATAATTTAACTTTATGTATATGTTAAACTATATAAACAATTGTACACTTAAATCATAAAAAATTAAAAAAAAAACTAATATTTGGAGGGGCCCGTGTCTCCAGTCCTTGACCCATCTGTCCATACAAACGCCCAAGCCAAATTCGCTACAAACAAATTTGAGCGACGTGCGTCCATGAGTCTCGTTCGTGGCCATGTTGTAGGCTTGCATAATTTTGCATTTTACCAAGTGAACGCTCAACATTTGCCAACTTTGCTACGATTTAATGTATATGTTCTAAATTCTAATTTGACCCAATGTGTATCATTTTTTGTGACCCATTGTATATGTTTTTATCTGAACCTATCTGAACTTATAAAAATTGGCTAGACTGTAAGAATGGATGGTAACTTGAAAAGAAAATAAAAAGGCATGATATCTAGTGGGTTGAACTCTCAGTCACTACGTGTTTAAGCAGCATAATCATCAACATGTTAAAATTTCATGGTAAGTTACTGTGGTTAAGTTTACAAAAACAATATCATAGTAATGATAATTTTAATAAAGAAATTGTACTCGGGAAATATAAACTTTGGAATTTGGATGACTTTCCAACTCATTTAACATAGTTGACCAATTTAGATAAAACACAACACATATCAAACTATTAGTAATGTTGGGTAGTGTGGTCTCGCGACCTTGCCAAATCAGCCTCCATAGTGCCCCTCTTCCCATTTCCTAGGCGCCAAAGGGGTGCGTTATGGAGGGGGCTCCATCCCTTTAACGAGCGCCAATGGAATGTGCATGTAGGGTCCAATGATCCCAACCAATCAGATTTTTTCCTCTTTGCTTTTCTTTTATTTTGTATTTTATTTAATATGGGCTTTAAAAGGGCATTATCACACACCAATGCAAGTTAACGATAAAGTCTCTCGATTATGTGGTGAATACGTGATACTGACATGACACTATAAAGCACCTACGGGCTTTATATCACATTACTCAGCCTAAGTAAATAGATCAAGTAAATAGATCGTAACCGCCACATTTTCATTTATAGTAACTTCATGCTATAAATCCCCAAGTCCCTATCCAAGCAACACCCTATATTGCTTTGTGGGTGTGCAAGCATTGGTTGGGACTTATATCCCATAATGAGGTTTGAAAAAATGGACTTATCCCATAATGAGGTGAGAAAAAAAATGCCATTTTGTCAAATAATTTGTTCACAGGTCAGCACTATTCCAGCTAACCTCCTTCAAGACCAGTAAGTGCAAGCAAAGCAAAACATTGAAAATAAGAAGGAACAAAGACCCTACCAGTTTCCAAACCAATCACCTTCTCTTTTAAAAACGTGCTACGAAGCAGACCACGAGCTAGATACAAGGTGGGTCGGCTACAACCCCCACCCCTCTTTGTCAAAGAAATTGATAACAATAATGATCCCTCAGAACATGTCCACCCAAAAGAAGAGTGATGAGAGAAAACATAATGATGATCTTCGATAATGGTAATAAAACCGAGAACTAAAAAACAAAATGTTTTTGACATTAATCCTAGCTAAGACATGATTCAACTTGGCAAATCTCAATCCTTTGCTTTTTCATTGGGATTAAGGGAGAGATGTGGTTTTATAAACCTCACTGCTCTTTCCGGGCCTTAGATCGTGCCGGTTTTGGCTTGATTATGTTCCCCAGGAGGATCAACGCCACTGGAATGATGGTTCCGATGTAGTATACACTTCCGTATGCAGCCAGTGTTTCGTGTAGGCTTAATACCTGCGTCATAAAAGTAAACACAACTTAAAATGGAGTTCTAACCAGTATTATACTTCTAATATCCTTGGTTTATAAAAGAAAACTTCAAAATTGAGTTCTAACCAGTATTATACTTATAAAGTTCTAATATCCTTGGTTTATAAAAGAAAACTTTTTAACAATTGAGTTTAAAAAGGTGAGTAAAATGCCATTTTCGTCCCAAAGGTTTGGTCAGTTTTGCGACTTTCGTCCAAAGGTTTGTTTTTTTGCAAAAGCTTTTTTTTCGCATCTGGATCCAAAAGGTTTGAAATCTTGTCACTTTCATCCAGCTCATTAACTACATCCAATTTTCTCCGTTAAGTCAGGGGTATATCCGTCTTTTTTGTTAACTTAAAGGGCAATTAGGTCTTTTCACTTTATATAAAAAGACCGAATACCCCTGAAAAGACCGAATTGCCCTTTAAGTTAACAAAAAAGACGGAAATATCCCTGACCTAACAGAGAAAAATGGAGGGAGTTAACGAGCCGGATGAAAATGTCAAGATTTCAATACCTTTTGGATTCAGATGCAGAAAAACAAACCTTTGGACGAAAGTTACAAAACTGGCCAAACCTCAGGGACGAAAGTGGCATTTTACTTTAGAAAAAACATTTTTAAAGATTGGGTTTCAAGCCAAACATGTAATAATCTGAACCAGCCATACTTGGATTCTCGGTTAGCAAACGTTGTATAAATTGATAAATGCACAAGAAAGATAGTTTTTTGTAAAAAAAAACATATTAAATTTATATGACCCGTATCGTTTTTTAATTAAGAACAGATTTGACCTCCAGGTAATGGTCAAAAAAATGCAAAAAAAAGGCGTAAAGAAAAATTACACTAACCATAAAACCTATGCAGGAGTAGTTAAGAACAAGAAGCGTGTAAGCAAAGTTCATGAGCATCAAAAACTTCTTAATGATTGGCGGAACCGACTGCTGCCATCTGTAAATGGCTGCTCATAGACAAATAAAAACAATAGTAAGCGAATTAAATAAATGTTAATTAATCTTACAAGCAAGTCATGAAGAAGCGGTTGATCGATTTGTTACCTCTTGACCCGGCAATCATCAAAGCAGATTGAACAAAGAATATTAAGTACCCAGGATATAATCCCTGTCATTATCATAAATGTTAACCACGGTCGAGAAATGATTGGAGATTCGGCTGAACCAAGTTTAGATTCATAAAAATATAAAAAAAGTGGAAAAAATGAATGTAATTTCAACTTACGTGCCAGACGGCACTAACAGTCTGTGTTGCTAGCAATTGGAAAAAGCCAGGCTTCTTTCCCTTTTGAACAAGTCTGTCATAAACATCTGATAACACATAAAATTAGCGGTGGCAATTTTTCACACGACGCAAAATTAATCAGATTTTGGGATATGTATCTAATGCGTTTAACAGACGGGTGATGTCCGGGTTGATCTGTTTTATTAAATGGGTCATTTTCGAGATGACCTTTTTAACCCGGTTAACTAAATAGTACCCACTAACCTGTTGATAAACGGATCGTCTTATCAGTGACATGTTTAATTCATTTAGTTAAACAGGTCACCGTCAACCCACTAACTCATTTAATAAAGGGTTCATGTTTGGGCTGACGTGTTTGATTAAATGGGCCATGTTCGGGTTGACATATTAAACCTGTATGATTAAAGTGGTCGACCCGCAAACCTGTTTAACCCATTTTCTACAGCCCAACAACCCATTTAACACGTAGAAAACTTGATGACTACCCGCAAGCCCGTTTAGATAAATAGGTTAAACAAGTCGTATTCAGGTTACAAGATTTTTAAGTGTCTGCTGCTTAGGGTTGATACTAACACAAATAAATATACGGGTCGTGTTCGGGTTGAACAATTAAATCCGCTAACCCGACACGAATGACACGCCCATTACTAAAAATATTAGATAATGCAGATTGCTTCTCACAGTTACATAAGTATGCAAAAACTAAACATCCATACCACTGGTTAAATATATCATATATAATTTTTTTAAAAGGCATTTGGATAGTGACTCACAGTGACGAAGCCATGTGCTGACTTGGATATTCCATACGAGTGGTAACTCAACCGAACTCTTTGCAAACTCAACACCCAAAACATCAACATTTTTCGCACGGTCCCATCGAGCTTTGGGTGGAGAAGAATCAGTCCAGCCACTGAAACCGAAGCCAGAAATAATGATAGAAGCTTCCGAGATGGACCAAATGAAATAATATTTCCAACGCGCGGTAAAGCCCGACATGTATTGGACGGTCAAACGTTTCACAAATCCCCATTCTTGATATATCGGCTCACTGAATCTTGAAAGCGGATACGAAGGCGATAGATATAAATACAAACCCATACAGAAACCCGCTTGGAGAATAGCTCTAAGTGTTGGCAAAAATGGTGACGGTGTGCCTTTCTTGGACTTTGTCCAAATCTGAGATATAATTGTCAAAAAAAATACTATTATACGATATTAAGATTTAGAGTAAAATGTAATTTTCGTCCCTGAGGTTTGGCAAGTTTTGCGACTTTCATCCAAAGGTTTGTTTTTCCGCATCTGGATCCAAAAGGTTTGAGATCTTGGGATTTTCATCCAGCTCGGTAACTCCATTTTCTCGGTTAACTCAGGGGTATTTTCGTCTTTTTTGTTAACTTAAAGGGCAATTCAGTATTTTGAATACTTGTACATTATGCTAAATGTACATAAAGTGAAAAAGACCGAGTTGCCCTTTAAGTTAACAAAAAAGACGAAATACCGTTGACTTAACGATGAAAAATGAATGGAGTTAACGAGCCGGATGAAAATGGCAAGATTTTAAACCTTTTGGATCCAGATGTGGAAAAACAAACCTTTGGACAAAAGTCGCAAAACTGGCCAAACCTCTCTTAAGATTTATTACAAACAACAAAAAAACAAGCGGATAACACGGTTTATTACCCCCTTTCTTTCGGTCCAATCCAAATAATCTTTGATTTCATAAACCGGACCAGCGAAGTGACTTCCGCAGCATAGGCAATATCCCACGTACTCGATTAAAGATGGCAACTTAAGTATGCGGTTTTTCTTCTGGGATTCACGAAGATCTGCCTCTTTTAATAACCCATCGTTGTAATTAATAGCACATGAAATCACTTTCAATGTTATCACCATAAGAGATCCTGTAGCATCAATACCTCCTTCCTTCCATGCATCTCCGCTCATGTAGTATACATGGCTGCATATTGTCAAGTAGTAGTAAACGATAAGTAATACTTCAACTTACAGCGTTTTCAATGCATCACATCTTAAGAAAACAGAAAGGCGGAACTTATTAGGAATGTTAAAAACAGAACGATACATAGATATAACAGATGATGAGATAGAATTAAGTATTTACGCCAACACATATGTTTTCTACGCGTATTGATCCTTTTTTATTAACATAAGTTGTACATATTTGTCTCCAAATCTTGTTTGATCAGAATGTGTGACGAACTATTTTGGTATATAGTTTAAATCCTTTGATAATGTTCATTTGCGTTAAGCTATTTTGTTGTTTTCATATGTGGCAAAATATGTAGATATGTCTGTGTATATGTGTACGCCCCGCTTGCGATGTGCGTATATAATGTATATATGTGTGGGCCCTCGGGGGCAAAAGTGAAATTGCACTAATTTTAACGTTATTTTACTAATTTCATGAAAATAGCTTTAAAAGCGGCGGACGGTTAATCATGCGTCATGTGGTGGTGTTGATAGCCAAAAGACAAGGGGTACATGCATTGATCGGCTTTTAACCCGATTGTTGCCAAGTGTTATGTGCCTAATGTCCAAGGGTTGATGCAAAACTATTATCGAGCCAGGGGGTCTCACTGGAAGCAGCCTCTGTATTCTGACGGGGTAGGGGTAAGGCTGTCTACATCTTACCCTCGTCAGACCCTACCTTAGCTTTGTTATTGGTGGGATTTACTGAGTATGATGATGATGATGATGGTGTGTGTATGTGTGTGTGTTCTGCACCTAGACTTTGTACTTCTAAAAATGTTAACCTACAACATGTTTGTTTCCCTGCTTCTTAGGCTCACTATATGAAACAGAAAGGACCAGCATCAAGACGAGCTTGTGATAATTTGAAAGCTTCTTGATCATAAAACTTTAACACACGGCATGTATAACCACTATCATTGTTGCAATATCCCAATATAGTTTTAAACATATAGACAGAATAATGCTAATGAAAACCGATCAAAAATGAATCCGGGAATCTATCAGGCAAAATCTACAATATACTTAAGAGCATCGACAATGGGAAGCTACAAAAATGCCTCCATGTCACCCCTGCCCAGGCTTTGCCCCTCCGTGTAAGCTCAAAAACGTCCCAAAACGTGCATTGGAGGTGCTCGTATAAATTCTAACATCAATCTTGACTTTCCAACAACAATTCAAAACGTATACGATTCTAAAATTTCATAAATATGTAAAAGTTTGCCAAATTCAGAAAGTACTACTCATCATTGATGATGTCAAATTCAACATTCAATAGTAACCTTATTTGCAACTGAGATTTTGTCACTTCTATTAAATACATGCAAAAAATGTACACCTTATTTCCCTAACATTTACTCCACAAATGCAGTTAGGGATAGCAACAGGACAGGTTTGAGACATATATTGGTAATCTCAGTTCCATAGCCAGTTGTAAAATCATGTCTCGCACCCGTCAGGTATCAGTTTCATACCCAGTTGTAATTGTAATATCAGTTAGGATGTCAATAGGACGGGTTTGAAACATATATCGTAATATCACTAATTGTAAAATCGTGCCACACACCCATCGGGTATAGTTAGATTATACCCGTTAGTCTATTAAAAATTACCTTTTTCGGATGTCCAAATATATTTTTGACCATTTAAATTATTATATAATATAATTTTATTAACCAAAAAAATTAGAAATACAAAAACTAAAAATTAGTAAAATAGTAGAAAATTTTTATTACCAAGGACAAAAAGGATAAAAAATAAATTATATTATTAACCAAAATAATTAGAAATACAAAAACTAAAAATTAGTAAAATAGTAGAAAATTTTTATTAACAAGGACAAAAAAGAAAAAAAATTATAAAAAGAAAAACTTTTCCTATAATCCATACCCGTCCTAAACCCGTAAAACTTTTCAAAACTATTTAATCTCATTTCCAGTCCCATACCCATACCCGAATACCCATATAAATATTTCGGGTTTTTTTGCATGCTAACAAAAGTACCAAATCCCATAAACAAAACCCTAACCCCAAACATCATTAAAACACCAACAATCAAACACAACAAGCATACCATCCAATGAGGTACCCCATAGCCGATAAGAACGAAATCACACCACACCATTTCCTGACCACAACCATTGATCCATAACTAATCAACATGGGCACGAAGAAGTGCAGGTTCGAAGAGAACCCAAATGAAATGTAGGAGAGCAATGCGCCGGTAACGGCGGCGTAGAGGTGGCGGGCGGTGGGGCCGCCGGGGACGAGGCGGTGGAAGAAGCTGACGGGGATGGTGGCGACGAAGCAGAGGAGGAAGCGGAGTACCGGAACTGATACTCCGATCGCCGACGCCATTGACTCCATTTCCATTGTTGTTGTGTTTGGGGTTTGGATGGATGGACTGAGTTTACGAGGAAGTCAGATGATGTATAAATCGACACTCAAGAAGAAAGATAAAATAATATTTTTTTTGTTAAATATTTGTTGTTTTGTTTTGTTGTTTTTTTTAGTGGAAGTGGAGACAAAAATAATATTGTTTGATATTTAACGTTTATAATTATGTTTTTTTTAATATAAAAGTATTTAGTAGTTGCGTGTTAGTTTTGAAATTATTACACTACATCTATTTTATCGATGATGGTTATTGTTACTTTTTGGTTTACATATTTTTTTTAAACTGAAAATTGCATTGTTTTTCATTAAAAGTTGTATTAATTAAATACGAATTGGAATTTGGTTGCTTCAAATGGGTAATTTTGGGGTGCAAAACTTTGCAAAATCAGGATAGTGTAGTTGACATCTAAGAGCATTAACATCCATTCAATCAAATAATGTGAGTGGAGTTTTTATAATATAAAGAGTATAAAAAGTGGTTGTGGGTGGAGAAAAGAGAAAATGTTAATGTTCATCTGTATATTTTTGAAGGGACACTGTTCACTCTCTATAATTTTTTAATATATTTTAAAACTGGTTGTAACTGTATGAGAGAAAAAATGTAATGATAAAAGTATAAAAGTTTATTATTATTTAATTAAAAAGAGAGAGAAAATGTAGTATTTTTTAGTGTAATTTAGTGTGAAAATATGATTGAATAGATGTGAATGCTCTAATACTATGTTCCCGAGTTTCATTTAACAAAGAAAAAGAAAGAATTTAAAGAGATTTTTAAAAAAATCATGTTCAAGAGTTTTTTCAAGAAAGGAAATAAAGAGAAATGAAAAAGAAAACTTAGGTAATTTTCCTTAATTTTAAATCCTAGAAAAGATTTGGAAGGAAAACATTTTTAACACTTAAGATCTTTAGTTTTCTTTTCATTTATCTCAAACTCGGGAACATGATATTTAATTAAAAAAATCCACTCATTTTCTTTTCTCTCTTGAATTCATTTTCTCTTCTTTTTTTATCTTTATTAAACTCAGGAACACAACATAAGGGAACGACCATAAGGAGTTGGAGTGGTTCATAGAGAGTTTCCTTCACAAATAGCAAAATTAGTTTAAGGACATTAAGTTTTATGTGGAATGATTTATAAGCAAGAAGCTAATATATTTGGTAAGCTTCTTTAATTGTGTTTTACTCAAACTCCTATATACACACACATGAGGGTGCAAATTTCTTTTCTAATGACCTAAAATGTTCTAACTTGTGTATACCCCTTTAACTACAAACACAAATGTTGGACCAAAATCCTCAAACTTGTGAAATCAGATCTTAATTTGTTTGGATTCTTTTAGTAAGACTTATGATTAAGTTTTTGGTTCAAAATTGTAGCTTTTTTGGGGGTTGCATTACGCCAACTAATGAACTAAGAGACTAATAAGCTAGGCTCTTCCCTTCTGATACGGCTTTGTTGAAGAGTTCAAAGTTGTTGTAACCATTGTAGTTAATAAAACAAGTTTATTCGATTTTTATTAAGATATTTAATTGCATAATAAATTTCGTGAATTCTAATCGAAAATTGTTGTGTAGGGAACATTATAATTAACTAAAATGACTTAAAGGAGTTTGGTGTTGCCTAGGTAAAGCCTTATCTGCAAACCACACTATAAGGTCATATAAATCACAACCGTGAAATCATGAGTTATAGTCATGAGATCTTTTTTATGGGCCTCATTGTGGATCTAAGTGAGAGTGTGAATATCTAAAAACAAGTTTTGGTCTAAAATTCAACACTTTTGAAGATCTTGATATCTCAACTCCCATATGTAATATATCGTACATTGATATTAGCATGAGGTGTGACACAGGATCTGAAAGTTGAAAGAAAAAATAAAATATTTTCATGGGTTTACCATAACATGTTTTTTCCTAAGTCACTTATATGAAATTTCATTTCACGATTGTGAGTACTAGTTTGTCCCAATCAATGTTTTAGCATTTACATTATGTGTGTCTTATCGATCACAAAATTATACATAAGTTGTAGAGTGGGTTAACAAAACAATTAAAGACATCAAAGAAGAGGATTTGATCTAGGGCAGAAGTCGACGGCAAGTTGAGCCGTCATCGTCCAGCGATTGAGCAGTAGAAAGAAGCAAAGTTTTTTTTTATGGCTCTCAAGAAATAGCACTAAGGGTTTTATTTGGAAAATCCTAAAAGCAATTGTTGTTCTACATAGCTACACAAAAAAAGAAGTAATTAATTTTTTTGGTCCTTTTGTTGTTGTTACTCATTGCACCAAACAAAAACATTTTTTAACTTCTTGAGCGTCGATCATTAGAGTTATATTTTGGGTTGTTCTTCTCATCAACCAAGAATAAGAACAGAAGCAGTCACTGCTTTTTGTTTGTGCGTCTAACCAACAGGTTCGGTTTAAGCCATATATGTCATAAAGAGTCAAGGAAAATCAGGTTGTTTTGTTTCTTGGTCTTAGTTTCTAATTAGGGTTTTGGTGTATCTTGTTTTGGGTTCGGTTGTTAGTGTCACACTCTGGTTGTAGTGGAAGCGCAAGCGTGTGACTATGAGGTAATCATTGCATCCAATCAAGTAAACAAGTATAAACCAACAACGATGCCATACTGATATAAATATTTCATTCCAACATTTATAAGTTACCAAAAGTAATTTCATAGTTTTCACTTTGTCATCAATGTCACAGTTTGACATACATTAGTTCAAAATAAAATATTATTTTCATTATAAATGCATAATGAGGTTTTGACTTCTATATACCCATACGAGGTTGGGATATAAGAGACAAATCCTCCAAAAGTGGCATTTGTTATCATGTCATTTCCTATATCCCGAAGTGTATCACCAGCTCAAGCTTATGTCCTGAAATACATGTAATTTTAAAAAGTCAACATAAAGTTGGCGAGTTCATGTAGTTATTGCTTTCTCATAAAATGTCGTGCTCGGAATCCAGTAATGAAATCTATGTTATTAGCATTCGTGGAGTTTAAGGATCTATCAGTGTGTAGCTAGCACCCTGACATATGTGCCATAAGTAAATAACCAAACCGAGACAACTCTTGACATCAATTGGGATCACAAAAGCACTCCTAAAGGGTTAACAACCCCGGAGTGGAGCGTGTCTCAAACTCGATAAATCTATACCTTTTGCATCTTGGTTACTAAGTGATTAATGGTGGAAAAGTGGTGGTTTATGGTGCTGAAGGTGAGCCGTGGGAGAGCGGGATATAGGAGATTCCTTAGGGTTTTTTTTTTGAAATGATAAGTGAAGATATGATGAAGATTTATATAAATCTTCAAGTAACCATCACATCTTCTACCATACTTAAATCTCTAAATTTTCAACACAAATCAAGTGGGTGAGGCCCACTTGAATTTGCCAACTTGAAAAGGGGGGGGGGGGGGTTAAGTGTAAACTTATTTTATAACATGTGCTAAATTATTAGATATTTAGGTATTTAGGTTAAGTATGGTAATTAGGGATTTGGTCTTGCATCATTAGTGAGCAATTAGGGTTTAGGGTGTTAATCCATGTTAATTAGTCCTCTTGACTAATTGGGGTAAGTTTCGGACAACGAAAACATCACCAGTTCGCTCATCGGCACAATTATTTCGTACCGGAAGCTTTGGTTTTTGACCATCATAAGTCTCATGGCATTTATTTAGGACACTTCTGATCTAGAAATATGCTTAACTAGTTCGTTAGCCGAATATATGTTGAGTTTGGATGGCCGCGACACTTCCTGTTGAATTATTCGCTAAATATCGGCACTTATATATTTTACCATCGAACATTTCCGGGAGTTGTGTTTTCGTGACCTCAAGATAGTTGAAGGGATTTCGGATCCCAAATAAAGCTTAACTAGTTCTCTAGACGGATGCATGAGGCTATCGACCATTAAATTTTTCGTCGGTTCGACAAACGGTCGCTTTCCGGTCAAGTTGTACACTGTTTGCCGTATGACCGAAAACGATGTCTTTTATGTATTTCCTCTATTCTTATATTGTTTTAGGGTGTTCAACATTGTTTTGTTATAATTCTGGAAATCCGAAACTATCGAATTAATGTTGCGGACAAATTGAAATTGTCGCCTTTTTGGTCGAAACGGACAATTTTGTAATTTAGGCGTTGTACCGGAAAGTTATGTATAATTGCAAGATGTGTTCCCACATTAGTGTTTTCATGTATATATGGACTCATTTATGACATTAGCATGCCATTATTTATTGTTCTATTTTGTTTTAGCGGTTTTGCTGACATGAATAGTGCAACCGCGAATAGTGCGTCCAACACTTTCTACCAACACTTTTAGGGCATAGTTTGATTCGTTTCACGTCGTAATGGAAACCAATATATGTTATAATCCGATTTACTTGTCCTAATACTTATAATACGACGTACGACTCATTTACGTAATCAAATTACGATATAATGCATGAGATCATGTACCCAAAATAGTGATTAGATTGTACGGAATTACTGGTTATTTGCCATTTGTCACATACTCCCCCTGTTAAAAAGAATTTCGTCCCGAAATTCACCTTGAGGCATCCTATAAAGGAGTCTCCTTGAACAGGTGGGGGTACTTTGTCTTGATTTGATCTACACGTTCCCACATATACTCGGTCAGTAACGTGAGTTCCAGCGAACTTTGACTAGTTTAATTTGATTCTCCTTGTCTTTGGAACTTTCGAGTCCATAATCTCAACGGCTTCCTCCGTATGTTGGAGTTTTCCATCAATATGAATTCCATCCGCTGGGATGATAACCGTATCATCAGTCGGGTTTTTCTTTAGATTAGACACATGAAATGTGTCGTGTACATTGTTGAGTTCCTCTGGCAGGTTCAACTTGTAAGCCATTGTACCAATCTTTGCCAGAATTTCGAAAGGCCCAATGTATCTCGAGTTTAGTTTTCCGCGCTTCCCGAATCCAGCTACGCCTTTCCAAGGTGAGACCTTTAGTAACACTTTGTCTCCGTCCTCGAAGGATAATGGTTTGCTTCTCCGATCTGCGTAACTCTTTTGTCTATCTCGGGCGCTTTGATATGCTCACGGATCTTGAATATTTTTTCTGTGGTCTCTTGTACTAGTTCGGGACTAATGAGTTGTCTGTCACCATCTTCTACTCAACATAGCGGAGATCGGCACTTTCGTCCATATAGTGCTTCGAACGGCGCGGCCTTGATACTGGTGTGATAACTGTTATTTTAGGAAAACTCTACCAACGGTAAATGAGTATCCCAGTTTCTGCCTAAATCCATCACACAGGCCCGAAGCATGTCTTCCAACATTTGGATGGTTCGCTCGCTTTGACCATCGGTCTGCGTGTGAAAAGTTGTGCTTAAATCTAAGCGAGAACCAAACAAAGTTTGAAATGATTGCCAGATCCGCGACACAAAGAGACCATCCCTATCAGCGATTATCGAGCTTGGCACTCCATGATGTGCCATGATTTCTTTAAGATACAATTCAGCTAACTTCTCAGTACTGTCTTTCTCACGGATAGGTAAGAAGTGAGCTGATTTGGTTAACTGATCAATGATAACCCAAATCATGTCATGACCTCGTGAGGTCCGTGGTAGTTTTGTAACAGAATCCATTGAGATTTGCTCCTATTTCCAAACAAGGATCTCAGGTTGTTGTAATAAGCCAGATGGCTTTTGGTATTCGGCCTCGACCATTTGCAAAAGTTAGCCATTTCCCAACATAGGTCGCAATATCTCCCTTGAGATTAGGCACCAATAATACTCCTTTAAATCCTGATACATTTTATCAGATCCTGGGTGTATCGAGTATTTTGACTAGTGTGCTTCGTCCAGCACCCAACCTCGTAGATTGCCAAAATAGGGAATCTAGATCCTTCCCATGAAATATAAAGTTCCATCCTTATTTGGTTCCATTTGTTTTTCCATTCCCCGTAATGATTCCGCTTGAATGTTTTCCGGCTTTAGAGCTTCTTGTTGTGCATTGTGCACTCGACTCGTAAAGTTCGTCTAAATATTCATTTCTAAAGCTCGAACACGTAAAGTTTTCACTCGTTCCTTCCAGCTCAAAGCATCTACCACTACATCTGCTCTGTCTGGGTGATACTTGATCTCACAGTCATAATCATTCAACACTTCTACCCAACGCCGTTGGCGCATATTTAGTTCCTTTTGAGTGAATATATGTTGAAGACTTTTATGATAGTGAATATGGTACACCTAGTGCCATATAAATAATAACGCCAAATTTTTAAAGCAAATACCATTACACCTAGTTTTAGGTCATGAGTGGTATAGTTCTTTTCGTGAACTTCAACTGACGAGACGCGTACGCGATGACTTTTTCACGTTGCATTAACACGCAACCCAAGCCTTGATGCGATGCATCAGAATACACCAGAAAGTCATCGGTACCGTCTGGAAGTGATAATATCAGCGCCTTACATAATTTATCCTTTAATAGTTGAAGTGCCTATTCTTGCTTTTCTCCCCAATCGAACTTATTATCCTTTTGTGTAAGCGAGGTTAGCCGCGAGCAACTTTTGAGAAGTTCTCAACAAATCTCCTGTAATATCTCGCTAAACCTAGAAATTGTCGTATTTCTGTGGGGGTTCTTGGCGCGGTCCAATTCTTTATAGCCTCGATCTTTGAGGGGTCGACATGTATTACATTCTTGTTCACCACGTGACCGAGAAACTGTACTTCATGAATCCAAAATTCGCATTTCGAGAACTTGGCATATAATTGCTCCTTCTTTAGCAATTCCAGTATAGTTCTCAAGTGTTTTTCGTGTTCTCCCTCGGTTCGCGAATATATTAATATGTCATCGATAAATACTATCACGAACTTGTCGAGGTATGGTTTACGTACCCGGTTCATCAGATCCATAAATACTGCAGGGGCGTTTGTTAACCCAAAAGGCATAACAAGGAACTCGTAATGACCGTAGCGAGTCCTAAACGTCGTCTTAGGAATACTTTCCTCTGGGATTCTTAACTGATGATACCCGGATCTTAAATCAATCTTTGAATAAAAACTCAACCCTTGTAATTGATCGAACAGATCGTCAATCCTCGGTAATTGGTAACGATTCTTGATGGTTAACTTGTTTAGTTCCCGATAGTCGATGCATATTCAGAAGGTTCCATCATCTTTTTCACAAACAGCACCGGAGCTCCCCAAGGCGAGAAATTCGGTCTTATGAATCCTTTGTCTAACAACATTTGAAGTCGTGTAGATGGTCTTTGCATTTATGACGGAGCTAATTAGTATGTATGCTTCGCTACTGGTGCTGCTCCTGGCACCAAATCAATGCGAAAGTTAGTGTGTCGTTGCTAAAGTAATCCAGACAAATCTGATGGAAAGGCTTCGAGGGAATTCCTTCACAATGGTTATTTCCTCTAATTTTGGCTCCTCAGTTTCCTTGTCGACTACATGAGTTAGAAAAGGCTATGCAACCTTTCTGTAGGCACTTGGCCTTCATGTAATTAATGATTCGTAAGGGCGTCTCGTGCTTCTCTCTGTGTACTACCAGTGTTTCTTCGTCTAGCAGGGGAATGCAGATAGTTTTCTCAGGACAACTACTTCCGCTCGGTTATATGTCAACAAGTCTATGCCAAAAGCTACGTCGTAACAACCCAGATAAACGGGTAAAAGATCGATATTAAATTCTTGTTCTCCAAGTTCCAAAGTGCATCCTTTTATAACTTCCCCTGACATTGACTAATTTACCATTGGCAAATCCTATTGAATGGGGGAACGTCTATCTTACTTGACTCTAGGTCAAGTATATTTTGAATTCTATGGAGATAAACTAAAATCAGCACAGGTATCAAATAAGATGGATGCGAGATGTTGGTTGTTAGAAAACGTGCCAGTGACCTTTTAAGGATTCCTCATGACTCAGGGAATAAAACAGTGCATCTCGGATCTTTGGTATTGATTTCGGACCATCTCGGATTACTGTTCCGAATTACATCTCGGATACCTCATTTTGAATTACATCTCGGACACCTTATTTCGGACGGATTCCCATCTCAGATCACCATCTCGGATAGCAATTCGGATTACCATCTCGGACTATTGATTTGAATTGGGTACTGTTCCGAGTTGAACTCGAAAAGGTGGAAAGCAACCAGCTGAGTAATAAACATTTTGGTACACAGAAATTGATCCGTAAACAATTTTACAAACCGATTGCATGGTTAGAATCGTGTGATTTTTAGGAAAAAAAACTTTTTGGGACATTATATATCATTGGATTCATATCGACGAGACGAGTCTAACGCTAATTCTCCATTAGCTAACTTGATAACGTGTCTAATTTACAAGACTTTAATTCGAGTATAAGCTTAACACCGAAAGGCACTAGCTAAGCTCGGTATTGGTATCAAAAGAATTAACACGTAATGAACGTAGAGTAGAACGTACGCATGACGACATCAGGATCTTGTGGGGTATCCATAGTTTCTGCTCACTCACACTTTAATTCACTTGCTTGATTCATTCTTAAAAGTTCATGCTTGAAGTGGCCTTCGTTTCTATCTTCACGGGAGTTCCCTTTCGTTTGTTACTCACTCGATCCTGCCTTAAGGGGTGTGTATTTTCGCTTACTATCGCTAGTAGGTTCCACATGCGTTTCCTTCCTTTCCGCACCTTTCTTTGATATTTTCCCATTCTCACCACATCCTTGGTGAGACTAACTACGAGCGTTAGTGTTTGAGTGATGAAGGTAGGGAGGGATGATGTGGTCATGTTTTAGTTCTTAGAGGCTAAACCCCAAATGTAGCGCTCAATGCGTTTGATATCAAGTGTTCCCCAGTATGGAACAACCCTTGAGAGATCGTGAAAGCGTCGAGTGCAACCAACAACGTTGGCTGCAATCATGATCAAGTTCTAGGATCCCGTTTCTAACCTTGGAATTATAGTTAGCGAGTACTACTCTTCTCGCATAGGATTTTTGAGTTCTTCCCATAATGACCTCTTCGTAGTATCACTCCTTAAAGTTTCTACTTGAGAGTTTCACCATGTTAATGCTGCATTCAGCAGGAGACTCTTTGTTTACCTAGTCGTTTACTTAGGAGTGCATTTACTAGAATTTCCAACCGACTCCCTTGTCTTTATGTAGCGGGCATAACCTACCGCACCTCTCGCACCAATGAGGTCTCGCGGCTTACAGTCCGGGAAAGCCTTAGAATTTAAAACCTTGTATGATCGCATCTTCAGGTGTAGCGCTGCTACTCCTTTCCCAATCTATTGGGATTGGAACCATTTGAACTACCGGTACCACCAGTACCGTCACTAGTGTCGCCTAAATTACTCTCGTGTCATGCGATTTCCGCAACCGTATGTCCTTCCATAAGAACTCTAGTTCGCTTACCAAGTAATTCATGGATTAACTAACCCCTTTTGGGTGTAGACCTTCCTTTTGGCGCCACGTTTCTTCTTAATACCCAAGATTAAGAGAAGCTAGACATATATTTGGATAAATATAATCTACCATGCGCCTAAGAATAAAGAATGCCATCAGTCATGGAAACCTCAAGATTGCATTGTTCATACATGTTTGAGACAATGATAACGTGAATAACAACAATCCAAAATTCATATTACCTCTTGCGTGTATCGGCCATATGTCTAAGTGGAAAGGAAATAACTCGTTGAGGAGGAGAAATCAAACGGTCATCTCCAACCTTATAGCATGTATTCCATACTTCGATTGTCCAAAGTAGGAGAAAAAAAATCCTTCGCCACACCAACCTGTGTGACGAATACGTTGATATCCCTTGAGCTCCACGAGCTCCAACTAGATTGTTATCATTATGTTAGATATCGAATGGAATGCAATAAGGGTGTTGAAACATGGCTCGTGCCATACCATCCCTTAGAATAAGACAACTGTCAAACGACAGAATTTAATGTAATCTCTTTCTAATGAATAAGATGAGGTGCCATAGACACCATGGAACCAACCCATGTACAAAAACTCTTGACCGTTAAGGAAATATCCTCCTTGGGGTGGCCAACCAGTTTTTGTTTGTTTAGATAACTAGTCTCAATCGACTCGTTATATAGATCGAATGTTACATGCGAACATATACGTGTGGTGTTTCTGTATCATAGGGTGTTATAGCAACCATCCCCGGTTAGTGTCCCACTAGATAGAAACTCGAACAACTTAACAATTTCGAATGGGTAGTGATCATTAGCTTGACCCGCATAGCCCACCAGGATTCTCATCCACTGCAAGTTATTATTACATGGGCCTCCGTAATAATAAATTGCCTTGCATGGTCACCCTAGTGTTCTACCGTTCAAAAACGACGACAGTCAAAGAGAGGACGCTATTGTCTACATACCTTCAACATAGAAGGGACCTTCGTGATGGTCCACGTGCTATCGTCCGTTGACATTACTCGCAAAAGGGCACGTCGATAGAAAAAAATAGAATTAGAGAGAATTTGCAATAATAACAACTGGAGGGGCACCTTCAAGATGAGTACATCACCTTCCTTGTCTGGACAAGAGTGTCGTTATTAATGACTAATATGGGTTACAGTGACCCCGTCCCACTAATAGAGTTGTCGTCTGATGTATTGAATAATACATCCATTTATCTTGTAGAGTTTGTATATTTTAGCGCTTTTTCGTTTGGTTTGTCAAGAATTTATCTACTTTTAATCCAAACGTGTTTTGCAGGTCTTGGTTCGTGAAAATGGTTGGAAGGATGGGAAAACGAGCGAAAATGGTGAAAAGAACCGAGCCGGGACGTGACTGGATCGGAAACAAGAAAACAAAACGCGAAACAGGATTTACAACCCGGTCGTGAGGCGTGACCGGTACGCCTCATCTCTCTCGCGGCCCGCGAGAGAGTCATAGTTATCATCAGAACTTTTTCTCGGTCGCGGGGCGCGACCGACATGCTCCAACCCTCTCGCAGCCGGCGAGAGGGCCTTTTATCCAGAATGTTTCAAAACCAGAAGAAAATTGGGACTTGTTTGTTATTAAAAGACTATTATTGAAGTAAAACTCATATTGGAACAATCTTGGACGAACTAGAGCTGATTGGGTACACTTTTCTGGAGATTTGGAGCTAGAAGAAGAGGATCTAAGCTGCAAGGATTGTGTGGGTGATCAAGGGAGTTCAAGGTAGGAGTTTTTCACGGTTTTATCATACCAATCTTGACCTTTGATTTCCTTGTTTTGCTTGATTATGCTACCTTGTTATAAACTTTGTTTACTTTGCTTTTCAAACATGTTTTTAGGCCTAGATTGAATTCAATTGCCTTGGTTTTGGATGATGGATTTTATGAAACTTTGATTTGATTTGATTTAATTTAATTTATGGTTTGAATGTTTAATTGGTAAAGGTCACAACTTTAATTTTTAGTTTAGAGTATTTGCATGATTTTGCTTGTTTTATGATTATTTGATTGTTTTGCATGAACTTAGATGGATGTCTTCCATAGAATAGGTTTATGTTACTTTTCGTGTTCTTAGGAATTCGTGAAGTTGTCGGTAAAATTGGTCAATAAAACCGGGGAAACAATTGAATAGGTTATAAATCAAACTTGTCATTATACCTAACTTATTTATTGAGAAATTACAATTAGTTGGCTGAATTAATTTGGTAAATTGTTAGGTTAGGGTTTTGAGAAATTCCCAAATCTAGTTTCCTTGTCATAATTGAATCAGTTAATCTAAACTAGAAATTGTAGTTGGTCTAGGTTAATTATTGAAAGGTAATTAATAATTAGACACTTTACTGATTTAAAAAGATAACTGAAAAGAAATATTTAGGCCCGGTAAACAAATAAAAAGGGTAGGTTATCGTAGGTGTCTTCTTAAGAAGGGTCAGGGGTCCTGTTTGGTAAAACTAAACATTAATATGTCAAGATCCCGGTAAAATATTCAACCTGATTAATTATTATTAAATTAAAGGAGTAGTAGTCTAAAAATCCAACCTAGGTAACTAGTTCATTATTTCTTGATTAAAATCCCCGAATTTTCTAGAAGTTCATAGTTTGGTCATTCCAATTTAGTAGTTTTAGTTTATTGATAATTTAGATTTATTAGAAAAACCCCCCTTTAAAATATACATAGTGTGTAATTGAGTCTAGATTAGTAGTCATAGTAATTAGAGAGTCCTGTGGGTTCGATAATCAGGACTTGCTTACTGCTATTCTACAATTGATCGGTCCACTTGCCGGTTAGTAGTTTAGTATAGTTTAGGAGTCTAGAGTATAATTTGAGTCTAGAATTAGGGTAATTTAAGTTGTTTTGAATTAACTACTTTTAGAACATCAAGTTTTTGGCGCTGTTGCCGGGGACTCTCTCATTAGCAATTGCGTTGATTACTTGATTAGGCTTTTTTTATTACACTTGTATTTATTTTGTATTCGTTTGTGTCGTAGGAGTCTAAATTATTTAATTAGTTTAATATTTATTTTTGTATATATTTGAATCATTTTTGCTAACTTCTCGTGTTTTCGGTTTAGTGGAGACCCCACATCTTGCGCAAGGACCTCCGCCTAAGCCGCCGACGGATACGCCATTCTCTCCCGCACCAAAGGTAAGTGCTTCTTCCTCAACTTTTTCAAGTTCATCCCGTTCCTTTGTACTCCCCGACTTTGATTTCACCCCTAAACCTTCACCACCTGGTTCCCCATCACCCCGTGTAGTCCATAGAAACGTAAGCCCACCACCGCCACCACCTAACTTCCACATGGCCAATAATAATAATAATCAAACCGTATACCAACATGCCACCACCAGCTTCACCGGTGCAAACTCACCCATTACCTTACCTCCCATGAACAATGACCGAGCCTGGCAAATCCCTTCCTACATCATGACCGCCATCACTAACTCTTGCCAATTCCACGGTCGTGATGATGAGGATGCGCCCGCACATATCAACCGCCTTACCCGTCTATGCCAAACATTCAATATGGAAGGTGCGAGCAATGATTCCCGTTTTCTCCAAGTCTTTCCGTTCTCTCTCGGGGGTCGAACCGCCATCTGGCTTGACTCTCAGCCACCCGGTACGTTTTCTACTTGGGCTTCTCTACGGGATGCTTTCCTTAAGAAATACTTTCCACCCGCTAAAGCATCCCGCCTTCGTGATCAGATCCATTCGTTCCAAATGGAACCTGATGAGCCCTATCATCTAGCTTAGGAGCAGTTCCAAACTCTAGTATCCCGTTGCTCCCAACATGGTCTATCAGACTGGGCGCTTGTAGAGAAATTCTACAATGGTCTCACCCTTGAGACCCGTGCTCGATTCGACACCTCTGCTGGTGGCCACTTGATGGGAAAGAAAACAGTAGCCGAGTGTAATGACCTTTTCGAGAGCTTTGCCCATTCTGATGTCGATTACAACACTGCCGGCAGGAATTCAATTCCTGTTTCTCGTACACCTCCGGTTAACCGGGGTCTACACCAAGTTAACTTGGAAACTACGGTAGTTGCGGCTCTATATAGCTTCAAGATGGAGGTCACGAAGGAGATACAGGAACTGAAGAAGAAGGTAGACAGGTGTGAGGTGTGTAGAGGGGGTCATGACACGTTAGAGTCTCCCACGCTCACTGTCGAGCAGGTCGAGTTATCACCGGTCAGAGCCGAGGTCCTATGAATCCCTTTAATAATAATACTTCCAATTATAATCTAAACTGGCGAAATAATAATAATTATTATTATCGATCTTTCGATAACCCCCCAGGTTTCCATTCAGGCTCTTATCAGAACAGGGGGCAGGGTCACTACAATAGTGGAGGGTCAGGTTATACCAGTCAGTTTAGTGGAGGGATTTCAAATCAAGAGGGTCAGACTAGGAGTGGAGGGTCAGGAGGTAGTCTAGACAGGATCGAAGAGTTGTTATCTCAATTAGTTGTCAAAGATCAGGCTACTCAGAAAACTCTCGCAGAACATGATCTTCTCTTGAAAAATCAACAGTTCGCGCTCTTAGATCTGCAGAGGTCGG
Source organism: Scalesia atractyloides (assembly GCA_947069175.1). Taxonomy (NCBI): domain Eukaryota; kingdom Viridiplantae; phylum Streptophyta; class Magnoliopsida; order Asterales; family Asteraceae; genus Scalesia; species Scalesia atractyloides. Next base: position 71,616,089 of record CAMTDV010000001.1, read on the forward strand.
TGGGTAGTATCTCTAAGCAGCTGCAAGAGCAGCCACAAGGCCAGTTCGTGGGTAATACCCAACCCAACCCCACGAACCAACACGCGAAAGCGATTACTACGCGCAGTGGTAGGACTCTGAAGGAAGTGGGCAGAGAGGGGGTAGAGGTAGAGGAGCGAGATGAAGAGGTAGATGAGGAAATCGAGATGGAGGCTCCACCCAGGGTGCACACCAGGTTAGACCCAGCAAGTACCACACCAGCCAGTGGACCTTCAGTTGAGAGTAGGGGAGAGAGAAAACCGGTAGAGGTTAGGCCATCACCGATCGTAGACACTTCACGCCTACCCTACCCTGCACGTTTGAAACAGCAAAAATATGCCAAGGCATACGGGAATTTCCTTGACATGTTTACACAGTTTCAAATCAATCTCCCGTTTATCAAGGCCCTCCAGCATATGCCCAAATATGCTAAGTTTCTAAAAGATCTTTTGAAACGTAAAGATAGGCTGGGGGAGCTTTCGAATGTCCCATTGACTGGAGGATGTTCCGTCATGGTTTTAAACAAGTTGCCCGAGAAACTGACTGATCTGGGTATCTTTACGATCTCATGCCTATTCGGCGGCTCCATTGCTTCAGCTCATGCTCTAGCCGGTCTCGGGGAGAGCATAAATCTGATGCCTTTCTCATTGTACGAGCGATTAGGTTTAGGGGAGCTCACCCCTACTCGTATGTCTTTGTCGTTAGCCGATAGGTCTGTTAAGTACCCGAGGGGAATCGTTGAGAACTTATTGGTTAAAGTTGATAGATTTGTCTTTCCTGTAGATTTCGTCATCCTCGATATGGAGGCCGACGAGAAGGTACCCATCATATTAGGTCGCCCATTTCTGTGCACCGCGAAAGCGCTCATCGATGTTCATGATGGGAAAGTCACCCTTCGAGTCGGGACGAGAACGTCACGTTCGAAATCGCAAGGTCGATGCAACACCCGAGTGGTGGCGACAGCGATAGTTGCCCTTGTCACTCCGTATACTTCCTGAACTCATTCATGTCGTGCGTTGATCACTGTTTAGACTATATTAGCGGAGCCGACCTAGTGAACGAGAGTTTAGTAGCCGAGGAGAGTGATAGTGAGGATATAGGGGACGATTTCTTAGAGATTCCCGAGACCCTAGACTTCTGTGAGGTGAGTGCAGCTACCGAGAGTACACCATTGTCGACACAGTAGCCGTAGAGCTTAAGGTCCTCCCGTCTCACTTAGAATACGCGTTCCTAGGTGACAATTCGAGCTTACCCGTGATCATTTCTTCGAAATTGTCAACGGAGGAGAAGGAGCGTTTAATAGAGGTCCTAAAGTCAAATAAGGAGGCCATCGCATGGAAATTTTCTGATATCAAGGGGATTAGCCCTACCTTCGGTACACATAGGATCCTCATGGAGGACGTCTTTAAGCCAGTAGTGCAGGCACAGCGCCGTCTGAACCCAAATATGCAAGAAGTTGTAAAGAAAGAGTGCTTAAGCTGATGGAAGCTGGTCTCATCTATCCAATCTCCGATTCCGCATGGGTAAGCCCCACTCAGGTCGTTCCCAAGAAGGGGGGAATGACAGTGGTTATGAATGAAAAGAAGGAGCTTATCCCATCGCGAACAGTCACGGGCTGGCGGGTGTGCATAGACTATCGTAAATTAAACGACACCACCCGCAAGGACCACTTCCCGCTCCGTTCATCGATCAGATGTTAGAGCGACCCGCAGGACAGCAATTTTATTGCTTTCTTGACGGATTCTCAGGTTACTTTCAGATCCCGATTGCTCCAGAAGATCAAGAAAAGACAACCTTCACATGCCTGTATGGTACTTATGCGTATCGCCGCATGCCGTTCGGGTTATGTAATGCTCCAGCTACTTTCCAGCGATGCATGGTAGCTATCTTTCAGGACATGATCGAGACATCCATGGAGGTTTTCATGGACGACTTCTCTATCTATGGAAACACCTTCGATCAATGTCTTACTCACTTAGATACGATGATGAAACGATGTGTCGAGACGAGACTGATGCTCAAGTGGGAGAAATGTCACTTTATGGTAACAGAGGGCATAGTGCTAGGGCATAAGATCTCGCGAGCAGGTATAGAGGTCGATCGGGTGAAAATAGATACTATCAGCAGACTCCCTCCACCGACTAGCGTCAAGTCTATCCGTAGATTCCTCGGTCATGCGGGCTTCTACCGACTGTTTATTAGAGATTTTTCAAAGATTACCCGCCCCATGACTCGACTTCTCGAGAAAGATGTACCATTCGTCTTCGATGACGACTGCTTGAAAGCTTTCATGATCCTTAAGGAGAAACTGGTGAGTGTTCATATCCTCGTCTCACCCGACTGGAGCTTGCCCTTCGAGCTCATGTGTGATGCGAGCGATTATGCTGTAGGCGCCATTTTGGGTTAGCGACGTGACAAACATTTTCACCCTATTTACTACGCTAGTAAAACCTTCAATGACGCACAGGATAACTACACCACTATAGAGAAGGAGCTTTTAGAAGTGGTATTCGCGTTTGATAAATTCCGTTCCTACCTTGTCTTGTCCAAGACCATCGTCTTTACGGACCACGCGGCTCTGCGCTTCTTTTTCCAAAAGAAGGACGCAAAGCCTCGTCTAATTCGGTTGGTTCTCTTGCTTTCCGAGTTCGACATAGAGATTAGAGATAAGAAGGGAGCAGAGAATGTGGCCGCTGACCATCTATCCCGATTAGAGGATCCTAGTAGAGAAGAAACTAGGGAAGAAGAGATCGGTGATAGATTTTCCCACTAGTCAGTAGAATTTGTGACAGCCAAGAAGGAGGAAATGCCGTGGTTTTCCGACTTCGCGAATTATCTAGCAAATGGAGTGGTAATGAAGGGGATGACCACGCAGCAGAAGAAGAAATTCTTTCGCGATGTCAGGCGTTACATCTGGGACAACCCATTTCTATTTCGGGTAGGGGGTGACAGAATTCTGAGGCGATGCGTTAGTAAAGAAGAGGGGGCGGAGATTTTGAGGCACGTGCACGAGGGACTGACATGAGGTCATCATGGTCCGCATGTCACCGCATAAAAGGTTTTCGATTGCGGTTTTTATTGGCCATCAGTTATGAAAGACGCTCTAGAGTTTGTGAAGACGTGTGATCGTTGCTAGCGCACCGACAACATCTCATCCAAGGACGAGATGCCCCAACATCCGATCCAGATTCTTGAAGTTTTTGATGTTTGGGGGATTGACTTCATGGGACCGTTTCCCATCTCTAGCGGGATCCGGTACATCTTTGTGGCTATTGACTATGTTTCTGGGAAGCTCAAGTTTTACCCACAAATGATGCCCGAGTTGTGGTGAGATTCTTGAAGAAATTGTTCACCCGTTTTGGTACCCTACGAGCTATTATTAGTGACCGTGGCACGCACTTCTGCAATGCCGTCATGGAAAAGGGATTGGCGCGCTACGGTGTCCACCGCTTATCATCCTCGGACGAGCGGCCAAGTGGGGAACGCGAATAGGGGGATAAAACGGATACTTGAGAAGACGGTAGGCAAAAGTCGGAAGGACTGGTCCGATAAGTTGGATGATGCCTTATGGGCGTTTCGCACCGCCTATAAAACACCGCTAGGCACCACGCCCTTCATGATCGTTTACGGTAAAGCCTGCCATCTCCCAGTCGAACTTGAGCATAGGGCACTGTGGGCATTGAAGACCGTGAATTTGGACCTCACCGAAGCAGCCAAGCGACAATTCTTTCAAATTCACGAATTGGAGGCACTTCGGGCGCGGCATATGAGCGGTCATGGAGCTTGAAGGAGAAAACCAAGGCGCTGCACGATAGGAGATTGAAAATTGTGAAAGAGTTTCAAATCGGCGATAAAGTGCTTTTATATAATTCGCGATTGAAACTGTTTGCGGGCAACTAAAATCCAAATGGTCCGGCCCATATGTGGTCAATGAGGTATTCCCGTATGGAACTATCGAGCTAAAAGATGAAGCTGACGGAGGGACATGGAAGGCAACGGGCATCGCTTGAAACATTACTTAGGAGGACCGCTAGATCCCACCGAGACGAAGGAGACTCCTCTCGAAGTTCCACCTCAGACCACGTAGGTTCTTGGGTTTCGGCACGAGTGTAGAGTATGTACAGTTTGGTAGTTAATTGCATTTCATGTTTTTATTTAATTCATGTTTCATATTTTGTGTGTTTGTGTGTGGGTCGGTTTAGTTGGTTTTTGCAAGTCATATCACGCATCATTTATGGAGAGCGGAGAATTGCAGGTACGTTTGATAAATCCGGTAAAGCGATGGTTATTCCGTAAGCTAAATTGTCAACATTAAGATTTCACAAATTTTTCTAAGGCATGAAACTAAACAAAAATTAGAAACTTTCTGTGAAAACAAGCCTCTCGCGGGGCGCGGGAGGCACAAGCCTCCTCGGTCGCGGCCCGCGAGAGGCCATCAATTATCCGGAATCATCCTTGCTCGCGGGGCGCGACAGACATAGAGGTTTCTCTCATGGCCCGCGAAGACCCTATCTGCACATAAAAAAACCCTAGAATCCATACTACAACCATTTTCCCACTTTCTTCACCACTCCCATTACGGCTACAACCCTTTTTTCACCAAAAAATCGCCATTTTTAGCCCAAATTCACTGAAATCTTCCACCTTTTCTTCATTACATCAATCCTCACTCATTTTTAAGTGATTCCATCCGGTTTTCCCCTTTCAACCGTGCGTTTCACTGGTGTTTCAATTTTCCAATTTTTGTGCACTAGTTCTACAGATCTACACCAAGGTATGATTTTTCGCAACTTTTATGCTTATATCTTCATCCTATATCTCGTTGTTGCGTTTATTTTGATGTTTGATACTATGCTAGTTGCTTGTTCGGTTAAATTGCGGGTTGGGTTAAACTGGGTTTGACTTGAGTTTTGATGGTGATACTTGTTACATTTTGTGGGTAGATTAAGTACATGCAAGGTTTCCTTAGCGGGTTTGGTGCGGTCCAACATTGAGTGTGGGGATGAGGGTTGGTTAACATTGTTACTAAAAATCCAATTTTTAAGATCGTCAACCGCTATTTCCACCATGTTCAAACTGTTTTGTCTTGAGAATTACACTCAATGTGGGCTCATGTTTCAGCACTTCGTTTCATTGAGGACAATTCAAGTGCCGAGAGGGGGGTAGTTGTTTGGTTTTTTGATATGTTTTCAAGGGGTTAGTAACATTTGAATGGTCATGCATATAAGATTCGGTCCCGCCCGTACTCAATCTCCATTCGAGCGAGATTCGGTTTTCATTAAATTAATAATGTTACACCCTTTTCAAATGTATCTTAAATTATGTGGTGAATTGTTTATCTGTTGCAGGCATGACCGCGAACAAAATGCTATACGGTCATTTGTTTTATGTGGTTTCCGTTGTCTAATGCAGTGCTTGTCTTACGTGTGCCTTATGCAGATGTCTAGAGAGGGTAGTTCGAGCAGGGCTGGAAGGAAGAGGCGGGGACCAACACCTCGTCAGAGAGGTGACCCCGCCGATGCGCCACAACAACCTTCTTACTTCGGCCGACACAGAATCAGATACCGGGGAGACGGTGTTCCCCAAGGGTAAAGTACGAGAATTATGGACAGTCCTCTTTTGCAGTTTGATCTAGACTCCCACGAGTGGGAGAGGCTTTCAAATTTGGTCACTTGTGAGTTGCTACCCTACAGGAGAATTGATTGGGATTTGATTGATAATTTGGGTCAAAGGGGTCGGATTGAGCAGTTGTTAGGGGACAAGTTCCGAAGGGTGCTAGACTGTGGAGAGAGACAATATAAAGAGATCACTTATGAGTTTCACTCCACATTCGAATACTAACATGGTAAATTCAACGAGAGTGATGCTGTCTCGTTTGCCTTGGGGAGGAAAGTCTTTGAGATGACAATTCCACAGTTTGTGGTAGCCTCGCAAATATACTCGGACGAGGAGGTTCAGGCGCCGGACTTCGCCACTAGCCTTCAGGGGTTTTTAAAAGGAGACACCCCTATAGTGTTCAGACGGACAAGCTCGCCAGATTTTGGGGTACCATCTCTCTGCCCCATACTCAACCAACATGGTGGCAAGTGATATTACTGATCCAATTCACCGGTTTCTCCATAAGATTCTTGCCGCTACGCCGGTTGAAAGAGGGCAGGGGGACAACAAGGTCAACCAGGTGAGTTTGTTTTGTCTGATGTGTATGGTGGAGGGACGGCCAGCAAACCTGGCCACAATATTTGCATGGTCAATGATGCAACTGTGGAGGGGGGGCGGGGCAAGGGTTTATTGCGGGCGCTTGATTACGTGCTTGGCCGAGAGCCTAAGGGTGTTGGACATATACCGCTAGGACAGAATGAGAGAAGGCCCCGCCCCATGTGTCATGAGCATCAGAATCCTCCATGCTGCCAGAATTCTGACGATCCAAGAGCCTGTTAGCTGGATACCAGTCCGCCAGGGACCTCAAGTGCAACCGCCTCCCGGATCCGAAACTGCATCTTCTATGCAGGCGGGCATCCCCACTCGATATTAGCGGTCGGTTACGCGCCAGGAACTGCCAGGACGACAGTATCCTCTTCGGGAGCCTCGCTCGGACCCACCGACTTTAGATTCTCTTTATGACAGGATGGAGACTGGGTTCGGGGATTTGCGAGGCTATGTGGACCAGCAGATTGGCGGAGTTCGCCAGACCTTGTTAGAGAGTAGGCGCATGCACGAGGCTAGTTTACTTTGGGTTCTGCTGTTTTAATTTATTGATGGTCTGTACTTTTAAACAATTTACTTTGGGGTTGGTGTTGGTTGGTTTGGGTATGTGTTGAACAATCTTGCAAAACAATTTATTTATTTTGCTTTATCATTATTATGTTTTGTAAGTGCATGGTGATAGGTCGATGCTGTATGTTGTTCCGTTCGCATGAGAGCTTTGAGAGTGGTACATTAAGCGCGTTCGGTTTAGAGAGCACGAGTGGTTTGACTGGCACATCGACAGTCTTGCACTACCAGCTAAGTCGCTTCCCTTTTTGTATTTTGTTTTTCTTTCTTTATTTGGTTTTGTCTTATTTTGAGTAGTAGGTTGTCGCGTCCTTGCATTGGGGACAATGCAAAAATTTAAGTGTGGGGATGAGATAGTTAGAGTAGTGTAGTAGTTAAAAAAATCCGAAAATGTCTTTTGAAAAAGAAGTTTGCATGAATTTAAACAGAAAATGATAGAAAAATTAAATTCTTATTCGGTTTCAAATAATAATAATATGAGAAAAAAAGAGGAGTTTGTGTCTAACTTTGGATATGTGAGTAGGCTCGATTCGGTTCTTATTTTCTTTGAGCTTAATACACCTTAATTGTCGGTTTACTAGTGGGTACTCATCTAGGAGAAATGGGAAACTGAAACCGCCAAAAATAGTATAAGGAATGCCGTTATAAGCTAAAATATTTCGAATTTTGAATCATGTAAAAAGAAGAAAAAAAAATAGAAAAGAATGAGCTTGATTGAAAAGTAGACGATGCCTATGGAATCTCCCTTGGGGATGGTGACTCTGATCGAGAATCACTCTAGAATTAGTTGAAATTTTAACTATCGAAGCCCACGTTGTCGCTCTCAGGGATGGTGACTCTGGTTGAGACAGCCTCTGGGTTAGATATGCAAAAAGAAATCAAATGCTCAATTGATCAGTCCACTTGCCGGTTAGTAGTTTAGTAAAGTTTAGGAGTCTAGAGTATAATTTGAGTCTAGAATTAAGGTAATTTAAGTTGTTTTGAATTAACTACTTTTAGAACATCATCGTCCAAGGTTACCACCATCGCCTCTTCATCACTACCAAAGCCAGGCATCTCCGCATCCGCGAGAAAAGCAACCACCTTATGTGAAATCGATCCTAAGGTCTCACTTAGGAACCACGTTCGCCATAAGCTCCGCAATAGACGCGAGGTCAATATTCTCATTGTGCGAGTCAAGGAAACTAATAATATCCATAGTCGAAGGTATTTCGTTCTTGGCAAAATATTCTGTACAACACATATATAAATAAATTATATATATAATCACATAAAATCCCATCTAGCCAGGTTTTCTATCTTCTGTAATGTGTCCACGACACATAGTCTTATAGTATAATGTGTTTATTTCTCATAGACTAATCATGTATTGATGCTTTTTTCGTTACTTATGGTTGAGCTCGTGTGATAGATCCTCGTGTTATCGTGACACAATGAAAACCTTTTGTCATAATTCCAAAAACATTTATGTGTCGTTATAAACTTTTTTTCCATGTGAGAGCCCTTAGTGATTGTAGACCAAACTTTAATAAATTTTTTTTACCGGTTCACTACAATCGAAGTTCTGATACCAATCTGTCACACCCTGGTCGTAGCGGAAGCGCAAGCATGTGACTATGAGGTAATCATTGCATCCAATCAAGTAAACAGGTATAAACCAACAACGATGCCATACTGATATAAATATTTCATCCAACATTTATAAGTTACCAAAAGTAATTTCATAGTTTTCACTTTGTCATCAATGTCACAGTTTGACACACATTAGTTCAAAATAAAATATTATTTTTATCATAAATGCATAATGAGATTTTGACTCCTATATACCCATACAAGGTTGGGATATAAGAGACAAATCCTCCAAAATGTGGCATTTGTTGTCATGTCATTTCCCATATCCCGAAGTGTATCACCAGCTCAAGTCTTGTGTCCTGAAATACATGTAATTTTAAAAAGTCAACATAAAGTTGGCGAGTTCATGTAGTTATTGTTTTCTCATAAAATGTCATGCTCGTAATCTAGTAATGAAATCTATGTTATTAGCATTCATGGAGTTTAAGGATCTATCAGTGTGTAGCTAGCACCCTAACATATGTGCCATAAGTAAATAACCAAACCGAGACAACTCTTGACATCAATTGGGATCACAAAAGCACTCCTAAAGGGTTAACAACCAGGAGTGGAGCGCGTCTCAAACTCGATAGATCTATACCTTTTGCACCTTGGTCACTAAGTGATTAATGGTTACTCTTGTCATCATCCTACTTACGCACATTGATCGTGTTATCATCTAACCCCATAGCTAAGATACCGTTTGTTATGACATGTATTTCCCCTCGATAGTTTTAAAACAAAACTTTGAAATAATTGAAAGGAGAGACAATAACTCACAGCTTTGCGTTTCGTACGCCGTACTTATCAAATTCGGTGTCTGTACACGTGTGTAACCTACATGTGTATTAACTTCATTAGACACCTAGGTCTCGTTAAACCTCGTACTAGTTGTTCATCTTGAATTCTTGTTGTGTATATATTTATCACATTCGAACAACTTTAATGTGATTATAGTGTTGGTAGTTCGTTTGTTTGATTTATATTTTTATACATATATTTCTCAATATATACATATTGTCATTCTTAGATCGTGTTGTGAACGGGCCTCACCCTTCACATGTCCTCGTGCCTTGCACGCGTGTTATTAGACCTAGCCGATGTCATTTATGTCATTGGGCCTAGCCCATGTCTTTATGTGCTTGGGCCTAGCCCATGTGATTTATGTCATTGGGCCTAGCCCGTGTAATTTATGTCATTGAGCCTAGCCCATGTCTTTATGTGATTGAGCCTAGCCCATATGATCTATGTCATTGGGCCTAGCCCATGTAATTTATGTCATTAGGCCTAGCCCATGTCTTTATCTGATTGGGCCTAGCCCATGTGATCTATGTCATTGGGCCTAGCCCATGTAATTTATATCATTAGGCCTAGCCCATGTTTATGTTATTGGGCCTAGCCCATGTGATTTATGTCATTGGGTCTAGCCCATGTAATTTATGTCATTGGGTCTAGCCCATGTCTTTATGTGATTGGGCCTAGCCTATGTGATCTATGTCATTGGGCCTCGCCCATGTAATTTATGTCATTGGGCCTAGCGCATGTCATTATGTGATTGGGTCTAGCCCATGTGATCTATGTCATTGGGCGTAGCCCATGTAATTTATGTCATTGGGCCTAGCCCATGTCTTTATATAATAGGCCTAGCCCAATTTATTTTCAAGAGTCCAAATATATATAAGTCTTGCACTTATAAATTTTATAAGTATAGATTTTTAAGTATACATTTATATACTTTTATAAACCACTTAGTCAATCTTTATACATTTTAACTTTCCGGATTTTGATATCGTTAACATATATATATATATATATATGTATGTATATATATATATATGTATGTATATATGTATGTATGTATGTATATTATATATATATAATATACATACATACATACATATATACATACATATATATATATATATGTTAAGTGTCTAAAATATATTATTTTGGACGTGTTGTCGATTAATATATACTTTTTCGCGTCGAGAATCGCCTATCGTCGTAGTAACTCTTCGCGTCGGCAATTAATATATTATTTCTTCGTGTGTGTATTTAGATGTTTAGGGTATATACCACAAAATACCCAATTTATACAAATACTACAAACACTTGAAAATATTACAAAGTGTAGATGACACAAAACACATACATTTTTACAATACGTCGAAACAATGATCGGACGAACAGAGCAATGCGGACGATGGGCGAACGTACACAAATACACCTTCGTGTCGTCGACCAACGAACAAATCGCCGACGCGAAGAGTTACTACGATGATAGGCGATTGTCGACGAAAAAAGTATATATTAATTGACAACGACGACGCGTCCAAAATACTATATTTTAGACACTTAACATATATATATATATATATATATATATGTTAACGATATCAAAATCCGGAGAGTTAAAATGTATAAAAATTGACGAAGTGGTTTATAAAATTATATAAATATATACTTAAAAATCTATACTTAGTAAAATTTATAAGTGTAAGACTTATAAATATTTGAACTCTTGAAAATAAATTGGGCTAGGCCCATTATATAAAGACATGGGCTAGGCCCAATGACATAAATTACATGGGCTACGCCCAATGACATAGATCACATGGGCTAGACCCAATCACATAAAGACATGGGCTAGGCCCAATCACATAAATTACATGGGCTAGCCCCAATGACATAGACCACATGGGCTAGGCCCAATCATATAAAGACAGGGGCTATGCCCAATAACATAAATTACATGGGCTAGGCCCAATGACATAAATCACATGGGCTAGGCCCAATCACATAAAGACATGGGCTAGGCCCAATGAACGCATGCAAGGCACGAGGACATGTGAAGGGCAAAGCCCGTTCACACACGATCTAAGAATGACAATATGTATATATTTGAGAAATATATGTATAAAAATATAAATCGAACAAACGAACTACCAACACTATAATCACATTAAAGTTGTTCAAATGTGATAAAAATATACACAATAAGTATTCAAGATGAACAACTAGTACGAGGTCCAACGAGACCTAGGTGTCTAATGAAGTTAATACACATGTAGGTTACACACGTGTACGGACACCGAACTTGATAAGTAAGACGTACGGAACGCAAAGCTGTGAGTTCATGTCCCTCCTTTCAATTATTTCAAAGTTTTGTTTTAAAACTATCGAGGGGAAATACATGTCATAACAAACGGTATGTTAGCTATGGAATTAGATGATAACACGATCTACGTGCGTAAGTAGGATGATGACAAGAGTAACCATTAATCACTTAGTGACCAAGGTGCAAAAGGTATAGATCTATCGAGTTTGAGACGCGCTCCACTCCTGGTTTGTTAACCCTTTAGGAGTGCTTTTGGGATCCCGATTGATGTCAAGAGTTGTCTCGGTTTGGTTATTTACTTATGGCACATATGTTAAGGTGCTAGCTACACACTGATAGATCCTTAAACTCCATGAATGCTAATAACATAGATTTCATTACTGGATTACGAGCATGACATTTTATGAGAAACAATAACTACATGAACTCACCAACTTTATGTTGACTTTTTAAAATTACATGTATTTCAGGACACAAGACTTGAGCTGGTGATACACTTCGGGATTTGGGAAATGACATGACAACGAATGCCACATTTTGGAGGATTTGTCTCTTATATCCCTACCTCGTATGGGTATATAGGAGTTAAAATCTCATTATGCATTTATGATAAAAATAATATTTTATTTTGAACTAATGTGTGTCAAACTGTGTCATTGATGACAAAGTGAAAACTATGAAATTACTTTTGGTAACTTATAAATGTTGGAATGAAATATTTATATCAGTATGGCATCGTTGTTGGTTTATACTTGTTTACTTGATTGGATGCAATGATTACCTCATAGTCACACGCTTGCGCTTCCGCTACGACCAGGGTGTGACAGTTACCCGTTTGATTGTTCTTGGTTACTGTTTTGGCTAGTGGTGGTGTCTATATCGATCAAGTTAGCAGGGTGATTTTTGTGAGGTGTCGCGTTGATCTAGTTTTTTTGGGTTTCGTTCCGAAGATCAGTTGTTGATAGTTTAACCAGCGAGTGTTCAACCATTTTTTTGAAGATCAAAGACACGTGAATCAGGTGTTTTCTGCTTTTGTTTGTTTTAGTGTTGATTTTCAGTTTATTTTTTGATTTCAATTTCGTTTAGTCGTGTTTGTGTTATCATGGTAGAAGACAAGAATGTGCAAATCGAAAAGTTTAACAGGAAGAAGTTTGGTTGGTGGAAGATGGATGTTTAAGCACTACTTTGTCATAGAGACTTAGATGTAGTGCTTGAGGATAAAAAGCCAGTAAAGATGTCACAAGCAAATTGAGATAGGTTAGATAAGAAAGCCATAGCAGTGATAATGTTTTCTCTATCGGAGAATGTTGCCTTTAATATCCAGAAGGAGACCTCAGCTAGAGGAATGATGACAACATTATCGAACATGTATGAGAAGCCTTCTGCAGCAAACAAGATTTATCTTATTTGAGAGCCTGTGAATACTAGGATGAGGGAAAGTTATTTAGTAACAACCCACATCAATAACCTCAACTCGATCTTGTCTCATTCGGTGTCTGTGAATATCAAGTTTAATGATGAGGTCTAAGACAAATTGTTATTGTCCTCATTACCCGATAGTTGGTCTGGAACCGTAACGGTTGTTACGAGCTCTTCGGATACGAGTAAGTTCATGTTTACGAATATACGAGATCTTATTTTGGGAATGGATGTTCGACTCTGTGCTTCAGGTGAGTTTTCAAGTTCTTTGTTGAGCACAGAGAGAAGAGGAAGAAAATGTCAGTGGGGAAGTCGTCAACGCAGGAGGAAGAATGTATCTAAGGCTTGAAAGGATGTGATATGTTGCGATTATAGTGAAGGATGGCACTTTCAGAATCATTGTTCGAAACATAAGAAAGAAATTAATTCTACAGTAAACCGCGTAGTAGATGATGATGTTTTGGCATGTAATGTGGAGAATGGAGGATCGGTTTGTACGGTTAGAATTGTGTAGAAACAAGAAAAACCGATCTCCCAGATATCTAGCGGATCAAAATATGTGTGGAATCCATATTATGATTGTGTAAGACACTTAATTCATAAATTCGAAGTTTCCTTGTTAAACGGGCAGCATAACGGTACAAAGATTAAATCCTATCAAAAGCTCCAAGTGTGAAAGTTCTACCATATGCGCATGAGCCTAAGGTTTATAATAGGCCACTCCATGAGCATAGCTCATGCGCACATATGTGGCAACTCTCATACGCACATATGTGCTCATGCGTGCGTATGAGCCTTATTTTTTAAAACAATCATTTCCAAAACTATTCAAACACCCTGATATGCTACCTATACATTAATCTAGACACAATTAAGACGTAGGCATTAGATATTCTGTAACAACAAACTCCCCTTGAATGATGCCGCCAATGTTTTAAATATCGGTATGAACTGGCCGGTTATAGCGGTTAAACCGGATATCGGACACGAGTCCAGTACGATAAAGGCCGGTAAAACTCGAATTCGGTTTGTCTTATGTACTGGCGGTAAATCCGGTTCTACCGGTTCAAACCGTTGAACCGGTTTGCACTATCTTAAGATTTGATTTCTTAATTTTAATAAAATACGATATTAAGGTAATACTGTTCATCCATATTTCTAGTAAATAACCTAGTGTCTTCTATTCCAATATTTCATCATTGTTGAAACTTTACTCACCTCATATAATGCAATATTGTTTATATCAAATAAAATATTCTTAAAATGCTTAACAGTTTAAAATAAAAATAGTTGTTATAAGATAAAACTATGATCAATTACATAAATTTTAGTTGAGATTGGAATTTTTTAGATGAATTTGTATTTTATGGAAATAGGGTTAATTAGTAACCCGGTTCAACCGGTTGAACCATTTTAGAGCCCAACCCGGTATGACTTAAAAACCGGTTTTTAAAACATTGGATGCCACAGTCTTGTCTTCGGTTGTCTTTATCCTTTGTTTCCGAATAACCTCTTTTTGTAATCATGTCTGAGAAATGAGGTTTTAGGGAAAGGCTAAGGGTGGCTAGTATATACAATAAGATTAAGGAGGGGAGATTGCGATAGTTTGGACATGTGAAGAGGACACCGCCAACAACACCGGTTAGAGTAGTGGACACCCTTTGTGTGGAGGGTAGGAGGAGCAGATGAAGGCTCAAATTAATTTGGGATGAACGAATTAGGCAAGATTTGCTAGAATTGCACTTTTCTGAGGACATGGTCTCGGATAACACTTTGTGAAGACATAGGATTAAGGTTAAAGATTTTTAGGAGAGAGTACTAAAGTGTCTGAGCTTTTTGGGTTAGGGTTAATATTTTCTACTTTTTAGATGGACTTTACCTGTAATTCTCATGATAAGTGTGTCACCGCATATTTTGTGACTAGTAGATTTATATTGACATATGTCTAGTTTAGATTGTTTGCATAAATTTGGTTTCGAGCCGGGGTCTTTTTATAAAATTTGGTAAGATTTCTTTATATCTCATCATTCTCAAACCCTACTAATAGTGTTACTATTTGTAAAATTTACTAGATACAATTGTTGTTATTTGTTCTATATTATTAGTTTTATTGTTTCGGTAACTATTTCCTTATTATTCTATTGCTGCTAGCATAACTATAACCCATTTATCTGAGAGATAAATTATTACTAAAAGAATCTTTGAAATAAAAAATATAGCAAAAAATTATTGTTTCAGTAACTATTTCCTTATTATTCTATTGCTGCTAGCATAACTATAACCCATTTATCTGAGAGATAAATTATTATTAAAAGAATCTTTGAAATAAAAAATATAGCAAAAAAGGAATAAAGTTTATAATTAAAGATATAATAGCTATATAATTACTTTAATGGGGCCATGTTGATATATTATCGCTTTTATAAAAGGAGTTGGAAAGTTCTTTTAGAAAGACGAAAGTTGTAAGAAGTCAAAAATCGTGTGCAATATCATATCACACCAAGACAACACCATGTTCGTTAGTGGTTATTGATACACATATTTCCGTTTTCTTTGCCCAAATGCACACATGTTTAACAAGAATTTATAAAATGAATAAACAAAGAACTAGTGTTTAAAAACAGGACCAGTTTAAAAAGGAACGAGTTTTTAAAACCTGTGCGTTACTTCGGGACCATTAAACCGAATAAAAAGTTAAACGTTCAAAAAAAAAGTCGCCAAATTTAGACCAAATGTAAAAGATTAACATAGATAAAATAATAAAGTCGAGATGATAATAAATACCAACACTCTTAATAATATACAAAGCTAAAGAAGTGATTATTAGTAAAAGTTCATTACTATAAGTATCTTCCAACCTCCTTAATTCATACATACTCTGCACAATTTATCGATTACATTTAAATTACTAAGTAGAGTAAAAAGGAAATATGAATGTTACTAATGTTAACACAAAGTTATAAATTCCTTACCTACAACATTAAAACTTAGCATTTTAGGTATTTTGGACGGCTAGCATTTTTGTTAGAAGATTTAAAAAATTGGTTAAATAATAAGAGAAAGTTGAAAAATAAAACAACTTTAGATTCCATCTCTTTAATATTAGAAAAAAAAAATGCTAAAAGTAAATATAAATCCATAAATAAAACAGTATTTATATTATAAATCCATAAATAAAACAATATTTTTATTAGAAAATGAGCACGAAATAAAATTTTCTGTAATAAACAAAATCTATCGAATACCTTCTAAAAACTTCATCAAAGTAAAAGATTTCTAGTTTGACTTAATAATATGACTCAATTTCTAGTTTCACTTTGACTTTAAAACTTAATGTTAAATTAAATTATGTATGATGGAATCAGCATCCTCTTTTGATATAGCAACATAGTTCAAAGGGTATGGTCTCTCTCTACTTCTGAACCACCACCACCCACATCTTGCCCCCACCCCCCGTTACCACCACCAGCCTAGCATCGCCATCACATCTCCAATCACGTGTCCGGCGACAATGGCTGGTCCCAAAACAGCCCATGAACGGCTGCGATAAAGGTTGGTCAAAGGTCCAAAGTCAGCTATAATGAAATCTCAAATCGGAGTTGAGATTGGCTGCGTAGGCTCTTTCCGACGGTTTAAGGTCACCACAATTTCGATCTGTGGCGGCTAGTGTTTCACGGTCGACGACAACACCACCACCACTCAGGGCCAGGCCTATAGACTTTCAAGGTTAGGCAAGCGCCTAGGGTCACCAAAAAATAGGGGCCACCAATTTTTTAAAAACCTTATATGTAGAATATGTGTATTAGTGTATTAGACCCAGATAAGCTAAACAAAAACTATATTTATTGCAACGCCCAACTAATAAACCAATTTTAGAATAAAAATGGGCCCAATTTCAACTCCAAGCAATATGCGGTTCGTTTTTAATTTAAGCTGCCATCGTCATTCTCGCTAACTATAACGCCATGCATGTTCATTTCACTCACTGGCGTTGCGAATTGGGGATAACTTAGAGGCGAAATTAGGGGAAATTAATGGTGTTTCAAGGATAATCCAGGTTTGTTAACGACTATTTTTTAGTAATTTTTATATATCATGATTATATTATATAATTGTTTTCCCTAAATCCCTAATTGATACTTCGAATCATTAAAATTTGATAATGTGTTTGCGATTGAGGAGTGCTTGCGAATTTTCAATTGAGATTTGGAAGGCAAAACACATAACCAATTTTTCTTTATAACAATTCAAAAGGGCCCTGACATCGTAGATCGCTTAGAACCTCCAAAAATGTTGGACCGGCCTTGCCACCACTGCTGCTACTTTGTTTTTTGCGACAACAACCCACTAGAGCACAGGGGTGGAGTGCCGGTGGCTGGAATTCGGGAAGCAAAACCATGGACGGCTATTCCTCCCATCTCTTGTTCATCATCACTACTAGTAGGTCTGCTCTCGAAACTCTAGCACTCTTGTCGTACTCCCCTAGAATGGGGCTCCGATCAACTGACCGAATAGTAAGAAGGAAATAGCAGGAAGATGGTGGTGATGCTATGGTTATGAGGAGGTAAGAAAAGATGGGGTTGTACTGCTGTAGTCAAGGAGAGAGAAGACAAAGAGGAAAATGAATAGAGTAATGTTGTGGGGTGAAAATGGTGATAGAGAGGTGGACTAATGAAAGTCTATAAAATTGAACAGTAAAAACACCTCAAACAAAATTTGACGATTAATGTTGTAGTCAAGGAGAAAGAAAAGGCAAAGAGGAAAATGAATAGAGTAATGTTGTGGGATGAAAATGGTGATAGAGAGGTGGACTAATGAAAATCTATAAAATTGAACACTAAAAACACCTCACAAACAAAATTTGACAACTAATATATAGGAAATGATAAATCATTCAAACTAGATTTGTTAGATCGTTCAAAATACGAATGCCTTTTTTAAACCGATTAAACTGTTTTGATTGCTTTTTTTGGGCCCGTATTTATTGTAGGGTCGTAGGGAGAGGCTTGGATTGGTTTTTTTACAATATAGAACAGGGATAAAGGAGAAAATGAAAGAAAATCTAAGACGCTGGTAGTTAGTTTTCTTAAGTTGATTATTTAGATATGAAGAGTTTGTAGGCTTTAAATGATTTTAGAAAATCGTTTTTAATATATTATAATATTATATTCAAATTGAAAAAATAATAAATCTTACAATTTTATGGGATACGCCTTTTTTATAAAATCATATAAGTTATATGAGTTAAAAATATGTTGGAGTATATTAAAACCAAAATAAAAGTCAACAATAAAGTTTGATCCTCTTTATTACTTAAGTTAAGTCATTTGTAACTTCGTATTATCTACGAATTCGATACTGACTCGATCTTAACAAATGCAATAGTGTGATTAACAATCCAAACACACACACACTTCTCTTCTCATGCAAATTCCACTTCTAAGTTGATTAACCAATGCAATAGACGCATTATGTATTACGCAGTCGTTAATGTTAGACGCACTATGTAAATGAATCCTAATACACTAGTATACATGTCAAAATGTTTTGAAAAGATTGTTTTTATAAATTATTGTAGTGCTATACTTGAATTGAAAAAGAAAACAAATGTTCAATTTTATTTCATAGTGTATTTTTTTATAAATAATGAAGTATATAATAGTTTTTCTATTAATGAAAAATGGTGTAATTAGATGAATTTCAGCTAGTAATTTGTCCCCTCGCCCCTCCAAATGAAACAATTCTCATTCAATTATGAATTTGTCACTCTTTTCATCTTAGTGCTTTGACGTGATCAATTACACTTCTCACGGTTTTAATAGCTTTCTATCTCACCTTTACTCTACACGTATATAGTATGTGTGTATGTATATTCTACTATATTTTTCTTTTAATGTTTAGATGGTTAAGGTTAATATTGCTATAAATATGATTCATTGTGATTAATAATCAGCAATTGTATATGTTTTTTAATCATATTATAGATATATACTTAACTCATATAATCAGCAAAGTCAGTGTTATATTTATATTTATTGTTCATTCTGTTTCACATTCAAATTATGTCTTCTTTTTAAAACATTATATAAAATTCTCCTATATTTATATTTCAGCTTAAAATTGACTTTAGCACTATCATGTCTTATTTTCAAAACACTATATAAACTATTATGTTATGAACTTTTTTGATTAAAGCATAGTGTTTGTCTAAATGTCGTTATATTAAGATGTACATCATAATTTATGTCCTTAACTCTTTATTCCAAAAGTAAAGCATGCATTTTTTATTAAAAATTATATAACTATAGATCTGGGACTAAAAAATTAACGGTTCTACTGTTGAATATATTTTGTTTCTTCCATGAGTTTTATTTTGTTAATATTAAATGCTTTATTTTGTGATTACTTTTGTTTCTTTTTTATTAAATGATTATTTGATATTATTGTTTGGGTATTTGTCATGACTTATTATATTATAATCCAATAATAATTATACAAGTGTATACAACTTTAGAAAATAAAAGGCGAGTGTTTCTAACTATTTATCACGAATGGTAGTGACTCTTTGAAGGTACTATACGATTGAAGTTATGACACTAAAATAAAAACTATAACCTAGAAATACATAAAAATACTGTCACATATAAACTTTCATTCGTGAACCATGTTTCAATTCCATCAGTTCATGCTAAAAAGCATATCGTGCAGGAATGACCACTCACGTATTATCAACAGACGTATCTTCGGCTGACAAAATATTCAACGCATACACAACATGGACTTGCGTATTATCCGTTCCTTCAGGTGTTATCAGTGTTTTTGCATATCTAAGAGGAAATTGATAACTATATGGTTTGCCATTTAAGGTATCAAATTCTGATATTTCACTATTTTATTTTATATGCAAATTTGTAATGAAAGAGACGCAACACGCATGAGCTAATCAATATAACCAGAATCTTAAAATTCAATTCCTGATTAAAATTGAAACCCCTATAACGTGTAATCAATGAATGAGATTAAATTGAAGGGATTGGGAGCAATGGTATAACTAATAACAATTAAGAAAACCACAACAAATTAAAGATATAATGAAATGCTTAATATGATGTAATTTAAAAAAGAATATTATCGCATGAAAAAATTACAGTCGTTTTAAAATCGTGAGAGAATTGTTTAATAAGTCAATAATATTGGTTCTTCTTATAATACATTTGTTTTTGAAAGTTTTCAACAATATTGGTTCTTCTTAGATCTCTTGCACAGTAACCATTCCCAATATATTGTTATCTATATACTTCATAAATTACTCATATGTACTTCATAAATTACGATGTATACCAAGGAACAAAAAAGAATAATAAAAAAAATAAGAAATAGTAAACGAGTATAAATGAAAGAATATATAGCTAAAAGAATATAAATGAAGCTCATAATCATAGGGGCAAGTGTTTAGAAAAATCGTAAATTGAATCGTGTGATTAAATAAACCGATCCGAATAACAAATTCGGTTTTTGGTTTGGTTTCTAACCGAAACCGAATTGTGAATATGGTTTTTGAATCCACATTTTTTTGTTTGGTTTATTTGGATAATGTTGATGCACTTTATGGCCGTCACTGTGTGAATAGGCTAGAAAGAGTGTGTATTGAATATTGTATAGATTAGATACGAACATACGACCCAAGTGCGAACGAGTACTGGCTCGTACGAGTGACATGTGCCTCGTACGAGTGACTATATGCTTCGTACGAGTGACTTTGTTACTCGTACGAGTGATAACATCTCACTCGTACGAATGACCCTTCGTACGAGTGACAAGGCTCGCTTCGCACGAGCTGTCAGGTCTATAAATAGGTGTTGTGTGTTCATTGTTTTGTAAGTTTTGGAAGTTCCCATAGGGGAAACGCTGGCGGATTCTCTCCAGGAACTCCGCCAGCCAGACAAGATGTATACCCTTTCAGTATGAATGAATGAATGAAAAGCTTCCGCTGATTCTGTGCCTACATGTCTATTTCGTTATGCCGAATCTGTACTATCCCCAAAACCTCCGTCTAGAACCGTCGCCGCCCACAGGACCACAACTGGTATCAGAGCTAAGGTACCGATTCATTCAATCTAACAGTTGATGAATCACCTACGCTCATGAATTTTGGACGAATGAGGGGATTTAGACGTAAAACATCAAATAATCGGAAATTCACGGACATAACGTAAAATTGAAACTATAGGAGTGTTAGAGACTGATTTTTGACCAGATCTGTGCAAAAATCATGTCGAAATTCGAAGAAATGAAAATTCTAGATCGAAAAACGTAATCAGTTTCGTCCGTACGAGCAAGCCTCTGTGGCTCGTACGAGTGACAATTGGTCACTCACACGAAGCTCCACTCGTACGAAGCACCACACGTACAAAGTCTAGTTCATACGAAGTGGTGACCAAAAAAAATTATTAAATTATTAAATAAAAATGATAATGTTTAATAAACTATATACAATTTATTAGTCCAAAATACTAAGTCTAATATCTAAGTATATGTATCCTCATGGTTGCATCAAATGTTGATCAAAATACATGTTTCTTTATTAAATTTTCTTCATTTTATGTATGTAGGTTCACTCGAGAAACTCGTGTTTGAAGATCATTTATATTTTGGCCATTAGACTTATGAACTATTTATAGTTTTTATGATCTATGTTTTGAAGTTTTAATATTATGATTGTGTGTATGACTATTTTATGGATGTGTTTGATTTATTTTGCTATGTCATATATATATATATATATATATATATATATATATATATATATATATACAGGACTAGGATCCGTTAGGAATCACCCTTTATTGCGAAAACCAGGAGAACCAATATGAACACAACCAAAAATACCTAAAATCTAAAAAACACACAATTTTTTTAATATAATTTTTTTAAAATCGCTATATTTCGTCACTAAAAAAATCAAGTAACAATTATCGATGCATATGTGCATATGTATCATTTCTTTAACAAATTTCGTAATACATTCCCAGTATTAGACAATTACACTTTTATTTACACTACTTTTTACATTACAAATATTAGAAATGCACATGCATCTATATGTATGAACATGATATAACGTGTTTTGGTACACTACTTTGTGTTTTGGTATACTACTTTGAATGCACTTTCCCTTTCATCTATCATACCATCCATAATACACTACCATTACCCCCTACCATCCATAATACACTACCATTACCAATATATATAATATTTTCGCTTTATGCACATGTACATCAACACCCTTCATACTATACCAAACAACATATTACATCATAAAGTGACAAATATAACCAAATCATCAACCAGTAGATATAACTAACCAAAAACATGTATATGTGCCTACTTTATCATTCAAAATCACAAACTTTTTATAAAAACCACGTTATATCCTGGTCATACATAATAATGCATATGTGCATTTTTAATATTGGTAATGTAAAAAGTAGTTATTTATGGTTGGTAGTGTAAATAAATGTGAAATTGTATAATACTGGTAATATATTACATACATATGCACATGTGTATCGATAATTGTTACTCGGAATTTTTTAGTGACGAAATATAGCGGATCTTATGTAAAAAATATTAAAAAAATTGTGTGTTTTTTAGGTATTTTGTTGTGTTCACATTGGTTCTCATGGTTCTCGCAATAAGAGTGGTTCTCAAATAAACCCTATCATATATATTTATTAGTTGTTGACTTGATGTTCGAAGTTGGAACCCAAACATAAAAATAAGTTAGGAAAAAAAGTACTTATGTACAATTTGGTTAAATTTGGTTTATTTGGTTTCTAACTAAAACCAAACCGAATTGAATTGGTTTGGTTTGGCTCGATTTGCATATTTCTAGTTTGGTTTGGTTTAGGGTACAAATTTGGAAACCGAATAAATCGAACCATATAAACCATAAACCGAATCAATGAACATCCTAGAAGCAAGTGTTATGATTGGGCTTCCCCTGTAGTTGGGCTGTCTTTTCATTTTGTTTTGTTTATTTATGTATGGGCTATGGACTTTGTACCAAGTCCTAAGCCCACTAGTGTGGATAAATTAAAGAAAATTTTTCTTTGTACACATGCTTAAGTCCACTAGTGTGGATAAATCAGAGAAAAGTTTTCTTTGTACACATGCTTAAGCCCACCAGTGTGGATAAATTAGAGAAAAGTTTTCTTTGTACAAACGGTATTAAAGTTGCACACAAGAAAAAAGAAAGGAGATTATCTTAGGGCTCTCTTAGAACTTTCTGATTTCAAGCAGTCGAGAGGATCAATGGCGTGTCTTCGTGAATTGTTGGATTTGTGTGAAATCTTGAAAGCAAGCTCACAAGACCGTGGTATTCAATATGGAGGTGTAGATCGCCATTGAAGTTTCATAGAGAAGTCTAAAGTGGTCCGGGGTTGTAGTTTGATGATTCTTATGAGCAACTCTTCTTAACCCCTTTATGATCACATGTTGTTGGTTCTTAATTATTAGTTGATTATTCATGTCTAGCTCGTACTAGAAAAAATCGTATCCTCTGATTTGGGGCTAGTCGATTGGTTTCCCAACTTGGTTCCATGGTCATCGTTTTAAGATGTTCAATAGTTAGAATCTTGGTGTCTTGATCCGTTTGATCATATTTCATTATTTAGTTTATTATTTGTTGGAAGTTGGAATTTTAAGTAGTACACATTTGCTGATTTGCATGAATACATTATCCAAGATATGATGAATTGGTGATCTGGGCTTGACCCGGTACCAGTCCAAAATGGGCTTGATCTTATTGAAATATTTAAGAGGCCTTTTTATAAAGTAACATAAAATGAATAAAAGAAAGCTTGATCTTGTTGAAATATTTAAGAAGCCTTTTTCTAAAGTAACAGAAAATGAATAAAAGAAAAGAAAAAACATCCACATACTTGTATATTTTGTTGCATTATTAATATTTAGATAACTTGTGTTTTGTCAAACTAGTACTTAATACATTCGTAAATACAATAGAAAATTATGAGAATCGCATAAACATGTATACATGTTGCTATAAATGTGATACAGAAAACAATTATAGCCACATAACCCACTATCTTCCTCCTTCTCTCTCTCTACATCTACCCATTACTAGTACATATTCTTTATACGGTTCCCATGGTTCCTTACTTAAAACTAGCTCGATGTTAAGCATCGATCAACTTCATAAGATACTCTCTATCTACACAAAGGTTGTTTGCACATAAAAAACTGCTTCTAACCTCCTAATTCAACAACAAAAACTCCCTTCACTTGGGACAAATGAGCACAGAATCCACACACAGTCCACCTTTAGTATGCGTACAATCGATCTGCATCATCGAGAACTTAACCTTCATCGGCGATTTGGAGTCCTCGACCACAAAACTGCCAGCATGATAAAGATTCCACACCGCCGGTGTGGTCAAGTAGCATTGAGATATTGCTTGTTGACCATCAGAAGTTGCCAACTGGAATCTCACTGGTTTTATATCCCACCCATGAATGTGCTCACGGTTGCAGACCCGTCGCCCAAACTGCTTGCCGGACCGCCCAAGTTGTAGGCGGAAGTAGAGGCTGTAGGTTCCAACAGGGAACGGGAACTCCACTTCTCCATCAACTTCAAACCACCAAGTTTGTTGAAGATAGGCCACAGAACCAAATCTATATCCAAGAAACCACCAAGTTTTAGTTTCGCGCGATCGGAATACCATAAAGAACTCACTCGTTAAACTAAGTGGCGTTGGCATCGCGTTGTGAAAGTGGTTATATCATACCAAACCATGCTACAATGGCGTTTGGCAAATTCTGATTATCACTTTTAGAATGCAATGCTAAACATCTTATAAATCCCTAAATTAAGAACACATGGCGGAGTCGAAGATGTGATGATTCACCTAGATTCCTCGGTCGAAATACGACTCCAGTATCTCCGATCATCAATGCCCGTTATTGATAACCCGCTAAAAGATATCGACACACAAGGCTTTCCTGTACCCTTGTGTAACCAAACTTTCTGCACAAATTAAAATTTCTGTAAGTAAACTCCCTATCCAAGAACTCAGGTTCAAGATTTCACACAAATTAACCAAAATTGCACTCTTTGGTCCCAAAAAGATAAACTTTATGTCTCAAGATCCCATAAAAACAAGTTGCAATCTTTAATCAAGTCATTAACATTACAGATTCCAGTTGATCAAGCATGCAAAAAAAGCACCAGAAATCTTGAAAAGTTGCGCATTCTTTTTATCTGAAATTTCTTCTCCCAAAAAAAATTGTATCTCAAGATCCCATAAAAAAAAAAGGAAAAACCCATAAAACAAGCTGCAATCTTCAATCAAGTCATTAACATTTGAGATTCCAAATGATCAAGCATGCAAAATATGCACCAGATTCAACAAAAATCTTGAAAAGTTGCAATTTTTTTGTCTGAAATTTCTCTGATTTCCCACAAACTACCAAATATGCACTCTTTTGTCCCAAAAAGATATGATTTGTATCTCAAGATCACAGAAACAAGTTGCACTCTTCAATCAAGCCATTACAGATTCCAAATCATCAATGATATATAACAAGCATCAGATTCAACAAAAATCTTGAAAAAGTCACAATCTTTTTTGTCACAAATTCATTTAATTCCCATAAATTTATGCAGATCAAAACCCAAAACAAAAACAAATTATATTTCAAACATCATATAATAATCAATCAAAACCCCAAATAAAAACAGAGGCCTACATTACAATTACACATAGATTCACGAAAATCATGAAAAGTTCCAATCTTTTCAATTCAAAACCTTTTGTTTATCAAAACCCAAAAACAAAAAAAATGAACTATATATTAAAGATCACACAACCAACCGAAACGACATCCTTCTAATTACTCAACAAATACAACCACTTCATACCTTTGTGTCTCCATCAATGGAATTAGCTCGAGACAATCTAGCATAAACATCCTTCTTACACAAATCCACCAAAATATTATCATTTTTATCATCATTATCATCCTTATTAAAGATCCATTTAAAAACAGAGCAATAATTCTCCGGCAATTTCGATTCCCACACGAAATCAGCAGACGAAGCACCGTGAAAAGCCCGATTAATCGATGCAACCCGACAAATCTCTTGCGGGTTTAAGTGCACAAGAACAGAGCCCACCACACTCTCCGGCAAATCACCCAGCCCTGTTTCTTGTGAAACAGGGGAGGTGCTAGAGATAGCGAGAAATGATGAATACCCAGATCCCATATTGATGAATTACACTAAATTTGGAGATTTTGCAAAGTTCACAATGTGTTATTGAGGATTTGATTGGAATTTAATGAGAATTTGGGGGAATTGAAATGGAATTTGGGGGAGAGAAACAGAGGAATAGAATATGGGGTTGGGGAATTTGGTTTATTTATAGGTGTGAATGAATGATGAATTTTATTGAAGTTTTTTTAGTAGTGATAAATTGGATTAAGATGTTAAGATAAAGAGTTTTTTTTTTTTTTTTTTGGAAATTAGTTGGATAGGAATTAGGATCCTTGAATATAGGAATTATATTATCCGTAATGGGAGGTAGCTAATACCAGGTTTGAAGATGTTTAAAAAAAAGAAACTAAAATCTAGTAGATGTTATAAAATAATATAAATTATAATTTTGAGAATTTGTAAAGTAGTTAGACAAGACATCTTTGTTGCATTGCAAATCCTATGTAAGTACTTTGTGGATTTTAGTTTTCCAGTTCTCTTTAAGTTCGGATTTTCATCTAAACATGATTATTACAATAATTAATTTTATTTTATGTCCATTAAGTTTTAAAAAAATTACAGGTGTTATTCTTTAACTACAGAAATTACACAGTATGTCCTTTGTGTTAACACTTTTATGCACATTTCCTCATTTTACCCTAACCTAATTAGTTTTTAAGTTAAACGTAGCCATGTGTCACTCATGTTAGGGCAAAAATGAACATTTCACTTCTGATAAAAATAATAACATAAAGAATATCCATAAGATTGTTGAAAGACAATAAGGTAAAAGACCAAAATGCTATCATGTGAGAGGTACATGGTCAGACTTAACCTAAAAAATTAACCGCGTTAAGGCTAACGGACACCGCCCGATAAAAATAGTAACATAAATGACATACAATGTGATTTATGTGGTTAAAGGAGAGCGCATTTGTTAAAACTTAAAGAACGTAAAATACAATTTAGTCTAATGATATCATTTTATTATCAAACTAATGGAACATCTTGAGCGCTATACAAATATTTCTGCAACTCTTATACTAGTTTAGAAGTTCAAAATTCATACAAAAAATTAAAAGTGTAGACTTCCCTTCTGATTAGATTATGCCCACTTTGTGATCAGTAGTTTACTTTTGGTTGGTTTGTTAGTTTATAGATACGTTATTAGTTGGATTATACTCTTGCACAATTGTATATCAAGCCTTATGAACTTTTATGATTACAAGCCTTATGAACTTTTATGATGTTTACACTGTATGAAGTTTTATGATGCATTTTGAATGACATCAAATTATGATTTTAAAGTACTAACTTACATACCTTAACGTTTCATGTAATGTTAGTTCCTTTAAATATTTTTCATACTAGTTCATGGTAGTTATTATGTATACTTGGTAGCATTGTTTGATTGTTATTTCATTGTTTTGGATATGAGAAGCCTTTTCGTGTACGTGGGAGTTTACACAATGAATAAAGGGAATGATGCCCTAGGTAAATTACGAGATCACCCACTTTTGTTGGTTCTAAGGTTTACCTTGAATAAGTTTAAGAATGAGAAAATCCACATGAATTTACAGGTTCATCGTCTCTTTGGATAAACCCAATAGCCATTGTGGTGTTTTCAATTGCAAGAAAGATACTCGATTCAAGACAATGCACCGAACCGAAGATTTGATTTTTGATTTAGGTAATATAGCGTGACATTTTACGATTTCGTGTGACATTTGATAGTCATTCCAAAAGATTGTTGTGATGTAAACGTCTTACCACAGGTCATGACGAGTATGTCGTCACACTATAATCACGGTGTATGTGATCTTACATGTATTAAAATCTCATAGACGGACCTTCACAAGTTTGATGATTATTCTAAATAAAAATCGTACAATCATAATGGTAATAAAGATAGTTAAGGAGACTTTTTTGCAACATCTATCAACCATATGAAGCGTACATTAAATTTAGAAAAATATTTCTAGGAAGTCTTAGTTCTTATTGTTGTTTGCAATAAGAATTTTGATAGCATGTTCAAAAATTTATTCTATATCTAGAAAGGTTAATGAAATTCCAACACTAATCTATAAGGACATAAATGATGGCCTTTTATAAGATTGTTGATTAATGTCATGTAACAACTAAAAGAATCAAGCATATATTGAAGAGAATAATTAAATGGTGTGGGAACAATGACAATAGTCCTAAACGAAAACGTGTGTATGACTCAGCGCCACGTGACCAAGACAATAGTACCATGGTTTCGCTTGTTGGAACTTGTGGCACTGGCACCACCACATTTTTTTATTTGTTCCTAAATAAAATAAAATAAAGTAAATGTTAATGTTAATATACCTATTCCAACTGTTTATTCAACTAAACTGATTATTATAAATTATTTGATTAAGTTGGTTATTACACTTATGTGAACAATAAATAATTAAATTTGGATATAATCTAATATTCATGTTGACTGATCAATAAAAACAATAAACTAAAGCTTGACTCTTTGAGAATCAAACATTCAATGGTAACAAAATTTAGTAGATTTTTTGCATATGCCCTAAGTGATCTCATCATCGTTAAATACTTTTTCAGATTCATGTGATCAATTCCTTAACGCCTAGTTTATGGTATGTGAATATAATTTATATATATGTGAGTTTTTGGGTAAAAGTGAAAGTGTACTATTTTTAACGTTACTTTACTAATTTCGTGAAATTAACGTTAAAAGAGAGGAATAGTTAATCATGAATCATACGGTGGCGTTGACAGCCGAAATACAAGGGGATATATGCACTAATCGGCATTTGTCCTAATTGCTAAGTTTATGTGTCTTGTGTCCAGGGCCGGCACTGAGAATTCGTGTACCTTATTCGAGCTCGAAAAAACGTGTCCTTAGGCCTTAACAAAATTGGGTATTTGGCTCACTAAAGGTCTAGACCTAACGCCAATGGGTTAATAACTAATCTAAACCATAAAAATAGTTTTGTAAACGGACCTATGTTGGTGTTTGTATAGGTATACCCTATTAATTTATTTTTTTACATATACATATCGGATTATTTTAAAATAACGTGCCCTTCGAAATATTGGGATCTGGGTGGTGGTCCTCCCTGCTCCCCCTCAGGGCCGCCCATTGATATACGTTAAAATATACATATTAAGTCCCCTATTTTACCTTTGTTTGTGCGTTTTGACTAAAACTTCGTTTAGGTACTTATCGATTGCTTTTATAATTTCAGGTTCAAAACGGCGTGCCATAGACAAAGTTGGCGAAAAAGTGGGATTGACGAATGTTCCGGATGAATTCTGCAGAAAATGCTGAAGTTACAGCTCACGCACGGCTGTGCGGACCATTGGCACGACCGTGCGACTGGCGATCTCGGGAGCACTGGCAGCGCGCAAGGCAGTGCAACTCATTTCTCGGCGCGCACGACTGTGCGACCCATGTGCACGACCGTGCACTATCTGATCATCAGTCATCAGCCTATCTGGAGACCCTGCACGGCCGTGCGCCCAAAGCGCACGACCGTGCACATCTGAAAACTTTGCCGCCCAAACTTCCACTTGTCGACCCATGCCCTACAGCTGACGTAATGCTGATGCGCACGGCGTGCACATAAAGTGCACGGCCGGCGCACGACCGTGCACATCTGAAAACTTTGCCGCCCAAACGTCCACTTGTCGACCCATGCCCTACAGCTGACGTAATGCTAATGCGCACGGCGTGCACATAAAGTGCACGGCCGTCCGGATATGAAAATCTCTATAAAATAGAGCATTCGCGACTAATCAAAATGTTGGGTAATTTTCCAAGTTTCTGGGCGATTTCTGAGGTCCGAGAGCTGCCGATTCTGGTCGATTTCAAGCCTCAAAGTTGCAAGAAGCTCATCTTTCATCCAGTCCATCAAATCCTTGCTTATTTATGGTTTGAATTCTTGTTCTTAACATACATTTTAAGCACATTTGCAAGCATCGAGCTGATGTTTATGTATTATTATTATGAATGTTAGTAAAATACTTGTTTTATGAACAATATTTAGCTTGTAATCATGTTGGAATGATGCTCAGACAACTTGTTCATGTTTGAAAAAGATGATCATATGCAAACTTGGTTCATTGATGTTGGATTTTTGATTGAGGTTGTTTATTTTGGATGATTAGTAAATGGTTAGTTAGGATAAGTTGATAAAACCCCATAATTAATCATTTGCTAGTAAACTATTAACTTGTTAATATATTTACACCATGAAACTAGAAATGGGTATTGGTTTAATAAAAGATAAATCTGATTTTGATCAAGAATGCTTTCTTACATGTAAGGGCTCTAACGGGTTAGATGGTGTTATTGTAAGTTCTTAACATGTATCATAATCTTTGTTGAGTATTTTTTGCCAGAATGACTAACTTGGTAGATTTGTATTTAAGACTTGCAAAATGGATAAGTTTGTGATGTGATCTACGTTATGCTTGTCTTGGTGGTTATATTGTGTTAATCGGTATTGCTTTCCTTGATAAAGTGAGGTTAGAAAACTCTTAACGGATGACTAACTTATTTTTAAAAGATTCACATGAAAATATATCAATAGCTCGTTAACGAATAATTTTAGGTGGTTAAAGTGTGTTTATCGTGTTAACTTTCCGAAGAATTATCATGTTATGATTCCCGAAAGGGATACTAATTGTCTTTATAATTGAAAAATTGATCAAGTGCCTTTGCGACATTTCTGACTTAGTTAACATGCTTAGGTTGTTTACAAAACAAGACAAAAGAAAAAAAAATTATATTTTTGTATTTGGAGTCTTATATGTTTTAAAATATATTTTTAGAAAATTTTAGTAAACACCCTTTAACATACCTTTTTACCGGTAAATAAATGACGACGGTTTAGTACATAAGCGTCTGCCCGCGTCCATGGATCAACATCTGGTTCTTACCCATACTTTATTACATATACGATAGGATACACTTGTCATTTTGTGTGTGTTTTAATGTTAAGGTATAAATCATTTTTATAAATATTAAAACCGAGTTCGTGTGTAAAATTCATTGTAAAAACATGTATATATACGCACACATCACCCATACTTATGTCCAAGACTTGATACAAAACTACTATGGAGCTGGAGGTCTCACTGAAAGCAACCTTTCTATTCATACGGGATAGAAGTAAGATTGTCTATATCTTATTTTTCTCAAACCCTACCTTAACTTTACTATTTGTGTGATTTACTAAGTAGATTATTATGGTCAATTGGTTACAATTCTCTTATAATACTTTGAACATAAAAAAGTAATGCTTTATTAATACAAGTGAGATTGAGCATCCATCTATAGTAAATATGATATTACACGTAATATCTATCAGTTGAGGTGTTGAAACATCAAAACTATCTTTTTTTTACATGTATGATAGAGTGCTACATAAATTCAATTATGTAGTACCAATTCCAATTGTAGCTATGCAGCAGACATCAATCGTACTCTCAATAAGGTGATAGTTCATAAAAGTAGAACGATCATCACATGATGAATCAACAATGACTAATAATCAAGAATCTTGAAATGGTTTTTGTAATTTCGTACATCCAAAAATTGTTCATATAATTTTGTCTTATGATTGGCGTTAGGGGTGTTCATCGAATCGAATATCGAATTTTCGAATTATTCGAATAATTTTTATTTTCCCTTGAATTCGAATTCGATTAAAACTTACCGAATTCAATTCAAATTCGTAATAATTTTTATTTTCCCTTGAATTCGATCGATTAAAACTTACCGAACTCAATTCAAATTCGTATTCAAATAAAAAACCCAATTCGTATTTGATTCGTATTCGATTAAAAATTCGAATTCAAATCGAATTCGAAAAATTCGATTTAGTTTAGATTCTTTAAAAACATGTAAAAAACTATTAAAATGAAACATAAATTTTAAAGCAGTCATAAAGCATGATATCACATTAAAAAGTTACAAATAAAGTACTATAAGTCTAAAATTCAAAACGAGGAGTTGGGAATAACCATTCCACATTACAAGTTAATATTTTTAGGATTAGAAATCTATTGATAGATTTGTTACTTAGGTTTTAGTTATGGGCCATTTAGTGGGTTTGATAATGGGTAATTTTAATACTTGGAAAAAAACTGAAAATAATTTATAGTATAGCTTAATAAAAGTTATATACGTATTAAATATAAAAATAATAAATAAAAATGTATAACTTATTCGAATTTTGAATCGAATCGAATTTAAAATTATAAATTTGTATTCGATTTACTTGACTTGAACTGAATCGAATTCGAATTCTTTTAATCGAAACGAATTCTTGATAATCAAATCAAATTTAAACGAATTTCGAATATTTCGAATTCGAAACGAATTCTCAACACCTTAATTGGCGCTTATGTCTCTTGCTAAACCACATGCATTCATATATTTCAGTCTGAAACTACAAATCTGAATTCATAAATATTGAAGTTTTTTATACAACAAACTACCGTTGTTTTGAGTAGCGAAGATAATTTTTTTATTTTGAAAAAAAAAATTCATTTTCTATTGGGAGGGGTTCAAGTATGGCCATTGGGCAAATTACAATTTAAAAAGTTGGTAAAAGATCAAATATAAATACTTTATCATACAAAACACATGAATAGGGTGAAAAGGTAAAAAAACACGTTTGCATTTTCGTAATTATGTGCTCGTTAAGTAATTATCAAAATTACACAATATGATCTTGTAAGGTAATTTTGTAAAATATTCTTATAGAGTTATGTTTATCTTGTAGAGTAATTTTGTTGAGTATCATAATTAATCTATAAATGATCTTGTATGGTAATTTTGATCTTGTAATGTAATTTTGATCTTATAGGGTAATTTTATGAGTAATTTTGAATTATATGTTATTTGATAAATTTGCAGAGTGATTTTGATACATTTGTAAAGTAATTTTGATAAGAGAAAAATGCCTAGATAGTTCCTGTGCTTTGCCTTCATTTTCACCTTTAGTCCCTAACTTTATAAAATACATATATAGTCCTTAACTTTTGCAATTTCGTTCCTAGATGATCCATAGCGTGAATTACGTTAGCTTTTGATGTTAAATGAGTATGAAATAAATGTAATGCCTTGCTAATAAAAATGTTTTAATTATTTAATATTAAAAGAAATATTTCAGTGGGGCCATCATCCTCATCTTCTTCACCCCAAACTTTATCCCACCATTCAAGATCTTATTTACCCAACCCACCCCACCCCCAATCTTACTCCATCGGCCATCATCAACCCACTGGATACATATATCTAGATAGAGAGACAATTTCAATTTAAAACATCCGTACATGTTAGATATTTTAGTGTAATCGGGATTAACTTGGTGACCAAAGAGAATTATAATGCACATAGAACAAGTTAGAAGGTGCGGGAGTGCACACTTGCTCGAGTTATTATCATTCCAATGGGGCAACGCCCCCGGAAGCAGGGTCTGAGGGGCGGCAGCCCCTGGCAGGGTCCAAGGGGCAGAGCCCCTGGCTAGGGTCGAGCTGGTTTTGGTTTATAGAAAATGCCTTAGAAAAATTATTTTTATAAAAATTCGTCACGGTTTTGTAGATAAAATTAAGGCGGCAATTTAATTAAATTCAAATTTGAATTATAACTGCTCATGACTGCCAAGTGCAGTTATCGGGGAATGATCTCCAAAAATTCGTGAGTGTGGTTTTTGTCTTTTTTTTGTTCATACGAGTTCCACATAAAAGGCATACGGTTGTTCCATCTTCTAAAAAATCAGAGTTGTATCCGATTGAATTATTCGGTAGAGTCACCGAAATAATTTGATCTGAGAGTGAAAACACGCCTCTCTGATCGTCCGGTCTCGAAAAATTCCCCAACAATACATACGTTGAACAATTTCAATTTAGAACCGAACATATACATACACCGGACCGACGGGATGGAAAACCTGCAAAACACCAGCCAAACTGCAAAACTAGAGGCGGTGGTGAGCATCAAACCGCCATCGAACCTGCAAAACGAACCACCGTCGATGGCTAGAAAATGATGATACGGCTATGTCTCTCTCTCTCTGTCGCTCTCTTCCCCACAAACCGTCGATGGCGGGAAAATGATGATATGGATGCCTACATAATGGATAATGATTACGAAAATGTTATCGTGTTTTTTTTATAATTATCCTACAAGATCATCTATAAAGTAATTTTGATAATTACCCTACACGTAAATATTTACGAAAATGTTATCGTGTTTTTTTTTCGTACCTTTTGTACGTTTTGTATGATAAGAATTTTTGTACGTGAAGTTAGCTCCAAAAACTTATGTATGCAAAAAATAATGAGAAGGTAGTATATTTTTCCCCAAGTTACCCGTTTCAAACATTTTAAATTTTCTTTGAGGTAAGTGTTATTATATTTGTATTTAACCAAAAGGATAGCTAGATGGATGAAAAAATGATTCTAAATATGGAGAAAAAGAAGTTAATATATGTAAAAAGAACAATATGTTCATAATGAATATTTACTTAAATTACATGTTATTATCCCTATTTATCTTAAAGCAACGGCAATTAAAAAGAATTAAATTTGTTTGTAACTAGCCCTCCGTGTTGCGGTGGAGACGTAAAACCATGATAAATAGCACCAATGCCACACCATCGTCAGCAACAACCAAAACAACAATAGTGATGTGTTAATGCGAAGAAATTAGACCGAAACGTAAAACATAGAAAGTAATAACTAAGACGATTTAGGACCAGCACGTCGTGACGAACCTGTCAAACGGGAAAAAATTAGACGACATAAAAATGTTGAACCACACATGCACGTTGCGTCATGTTTACTCGCAAATTTAGAACGAAGTGTAAAACGAAACGTAAAAACGTTGAATCACAAACGCACGTTGCACCGTGTTAATTCCCAAAAATTAGAATGAAACGTAAAACAAAAAATTTACGAAATATAAAAAGTATAGGGGACCAAAGTTGAAAATAAAAAAGTTGTGAAGTTAAATTGGAATTTATAAAAACTTTTGGGTTAAAAGTAAATAATAAAATAGTTTTGGACTAAGAATGTAATATGAATTTTTTTGAAAACCCTCCTCAACATAGATTACAACAACACAATGCATATTGCTTATTTATACTATATAAATTAAATATGTATTCACTTAAAGTTAATACAATGTTATTATTTGCATTTTTTTATAAGCAACGGACATTAAGACATGTACACATCAAACACAAATATCTACATTAAATGCAAAGATATGCAACATGGGAGAAACAAAGGCAATACCTACCACACTGTGATAATTGAAATGTCGATTGTAATTTTATTTTTTATTTTATTTGAACGCGATCGACTGTATTTTAGTATCTTGAAAAATGTCGCTTCTTTTCACAATTTAATAAGTTTTTTTATTTGATTTAATATTGATATTTTAATATACTTGTAATATCTTTGTCAAAGCTAATCTAAATTTAAAGTAAAAAATCTAATTTTCACGATATCTAGCTTTCATGATGCTTATTGTTTTGTTTAAACAACTATATTTAACAAAAAAAAACATTAAGTGTAAATACCTGAATTTCTTTACATATCTTGTCATGGTATTAGTAACAGATATAAATACTAAAGAAACAAAAGAAAAGGGTTACAATTTCTGTAAAGTTTTTTAAAGAAAACTTAATGAAAATGTCAGCTTATATATATAGTTTTTTCTTTTTTCTAATGCTAATGCTTGCTTCAACACTATTATACATGATTATAGAAATCACTAGTCGCTAATCGGCTGGTGGGGTAAAGACTAAAGATTAATTGTGATTCATCAGAATTAATCGAGATTAATTGTGATTCATCAGAATTAAGTGGGCTAGCCCCACATTGACTTACATATCTAGCTACAATATCGTTGGGGTTGGTGACCCAATGACACAAACAAAGCGTCTAATAGTACATAAAGTTTGAAGAACACGGGTTCAAATCCTATAATTGACAAGATTAAAGAATTTTAGCATTCTAAAAAATATATATCTGGCTACAATATTTTGGTGCGCTTTTGTGGAATGCTCATCACGATGATGCGACACGCAAGTGTCGAAATGACTTTTAAAATAACTTAGTGGTTGTAACTCACTAAGTCATGGCTACTCTTCCTCTAAAGAGTGTGTAGGGTTCTACGACTTCATTTTCATTCTTCTTTCTTAAATGCTTAGGTTCAGTGGCGGACCTAGATGATGGGTTGGGTAGGCGGACACACCATTTGAAAAAATATTTTAGTGTATTTTATAAGCAAAATACACGATCACACCCCTTGAAAGTTTGATCAAACCTCTTGTTCGCAACCCTAGAAAATAATTCTTAGGTCCACCACCGCTTAGATCAATTTTTGCGACAATGGACGTCACGGTTACATGTGATCACAACTATTTGATGCATATCACAACTATTTGATGCATGCCAACCGTTTAATAAAATGTGTGCATGAATCTTCTTTGAAATTTCTAAAACTAATCATGTTGTTATTTATGATGTAGTAGGTTTCACTCTCTATTTTCCTTCCACTTATTTAATGCAATTGGCAACTTGCAAAAGTAGACAAAATCTTTACCATTTAAGCAGGGCGATCTACATTAGATGGATAATTTACCACATCAATTCAGCCAACTAATTGCAATTTCTCAATTAACAAGTTAGGCATAATGACAAGTTTGATATTATGGATAATTTAATTGTTTTCCCGGTTTTATTGGCCAATTTTACCGACAACTTCCTGAATTCCTAAGAACACGAAAAGTAACATAAACCTCTTCTATGGAAGACATCCACCTAAGTTCATGCAAAACAACCAAACAATCATAAAACAAACAAGATCATGCAAATACCCTAAACTAGATCATTAAAGTTGTGACATTTACCAATTAAACATTCAAACCATAAATTAAATTAAAACAAATCAAAGTTTCATAAATCCATCATCCAAAACCTAGGTAACTGAATAAGATCTAGCCTAAAAACATGTTTGAAAAGTAATAAAAACAAAGTTGATAACAAGGTAGCATGATTGATCAAAACAAGGAAATCAAAGTGAGGATTGGTATGATAAAACCGTGACAAGCTCCTGCCTTGAACTCCCTTGATCATCCCCACAATCCCTGCAGCTTAGATCCGCTCCTTGCAGCTCCCAATCTCCAGAAAGTTGCTCCAATTCTGCCCTAGTTCGTCCAAGGTTGTCCAATATGTCTTTAACAATGATTAAGAGTCT
Source organism: Scalesia atractyloides (assembly GCA_947069175.1). NCBI lineage: Eukaryota > Viridiplantae > Streptophyta > Magnoliopsida > Asterales > Asteraceae > Scalesia > Scalesia atractyloides. The sequence goes on from CAMTDV010000001.1 coordinate 71,653,577, forward strand.
TTTTAAAACAACCAAGTCCCAAACTTTCTCTGGTTTCGAAACTTTCTGGATAAACCCCTCTCTCGCGGCCCGCGAGAGAGTTTAGGCATGTCGGTCGCGTCCCGCGACCGAGGTGGAGTCCGGATGATAACTATCACTCTCTCGCGCCCCACGAGAGAGTCTAAGTGTTCCGGTCGCGCCCCGCGTTCGCGTTTCGTTTTCTCGTTTCCGATCCACTCACGTCCCGGCTCGGTTCTTTTCACCATTTTCGCTCTTTTTTCCCATCCTTCAACCGTTTTCAGAAACCCAGACCTGCAAAACGCGTTTGGATTAAAAGTAGATAAATTCTTGACAAACCGAAACGAAAACGCGCTAAAATTATACAAATTCTACAAGATAAATGGATGTATTATTCAATACATCAAATATCCCCACACTTACTCTTTTTCGCACTCGAAAAAGAATTGTGCATAAACGGAATCATAACCAAACATTTACTCGATTTAAAAAATTACGATTATTTTCATTAAGGAACAAAATTCATGTTAACCGCGATTGCAAGTATCGGATCCACTTAAACTCAAAATTCGGTTCAAATCTCTTATCATGTAAATTTAATTTAAGTGCGGTCAATCCACCTAGGGTCTCACACTAGAGTCCACAGTATCCCTAATCCCACCTAAAGCTTATAAAACAAAAGGAACAAATTGTTTAAACCCTTTCCTAACCGTTCTATACCAAAATATAAAGAATTTAAAATCAAGCAATTTTCTTTTTCTCTTTTTTCTCTCATTTTGATTTATTTTTGCATATCTAACCTAGAGGCTGTCTCAACCAGAGTCACCATCCCCGAGAGCGACAAGGTGGGCTTCGATACTTAAAATTTCAACTAATCCTAGAGGGATTCTCGATCAGAGTCACCATCCCCAAAGGAGATTCGATAGGCCTCATCTACTTTTCAATCAAGCTCATTTTTCAACATGATTAAAAATTCTAAACATTTTAGCTTATAACGGCATTCCTTATACTATTTTTGGCGGTTTCAGTTTCCCATTTCTCCTAGATGAGTACCCACTAGTAGACCGACAATCAAGGTGTATTAAGCTCAAAGAAAATAAGAACCGAATTGAGCCTACTCACATATCCCAAGTCAGACACGAACTCATCCTTTTTATTCTCATATTATTATTATTTGAAACTGAATAAAAATTCAATTTTTCTATCATTTTCCGTTTAAATTCATGCAAACTTCTTTTTCAAAAGACATTTTCGGATTTTTTTTAAACATTCCTACTCTAATATCCCATCCCCACACTTAAATTTTTGCATTGTCCCCAATGCAAGGACGAGACAACTACTACTCAAAATAAAATAAAAACAAACCAAATAAGAAAGAAAAATAAGATACAAAAAGGAAGCGACTTAGCTGGTAGTGCAAGACTGTCGATGTGCCAGTCAAACCACTCGTGCTCTCCAAACCGAACGCGCTTAATGTACCACTCTCAAAGCTCTCATGCGAACGAAACAGCATATAACACCAACCTAGCATCACCCACTTACAAAACATAATAATGATAAAGCCAGATAAATAAATAGTTTTGCAAGTTTGTTCATCAACACATACCCAAACCAACCAACACCAACCCCAAAGTAAATTATTTAGAAGTACAAACCATCAATAACTGAAAACAGCAGAAAAGAAAAATAAAGGTAAAGATCTTCAGCTGCTTCAATCATCCTCTTTAGATTCTTCAGACGCCTCAAATACCTGGTATGGCTGCACGTCCTCCATCCCCGCAAACTGGCTAGAACCCGCATGACCGCCTGGCTGCTGAAAGTAAGACGGGATTCCCATATTTAGATTCTGCATCATGTATCGCATCCCATCCTTTAGCCTCCTCTGGCTGGCCTCGTGCATTTGTCTACTCTCTAACATGGTTTGGCGAACCCCGCCAAACCGCTGGTCCACATAACCTCGCAAATCCCCGAACTCAGTCTCCATCCTGTCATAAAGCGAATCTAAGGTCAGTGGGTCCGGGCGAGGCTCCCGAAGAGGATATTGTCGTCCTAGCAGTTCCTGGCGGGTGACTGGCCGCTGGTATCGAGTAGGGATGCCCGCCTTCATAGAAGATGCAGCTTCGGATCCGGGAGGCGGTTGCACTTGAGGTCCCTGGCGGGCTGGTATCCAGCTAACAGGCTCTTGGGTTGTAAGAATCCCGGCAGCCTGGAGATCTCTGATGCTCATGACACAGGGGGCGGGGCCTTCTCTCATTCTGTCCTGGGGGTATCTTTCGAACACCCCTAGGCTCTCAGCCAAGCATGTAATCAAGGGTCCGCAATAAACCCTTGCCCCGGGGCCCCCCTCCACAGTCGCTTCATCGACCAAACAAAAATTATGGCCAGGTTTGCCGGCCGTCCCTCTACCATACACATCAGACAAAATAAACTCATCTGGTTGACCTTATTATCCCCCTGTCCTCTCCCAACCAGTGTAGCGGCAAGAATCTTATGGAGAAACCGGTGAATGGGATCAGTAATATCACTCGCCTCCATGTTGTTTGAGTACGGGGCAGAAGAGATGGTACCTCAAAATCTGGCGAGCTCGTCTGTCTGTACACTATTGGGGTGCCTCCTTTTGAAGACACCCTGCAGGCTCGTGGCGAAGTCCGACGATTGAACCTCCTCATCTGAATATATTTGCGAAGCCACCGCAAACTGTGGGATTGTCATCTCAAAAACTTGCCTCCCCAAGGCAAAAGAAACAACATCATTCTCGTTGAACTTCCCCTGTTGGTATTCGAATGTGGAGTGGAACTCATAAGTGATCTCCTTGTATTGTCTCGCTCCGCAGTCTAGCACCCTTCGGAACTTATCCCCTAATAACTGCTCGATCCGACCCCTCTGACCCAAATTATCAATCAACTCCCAATCAATTCTCCTGTAAGGTAGCAACTCACAAGTGACCAGATTTGAGAGCCTCTCCCACTCGTGGGAGTCTAAATCGAACTTCAAGAGAGTACTGTCCACGATTCGCGTACTTTGCCCATGGGGGACACCTTCTCCCTGATATCTAATTCTGCGTCTGCCGAAATAAGAAGGTTGTTGTGGCGCATCGGTGGGGTCACCTCTCTGACGAGGCGTTGGTCCCCTTCTCTTCATTCCAGCCCTGCTCGAGATACCCTCTCCTGACATCTGCATAAAGCATAAGTAAGACAAGCATGGCCTAAGAAAGAAAGCAACCACATAAAAACAAACGACCGTACAACATTTCATTCGCGGTCATGGTCTGCAACAGATAAACAATTTACCTCATGATTAAGATACATTTGAAAAAGTGTAACATTATAATTTGATAAAAGCCGAATCTCGCCCGAATGGAGATTGAGTACGGGCGAGACCGAATCTTATGTGCATGATCAATCAGATGTTACTAACCCCCGGAAAAACATATCAAAAACCAAAAAACTACCCCCCACTCGCCACTTTAATTATCCTCAATTAAACCGAAGTACTGAGATACGAGCCCGCATTGAGTGTACAGTGAAAGATAAAACAGTTTGACTCATGGCAGAACTAACGGTTGACGGTCTCCAAAATGTGATTATTAGTAACATAGTTAGCCAACCATCATCCCCACACGCAATGTTGGACCGCACCAAACCCGCTAAAGACACCCTACATGTACATAATCTATCCACAAAATATAACCGGTACCACTATCAAAACTCAAGTGAAACCCAGTTGAACCCAACTCGCACTTAACTGAACAGACAACTAGCACAGTATCAAACATTAAAATAACCGCAACAACGAGATGGATATTAAAGAATGTAAGCATAGAAGTTGCGAAAAACCATACCTTGTTGTAGATCTGTAAGACTAGTGCACAAAAATTGAAACTTTAAAACACCGGTGAAATGCGAGTAGAAAGGTGAAAACCGGGTGGAATCACGTAAAGATGAGTGAGGTTTGATGTAGTGAAGAAAATGTGGGAGATTTCAGTGAATTTGGGTTGAAAATGGCAAATTTTTGGTGAAAATGGGGTTGGAGCCGTAAGAGAAATGGGGAACAAAGTTGGGAAATAAGTGAGAAATGGAGGTTAGGGTTTCTTATCTGCAGATATGGTCTCTCGTGGGCTGCGAGAGAGACTGCTAAGTCTCTCGCGCCCCGCGAGGGAGTGATGATTCCAGGGTTTCTTGGTCTCTCGCGGGCCGCGACCGAGGAGGCTTGTGCCTCTCGCGCCCCGCGAGAGACCTGTTTTCACAGAAAGTTTCTTCTTTTCCTTCAGTTTAATGCCTTAGAAATTTTTTTGGTTTGTTGAAACTATCATGTTGGCTTTTTAGCTTATGAAATCACACTCGTTTTACCGGGTATCAACGCACCTGCAATCGTCCGTGCTCCCTGAATGAAGCGTGATATGATCTGCAAAAACCAACTAAACTGACCCACAAACAAATACACAAAATACGAAACATGAATTAAATGAAAACACAAAATGCAACTAACTACCAAACTTTACACACTCTACACTCGAGCCGAAACCCGAGAATCTACGCGGTCTGAGGTGGAACTTCGAGAGGAGTCTCCTCCGTCTCGGTGGGATCTAGCGGTCCTCCTAAATAACGTTTCAAGCGATGCCCATTGACCTTCCATGTCCCTACGTCAGCTTCATCTTTCAGCTCGATAGTTCCATACGGGAAAATCTCATTTACCACGTACGGGCCGGACCATTTTGATTTCAGCTTGCCTGCAAACAGTTTCAATCGCGAATTATATAGAAGCACTTTGTCGCTGATTTGAAACTCCTTCACATTCTTCAACCTTCGATCGTGCAGCGCCTTGATTTTCTCCTTCAAACTCCATGACCGCTCATACGCTGCATCCCGAAGTGCCTCTTACTCGTGAATTTGAAAGAATCATCTCTTGGCCGCTTCGGTGAGGTCTAATTTCACGGTCTTCAATGCCCATAGTGCCCTGTGCTCTAATTCAACCGGTAGATGGCAGGCTTTACCATAAACGATCATGAAGGGCGTGGTGCCTAGCAGTGTCTTATAGGCGGTGCGAAACGCCCATAAAGCATCATCCAACTTGTCGGACAAGTCCTTTCGAATCTTACCTACCGTCTTCTCCAGGATCCGTTTTACCCCCTGTTCGCGTTCTCCACTTGACCGCTAGTCTGAGGATGATAAGCGATGGAGAGGCGGTGAGTGACACCGTAGCGCGCCAATGCCTTTTCCATGACGGCATTGCAGAAGTGCGTGTCACGGTCACTAATAATGGCTCGTGGGGTACCAAAACGGGTGAACAATTTCTTTAAGAATCTCACCACCACTCGGGCGTCATTTGTGGGTAAAGCTTGAGCTTCCACCCACTTGGATACATAGTCAATAGCCACGTGGATGTACTGGTTTCCGCTAGAGATGGGAAACGGTCCCATGAAGTCAATCCCCCAAACATCAAAAACTTCAAGAATCTGGATCAGATTTTGGGGCATCTCATCATTGGATGAGATGTTGCCGGTGCGCTGGCAACGATCACATGTCTTCACAAACTCTAGGGCGTCTTTCACAACTGATGGCCAATAAAACCGCAATCAAAAACCTTCTGTGCGGTAACGTGCGGACCATGGTGACCTCCTGTCAGTCCCTCGTGCACGTGCCTCAAAATCTCTGCCCCCTCTTCTCTACTCATGCAGCGCCTCAAAATGCGGTCTCCCCATACCCGAAATAGAAATAGGTCGTCCCAGATATAACGCCTGGCATTGCGGAAGAATTTCTTCTTCTGCTGCGTGGTCATCCCCTTAAGCACCACTCCATTCGCTAAATAATTCGCGAAATCGGAAAACCACGACATTCCATCCTTCTTGGCTGTCACAAACTCGACTGACTCGTGGGGAAATCTATCACCGATCTCTTCTTACCTAATTTCTTCTCTACTGGGATCCTCTAATCTGGATGGATGGTCAGCGGCCACATTCTTTGCTCCATTCTTATCTCTAATCTCTATGTCGAACTCGGAAAGCAAGAGAATCCATCGAATGAGACGAGGCTTTGCGTCCTTATTTTGGAAAAGGAAACGCAGAGCCGAATGGTCCTTAAAGACGATGGTCTTGGACAGGACAAGGTAGGAGCGGAATTTATCAAATGTGAATACCAGTGCTAAAAGCTCATTATCTGTAGTAGTGTAGTTCTCCTACGCGTCATTGAGGGTTTTTCTAGCATAGTAAATAGGGTGAAGTGTTTGTCCCGTCGCTGACCCAAAACGGCGCCTACAACATAATTGCTCGCATCACACATGAGCTCGAAGGGCAAGCTCCAGTCGGGTGAGACGAGGATAGGAGCACTCATTTATTTCTCCTGAAGGATCGTGAAAGCTTTTAAGCAATCGTCATCGAAGACGAAGGGTACATCTTTATCGAGAAGTCGATTCATGGGGAGGGTGATCTTTGAAAAATCTCGAATAAACCGTCGGTAAAAGCCCGCATGACCGAGAAAGCTACGGATGGACTTGATGCTAGTCGGTGGAGGGAGTCTGCTGATAGTATCTATTTTCTCCCGATCGACCTCTATCCCTGCGCGTGAGATCTTGTGCCCTAGCACTATGCCCTCTGTCACCATAAAGTGGCATTTCTCCCAGTTGACCATTAGTCTCGTCTCAACACACCGTTTCATCATCGCATCCAAGTGAGTAAGACATTGATCGAAGGTGTTGCCATAGAGAGAGAAGACGTCCATGAAAACCTCCATGGAGGTCTCGATCATGTCCTGAAAGATGGCTACCATGCATCGCTGGAAAGTAGCCGGAGCGTTACATAACCTGAATGGCATGCGGCGATACGCATAAGTACCATACGGGGATGTGAAGGTTGTCTTTTCTTGATCCTCGGGAGCAATTGAGATCTGAAAGTAACCTGAAAAGCCGTCAAGAAAGCAATAAAATTGCTGTCCTGCGAGTCGCTCCAACATCTGATCGATGAACGGGAGCGGGAAGTGGTCCTTGTGGGTGGCGTCGTTTAATTTACGATAGTCTATGCACACCCGCCAGCCCGTGACTGTTCGTGATGGGATAAGCTCCTGTTTCATAACCAATGTCATTCCCCCCTTCTTGGGAACGACCTGAGTGGGGCTTACCCATGCGGAATCGGAGATCGGATAGATGAGACCAGCCTCCATCAGCTTAAGCACCTCTTTCTTTACAACTTCTTGCATAGTAGGGTTCAGATGGCGTTGTGGCTGCACTACTGGCTTAAAGACGTCCTCCATGAGGATCCTATGAGTACAGAAGGTAGGGCTAATCCCCTTGATATAAGACAGTTTCCATGCGATGGCCTCCTTATTTGACTTTAGGACCTTGATTAAACGCTCCTTCTCCTCCGTTGACAATTTCGAAGAAATGATCATGGGTAAGCTCGAATTGTCACCTAAGAACGTGTATTCTAGGTGAGACGGGAGGACCTAAAGCTCTACGGCTGCTGGTGTCGACAATGGTGTGTTCTCGGTAGCTGCACTCACCTCACAGAAATCTAGGTTCTCCGGAATCTCGAAGAAATCATCCCCTATGTCCTCACTATCACTCTCCTTGGGTACTAAACTCTTATTCACTAAGTCGGCTCTGCTAATATAGTCTAAACAGTGATCAACGCACGAAATGAATGAGCTCAGGAAGTATACGGAGTGACAAGGTCCACTATCGCTGTCGCCACCACTCGGGTGTTGCATCGACCTTGCGATTTCGAACGTGACGTTCTCGTCCCCGACTCGAAGAGTGATTTTCCCATCATGGACATCTATGAGCGCTTTCGCGGTGCGCAAAATGGGCGACCTAAGATGATGGGAACCTTCTCGTCGGCCTCCATATCGAGGATGACGAAGTCTATAGCAAAGACAAATCTATCAACTTTAACCAACAAATTCTCTACGATTCCCCTCGGGACTTAACCGACCTATTGGCTAATGACAGAGACATACGAGTAGGGGTGTGCTCCCCTAAACCTAAACGCTCGTACAGTGAGAAAGGCATCAGATTTATGCTCGCCCCGAGATCGGCTAGAGCATGAGCTGGAGCAATGGAGCCCCGGAATAGGGATGGAATCGTAAAGATACCCGGATCAGTCAATTTCTCGGGCAACTTGTTTAAAACCACGGCGGAACATCCTCCGGTCAATGGGACATTCGAAAGCTCCCCCAGCCTGTCTTTACGTTTTAAAAGATCTTTTAAAAACTTAGCATATTTAGGCATATGCTGGAGGGCCTCGATAAATGGGAGATTGATTTTTAACTGAGTAAACATGTCAAGGAAATTCCCGTACTCCTTGGCATATTTCTGCTGCTTCAGACGTGCTGGGTAGGGTAGGCGGGAAGTGTCTACGATCGGTGATGGCTTAACCTCTACCGGTTTTCTCTCTCCCCTACTCTCAACTGAAGGTCCACTGGCTGGTGCGGGTACTTGCTGGGTCTAACCGGGTGTGCACTCTAAGTGGAGCCTCCATCTCGATTTCTTCATCTACCTCTTCATCTCGCTCCTCTACCTTTACCTCGACACCCTCTCTACCTACCTCCTTCAGAGTCCTACCACTGCGAGTAGTAATCGCTTTCGCGTGTTGGTTCGCGGGGTTGGGTTGGGTATTACCCGTGAACTGGCCCTGTGGCTGCTCTTACACTTGCTTAGCGATACTACTGACCGACCTCTGTAGATCTAAGAGTGCGGACTGTTGATTTTTCAAGAGCAGATCATGTTCCGCGAGAGTTTTCTGAGTAGCCTGATCTTTGACAACTAATTGAGATAACAATTGTTCGATCCTATCTAGACTACCTCCTGACCCTCCACTCCTAGTATGACTCTCCTAATTTGAACCTCCTCTACTAAACTGACTGGTGTGACCTGACCCTCCACTATTGTAGTGACCCTGCCCCCTGTTTTGATAAGAGCCTGATTGGAAACCAGGGGGTGACCAGAAGGTCGATAATTAGTATTATTATTTCGCCAGTTTTGATTATAATTGGAAGTATTATTATTAAAGGGATTCGTAGGACCTCGATTCTGACTGGTGATAAACTCAACTTGCTCAACAGTGAGCGTGGGACACTCTAGCGTGTCACACCTCACACCTGTCTACCTTCTTCTTCAATTCCTGTATCTCCTTCGTGACTTCCCTCTTGAAGCTATCTAGAGCAGCAGCTACCGTAGTTTCCAAGCTAACTTGGTGTAAACCCCAGTTAACCGGGGTTGTACGAGAAACAGGAATTGAATTCCTGCCGCCAGTGCTGTAATCGACATCAGAATGGGCAAAGCTCTCTAAAAGGTCATTGCACTCGGCTACTGATCTCTTTCCCATCAGATGGCCACTAGCTGAGGTGTCGAATCGGGCACGGGTCTTAGGGGTGAGACCGTTATAGAATTTCTCTACATGTGCCCAGTCTGATAGACCATGTTGGGAGCAACGGGATACTAGAGTTTGGAACCGCTCCCAAGCTAGATGGTAGGGCTCATCAGGCTCCATCTGGAACGAATGGATCTGATCACGAAGGCGGGATGCTTTAGCGGGTGGAAACAATTTCTTAAGGAAAGCATCCCGTAGAGAAGCCCAAGTAGAAAAAGTCCCGGGTGGTTGGCCCGCACCCTCCATATTGAATGTATGACATAGACAGGTAAGGTAGTTGATATGTGCGGTCATGATGTAGGAAGGGATTTGCCAGGCTCGATCATTGTTCATGGGGGGTAAGGTAATGGGTGAGTTTTCACCGGTGAAACCAGTGGTGGCCTGTTGGTATACGGTCTGATTATTATTATTAGCCATCTGGAAGTTAGGTGGTGGCGGAGGTGGGCTTACGTTCCTATGGACCACACTGGTGATAGGGAACCGGGTGATGAAGGTTTAGGTGTAAAATCAAAGTCGGGTGGTACAAAGGAATGGGATGAACTTGAGAAAGTTGAGGAAGAAACACTTACCTTTGGTGCGGGGGAGAATGGCGTGTCCGTCGGCGGCTTAGGCGGAGGTCTTTGCGATCGCGTGTGGGGCATCCACTAAACCGGAAACACGACAAACACGAGAAGTTAGCACAAATAATTCAATTTTTTACTAAAATAAATATTAAACTAATTAAACTACTTAGACTCCTACCACACAAATGAAGACAAAACAAACACAAGTGTAAAAGAAAAGCCTAAATCGAGTAATCAACGCAATTTCCAATGAGAGAGTCCCCGTGTGATCAATCATGCTACCTTGTTATCAACTTTGTTTTAATTACTTTTCAAACATGTTTTTAGGCTAGATCTTATTCATCTACCTAGGTTTTCGATGATGGATTTATGAAACTTTGATTTGTTTTAATTTAATTTATGGTTAGAATGTTTAATTGGTAAAGGTCACAACTTTAATGATCTAGTTTAGGGTATTTGCATGATCTTGTTTGTTTGATGATTGTTCAATTGTTTTGTATGAACTTAGGTGGATGTCTTCCATAGAATAGGTTTATGTTACTTTTCGTGTTCTTAGGAATTCGTGAAGTTGTCGGTAAAATTGGCCAATAAAACTGGGAAAACAATTAAATTAACCATAAAATCAAACTTGTTATTATACCTAACTTGTTAATTGAGAAATTGCTAAAAAATGAGCTTGATTGAAAAGTAGACGAGGTCTATGGAATCTCCTTTGGGGATGGTGACTCTGATCGAGAATCCCTCTAGGATTAGTTGAAATTTTAAGTATCGAAGCCCACGTTGTCGCTCTCGGGGATAGTGACTCTGGTTGAGACAGCCTCTAGGTTAGATGTGTAAAAAGAAATCAAATGCTCAAATGAGAGAAAAAAGAGAAAAAGAAAATTGCATGATTTTAAATTCTTTATATTTTGGTATAAAACGGTTAGAAAAGGGTTTAACAATTCGTTCCTTTTATTTCGTAAGCTTGAGGTGGGATTAGGGATACTGTGGACTATTGTGTGAGACCCTAGGTGGATTGACCGCACTTAAATTAAACTACTAAATCAACGCAATTGCCAATGAAGCAAGTCCGGATTATCGAACCCACAGGACTCTTTAATTGCTAAGACTACTAATTTAGACTCGACTACGCACTATGTATAATTTTAAAAGGGGGGTTTTTTGCTAATAAATATAAATTATCAATTTAACTAAAACTACTAAATTGGAATGACCAAACTGTGAACTTCTAGGAAATTATTAGATTTTAATCAGGAGATAATGAACTAGTTACCTAGGTTAGATTTTAGACTACTACTCCTTCAATTTAATAATAATTAATCTGGTTGAATATTTTACCAGGATCTTGACATATTAAAGTCTAGGTTTATCAAACAGGAGCCCCGACCCTTCTCAGGAAGACACCTACAATAACCTATCCTTTTTATTCATTTACCGGTCCTAAAGATTCCTTTTCAGTTATCTTTTCAAATTAGTAAAATGTCTAATTATTAATTACCTCTCAATAATTAACCTAGACCAACAACAATTTCTAGTTTAGATTAACTGATTCAATTATGACAAGGAAATTAGACTCGGGAATTTCTCAAAACCGTAACCTAACAATTTACCACATCAATTCAGCCAACTAATTGCAATTTCTCAATTAACAAGTTAGGCATAATGACAAGTTTGATATTATGGACAATTTAATTGTTTTCCCGGTTTTATTGGCCAATTTTACCGACAACTTCCTGAATTCCTAAGAACACAAAAAGTAACATAAACCTATTCTATGGAAGACATCCACCTAAGTTCATGCAAAACAACCAAACAATCATAAAACAAACAAGATCATGCAAATACCCTAAACTAGATCATTAAAGTTGTGACCTTTACCAATTAAACATTCAAACCATAAATTAAATTAAAACAAATCAAAGTTTCATAAATCTATCATCCAAAACCAAGGTAACTGAATAAGATCTAGCCTAAAAACATGTTTGAAAAGTAACTAAAACAAAGTTGATAACAAGGTAGCATGATTGATCAAAACAAGGAAATCAAAGTGAGGATTGGTATGATAAAACCGTGACAAGCTCCTGCCTTGAACTCCCTTGATCACCACCACAATCCCTGCAGCTTAGATCCGCTCCTTGTAGCTCCCAATCTCCAGAAAGTTGTTCCAATTCTGCCCTAGTTCGTCCAAGGGTGTCCAATATGTCTTTGACAATGATTATGAGTCTTTTAAAAACAACCAAGTCCCAAACTTTCTCTGGTTTCGAAACTTTCTGGATAAACGCCTCTCTCGCGGCCCGCGAGAGAGTTTAGGCATGTCGGTCGTGCCCCGCGACCGAGGTGGAGTCCGGGTGATAACTATCACTCTCTCGCGCCCCGCGAGAGAGTCTAAGTGTTCCGGTCGCGCCCTGCGACATGGTTGAAATCCCTGATTTCGCGCTTCGTTTTCTCGTTTCCGATCCACTCACGTCCCGGCTCGGTTCTTTTCACCATTTTCGCTCGTTTTTCCCATCCTTCCAACCATTTTCACGAACCCAGACCTGCAAAACACGTTTGGATTAAAAGTAGATAAAATCTTGACAAACCGAAACGAAAACGCGCTAAAATTATACAAACTCTACAAGATAAATGGATGTATTATTCAATACATCACCAATTAATAAATATAAGTTAAATCAATGTAGTATAATAATAATAAATACTATCTTAACTAATCTAATACAATTATGTAAATAATAAGCTAATTAAAATATTAAGTTCAATTGAAGGAATGTATTTTTAGCTAAATTATTATGTGAACATTTAGGTTAGCCGTTTCGTCACTTTGTATCTCAACATCTCAATCGTGCACGATCTTCATCAAATCTTAATCACACTCACTGTGAGTGAATCTAACAACTCCCCTTTTTAATCACGTTTTGGGGGTGTATCATGTGTCACTATATTATCTCGTTATTTTAAATCTCGTGCTATTACCATTATGTGATCCAACGTGCTATGTGATATTGTTTTGTTCATTGCCATTTAGTGTTTATATTCTCATTGCAGTCAATTTCTCACATTAGGCCCCCTTGTTCCCCGTTGCCTACGGGTGGAGAGTCGCGTAGCCTAATATACGAGATCGGCTCTGTTTGATTGAACCTTGATCTTGCAGCATATCGCTTATCGTGCAACATGTACATTATTAGTTGATGATTGATGAGATAGTTTGTGATTTAAATAACATACACGACGTTCCCATATTTGGTTAATGCACATTTTTTACTAAATATATCATTTTTCTTAATGATAAAATGAGATTCACTCGCCAACTTATGTTGACCCAAAACTTTATTTTTACACATGATACAGGTGAACAGGTTTGAAGCATGGATCACATAGGACATGGGCCTTAGAAGAATTAAAATGTTATTTGCAAGTTTGTTTGGAACATTATTGTGTTTTCTTTGAATTATGTGTTGTTGGAAGATTTTAATTAAGTTTGGGATAATGAATATTAAACCTTTGTAATAGTAAATGTCATGAGCTTTGATGAAAACCCAATCATGCCCCGACTACCTTATCCGCTGCGGGTCAGGGTGTGACAATGTAATACATAATATTTCATATGGAATACATATTATTTCAGGTCTAATCACATATTAAGGATAGATTATATACACAACATTAGCCAAAATCAACCTATAATAACCACATAATGTCGTATATTAGAGATTTAATCATGTAATAAAGCATAAATAATAAAGTTCTTATTATTTGAATGTGTAATCACGTAATGAATTTATACCGAATGTGTAATCACGTAATGGTTTATGTTTCATGTGAATTTCGTAATGTGTATTCAAAATCACGTAGTGAAGTGCTGAGTATTCAAAATCACGTAATGGACTAATGGTATTCAAAATCCTGTAAATTGTTTTAAGAAAACTATAGCAATAGGCTGCTCGAATTAAAGAAAATGAAATGCTCGTTAATACGGTGTAATTTAAAAAAAATATTAATGTATGAAAAAGTTACAGCTGTTTGAAAATCAATAGGAGAAGGAGTTTAAGTGAAAAAAAGACTAGAATACTCTTCTTGCCAATGACACTTGTCCTTCTCTAATTCTCGCATATGCTTCGTACGGGAAATTTGTCATGTACATGATCTCACCATGTAAAAATATAGTACAACCCTTATTGTTTATTTGAATTTTAGTAAACCCTATACTTTATAAGTTTATTTTAACAAGAGTTAATTACAATTTGCCTCTTTGTGGGTTGAGGTAAAATTCACTTTGTTTCCGGATTTCATAAACTTTAGGTTTTGACACTGCATACTTCATTTTTGTTGCATTTTGCCTCCCTTCCACGAAAGTACAGTCAATTTAAATTTGAAATACCTGTATTCTATTGGTTATCCAACGAGTGTTTACAAGTATTTTGATGGTAAACACACAATCACAATATAATAAGTATTGTGTTGATTATCCAACGACTATTTACAATCAATTTGTAACATCCCCAAAATGGGTTTGATAAATAGAACCAAGTTAATTGTGATGAGCGGGTAAATTACCATTAGTGGTAAAAGTTAATCCGATAAACATTTGGATTTAATTAAATAAACCTAATGTTAAATAAAATTGAATAAATGTTTTTTAAGATAAAATTTTATAAAAGGCTCGGACTATCAAGACATAATTTAAGTCGGGTAGTGGCATCCCCGAACTTAGTAAATTGAATTATCATGTTCATTTTATAATTGACATGAGGTACATAACTAGAAATATAAACCTAGTTAACTTTGTCAGTTGTTGAGGTGAGTTATAAAAAATCGAATACAACCAAACTATAGGGGCTAAAAGGAGCCTTGAACAAAAGACATGGGTATTTAATTGATGAAAACACAAAACACACACACACACAAGTGTGTGTGTGTCGTGATAGAGGGGAAGAAAGAAAAGAACCCTAACAAATATCAAGCACAAAATCTAGGAATCAAGAGTGAAATCAAGTGGATTTTTATTTCATGTTTGAAGGTTCTAGCTCTCTAACATCATATAAACCTACAAATCACAAGTTATGTGATGATTTTGTGTATAATGAGTTTTTATGTTAATTGGGTTTTGATGAAATGATGAAATAGAAGTTGTTAGGATGTTTATAATCATCATACTTGCTAGAATATGTTAAATACTTAGACTATTTAGAGGTTTAAGTATATACTCAGACATGTCATAAAGTCGGTTTTTGTGATTATCATACTTGCTTGTATGTGTAAGATACTTGAACCAATTAGAGATTTGAGTAAATGTTCATATATGTCATGAAGTAAGTTTTGATGTCATGATGAAATTGATGTTATGATGGTGATATGATCATCACGTTTACGAGTTATGTGAGGAACTTGAATAGTTTGGATGTTATGATCAACGCCCAATTGTATGATGAAATGGTACTTTTGCATAAGAGATGAAAACCCATAATTCTAGTATGATTTTTTGAGAATTAGCATACGATAACTAAAAACTAAGTTAACATGATGTTAATAACCGTATGAACTTGTTGAATTGAAAGAATTGAGATGAATTTAGCTGAGGATTTAGTTAAAATGGTGACCTAAATTTGACGCCTACCAAATATTTAATAAAATGCCTAAATTGGTTTTATTGATCTTGTTAGGATATATGTATGTCAATTGGCAGTTTGACTTTTTGTAATAGAATCGAATGCAAAATATGGTGTAAAAAGTCCGTAAGAGTGATAGTTAGAGTATTGATGACTAATCTAACCATTTTGTGGATATTTGTCACGCCCGTATTTCCAACCAAACATCGGTTGGCCCAGGTGGGGAATATCGTGATGTAAGTTGATATCATCATAGTCAATTAAACACAGCACAGCGGAAGTCTTGGAGTTTAAATTACTATTACAAACCAAATGTTCAAATTACGAAAAATAATATACAGACGGCTTGTAATGAAAGATCCACAGATCATAAAATGTACAAAAATGTATAACAGACTTTGGGCAGATCTAAGGATTTGCAAGATCCTCTTATATAACTACCAAGCAGCTTCCAGCCTATTTCGTATTGTACCTGCATCTTAGTCTTTTGAAAATACGTCAGCTTTCGCTGGTAAATACACCCAACTGACTCGTTTTGAAAAATTTCGAAAATTGACTTAAGTGCACAGGGCACGAAAAATCTTTTATAACTTGGGAAAGTCAGCCTTGTAACCTTGTTAACAGATTCACATGTTTATCCATACATATGGGGCCCAATACAGAGACCGAGACATGATTAACGTACACACCACTTATGAACTCACGAAGAAGTTATCCCCAACTTGTGGGTAAAAATAATTTAGCATTCGCATCTGTCGCGTACATGCGTACACCCCGTGCTTTGGTCGTGGCCATTAACTAATGTAATGAGCCGAGGACCTGGACACGGTCGTTAGCCCCCAATGTTTAAGTTATTAAACAAAACTGATTAAAACAGAATATGTGGATTTACTAGCCACAATCCGGCATTCGATTGATCTCGTTTACAACCAAGCGGTAATAATTTACCGTAACCCAAGCCCGTATAGGGAAAATAAGTCAACAGTATTTACCTGAGCTAGTATTGATTTAAAATGCAAGATTTAATATCTCACCTGTATTCAAAATGAAATAAGTACCGATAGCATTTACTGGAAGGCTCTAGTCTGGATTATGTCATAAGCTAACCAATTAAAATGCTAACGGTCTTAATTAAGTCATAGACTTAGACCGACTAGCTTAAAGGATTAAAACGATATGCTAGATTAAGCGATGACTGGATATAATGTAGTTTAAACCCAACAAGTACTATGCCTTGTATAATATGGGTAAACCATAAGCATTCTGATTTTGAGATTAAAATAATAAGGTTAAACCCGTTTCGGTTAATTTCCGTAACTAGTTACATATACTTAACCGTATGCATAATAGCGATATCAGGTAACCGGAGTAGTTATGAACAAGTTCTATATGCCATTATACTTCAAATAAGTTGTAATATCAATAGGATATCAACTTACATGCCCGTTAAGGTTTTAAAATGAAATTATGCCTTATAAGGGCGTTTTGGTAATTATATTTGGCATAAGAGGAACTTGAATATATTTTTATGTTATAATCTTAAGTATTCTGAAAAGATAATTAATTTATGTTATAACATTAGTAAGATATCAACCATATGTGTAATTTATTATATAAGACCAAACTATGCACTGAAGGGGCATTTTGGTCATTTTACACATAGTATGATAACTTATTTGGGATTCTGAATTTATATCATATACCTACTGTAAAAATATTTGAACTGAGTTTTAAAATCAGCAGGTAACAAGTCTCGGTTGATAAATATGGTTTAAAACCATACTATGCGCGCCGAAACGACGTTTATGTCGTAATATGACGATTTGTGTGAAGTTTAATAAAAACTGATGCTGAGATCAGGTTTAAATGTTTTAGATATGTTATTTAATATAACATATCAGTAGGTAAAAGGTTTGCTATGAAAATGTATGATTAAAATCATTTTATACGCCACAAGGGCTTTATCGTCATTTGTCGACATAATGCAAGAACTTGTATATAAACTCAGTATATAATCTGACATGATATCCCAAATAAACTTAGTTATGATATTACATCAGCAAGAGATTCATTTTCAAGTTCGCTGTCAATTAAAACCTTATTTTATGTAAAAAGGGCATTTTAGTCAAAAGTGGCATAATAACGGAACTTGTGCATAAACTCAGATTCTGATTATGATAATGTAATATAACCTTAAGGGTTATGCTACATCATTTTATGATCATAATGCAACCTTAGAACAGTAGCTAAATAATCTAAATCGGGTCAGAATCGAAAGTCAAACTTTGCGACTTTCGGTTGCGAACCGACCCTAGAACTGAAATTGACGAGTTGAACATGTTTTCATATGTTCTAATAATTATTACCAACTTTTTTAAGTGTCAAAACATGTTTCATAACATATATAAACTCAGATTATAATAAAATCTGGCCTGTTTAACTTTTTAATAATAAAACTTTGACCTATCAATTGGTCTAGTAACGTGATCTTCAGGAGGTGCCCTTTATAGGGATTAACACCTACCTTATTACGATCACTTAGCCATGTTCGTTACGAACAATGGACGGACCATAATGGTCTTAACCAAAAGTCAAAGCGTTTTCCGTAAACGCTTGACTTTTGGCTATAAAAAGCCTATAAACGAAAATGCAAGAGAAAGGAACACTTACAAGTGATCCTTGGGTGAAATATAACTAAGTTGGATGCTCCTTTCAGTTAGGAACTTCTAGAGGAGGGAGATAGAATGTTAATGAGAAAGGCGCAAGTTCAAGTGATGAACCAATGCACCTATTTGTAGTTAGAGAGCTTGAAGGAGGTGATGCCAGGTGTTAGCAGGTGTTAGAAGGTGTCTACAAGTGTCCTAAAACGTGGCATAACAGTTTGGAAGTCCATGGTTTCGAATCAAATGGTTTTTGGCAACATGTGTAGGTGCCAAGCAAAATTTTCTGCGGATACAGGCCTCTGACGGCCCGCGAGAGACTAGACCATGTCTCTCGCGACCCGAGAGCGATCCATGGTAACTTTCAAACCTTTTCACATTTAGCCCCTCGACTTATTAATCTTCTAAAACACCTTTATAAGCAAAATTAGCCCTCTGTAGCCAATATTTGGCGTACCCGGGAGTATTCCCTGACATTGTCAAGCTCTTAGTTCGTTAAAAGGTCACATAGATGTATAAATTAACATGTTGACACTTTTAACCCCTTCGTCGTCCAACTTTTACATGATTACATAATTAATCCTCTCGTCCAACAAGTGGCTCGTGTGAGAGTTAGGACTTCGTATTAGGTCACTCAGAGGCTTAGTTTAAGCATGTTGCCACTAAAGAGTCACTCAGCGACTCAGTTTAAGCATGTTGCCACTAATGGGTCACTCATAGGCTTAGTTTAGGCATGTTGACACTAAAGGGTCACTTAGAGGCTTGTTTAAGCATGTTGACACCAAATGGTCACTCAAAGGCTCAGTTTAAGCATGTTGACATTAAATGGTCACTCAGAGGCTTATTTAAGCATGTTGCCACAAATGGGTCACTCAGAGGCTTAGTTAAGCATGTTGACGCTAAGAGATCACTCAGAGGCTTTTTTAAGCATGTTGACACTTTTAGTCCTTCTTAGTCTATATTAGACCATATATATATATATATATATATTAATGACACGTGTCACTATATTATTAGACACGGTTCGACGTGTTACAATATTGTATTATAGTTTGACTCTTGACAAACTATGTGGAATCTTGTAATGAAATGGGTCAAGCGGGACAAAGGCGTGAGAAATCATGAACGAACACAAGGTAAGTAATGCTTATACCTCTTAAATAGAACATCTACTTATATAACTTTTAGGAACAATAGGATCAAAGAATCAAATATTTTTGGTATAAGACATTTTGGTCTGAACAGATACGGGTTGAACGAATAAAATGGTAAGAAACCATATTTTGGTGGAGAACACTGAGTTTTGAAAAGAATACTTTATGGCGTAAACCAAAATGGGTCAAACAAGTAAAAATGAGTTTTTGATGGTAAATACTTGATGACGCGAACCAAAATGGGCCAAACAAGTAAAAATGAGTTTTTGATGGTAAATACTTGCTGACGCAAATCAAAACGGTTCAAATAAGTAAAAATGAGATTTTGGTGTAAATAATTGCTGATGCCAACCAAAATGGGTCAAACAAATAAAAATGAGTTTTAGATGGTAAATACTTGATGAAGCGAACTAAAACGGGTCAAACAAATAAAAACGAGATTTTGATGGTAAATGCTTACTGACGCGAACCAAAATGCGTCGAACGAGTAAAATTGAATTTTTGGTGGTGAGGAATAATTTTTGAAAATATGTATATACCTACGGTGTAAACCAGAATGAGTCGAATGGGTAAGATGGTAAGTAAATACCTTTTTACAATATACAATTCTTGGTTATATCAAAATGCAAAAAGGGTAAGCCAAGAAATGGGTAAAAAGGTCAGTTGGGCCAAACGGGTCAAATGGTTATATTATCACCATTTGAAAACGATATTTAATGCTTTGTTGTGGAGTTTCGTACTTACAAGTAAGCATAATTTATGGACATGTGTTGCCATGAACTAGAAAATAGAATTTGCAAGGTATTGCTAATGGGTCATTGCTTTGACCTGCGCCAGGTATGTTTAGTGGTCATGCTCTTGGTGAGGGCTTGCGAAACAAGTAAAGTTTGTTAAGTCAAGGGTGGACACTAGATCACCTCAAGTGAGGTATGTCTAGTATTTGGGTAAAACAACCATTAGAGCCGAAGACATGGTTATGATTTGAGAGTATGATTAAATGAGTTTCAAACAATTTAGGATTATTGGAAAAGTTTTATGTTCTAAGATACATAATAAAACTAGATGGGTTAACGAGTTTGAAGTGCCCACTATTTTTAAAAATAAACTTTTAATAGCCCTTCAGTTGTAAAAAGACTAAATTTAACCAAAACGTCCCCGGATTATGAATCTGTCAAACTACCTTTAAGGTGTAACGCTTCGCAGTTTCTGTACTTTCCATATTTAGAAAGTTGTATTCATAATTCTATTGTTAGAAACTTGTATTCGTATTTCAATTTCATTCTTGTAATACGAGACTTTGATCATAATGTAAATTCACTTTTATACTTATACATGTTACATTCACACTTGTATTATACGCAATTAATCTTTGAATACACACATTCACATGCTAACCTAGACTTATTATACGCTTGAATTATCAATCACACGTACACGATACTTATCACATACTTACAAACACGTTCTATACTTGAACACAAGCCAAAATACATGGAAACAACAAAAAATAACCTAGAAACTAAGTGCAGGGACCAAAAGAGAATAAAAACCAAAGGTTTGGAAAACATTACCCATCGCGCCATGCGATAGGGAAAGTTTGCCTGGTCGCGTGGCGCGACCAGGGTTGATTCGTACTTGTTTTTACACCCAATCGGGTTTCACCCTTTTCCACGTCTTTTTACTTCCAATCACCTTCTAACCTCTTTAAAACACAAACCCTAATTTTCCCCTATAAAACCAAGCCATCTCTAACATATTTTCACTTTCTACAACTTCAAATTACTCTCAAACACTCCAAAATCATTAAGAAATTCTCCATGTTGGACCAGAAAGTTCTAAGTGTTAAAGTGAGCTTTCAACTCACTTCATGCATCATTTCTTCTTGTTTTCTTCTTCCAATTCGCTTGGATAACCTCTAGGAATGTTTCAACAAGTTTACCATGGTAAACTAAGTTGGAACATCACCATATTTGAGGTCCGAATTCGGATTTAAGTTATGTTTTTGTACAACTTTTACTTATGAACATGGACTCAACCTTCTTCCTTTGCATGTTGGTGGACTTGAGTTGGGGCTACATTTAAGAAAGGTTAAGATGCAAACACTTTCAATCAAGTTAACCTAATTCATCAAGTACACTTACTAGTAACAAAGTGTCCAAACTATACCAAGTCTCCAAACTACACCAAGTCTCCAAACATTTGTCATGATTGGGATGCACTAGTCTAGTTTGAGTTTCACTTGGTTACTTGATGATTTGGATGAATACTTAACTAAGTAGCTTCCTAGAATCAAAGTAAGCCAACCCCACCTTGTCTCCAACATTTTCCATGTTGGATATGTACACATTCGGGTTGTACTTATTTGGTTACTTAGCAAACTTAGTTACTTGTACTTTTATTTTTTTTATTCATGACCAACTGAAATCTTCAACTAAGTTGGTGATTTTGTGATTTGGTGAATCAGATAATGAGGTTTCATGGATGGAAATCATCCTACCTTCTTGCTTGACATACTTGATAATACTTGACTATGGGACAAAATATATGTATATATAAATATATCTAAAAAACACTTCTAACAACCGAACCCTAAATACTAACCAATTCATGGATTGATGTTAAGGATTATGGTTATATTGTCTTAGATTAAAATACCTAATGTTTGGACTTCCAATAGGTGAACTTGTGCATATGAAAAACACTTCATTATGGTGTCCAAATTTGGGTATTTCGTAAAGATAATTTTTATGTATTTTCCTACTAAGTAATCATTTCGCATTTACATCCCGATTCCAAAATCCGCCGAACTCAGACGCCTCGTTCATCCTTGTAGGATAACTCGGCGGTTTCCCTAAACACTCAACGCATCAACTCACCTATGTGGAAACTACTACGCAAACCGTGAATATACTCGCTCCCATTTTCCTTTTACACACTTTGGGTGCAACATATACACAATATTACAAATCACATACTCATGATTATATTTGTTCATATAAACACTCCATCCCTTAAAAACATGATACTTGTTATATTCTTGTTATCACATGCTATACTCATTATTGTGTACTACATGCTCATTGACTTTGTAAGCCTATCTTAACAATTATAGCGCTATAGGATTAACGCATCGCCCGCACTTGTGGTATTGTTAAGTGATGGACTGTCGTTAGTGTCAATCAAAAACCAAAATAAACTACGTAGATAAGATAAGTCGGGTATCGAACCAAAGGAGTTTTGTGGAAAGCGTTATACTAACAAAATCTAAATACTGAAAACAATAAAGACTAAACTTGAACTTTGAAGTTATGATGACTAAAATAAATACAATAAATTGGATTTTAAATCAATAGAGAGAACGATGATTCCCCCGAACTTCGGAATGATAATCAGATTATGATAATATGTTTTATCTAACCATTGAAACTGAGCGTTGATTGAGTTACCCATTGTGACGTTAAGTGATTAATTAACCAGTTAACCTGCAAAACAACCAATTCTCATAGTTATCTCATTCAACGCACATAACAACCCAAAAACCAACTAAAACACGCAAATTATAATCATTATCACTTGGATTTCACCACAGTCATCACATTCCCACACTTACCTTTGATTGTCCCCAAGCAAACCAACTATATATTACTCACCACAATAACAACACAACAAATCTCTTATTTGGTTCATCCAATTCAATTCTCAAGTCATAATCATCCCATAGACTAACACAATCTAGATTTACAGCCTGACACGGTTAACACAATTCAACACAAGACCTGTCTCTATAAAACTAACTAGCTTCTAAATTGAACACATGCTACTTGCCCCTCACAATGTACCCTCCACTCGGTTTCAACAATTGACTAGCATGTGATGTGCTAGTGTATATACACTCATAGCAAATTATGACTTCTACAATTATAAATTTGTATAACAATCACACTTACACTGCACAAAGGACCTGATACATATCAATAACCTTTTGAGCGTAGACTTTTTCTTCTTTTGATACATAGGTAACGGTAAGAATTCGTTGTCGTTCTTCCCTTTTCTTCTTTTATCCCACTAGCTAACACTAAACCACCAAATCTTAACGGCTTCTTCGCATATACACACTTAAGTTTCTACCGGCACATTCGAATTATTGTTCCCCTTTTTCTCGTATTTTTTACTGGAGAACCAATGAATGACGGGTGGATTCACTTGAGCCATTAAAACTACTCGTCATACAGCCACACTTCCGCTACGATGTATATGATTCCTAATACCTTCATTGTTCATCGGCTCATGTCACAACACAGTTTCAACATGTATCAAATTACACAAGGTCTAATGCAGAATATCATATAGACCTCTCTTAACAATTGATTCATCTTGATGTCCTATTACATCTACTGGCTCAAAACCTTACCAAGAAAAAGATAAACGGTTGCCGACAAATAGCATGTGCAATATAAAACATGTTACCCTTATACACACATATCTCTCCACTTTAATATAGGACAACCCTGTCAGGCCTACTCTCATGAAACTTAAAGGAACAATTACGACAAGAGGGTGCTAATTACTACCACTAAGAGATCCATTAATGTTTGAAATCGTAGGCTTTCATAACAAATTAGCGCACTTAAGGTGACGAACAATTTTTAACACAAAAATTTTTAAAAACTCCCACTTTCTATCAACTTCATCATTTCTAGCTTTTCAACGTTTACCCACTGTCTCTTCTCGAATCTATCACATCCCCACACTTGGGATACATTGTCCCCAATGTATGGTGCACTTTATAATTAGCTCGAGAATACCAACCAATAACCCCAAGAGACGACTAACCCTTGTCAACCAATTACAAACCATCCCAAATAAATCAACACACCACGAATTAACACAAAATAAAAATTGTCTTAAACCGGAAATAACAAACAGATAGATAGAGTCGAGCACATGGACCTGATCGAAGCAACTGATCAGCGAATGCTCATTGATACGATGGGCCCGGTGGGTGTCCATAGTATCCACCCAGATGTTCGTAGAAAGCGCTCATGTCAAAAATGTCAGCTAACCCTCCTTCCGGCTGATCTTGCTGTTGTTGTGATGACTGCGGCTGCTGCTGTGATTGTGAGTAATCATACGGCGGTGGATGATATGGGTATGAGCTCTGGAAATGCGGCTCCGTATACTCTCGCGGCAACCACATGGACCCGTGGACTTGTGGCATCGGATGTCGTGTCATGCCAGGTTGAAATGGTGGCTCCTGGATATAATCCACGTATGGTGGATTTTCCACATATGGGACTCCTTGGTAATAGTCCATATCACGTCGGGTCTGGTTCTCATCATACGCCCACATATTCAGTTCCATCTGTGATTCAAGATGGCGCATCCGCTCTGTTCGTGCTATATAATCCATCAGCTCCTTATGCTCACGCTCTCACTCGATATCTTTCTTGGATCCTTGATCGAGATGGCCTGCTGCGACATCTCCCATTGCCCATAATCGGATGGTCGCCGGCTATTAACAAACACTTGTGTCTCATCATCAAAGATCCCCCACGAATGCGACCCTGCACCTACATCGACACCAACCTCACGTCTCCGCCGTATCACCTCCTCATCACTGGAATCCAAATCATCCATCTCCCCCTGCTTAGGAGCTGTTTCTCCCCACTGTAGTACCTTAAGTTTTGCCCCATCCCCTTACTGAATTTTGTGCCACAGTTTTGTCTTCTTGTAGGAAATGAGGTCATGCTTGCACATATCTGCAATGGAGAAGATTGCATGATGTTTGGAGAATAGGTATTCCGTTGGTAGCAATGCCCCCTGTCTTCCTAGCAGTGTACTAATAAGTCTGGTATGAGGTATTAACTTTTTCAACTTGGCATTCCTGCTCTGCCAGACATGCATCATCACTAGCTGCCTAAATGATAAGTGTGGTTGACCGGTCATGATAGCATACAGGAGCGGCAGCTCCCACTTCCTTATAGCCATTCTGTCTCCCAGTCTGGAAGCCATGCTGGTCATGACAAAACTCAGCAATACCCTGACGAGCGGCTTCAGATTATCCTGCCTCATCTCAACGCCCTTATCCAACAGGAACAGTTCCGTGTACATCAAACGCTCACTAACCAACTTCGTCTGCTCATTAAAGTAGACATTCTCATTGATCAGTTGGTAAAAATCATCGGCTTGCGAGTCAAATCTGGCCATCTGCCTCAGCGTCGCCAATGACATGGTGGCTCGCTTTCCATTCACTACGCCAGTAAGAGTAGTGGTCCTTGGTGGATTATTCCCCTCATCCTTTCCAATGTGCTCAGCCAAGCCATTACGCTCTTTATGTACACGTCGCCTTTTTCATGACCCTTGAAGTCCGCGACTGCCTCCCATCCAAGTGCTACCAGTTTTTGATAGAGCCCCAATGCCCTTAAATCCAATTTGTAGACCATTTTCTTAAAGCAAGTATTCTCCTTAACCAAATGCTCATCCCCCATTTTGGCATAAAACAGGTCTGGTTGGTACTCCTTGCGTTGCTTGTTGAGAAGTCCCTTCATCCAGGTTGGGCGGTACGGCACATCGCCATGACCATACTGGAGCTCTTCCTCCTCTTCTGACGATTCTACCTCTCTAATCTCTACACCTGTCCCCCGTCTTCATTTAGATCGCGTCGGAGCAGGTACCGATGGCTCGACAGCCTTTTCCTTCCCGGCTCTTTTCTCTCGCATCATCTGCACACAATTACCAACAACAACAACCCAAAAACAATAAGTCAATTCAGGGTATTCACTTAATCAACTTCAAGTGTGTTATCCCATTAACCTCCCCACACTTGTTTGGTACTCACCTAGTCTTGCATGTATTCCCCAACCCTCTTATACTTTATAAATCCCAGTACGGTTACCAGTTCGTGCCTCGATACCTCATAATCCTTAACAATTAACTAGATGAGAACACATCACCCCCGAGTAACACCCGTACCTTCAATCTGACCCGTTAAGAACAAAATTGGGGATAAAAATCATACCTTTGTAGCTTAAAAAGCTTAGATAATACTGAAATTGCTTGACTTAACGTTCGGATGAAAAGCCACAAAATTAGAGTTTAGGGTTTGTTGTTGACGAGTTGATTCTCCATGATCTGATGTTCTTCGGAGGAAACTGAGATAGGGATTATATTCCTCTCGATATTCTACGCAATTTAGGGTCTTGAATCAACCGATTAGGTCATGTAACAAGAATTTGAGGTGGGGGAAGAGATATGGAAGTTGAAGGATTTTGAGGAAGAAGAAGATGGTGATAGAGAGTTTGTGGTATACTTGGATGAGGTAATAGTGTATGTCACACCCCGACCCGCAGCGGAAAAGGTGATCGGGGCATGATTGGGTTTTCATCAAAGCTCATGACATTTATTATAATGTTTCATATTTATTATTACAATTTAAAGGAGATCATACAATCATAATTACAACATGTTCTATACATCTTTCTAGACATCATTATTTTCTTCTAAGGCATTTCCTATGTTTTCCTTGCTTCATCCTGTTCACCTGTATCATGTGTAAATATGGTTTTTGGATCAACAAAAAGTTGGCGAGTGAATCCTATGAAAAACATTTAAACAAGTTTATTGAATTGTTTATAAATTAAAGTGCATAACCACATATGAGTAAATGTAGATGTAAATTTATTCACAAAACACTTAATATTAAATAATGCACACACATACAATAATAGATTGTTTTGAGGCATGTGTTGTTCTACGAACTGTTGGGCCTAATGAATGAGTTTTAAGGCACGCGTTGTTCAACTCGTCTCCCACGAGGAACTGATGGGCCTAACAAATAATTTGCATACAACTTGACAATATGTAATACATAACTACAAACAATATTTACATTCTAAGTTTAGATCATAATATGGTATAGCACGAGTTTGAATTAACGAATTAGTTTAAGCGACACATCATACACCCCAAAACGTGAATAAAAAGGGGAGTTTGTAAGAATTCACTCACAGTGGTTGCGTTTCTTGGATTGATGATGAATGCGCACGAATTTGGATTTAACCACGAGAGAAACTAACCTAGATAATAACATAACGGTTCGGTAAATAAGCGGATTTTATTAATCAATTTTAGTAGGATTTTTGGACATATTTTTGTGAGTTTAAGGCTATTTTCTAACTTTAAAAATGTTATTTTTAAGTATTTTTAATTGATTTTTAATTTAAATAACTAAATAAAAATAATAAAAAAATGTTGACTTTTGACCGTTGACCATGACCGTTGACTGTTTGACTGTGACTGTTGACTGTTTGACCGGTTCGATCGCGTGTATGTATGCGCCGGGCAAGGTTCGAACCCGAGACCTCCCGTATGCGTGCACGCAGCTCTACCAACTGAGCTACGTGTCTAACCCGAAATATTTCTGTTTTTAATTATATTTATACACTATTTACGTTAATCCGAAAATCATTTATTTTAAAAAGGCTTTAATTGTATCGACTCGGTGATCCCCACAGGTCTCGAACCCGGGACCTGTAGTTTAGTTTGGCACACAGTCCACCGCTGGACTGTGTGTCTAACTTGGTAAATATTCTGGTTTTTATTATACTTAACATCTTACTGCGTATGGATCCGGTTCAGTTTAAAAAAAGAACATTTTTATTACAGCGAATGTGCTTGTGTCAAGGATCGAACTCGGGACGTATGCGTATTAATTTGCACACAGTCCACCGCTGGACTGTGTGTCTAACCCGTTCATAATATCGATTTTAATTAATCTTATAACCTAAGCGACTTCGTCTTCTTCGTTCAAAACACAGACAATGGTTAAACCAACTGTTTCTTGTTTAATTCGGTTAACGAATATTATGAGAAATTGAAAGGTATTGAACAGAAGGGTTTGGGGAAAGAATGTACCGAACAGATTGTCTTCTTAAGAAATCCGGCAAAGATCGTCGGCTCTGTTTTGTGAACTCCTTCTGTTCGGATTCAATAATCAGTTTGATTGATTAGATATGAAATTGAATTACTGAGCAACGATTATCAGGATGTTTAGATGATCATACCGATTAACAGTGTGATTCTGGAAATTCCAGAAGTTTTCCGGCGAAAAAGGAATATCCGGCAACGTCGTCTGGAATAGATTCTGGGTGAGGGATTGATGTTAGTAATAGTCTAAAAATGGGTTTAAAACAGAAAAAGTCGAGGTATTTACCGTGTTGATGAAAGTCTCGGTTTTCCGGCGACTTGCAGAGATTTTCCGGCGAGTGAAATTTATTCAAGAATCGGTGCGATTTTGAGCGAAAAGTTTACCAGAGGCTAGGGTGTGCATTTATAGGGAATAATATCGACGAATTGGGTCTGATTACCGTCTTGACTCGTTGGTCAATAATTCTCCGGCCGTTATGACTGATGTCGCGGACTGGACATCGGTTATAACCGATGTAAGAGTTATTATACACGTTAAGTCACAAGAAACCGACAGTAAATGGCGAAATCATCGGGATTTCCGACGACTGCGAATTGGGCGCGTCGGTTAACTGATTTGAAATCGAGATTTGATATTTGAATTAATTGTTTTGATATATTACTAAAGAACACAAGTGGCAGAGTGGTTGGATGGATGTGAGTTAGGACTTTGAAGTTACCCGGCTGACCCGGGTTCGAAACCCGGCTTCAGCATTTAATTTTTTTCTCACTATTTTTTAATAACTTTTCAAATATAAATTTTATATTCTAATATACTTATTAATTATGTATCGTTTAAAATTAATTTGAGCATTAAATACGCAACGAAATTTTTAACTGGTTGTTCGGTTAATAAACAAAGCGGGTTTTGGTTAACCCAGTTTTTTACGGATGTTACAGTATCCCATACTTTTAGAAATTTCGTCCTGAAATTTAAGTAGTGGCATGTTTGTCTCAAAAGGATGGTGTTTTAATTTGACAGTTACATACTTAGAAGGGAGTAAGAGTTTAAATTTTGTTTGAGGCGGTAATGTTCCTTGTAAGGGTTGAGTACCCTGCTACAGGAATCGCTTTTTGATGCCTATGATAGTGAATATTGATAAACAGAGTTGATTGACTAAATATGATTTCATGCGCAAGAGTTTTGATATGTTTGGAAAGATAAGGTTATATCCTAAAACAAAACTTCTACTACTAAAACCTACATGGAACTTCTCATAACCGCCTGACAATGCCTCTGATCCTTTGGCAAGAATACTTATATATAGGAAGTACCAGCGGCGTATCCACCATATTCTTGTCAAATTTTCATTGGTTTTATCAGTAAGTTATGATTGGTTCTATGATGTGACTCTAGAACATAAATAAACACAACAACCAATGTCTGAGTCCTAATTCTGATAGTATACATGTTTGAATGGTGACAGTACCTCTCTCGTTTGTTATGATGGAGAGGTTAGTCTATGTAGAAATAGAACACAATCCAATTTCTTTAAATGATGAGATAATATGAATGCTAAATCAGTGAGTATAAAACAAACTTCAACCAAGACAATACTAATCCTACATGGAACTTCTCATAACCGCCTGATAATGCCTCTGATCCTTTGGCAAGAATACTTATATATAGGAAGTACCAGCGGCGTATCCACCATATTCTTGTCAAGTTTTCATTGGCTTTATCTGTAAGTTATGATTAGTTCTATGTGACTCTAAACATAAACAAACACAATCAACCAAGCTTGAGTCTTAATTCTGATAGTATACATGTTTGAATGATGACAGTACCTCTCTCGTTTGTTATGATGGAGAGGTTAGTCTATGTAGAAGTGAGACATAACCCAACTTCTTTAAATGATGAGATTGAAATACGTTGAGATGTATGATGATATGAATGTTAAATCAATGAGTATAAAAACAAAACTGAAGTAGTAATTCGCATTAAGATCCTTGGATAAATTTCCAATTTATAATTGAGACCCGTGAAAATTGAGATAACATAAAGAAAAACATAAAACTAAGCGGTTGGAGTTGAATTTTTTTTTGATTTTTGGTGAAGGAGACTAGTTGGGTGGTTCGTTTGGGCCGTCATTATCTTCAATAGGATTGGAGTTGATGTTGAAAACTCTTCCTCTTGCTGGTGGCCTAGTGGTTGGGTTTTCTTGATTTGCTTGGTTAACTGGGTCTGCTTGAGCTTGGGCGTGTATGATGTTAACCAATCGAGGGCACGTGTATCTATAATGGGTAGGGTCGCCACAATTAAAACAAGCTCGAACATAAGGTAACATGGGGTATTGGGGTTGTTGATATGTTTGGATCATGTTTTGAGTAGGGGGTGAGGTTTGGTTTTGAGGGGTGCGGCAAACCTTGCTCAAATGACCATAACGTCCACAATTCGCACATAGTCGACAAGGTAAGGTAGATGGATGGTGCTAAAAACAGGTGTTACATTGAGGGTGAGGTCCAAGGTAAGGTTTCTTATTTGGGTAAGTTGAGTTGGGTGTTACTTGAGTGATTAGGATAGCTTGGAGGGGTACGGCTTGTGAGGCTGGTTGATTGCGTTGGGTGACAGCGAAAAGTTGCCCATCTCGTTTTCTCTTAGAAATGGGTTGAGAAGGGGATTCGGTTTGGGTGGAGTTTGAGGTTTCAGTTGATGCTTTATCCTTCTTCTTCTCCTCCTTGAAGTCTTTATTCCGTATGCGGTTCTCGGTGAGCTCTGTAGCTAACTCCATTGCTGCTTCCAAAGTTGCAGGTGTGGTACTTATTACAGAGTCTTGAATTTTTGAAGGAAGACCTCGAATGTAGTGCTCGATCAAACGGTAAAGAGGAGTGAACATGTTGGATGTTTTAGGGATCATGTGTCGTATTTAGGAATGAACATTCATAAAATAAATATAGAATAATAAATTTACTACATCCATAGGATGTCTTGGGCTTTGCTCGTAATTGGGCCTTGCATGCCGCCATACTTCACCTTCGTAATCATGTGGGCCCCCATGATTACCGGGTTTTTCATATGGTTGGCATGTGTTAGCCTGGTTACGTACACTAAAACCCGGAGAAAATCGAGAAATATGTATGTAACGTATGATATTCGGAATGTATCCAGGTGTGGACACGATGACACCTCAAAGTGGGGTTAGTTCGAACGACGTTTGGTGTGGCATGCTTTGGCCTAATAGGTCCTGCGTACTCTCATCGTTAGTCCCCAGGTAGGCAAACTGGTCCGTTATATTGGATTTATACGAATGTCAACCTAGACAGGACGTTCCGACTACCGGTACTTGTAACATCCGTCAAAAACGGATTTTACCAAACCCGCTCCGTTTATTAACCGAACAATCAGTTTAAAATTTCGTGGCATATTTAATGCCCAAAATAATTTTAAACGATACATAATTAATTATTATATGGGAATATATAATTAGTTTTTGAAAAACTGTTAAAAATAAGAAAATAAAAATAATATGGCCCTGCCGGGTTTCGAACCCGGGTCAGACTTAACACACACACACTCAACCACTGCGCCACTAGTGTTTCTTGTTAATTATTAGAATCAATTAATTCATATCATGATTCCCAAATTCAAAAACCGGCGCCCAAATTTCAGTCGTCGGAAATCCCGACTAACTCGCCAAGAAATTACGATATCTTCAGTTATAACGTAAACATTTACTAGGACATCGGTTATAACCGACGCCTGAGTCCGCGACACAAACTATAACCGCCGGAAAACGTAATGACTTTGAATCAAGTCGGAAATTGGACCAAGTTCATCGATAACCTGCCTTATAAATACCCCCTCGAACCTCTGCTAGCTTTTTCGCTCAAAACCCCACCTTTACCCGACGTAAATCCATTCGCCGGAAAACTTCTGTACCTTGCCGGAAAACCAAACCCTTCACTTCTAAGCCTTACTAAACCCCCTGAGCTTATACCGAAGTCACCCACATCCTTTTCAAGCTTTCTGAAGACTCTCTGCTGCAAGACACACGTCGCCGGAAGTGTTTGCTGTCACCGGAGTTTCGCCGGAGAAACAGAGGAGTCCAGTCGGTATACCTTACGCTTAATCCTTCATTCTTTTTATTTAATCTCACATGTAATTAACCATCAGA
Organism: Scalesia atractyloides; assembly: GCA_947069175.1. Taxonomy (NCBI): domain Eukaryota; kingdom Viridiplantae; phylum Streptophyta; class Magnoliopsida; order Asterales; family Asteraceae; genus Scalesia; species Scalesia atractyloides. The sequence continues at coordinate 71,685,997 of CAMTDV010000001.1, forward strand.
CACTAACGAACATGATTTAATCATCGAACCAGTCGGACTTCCGATTCTGGTTAAAATCAACGAAGAAGACGAAGTTTCTGTAGTGTATAAGTATAATTAAAATCAAGTTATTACTCGGGTTAGACACACAGTCCAGCGGTGGACTGTGTGCACATTAAACACGTAAACGTCTCGAGTTCGAATCTTGTCCCACGCATGCTTGCCTTAATAAAAATGTCTTTTTGTTAACCGAACCGGAGTCACCGCTGTATATGTTAAGTATAATAATAACCGGAATAATAACCAAGATAGACACACAGTCCAGCGGTGGACTGTGTGTATGTTTAAATCACAGGACACGAGTTCGAGTCCGGTCTACTGCAACGATTCGGACAATTATCTAACTTTTTAAAATAAGGCAGAAATGAAATGATGAAGTTTGTTCATAAGTATAATATAAATCGGATTATTTAACAAGTTAGACACACAGTCCAGCGGTGGACTGTGTGTTAACTCAACCCACAGGTCCCGGGTTCGAGACCTGTGGAGCGCACCGGTCCGTTTCAGTAAAATCTTTTTAGAAATAAATTGATTTTCGGATTAATCTAATTAATATATAAATATAATTAAAAACAGAAATATTTCGGGTTAGACACGTAGCTCAGTTGGTAGAGCTGCGTGCACGCGTACGGGAGGTCTCGGGTTCGAGCCTCACTCAGCGCACACTTACACGCATACGAACCGGTCAAAGTCAAACAGTCAATGGTCAATGGTCAACGGTCAAAAAAGTCAACTTTTTTTTATTATTTTTATTTATTTATTTTAATTAAAAATCAATTAAAAATACTTAAAAATAACATTTTTAAGGTTAGAAAATAGCCTTAAACTCACAAAAATGCACCCAACAATCCTACTAAAATGGATTAATAAAATCCGTTTACTTACCGAAACATTATGCCATTATCTAGGTTAATTTCACTCGTGGTTAAAACCACTTCGCGTGCATTCAACATCATCAACCGAACGCACCCACTGTGAGTGAATCTTACAATTCCCCTTTTTAATTACACGTTTTGGGGTGTGTCATGTGTCACCAAATAATTAACTCGTTTATTTAAACTTGTGCCATACCATATCGTGATCTAAACTTAGATTGTTTATATTGTTGTGATTATGTATTTCATTTTGTCAACTTATATGAAATTCATTCATTAAGCCCATCAGTTCATCGTGGGAGACGAGTTGAGCAACGCGTGCCTTAAAACAAATCCATTATTGTTCATGTGTGTATTATTGAGTTTATATTGTTTGTAGTTATGTCTTTCATATTATCATGTTTATGCAATTCATTCATTAGGCCCATCAGTTCCTCGTGAGAGACGAGTTGAGCAACGCGTGCCTCTAAACGATCCATTATTGTTCATGTGTGTATTGTTTAATATTAAATTGATTTATGAATAAGTTTACATCTATTTTTACTCATGTGTGGTTATGCACTTATTTCATAATCAATTAAATAAACTTATTCAAATGTTTTCCATAGGATTCACTCGCCAACTTTTTGTTGATCCAAAAACCCTTTTACACATGATACAGGTGAACAGGATGAAGTAAGGAAAACATAGGAAATGCCTTAGAAGAAAAACAAAGAAGCTTAGATTGATGTTTAGGTCATTGATGTAATTATGACTGTAAATTTCCATTAGACTGTATTAATGAATATGAAACGTTAAAATAAATGTCATGAGCTTTGATGATAACCCAATCATGCCCCGATCACCTTTTCTGCTGCGGGTCGGGGTTGTGACAGTACTTGTACCCTTACAGTTACTACATGCCCGTCGCAGAACTCACTTTGATGAGATTTGAAAAATGAAAAATGCGACAAAATCTTGAATAACGGAAGTATGAAGATGATTTGAATACGTGAACCTTGAAATATGTATGATGAATGTGTATGTATTTATGTATGTTTGACTGTAAGTATAATTCACTATGTATCACAAAATGTAGTATCGGAAGTGTTTGCATGCATTTGTGTATGTAATAAATATGAAAGAAATAAACATCATGAGTTTGCATATAACCACATAAACAATTAAAATCTAATCAACTATAGTATAGGCTCTAAGGGTCTAATAACCTATCCTATATCCCTATAGTCAAAAGCTCTGATACCAATCTGTCACACCCCGACCCGCAGCGGAAAAGGTGATCGGGGCATGATTGGGTTTTCATCAAAGCTCATGACATTTATTATAATGTTTCATATTTATTATTACAATTTAAAGGAGATCATACAATCATAATTACAACATGTTCTATACATCTTTCTAGACTTCATTATTTTCTTCTAAGGAATTTCCTATGTTTTCCTTGCTTCATCCTGTTCACCTGTATCATGTATAAAAAAGGTTTTTGGATCAACAAAAAGTTGGCGAGTGAATCCTATGAAAAACATTTAAACAAGTTTATTGAATTGTTTATAAATTAAAGTGCATAACCACATATGAGTAAATGTAGATGTAAATTTATTCACAAAACACTTAATATTAAATAATGCACACACATACAATAGTAGATTGTTTTGAGGCACGCGTTGTTCAACTCGTCTTTCACGAGGAACTGATGGGCCTAATGAATGAGTTTTGAGGCACGCGTTGTTCTACGAACTGTTGGGCCTAATGAATGAGTTTTAAGGCACGCGTTGTTCAACTCGTCTCCCACGAGGAACTGATGGGCCTAACAAATAATTTGCATACAACTTGACAATATGTAATACATAACTACAAACAATATTTACATTCTAAGTTTAGATCATAATATGGTATAGCACGAGTTTGAATTAACGAATTAGTTTAAGCGACACATGATACACCCCAAAACGTGAATAAAAAGGGGAGTTTGGCAACGTTAATACACCGAAATATTTCTGTTTTTAATTATATTTATACACTATTTACGTTAATCGAAAATCATTTATTTTAAAAAGGCTTTAATTGTATCAACTCGGTGATCCCCACAGGTCTCGAACCCGGGACCTGTGGTTTAGTTTGGCACACAGTCCACGCTGGACTGTGTGTCTAACTTGGTAAATAATCTGGTTTTTATTATACTTAACATCTTACTACGTATGGATCCGGTTCAGTTTAAAAAAAAAGAACATTTTTATTACAGCGAATGTGCTTGTGTCAAGGATCGAACTCGAGACGTATGCGTATTAATTTGCACACAGTCCACCGCTGGACTGTGTGTCTAACCCGTTCATAATATCGATTTTAATTAATCTTATAACCTAAGCGACTTCGTCTTCTTCGTTCAAAACACAGACAATGGTTAAACCAACTGTTTCTTGTTTAATTCGGTTAACGAATATTATGAGAAATTGAAAGGTATTGAACAGAAGGGTTTGGGGAAAGAATGTACCGAACAGATTGTCTTCTTAAGAAATCCGGCAAAGATCGTCGGCTCTGTTTTGTGAACTCCTTCTGTTCGGATTCAATAATCAGTTTGATTGATTAGATATGAAATTGAATTACTGAGCAACGATTATCAGGATGTTTAGATGATCATACCGATTAACAGTGTGATTCTGGAAATTCCAGAAGTTTTCCGGCGAAAATGGAATATCCGGCAACGTCATCTGGAATAGATTCTGGGTGAGGGATTGATGTTAGTAATAGTCTAACAATGGGTTAAAACAGAAAAAGTCGAGGTATTTACCGTGTAGATGAAAGTCTCGGTTTTCCGGCGACTTGCAGAGATTTTCCGGCGAGTGAAATTTACTCAAGAATCGGTGCGATTTTGAGCGAAAAGTTTACCAGAGGCTAGGGTGTGCATTTATAGGGAATAATATCGACGAATTGTGTCTGATTACCGTCTTGACTCGTTGGTCAATAATTCTCCGGCGGTTATGACTGATGTCGCGGACTGGACATCGGTTATAACCGATGTAAGAGTTATTATACACGTTAAGTCACAAGAAACCGACAGTAAATGGCGAAATTGTCGGGATTTCCGACGACTGCGAATTGGGCGCGTCGGTTGACTGATTTGAAATCAAGATTTGATATTTGAATTAATTGTTTTGATATATTACTAAGAACACAAGTGGCGGAGTGGTTGGATGGATGTGAGTTAAGACTTTGAAGTTACCCGGCTGACCCGGGTTCGAAACCCGGCTTCAGCATTTAATTTTTTTCTCACTATTTTTTAATAACTTTTCAAATATAAATTTTATATTCTAATATACTTATTAATTATGTATCGTTTAAAATTAATTTGAGCATTAAATACGCAACGAAATTTTTAACTGGTTGTTCGGTTAATAAACAAAGCGGCTTTTGGTTAACCCGGTTTTTGACGGATGTTACAGTGTATTTAGGGTTGGAATATGGATCTCTTTTAAGTTATCTATCAGATTCACAAGAAATGGTTCAACCCAAACTACCACACCCGACACAACATCGCCCATCTGCACTTGACCGTAGGCTACGGTTGGTGACCCTAGCTTACGGTCAGCTGATCTGTTGATTTCTGCACTTGACCGTAGCCTACGGTTGGAGACTGTAGGTTACGGTTAGAAATTGCTGGCCAATGTTAGATATGTGGACCGTAGCCTACGGTCCATGACCGTAGGTTACGGTCAGGTTAAAAACAATTTTTTTTTGAAAATGCATGAGTTAATGAGTTGTTGTTTTTTAGGTGTTAAGTTATGGTTACTCCCAAACCATGCCACCCCCTAAGAAACGGAGTGTCGACCGCGATACACAATTAAGTCGTCCACCACCTTGCACATTTAGTGCATCCCCCCACTTTCACCATGTCCGAAAGGAGAGACCAACAACCTATTCACCATTCCACAACACATAAAAACAAGAAGACATGAAGCAAACAAAGAAGAAATATGTACCACAATCCCGGTTGCCTCCCGGTAGCGCTAAGTTTACGTCTTCAGCCGGACCTCGCAACTTTCTAAGAAGTTGTATTCTCGGGTGAACCTACGAGGAAGTTCACCTCATCTATCGTGATGCATTCAAGTCATCCGCGTCCAAATACGGTTTCGGTCGGTGGCCATTTACCACGTGTCTGCGTTGGTCCTTTGGATCTTCGATTTCTACATCTCCAAACTTCCTAACGCGTACGATCACAAACGGGCCCGCCCACTTGCTTTTCAATTTACATGGGAACAATTTCAGACGTGAATTAAATAACCATACCTTTTGACCCACGGCGAAAACTTGACGTTGCAACTTCGCATCATGAACGGCCTTCATCTTATCCTTATAAGCGGCAGCCGTGTCGTACGCTTCGTTTCGCAACTCTTCAAGCTCACTCAACTTTAACAACCTATGGGCACCTGCATCCGAATAGTTAGTGTTGACCTATTTAACAGCCCATAATGCTCGATGAGCGATTTCCATGGGTAAATGACAACCCTTCCCATACACCAATCGATAAGTGGTAGTGCCAATAGGAGTTTTATACGCAGTGCGATAGGCCCACAAGGTGTCATCCAGTTTAGAGGACCAATCCTTGCGGTCAATGCGCACCGTTTTTTGTAAAATTTCCTTGATCTGCCTATTTGACACTTCCACTTGTCCACTTGTTTGTGGATGATATAGTGTAGCAATGCGTTAGTCAGCGCCATACCGTTTCAGAAGTTTACCCGCATTGAAATTTTTAAAGTGAGACCCCCATCACTAATGATCACTCGGGGTACTCCAAATCGTGAGAAAATATGTGCCTGAACAAACTTACAAACCACTGTATGGTCATTGGTCCTGGGGGCTATTGCTTCAACCCATTTTGAAACATAGTCAACCGCTACCAAAATATATAGATGACCATTAGAATTGGGGAAAGGTCCCATAAAATCGATTCCCCACACGTCAAAAATATCAACAACCAAAATTGGCTGCATTGGCATTTCATCCAGTTTAGAAATTCCGTCCATTTTCTGACAATTGGTACAATGTTTAGCGAAAGCAAATGCGTCTTTAAACAGTGTCGGCCAGTAAAGGCCGCATTCTAACACTTTATGGCCCGTCTTTTGTCCGCTAAAGTGGCCACCACACGCCGAAGCATGGGCGTGTTGCAACACGTCCTGAAATTCTGTCTCCGGAATACACATCCGGATAATATAATTAGCACCTATTCGGAATAAATCCGGTTCATCCCAAATATAGTTCTTTACCTGTGCCAAAAATTGTTGTTTCCTCTAATTAAAAAAATTAGCATACCATGGTTCAGAGTTGACAAACATAATAAACTCTTCCTGGAACTGCTCATTGACCGCAGGTGTGACATCCTCGCAATCCTACGGTAATCGTGACAGATGGTCCGCGACCACATTTTCACACCCCTTTTTGTCTCGAATCTCTAGATCAAATTCTTGTAATCGAAGGACCCAACGAATCAACCTTGGTTTCGCATCCTTCTTTTCCATTAAATATTTTACTGCGCTATGATCAGAGTAAATGATTACTTTACTTCCCTAGATATATGACCGGAATTTATCCAGTGCATAGACAACGGCAAGCAACTCTTTCTCCGTTGTAGTGTAATTAAGTTGAGCATCAGAGAGAGTTTTGCTTGCATAGTAGATAACAACCGGTTTCTTATCTACCCACTGTTTTAGTACAGCCCTGATGGAAAAATCACTTGTATCACACATTATTTCAAAAGGTTTTGTCCAGTCCGGTGATTGCAAGATCGGGGCTTGTACCAGTTGTTCCTTTAAAATATTAAACACTTGAACACAATCATCATTGAACTCAAAAGGAACATCTTTTAAAAGTAGATTACACAATGGTTTGGTGATGACACTAAAACCTTTTATGAACCTACGGTAAAACCTGGCGTGTCCTAAAAAGGAACGAACGCCTTTGACATTGGTGGGGGTGGTAAGGTAGATATCACTTTGATTTTAGCCCTATCAACTTCGATCCCTTTACTCGACACTACATGTCCTAACACAATGCCCTCTTGAACCATGAAATGGCTCTTCTCCCAACTAAGTACCATATTGGTTTTTACACATCACTCCAATACCCTAGATAGTTCATTTAAACATGTGTCAAATGATGGACCGAACACGGAAAAATCACCCATAAAAATTTCCAAGGTATCCCCGACCATATCTGAGAAGATACTCATCATGCAACTTTGGAAGGTGGCCGGGGCATGGCACAGCCCAAACGGCATTCGCCTAAATGCAAAGGTACCGTACGGGCATGTGAATGTGGTCTTTTCTTGGTGAGCGGGATGTATGGCGATTTGATTGTACCCTGAATAACCATCTAAAAAGCAGTAAAATTTCTGACCTGACAATGTTTCAACAATTTGATCAATGAAAGGCAAAGGGAAGTGATCCTTTGACGTGGCAGCATTAAGTTTTCTGTAATCAATGCACATGCGCCACCGGTGTTACCGGCCGAGTGGCGATCTGCTCACCGTTTTCGCCTTTAACAATTTGGATCCCTGCTTTCTTGGGCACCGTCTGAGTCGGGCTTACCCACGCACTATCGGAGATTGGATAGATCTTATGCATCTAACCATTTAATAACTTCCTTCTTCACCACCTCCCGCATGTTAGGATTCAAACGACGCTGTGTATCCTGTGCGAGCTTTGCATTTGCATCAGTTATAATCTTATGCATTACAATATAAGGGCTTATACCTTTGAGATCGGTGAGAGTCCAACCAATTGCCGCTTTATGTGTCTGAAGCACCTTCAGCAATGCTTCCTCTTGTTCTTTTGCTAAATTTGCGGCGATGATGATGGGAAGAGTCTGATCCTCTCCCAAGAAGGCGTATTTGAGATGTTGTGGTAACTCTTTTAGCTTAACCTTTGGCGGACTAATCAAGGATGGCTTCAGTCCCGATGAAATCTCGGCCGGGAGGCTCTCCACTTGATGAGTCCACGGAGGCCTTCTGTCTTGCCTCGTGCCACCTCCAAATTCTGCACCTCCTCTTCTAAAGCTTGCATCTGATTCTGTTCTGCCCTGTCACACAACAAACATAGCTCGGATGTCTCCTCTTCTAAGTGAAGAGAGCATCCATCAATGATATCTGCCATGAAACATTCATCACTGGGAAACATGTCAGAAACGTTAGAAAACACATTTAATCGGACCTTCCTATTGCCAAACGTCATATCGACAGTGCCAGTTCGGCAGTCGATTAGTGCATGTGTCGTGGCTACGAAAGGTCGACCCAAAATGACGTTCGGTTGATTGATTTGGTCCGAGGAGACATAATCGAGCACCAAAAAGTATACTGGAAAATAGAATTCTTCCACCTTAACAATGACATCGCGAACAATCCCCCGAGGAAGCTTAGGGGTTAAGTCTGCCAATACAATAGTCGTATCGGCTCGACGTAATGGACCAAAATCATATTGGTCATATAAGCTTCCCGGGAGAATGCTCACGCTAGCTCCTAGATCCAGCAACGCCCTATTCATTTTAAAATCGCCCACCTGAATGGGAATTAATGACATTCAAGGATCTTGCAGCTTAGGTGAAGTACTCCATTCAACACGACACTCAGCCTTTCTGTTAAATGAATCTGTTTAGGAACTTTGTGTTGCCGTTTTTGAGTACACATGTCTTTTAAATACTTGGCATATGCCGGAACCTGTTTAATGGCATCAATGAAAGGTAGGTTGATTTTTACTTGCTTAAAAACTTCCCAAACTTCTTCGGGTTGCGGTCCCCTTTTGTTGATGATGCCCTTATTACCCGGATTTCTCAAGGCTTCATGAAAGGGAGGTGAAAGTTGTTCCCCTTCCGTAGCCTTGATTGGTTCAGCATTTGGACTTTGGTTGTTATTATTATTATTATTATTATTATCTTTTACGTTCATGTTAACAACCTGCGGTTCTGTTTCGTCATCACTCACCCCCTCCTCACCTAGATCTTCCACCACACCTTCCACAAATTGTGGTGGAGAGGGAGCTTTGTTGTAAACCTTACCACTTCGAAGAGTACTCACCTGATGGATGTGATTTCCCTTTTTCTGATGAGCTGGATTTGTTGTTGTATCGCTTGGTAGCCGCCCATTACTTTGTTTCAGCCTTTTCAATTCATTCGCGAGTTGTCCCATCTGCATTGTTAATAATTGAATAGCTTTGTCACGTACCTCATCCTTCTGAGCCCGCCCTTCATCCAACTGATTGCGTTTATGCAAATCTTGCTAAATGGACTTTAACATCTCCATTGTATCAGTACCTGCATTATGGTTAGAAGATCCAGTCGTACCACCCTGGTTCGGGTGATATCCTCCTTGAAAATTCTGCTGAGATGGAGGTTGATTAAAGTTCCTCTGCCCCCCAGACTGATTGTTGTTACCTTGAAATCCCAGGTTGGCTTGATTACTAGCATTCCCATAACTGAAATTCAGGTGATTTCTAAGGCCCAGATGATATGTATTTGAATTCATATTGAAGTTTCTACCGCCCCCTCCATTTCCTTGGACATAATTAACATCTGTGACAGCCGCACCAATACTCGAACACTGATCAGCAATGTGCCCCAAATCCCCGCAATGTCCACATAATGGCATTTGATCATTAACTTCCGGTGGATTATCTACCGCCCTTACAACATAATGCCCAACACTTCTTGAAGATTGAGCTTTGCGTTTCGAAGTTCTCGCGTTCCTTTCCAAGTATTCCCAATAACCTGCTCATAATTGGTGCCAAAAGTTCCATTTGAGGTTGAACTAAGATCTCGTGCATCCTCATCTGACAAACCTTCATGAAATGCGTTCAACAACTCCCAAAGTGGAATCCCATGATGTGGACAATTCTTTAACATCATTTTAAACCGATTAAATGCTTCGTGGAATAGTTCCCCTGGTTGCTGTCGGAAGTTCTATCCTTTCGTGCGTTGTTTGTCCGCAGCGGTGTATAGAACTCGTCGAGGAACAATTGTTGCATATCGTGCCATGTAAAAATAGAAGCCGATGGTAGCGAATGGAACCATTGTTGTGCCTTATCTTCAAGTGTAAACTGGAAGAGTACCAATTTCACGTCATCTGGTGTGAATCCTTGACTGCCAATGGTGTTGCATCGGGCATCGTATCCTGCTATATGCAGATATGGTTCTTCGATGACTACTCCATGATACTTTGGAAGGCTCTGAATTGATTGTGCTCTGACTTCAAATGACCGACCTCGCAATCGAGGGATAACTACCAGTGACGGGTTATTGGTGATGGCTGGTTTGAAGTGACTTTCGACGCCCCAAACAGGTTCCCGCTCGAATCTTCTTGGTATACCTTCGAATTGGTTAATCGGTGGAGGTATGTTTCTGGGAGGTACTCTATGTGGACCTTGAGCATGCTGCGCTGGAAATGGTTGCGGTACAGTAGGAATCGGCCCTTGCTGTGGTGCTGGTGGAACCGGCAGTTAATTGGCCGACTGTTAACTGGTTGCTGATTAACCGGCATGGGAGCATTCACTGATGTAGGAAACCCCGAATTGCCACAATTCATCCCGTTTCCTGCTCTAAATCTCGTATCGTAGTTATCTTGGATCCCCAATCCCATCATTTGATGTCCCCCATATTCATCTGATGTTTCAAACCAATCGCCCGAATCCGCTGCCCTATTTCATTGTTCAAATGGTGAATTTCTTGCAGAGTGTTGTTGGTGTTGCTGCGAAGATGAGTAATATGTTTGTTCACCCAATGGCTGAGTTTCAGGGACAGAGTTAGATGGCCCTGTTTGCATCGATGGAATCACAGTATCATCGGTGACAATCCTCACATATGGTGAGGATTGTGGAACATTGGTAGATTGAGGAATGGTTGACTGGGAAACGGTGGAAGGTCGCCGAGATTAGGAAATGGTGGTGGTGGTATCGATGGGACACTTGTAGTTGTGGAGTGAGTCTGTGATGGTTGTGGAGATGGTATAGTTGTATTCGCTGCAGGATGAGTAGCAGTTGGTGTGAATTGATGTTGCGGAGGTGGAGTGACTTGTTGATTCTCGAAGTTACTTGAACTCTCCATTGGATGTGTTTTCGGTGTTGTAGGTTGTGTAATCCTTTTTTCATGATGCAATACTCGAGTATGTCGTGCTGTTCTTTCTATCTCTGGATCAAACACTAGTGGTGAAGACTGCCCAGAATGTCGAGTATGATGCATGCAAAAGTTGATCACTTGCACTACACAAACAAAAGAGATTTCGCGTAATTCTGAATGAAACAAACAGAAATGAAATAACTAATCAAACACTTTGCGCACGCCTCCCCGACAACGGCACCATTTTGATGGACTGTCGTCAGTGTCAATCAAAAACCGAAATAAACTACGTAGATAGGATAAGTCGGGTATCGAACCAAGGGAGTTTTGTGGAAAGTGTTATACTAACAAAATCTAAATACTGAACACAATAAAGACGAAACTTGAACTTTGAAGTTATGATGACTAAAATAAATTGGATTTTAAATCAATAGATAGAACGATGAGTCCCCCGAACTTCGGAATGATAATCGGATTGTGATAATATGTTTTATCTAACCATTGAAACTGAGCTTTGATTGAGTTACCCATTGTGACGTTAAGTGACTAAGTACTCTGATTAACAAGTAATGAAAGGTTATCACATAAACATCATTTACAATTAACCAACCCTAATCCTTATCCAAATAGATCCCAATTTCAAGAACTCTCGGGAATTGAATGGTTTCAAATCAAGACTGAATAAAATGTAAATGGTTACAATAGAAATAATCAACATGTAGTGAAAAGCATCGAATGCTTAGATCACTGAATCGAAAATGATTATCAAAACATACTAAATATCCGACTTACATCATTCCTCCATTCGGAGGAACCATAACAAAGAGCTAGCCACTCATTGTTCGCTTGGATACTTCAAAAGTTGGGTAATATGTTGAACTCTTGAACATGCTGGTGATTCGATGTTGAATTATGATGTTTGAAGGTGAAAACGTCGCCAACTTTGAAGCCCTAGATCTTGGTTTTCGTCTGTCCTCTTGATAGATACCCAGGATTGACCTAATCCACCTTCTAATGCTGCCGTAACAACTCCTGCGAAATTTTTTCCATCTGACCGTAAGCTACGGTCTCTTGACCGTAAGCTACGGTTAGCTAGTTCTGACTTTTGTTACTATCAACCGTAAGCTACGGTCCATAGACCGTAACCTACGGTTACATCATTGTCCAATGTTGTAAAGGATACCGTAAGCTACGGTTTCTTAACCGTAACCTACGGTCAAGACCTGCTGGATTCTCCTTGAATGTGTAACTTAACCGTAGCTTACAGTTAACAAACTGTAGGCTACGGCGAGATTCTCGTCACTTGGTCTGCTTCATCGTATCTTTCACAAAATTACCAATCGACCCCTCGACTTCTCGTTATGCCCATTTTGGTGTAATTCCGCATTAATTCTTGGCCCGAACAACTCCCGATTGGTACTTTCTGCTGCGTAACTGTATCTCTGGTCTTCTACGTTATCTCTAGCTTCTTTAAACGTCCGAATTTACCAGTTAACCTGCAAAACAACCAATTCTCGTAGTTATCTCATTCAACGCACATAACGGCCTAAAAACCAACTAAAACACGCAAATTATAATCATTATCACTCGGATTTCACCCCATTCATCATTAAGTAATATGTTTTATGGCATTGTCATCTCGGTGACAAGGATATGCACGATTGTGCTATACTTTGGTTTGACTTATAGTTTACACATGCTACTATGCTAATAAACAATGTATGCAAATTACCATTTTGGATATGAGACAACTTTTAGTCACAATTATACTATGTAAACAAACTTGTATACTCGGCAACTTTATGTTGATATTTACTTTAATACATGTTGCAGGAAACTAGTGATGACGCATGAAGAACGTTATTTAGGATGGACTAAAAACACACCTAAACTTAAATTTATGTCCTTGTTTCATGTTGTTTTGTTTATTTGCAATGTGTTGTACTTTTCATTTCAAAACAATGTATTTCCCGTTTAGTATGAAATGAAATTAGAATTATTTAATTATTGTCACAATTAGCAAGTTATGAAGTCTCGAGCAATCTCGTTTTCGTCTCACTCTGATGTTTCCACCATTAGTTGGGGGTGTGACATAAGGGTAGATTAAAAATGAGTCTTATATTTGGGTTGGTCCTTCCGGTAACATAAAAGTGGCAGACGCAAAGCTTTTGGCTTAAAGCCTCCTAATGGGTCATTTTGCGTAAAATGCTATACTGGATGATAACAACGAGATGTTAAGGTTTGCCAAGTGTTGTCATACCCCAAAATGGGTCAGATTTAAAGTATAGATAGTTGAGGGATGATACAAGTGTAACCAACCATAATTAAAGTTGTGGTTGGTGGTAATGATGAAAATATCGATAAGAAAGTAGGAGGCATGATTTAGAATGCAAAACGCCTCTTAACGGGTCAATTGGGTAAATAACTACAAAGCGAGCGAATGATTTAAAAAGCTTAAGGATCTAGGACCGAGTTGTGGGTTATAACCTATACTTGTGGGGAAAGTCCTAAACATGATGAGCTTAAAGTTGGGTCATGTTCGGTGCAAAAATGGTGAAAATTACGTAAGATTCCATGTAGGGGTCAAAACTGCCAGCTTTGCAAAGATGCTGGAAACTCGTCCTTGTCGCGCCACACAACGGGAGAAGGGTGCCCTGTCGCATGGCGCGGCATGCCCCTGTTTCAACAAAGTTTTTTTCTTTTGTCGTTTTAACTCGTGTTGACCGTTTAACTTAAACACTAACGGAGTTTAGTGTTTATGGTAGGTTTTCTCATGACTGGAACCAGATGGAAGGACGACCATGCACAAGAAGAACCGAACACTCCGAAACAACGATCTCTTGGAAACATTTATGAGAAGGATGAAGCATGATCATGCGAGACAAAGTTTGTGTATAAAATCTAATTATTTTCGTCTACAAATTATTTGTGTAATAACATATGTCGGTTCGTCTGGGATGTTGGTAATCCAAGGTGTGTTTGATATTCTTTTAGTAAAAAAAATTTGGGACCTAAATGTTCGAAACTTTAAAATATTATTGTATTCGGGTTAGGGTGTTACACAATTCAATACCAACAAGAAAAACTCACCGCCTATCTTGGGGTAACTCTCTTACTGATGTCTAACATGAAACCCCAATGCATAATCTGTTTATATTAACACAACCATGCATACTGAGCCAAGACCAACATTACAACACATAAACTCAGAACTATACAAAGACTCAAACCACATAACTCGGACATCATAAAACTCATAACATGTAATCTCTATAATTTGTAAACACCTTTGTTTCTTCAGACCAAACTCACAAACTTGGAACTTCTTCAAAGCTTCAGACTCTTTATAAGATGTTTCTCTGAACCTTCCACTTACTATGTTCTTTTGAACACTCAAGCACAAGTCTTGTTCTTCGAACTCTTATGTATCCAGAAACTTTATCTCAGTGAAACTCCCAAGACTTGTTTAACATCCAACAAGATATCCAAAGACCATACACACAGTTGTTGTCACATAAAATGCACCAACAAACTCGCCCTTAACAATAGCTTGCAAGGTTGTCTTTGTCTCCAATCATCTTGCAATCTTTGCTTTTTGGACAGGCTAAGCTTCAGTAGTTTCTATCAGTAACAGACTCCCCCTAAGTTGATGCATCCAATCACTAATTCGTCCAACCTCTGAGTCAACAATCATGTTATATCTTCAAACTCCTCTTTGCAATGTAGAAGGAGGATTCTACCATGCTGCCATACAAACTCCTCATCTCTTCATATCACTCCACATCACCACGTAGTATCAATCTGTATACAAACAAACATCTCGAAAATCTATTAGACTTTTTCCACAAAGGTAGATAAACTATTATTTATCTATAGATGTCAAAAATGTATCACAGAAGAAGCAATTTGAAGCTAAAATCCAATGGATTTAAGTTCTTTTTTGAAAAATGACTTCTCAGTCGATTATAAAACACTGTTTTTGAAATGGGAGGTAAAGGACATGACAATTGCACAAATCTATGTTGATGACATCATTTATGCATCAACCAATTCAAAGTTGTGTGAGGCTTTTCAAAATCTAATGACATCAAAGTTTGAAATGAGTGCCATTGGAGAATTAGAATGTTTTATAGGCTTACAAGCTAAGCAACTTGAAAGAGGAACTTTTATATATCAAAACAAATATGTGAAAGTT
Organism: Scalesia atractyloides; assembly: GCA_947069175.1. NCBI lineage: Eukaryota > Viridiplantae > Streptophyta > Magnoliopsida > Asterales > Asteraceae > Scalesia > Scalesia atractyloides. Next base: position 71,701,201 of record CAMTDV010000001.1, read on the forward strand.
CTTTTAAAGATATTTGATTTAGAAAATTGCAAGACTTGTACAACTCCCATGTGTACATCAAAATCTTCGGACTCTGATCAAAATGGCAAACTACTAGATCAGACTTTGTATAGTGTATGATAGGGTCATTGATGTAACTCACTGCATGAAGACCAAATATCATGTTTGCCACTTGTGTGTGCAAGATATGAAGCCTTTCTAAGAGAGTCAAATTTAATTGATGTGAAAGGGATATTCAGATATCTAAAAGGGTCTCAAACCCTAGGAATATGGTATCTAGCTAATGACAATCTTGAGTTAGTTGGCCTTTCAGATATAATGACTTTGCAGGATGTTTGACAACAAGAAAGTCAACAATTGGTGGATGTCAGTATTTAGGAAATGCCTTAATCTCCTTGAAAAGTAAAATACAAACTGTTGTGTTAAATTCTATGACACATCGGAAAAATTTTATAGAATGATATGGTAACACGTGTCCAATAACTCAATATTCCCGATATGTTAGACGAGATGGACCAAATTTATAAAATGGAAGATGAAACAAGTGGAGGCATCAAATATGTTAAAGTACCAAAATTTTAGCCTCTTATGCTCCCTTACAGACCGAAAGATATAGCCTTACGGTCCGTAAGGAAGTCTTAATAACTATGGGCACCAAGGGTCCCTTACGGACTGTAACCAACCCCTTTACAGTCCGTAAGGGGTGTCGCTGGCAGAAGGGTGTGCTGGCAGCTACAACCCATAACAAAGCCACCTTACTCACAATTTTTGCCACCTTTCTTCTTCTTGAGACACCTAGGGTGTCACCAATCTGCTCCTTGACACCACAGAGTGCACTCGGCATCATTTGGGGGCTCTAAGATTTATATAAATAGGTAATAAAGTTCACCATTCAAACTTGCTCCTTCAATATTTCTTTCTCTCTATCTTTGTAGTTGCTTATGCTCAAAAGAGGCCCCCTACTTTAAGTATAAACTTCCCTTGAAAACATGTAAGTATTCTCCTTAGTCTCTTTCATTTCCTAGGCTAGTTATTAGCCGAAAGTCAAGCAAATTGACTTTTGCTTTGACTTTCAGTTATGACCATTTTGGTCAAGCCAAAGTTCGAATCGAACTTGGTTACGTGATCATAATAATGAATGTGTTAATCCATTGTGATGGCACCCTTTGAAGATCACGTTACGTAAGCGAAATGACAAGTCAACATTTTATTAAATAAAAGTAAAAAACGCAGATTTTTGTAAATTATGTTAAGTAAACTTATAAGTATTGAAACCTTAACTTTTGACATTATAACAGTTTATATAACATATTAGGACATGTTTGATCATGTCCAACTCGCCATTTCTTGCGTAGAACTCATTTTGCAACCGAAAGTCAAACACTTTGACTTCTACTTTGACTTTCAATTCTAAACCGATTGAGCAAGTTTAGAGCCTGATTGAGGTTTGTTATATGATCATATTATTGTAGGGAATAACCCTTAGAGGTTATATCTTCTTATCATATCGTTTTTCGGTCTATTGCAATGCCCAAATGCCCTTATGGCACAAAAGATGGTTTTAAAACCAAATGAACATGTAATTTGATTATGAAACTAATGTTATGATAATATAAAATAAATTTTTGCGTTATGGGCTTTTCTTAGACCCGTTCGACCACCGGATACCGCATATGCGCGTATGGCTAGTTTAATAAGCATAAATTATATAACTAGCCAAATCAGGTCAATACCTTTACGAATCAGTTCTAATCAGAATGTTTGGTTATTTGACCCATATCATACGAGTCCTTGTACTCGGAAAGATATAAACCACATTCTATCCGGTCTCCGCTTAATCTAGCGAAGCGTTTCGGTCAAAGTCAAATGACTTGTATAAGACCCATTAACATTCTAACAGATCATAGTTCCGTTCATTCCAGACTAGGAGCCTCTAGTAAATTGCGCATGTTTAAGTTATTTTGATTAATGGCTGTGCTAAACCATCTTTGATTTGTAAAGATTAGTGTATGTAAATACTCTTAGCCCATTTTCCTTTATAAGGGCTTGGGATTTGGCACTAGCCGCTTGGTCGGGTGTTGAATCATGAGCGAATGATGCTTAAAATTTAAATAACCCATTTTAATCCATTTTGCTTGATAACTTAAACTTTGGGAGTTATTACGATCATGTCCTGGATGTCCTCGGCTCATTTAATTGCAAGTGACCACGACTTAAGAGTGGGGTGTAGGCATACACCCGATAGACGCTAATGCTATTTTATATGATATTGTAAATGTGGCGTGTCGGTTAATCATGTACCGGCGTTGAGTTCCGATCCCCATATATATTGACAAGCATGTAAAACTTGTAACTAGAAACATTACTTCGTCCCTAGTTATTTTAAAATGATATAGCAAATGGTATCAAATACTTTTTGAAAAGATTTTCAAAACGAGTTGGTTTATTGTATTTACCAGTGAAAACTGACGTATTTTCAAAAGACTAAGCACACGTTATATAGCAAATTGAGAATGGGCTGGAGTGGCTCGGTTTAGGCGATTTGGAATTTGCAACTCCACGAAAGACCTTATTACACGATTACTCTGAACATATATTATATTTGTACTTTGTAATAATCTTCCACTATGCTTTGTGATTACTGATATCAGTCGTCACACATAAACCCTAAGTTTGGGCCCACCGAAAAATCAGGGTGTGACAAATTCAAATGCTGAAGCAAAATATGTTGAAGCTTCTAGTTGTACTACACAAATTCTTTGGTTGTAGAACCAAGTGTTGGATTATGGAATCACAGCTTTGAAAACACCAATCAAAATGGACACTGAAGTTGCACAACACATAATCAAAACTCATGTCGAACATTCCAGAACCAAGCATAATGGTATCAGATATCACTTTGTAAGACCTTATTATGAAAGGGTCTAATTTCAATTTCAATTCATCACTAAACCACTAGACACACTAACATTTCAAAGTCTAATTTCAAGACTTGGGATGTTAGAATTATAATGAAAAAAAATATGTGTACATATAAAACTAATATAAATCTCATTCTTTTCAAAAAGCTTCAAAATAAAACAACTGGTTACAAACCAGTAGTTTTTCCAAAAAGAGAATAAATTTTTGGTTCTTACCAGTAGTTTTATAAAAAAGATTGGATTTTATCCCAAGTTTTCAATACAATGATTTGTTTTCACTAGCTACATATGCAAGTACTGCATGTATGATCTCTATTCTTCCAACTTATCTTAATTTTCTGAGCCCACTGCTCCTATCTATCCTAAAAAAATTACCTTCCTATGGTATCCGAAGGCAGAAACTCTCCCAAAAACATGTTGTCATCTAAAACCTTAATTCACAGCCCATTCTCCCAAAAGAAGGCTACTTAGGAAATTAAGGCTCCTAAGAACCTGAGTGACATACATGTTCGCTCAAAAGACAGGTGTTACTTCTTCACATCTTGTCTTGATGCCTTCACCAAACTACTACCTAAAATTCGAAACATATGTCTATTTTTTGTGAAAACAACAGTTAGTTTATCATGATGGATGAACATCTGAACATCACAACATGAGCGAATCTCACTAACACATTCAAGAGATAATACTTCAGATCAATGTTCAGATGTCAAAGAGTTCAAATTCCTATCCCACATGAAGAAGATGTGAAATCTATCTTAGATACATCTTGTTTATGAGATTGCATGTGTGGCTTCCACTCTTCTGATTGATCTTTTGATCATAGATTAAAAGTGGAAACATAAGTAAGACCACCTTGCAGGCAACACCACTCTGCTTTCTATTAAAGTCAAAACATCTAGAAGTCCCCAGTACCAAGAAAAAGTGGGGCATCACAGTTTGTCAAAACTGGTGATACAACCACTATTAGTGGGAGTAGTTGATTTCAGTAATTGAATGATGCCAGATTATGAAACTTCTGGATTTGATGGAACAAGATAAGAGTTAAGGTATCCAATATCAAAAAGATGGTCACTTACATACCTCAAGCTAAGTCCAGTTGAACGATAAACATACCCAACATCGGCCTCTTAAAATAGGAGTTATGGAATTTCCAAACTACTAGTCACATTTCAATCAACCACCAGCCATAGAAAGCCAAACTACTAGTGAGGCAACAACCACCTCTTTATTTACCTGTAAGATGGCTAAAACACCTTTCTCATAAGCAACTGATACCAAAAAGAGGGAGATTATGTTTAGTATGTTACATTTTCAAACTTTTCAAACCCACTCTCAATGAGAAACACTAGAAAAGAATCTGGAAAACTTTCAAGAAAACCCAGTATTCTTCCTACCCTATAAATTTTTAAACTAATATCATCTAAAAGTTTTCACCAATAACTAGGATAGCAAAGAAGTGTCAAGATGGTAGGCAAAAAATCATGCTGATATCATTTATTGACAAAGGTTTTGATAAATATCTTCCATATCTCTCAGTCGGTTATGAATGAAGACATGTTTCTTTGTTCTTCTTCCGAAGTCTAAAAAGTAGCCTTTAGTCTTCCTTAACCCAAAAATGTCACACCCCTGCCTTCCACAGCCAATCAAACACCGATAGGCCCGGGTGGGGAATATCGTGACGTAAAGTGGATATCATCATAGTCAATTAAACACAACACAACGGAAGTCTTGGATTTAAATTACTATTACAAACCAAATGTTCGAAATAAATAATATATAGGCTCGTAATAGAAGATCCACAGGCAGATCATAAATTGTACAAAAGAAAGAATGTAAAACAAACTTTGGGCAGATCTAGGATTTGCAAGATCCTCTTATCACTACCGAGCACTTCCAGCCTATTTTCGTATTGTACATGCAAGCTTAGTCTTTTGAAAATACGTCAGCTTTCGCTGGTAAATACACCCAACTGACTCATTTTGAAAACATTTGAAAATATGTTTTTAGTGCGTATCAGCACAAAATTTTTTATAAGTTGGGAAAGTTGACCGTCCAACCTTGTTAACAGATTTACATGTTTGTCCATACATACAGGGCCTGGGATGGAGACCGAGACATGATTAACGTACGTACCACTTTGGACTCACGAAGGAGTCATTTCTTCCCAACCTTGTGGGTAATGTATTTTGAGCGTCTATCGGGTGTATGCCTACACCCGCACTAAGGTCGTGGCCATTATCTATTGAAATGAGCCGAGGATATCAGGACACGGTAGTTAACCCCTGATGTTTAAGTTATCAAACAAAACTGATAAAACAGAATATGCGGATTTATTTGCCACAAATCGGCATTCGGATGATCCCATTTCCGACCAAGCGATAATAGTTTACCATAACCCAAGCCCGTATAGGGGAAATAAGTCGAGAGTATTTACCTGAGCTATTCTTGTTTAAACGCAAGATTTATTAACTCAGCCGTACACAAAAGTACTAAGTGCAGCTAGCATTTACCAGCAAGTTTCTAGTCTGGATTATGGCATAAACTAACCAATTAAATACTAACGCTCTTATTTAAGTCATAGACTTAGACTGAGTAGCGTACTTGATCAAAACGTATAATGCTAGATTAAACGATGATTGGATAGAATGTTTAATTCTCTCAAACGCTGACTCTGATACCAACCTGTCACATCCCGGATTTCCAACCCAAATCCATACACTGGTGGGCCCGGGTGGGAAGTATCGTGATGTTAGTTGATAACATCAAGTCAATTAAACACGGCACAACGGAAGTCTTGGAGTAAAATTATATTACAAACCAAATGTTCCAAATACAAAATAATATACAGGCTCGTAATAGAAGATCCACAGGCGGATCATAAAATGCACAAAGAAAGAATATAAAACAGACTTTGGGTAGATCTAGGATTGCAAGATCCTCTTATCACTACCGAGCACTTCTGGCCTATTTTTCGTATTGTACTGCAAACTTCAGTCTTTTGAAAATACGCCAGCTTTCGCTGGTAAATATACCCAACTGTTTCATTTTGAAAACATTTTAAAATATGTTTTAAGTGCGTATCAGCACAACATCTTTTATAACTTGGGAAAGTTGGCGTTGCAACCTTGTTAACAGATTCATGTGTTTGTCCATACATACAGGGCTTAGTGCGAAAACCGAGACATGATTAACTACACACCATTTACGAACTCACGAAGAGTTATCCTCAACGTCTTGGGTAATTGCATCTGAGCGTCTGTCAGGTGTATGCCTACACCCTGCACTAAGGTCGTGGCCATTATCTATTGAAATGAGCCGAGGATATCCAGGACACGGTAGTTAACCCCCGATGTTTAAGTTATCAAACGAAACTGATTAAAACAGAATATGCGGATTTATTAGCCACAAATCGGCATTCGGCTGATCCCATTTCCGACCAAGCGATAATAGTTTACCATAACCCAAGCCCGTATAGGGGAAATAAGTCGAGAGTATTTACCTGAGCTATTCTTCGTTTAAACGCAAGATTTATTAACTCAGCCGTACACAAAAGTACTAAGTGCAGCTAGCATTTACCGGCAAGTTTCTAGTCTGGATTATGGCATAAACTAACCAATTAAATACTAACGCTCTTATTTAAGTCATAGACTTAGACTGAGTAGCGTACTTGATCAAAACGTATAATGCTAGATTAAACGATGATTGGATAGAATGTTTAATTCTCTCAAACGCTGACTCTGATACCAACCTTTCACATCCCGGATTTCCAACCCAAATCCATACACTGGTGGGCCGGGTGGGAAGTATCGTGATGTTAGTTGATAACATCATAGTCAATTAAACACGGCACAACGGAAGTCTTGGAGTAAAATTACTATTACAAACCAAATGTTCCAAATACAAAATAATATACAGCTCGTAATAGAAGATCCACAGGCGGATCATAAAATGCACAAAGAAAGAATATAAAACAGACTTTGGGTAGATCTAGGATTTGCAAGATCTCTTATCACTACCGAGCACTTCTGGCTATTTTTCGTATTGTACCTGCAAACTTCAGTCTTTTGAAAATACGCCAGCTTTCGCTGGTAAATACACCCAACTGTTTCATTTTGAAAACATTTTAAATATGTTTTAAGTGCGTATCAGCACAACATCTTTTATAACTTGGGAAAGTTGGCGTTGCAACCTTGTTAACAGATTCACGTGTTTGTCCATACATACAGGGCTTAGTGCGAAAACCGAGACATGATTAACTACACACCATTTACGAACTCACGAAGGAGTTATCCTCAACATCTTGGGTAATTGCATCTGAGCGTCTGTCAGGTGTATGCCTACACCCGCGCTAAGGTCGTGACATTAACTAATATAATGAGCCGAGGATATCAGGACACGGTAGTTAACCCCCGATGTTTAAGTTATCAAACGAAACTGATTAAACAGAATATGCGGATTTATTAGCCACAAATCGGCATTCGGCTGATCCCATTTCCGACGAAGCGATAATAGTTTTTCCATAACCCAAGCCCGTATAGGGGAAATAAGTCGAGAGTATTTACCTGAGCTATTCTTCGTTTAAAGCAAGATTTATTAACTCAGCCGTACACAAAAGTACTAAGTGCAGCTAGCATTTACCGGCAAGTTTCTAGTCTGGATTATGGCATAAACTAACCAATTAAATACTAACGCTCTTATTTAAGTCATAGACTTAGACTGAGTAGCGTACTTGATCAAAACGTATAATGCTAGATTAAACGATGATTGGATAGAATGTTTAATTCTCTCAAACGCTGACTCTGATACCAACCTGTCACATCCCGGATTTCCAACCCAAATCCATACACTGGTGGGCCGGGTGGGAAGTATCGTGATGTTAGTTGATAACATCATAGTCAATTAAACACGGCACAACGGAAGTCTTGGAGTAAAATTACTATTACAAACCAAATGTTCCAAATACAAAATAATATACAGACTCGTAATAGAAGATCACAGGCGGATCATAAAATGCACAAAGAAAGAATATAAAACAGACTTTGGGTAGATCTAGGATTTGCAAGATCCTCTTATCACTACCGAGCACTTCTGGCCTATTTTTCGTATTGTACCTGCAAACTTCAGTCTTTTGAAAATACGCCAGCTTTCGCTGGTAAATACACCCAACTGTTTCATTTTGAAAACATTTTAAAATATGTTTTAAGTGCGTATCAGCACAACATCTTTTATAACTTGGGAAAGTTGGCGTTGCAACCTTGTTAACAGATTCACGTGTTTGTCCATACATACAGGGCTTAGTGCGAAAACCGAGACATGATTAACTACACACCATTTACGAACTCACGAAGGAGTTATCCTCAACGTCTTGGGTAATTGCATCTGAGACGTCTGTCAGGTGTATGCCTACACCCGCGCTAAGGTCGTGGCCATTATCTATTGAAATGAGCGAGGATATCCAGGACACGGTAGTTAACCCTGATGTTTAAGTTATCAAACAAAACTGATTAAAACAGAATATGCGGATTTTATTAGCCACAAATCGGCATTCGGCTGATCCCATTTCCGACAAGCGGTAATAGTTTACCGTAACCAAAAACCCGTATAGGGGAAATAAGTCGAGAGTATTTACCTGAGCTATTCTTCGTTTAAACGCAAGAATTTATTAACTCAGCCGTACACAAAGTACTAAGTGCAGCTAGCATTTACCGGCAAGTTTCTAGTCTGGATTATGGCATAAACTAACCAATTAAATACTAACGCTCTTATTTAAGTCATAGACTTAGACTGAGTAGCGTACTTGATCAAAACGTATAATGCTAGATTAAACGATGATTGGATAGAATGTTTAATTCTCTCAAACGCTGACTCTGATACCAACCTGTCACATCCCGGATTTCCAACCCAAATCCATACACTGGTGGGCCGGGTGGGAAGTATCGTGATGTTAGTTGATAACATCATAGTCAATTAAACACGGCACAACGGAAGTCTTGGAGTAAAATTACTATTACAAACCAAATGTTCCAAATACAAAATAATATACAGACTCGTAATAGAAGATCCACAGGCGGATCATAAAATGCACAAAGAAAGAATATAAAACAGACTTTGGGTAGATCTAGGATTTGCAAGATCCTCTTATCACTACCGAGCACTTCTGGCCTATTTTTCGTATTGTACCTGCAAACTTCAGTCTTTTGAAAATACGCCAGCTTTCGCTGGTAAATACACCCAACTGTTTCATTTTGAAAACATTTTAAAATATGTTTTAAGTGCGTATCAGCACAACATCTTTTATAACTTGGGAAAGTTGGCGTTGCAACCTTGTTAACAGATTCACGTGTTTGTCCATACATACAGGGCTTAGTGCGAAAACCGAGACATGATTAACTACACACCATTTACGAACTCACGAAGGAGTTATCCTCAACGTCTTGGGTAATTGCATCTGAGCGTCTGTCAGGTGTATGCCTACACCCGCGCTAAGGTCGTGGCCATTATCTATTGAAATGAGCCGAGGATATCCAGGACACGGTAGTTAACCCCTGATGTTTAAGTTATCAAACAAAACTGATTTAAAACAGAATATGCGGATTTATTAGCCACAAATCGGCATTCGGCTGATCCCATTTCGACAAGCGGTAATAGTTTACCGTAACCCAACCCGTATAGGGGAAATAAGTCGAGAGTATTTACCTGAGCTATTCTTCGTTTAAACGCAAGATTTATTAACTCAGCCGTACACAAAAGTACTAAGTGCAGCTAGCATTTACCGGCAAGTTTCTAGTCTGGATTATGGCATAAACTAACCAATTAAATACTAACGCTCTTATTTAAGTCATAGACTTAGACTGAGTAGCGTACTTGATCAAAACGTATAATGCTAGATTAAACGATGATTGGATAGAATGTTTAATTCTCTCAAACGCTGACTCTGATACCAACCTGTCACATCCCGGATTTCCAACCCAAATCCATACACGGTGGGCCCGGGTGGGAAGTATCGTGATGTTAGTTGATAACATCATAGTCAATTAAACACGGCACAACGGAAGTCTTGGAGTAAAATTACTATTACAAACCAAATGTTCCAAATACAAAATAATATACAGACTCGTAATAGAAGATCACAGGCGGATCATAAAATGCACAAAGAAAGAATTAAAACAGACTTTGGGTAGATCTAGGATTTGCAAGATCCTCTTATCACTACCGAGCACTTCTGGCTATTTTTCGTATTGTACCTGCAAACTTCAGTCTTTTGAAAATACGCCAGCTTTCGCTGGTAAATACACCCAACTGTTTCATTTTGAAAACATTTTAAAATATGTTTTAAGTGCGTATCAGCACAACATCTTTTATAACTTGGGAAAGTTGGCGTTGCAACCTTGTTAACAGATTCACGTGTTTGTCCATACATACAGGGCTTAGTGCGAAAACCGAGACATGATTAACTACACACCATTTACGAACTCACGAAGGAGTTATCCTCAACGTCTTGGGTAATTGCATCTGAGCGTCTGTCAGGTGTATGCCTACACCCGCGCTAAGGTCGTGGCCATTATTATTAAATGAGCCGAGGATATCCAGGACACGGTAGTTAACCCCTGATGTTTAAGTTATCAAACAAAACTGATTTAAAAACAGAATATGCGGATTTATTAGCCACAAATCGGCATTCGGCTGATCCCATTTCCGACAAGCGGTAATAGTTTACCGTAACCCAAGCCCGTATAGGGGAAATAAGTCGAGAGTATTTACCTGAGCTATTCTTCGTTTAAACGCAAGATTTATTAACTCAGCCGTACACAAAAGTACTAAGTGCAGCTAGCATTTACCGGCAAGTTTCTAGTCTGGATTATGGCATAAACTAACCAATTAAATACTAACGCTCTTATTTAAGTCATAGACTTAGACTGAGTAGCGTACTTGATCAAAACGTATAATGCTAGATTAAACGATGATTGGATAGAATGTTTAATTCTCTCAAACGCTGACTCTGATACCAACCTGTCACATCCCGGATTTCCAACCCAAATCCATACACGGTGGGCCGGGTGGGAAGTATCGTGATGTTAGTTGATAACATCATAGTCAATTAAACACGGCACAACGGAAGTCTTGGAGTAAAATTACTATTACAAACCAAATGTTCCAAATACAAAATAATATACAGGCTCGTAATAGAAGATCCACAGGCGGATCATAAAATGCACAAAGAAAGAATATAAAACAGACTTTGGGTAGATCTAGGATTTGCAAGATCCTCTTATCACTACCGAGCACTTCTGGCCTATTTTTCTGTATTGTACCTGCAAACTTCAGTCTTTTGAAAATACGCCAGCTTTCGCTGGTAAATACACCCAACTGTTTCATTTTGAAAACATTTTAAAATATGTTTTAAGTGCGTATCAGCACAACATCTTTTATAACTTGGGAAAGTTGGCGTTGCAACCTTGTTAACAGATTCACGTGTTTGTCCATACATACAGGGCTTAGTGCGAAAACCGAGACATGATTAACTACACACCATTTACGAACTCACGAAGGAGTTATCCTCAACGTCTTGGGTAATTGCATCTGAGCGTCTGTCAGGTGTATGCCTACACCCGCGCTAAGGTCGTGGCCATTATCTATTGAAATGAGCCGAGGATATCCAGGACACGGTAGTTAACCCCTGATGTTTAAGTTATCAAACAAAACTGATTAAAACAGAATATGCGGATTTATTAGCCACAAATCGGCATTCGGCTGATCCCATTTCCGACAAGCGGTAATAGTTTACCGTAACCCAACCCGTATAGGGGAAATAAGTCGAGAGTATTTACCTGAGCTATTCTTCGTTTAAACGCAAGATTTATTAACTCAGCCGTACACAAAAGTACTAAGTGCAGCTAGCATTTACCGGCAAGTTTCTAGTCTGGATTATGGCATAAACTAACCAATTAAATACTAACGCTCTTATTTAAGTCATAGACTTAGACTGAGTAGCGTACTTGATCAAAACGTATAATGCTAGATTAAACGATGATTGGATAGAATGTTTAATTCTCTCAAACGCTGACTCTGATACCAACCTGTCACATCCCGGATTTCCAACCCAAATCCATACACGGTGGGCCCGGGTGGGAAGTATCGTGATGTTAGTTGATAACATCATAGTCAATTAAACACGGCACAACGGAAGTCTTGGAGTAAAATTACTATTACAAACCAAATGTTCCAAATACAAAATAATATACAGCTCGTAATAGAAGATCCACAGGCGGATCATAAAATGCACAAAGAAAGAATATAAAACAGACTTTGGGTAGATCTAGGATTTGCAAGATCCTCTTATCACTACCGAGCACTTCTGGCCTATTTTTCGTATTGTACCTGCAAACTTCAGTCTTTTGAAAATACGCCAGCTTTCGCTGGTAAATACACCCAACTGTTTCATTTTGAAAACATTTTAAAATATGTTTTAAGTGCGTATCAGCACAACATCTTTTATAACTTGGGAAAGTTGGCGTTGCAACCTTGTTAACAGATTCACGTGTTTGTCCATACATACAGGGCTTAGTGCGAAAACCGAGACATGATTAACTACACACCATTTACGAACTCACGAAGGAGTTATCCTCAACGTCTTGGGTAATTGCATCTGAGCGTCTGTCAGGTGTATGCCTACACCCGCGCTAAGGTCGTGGCCATTATCTATTAAATGAGCCGAGGATATCCAGGACACGGTAGTTAACCCCTGATGTTTAAGTTATCAAACAAAACTGATTAAAACAGAATATGCGGATTTATTAGCCACAAATCGGCATTCGGCTGATCCCATTTCCGACAAGCGGTAATAGTTTACCGTAACCCAAGCCCGTATAGGGGAAATAAGTCGAGAGTATTTACCTGAGCTATTCTTCGTTTAAACGCAAGATTTATTAACTCAGCCGTACACAAAAGTACTAAGTGCAGCTAGCATTTACCGGCAAGTTTCTAGTCTGGATTATGGCATAAACTAACCAATTAAATACTAACGCTCTTATTTAAGTCATAGACTTAGACTGAGTAGCGTACTTGATCAAAACGTATAATGCTAGATTAAACGATGATTGGATAGAATGTTTAATTCTCTCAAACGCTGACTCTGATACCAACCTGTCACATCCCGGATTTCCAACCCAAATCCATACACGGTGGGCCCGGGTGGGAAGTATCGTGATGTTAGTTGATAACATCATAGTCAATTAAACACGGCACAACGGAAGTCTTGGAGTAAAATTACTATTACAAACCAAATGTTCCAAATACAAAATAATATACAGGCTCGTAATAGAAGATTCACAGGCGGATCATAAAATGCACAAAGAAAGAATATAAAACAGACTTTGGGTAGATCTAGGATTTGCAAGATCCTCTTATCACTACCGAGCACTTCTGGCTATTTTTGTATTGTACCTGCAAACTTCAGTCTTTGAAAATACGCCAGCTTTCGCTGTAAATACACCCAACTGTTTCATTTTGAAAACATTTTAAAATATGTTTTAAGTGCGTATCAGCACAACATCTTTTATAACTTGGGAAAGTTGGCGTTGCAACCTTGTTAACAGATTCACGTGTTTGTCCATACATACAGGGCTTAGTGCGAAAACCGAGACATGATTAACTACACACCATTTACGAACTCACGAAGGAGTTATCCTCAACGTCTTGGGTAATTGCATCTGAGCGTCTGTCAGGTGTATGCCTACACCCGCGCTAAGGTCGTGGCCATTATCTATTGAAATGAGCCGAGGATATCCAGGACACGGTAGTTAACCCCTGATGTTTAAGTTATCAAACAAAACTGATTAAACAGAATATGCGGATTTATTAGCCACAAATCGGCATTCGGCTGATCCCATTTCCGACAAGCGGTAATAGTTTACCGTAACCCAAGCCCGTATAGGGGAAATAAGTCGAGAGTATTTACCTGAGCTATTCTTCGTTTAAACGCAAGATTTATTAACTCAGCCGTACACAAAAGTACTAAGTGCAGCTAGCATTTACCGGCAAGTTTCTAGTCTGGATTATGGCATAAACTAACCAATTAAATACTAACGCTCTTATTTAAGTCATAGACTTAGACTGAGTAGCGTACTTGATCAAAACGTATAATGCTAGATTAAACGATGATTGGATAGAATGTTTAATTCTCTCAAACGCTGACTCTGATACCAACCTGTCACATCCCGGATTTCCAACCCAAATCCATACACCGGTGGGCCGGGTGGGAAGTATCGTGATGTTAGTTGATAACATCATAGTCAATTAAACACGGCACAACGGAAGTCTTGGAGTAAAATTACTATTACAAACCAAATGTTCCAAATACAAAATAATATACAGGCTCGTAATAGAAGATTCACAGGCGGATCATAAAATGCACAAAGAAAGAATATAAAACAGACTTTGGGTAGATCTAGGATTTGCAAGATCCTCTTATCACTACCGAGCACTTCTAGCTATTTTTCGTATTGTACCTGCAAACTTCAGTCTTTTGAAAATACGCCAGCTTTCGCTGGTAAATACACCCAACTGTTTCATTTTGAAAACATTTTAAAATATGTTTTAAGTGCGTATCAGCACAACATCTTTTATAACTTGGGAAAGTTGGCGTTGCAACCTTGTTAACAGATTCACGTGTTTGTCCATACACACAGGGCTTAGTGCGAAAACCGAGACATGATTAACTACACACCATTTACGAACTCACGAAGGAGTTATCCTCAACGTCTTGGGTAATTGCATCTGAGCGTCTGTCAGGTGTATGCCTACACCCCGCGCTAAGGTCGTGGCCATTAACTAATATAATGAGCCGAGGATATCCAGGACACGGTAGTTAACCCCCGATGTTTAAGTTATCAAACAAAACTGATTAAAACAGAATATGCGGATTTATTAGCCACAAATCGGCATTCGCTGATCCCATTTCCGACAAGCGTAATAGTTTTTCCATAACCCAAGCCCGTATAGGGGAAATAAGTCAGAGTATTTACCTGAGCTATTCTTCGTTTAAACGCAAGATTTATTAACTCAGCCGTACACAAAAGTACTAAGTGCAGCTAGCATTTACCGGCAAGTTTCTAGTCTGGATTATGGCATAAACTAACCAATTAAATACTAACGCTCTTATTTAAGTCATAGACTTAGACTGAGTAGCGACTTATCAAAACGTATAATGCTAGATTAAATGATGATTGGATAGAATGTTTAATTCTCTCAAACGCTGACTCTGATACCAACCTGTCACATCCCGATTTCCAACCCAAATCCATACACTGGTGGGCCCGGTGGGAAGTATCGTGATGTTAGTTGATAACATCATAGTCAATTAAACACGGCACAACGAAGTCTTGGAGTAAAATTACTATACAAACCAAATGTTCCAAATACAAAATAATATACAGCCTCGTAATAAAGATCCACAGGCGGATCATAAAATGCACAAAGAAAGAATATAAAACAGACTTTGGGTAGATCTAGATTTGCAAGATCCTCTTATCACTACCGAGCACTTCTGGCCCTATTTTTGTATTGTACCGCAAACTTCAGTCTTTTGAAAATACGCCAGCTTTCGCTTGTAAATACACCCAACTGTTTCATTTTGAAAACATTTTAAAATATGTTTTAAGTGCGTATCAGCACAACATCTTTTATAACTGGGAAAGTTGGCGTTGCAACCTTGTTAACAGATTCACGTGTTTGTCCATACATACAGGCTTAGTGCGAAAACCGAGACATGATTAACTACACACCATTTACGAACTCACGAAGGAGTTATCCTCAACGTCTTGGGTAATTGCATCTGAGCGTCTGTCAGGTGTATGCCTACACCCGCGCTAAGGTCGTGG
Source organism: Scalesia atractyloides (assembly GCA_947069175.1). Taxonomy (NCBI): domain Eukaryota; kingdom Viridiplantae; phylum Streptophyta; class Magnoliopsida; order Asterales; family Asteraceae; genus Scalesia; species Scalesia atractyloides. The sequence goes on from CAMTDV010000001.1 coordinate 71,717,003, forward strand.
CCATTATCTATTGAAATGAGCCGAGGATATCCAGGACACGGTAGTTAACCTTGATGTTTAAGTTATCAAACAAAACTGATTAAAACAGAATATGCGGATTTATTAGCCACAAATCGGCATTCGGCTGATCCATTTCCGACAAGCGGTAATAGTTTACCGTAACCCAAGCCCGTATAGGGAAATAAGTCGAGAGTATTTACCTGAGCTATTCTTCGTTTAAACGCAAGATTTATTAACTCAGCCGTACACAAAAGTACTAAGTGCAGCTAGCATTTACCGGCAAGTTCTAGTCTGGATTATGGCATAAACTAACCAATTAAATACTAACGCTCTTATTTAAGTCATAGACTTAGACTGATAGCGTACTTGATCAAAACGTATAATGCTAGATTAAACGATGATTGGATAGAATGTTTAATTCTCTCAACGCGACTTGATACCAACCTGTCACATCCCGGATTGCCAACCCAAATCCATATACCGGTGGGCCCGGGTGGAAGTATCGTGATGTTAGTTGATAACATCATAGTCAATTAAACACGCACAACGGAAGTCTTGGAGTAAAATTACTATTACAAACCAAATGTTCCAAATACAAAATAATATACAGGCTCGTAATAGAAGATTCACAGGCGGATCATAAAATGCACAAAGAAAGAATATAAAACAGACTTGGGTAGATCTAGGATTTGCAAGATCCTCTTATCACTACCGAGCACTTCTGGCCTATTTTTCGTAATTGTACCTGCAAACTTCAGTCTTTTGAAAATACGCCAGCTTTCGCTGGTAAATACACCCAACTGTTTCATTTTGAAAACATTTTAAAAATATGTTTTTAAGTGCGTATCAGCACAACATCTTTTATAACTTGGGAAAGTTGGCGTTTGCAACCTTGTTAACAGATTCACGTGTTTGTCCATACACACAGGGCTTAGTGCGAAAACCGAGACATGATTAACTACACACCATTTACGAACTACACGAAGGAGTTATCCTCAACGTCTTGGGTATTGCATCTGAGCGTCTGTCAGGTGTATGCCTACACCCCGCGCTAAGGTCGTGGCCATTAACTAATATAATAAGCCGAGGATATCCAGGACACGGTAGTTAACCCCCGATGTTTAAGTTATCAAACGAAACTGATTAAAACAGAATATAGGGATTTATTAGCCACAATCCGGCATTCTATTGATCCCATTTCCGACAAGCGGTAATAGTTTACCGTAACCCAAGCCCGTATAGGGGAAATAAGTCAAGAGTATTTACCTGAGCTATTCTTCTTTTAACCGCAAGATTTATTAACTCAGCCGTACACAAAAGTACTAAGTGCAGCTAGCATTTACCGGCAAGTTTCTAGTCTGGATTATGGCATAAACTAACCAATTAAATACTAACGCTCTTATTTAAGTCATAGACTTAGACTGAGTAGCGTACTTGATCAAAACGTATAATGCTAGATTAAACGATGATTGGATAGAATCTTTAATTCTCTCAAACGCTGACTCTGATACCAACCTGTCACATCCCGGATTTCCAACCCAAATCCATACACTGGTGGGCCCGGGTGGGAAGTATCGTGATGTTAGTTGATAACATCATAGTCAATTAAACACGGCACAACGGAAGTGTTGGAGTAAAATTACTATTACAAACCAAATGTTCCAAATACAAAATAATATACTGGCTCGTAATAGAAGATTCACAGGCGGATCATAAAATGCACAAAGAAAGAATATAAAACAGACTTTGGGTAGATCTAGGATTTGCAAGATCCTCTTATCACTACCGAGCACTTCTGGCCTATTTTTCGTATTGTACCTGCAAACTTCAGTCTTTTGAAAATACGCCAGCTTTCGCTGGTAAATACACCCAACTGTTTCATTTTGAAAACATTTTAAAATATGTTTTAAGTGCGTATCAGCACAACATCTTTTATAACTTGGGAAAGTTGGCGTTGCAACCTTGTTAACAGATTCACGTGTTTGTCCATACACACAGGGCTTAGTGCGAAAACCGAGACATGATTAACTACACACCATTTACGAACTCACGAAGGAGTTATCCTCAACGTCTTGGGTAATTGCATCTGAGCGTCTGTCAGGTGTATGCCTACACCCCGCGCTAAGGTCGTGGCCATTAACTAATATAATGAGCCGAGGATATCCAGGACACGGTAGTTAACCCCCGATGTTTAAGTTATCAAACGAAACTGATTAAAACAGAATATAGGGATTTATTAGCCACAATCCGGCATTCTATTGATCCCATTTCCGACAAGCGGTAATAGTTTACCGTAACCCAAGCCCGTATAGGGGAAATAAGTCAAGAGTATTTACCTGAGCTATTCTTCTTTTAACCGCAAGATTTATTAACTCAGCCGTACACAAAAGTACTAAGTGCAGCTAGCAATTTACCGGCAAGTTTCTAGTCTGGATTATGGCATAAACTAACCAATTAAATACTAACGCTCTTATTTAAGTCATAGACTTAGACTGAGTACGTACTTGATCAAAACGTATAATGCTAGATTAAACGATGATTGGATAGAATCTTTAATTCTCTCAAACGCTGACTCTGATACCAACCTGTCACATCCCGGATTTCCAACCCAAATCCATACACTGTGGGCCGGGTGGGGAAGTATCGTGATGTTAGTTGATAACATCATAGTCAATTAAACACGCACAACGGAAGTGTTGGAGTAAATTACTATTACAAACCAAATGTTCCAAATACAAAATAATATACTGGCTCGTAATAGAAGATTCACAGGCGGATCATAAAATGCACAAAGAAAGAATATAAAACAGACTTTGGTAGATCTAGGATTTGCAAGATCCTCTTATCACTACGAGCACTTCTGGCCTATTTTTCGTATTGTACCTGCAAACTTCAGTCTTTTGAAAATACGCCAGCTTTCGCTGGTAAATACACCCAACTGTTTCATTTTGAAAACATTTTAAAATATGTTTTAAGTGCGTATCAGCACAACATCTTTTATAACTTGGGAAAGTTGGCGTTGCAACCTTGTTAACAGATTCACGTGTTTGTCCATACACACAGGCTTAGTGCGAAAACCGAGACATGATTAACTACACACCATTTACGAACTCACGAAGGAGTTATCCTCAACGTCTTGGGTAATTGCATCTGAGCGTCTGTCAGGTGTATGCCAACCCAATCGGCATTACTATTGAATACCATTATCCAGACAAGCGGTAGTTTTAACCAGTTAATATCAAGCCGTAATATGAAAACTAAATAAGAGATTTTGACATGGCTATTCGATATCATTTAAACCGAAGATTTATGTAACTCAAGCCCGTAACAAAGTATAAGTACAGTAAGATAATTACCTGAATGTCTTTATAGCATGATTATGATAATAGCGTAACAAATGTAAAGTACTATACGGCTATATTATAGTAATGTACTAGTCGATAGCTAACTTATCAAAAATATAACGTCTTAGTTAATGATATTGATAGATGTAGTATTATCTAAAAGTACTATGACTGTTAATATGATGATTATAAAAAATCTGATTTTGATGACTTAATATGATAACGTTAAAATTTCGTATTTTGAACTAAGACAACAGTTACATTTCTTAATTCTAAACCATAATTAGTTATACGATTTGATAACGAGATAAGTCATGGACAAGTTCTATATACCATTATATTTTAAATAAGTTGTAATATCAGTAGAATATCAACTTATATGCCCGTTATGGTTTTAAAGTGAAACTATGCCTCATAAGGGCATTTTGGTAATTTCATATCTTATAAAAGGAACTTGAATATAATTTGATGTTATAACTATATGCATTATGGAAAAATAATTTATTTATGATATAATATCAGTAGGATATTAGTTATATGTGTAATTTATCTTTTTGACCAAACTATGCACCAAAGGGGCATTTTGGTCATTTTACACATAGTTTATAAATTATTTGGGATTCTGAGTTTGTATCATCTAAATGTAAAAATATTTAAAATAAGTTTTAGAATCAGTAGGTAACAAGTCTTGGTTAGTAAATATGGTTTAAAACCATACTCTGCGCCGAAACGACGGTTATGTCGTAAAATGCTGATTTGTGTGGTGTTAAGGTCAGGTTAACATGTCTTAGATATGTTATTTAATATAACATATCAGTAGGTAAAAGATTTATTTTGAAAAGATGTGATTAAAGCCATTTTATAAGCCACAAGGGCCTTATAGTCATTTATCGACATAATACAAAGACTAGCTCATAAACTCAGTTTATAATCTGATTTGACATCCCAAATAATCCTACTTATAATATTACATCAGTAGGAAACTCATTTTCAAGTTCATTATCATTAAAACCTCTTTTACGCAAAAAGGGCATTTTAGTCAAAATGACATAATTACAGAACTTGTGCATAAACTCAGATTCTGATTATGATCATGTAATATAACCTTAGAGGGTTATACTACATTATATTACGATCATAATGAAAATTTAGATCAGTATCTAACTAATCTAAATCGGGTCAGAATCAAAAGTCAAAGTAGAAGTCAACTTCGCGACTTTCGGTTGCGAACCGACCCTAGAACCGAAATTGACGAGCTGAACATGTTCTTACATGTTCTAATAATTATTACCAACTTGTTTAAGTGTCAAAACAGGTTTTATAACATATTAGATCAAATTATAACATTTCCGAAAAATGGTCTGTTTGACTTTTTAATATAATAACTTTGACCCGTCAATTGGTATAGCAAACGTGATCTTCAGGAGGTGCCCTTTATAGAGACTAACACCTATCTTATTACGATCACTTAGCCATGTTCGTTACGAACAATGGCTGGACCATAATGGTCTAAACCGAAAGTCAAGGTGTTTTTCGTAAAACGCTTGACTTTTAGCTATAATAGCCTATAAAAGAAAATGCAAGAGCAAGGAACACTTACCAGAGGTTCCTAGAATTCAATAGAACTAAGTTGGATGCTCCTTTCAGTTAGGAACTTCCAGAGGAGGGAGATAGAGTTGTCAATGAGAAAGGTGCAAGTTCAAATGGTGAACCTTAGCACCTATTTATAGTTGGAGAGCTTGAAGGAGGTGATGCCAGGTGTTAAGGGGTGTAAGAGGAAGCTTACAATTGTCCTAAAACGTGGCAATATAGTTTGGAAACCCATAGTTTCGAATTCATGGTTTTTGGCAACATGTGTGGAGGCCAAGCAAAAATTCTGCAGACATTGGCCTCTCACGCCCCGCGAGAGGCACAAGCCTTGCCTTTCGCGCCCCACGAGCGCCCCGTGGCCAGTTTCAAAGTTTGACACTTTTAGCCCCTCAACTTATTAAACCCACTTAATTTTTCCTAAAACACATTTTTGGCATATTTAGCCCTCTGTAGCCAATACTTGGCGTACCCGGGATTATGCCCGGACGTTGTCGAGCTCTCGGTTCGTTAAATGGTCACTCAGAGATATAAATTAACATGTTGACATTTTAAACCCCTCCATATCCAACTTTCACATATTTACAGAATCAACCTCTCTCGTCCAACAAGTGGCACGCATGAGAGTTAGGACTTTGTAAAGGATCATTCAGAGGCTCATTATATGCATGTTGACATATCAGTCACTCAAGGGTTAGGCATGCTGACATATCAGTCACTCAGAGACCAAGTTTAAGCATGTTGACATATCAGTAACTCAGAGGCTAGGCATGTTGACATATCGGTCACTCAGAGGCCAAATTTGAGCGTGTTGACACCTTTAGTCCCTATTAGTCTTTAATAGACTAAAAATAAAATAAAATACGTGTCACTATAATGTTGGACACGATTTTATGAGGTGTTACAAAAAACCAAAAGAGATCCAAAGCTACTTACATATTAAAAGGTGTGATGATCAGAGAGCCTTTCTCTGAGGTCAAGATGGATGACCATGATGAAGATAAAGGATTTGTCTAGGGAAAAAGTTACAACTAAGATATTTCTAGGTTCATTATCAAATAAAAGAATAAAAGATAGGTCAGAATAAGGGAGATTTTGGCATCAGCAAATCTACGGGGAGGTTGTTGGGTTATATAAGATCTATTGATTATGAAAGCCAAAACCCAAGGGAACCATCATCCCTACATGATGGAATAAGTTGAAGTATAAACAATAGTCCAAAAGTTTCCCCCTTGAAGGATTCCCAAACAACCACCCAAACTACTAGAATAGTACTGCGATCAAACAAATATAAAGACAAAGTACAAAGTGCTAGATTGTTAAAGTGTTGGGTCAACTAGTCAACAATCAAGTCAACAAAGTCAAAGCTAAAGACCAGAAGACCAAGTCAACATGTCAATACAAGACCATAAGTACTTGATTGCAAAAGTGCCAGAATCCTTCCAGCAGTTTTGAGATTCCAGATGTTTTTTCCTTTGTTTACAGTAGTTTCAATGTAGCAGTATATATGGTAACTAACCAACAGTTTTGTTAACTGTAGACAATTGCACTAATTAATAGGTTGTTTAAGGTCGTTTTCATGGTGACGTCAAAGAAATTCAATGCGTATTGTTATATCTTCTCTATGTCCGTTGTCCAATTGCTATTAATCGAGAGCTCGTTAATCTTTCTTTTCTTGTGTTAATTTTTAAAATTACATGGAGAAGTTTCGAATTTTCATCACATTCCCCATCTCATTTGACCTTTTCCTTCTAAAGTAGATCGCGGTGTTTCCTATCATCGGATTCTAGACTTATTTTTATGCATCAAGTTCGATTTTTACATTCCATATCAGTAAGTGGTCTGGATTTTGTGATCGACTCCAACTTAAATTTTTTTTTCCTTAAGTTCATAGAGTTCTGTTGATACTTTTCAATTGGTAGAATCACAAACAAATATTTTTATATAATCAGGGTCTAAAGCCTCGGGTACACCATACACACATAGCCTACAAATCATAAATCACTTTCAATCGGGACCGCTCTAACCAAATCAACTTTCCAAATAATGTAAACGCTATAGTCTCCTCATATAAACTTCATATTTTAGAAGTAACTGAAGTATTAATAGTTAAATGGTGAAGAATACAATCGATTAATGGAGATTCGCTTAAAAAACTTATAGGAATGTCGGAGATCACGAGGAACAATACACCCGACAAGGAATATAAAGGGTCTGCCATGCGGTACTTTTGACATCATTATGTTGTATTTGGAAAGCGAGAAACGTTAAGCTTTTTTTAATAGAAGAAATCAAAGCCTAGACGAGATATCAGAGGAGATAAAAGCAACCTCATTCTTATTGCTAAAAAATATGGGAAAATGTGTTAATTAGATTGGAGTAACGATAGAGCATAAATTTAGGACAAGTCACGGGCTTCGGCCCTAAGTGAGGGTTTTTCCGGTTCCAATACAAATGTATCCTGATGTCGTGAATTTTGTCAATAACCTATTTAGAGCATTTATTGACCGGTAAAAAATTTGAAATTAGTTCGGCCTACAGATATATGCCCCCCTCAAAGTATGTATGCACATATGTGTGCTGCTTTTATTGGTCCTTGTACTACAATTGAGTTAAGACAGAAATCTACATCTTCTTAAACATGATTAGCTTTAAAATCTGCATAGTTAAGAAAATTAAATGTGTTAAGATGCATACACGTGTGTGTCCATTTGTCATCAAAGATTACACATGTACCAATTCTTATCCTAAACATGAGCCCACACGACTACTGGTCAATCATTCTTCCAAACAAAGAATTACTTTTTCTAATGAAAATAATAATTGGTTTCTTATGGATATTGTATAATTTCTAAAACCTAATTGGTTTCTCATGGATATTGTTGGATATTATATAATTTCTAAAACCTATACTATAAATATTTTTGGGCCGTAAAATTCTCCTTAGTGTGCAACCACTAAAAAAAGCCTAATTGGGCCGTAAAAATGGGCCAGTCCTTAATTTAATCTTGTAGTTTGTAAGTTTCAAGTTAGATTTCTTTTTGGTTTTTTAATTGTGGGCCGTTGGGATGCAAAAATTGTTGTCTAATGAAATTTTCATGAACTTGATGTTTTGATATGGTTTCTTTTTTTATGTGAACGCATACGCCTTTCAATTTCAAAAAAAAAAAAGTTGGCTAATGAAATTTTCATGAACTTAATGTTTTGATATGGTTTCTTATTTTTTTTGAACACATATACGTCTTTCAATGATTTTTTATGTGAACACATATACTTCTTTCAATAATTTTAATATTCAAATATTGGTATATAAATTATAATTCACGTCTTTTAATCTATTTTATCTTCAAATATTGGTAGATTAATTTTAATACTTATATTATAATTCTTTAAATCATGTTTTGATGTAGTGTAAATTCCAAGTTCTATACTTGATTATATAATAATGAATGTAAGGTATGCATAGTTTCATCTTAAATTGATGGATTAGATTGAAGTAGCTAGTGACACTCAGATTCTCTAGCAATTTTTTTTTGTTTCACTTCATACAATTATTAGATATCTAACGTATGCCCGAATCAATGACAAGGCCTCAAAAAGGTGCTTCTTATATTTATAAAGCTTAAGTACTCTTTCACAAGTAAAGAATTGAAACAAAGCTTCTGAAACTTAAATGAAAGAGCCATCCTAGACTCAATTAGAGGTCCCTAAACGTAAGCAACTCGTATGCGGTGACTTAGAACTAGAAACTTTGCATTAGAGAATATATGCAATAGGTCACCTACATTCACCCTCAGTGTATTGCATATGCCACATTGGTTAGTTGAGAATGGTTAGAAGAAGCGTGTGTGGTGCAAGACCCAAGGCTTGGCTAGGGTTAGGGCAAGACAGGTACAAGTTAAGTTGAAAAGTGCGCTTTTGGAATCGTTAGCTGAAACAACCCAATTCATTTCTTTGTAAATTAATTTCTTTGCGAATTGAGTCGGACATTATACTAAAACGCAATTATTGAAATAAACTTGAAATAATCATTATATTCGAACGTTAAAATAATAAATATTCATACTAAATCACAAAAAAAAACATCTTTTTTATTATATTGGAACGTTACAAAAATCAATAGTCAAAACTATGAAAGATTACATAACTCCAAAGCCAAACTATTTCATTACAACCACTTTATATAAACTAATCAAAAGAATTATTGACCAAAAACCATATTTCCTATAAACTTCAAACTTCATATACCCATTTTCCAAACAAATTTCTATCTCCAACAAATGAATAAAAGAATAATAAAATAATCTACTGACCTTTTTACCCCTACAAAGAATCACTAAACTTTATACCCCTCCTGCATGATAAGACGAACTTCCGGCTGCTGCTCCGGCAGCCGGCTTCCAAGCCGACACGGTATAAAGCGGCTGATCCGACCAGCTCAACGTAACTCCAGCCGCCGCGCGACCGTCAAACATCTTCTTCTCCACTTTCAACAAACTCTCACCATACATTTTAAGTATCATCTTGCTCTGAACAAACTCCCGATCGTTGACTCCGGCGTTGACCAACCCACCAAGCTCAGTCATCATCCTCCACCACTGGTTAAACGCCACGTGGCGCTCAAATCTTTCTAACCCTTCACATGCAATTATGTTCCTAATCTCCCGACCAAACATTTCCTCAATCTTGACCCGATTACTGTCTTGTAGGGATACAACAGAATCTATACAATCAAAGATTGCAGAATAATATTTCAATGAGTTTGACACCCTCTGCTCCAAAACGACGTCGTTGTGCTCTGTTTCTTGCTCTACCATTACTACAATGCTTGGGTTTGTGCTGTTAATAAGCCCAAGAAAATCTTTAAGTGTGTTTCCAGTGTGATCATACAGCAGTTTATGAAGCTGGAAGATGCAGTTTACACCAATTGTTTCGCCTTCTTTGACATGAAGCATCCAGAGTCTAACATCTTCTAACCAGTCTACGACCGGATGGAACTCAAATTCTAGGTTGAGGGCTTCTGCGAAGCCCGAAAGGCGGGCTCCTGTGTCGAGGAGATCTTGTTTGGATTCGCCGATGCCTGTGATTCGAACGAGGCTTGGCGGGTTGGTTCTTGATGCTAAACTTTGGAAGAAACTTGGCCATTGGAGACCTTGTTTGATGTCGAAATCGATAATGTGGACTTTGTCTTTGTTGTCGAATGATTTGAGGAGAATTTCGTTGGATGTGAAGTGGATGAATTTGGGGATTGGGGTTGCTTGGTTAAGTAAATGTAACACGGTTGTGGTTTCTTCTTCGGTTTGGTTAAGTTCTCTTGGAGTGGATATGTGGAAGATATTGGGCCAGATTCGCGAAACCCGTAAAGCTAATGATTCTGTGTAGTATGATGCTAGTCGGGTCATCGATGAATCGCCTCGTGGTGATGCTAATTCGCCTAGTTTGGAGATGAAATGGTTGATTGCGGGTATGTTGTGGTTTGAAATGGCTTCTAAACAGGCTAAAAGTAAACTGATGAGCTCGAATCCAACTTCTTCATCATGGGTTTGGTTTCCAACTGCTAAAAGATCCAAACTTTGATTCGGGTTTGGCGGGCCCACCCCATTGGGGCTGTGTGGATCAAGATTCAAGCTATGATGCCTTTCTGGTGAACTACTGCTTTTTGAGCCTGAACCGGATGATGTTTCCTTCATGGCCCGTTGAACCGTTTCACCTAAATCGGCTAATTCGTTGACAAAACTCCATGGGCTGGTTCGTAAATCGGGTTGTATCACATTGCTTGGAGTTACCGAAAACGGAAGTGAAGTAACTGGATACCAAAAGTTTCCACTACCCAATTGGCCCAAACTCGAATTCTCTTCATGATCACCAAATTCGTCGAGTTTACCGCAACCCCTTTTCCTTTTAGCCCGAAAAGACTCGTCTTGCTCGTCTTGATATAGTCTTTTCAACCCCTTGTTACTGGTTCGGGCCACATTGTGCTTAAGTGAACAGCTGCTGATTCGGGCTTCAATCGGGTTGTTGTCAATCGAAAGGGTGCTAACGGGCTTAACGGGCTGGGCTCTATTCGGGTCTTTTCGTGGGAAGTTAGTGTTGCATGGTAAATCCAATCTTTGTGTGCTCATTGAAGGGAAATGACAAGCTTGAAACTGTGCAGATGGTTTAGTATGCCTTGGAGACAACAATGAAGAAGAAGAACAACCAGCCAACATTCTTTTTGAGTATATTACATGAAACTCGATTCGAATATTAAATAAAAAAAATTTAATCAAGATTTTTAAAGAAATTTATAGAGATTGAAATAATGTGTTTTGTTTGTGTGTATGAAACTATGAATGAATCTTTTTCAACAAATTAAATTTTAATAAATGAAATTCAATGCCAAAATAATTAATAAATGTGTATGTGCATAAAAGAATCAAAGAATTAGATGCAAGAAAAATTTAAAAGTTTACATCAAACTGAAGTTAAGATCATTAAAGAAACACTTGCCATAAATGCAATTCAATCTCCATAATGTCATAAAATGATTCAGAATTTGAAAAACACATTCCAGCAAAAGAAACCTTCAAGAACACCATAGTAATCTTTACCAAAAAAACCTGACTTTTTTTAAATCAAACAATAAAGATTGCAAACCCTAATCAAGAAATCAAACACTATAATCACTTCAATGAAAATCAAGAAAACCCCTGAAGTAAAAAAAATCAAGAATTTATGAATCTTTAAGAACACCCACCATTTAAAAAAAACACTAAAAACTAAAAACCAAGAAAACCCACCATTTTAACTCAAAAAAATCACTAAAAATCAAGAAATTTAGAATCTTTAACAAAACCCACCATTAAAAATCAAGAAATTTAGAGTCTTTAAGAAAACCCACCATTTAAACTGTAATTAAAACACTAAAAATCAAGAAATATAGAATCTTTAACAAAACCCACCATTTAAACAGTAAAAAAAACCAATAAAATTCAAGAAACTTATAATTCTTTAACAAAAGAAAACCCTAAAATCTAACACAAAAACTCTCTGTTTTTTCCACTCTTCCTCACCTCTCTCACTCTCTCCTACAACAACAGTAACACTCCAAAAAAAAAATTACGCAAACATACAATTTTGTTCTTATATAAATCAGAAAATAATGTGTTTTTTTACTTTGTTGTTGTCAGAAGAATGAGGTGGGTGTGGGCCGCAGGATGGAGATCTGACGGTGGAGAACAGTGGTGAGGTAATGTGACCGTTGTGGTGGGTGTGTCGGTGAAATATGACCGTTGGGTGGTGTACGGAAAGTGAGTTCTTTTACTGAAATGCACATAAAGGGGTGTCTGTCTCCTGGTACCGTTTGAATTGACCGTTTGTAAAAGAAAAACACCCAAAAGAGAACAATGTTATGTCTTTTTTCATCATGTTTTGTACTGGGATGATCTAGAACTTAATCATTTTGTTTTATTGTTTTTAAAGGTTAATATAGATTCAGTCAAATATTGGGTGGTTGAACTTAACAATCAAAGAATTGTAGTCTTGCATTCTTTGATAAGTTATTAGGGTTCGTTTTGGTATGGCGGGTGATAGATGTTGATGCTGATTTTAAGAGTAGGTTTCGAGATAGTATGAGTTGTTAGATTAAATGTAATAAATATATTTAATTATGTGTCTATAATAAGCATTTATATAATAATAGATCAAAATAATAAGTTATGCCTTATTATTATATTGATTGGTAATTGTTGAAGGACTATATTATCTTTGCTATAACTAACAGAGGTTTCCATGTAGGTGTATTTAAGGAGATCATTAAAACTGAAAAACTAAAAGCCTGATGAAAAACGTTTTATAAAATATGTTGTTCACATTTTCAGCATTAAATATGGAAAAATAATGAATTTTCATCGGGTTGTGTTTCATATAAAATCCGAATTATTGTTAAAATCGAAATTTACACACAAATACATTTAAGGTTTCGATTTCAGATGAAAATTTTATAGAATTCTTCTAAAGTGTTCTTTGTGTTCATTATAAAAATTCAAAGAATTATTAATGTTTTGGATGAATCGATAAAAATATTGTGTTCTTTCCTAGTTTTGGTTAATTTTTATCTACTTAAAATTTTGAAATTATATATGGTTTATAATAAAAGATTTCAAAATCTTGGATAATTGTAATATTTTGAAGTTTTATACAGTTTATCAATAAAAGATTTCGAAATTTTTTCGAAATCTTGCATGATTATATCCAAAGCATAAATTAGAAAACAATATAATCTATTAATTTCGAATTCTCACATCTTTACCACATCTCAAGTTAGAGATACTTTAGTTTTCGAAAATTAATTCACAATTAATAAAAAATGGGAGTTCACGATTTTTATTTCATGAGTAAGTTTTGAGAAATCTCAGAAATCAACAGAATGTAATTTTAAGAGAACTTTAGTTCTTTTGTCCATTATTTTTTTAAGGATTTAACAATTGAGAGAAGATAATTTTAAGAAAACTCTAGTTCTCTATTGTATTATTTTTTGAGGTGTTTCAAAATTAAGAGAACTCTAGTATTTTTTTTTCATAACTTTTGGGAGAACTCGACACTAAGAGAACTGAAGTTTTTTCTCTGTTTCCTTTACTTTTGGGAAAACTCAATATTAAGAGGATTCAAGTTTTCTATGCTTCCATTAAAATGGGAGAACTCAAAACTACAGGAACTAAAATATAAAAGGACTTAGCTTCTCTTTTTCAAAACGTTTTGAGATAACTCAAAACTAAGGAAACTTTTAACTCACTTTAGGAGAACCTGTTTCTATGGGAACTCTTAACTAATTAAGAGATCCTATTTTAAGGGAACCCATAATAAGAGAACCATAACTAAGAAAACTCATGATATCACAAACATAGAGAACTCAGAAAATAGTTAACCCAAACTCGAGAACTAACCGTTTTTTTCTCGAGAACCCATTCCTTCGTGAACTAATTTTCGTAAACTTAACTCCTCAAACTATAATCATGAACATTATTAGGAACTAACTGAGGAGTTCGATCTACGCTAACTGGGGTAGTTTGCTATTAACTTGATGGTTTTGTAAATGCTTAAACAAAAAAAATATTTTACAAAACTAGATGGTTTAACTTAAATGAGCTTTTGATGTTTAACTTCTATCCAAAGATTGTGCTACATCTACTTTATCATTCAAGTATAATTACAAGCTATGTTATTTATGCTTTATATACATGCCTGTCTCACTTTTGCCCAAAGGTGATGTGCTTCATTCATGTCTTGCATAACTAACCCGTGCATAACTAAGATAATTGTCTGTCACACCCTCAAATTCCACATGCTGAATTTTACCGCGAGGCACGTGATATTTCAGAATCAAGCCATTAATCATGTTGAACCATCTCAAATTAATTGTAAAAGTGTTTAACTACCACATTCAACATGAATAGTGATAATAGTTTCAATGTTTGAAAACGTTAGTTTAAGTTAACAGCGGAAGCTAAAGTTTAAAAATCTAGACATATTCAAAAACCCATAGTTGTTTAGCAATAATAATGAAAACAGTTTAACAAAAAGCCATGACACAATCCAAGTTGCAAGCTCCCATCTGACCCGTACCTAACATCCTACAAAGTATGCTAAAGTGTAGCAACAAAAAGTTGGCGAGTTCACAGTTTTAGTTCAACGAAAAGTAACTTCAGATACAAAACTTATAAAGGCATGTTACAGGTAGCTAACCCATTGTTAAGCAACTAAAGTTGTAGTACCGAATACTGAATGTGTATGTTTTCGTGCCCCACATCAATGATTATTGGCATTGATGCAAAAGGAAAGCTCAAAAGTTCACGCCCGGCTCCCTACACGGTGTGAGGTTTGCCAAACCTAATAGTGTTATCAACTAATACTGTTAAATCACTAGATCGATGACGAACATCAACATTGAAGTTGATTCATGATGTGAAAAAACATGAACATAGAAGATAGAGAAAAAGATGTAGGAGAAACTCATTCATTCATAACAATCAACACAGATTTACATTACCGCACGAGTATACATCTACTACACAAGCTGGTTTACATTACCAAACAAGTATACGTCTAGCTTTCTCTTACTAACACATAGTTTCTCTCTCTAGAATGTGCACACACCTTTTAAGGATTGCCCTAATCTAACCTATAAACATACATATATAGACTAGGGACTAAACCCGGACAAAACATATTGTCCGGGATAACAAACCAACTTATCTGAATTTATCTAACAGATTCGGAATGAACAAAAACTAAGTTCTTTCCGAGTTTAACTATTAAACTCGGAATTACAAGATGTACAAACATAAATAGGCAAGCCAAAGACACAAACTCGGACAAGATTATATTTGGGCAGGGTCACAAACTCGGAACCCACTATTCCGAGTTAACCTTGTAATCCGGAATCTTGTCATGCTTCATCATCTTTGACATTTTTGACTTGGACCTTTGACTTTGTTGATCGGAACCGAGAATCTAGAAACCGAATTTAACTCAAATATTTTGAATATAGCCCATAAATTCAGAATTCCCTATACTTAACAAATTCGGAAATTTTCTTTTTGAAGTCTGAATTTACATATATTATGAATTTTATCCACAATTTCAAATTATTTTTTTGGTCACCTATTTCGAATTTGTAAAGCCTATTCCGAATTTAAGCTATGATTTCCGAGTTTAACCTTTATTATCCGAATTTGGAATCTTATACTCCAAATTTGACATCCATTATTCTGAATTTAGCTTATAAATTCGGAAAAACCTTAAACTCGGAACACAATCTGATCAAATAAATATGGACTAGATTGAAACACAAATTCGGACATAATCACACACCTCACAAATTCGGACACCAAGTAAACTCGGAACTAAATCCGAAGTCTCTTAAATTCGGAACTCTTCCGAATTATTTCCCATGCGTGACTTCACACAAGGTCACCAATAAAATCGGAAGTTACATTCTGAATACACAAATTTGGACAAGAAAATCTCTAACAGATACATAAATTCGGACAACTTTAGTTTCGATCAAACCTCAAATTTGCAAACTTTGAAAACAAGACAACCAACTGAGATCCGAAAAATGCTAACACTGCACAAATTTCCTCAAATCTGAACCAAAATCATCCAAATTTCTTCAAGTTCTCTACAAAAAATTCATGTCTTCATAATGTTTGATAGGAGCAAACATCAAATCAAGAGCAACGGTGATTCGGAAGGCGGTTAGACCATTCCGAATCGTTAATCATGCTCTGATACCACCTGAAAGTCCCCGGGACCCCTTGGATCGATGACAAACAACATCCACTTCCCTCGAACAAAACGTGAAACATAAACATAAACAAGATAGAAAAATGTAGAAGATTCCTCTTTATTATTGAAATAATCATCACATAATAACAAACCAAAAGAGTATACATCATCTTCCCCAACCTGGTTTAGGTCACACATACCTAAATCAGAACTTTCTCTCTTTAACACATAGTTTCTCACTCTAGAATGTGCACACAGCTTTTCTTAAGAGTTGCCCTAATCTAACCTATTAACACATATATATATACTAGGGACTAAACCACCCAAATCTGAATTTACCACATAAATGCAGATTACAGATTCATTATGACAAAATCGAAGTACATAAGAATATAAAGACCTTCCGAGTTTATCAATTAAACTCGGACAAGGTATCAAACTCATAATACATTACAAATCATTGTCAAATTCGGAATAACCAAAGTTCACAAACTCGGACAAGGTATCAAACTCGGAACCCGCTATTCCGAGTTAACTTGTAATCCAGAAATTCTCAAGCTTCGCCATATTTGACTTATTTAACATGGACCTCTAACTTCGTTGACCGTTGACAAGAGCTGATAAAGCACAGTTACCCGGCAAGAGCTGTACTTACAGACTCCCCTTAACTGTTGCTATCAGTTTTGTCTAACACCATCTACAGTCACCGGATACTGCACTTACAGACTCCCCCCTTGACTGCTGATATCATGTCTGCTTTCAACTTTTGAAAAAGACTTGATCTTTTCGGTAGAGCATAACGATCTTCAACCCTTATAATAAAAGACTTGCTGATGTTCACTTAAATGGCCGCTTTGAGAAACCCGAAGAATCCAACATCAAGCACTGTAGATCCTTCCCTCAAACTAATCCCGAATCAAGTTAACGCGAACTGACCTACAACCAAATGTAAGAATATCGCTCGATCTTCAAACTTAACCGACAGAAGAACGAAACGTCGTATTTCTAATGCCTAACATCGAATGCTTCAAATTCTGCAAAGACGTGAAGTTTGGTTCAATAAATTAATAGCAAAACTAACTCCAAAAATGTACATCCACCATCTTGATCAAGGTCTTCAACTGAGTGGCTGAAAGCATTTCATCTCGAATCTTCAAGATCCAATCTTGTATCTTCACGAATCCACCAATTATCTGATGACATTCTTCTCCGATCTCCTCCTCGATGTAAGAACTTCCTAATTATTTCGAGAATTCGACTAGCCACCAACTTGGAAGAGGGACCAAAAGGACTGATCTTCTCTACTCTAACCGACATATAATAAGGCTCAATCAACTAGTTGCTAAATGAACAATTAGCTTTATCACGTCAACACTTAATCAAACCTCGAACAAATTTGACGAAACACAATCACACATTAGCTCTAAATGGTATCATGTTTTAAACTTTTCTGCACCGGCGTGATTAAACCTTATTTAATCTCAATATTGTAAAAACGAAAACATTTCATTGTCACACCACGAGCTTTTTGAAATTTAAAAGAAAATAGGATATTTCAAATTTTTACTCCCCCTCTTTCTTTGTAAACTTTCAAAGTCCAAGCCACTTCAACTTCGTTTCTCCTTGAATGCCCGATAAATGTCCCAAATTCTCCCAAAAACTCTAGTACGGACCAAATCCAAACACCGAGAAACTAGTAACTGAATTTAACTCAAATATTCTGAATATAACCCATAAATTCGGACAAAACCAACAAATTCAGACATTTTTTGGTCCGAATTTAACATATTTCCGGATTAACAAATAAATTCTGGATTTAATTAACAAATTCAGAATAATTTTTTTGGTCTCCTAGTCTGAATTTTAACACTTATTCCGAATTTTGGCATGTTATAGTCCGAATTTGGCATGCTATAATCCGAATTTAGCATATTATTCCGAATATATCTCAAACCCGGACTCACTATGTGATCTAACAATTTCGGACAAGTTAGAATAACAAATTCGGATACAATTGAATACCCAAATTCGGACATGTCAGAACCTCAAATTCGGACAAGTTTAAACCTCAAATTCGGATAGATCAAGTAAGTCTCTCAAATTCGGACATGATAAACTCGAACAAGAATCTAGTCCGGATTCTACATTACGTGATGTCACACCCCGAATTTCCAACCAAACACCGGTGGGCCCGGGTGGGGAATAACGAGACGTAAGTTGATATCATCATGATCAATTAACAAAGCATAGCGGAAGTCTTGGAGTTAAATTACTATTACAAACCAAATGTTCAAAGTACGAAAATAATATACAGACGGCTTGTAACGAAAGATCCACAGGCGGATCGTAAAATATAAAAAAAATGTGTAACAGACTTTGGGCAGATCTGAAGATTTGCAAGATCCTTTTATATCACTACCAAGCAGCTTCCAGCATATTTCGTATTGTACATGCAACTTAATCTTTTGAATATAAGTCAGCTTTCGCTTGTAAATACAATTAACTGACTCGTTTTGAAAACATTTCAAAAATGGATTTAAGTGCACAGGGCACGAAAAAATCTTTTATAACTTGGGAAAGTCAGCCTTGTAACCTTGTTAACAGCTTTACATATTTGTCAATACATATGGGGCCCAGTACAGAGACCGAGACATGATTAACAAGTGGCAAAGGAAATATATGTTTTTCAAAAAAGAAAAAAAATAAAAATATGTTATTAAAAGTAAATATAATAGTCAAATATTATAATATATTAAAATAAAAATAATAATAAAAAGCTATATATTATTATCATAATAAAGTTA
This sequence comes from Scalesia atractyloides, assembly GCA_947069175.1. Lineage (NCBI taxonomy): Eukaryota > Viridiplantae > Streptophyta > Magnoliopsida > Asterales > Asteraceae > Scalesia > Scalesia atractyloides. The sequence goes on from CAMTDV010000001.1 coordinate 71,736,006, forward strand.
TTATTCATGTTTGTTCAATAACAATAATATATATATATCTATATGTATAATATTTAAGGAAAATAAGTTATTAAAGAAAAATCAAATCAAATCAAATGAAAACTAAACATATTAAAGTTTAAAGTATAATAATAAATCTATTCAAACATATATAATTTAGTAATAAGAAACTAATAAAAAATAAAAATCAAATCAAATAAAACTAAATGTATTAAAGTTTAAATTATGAAATAATAAATTTATTTAACATATACAATTTATAATAGGAAACTAATAAAAAATAAAAACACAAAACACTATTCATCATAACTTTGTAAAAATATAAAAAATAAAATAAAAAAATAATATAGTTTTCATATGTCGAGCGTTGTGGCGAAACCAAACAAATGATAATGTATAACAAACGTTATTTGAAAATAAAGCATGTTTAGAAAGTAAAACCATTAGAACGGTTTAGTTTATTATCGTACCGTTTTATGATAACAAATAAATAATTTATTTTGAGTACAACTCTGTTTTTAACAAAACTTATAATGAAATATCGAGGGAAAAATGAAATATAACTACGTACCTGATTTTTTAGAAAAAAGTTATCATTGTAAATTATTAAAAATAATATCAAATTAATTGATAATTTAATATATATGCTAAAAAGGAAAAAGAATTATAAAGAAAGTGGCAAAGGAAATATATGTTTTCAAAAAATAAAAAATAAAAAAATAAAAAAATGTTATTAAAAATAAATATAATAATAAAATATTGTAATATATAAAATTAAAAAAATAATAAAAAGCTCTATATTATTATGAAAACAAAGTTATTATTCATGTTTCATCACTAACAAAATCTATATATATATATATATATATATATATATATATATATATAATATTTAAGGAACATGAGTTATTAAAGATAAATCAAATTAAATGAAAACTAAACGTATAAATATTAAAGTACAATAATAAATCTATTTTAACATATATAATTTAGTAATAGGAAACTAAGAAAAAATAAAAATCAAATCAAATATAACTAAATACATTAAAGTTTAAATTAATTTTCTATAATATAATAAATTTATTTTAACATAAATATAATTTAGTAATAGAAAACTAATAAAAACGCCAAACACTATTCATCATTACTTTGTAATTCGTAGTAGTAGTAATAATAATAATAATAATAATAATAATAATAATAATAATAATAATAATAATAATAATAATCGTTACTTTGTAATTTGTAATAATAATAATATAAAATTGTTTAATATAATCTATACTATAGACATTTATGATCATATTAGGTTAATTCTTATGGATAATTATTATTTAGTTTAATCTCTTCTAGTTAATTATAGATAACCATCTGACTAAATATTATTTAGTTTAATATCCTATGGATAATTATTATGTATTTTAATCTCTTCTAGTTAATTGTAGATAACTCTTCTACTAAATTTTATTTTGTTTAATCTCTTCTACTTAACTGTAGATAATTATTATTTAGTTTAAACTTAATGTATATTTCTCATTTATAAAATTATTTATTTGATTTCTATATCATATGACAGACACCTACTTTTTATTTGTAATATATAAATTTACTCTTTTTCTTTTCGATGATGTAATTATCTCTAGTTAACTTTAAACTTTTACCATAGTATATATAATGCTAGACATAAATATAAAAACACTTTGGATGGCACCAATAGCTTAAGATATAATATAATTATACGTCTAATATACACTTTTTAATAAAATAATACCAAACAAATTACAAATATAAAATCATTGATTTTACTAATAATAACAATCTTAATTTTTTGATACAATTCAAAAAGTATATAACTAAAAACATATGACATTATAAATAAATAAAAATTTTATTAAATCTTATCATACTTTAAATGTCGAATAAAATACTTCTATTTTTCTAATAAAATATTATCCTTGAATTAAATTGTTAATTTAAGATATTTTTAAATAACCAAATTATTTATAACCAATACCAAACTTTGTATTAATATATAATTTATTTTTATTTTCACTATTAAAATAATATTATATCGATTTATTACATAATTTTTGAACAAATTGTATATAACTTTCAATATTGCTTTATATATAAAGTTAGATTTCTTACGGTTTTTTTATAATTTATATTTTATCACTCAAATGGTTATATATCTGCTTTTTGAATAACATGTTTGACCATTGTATATTCTTTTCAATAATTATCTCTGCAATCACCATATCTATCGCGTACCGTGTATATCCATTAATTTTTTTAAATATAATTTTCTTATTATTTGATATATAAAATCATATTTATTCAAGCCGTGTAATACACGAGTGTTTAAATGTACAATTTTTTATTATTTGGTAATCAATCTTACATTTATTCAACCTGTGTAATACATGTGGTTTTGAAGATTTAACTTTTTTACTATTTGGTATATAAAATTACATTTATTCAACCCGTACAATATTGTTCTTATAGATATAACTTTTTATTATTTAAATATAAAATTAGATTTACTCAACCCATGCAATAAAGGAGGTTTTTAAAGATATATTATTTTATTATTTAATATATAAAATTTATTTATTCAACCTGTGTAATACATAGGATTATAACCTGATATAATATATAATTGTCTCCGACAAACATGACCCTAGCCTTTTATTTAAGTTTAAAGAATATAGTTCATGTAAATGTGGTATACCTATTATATTATATTATATTATAATATATTATATTATAATATATTATATTATATTATATTATATTTATTATTATATAATTAAACATTATTATGATTAGTAATTTGATTTTTATAATAATATATATATTTGTTTTTCATATTTTTATTATTTCAACATTATAATTAATATTATTCTATTTACTTTTAATGTTAAACATATTTATTTAATATATATATAGGGTAGTGTTTTAGAGTGAACACTAGGTTGAGAGTGAGCTGTGTGAACTAATCTGAGCCATTGGATTATATCATCTAGAGATTTTTAAACAATGGCAAGATTGTAATTATAATGTTGTAACTTCCCTTTAAATTAATTGGCAGAAGGGTATTTGCGTCTTTTGTAAATTGCATTTATTAAACAATATAATCAAAATTCCTAAAATCGTGCTAGTTTCCGTATATACAAGATACACAATTGTTAGTGTATACACATGTGTACAGTCTCGCTAACTATCAATTTATACAAGATACATCGCTGTTAGTTTATACACATGTGTACAGTCTCTCTAACTATCAGTTTATACAAGATACACAGTTGTTAGTTTATACAGATGTGTACAGACTTTTGATACATCTGTGTATTTTGTAGTCCACGACCTAGTTCCGTTAGGAGTTTCATATACGGTTTAATCCGGAAGGGACAATTGGTGTCCAATACCTAGTTCCGTTAGGAGTTTCGTATACGTTATTAGCAACTAATTCTACACGGTTTAAATTTTGGAGAAGTAATTAAACATGTGAGAGAGAGCTAATATCAATTTTACCCTTTTAATCTAAAAAATAATCAATGGTCAAGATTAGTTCACTCGGTTCATTTTCAAGTAGTTGTTCGCAAATGATCCTAATCCTACATATATATATATATATATAACCCTAAACATATTTCTTTAATTCTAACTTCAATGATTTTATTTTTTCAATATTACTATTACTTATACTTTATAAACAATATCAGTATCGTATATCATGAATAGTAATTTGATTTTTGTAATAATATATATAGTTTTTTTTTCATATTGTTATTATTTTAATATTACAATTGATTATTATTATCTTTATTTTTAACCGTAAACATATTTATTTAATTAATAAATAAAAGTTTAATAATATAAAAAAGTATGGATAAAATATATGAAATATATGAAAGTACAAAAATCTTTAATTAAAACACAGACATACGAATATAAACGAACGAAAATGAATGAATGTTCACGAACACCTTACCGAACATTCACGAACACAATTGAACGAACGAAACCTTTGTTCATGTTCGTTCATTTAACTAATCGAACGAAATTTCTTGTTCATGTTCGTTCGTTTATTAAACGAACGAACCTAAACGAACTTCCCGCCAAACAGTTCACGAACTGTTCGCTGAACGTTCGGTTCGTTTACAACCCTAGGTGCGATGTCGTACTACACGTATATATAATACTATATTTGTTTTGGTACGAGTTCGGCCGAACTCGTACCCTTCTATGTAGTACGCCCTGATTGCTTTATAAAATTTATTTACCAACATTTAAATTGTAGTTCGAGAATGTATCGTAGATTCCGAAATGAAGAGTTTTTAAATATGATATAAATGATTGTCATAGACCGAAAGAAATATTACAAGCATCATATAATACTTGTAGAAGGAAAACTTGACTGTAAAGACTATTTTCCAACAACTATAAAAAGATAGTTGTTTATTTATATTATTTGAGAAAACAAAAGTACTTTTTTATAAAACATCAAACTCCACGACTCTTTGTCTATCCACTCTATTCAATATGTTAGATTAATAGATTATCACTAGACAAACTACACAAACTCTTTGTCTACGCACTCTCTAAAGTTAGATTATCACCAGACGTACGCCTAATAAAATATTTGATTTGTTATAAATATTTTCTTTTTTGGTTTTATTAAATGTTAGATTATCACCAGACGTACGCCTAACAAAATGTTTGATTTGTTATAAATATTTTTTTTTTCGGTTTTATGAATTTCAACCTTTTCTAGTTTAAAAGGTAAAAAATATAAATATACTATGTTAGAATCCCGTGCATTAAACGGGTTGAATAAAATAAATATAGTTAATAATGAAGATTTAAATATTATAAAACGGTTTTATGATTAAATATTATTGATTTTTTAATTAAAAATTATGATTAAATAATAGAATTTAAAAGAGAGTGAAATAAGATGGAAAATAAATCTTCCACTCACTAAGTTATAATATATGACGCAAAATGATAACAACAACAATAATAGTAATAATAAAAGTATTTTATGCAGTTTAGTACATAATTTGTAGAAACACATTTATCGTACGTCATGATAGCGTTAGGCTATAAATCGGTTATCTTTTATATAGTTTCATTTGTGTAACATCCAGATTATAGAACCACATAATAATAATAATAATAATAATAATAATAATAATAATAATAATAATAATAATAATAATAATAATTTTTTTAGTTGGAATATAAAAGAAAAACATAACCTTAAGAATTTTAATAACAATATTAAATTTATAAAGTAATCAAATGAATTCAGTTAGGAAATATATATAAATAATATTTGAACCTAAAGAATACTAAAATAAATAAAAAACGTATATATAATTATGGCTTATCACTTATCAGTTAGGGTAGGAAAAACATTTTGATGATGTACAACACGTGTCCCCCATAGGTTTACTTTATTATATGGTATAGATCCGGAGATAAAAATAGTGGATTGAGAGTTTTATGTATGATTTTTAATATTTTATATTTAATTCACAGTGTTAAGAATTTATAATTTTGAGCTCATTTACTAGCTATATAATGACGGTAGTTATTAGAAAGTATAATAATGAAAAACATTGGCTTATTTTAGACTAACAATTTGCAATCTTGCGTAAATAGAGCATGGGCCACACTAACACGCGTAAAGGAATCCTGCAAAGTATAATAATGTATTAAATAATGATTACTTATATAACTTATATTACATTACATTAAAGATCGAGTCACATTATGACGTGTATGGCATTTATATGAATAGTTTACTTGTTATGGATTGAGTGACTAGGTATCATGTATACTATAGGGTTATTTATAACCAAAAATGTATCAAGTGTTATTTTTTTTGTTTGTATGCATGTTTAAGAGGAAACAATTATGACTAGAATGAAATGTGAGCATGTATATTGTAAGAGTTCTGGAGTCTGGACTCGAAAATGAGAATCATATCTTGACCAGTTTTGGGGTTAGACCGGTCGGTTTGTTGTGATTACACTTGAGCGCTGGTGGTGGTTAACTTAGGCGTTAGTTTTGTATGTTTTTGCTAAGTTGGCTTTTGTGTACAAGTAGTAAAAGTTGAATCTTACATTCAACGTTAATGATACACGTCGGGCAACAAACGTATAATTATAGGCTTGGCGCGTATGGAATATTCGGCTTGGTTCTAGGTTGGTCGTGCAAACAAATCATAAACTTTTGTAATCCAAGTTTTATATAAACAACTCCACATGAGATCAATATTTTAATTTTTTGGTACAAAATCAATAAAGATGGAAGTCTCTCTAGTCTGACAATGGGCATTATTATTATAGAGCACCCATGGCTTAAAGAGATGGCGAATTGCCTATGGATGGTGCGGTTTTGACTCGAATGAAGCGATTTAGAGCGATGGACAAGTTAAAAAGGCTCGCTTTGAAGGTATGCTTCTTAAGAAAAAAAACAATCTATTTCATTTTCTTCGGCAATATGGCCTTGCTGACATGGTCATTATTAGGCATCCAACCTTTGTGTCTACTAACAACTTTGTGAAATATCTTGATAATATATAACAAGTAGTTTGTTTGTTAAAGGTTATCGCGGAACCAACAGAAGAGATGAAGGGTTTGAAACAAATAATCAACATCGATGGAAGCGGTTCCATAACATATGAATAACTTAGAGCACGACTAAAAGCTTGGATCCAGACTTGTAATGCAACAACTCATGGACGCTGTAAGCTATTAACCGCATGCTTCCTTTGACTTGTGAGGTCAAACTATCTACTTTCAAATTCAAAATCGATATTGCATCTGAGTTGATTTTATCCGATGCTATCAGTAATGGTTACATTTCATCATATTCTTTGAGAAGAATCCGATACTTGATATCAATTTCAAAGTTAAAAACAAGTTCATTTGACCTGAAAAGTCAAACATAGCTGAACTTGCTTGTTTCTCATCACTTTGCAGGCTGATGTTGATAAGAATGGAACAATTGATTACACTGAGTTTGTCATTGCAACAATGCGTTGACAGGGAAGAAAATTTGTATAGAGCATTTCAATTCTTTGGCAAGGACAATAGCGGGTTTGTTTATCCGAATCTCATTACTAGTCTTTATATAATTTGTTGCTTGACATAAGCTCTGTTACAGATTTATTACTAGAGATGAGTTGACACACAATATGGCATAAAGTCCTTGATGATGTAGATACCGATAAGGTTCAAAAACTAACACGGCAAAATTATTAGCCGAAAGTAAAAAAAATAATAAGTGGCCATTTGCTCATTAATATGTACATTCATCAGCTTCTTGTACAATCTCTATGGTTTATGACCATGGACCATTTGAACAGCTCGGCACTTGAATAAAGTCGGCCTGAATTGGACTACTCATCCATATACGGGACCTTGTATCAAAAGAAAATGCTTAAAACAAAAGATTAATTAGTCATCGTGTTCTAAAGTTTAGATTAGTTACAAAAATATAAGAATCCAATGGGAGACTTGTATTCAAGGTATACAAAACACAAACTTATCTGGTTGACATTGTATTATTTGCAAGTATTAAACATCCAATTAAGTTTTTTCACCAGATCCGCTCTTCTGTATTCAACAGCTATTTCTTTAATCAAAACTAGCAATCCTTCAACTGATGATCAAACGTTGTTCTTCGCGTTCACTGTCCCAAGTGGATGCTGTGAAATACAAGAAGCATCTTAGAACCCCAAAATCCAGCACAACAGCATGCATACACTCACCTACAAGATAAAAAAGTTAAAATACAACTAAAAAAATTATATTCTATTTCTAAGTAGAACTGTTACCTCATGGATGAATTAACATGACTTCATCTTCCAGGAACGATCCTGTAGTTGAGAACAACGTCCTCGGTCTTTTTCCAATATAAGCACGCACCGTAGCTAAGCTCATGTCAGGTGTCAAGATCTAGATAACATCATATTGATGCATTTATATCAAAACAAATAGGGGTGTGCACCGTACAATATGCTTTATATCAAAACAAATAGGGGTGTGCACCGTAACCAAAACGTTCGGTTTTGGTTTTAGCAAGGATTCATTTTTTGAAACAAAATCATCTAAGATTCCAAAATATGAAAAGTATAATCCAAAATTTAAGAATCTTTCTTAGATGTTTACATCTAAGTTATTATATTGGAATACTGAATTTTAATAATCCTAACTATTAGTTGTTGGCCGGTAACGGTCCCGACTTCAAAAATAACCAGTGATGGTCCCATCTTTTCATATATTGTAAACCAATGGACTTTTATGAAACCGAAAAGAATAAGAAGACAAAGAAATTAAGGTTCTGTTAGTAAAGGTCCATTAGTTTACAACATGTACCGTTGCTGGACAACTGCTAATAGTTTGGATTATTAAAATCCAGTATTCCTATTACATATAACCTTTTTAATTAATCTTGTTCACATAGACCCAACATTCTAATCTATTTTTATGTATCTCTAAAGTTTTTATTAAGACATTTTCTTTTATAATATGATAGAAACTTGAAATTGAAAGAGATTAAATTAATAGAAAATCCAATTCGAGAAGGATTAAACATCCATTACAAAGGTAAACAAACCCTAATTTTATATAAAAACATTGACATCTTAACACAATACCTATTCTGCCCTATTTAACATAAAATAAAAGATAGTAGGTAATAAACTGCTAGAAAACCACCCACTACTTGCTTCCAGAACTGTTCCCCCCAAAATTAATTCCTGCTAATAATTAAATGGGTCAAATACCCATCTGGAGCTGCCCACGAGAAGTGGGTCGACCAAGATTAATACTTTAAAAATCATTTAATTTTTATATTAAATTTTGTTATTTTTTGTATCCAATTGAAAAATCATTTCAGTTACAAATAAACATGTTAATGTTTTTATTATTAATTCTTAACATTCAAGAATAAAATTAATAATTCCTACTAGCATGGGTTAAACACTTATACAGCTTAAACATAAAAATATATGGATTGGGCCTACTATTATAACTGATCGGTTCGGCTTTTTTGTTGTTATTGAAAATTGTTATCCGAAAATCAGACCGTCAGTTTTTGTTTCGGATCGCTTTTGTCGGTTACGATTATGTTATTTCGGTTTTCTGCTCACCCCTAAAAACAAATATATTTAAAAAGGTTGAACACTGTGATTGATAATAAAATAAACTTGCCTGATTATTGCATAAGATTTCTATAGAAGGCTTAGGTTTTTGCCACGGTTTCAGTCCAGATCTAAAAGACCCGTCTCCTCCACTGGGAGCAAAAGTTCCATCGATACTCAAACTATCCAATGGTTTTTCCAAAACCAACTTCTCCAATACATAATTAACAACCTATAAAACATATTTACACAACATAATTATTTGCGTTATTGCATATCATTAACAAAACATGTTTTACACAATACCTTGTGTATTTTTAGAATACGAGGTGCACTCAGCTTCCCTTGTGTCACGGTTTGGGTGGTTGAACCTTCATATGGCTGTAAATAGAAGCTACACCTGGAAATTTTACAATTTAGTTAACTTTCTAGTGAAAATGCAGAAAATAAGTAGAGTAAAATGTCATTTTCATCCCTGAGGTTTGGCCTGTTTTGCAACTTTCGTCCAAAGATTCTGGATCCAACAGATTTGAAATCTTGCCATTTTCATCCGGCTCGTTAATAAGTCAGGGGTATTTTCGTTAGCTTAAAGGGAATTCGGTCCTTCTCACTTTATGTACAAGCATTTAGCATATAATGTACTAGTATTCGGAACTCTTAAAGTTAACAAAAAGGACGGAAATACCCCTGACTTAACAGAGAAAAATGGATGGAGTTAACGAGGTGGATGAAAATGGCAAGACCTCAAACCTTTTGGATCCAAAAACGAAAAAACAAACCTTTGGACGAAAGTGGTCAAACCTCATGGATGAAAATAGCATTTTAGTCAAATAAGTAAATAAATGTAGGAAAGTAATTACTTGGTATTTTCTCGTGGGGGTAAACGGTTATGCAAAACGCAATCTAGAACCCACCAAGGTAAATCTTTATCATCTTCAGTCCCGTCCATTTCCGTAATTTTCTTTCTCCATGGGCCATTGTGGGACCCCTCAGTAATAATTGAAGGAGGGGAAGTAGTTGAGAACTCAAATGGAGGATAAACTTTAGAGTCGTTTTCAGGTGTGCCGTCTACTTCAACTTTTGAAAGTGTAATACTTCTAGTAGAAATATCCCTGCCAGGAGGCAGTTCCCCATTCGCCAAAGGGTGGGACCCGGGTTTGTGCTTTTTCTTAGATAGCCAATGAGCCAATAGTCCTTTGAGGGTTTCTCGTGCCAAGTTAATCTGTTAATCACATTAGTTATTATTATCATGAAGCTTGAGAGTATATATTTACCTTCATAAACACACACCAAAATAAATACAGGAAAATATGCACACCTTGTCATCCTCGGGTTTTTCGGTGATGTTAAGATCCATAGAATACAACTCTGCAGAAAAGCACTGTGGGGTGTCCAAATGCACAGAGAGGTTTCCGAGCCTACTATCTACAGCGAACCAAGAGGGAATGCTGACCTGGAAAATATTTGTAGCGTATTAGATTTAACAAAATTGTATAAAATGGTACATGTTACAATGCATACCATCTCAAACAGTTCTTCTTTCTTCTTTTCAAATGAAACCTGAAAGAACACACATTAAAGTGAATGCATATATGCTAATAATAATATGTAATCATTTTATTTAGATAAATAAGTAACCTGTCCATAGTTCTCAATCACAACACCTCTAGTGATCTCCCAAAGCTTCACAGAACCAGCATTATCCTAACAAAACATGTTAATAAATATTAAATTATCAAAAAATTAAAAAAAGGCAAAATTTAATGCTACCTAGGGGGTGCTAAACGGGTTGTATTCGCGGGTTGGCGATTTCAACCCGACCCGAACCCGAAAATTTTAGACGAACCCGAACCCAAAATTGTGTCATACATATGAACCCGAACCCGACCTGTTCAACCCAAAAAATTTTATTTTTTAATTTTTTTCAGCAAATTAATATATTAAAACTAACATTTACTACAAAAAAACACAAATTTATATAATAAAATTACATTAAAATCATAAAATATTATGTCAATTTCCCTTTTTAAGTTATAATTATGACAGAAAATTACACACCAAATCAAATTTATGACATAAAACATATTGTAAAAATATAATTTTAATATAAATGGGTTAAACGGGTCAACCCGCCAACCCGACCGGGTTGACCCGAACCTGACCCGTTTAGCTAAACGGGTTCGCGGGTTCAACCTGAAATTGACCCGAACCCGTTTAGACTAAACCCAAATCCGCGAATTTCGTGTTAGGTTCGTGTCGTGTTTTTGGGTCGTGTCAGAAGTTCACACCCCTAATGATACCTTAGTTAGAACATGTCTTTTGTTGTTCAAAATTTCATACTGTATTATCCCCGGAATTCCATCAATACTGAAAGTCGGTTCTTTATACACAGGAACCTACATGAAACCGGTATCAAAATCAAGAAATGAAATTGATTTAACTCAGAAAATAGAGTATAGACGAAAAAAAAGACTAACGGGAGTAGATCCTTCCATGGAAGCCCGTGCTCGTGAAAAGGACAAGTTGCCAGCTAGGAATGAACCGCCTCGTTGAAACACCTTTTGAGGATTTCGGCCTTCAGCGGGCCATCTATGAACAGAAGAATCAGTGGTTGCAACCCAAATACCGTGATCGTGCATTGCTAGTTGTTGAATAGGATTTTCTTCTGTGCAAAGCAATATACTCTCCCTAGTTGCAAGGTCCGTTAAGTACAACTACAAGTACAAGAATATGTTGCCTATAAATTCAGAATCAGTATGAATGGCGTATGAGTGCACATAGAAGTTAACTTACACAAAGATCTCTTCCGCCACTATAGACATGGCTGAAATTTGGAGTACTAGCAAGTGCCCAAACAGAATCGGTATGAACGGCATATGAGTGCACACATCGCTGCTGCCCAAGATCCCATAATCTACAAAATGGAAAAAGATATTATACCATGGTTATCCAAAAAAAAAAGATGGGTCTGTGTATGATATAACCACGCTAGATCAATGTTTACCTGATCATAGAATCAGAGGACCCTGATAAACAGAACCTGTATCAATGAAATTAGAGAGCCATTAATAACCAAACAACATTTCAACAGTAACTTTGAAATCAGAAATAAACTTAAGTGTAAAACTTGAATTCCATATTAAATTAAAGCCCAGGTAAAATAACACACAAACCTCCCGGTGGAATCAAGAAGCAAAGCCCTAATGTTATCTGTATGTCCTCTAAGCTTCATCATCTTTGAACCAGTTCGCGTGTCCCAAACACGTATAGCCTCCAATAAATCAAAGATTATGAGAAACTAACACTTTAAAGTTTAAACTTCAATAAAAACTATGATAATGGCTAATTACCTTTTCTGTTCCACCAGAAACCAGAACATTTCCAGTATCATTCATCGCTAATGCATACACAGATTCTTTATGTCCTTTAGCAGAGATAGGAACATATCCTTGAGGTAAACTTGTTTGCATTGAAATGTTGTTACTTGAGCCAATAGTACGTAGACTAGAAAGTCCCGAGCCATTGGTGCCGCTAGAACGGTCCTCGTCGGCCGCCTCGCTGGACTTGGTGACGGGAGCAAGTGCAGCTTCAACGTCCCAAATAAACACCTCACCACAGAGCCCGCCAGAGGCCACAATATTGCCCTAGAATCCATAAACAGACATATGCAACAACAATATTATTCTATATCAGATGTATCGAACCTATTTTAAGAATAATTTTGTTAAAACAATTACGTTTCTTTCTGCTGCTGCAAGACAAGTGACGTAATCTGTGTGTTGACGAAAAGTTCTTGTGCAAGTTCCATCAGAAAAGCAATCCCATGCCTGATGATACAATGTAACATAATGTTACAAATCTTAATTTACTGATATAGTATATTTAGTCTTACACTGAAAACAAACCTTGACGGTAGTATCTGAGGAGCAAGATACAAGAGTATTCCCTCCTACAAGGACTGCACCATTGACCTGTACACTTTAAAAGTTTTATTAAAACTGCATTTAAAGTTGAATTAAGAACAAGTTTATTTCGTTATTTTCAAGTGAAAGTTAGCAGGAATGAAGAATCATACCCAGTCAACATGAGATTCAAAGGTTGCTGAACATGTGGCATCCTCCTCATTCAATTCCCATCGCCTTAAAGTACCATCACGGCTCCCTGTGAAGAGGTAACTTGAGTTATCTGGTTTTGATGGCTTTGATACAGCCAAACAGTTTATGCCTGCACAATGCTGCAAAAAAAAGATATTCCTCATGAGTGTTCTAACTTTTAAGTATGTGATTACTTTCTAGAAGGTTGTATTAAATTATGCTGTGCCTACATACAACAACAAAAAGAGGCTTTTTTCACATAAGCTAACACAAAAATGTCATTGAACTACACTATACATTCATAATTTAACAATGAGTAAACTACAATTTTACCCCCTGGGATTTGGGCCCGCCGACACCCTTACTCCCTAGTGCCTTACTCCCCCCCCCCCCAAACTCTTAATCCTTTCGGTCACCACCACCATATCCGATTCCCCCTCATCCTCCTGAACCAAACCAAATAACATAAAAATCCATCTCAAGCAACACATAAATTCAGTTCAATAAAAAATCGATATGTACAAAATCCATCTCCAAACCCAGTTTTATTATCACCGGCAACCCAACCCCAAAACGCACCCACCCACCACATTATATATTTGCTTTTTTCATTAACTCAATGTTACACTAGATATCAAAAACAAAACTGAAGGGACGAAGATGAAGGAAGGTGGTGGTGGGAGAACAACGTGATAAAACAGACGACCGGCATCTTCTCCGGTGGATTATCCACGTCACCAGACCTGTTTGTACTTGTTTCATAGCTAGCTCCTAAATCATGCTTTTATATGTTTGTTTGCTAAGAACAGAAGCAGAAAACAGAATAACTTATTGTTGATGTGGGAAATGGGTTTTTGTAAGCCATTAAGTGATTTCAATGTCACATTAATCTGAGAGATTATTTTCATATATTCTGGTGTAGTTGGTATGTATATTACTTTCATTTTATTGTCTTAGTTTGGGGAGATTTTTGATAATTAGGTTATGGAAGAAACGAAAATAGTTTGCCGGAGAAGACGAGTTACAGGTGCTCCGGTGGTCGGAATAGTTCGCCGGAGAAGACGTGAATTAAAGGGTGTAAAAGCGAACGAGTTAAGAAAAGGGGAGGGGTGTAACTGATGTGATTGAGTAAAGTGGATGAAATGACCATTTACCCTTTGACCGTTGGTGATAACGGTTGACTTTAACAGAGTTTAGGTCCAGGGTCCAAGATTGATGCAATCAGGAAACGTCAGGGTAAGACAGCATTTTTTTGGAAATAGGGGGTAAGGGTGTCGGCGGCCCAAACCCCAGGGGGGTAAAATTGCAGTTTACTCTTTTACAATTTGCACAGACCTACTTAAGATTAAAAGTAATTTAAGATGTAAATATAGGATAATCAGCTAATTAAAACAGACAGGAACCTTTGTGTCATCAGTGTCATTCAGTACATATGTAATTCTCTTCTCTTTACGAGAACGGACCGAATTAGAGGCACTGCCTGCAATTCCCACACGATGCATTGCAGAACTTCCTGAAGAAAAACAAAAACTCAAGATATGAGTCTACTATATTCTAGAACATTATTTATAGTAAGTTACATGGGGTAGTTAAAATCATTGTGAAAAAAACATAAACTGTTCCATATGCGTTCTACCCCAACTCATTTTGTCTATAGGAATTTTAGCAAACAACTAAGATAATATACACAAACTAAAACTGTTAGGCATAAAAGTTTGAATATTACAATATATTAATCAGAATCTAAAAACACAATACCACATATAAACTTAAAAGCATGTATGAGGTTTTAAAATACTATATTAGGGATGAGCAAATGGTACCGGTACCGAAATTCCTGAACCGGTATATTTTCGGTACCGACTTTTGACGTTTTCTGTACCGGTACGGTACCGATATTTACCAGTTTTTACCTTCAAATTTGGGGATTTTCGGTACCTATACCGAACTGTACCGTACCAGGTATTTTCGGTACCGGTACCCATATTTGGGGATTTCCAATACCGGTTGGTACCGAACTCATCACTATACTATATATCAACTACCAAGAGTCCAGGATGATGTGGAATTTTTAGGATGTGCCATATTTATCCTGAATCTACATTGGGTTCAAGATATTCACACATATAACCACCATTCCCTTAAGTTTTAGCACCCATATAGATTGGGGTGGGACCCAGTCCCGCCTGCCCTCTTGAGTCTTGACACCTGTATGCACTCTCCATATACGACTTTACATTCTATGCACGGTTATACAATACTTAATCCCATAACCTTAGGAAAAAGCCCATTGTAATCATATATTCATATCATGATCCATGGTGTTTACAGATACATAATATCCCTATCACCAACCTATTTCAATTCTTTTATGTCCAAGTAAGGGGCAAGTGCATAAACATTATTCGACATTATAAACATCTTTCACCATTATGATTAGTTGTTCACTAATAATATTTTAGCATTCATCGTCAATTCCAATTATGTCCTCTTCGTAAGTCTTATCTACTGTAGAACCTAACTTGTATCCCTAACTACCATGATCTTTATTCCATTAGATCTTCCATCTATATTTTGTTTTTCAAATACATGCAGTAAATACCTAGTTTCCGTTTAGGATATCAACTAGATGGGCAACTTACGACTTAATTCCAATTTCCAACTACTAAATCATATATTCCTATCATACTTCTTTAATATGTTTTTTTCTATTTAGGATATCAACAAGGCCATGCTCCTACTAATTCTCCCAACAAACTTCACTTACGAAAAGGAAACCGTGCTATATCTACCGTAAATCCCCCCACTACACACTGACACTTGAAGAAACTGCAGAAATTTCATCTGATCTTTTCATTTATACACTCTTAATTTAGATACAAAATTAGGTAAAAACCTGTTTGTTCCCCTTATCAACTATATACAAACAAGAAAAACTTTTAACAGTAAAGCAATCTAATGCCATCTTCAATGGGCTCATTACTTTCAAAGTTTCAAACAACACAAATACGAGCGACCAGCGGATTTGCTCGTCTTTGGCTGGGCTGGGGGAAACATGCTTGTGTAGACCTCACGGGGGTTTCCCCTTTGGTTGGTTTAAGGGAAAACGGGTTTGTAGCTGGACAAGCGGCAAGAAAGGCAAAATCAAAGAAAGTGGATAAGCACGCTAAAGCTTGCGCAAAGAACCAGCATGTCTTTGTCCCTTTTGCCTTTGATACTTTTGGCTCCCTAGCGCCAAAAGCTATCCACTTCTTGACAAGGGTTCAACGGGTCGTTTACAGCAATTGTTCAACCAGGGGGCAAGGGTTTGTATTTGGAAGGTTAGGGTTTGCAATTCAGAAAGGATTGGCGGCGCAGCTTGTTGCCCGGCTCCCTTCTGTTTTGATGTAACTTGGCAAGTTTTCTGGCTTATATATGAATTATATTTCATTTAAAAAAAACTAAATTACTAACTAAATGATCATAGTAAACAAACACAATACAGCTAATTTAAATTGCCTATAAATTATCGTATCTACATGAGAAACCCTAAGCAGCATAAGTATATCGAATTTCATTGAAATGTAATAATCGGCAGTATTAATCTGGATTGTTGCAATGAATAGAGTTGTTGAAGCTTACCAAACGATGGATCAATAGTCGATAGAGAGAAATACGACAGCCTGATCCTTCAGAAATTGAGTTTATGTTGTTCGAGTGAAGTGAAATTTGCCATACGAATGACGCTCATCTGAATCCAAGGGCATCGCATTACTATAAAAAAATAGTCATTCCTCGGGTGGGTGTAGGGATAAACTGGGTATCAATAGTACAGTTATCGAAAATCTAAAAAAGTGGGTATCGGTATCGAATTTATCTGGTTTGGTACGGTTCAATACTGGTACAGATATTTGAGGGTAAAATCCGATAAATAGCGTCAATGAAAATATACCCGGTTTGATAAATTCAATACCGAATACAGTTTGGGTTGTGTTGGGTCCGGTCTAGATGGGCTGAACAGAATATCAAATGAGGATGGGCGCTACAGAGTGAGCGGGTCAGGATGGGCGATCGCACACCTAGTTAAGCCCTAATCGCCTTATTCTTCTTCACTCTTCTTAATCAACGACGATTCCTTCAATCGCAGAGCCCTAATCCTCCTCTTGCTGCTTCAATTTAAGATACAATATTATTTCTTGTTTCTCGCTACTTTAACTTGAGATAGACAAAGCCCTAATCCCGTTGTTGGTATTTGGTAACAATCAGTTTACTTTAATATCTTGTTCACGAAAAACCCTGATTTTCTTATTTTTTATTTCAAACCTAAATCAGTTATAGTTCTTGACTTGTTATCTGATTCTGAGTTTGACACTTATGAATTAGATATTGTTCATCACTTACATGTTTCAAGTGTTAAAAAAAGGGTTTGTATTATTCGAATTATACATAAAAAAACACACAAAGTTCTAATATGAATATGTCTATATGTGAGAAGAAACATGGCAAAATTACTTCCTTGGATCGTTTGTAATTTTGATTCAGTGCTAGCGGTAGCTGAGAGTTAGGAACTTACGATGCATAAATAAGTGAAAAAAAAAGATTAATTACAAGGGTTATTGTGTTACTAACCATCTCCTAATATCATATAGTATTTTTATAATATATATATATATATATGATTTGGTTCAAGGAAGAACCAATCTCAAAAAATAGAAACCCTCTAAACCAATAGTATATTGACACATCAATACACATATTTCTTTTTGCAAAGAGACAATTGTGTAATTGCACACACCCCACTATCCAATGTCTAAAACTCACACATATCTCTCACACACACGTATTTTTGGTTTTTCATTTACATTCATATTAACACGTACATACATTCGCTCCACCTTCTCTAGACAAACAAACACACAGAGAGAGAGGGGTTATCAAGGTTGGGCGGCTTTTTCCGTTTCTGACGACCGAAGATAGAGAACAGGTGTCACACCCCGATTTCCAATCCGAAATCCATACACCGGTGGGCCCGGGTGGGGAGTATCGAGACATCAGTTGATAATCATCATAGTCAATTAAACACGGCACATCGGAAGTCTTGGAGTAAAATTACTATTAAAACCGGATGTTCGAAAATACAAATAATATACAGGCTCCTAGTAGAATATCCACATGCGGATCATAAAATGTACAAGAAAGAATATAAAACAGACTTTAGGCTGATTTAGGATTTGCAAGATCCTCTATCACTACCGAGCAGCTTCCGGCCTATTTCGTATTGTACCTACAACTTAGCCTTTGGACGATACGTCAGCTTACGCTGGTAAATACACCCAACTGACTCATTTTGAAAACTTTAAAATGTTTTTTTAAGTGCAAAACGGCACAAAATCTTTTTTTAATGGAAAGTTGACCTTGCAACCTTGTATCAGATTCACATTTTTGTCAATACATACAGGGCCCAGTACAAAACCGAGACATGATTAAATACACACCACTCAGGACTCACGAAGGAGTCATCCCCAACGTCTTGAGAATATTGCATATGAGCGTCTGTCAGGTGTATGCCTACACCCCGCGCTAAGGGCGTGGCAAATAACTATTGTATTTAGCCGAGGATATCCAGGACACGGTAATTTAACCCCCGATGTTTAAGTTATCAAACAAAACTGATTAAAACGAAATATGAGGTTTACTAGCCACAAGCGGGCATTCGATTGACCCCATTTTGGACCAAGCGGTAATAATTTACCGTATCCCAAGCCCGTATAGGGAATAAGTCGAGAGTATTTACCTGAGCTAGTCTTCTTTTTTTATATTTAAATAACTCAGCCGTATACAAAAGTACCATGTGCAGATAGCATTTACCGGCAAGGCTCTAGTCTGGGTTATGGCATAAGCTAGCCAATTAAATACTAACGGTCTTATAAACCGAATAGTGTACATGATCGATACGTATAACGCTTGATTAAACGATGATCAGATAGAATGTAGTTTAATCCCAACAAGTACTTGACTTGTATAATATGGGTAAACTATAAACATTCTGGATTTTGAAACTTAAATGACAAGGTTAAACCCATTTCGGTTAAATTCCGTAAACTAGTTACGTATAATCAATCGTACGCTTATAAGCGATAATGGGTAACCGGATAAGTCATTGACAAGTTCTATATGCCATTATATTTTAAATAAGTTAAGATATCAGTAAGATATCAACTTGTATGCCCGTTAAGGTTTTAAAACGAAACTATGCCTCATAAGGGCATTTCGGTAATTATATACCGTTTAAAAGGAACATGAACATATTTTAAGTTTATAACTATGATTATTCTGGAAAAATGAATTATTTGTGATATAATATCAGTAGGATATCAATTATGTGTGTAATTTATCTTTTATGACCGAACTATGCACCGAAGGGGCATTTTGGTCATTTTACACATAGTTTATAAATTATTTGGGATTCTGAGTTTATAACATGTACCTACTGTAAATATGTTTAAAATAAGTTTTAAAATCAGTAAGTAGCAAGTCTTGGTCAATAATATGGTTAAAACCATACTATGCGCCGAAACGGCGCTTATGTCGTAAAATGACGTCTTTAAGCGATGTTTACGAAAACTGATGTTAAGGTCAGATTTAAATGTTTAAAATATGTTATTTAATATAATATATCAGTAGGTAAATGATTGACCTTAAAAAGATTTGATTAAACCATTTTATAAGCCACAGGGGCTAAAATCGTCATTTATCGACATAGTTTAAGGATCTGTTTGAAACTCAGTTTATAACTTGGTTTAACATCCCAAATAATTCTACTTATAATAAATCAGTAAGAAACTCATTTTCAAACTCATTACCATTTAAAACCTTGTTTTATGCAAAAATGTCATTTTGGTCAAAAATGACATAATTATGGAACTTGCGCATAAACTTGGATTCTGATTATGATCAAGTAATATAACCTCAGAGGTTTTGCTACATTATATTATGATCATAATGAAACTTTAGATCAGTAGTTAATTAATCTAAATCGGGTCAGAATCGAAAGTCAAAGCAGAAGTCAAACTTCGCGACTTTCGGTTGCGAACCGACCCTAGAACTGAAATTGACGAGCCGAACATGTTATTTCATGTTCTAATTATTATTACCAACTTGTTTAAGTGTCAAAACAGGTTTCATAACATATATAAGATAATTTTATGATTTTTCAAAAAAATGGCCTGTTTAACTTTTTAATATCATAACTTTGACCCATCAATTGGTCTAACAAACATGATCTTCAGGAGGTGCCCTTTATAGGGACTAACACCTGCCTTATTACGATCACTTAACCATGTTCATTTCGAACAATGGCTGGACCATAATGGTCTTAACCGAAAGTCAAAGCGTTTTCCGTAAAACGCTTGACTTTTGGCTATAAAAGCCTATAAAATAAAATGCAAGAGCAAGGAACACTTACAAGAGGTTCCTACAATGCAAGAGTACTAAGTTGGATGCTTCTTTCAGCTAGGAACTTCCAGAGGAGGGAGAAGAGTGATTAAATGAGAATGTGCAAGTTGAAATGGTGAACTTAAGCCCCTATTTATAGTTGGAGAGCTTAAAGGAGGTGAAGCCAGGTGTTTAGGGGTGTAAGAGGAAGCTTACAAGTGTTCCAAAACGTGGCATAGCTGATTACAAGTCCATTGTTTCGAATTAATGGTTTTGTGGAGTTTTGTTTGGCTGTCAAACAAACTTTCTGCAGCAGACTTGTTCTCGCGCCCCGCGAGAGACCCAAGCCAGGTCTCTCGCGGCCCGCGACCGCCCTTGGCCAGTTTCAAAGTTTGACACTTTAGCCCCTTAACTTTAAAAAGCTTCTAAAAACCATTTTAAACACCTTTTTGACACATTTAGCCCTTCGTAGCCAATACTTGGCATATCTGGGATTATGCCCGGACATTGTTGAGCTCTCGGTTCGTTAAAAGGTCACTCAGAGGTATAAATTAACATGTTGACACTTTTAATCCCTCCATCATCCAGCTTTCAGATATTTACAAAATTGAACCCTCACGTCCAACAAAAGGCACGAATGAGAGTTAGGACTTCACAAAGGATCACTCAGAGGCTTATTATAAGCATGTTGATTCTGATGTCACTCAGAGGCTGGGCATGTTGGCATATCAGTCACCCAGAGGCCAAATTTCAAGCATGTTGACATATCAGTCGCTCAGATGCTAATGATTTAAGCATGTTGACATATCAGTCACTTAGAGGCTGTTATTTAAGCATGTTAACATCGGACTGTCACTCAGAGGCTCAGTTTGAGCATGTTGACGCCTTTAATCCTTATTGGTCTTTAATAGACTATATTTAAAATACAACATGTGTCACTATACTATTGGACACGATTTTACAGGGGGTTACATCCTCACCCCCCTTAAAAGAAATCTCGACTTCGAGATTTATTCAAAAAGATGGGGGTACTTTTGTCGCATAGTGGACTCAACCTCCCATGTATACTCGGGACCTCTAAAGGCGTCCCACTTAACCTTTACTATAGGTATCAACTTTCTTCGGAGCTTCTTAACCTGTCGATCCTCGATCAAAATTGGTTTCTCAATAAACCTCAGGTTTTCATCAATTTGCACATCCTCGTGCGATATTGCTAGAGACTCATCGGCTAGACATTTCTTAAGGTTAGATATGTGGAATAAATCATGGATTCCACTAAGCTCCTCAGGCAACCTGAGCTTATAAGCTACAGCGCCGACACGTTCAATTATCTCGAAGGGTCCTATATATCTTGGGCTCAATTTTCCCTTCTTTCCAAAACGCATCACACCTTTCCAGGGTGACACCTTTAGCATGACTTTATCCCCTACTTGGAATTGAAGAGGTTTACGCCTCTTGTCAGCATAGCTCTTCTGCCTATCTCTGGCAGCTTTGAGATGATCATGGATTTTCACAATCTTTTCCGTGGTCTCCAGGACAATCCCTGGTCCTGATAGTTGGGCTTCCCTAACTTCTGCCCAACACACGGGCGTTCTGCATTTTCTCCCATACAAGGCCTCAAAAGAAGCAGCCTTGATGCTCGTATGATAGCTATTATTTTAGGAGAATTCTATTAGGGGTAAGTGGTCATCCCAACTTCCACCTAAATCAATCACACATGCCCTAAGCATGTCTTCCAGTGTCTGGATAGTACGCTCACTTTGACCATCAGTCTGTGGATGGTAAGCCGTACTGAAATTTAATCGTGTGCCTAACGATTGTTGGAAACTCTTCCAAAAGTGAGATGTGTATCTAGTATCTCTGTCGGATACAATAGATATTGGCACCTCGTGTAGGGACACAATCTTGTCCACGTACAACTTAGCCAATTTGTCAGAACTACAAGTCTCTTTAATTGGCAAGAAATGTGCTGACTTAGTCAGCCTATCCACTATAACCCAAATAGTGTCATTACCACATTTGGTCTTAGGTAACTTGGTAATCAAATCCATAGTTACCATTTCCCATTTCCAAGTGGGAATTTCAAGCTGTTGTAGAAGTCCTGACGGTTTCTGATGTTCGGCTTTAACTTGCGAACACGTCAGACACTTAGCTACATAAGTGGCTATGGATTTCTTCAAACCCATCCACCAATAATTCTTCTTTAGATCTTGATACATTTTGTCACCACCCAGGTGAACAGAGTATCTTGAATTATGCGCTTCCTGGAGGATTAGATCTCTGAGTCCTCCAAAGATTGGAACCCAAATTCTATCATTAAATCTTAGGATTCCATCCTTTCCAGGCATTAACTGATCCACAGTTCCGTCTAATCCCTCATTAGGAATATTAGCCTCTAACAGGGCTTGTTTTTGCGCATCTAAGAGCTTTTCACTTAAGCTATTTCTGAGCTCAATGCTCTTGGCGTTAATCCTAATAGGTTTAACTCTTTCCTTGCGACTTAACGCGTCAGCAACTACATTTGCCTTGCCGGGATGGTTGCGAATCTCGCAATCGTAATCATTAAGTGTTTCCATCCATCAGCATTGTCGCATGTTCAATTCTTTCTGATTGAACAAATGCTGGAGACTTTTATGGTCTGTGTATATAACACACTTTGTGCCATACAAGTAATGTCTCCACAGTTTTAGTGCAAATACAACGGCACCCAACTCCAAATTGTGGGTGGTGTAATTCCTTTCATGCACCTGTAGTTGTCGTGATGCATAGGCAATTACCTTGCCGTTTTGCATTAGCACACAACCCATGCCGGTGTGCGAAGCATCACAATAGATAACAAAGTTCTCAATACCCTCGGGTAGAGATAACACAGCAGCGTTGCTCAACTTGTGTTTTAGAATCTCAAAAGATTCTTGTTGCTTTGGACCCCAATTATACTTAACATTCTTACGGGTCAAGGTAGTTAAAGCAGTGGCTATTCTCGAGAAGTTCTCAATGAACCTTTTATAATAACCAGCCAGTCCTAAGAAACTACGAATTTCAAATGGGGTCTTGGGAACTTCCCAATTCATGATGGCTTCAATTTTGGCGGAATCCACTTGGATACCATGCTCACTTACCATATGTCCAAGGAATTGGACTTCTCTAAGCCAAAATTCACATTTAGAGAATTTGGCATAAAGCTTCTCTTGCCTTAATAATTCTAGGATGCACCGAAGATGTTTCTCGTGATCAACTTGATTACGAGAATAGATAAGTATGTCGTCTATGAAGACAATGACAAACTTATCCAAATACGGTTTGCAGACTCTATTCATGAGATCCATGAACGCTGCTGGTGCATTTGTGAGCCCAAAAGGCATCACTAAGAATTCGAAGTGACCATAGCGGGTCCTAAAGGCTGTTTTGGGAACATCCTCGCTTCTAACCTTCAGTTGATGATATCTTGATCTCAAATCGATCTTGGAGAAATAACTAGCCCCTTGAAGTTGGTCGAATAAATCATCGATCCTGGGCAGAGGATATCTATTCTTAATTGTTAACTTGTTTAGCTCCCAGTAGTCAATGCACATCCGCATTGAACCGTCTTTCTTCTTTACAAAAAGGATAGGAGCTCCCCAAGGCGAGGAACTAGACTGAATAAAGCCTTTCTCTAAAAGTTCGTCGAGTTGTGTTCTCAATTCCTTCATTTCCGTTGGTGCTAGCCTATATGGAGCTCTAGCTACGGATGCTGATCCTGGTAGGATATCTATTCTAAACTCCACTTGTCTGTCTGGAGGTAGGCCTGGTAATTCCTCTAGGAATACATCGGGATATTCTGAGATGACTGGTTGATCTTCAATGTTCGGCTTTGGTTCATTTATAGTGACTTGTGCCTTGCAGATGACACAGCCTCTTCTCAAACACTTAGATGCCTTAAATAATGATATCCTGGCAGTCCATAGTGTGAGTCTCCGGGAATGGTGATTATTTCACCAGATGGGGTTTTAATTTCGATGAGCTTTTTATCGCAGGCAATACGGGCTTGGTTATAAGATAACCAATCCATACCTAAGACAACATCGAACCCCGCCAATTTCATTGGCAAAAGAGAGATAGGGATGGAATGATTCTTAATGGATATAGACCATCCATTAAGAATGGAACAAGCAGTTTCTAAGGTTCCATCGGCAAGTTCTATCTCATATGTTTTGTCTAGAGTTCTTATGGGTAAATTTAACAGTTTACTAAACTTATGATCAACAAATGATTTATCCGCACCCGAATCAAAAAGAACTCTAGCATAGATATTTTTAATGAGGAATGTACCTGTTATGACATTGTCGTCATTAACAGCCTCTCTTGCAGTTATTTGAAAGGCACGAGCATTCCCCTTCTTGGCCTCTCCAGGCTTTACGTTATTATTCTTAAGAAGCTTAGGGCAGTTTGTCTTTATATGCCCTTTTTCGTTGCAGATGTAGCAAATGACATCCTTAAGATCTTTACAATCTAGGGTCTTATGCCCTCTCCTTTTGCAAATACCACAAGGCCTCGCTTGTGAATCAGAATTACACTGTAGTGTCTACGGTTGCAAGTCTTGCAAAATGGCATTACAGCCGACTTGCCTTGGTTCCCTTTGAACCCGAATCTCCCTTTATTTTTTCTTATTAAACTTATGGGAGTTGTCATCTTCCCTCTTCCTTTTTCCGTCAGTTTCAGACTTAACTGCCTTTTCTCTTACAAGATCAAGGGTGAGAGAGATATATAGGTCTACAGCAGACCTATAGGTATTAGGCTGAGCAGCCTTTACCATCCCCTTAATCTCGGGCGCTAATCCATTAATAAAACGCACAATGCGTTTGGATTCAGGGGTGATTAAATAGGAAACTAACCTAGATCGGAAATTGAAATCGGAAACATATTTCCGACAATCTAGGTTTCTCATAGAAAGAGACAAGAAGTCGGTCTCTAATTTCTCCACCTCATGGGGTGGGCAGTAGGTTTCTTTAATAAGGTCCACAAATTTGGACCACCCCAAATTATACAGGTGTACTTTTCCTGTAGACTGAATCATAGCTTTCCACCAGATGAGCGTATCGTCCTTGAAGGACTGTGATACATACTTGATCACATCCTTATCAGCACAGTTGCTGATATCTACGATGGTTTCCATTTTGTCCAGCCACTTTAGGGCTTCCACAGCTCCTTTTTTCCCATTAAAGTCTCGGGGTTTACAGGAGACAAAGTACTTGTAGGTACATCCGTCTTTAACAGAACGAGACCTTTCCGCAAAATCTATTCTCCTTGGTTCACTCTTCACATTCGATGAGTGAACAGAGCTCTCTTTATGAGTTGAAGATGGTGGAATTGATAATGGCTTAGAGCAAGTAGCACTCGACTCTCTTAGCTTTTCTATGGCCCTACCCATGGCCCTTTCCACAGCCGCATCAATGCGAGCTTGGAAATCATTATCATTTATGGCTACATTTTCAGCACTCTAGAGTTGACATTCTGATGGCTACTTTGTGCCTCATTAGAATTAGCCATTCTTCAAAGCTTTGGTTCTATATACCAAATAAAATTTCTCTTAGCCATGGTATAATAACCATATCGGCTTTTAAACATTGGATATACGAAAAATCCATTGCCTATACTAGTGTGAATAGCATCACAACTCTTAGGCTTAATATAACTATATTTGGCCTAGGTCACAAAAGGACCATTAAAGGCAAATTACAATTTGGACATAGTCCATATATTATTAGACAGTGGATTGCATTGTCACAATTGTCATTGTCATAATTTGACAAATTTTATTTTAGCTTTTAAGCTTGTCACGAAGGACATAAAATATGGCACATATGCCTGTCACTAATGGACATAAAATACGACACATAGGCCTGTCACTAATGGACATAAAATACGACACATAGGCCTGTCACTAATGGACATAAAATACGGCACATAGACTTGTCACTAATGGACATAAAATACGGCCCGTAGCCCTAAGGGCAATACATCACTAATTGGATGTTTAATCACCGTACTTGTGATATTTAGCCGAGATAAAATAGATCACATGGGCTATATAAAATAAATCTTAACCCGAAAGGGTAATATATCACTAATGGATATTTATTCATCACAGCACTGGTGATATTTAGCCGGGATCAAATAGATCACAAGGGCTATATAAATACATCTCTAATGGATGTTTTATTCATCACCGCACTGGTGATATTTAGCCGGGATCAAACAGATCACAAGGGCTATATAAAATACATCTCTAATGGATGTTTTATTCATCACCGCACTGGTGATATTTAGCCGGATCAAACGGATCACAAGGGCTATATAAAATACATCTCTAATGGATGTTTTATTCATCACCGCACTGGAGATATTTAGCCGGGATCAAACAGATCACAAGGGCTATATAAAATACATCTCTAATGGATGTTTTATTCATCACCGCACTGGTGATTTTTAGCCGGATCAAACGGATCACAAGGGCTATATAAAATACATCTCTAATGGATGTTTTATTCATCACCGCACTGGTGATATTTAGCCGGGATCAAACAGATCACAAGGGCTATATAAAATACATCTCTAATGGAAGTTTTATTCATCACCGCACTGGTGATATTTAGCCGGGATCAAACAGATCAAAAGGGCTATATAAAATTAGGGCATAGTCCATTACCTTGGAGGTTAGTGTGATTCCTCAAGTCACACTACCATGAGTATGAACATTACTTGAATGTTAACATAAGAGGACCTTAATGGTTGATTAATAGTCCCGGTCGCATTGACCTTAATGACTTGGAGGCTTGAACTTAGTCCACCACCTCTAGATAGAAGGATAACTTCCCTTAACTATCATGGTAGAAGACCCTTTCGTTCTTAACTATCATTTATATATTTGGCCAAATATGTGGTCTGTGCCACTCGGCAAATTAAAACCATTAAGATCTTTTGGAATTATATCTCAGAGCATAAAATTCAAGTAAAATCGAGACGCTCGTTTTCAAAAGGATGAATATATATATATATATATATATATATATATATATAATTCCAAAGTACTTCATTAAATTTCCATAAGAAATTATGATATTAGAAAATGAAATAAACTGTCCCTGCAAGGACTTTAAAAGAAATAAACATGCCCACACAGGGACTAAGGAAATAACAATGTCCTCGTAGGGACTACATATAATTAGAAGAGACCTTACTCGTCCTTCTTTCCCTTGACCAATTTGGAGAGTTTCTTGAAAAACTTCTTTGTTTTCTTCTCCGTTTTCTCTGCTTGCTGCTACATTTCTTTCATTCTTTCCAAGGCCTCATTAATGGCCTCAAGTGGTGGCAGAGGTTGTGGTTGTGGCATAACCGGATGCTGGTACCCATAAGTTGGATATCTAGTTGGTGGATAAGCAGGTGGGAAAGGAGACGGGTAAATGCGTTGTGCATAACTGCTTGCATGTAGGGGTCTTGCGACCATGCTTGATAATCTACCGGTGTAGATGGGTTGAAAGGATCTTATCCAGATGTGTCTGGATATGTGTGGATTGGGTTAGTATAACCCGATGGTGGTGGTTGAACAGCATGTGTTGGTGTTGGTTCCACTATTGGTGAAACATTAGAGGGCCCACCCATTTGTGGGTCCTCTTGTATTGTGGGGTAGGAGTGGGGAAAAGGTGGCAGCGATCCCGACCTTTGTCCAGCACATACCGACACACGCGCTCCACGCTTTCTTCTTGGTGGTTCGGGTGGTGGTTGAGGTAGGTCCACCGGTTCCATGTGGACATTTTCTTGAACAGGATGTGGTTGAGAGTGATGGGAAGGTGTGTGGGTGAAGGTGAATTGGTTCAAGTATTGGTCCCACTCATTAAGACCTTGGTAGGGCGATCCGACATATGAGTTTGAATCGCTCGAAATTTCAATAGGATGCATATTTGATCCCGACGGTGGCATCTCCGGGTCGGAGTCCTCGTCCATAGGATGTGGCTGGTCCAACTGATTATGATCAGCTGGAGGCATGTTAAAATAATGGTTAGGGTTGAATTCTTCTTGGTAAGAGTGATGAGAATGGAAATGGTAAGAATGGTGTGAATGATAGGAGTGGTGAGAGTGGTAAGAATTTTGGGAATGTGAGGGTGAGTGTCTATTAGAGACTGAACGTCTCGCTGGTTGCCAAGGAGACGAATCTCGTGACTCTTGGTATGCATCTGAGTTATGAGGTTGAGGGGAATACACCCCGTTGGTCCTCCCCTCATTGGACCTTTTCCTCTTCCACTTTGTCCTCGTACACGTGGCGGCATTTTCGTGTTAGTAATCAATTCAAAAACATACTAATAACTTAATAATGAAATGAGTAATCCTGGGTCAATGCCTAGACTCGGAAGTCTAAGGAATGTGCTCGTGTAAGTTTGAGATTAAACACAAAAGGCTAGTGTTTGATTCTCTCAAATGTTAGCTTTGATACCAACCCTGTCACACCCCGGATTTCCAACCCGAAATCCATACACCGGAGGGCCCGAGTGGGGAGTATCGTGACGTCAGTTGATAATCATCATAGTCAATTAAACACAACACAGCGGAAGTCTGGGAGTAAAATTACTATTACAAACCGAATGTTTGAAAATACAAATAATCTACAGGCTCGTACTAGAAGATCCACAGGCGGATCATAAAATGTACAAGAAAGAATATAAAACAGACTTTAGGCTGATTTAGGATTTGCAAGATCCTCTATCACTACCGAGCAGCTTCCGGCCTATTTCGTATTGTACCTGCAACTTAGCCTTTGGACCATACGTCAGCTTACGCTGGTAAATACACCCAATTGACTCATTTTGAAAACTTTAAAAATGGTTTTTAAGTGCAAAACGACACAAAATCTTTTATTAACTTGGGAAAGTTGACCTTGCAACCTTGTATCAGATTCACATGTTTGTCAATACATACAGGGCCCAGTACAGAAACCGAGACAAGATTAAATACACACCACTCAGGACTCACGAAGGAGTCATCCCCAATGTCTTGGGAATATTGCATATGAGCGTCTGTCAGGTGTATGCCTACACCCCGCGCTAAGGTCGTGGCAAATAACTATTGTATTTAGCCGAGGATATCCAGGACACGGTAATTTAACCCCCGATGTTTAAGTTATCAAACAAAACTGATTAAAACGAAATATGGGGTTTACTAGCCACAAGCGGGCATTCGATTGACCCCATTTTGGACCAAGCGGTAATAATTTATCGTATCCCAAGCCCGTATAGGGAAAATAAGTCTAGAGTATTTACCCGAGCTAGTCTTCTTCTTTTATTTTTAAATAATTCAGCCGTATACAAAAGTACCATGTGCAGATAGCATTTACCGGCAAGGCTCTAGTCTGGATTATGGCATAAGCTAGCCAATTAAATACTGACGGTCTTATAAACCGAATAGGGTAAATGATCGATACGTATAACGCTTGATTAAACGATGATCGGATAGAGTGTAGTTTAATCCCAACAAGTACTTGACTTGTATAATATGGATAAACTATAAACATTCTGGATTTTGAAACTTAAATGACAAGGTTAAACCCGTTTTGGTTAAATTCCGTAAACTAGTTACGTATAATCAACCGTATGCTTATAAGCGATAATGGGTAACCGGATAAGTCATGGACAAGTTCTATATGCCATTATATTTTAAATAAGTTAAGATATCAGTAAGATATCAACTTGTATGCCGTTAAGCTTTTAAAACGAAACTATGCCTCATAAGGGTATTTCGGTAATTATATACCGTTTAAAAGGAACTTGAACATATTTTAAGTTTATAACTACGAGTATTCTGTAAAAAATAAATTATTTATGATATAATATCAGTAGGATATCAATTATGTGTGTAATTTATCTTTTATGACCGAACTTTGGTCATTTTACACATAGTTTATAAATTATTTGGGATTCTGTGTTTATAACATGTACCTACTGTAAATATGTTTAAAATAAGTTTTAAAATCAGTAGGTATCAAGTCTTGGTCAATAATATGGTTTAAAACCATACTATGCGCCGAAACGACGCTTATGTCGTAAAATGACGTCTTTAAGCGATGTTTACGAAAACTGATGTTAAGGTCAGATTTAAATGTTTAAAATATTAATTTAATATAACATATCAATAGGTAAATGATTGACCTTAAAAAGATTTGATTTAAACCATTTTATAAGCCACAGGGGCTAAAATCGTCATTTATCGACATAGTTTAAGGACCTGTTTGAAAACTCAGTTTATAACTTGGTTTAACATCCCAAATAATCCTACTTATAATATTACATCAGTAGGAAACTCATTTTCAAGCTCATTACCATTTAAAACATTGTTTTATGCAAAAAGGTCATTTTGGTAAAAAATGGCATAATTATGGAACTTGCGCATAAACTTGGATTCTGATTATGATCAGGTAATATAACCTTAGAGGGTTATGCTACATTATATTACGATCATAATGCAACTTTAGATAAGTAGGTAATTAATCTAAATTGGGTCAGAATCGAAAGTCAAAGTAGAAATCAAACTTCGCGATTTCGGTTGCGAACCGACCCTAGAACTAAAATTGACGAGCCGAACATGTTCTTACATGTTCTAATTATTATTACCAACTTGTTTAAGTGTCAAAACAGGTTTCATAACATATATAAGATCAATTTATGATTTTTCTGAAAAATGATCTGTTTGACTTTTTAATATCATAACTTTGACCCGTCAATTGGTCTAACAAACATGATCTTCAGGAGGTGCCCTTTGTAGGGACTAACACCTACCTTATTAGGATCACTTAGCCATGTTCATTTCGAACAATGGCTGGACCATAATGGTCTTAACCGAAAGTCAAAGCGTTTTCCGTAAAACGCTTTACTTTTGGCTATAAAAGCCTATAAAATAAAATGCAAGAGCAAGAAACACTTACAAGAGGTTCCTACAATGCAAGAGTACTAAGTTGGATGCTTCTTTCAGCTAGGAACTTCCAGAGGAGGGAGAAGAGTGATTATATGAGAAGGTGCAAGTTGAAATGCTGAACTTAAGCACCTATTTATAGTTGGAGAGCTTAAAGGAGGTGAAGCCAGGTGTTTAGGGGTGTAAGAGGAAGCTTACAAGTGTCCCAAAACGTGGCATAGCTGATTACAAGTCCATTGTTTCGAATTAATGGTTTTTGGAGTTTTGCTTGGCTGCCAAACAAACTTTTTGCAGCAGACCTGTTCTCACGCCCCGCGAGAGACCCAGGCGAGGTCTCTCGCGGCCCGCGACCGCCCCTTGGCCAGTTTCAAAGTTTGACACTTTAGCGCCTTAACTTTAAAAAGCTTCTAAAAACCTTTTATTTTTAAACACCTTTTTGGCACATTTAGCCCTTCGTAGCCAATACTTGGCATACCTGGGATTATGCCCGGACATTGTTGAGCTCTCGGTTCGTTAATAGGTCACTCAGAGGTATAAATTAACATGTTGACACTTTTAATCCCTCCATCATCCAACTTTCATATATTTACAAAATTGAACCCTCACGTCCAACAAAAGGCACGAATGAGAGTTAGGACTTCATAAAGGATCACTCAGAGGCTTATTATAAGCATGTTGAATCTGATGTCACTCAGAGGCTGGGCATGTTGACATATCAGTCACTCAGAGGCCAAATTTCATGCATGTTGACATATCAGTCACTCAGAGGCTAATGATTTAAGCATGTTGACATATCAGTCACTCGAAGGCTGTTATTTAAGCATGTTGACATCGGCTGTCACTCAGAGGCTCAGTTTGAGTATGTTGACGCCTTTAGTCCTTATTGGTCTTTAATAGACTATATTTAAAATACAACACGTGTCACTATACTATTGGACATGATTTTATAGGGTGTTACAACAGGCACCATTGCCGGCGTCGCTCACCTAGACCGATTTTGATGTGTACGAGCTAGGGTTCCCGATGACCGGAGTTTAGAAACCGATGGCATGATGTCCCCGTTTCGTTCTATTCGATTTTAGTTTTCACGGCATCATCAACAACCAACGGCCCCGTCAACAACCATCAGCCGCCTTTCACTCTAGATCTGACCTTCATACGACGTCCCCGATCATTCCAGATTCGACCTTCACACAACGTTCCCGTCAACAACCACCACCCGCTGTCTGCAAGAACCACCACGTCGATAACCTTTCTCAGATCTTGTATGTTAACAACCACAAGTTGCTAACTTTGATAATCCTAAGAAAGCTTGTGTTGACTAGTTGAATGGTTAACGCTTTAATGAATATAAAGAGTTTGTTATGTTTTTTGAAACTTTGCTGGGTTTTTTGAAAAAGCTTCAAAAAAGGGGAAAACTTTTGGGCTTTTTAAATATTTTTGGGTAGAGATTTTGACATGTGTTAGAAAAAATGTCACATCCCGTATTTCCAACCAAACACCGGCGGGCCCGGGTGGGGAATATTGTGACGTAAGTTGATATCATCATAGTCAATTAAACACAGCACAACGGAAGTCTTGGAGTTAAATAACTATCACAAACCAAATGTTCATAGTACGAAAAATAATATACAGACGGCTTGTAATGAAAGATCCACAGGCGGATCGTAAAATGTACAAAAAATGTATAACAGACTTTGGGCAGATCTAAGGAATTGCAAGATCCTCTTATATCATACCAAGCAGCTTCCAGCCTATTTCGTATTATACCTGCAAGCTTAGTCTTTTGAAAATACGTCAGCTTTCGCTGGTAAATACACCAGACTGACTCATTTTGAGAACATTTTTAAAATTAGATTTAAGTGCATAGGGCACAAATCTTTTATAACTTGGAAAAGTCAACCTTGTAGCCTTGTTAACAGCTTTACATGTTTGTCAATACATATGGGGCCCAGTACAGAGACCGAGACATGATTAACGTGCACACCACTTATGAACTCACGAAGGAGTTATCCCCAACTTGTGGGTAAAATTAATTTAGCATTCGCATTTGTCGGGTGTATGCCTACACCCCGTGCTTTGGTCGTGGCCATTAACTAATGAAATGAGCCAAGGATATCCAGGACACGGTCGTTAACCCCCAACGTTTAAGTTATCAAAAAAGGCTGATCTAAATGGAATATGCAGATTTACTAGCCATAATCCGGCATTCGATTGATCCCATTTCCGACTAAGCGGTAGTAATTTACCGTAACCCAATCCCGTATAGGGGAAAAAAGTCAAAAGTATTTACCTGAGCTAGTCTTGATTTAAAAATGCAGGATTTAATATCTCAGCCGTATTCAAGATGAAATAAGTGCAGATAGCATTTATTGGAAGGCTCTAGTCTGGATTATGGCATAAGCTAACCAATGAAAATGCTAACGGTCTTATTTAAGTCTTAGACTTAGACCGACTAGCTTAAAGGATCAAAACGGTACGATACGCTAGATTAAGCGATTACCGGATAGAATGTAGATTAAATCCAAAAAGTACTTAAGACTTGTATAATATGGGTAAACAATTAACATTCTGGAATTTGAGGTTAAAATGATAAGGTTAAACCCGTTTCGGTTAATTTTCGTAAACTAGTTACATATACTTAACCATATGCATATAAGCGATATCGGGTAACCGGATGAGTCATGAACAAGTTCTATATGTCATTATACTTTAAATAAGTTGTAATATCAGTAGGGTATCAACTTATATGCCCGTTGAGGTTTTAAAACGAAACTACACCTTATTAGGCGTTTTGACCTTTATGTGTCGTATAAAAGGAACTTGCATGTATTTTGATGTTATGATCATAAAAATTCTGGAAAAATACTTAATTTGTGATATATTATCAGTAATAAGTCACACATAAGTGTGGTTTATGGTTTAAGACCAAACTATGCACCGAAAGAGCATTTTAGTCATTTAAAAGCATAGTTTACGATATTATACTAAAATCAGTTTATGATCAGAATTTAACATCATAATATGTTAATTACATTAACATATCAGTAGATAATACATTTGCAAGTTCATTGTTGATTAAAACCTTGTTTTATGTAAAAAAGGCATTTTAGTCAAAATTAACATTTTAGCGGAATGTACATATATGATCATGACCATGTAGTATAACCTCAAAGGGTTATGCTACATTGTATTACGATCATAATGCGACCATAAGTCAGAAGTTAACTAATCTAAGTCGGGTTAGAATCGAAAGTCATAGCAGAAGTCAAACTTTGCGACTTTCGGTTGCCAACCGACCCTAGGACTGAAATTGACGGATCGAACATGTTCCCACTTGTTCTAATAATTATTACCAACTTGTTTAAGTGTCAAAAACTTGTTTGTAACATATATAAATTCAGATTAAAATATTTATAAAATCTGACCCGTTTGACTTTCTAAAACATAAACTTTGACCCGTCAATTGACCTAGTAAACGTGATCCTTAGGGGGTGCCATTTTAAGGGGTCAACACCTTCCTAATTACGATCACTTGGCCATGTTCATTTCAAACAATGGCTGGACCATAATGGTCTTAACCGAAAGGCAAGGCATTTTTCGAAAATGCTTGACTTTTGGCTATTAAAAGCCTATAAAAATAAAAGAGCAGAGATGGAACACTTACAAGTGATCCACGGGAAACTTAGAACTCAAAGGGAAGCTCTTAAATGGTCAGGAACTTCCAAGAGTGTAATAGAGAGGAGAAAGAGTGAACTTAAGTGGCTATTTATAGTGCAAGAGGTGCAGGAAGATGGAGCCAAGTGTTAGGGGTGTTGTAGGATCTTTACAAGTGTCTAGCAAGGTGTCAAGAGCTGCAAGAGTGTGGCATTTTGCAGGACAGGTGGCATCTTGACAGAATTTTGGGGTTTTGACACTTTTAGTCCCTCAAAAATAGTTTTGTGGATCGTCATGAATTGTCCCTTGACTTATATTCAATGACATAATGATACAACTTGGTCTTTTCGTTCAACACGGGATGTATTGAAGAAGAGTACGAATAACCGAACGTTAATGTGTGTCACACTAGGTGTTTTTTACGACTTATAAGCGTTTACTAGCTTAGACGTGAAGGTTACGAATACTTATGGTTTCATGGGTCAAAATACCCAACTAGTAAGGTTAAAGGTTCGATGAAGGAGCGGAAATGCTCAAGGATGGTAAATCAAAAGATATCGTCTCGACCGAGAGACGTTCGGGTCTAAAGGTGGCTTGAATAAACAAGAAATATGAAAATAACAAAGTCTAAGGGCCTTTGGGTTATTTTATGAAAGTCAAAATATTGAAAAACAGAGGCTTTCAAGCCTCGCCGTAGGCTACGGTCAATAAAAAATGAATCAGCAGCCTTAGACCGTAACTTACGATTCTCAACCGTAAGTTATGGTTAGTTTTGTGAAATTTTGTAACTTCAAACATGTTTGAGTGGCTAACTCATTGAGGTATGATCCGAGGGTATGTACACGTGTCGGTATATTACCGAACATGAATTTTACGAGGTGTTACATTCTCACCCCTTAAAAGAAATATCGACCTCAAGATTTTATTCAAAAAGATGGGGGTACTTTTGTCGCATAGTGGACTGAACCTCCCATGTATACTCGGGGCCTCGAAGGGCATCCCACTTAACCTTTACAATAGGTATAAATTTCCTTCGGAGCTTTTTAACCTGTCGATCCTTAATCGAAATTGGTTTCTCAATGAACCTTAGGTTTTTATCAATTTGCACATCTTGATGTGACATTGCTAGCGACTCATTGGCTAGACATTTCATTAAATTAGATATGTGGAACACATCATGGATTCCACTGAGCTCCTCAGGCAG
The DNA here is from genome assembly GCA_947069175.1 of Scalesia atractyloides. Taxonomy (NCBI): domain Eukaryota; kingdom Viridiplantae; phylum Streptophyta; class Magnoliopsida; order Asterales; family Asteraceae; genus Scalesia; species Scalesia atractyloides. Next base: position 71,772,469 of record CAMTDV010000001.1, read on the forward strand.
CTTAAGCTTATAAGCTATAGAACTGACACCTTCGATTACCTCGAATGGTCCAATATATCTCGGGCTTAAATTGCCCTTCTTTCCGAAGCGTATCATACCTTTCCAGGGTGATACCTTCAATAATACTTTGTCCCCTATTTGGAACTTAAGAGGTTTTCGCCTCTTATCTGCATAACTTTTCTGCCTATCACGAGCAGCTTTGAGACGATCAAGGATTTGTATTATCTTATCCGTGGTCTCTAAGATAATTTAAGGTCCAGACAATTGGGCTTCCCCAACTTCAGCCCAATAAACAGGCGTTCTACATTTTCTCCCATACAAGGCTTCAAAAGAAGCAGCTTTGATGCTTGTATGATAACTATTTTTATAGGAGAATTCTATTAGGGGTAAGTGGTCATCCCAACTTCCACCTAAATCAATCACACATGCTCTAAGCATGTCTTCCAAAGTCCGAATCGTAAGTTCACTCTGACCATCAGTCTGTGGATGGTAAGTCGTACTAAAATTTAATTTTGTGCCTAAAGATTGTTGGAAACTTTTCCAAAAGTGAGATGTGTATCTAGTATCTCTATCAGATACAATAGATACTGGCACACCGTGTAGGGACACGATCTTGTCTACGTACAACTTAGCCAACTTATATGAATTATAAGTTTCTTTAATTGGCAAGAGATGTGCTGACTTAGTCAGCCTATCCATAATAACCCAAATCGTGTCATTACCACATTTGGTCTTAGGTAACTTGGTAATGAAGTCCATAGTTACCAATTCCCATTTTCAAGTGGGAATTTCAAGCTGTTGTAGAAGTCCTGACGGTTTCTGATGTTCGGCTTTAACTTGCGAACACGTCAGACACTTAGCTACATAAGTGGCTATGGATTTATCAAACCCATCCACCAATAATTCTTTTTCAAATCTTGATACATCTTGTCACCACCTGGGTGAACTGAGTATCTCGAATTATGTGCTTCTTGGAGGATGAGTTTTCTAAGTCCTCCAAAGATTGGAACCCAGATTCTTCCGTTAAATCTAAGGATTCCATCTTTTACAGGTGTTAACTGATCAACAGTTCTGCCTAATCCTTCATTAGGAACATTAGCCTGTAATAGGGCTTGCTTTTGCGATCTAATAGCTTCTCATTTAAGCTATTTCTGAGCTCAATGCTCTTGGTGTTTATCCTTTGGGCTTAACCCTTTCCTTGCGACTTAAGGCGTCAGCAACGACATTTTCCTTGCCGGGATGATAGCGAATTTTGCAATCATAATCGTTAAGTGTTTCCATCTAGCGGCGTCGTCGCATGTTCAAATCCTTTTGATTGAACAAGTGTTTGAGACTCTTATGGTCAGTGTATATAATAAACTTTGTGCGATATAAGTAATGTCTCCATAACTTTAGTGCAAATACAACGACACCCAGTTCTAAATCATGGGTGGTGTAATTCCTTACCTTTAATTGCCGTGATGCATAAGCAATCACTTTGCCTTTTTGCATAAGCACCACAACCCATGCCAGTGTGCGAGGCATCACAGTTACAACAAAATCCTCAATACCCCCAGGTAGGGATAACACAGGAGCGTTGCTCAGCTTGTGTTTTAGAATCTCAAAGATTCTTGTTGTTTTGGACCCCATTTAAACTTCACATTCTTAAGGGTCAAGGTTGTTAAAGGAGTGGCTATCCTTGAAAAGTTCTCAATGAACCTCCTATAGTTACAGCCAATCCTAAGAAGCTACGAATCTCTGATGGAGTTTTGGGTACTTCCCAATTCATTATGGCTTCTATCTTAGCGGGATCTTTTTGGATACCACACTCACTTACAACATGTCCAAGAAATTGGACTTCTCTAAGCCAAAATTCGCACTTAGAGAACTTAGCATAAAGTTTCTCTTGTCTTAGTAGTTCTAGGATGCACCGAAGCTGTTTCTCGTGATTAACTTGATTACGAGAGTAGATAAGTATGTCGTCTATGAAGACAATGACAAACTTATCTAAATATGGCTTGCAGACTCTATTCATGAGATCTATGAATGCTACAGGTGCATTTGTGAGCCCAAAAGGCATCACTAAGAATTCATAGTGACCATAACGGGTTCTGAAGGTAGTCTTAGGAACATCCTCACTTCCAACCTTCAGTTGATGATATCCTGATCTTAAATCAATCTTAGAGAAATAACTAGCACCTTGAAGTTGATCGAATAAGTCGTCAATCCTGGGCACGGTAATCAATGCACATCCGCATTGAACCGTCCTTCTTTTTAACAAAAAGAATAGGAGTTCCCCAAGGTGAGGAACTAGGCTGAATAAAGCCTTTCTCTAAAAGTTCATCTAATTCTATCCTTAATTCCGTCATCTCCGTTGGTGCTAACCGATTCGGAGCTCTAGCAACCTGTGCTGATCCTGGCAGGATATCAATTCTAAACTCCACTTGCCTATCTGGAGGTAGGCCTGGTAATTCTTCAGGGAAAACATTGGAATACTCCAAGATAACTGGAAGGTCTTCAATATCTGGCTTAGGCTCGTTGATAGTTACTTGTGCCATGTAAATGACACAATCTTTCCCAAAAAACTTGGATGCTTTAAATAACGACACCTTGTTTGGCAATCCATAGTGTGAATCTCCAGGGATGGTGATCGTTTCACCAGATGGGGTTTTAATCTCGATGAGTTTCTTATCGCAGGCAATGCGGTCTTGGTTATGGGATAACCAATCCATGCCTAAAACTACATCGGACCCTACCAATTTCATTGGCAAAAGAGAGATAGGGATAGAATGATTCTTAATGGATATAAAACATCCATCAAGAATGGAAGATGTTATTTCTAAAGTTCCATCAACAAGTTCTACCTCATAAGTTATGTCTAGAGTTCTTATAGGCAAGTTTAATAGTTTACTAAACTTATGGTCAACAAAAGATTTATCTGCACCCGAATTAAAAAGAACTCTAGCATATATGTCATTGATGAGGAATGTACCTGTTATGACGTTGTTGTCATTAACAGCCCCCTGGCATTCATCTGGAAGGCACGAGCATTCCCTTTCTTAGCCTCTCCAAGCTTTGCATCATTATTTCTGGGTAGGGCAGTTAAACTTAATATGCCCCTTTTCGTTACAGCTGTAGCAGACGACATTCTTAAGATCCTTGCATTCTAAGGTCTTATGCCCCTTTTTCTTACAGATACCATAAGGTTTAGTTTGTGGATTAAAACTACACTGTCCCCAATGCATGCAGTTACAGTTCTTGCACAAAGGTTTATCATTAGACGGGTGCTGGTTCTTCTTGAACCCGAAATTCCCTTTCTTTTTGAACATTTGGGAGTTATCCTTCTCTCATTTCCTTTTTCCGTCAGTTTCAGTCCTAACTGACTTTTGCCTCACTAAATCTAAGGTGAGGGAGAGAGATAGGTCTATAGCTGACCTATAGGTACTAGGCTGAGCAGCCTTTACCATCCCCTTTATCTCGGGCGCTAACCCATTAATGAAACGCGGAATGCGTTTGAGTTCAAGGATGATTAAGTAAGAGACTAACCTAGATAGGGAATTGAAGTCAGAAACATACTTCTAACAGTCTAGGTTTTTTCATTGTGAGAGTTAGAAAGTCCGATTATAATTTCTCCACCTCATGAGGTGGGCAGTAAGTTTCCTTGACTAAGTCAACAAACTTAGACCATCCTAAGTTGTACAGGTGGACCTTACCTGTAGATTGGACCATAACCTTCCACCAAATCAGGGCATCACCCTTGAAGGACTGTGATACATACTTTACCACGTCCTTATCAACACAACCGCTGATATCCACTATCGTTTCCATTTCATCAATCCATTTCAAGGCTTCCAGTGCTCCTTTTTCTCCATTAAAATCTCGGGGCTTGCAAGAGATGAAATATTTGTAGGTACATCCGTCTTTAGAAGAACGGGACCTATCAGCAAATTCTAATTTCTTTGGTTCACTCTTCTCATTTGAAGAGTGAACTGAGCTCTCCTTACGAGCTGAGGATGGTGGAATTGATAAAGGTCTGGAGCGAGTAGCGCTCGACTCCTTAAGTTTTTCTATGGCCTTTTCCATGGCCTTTCCAATAGCTGCATCTATGCGAGCTTGGAAATCATCATTATTAATGGCTATGTTTTCGGCGTTGTTAGAGTTAACATCACGGTGGCTACTTTGTGCCTCGTTTGAGATAGCCATTCTTGAAGCTTTGGTTCTAAATACCAAATAAAACTTCTCTTAGCCATGGTATTAATAACCATATCGGCTTTAAACATTAGATATGAAAATCCATCACCTAATCAAACTAGTGTGAATTTAATCACAACTCTTAGGCTTATCATATCTATATTTGGCATAGATCTCAAAAGGACCATCAAAGGCAAATTACATTTCGGACGTAGTCCGTATATTTTAGATAGTGGATCGTAATGTCACAACTATCATTGTCATTTAGACAATTATATATAGCTCATAGGCTTGTCACGAAGGACATTAAAACATGGCTCATTGGCCTGTCCCAAATGGACATAAAGTATGGCTCGTTGGCCTGTCACTATTGGACAAATTACGGCACATTGGCCTGTCACTATTGGACAAATTACGACATTGGACAAATTACGGCACCTTGTCGTGTTACTATTGGACAAATTACGTACCTTGGCCTGTCACTATTGGACAAATTATGGCACATTGGCCTGTCACTATTGGACAAATTGCGGCACCTTGGTCTGTCACTATTAGACAAATTGCGGCACCTTGGCCTGTCACTATTGGACAAATTGCGGCACCTTGGCTTGTTAATCGTCATCATATTGATTACATTAGCCAAGATCATATTGATCACATAGGCTATATAGGTTTTTAGGACATAGTCCATCACCTAGACGGCTACTGTGGTTCCTCAAGTCACACTACCAGGAATATGGACATTCCTTGATGTTAACATAAGAGTACCTTAATGGTTGATTAATGGTCCCGGTCACATTGACCTTAACGACTTGGAGGCTTGAACCTAGTCCATCACCTCTGGATAGAAGGATAACTTCCCTTAAAGTATCATGATAAAAGGCCATCTTATCCTTAACTATCATTTCTTGGCCAAATATGTGGTCTGTGCCACTTGGCTAATCAAATCCATTAAGGTCTTTTGGAATTTATATAGCAGAGCATAAATTTCGAGTAAAATCGAGACGTTCGCTTGAAGAGGATGAATACATATATATAATTCCAAGGTATTTCATTAACTGCCATAAAAATTACAATACTAGAAATAAATGAAACAAACTGTCCATGCAAGGACTAAAGAAATAAAAATTTCCACGCAGGGACTAAGGAAATAACAATGTCCTCGTAGGGACTAACATATATAATTAGAAGAGACTTCACTTGTCCTTCTTTCCCTTAACCAAATTGGAGAGTTTCTTGAAGAACTTGTTTGTCTTTTTCTCCATTTTTTCCGCTTGTTGCATCTCTTTCATTCGTTCCAAGGCCTCATTAATTGCCTCAAGTGGCGGCGGAGGTTGTGGTTGTGGCATAACAGGATACTGGTACCCATAACTTGGATATCCAGTAGGTGGATAAACCGGTGGGAAAGGAGACGGGTAAAGTGCGTTATGGATGACCGCTTGCATATAAGGGTCATGCGACAATGCCTGGTAAGTTACCGGCGTAGATTGGTTAGAAGGATCATATCTAGATGTATCTAGATATGTTGGGATATGGTTGTTAAAACATGATGGTGGTGGTTGAACCACTGGTGATGGTGTTGGTTCCACCACAGGTGAAACATTAGAGGGTCCACCCATTTGTGGGTCCTCGTGGATGGTTGGTTAAGTTTTAGGTAACGGTGGCAGCGAACCCGACCGTTGACCTGCACGTACTGACATACGCGCTCCTCGTTTCCTCCTCGGTGGCGGCTGATGTTGTTCCACCTGTTCCATGTGAACATCTTCTTGTATAGGAGGTGTTGGGGAGTGATGGGAAGGAGTGTTAGCGAAAGTAAATTGGTTTTAGTATTGGTCCCATTCATTAGGACCTTGGTATGGCGATCCAATGTAAGAGTTTAAATCGCTTGAGATTTCGATGGGATGTGTGTGTGATCCCGACGGTGGCATCTCCGGGTCGGAGTCCTCATCCATTGGGTTGGGTTGGTCTAACTGATTTTGGTCAGTTGGGGATGTGTTAAAGTAATGGTTCTGGTTAAACTCATCATGATATGAATGATGAGAGTGGTGTGATTGGTGCGAATGATACGAGTGGTAAGAGCTTTAGGTGTGGGTAGGTGAATGTCGCGATAGGGGCCAGGAATCCCCCGAATCCTCATAGGGATTCGAGTAATGGGATTGTGAAGGGATGTGTCCTGATGGTCCTCCCTTCATTGGTCCTTTACCCCTTCCTCGTACTCTTGGCGTCATTTTCCTATTAAAATCAAATCAAGAACAATACTAATAACTTAATAGTAAGATGAGTAATCCTAGATCAAAGCCTAGACTCGGAAGTCTAAGGAATGTGCTAGTGTAAGTTTGAGATTAAACACTAGTGTTTAATTCTCTCAAACATTGGCTCTGATACCAACCTGTCACACCCCGTATTTCCAACCAAACACCGGTGGGCCCGGGTGGGGAATATTGTGACGTAAGTTGATATCATCATAGTCAATTAAACACAGCACAACGGAAGTCTTGGAGTTAAATTACTATTACAAACCAAATGTTCATAGTATGGAAAATAATATATAGACGGCTTGTAATGAAAGATCCATAGGCGGATCGTAAAATGTATAACAGACTTTGGGCAGATCTAAGGAATTGCAAGATCCTCTTATATCACTACCGAGCAGCTTCCAGCCTATTTCGTATTGTACCTGCAAGCTTAGTCTTTTGAAAATACGTCAGCTTTCGCTGGCAAATACACCCGACTGACTCATTTTGAGAACATTTTTAAAATTAGATTTAAGTGCACATGGCACAAATCTTTTATAACTTGGGAAAGTCAACCTTGTAACCTTGTTAACAGATTTACATGTTTGTCAATACATATGGGGCCCAGTACAGAGACCGAGACATGATTAACATGCACAACACTTATGAACCCACGAAGGAGTTATCCCCAACTTGTGGGTAAAAATAATTTAGCATTCGCATCTGTCGGGTGTATGCCTACACCCCGTGCTTTGGTCGTGGCCATTAACTAATGTAATGAGCCAAGGATATCCAGGACACGGTCGTTAACCCCCAATGTTTAAGTTATCAAAAAAAGCTAATCAAAACGGAATATGCGGATTTACTAGCCACAATCCGGCATTTGATTGATCCCACTTCCGACCAAGCGTTAATAATTTACCGTAACCAAGCTCGTATAGGGGAAATAAGTCAAGAGTATTTACCTGAGCTAGTCTTGATTTAAAAATGCAAGATTTAAGTCTCAGTCGTATTCAAAATGAAATAAGTGCAGATAACATTTATTGGAAGGCTCTAGTATGGATTATGGCATAAGCTAACCAATTAAAATGCTAACGGTCTTATTTAAGTCTTAGACTTAGACCGACTAGCTTAAAGGATCAAAACGGTACGATACGCTAGATTAAGCAATGACCGGATAGAATGTAGTGTAAACCCAACAAGTACTTATGACTTGTATAATATGGGTAAACAATTAACATTCTGGAATTTGAGGTTAAAATGATAAGGCTAAACCCGTTTCGGTTAATTTTCATAAACTAGTTACATATACTTAACCGTATGCATATAAGCGATATCGGGTAACCGGATGAGTCATGAACAAGTTCTATATGTCATTATACTTTAAATAAGTTGTAATATCAGTAGGGTATCAACTTATATGCCCGTTCAGGTTTTAAAACGAAACTACGCCTTATTAGGCGTTTTGAACTTTATGTGTCGTATAAAAGGAACTTGCATGTATTTTGATGTTATGATCATAAAAATTCTGGAAAAATACTTAATTTATGATATATTATCAGTAAGAGGTCACACATAAGTGTGGTTTATGGTTTAAGACCAAACTATGCACCGAAAGGGCATTTTGGTCATTTAAAAGCATAGTTTACGATATTATACTAAAATTAGTTTATGATCAGAATATTAACATCATAATATGTTAATTACATTAACATATCAGTAGATAATTCATTTGCAAGTTCATTGTAGATTAAAACCTTGTTTTATGTAAAAAGGACATTTTAGCGGAACTTGTTCATAAACTCGGATTATGATCATGATCATGTATTATAACCTCAGAGGGTTATGCTACATTGTATTACGATCATAATGCGACCATAAGTCAGAAGTTAACTAATCTAAGTCGGGTCAGAATCGAAAGTCAAAGCAGAAGTCAAACTTCGCGACTTTCGGTTGCGAACCGACCCTAGGACTGAAATTGACGGATCAAACATGTTCCCACTTGTTCTAATAATTATTACCAACTTGTTTAAGTGTCAAAAACTTGTTTGTAACATATATAAATTCAGATTATAATATTTATGAAATCTGACACGTTTGACTTTTTAAAACATAAACTTTGACCCGTCAATTGACCTAGTAAACGTGATCCTTAGGGGGTGCCATTTTAAGGGATTTGCAGGAGAGGTGGCATCTTGACAGAATTTTGATATTTTGACACTTTTAGTCCCTCAAAAATAGTTTTGTGGATCCTCATGAATTGTCCCTTGACTTATATTCAATGACACAATGATACAACTTGGTCTTTTCGTTCAAAACAGGATGTATTGAAGAAGAGTACGAATAACCGAACGTTAATGTGTGTCACACTAGGTGTTTTTACGACTTATACGTGTTTACTAGCTTAGACGTGAAGGTTACGAATACTTATGGTTTCATGGGTAATTTATCCAAACTAGTAAGGTTAAAGGTTCGGTGAAGGAGCGAAAATGCTCAAGGATGGTAAATCAAAAGATATCGTCTCGACCGAGAGACGTTCGGGTCTAAAGGTGGCTTGAATAAACGAGAAATATGAAAATAACAAAGTCTAGAGGCCTTTGGGTCATTTTGTGAAAGTCAAAATATTGAAAAAACAGAGGCTTTCAAGCCTCGCCGTAGGCTACGGTCACTAGACCGTAGCTTACGCTCTGTATAAAAATGAATCAGCAGCCTTAGACCTTACAGTTAGTTTTGTTAAATTTCTTAACTTTAAACATGTTTGAGTGGCTAACTCATTTGAGGTATGATCCGAGGGCATGTACACGTGTCGGTATATTACCGAACACGAATTTTACGAGGTGTTACAACAAATTTCTGGGTATTTAATTTTTTTTTCGAGTTGAAACCGTTCATTCCTTTTTATATAGCTTAATCTCCTAAAACAAGTAAATCAGTAACTAGTTAAAAACCGATGTTTAAGGGTCAATCATGTTTAAGGGTCGGCTTTTCGATTACTTTGTTCCAGTTTGAAAGAAGACGATTATGAATCAGAATTTTGTTTTTAAGTGTACTAATCTTTCTTCACTCAAAGTCTCATTCTAAACAGATCGGCGGATCTCCGGTCTTGTTAATGAAATCTTGCTGATAAGGTTTAGGTTTGATTGTTTAAAATTGAGTGGGTCTTTCGTTTCTCAAATTTCTTAGGGCTTTTTTTTTGTTTTATCTGTGACTTTTTTGGAAATTAAGTTTGGTTTGCTTTTCGAATAAATTAAGTTTTGAAAATTAAGTTTTCTTTTACTAAAAATTCAACTGTGAATTAGTGTTAGTTTTATATGTGAATATGTTTTTGTTGCTTTAATATAAATTAAACTTTGAAATATTTGAAACTTAAACCTAAGTGGGTTTTGTTTAAAAAGATGATAGAGAAGTGTCTAGATAAGTTCTAGGGCCTATTAAAGTGGAAAAGTTAATAAGAATATCTTCAATTTAATAGCTTTGTTATTGGTGTATCTATGCAAATTCAATTCAATAGATAGCATCATCAAAATGTGATTTGGGCCACTACTTCCTTGTTTTAAAAAATGATTTTCGGGTGATAAAACTGAATGGATATGCTAGATTACAAAAAGGACTTGATTTTTTTTATGTTTGTTCGTTTGTTCAAAATGGTCTAAAAAATTTCGACGTAAAAACGTTTACAATTGTGTAAAAACGTTAACAACTTGGTAATATTTTTTGTTTGTATGTGTTAGGTTTGTTTGTGCAAAACGTAAAAAAAATGTTTTTTACATACATATGTAAAAGAATTGTATTTTTGCATATTTCGTTTTCATTTGTATAAAACTGTTTTTACTTTTGAAACACAGAAATGACAGTTGGTAGAGACTTTCTAGGAAAGAACAACCATGTAATCGCAATGATTGGGGATGGTGCCATGATTGCAAACCAGCCCCAAGTTTCGCCAATTACGTGAGCTGCAAAGGCCCAATTTTTTGTTTCCTTATTTGGCGTTTCCCCATGTTTAATATGTAATTCATAGCATAACTTATATTCCTTTGATAATAAAAATTCTAAAAGATCATGCATTTTATATTAGTCACTAATTTTTTTTCACATTCAACAATGTACATAAGTTTTTTTGACAATCAGCACCGTACGTAAATAAACATTTTACGTGTGAGTTTATATTCTACATTTTCAAAAAAAATACATTTACATTCAACAAAGTGCGCAAATGTTTTTTGACATTCGTCACCGTACGTAATTTTTTTTGACATTTGACACCGTACGTAAAAAAACATTTACGTATGAGTTTACATTCAACATTTAAAAATGCGTTTACATTCGATACTTTACGAAAAAAATTTACGTACACGCAAAAAAGATTGACATTCGACATCGTACGTAAAACTTTTTACACCAAATTTTACACAAATACAAATTTGTAAAAATTAGACGTAAAAAAATTACGTTAACTTTTACACGATTCAAAGCGTGTAAAAATATACGCAAGCTTGTAAAAGTTGGATGTAAAATATTTGTCGTCAACTTTTACACGAATACAAGCATGTAAAATTGGGCGTAAAAATATTTACATCAACTTTTACACAGATACAAGCGTGGTAAAATTGAAAATTGGACGTAAAAAACTTTTACGTCAACTTTTACACAAATACAAGCGTGTAAAAATACATGTAAGCGTTTAAAAGTTACGTTAACTTTTTACACGTATACAAGCGTGTAAAAATTAGACGTACAAAATTTTTTACGTCAATTTTACAGGACTACAAGCGTGTAAATATATTGTCAATCTTCTTTTAATATTTTATTACGTTTTTTTGTATAAATAAATTTTGATTTTTGGATTAAAGCGATACTGAAGCGAGCTCGAGCCGAGCTTTTTAGCTCGTTTAAGTTTGTTTCTAAAATAGTTCGAGCCAAGTCGTGTCGAGCGAAGCCCAAGCTTTGGGTGTGCTCGAGCTCAAATATGTAGGCTCGAACTAAGGGGAGCTCGAGATTCATAAAAAGTACATGACGAGGTTCATCTCTTTTTGAAGGAGGTTTGACTAATAACGACGGATGAAATGTCGTGGTGGATGCGGGGTTTCAAGCGCTGAACCACCACCCGATTGACTTCCCCACCACTCAATGAGATGGTATTCCCCTTATCCACAAATATTACAGGTCGATGCTTTGTTTTTGTTTTGTAAGTTAGGTTTGTTTGTTAAGGGTTTTTAGTTTTTACATAGGTTTTCGTTTATTTTTTTTTTACATAAGCGTTTTTAGTTTTTACATTAGGCTTTGGTTGATTTACAGTGGTGTTTTTTTTAGATAAGGTATTGTTTTTGTTTACAGTTTAGTTTTTTCATAAGGTATTGTTTTGGTTTAACATTGTTTTTTTCGGTTGTACGTTGGCAGTGGTCTTTCTCCCTGGGCGAAGATGATGATCAACATTAAAGTTTTTGAAGACTTTTTATTTAGTATATGTAAGTATAATTTTTGGCGTAAAAACATGGTGTAAAAAGCTTGTTAAAGTTGACGAAGATAAAGGGAAAAAAGACCTATTAAATACATGTTTTGTGTTTTTTACAACAATGTTTATTTTTTTTACACCACCATAAATACATGAGAGAGAGAGTGTGTGAAAGTGATGTATTTGATGTGATGTCTTTGTTGGTCAACCAGATTTTGATAGGGTGGTCAAATTACAAAAACGCCCCTCTGACCCCTTTTTCATTCTTTTTAATTAAAAATGGCACTAAAATACAAATAAAAAGGCAAGATTCAATCTCAACCCTTCATCCATCCTAGATCAAGGGCAACTATTAGCTCTTACGGTTCTCTAACTCGGTACTGTTCCTATTTTAACCATTCCCTATATATACATATATATATATTATTAAAATACTATATATTATTAAAGTTACTTGGATATCTCACCGCGATAACCTATACATCAAATATCGGCCCCTTGACCGATATTCGCTTTGCCACCCCATTAACTGCTTAGGTTCAAGCCTTCTTTAACTTCTGCGATGTAGGTCAAGTCTTTTAGCATGATTCTATCATTGGAAATTGTTGCCAAAAATTGAAAAAACAGTATGTATCTATACAAATATATAATTCTATATGCACAAGGCACCAACAAAAGTTCAATCTTTTGAATTCCATGTAACATCATGATTCTTTAATACCTGATTACTTGTTCAATCTTTTGATTTCCATGTAAGAGCATGATTCTTTAATACTTGAATAATTTATTTTTTACTTTGTAACACAAATGAGACATACTATTCTTTAATACCTGATTACTTGTTTTTATTTTGATATCCATGTAAGAGCAAGATTCTTTAATACCTGATTACTTGTTTTACTTTGTTGATAAATAATGAAAAGTAACAAATTTTTCGTTGCTAGTCTTAACTAATCTGCCTACATGGATGTTCAAAATGCGGTTGTCCCAAACGTTGAAATTTCTTTAAAAACAAGGTCCAGATAAAAAATGTTAGCGAAACAATTGCCAATATAATCAATGAGCAGAAGGCAGTTGTTACTGAGATGGGTTTAGTGAGTCTCTTGAAACTCACTCTCACCGAAATACCCGAAACTTTTGCCCGCTACCGTACGGCGGTTCACGAGGTCCTTGGCTTCCCAATCCCGGTTGACTTTATGACCGTATTTCAATTTCCAACTATTGGATCATATATTCATATCACATTTCTTTAATATGCCTATTTTCTCTTTATGATATCAACTAGGCCATGCTCCTACTAGTTCTCCCAACGAACTTCACTTACAAAAATGAAACCGAGCTATATCCACCGTAAATCCCTCCACTACACATTGACACTTGAAGAAACACATCAATGTCACATTACTATTGCCCTTCTCACCCAAAAACAAACTTACTATTTGATCCTATATATATATATATATATATCAAACATAAAACATAATCATATATCATAACCACAAGTCCAACTAACCAAATCAGCCGAACTTGGTGTAGGGCAAACCGGTAGAACTGTGAATAGGCGTTCAAAAGTAACATACAAGAATTCCAACTAAACAATAGACAAACTAAACAAAACACTTCAAAAATCATTAACATTAAGCGACTATTAGAGATTACGAAATTAAAATCATGATATAATTTTGCTCTAAAATAAGAAAATTAGGATCTATTTCTGCTCCGAAATCAGAAATCAAAGCATTATTTAGAAAGAAGGGTATAAATTAGAGATTAGAAAGAAAAAAGAAGAACGACCTTACGATTGCAGAGTGTTGACCAAATCGAGAAAAAGGGTGGTGACCAACTAGATGTTTAGTCGATTAGGGTTTGTGCTTCTGCATCACATATGGTTATGGGCTAATAGGTTTACTACAAGGGACATCGAATTTTGTGTTTCTTATAACTTTTACACCACATTTATCCTACCTAATAAAGTTCATAATTAGGGGACAAATGGCATCCATCTAATGCCTCTATTTTCTGATTTCCCGCCTAAAAACACAAAAATCCCTTTGGTGCACGGGTTGGGAGGACCCGTTTCCTGATATGGGTCACAAAAATGTTTCCGTATAATACATATAACCCTTCTAAAATCCTCACATTTTCATTTTAAAAATTAGTGTTTCTCTAAACTTCCCTTCTCCTTCAGATCTCTAGAGATCCTATCATCATCGCTCCAAAATCAAGGTTAGATCATGAATATTTTCAATTAAACATGCTGATTTCATCATTCTATAACTATCAATCTTCATTTAGATTGTTCACTGATTTTTTTCATTCTTCATGACCTAGGGTTTGACGTCTTCGACCTGTTTACCTCTTTACACCCAATGTCATCAACAACAAGGTATGATTCCAATATTCAGTGATTATTCAAATTTGTATGTTCATTTAAACATCCAAACCCTAATCTATCTTTTTATCTTTTCTAGCAAGATATCCACACACAATGAACTTGGTTCGTTCACATAATCAATCGATCATTCACCATCTTCTCAAGGTTAGATTACAGTTTTTTAGTATTTGCTTTCTTTATGGTTTTTATTTGATACACTAATTTTATAAGTTTTTTCATATATGTCTTTCATTTTTAGATGTATTTATCAGTCTTTAGTTGATTTGGTACACTAATTAATCTTGAATATGATAATTTAATCTTGAATTTGTAATACCGATTGTTGTCTTGACTTTGTGGAAGGGGGGTTGTATGGTGAAACTGGTCGTTGAAGAGGATGGCGGACGTGGATTATGTGTGGAAGGATATTAAGGATTTTAGGTATTGCATCTTTTTTAGTTCTTGCAATTTGTGATTATTGCAAGTAGAAACGACATTGTCGTCTAATATTGAATCTTTTTAGCTCTTGCAGTTTGTGATTACTGTGTGGAAGGCTTTTACGGATTTTAGGTATTGCATCTTTTTAGTTCTTGCACTTTGTGATTACTGTTCAAATCTATGGTGGTTGATGACGATGAGTATTGTTTGTGGTTGTTGTGCTAGGGTTGATTGAGAAAGCGACTAACTCAACTACACCTAACTTGGATCTAAGAATCCTGAAATCAGTCAAATTTGTTGTCCCTCACTCAAATTCAAACCTCTAGCTTGCGGTTGAAAACTTAATGAGCCTCATGAAATGATATCACTCTCAGGTTAGTATGTTCTATAATATTGTTGACGAAACTAATTCTATATGTAATTTGTTCGTTTTTTTCTTAAATTTTGCAATTCGAATTTTTGAGCTCTGAAACTTTCTTAAAACTAGGAAATGTTCAGGCAAAATGATAAGCTATATGCGCACTGAAGAAACACTGGTTTGAACCGAGATGTATTCAGAGATATCTTAGTTACAGCCTAGTTTTTCTGCATAAAAAGTTGTCTCTCGCTCGCTCTTCTGGGTGATCTCACTTCGAGATAATCTGCAAAACTAGCAACGCCGTTAGCCTATTCACGGGAAAAGGGGAGGGTTTTCTCTGTGACCACTCTCCGGCGTGAGAATAAGTATTTTGGTATTGCAATGTAATAGCAAGTAAGTAGTAAGTAAGCTCGTATGCTTGTGAATGTGATTGTAGATGATTTACCTTATGGTCCGATACTCATTTTATAGCCGAAATAAGTGGGTTTAGGAGATGGGCTGATGGGCCTTGGGCCCGGCCCAGACGACCAGAGATATCCGTTCTGTCCCCCTGCATCGATCATTAAAAGATCTTCAATCATTAAATGATCTCTGGCAGGAGGTGTACTTTGTCGGATGGTGAATGGTGGCACGTGTTATGGCAACTGTCCCTGGTGTCAGACCTGTTATTAGCCAAAAGTGGAGAATGTGTGACAGCTACTGGCGTGAGTATGGTTGGTGCACAGTCTGGCCTCTGCATTACTGTTTATGGGACCCAGTCTGACACAACCTGCCGAGCGAACATTGGGTATTAGCTCTGCCACTCTGTACCCTTGTATGTAGTCAACGCCTCTTTGCGCTTTTCCCTTCCGCGTGGCTTTCAGTGCTTTCTGGCCAGCGCAGAGTTGTAGGGGTTAAGTCCTTTTGTACCCAAGACTATGAGTTGTTCTCATGTTTGTCTTGTCCTCTGCAAGGTTTGGGACTTCGTGGCTAGATGGTTGTTTGGTCCGCGCAGGGTCAAGTGGCCTGCGCGTCTAAGTTTAACTTGCCGTTGTGCCAAGTACACAAGGCTCGTTGTGCAACTTATATTTCCAGGTCTAACTTGCCGTTGCGCAGAGTGCGCAAGGCTCGTTGTGTGACCAGCATGTGTTGGTCTAACTTGCCGTGGCGCTGAGTGCGCAAGGTTCGTTGTGTGACCATGGGTTGGTCTAACTTGTCGTTGCGTTGAGTGCGCAAGGTTCGTTGTGTGACCTTCATGGGTTGGTCTTAACTTGCCGTCATGCTGAGTGCGCATGGCTCGTTGTATGACCAGTATGAGTTGGTCTAACTTGCCGTTGCGTTCAGTGCGCAAGGCTCGTTGTATGACCTGCATGTACCAGGATGCCTTACCGTTGCACATTGCATGCAAGGTTGTTAGGCAATCTGTTGGTTTCAAGAATGGCGCACCTTTGCACATCGCGTGCAAGTTTATTCTTGTAGTATGTTGTTGTTGAGGGTATGGTCCCTTGCGCATGCGCAGGGTTTTTGGGACCATACCCCTCTAAGTCCCCCAGTCCAGTGCTGCTCCTATGCACATGTTGGCAAGTAGATGGAGTGTTGGACTATAAGAATTGTTGTATGCGCACTTATTTCAACAACAAAAATTCAAGAAGGGTTGGAGGAAACCTTTGTGTGAAGGAAACTCTGTTCGTAATGATGTCTTTGAAATTTGTATCGTCGTCATGCTGATGTTGCAGGCGAGTTGGTGAGAAAAAGGGTGCCCTAGAGGTGACATTTGACAGATGTGGCATTCCGTCAACAGTGCAGCTTAACTTTCATTAATGAATTGGCAGAGGAAGTGGCGGCCACATGCGCATGACAACCATCAGTTGCCACTTGCCTGCCACGCGTCCTACGCAGATTGGTTGTTAATTCTACGCGTGCGTCACAGATCACCATCGCATTAAATGCGATGAGTATAAATAGGGGTGAACCGTCTAGGGTTTCATTCACGCCTTCATACTTCTCCTTTGAAATTCTCTGATTTCTTCTTGAGTTCTTGTGTTCTTGCTTTCTTGTATTCAAATCTTCTTCTCTTTTTTGATCTTCATGGCGACTAGGGGTCCTGAAACTGTTTCTACTGAAGAGGCTTCGACCTCTTTGCCGGCTCTTAAGTGGAACCAGGACAGTTTCCAACCCCTGGTTTTCAGCTACCGGTTCTCCAAGGACTGGGACGCCCGGTACCCGGCCGAGGGAGATACTGCACCGGCCGGCTTCATCACCTTATTTCTTGAATTTTTGCTGATGGTAACTTCCGGTTACCGGTTACAAATTTTTTTCTGCAAATTTTGGATTTTTACCGATTCCACATCTCCAAACTGAATCTGATGGGGATTGTGAGGATCAAGCATTTTGAATTTTGTGTCGCTCAATGGGTGTTACCCCAACCGTCGACCGTTTTCAGATTTTTCACCAACTCAATTGTTCTTCGGGGTTTTATTCTTTTCAACATCGCATTCAAGCAAAGAAAATTTTGCTCTCCCCTCCAAAGTCTTTCCATGATTGGAAGACTAATTTTTTTTTATGTGAGGGCTGATGTGATTCCCCTCCGGATGCGCGGGGGTGGAGGATATCGCCATTGAGACGGTTCTTGTACCGGTGCCTGAGTCTTGGTACAACGATCTGGAGGAGATCTTAGTGATCCAACTGCCTGAGAGGGCATTGGTGGCGGCTGGGATGAGCTTAGTATGGAAACCCAACCGCCGGGAGAGGCCCGTGTACATGGAGGGAGAGAAAAGTAAGTATCTTTGTTTTTGTCTTATATGGTTTCTTGATTTCGCCTTCTGCATAGACTAACTGTATGTACTTTTCTTTACAGGGGTGCCGCTGTATGTGGTGGTGTTCCAAAGGGAGCAGGGGCATATTGAGAACATGGCCCTTGGCTCGGAGGAGCCCACCTGGTACCACAGATCTTGGGGAATTTTGAACTCCTCAAGAGTGAAGATTTGTTGGCCCCCGCGCCTGAGACAGGTAAGCTCTCATATTATTAAAGTGTTTATATCTTTGTGGATCACTTATTGTGTTGCACCATTGTGCAGGCGCGTTAAAGGACTTGGGCATTGGCCCAGATCCAAAAAAGAAAAGGCGCGTGGGGCTCAGTGCGGCAACTGAGAAGTGGGTACCTCAACCCAGTGCAGACCCGCCCAAAGGTAAGCGTATTGTGTCCGGTCATTGGAAAGACTATGTAGTAGTCTCTGACTCATTAGAGGGTCTTGCGCCTGTAGGTGTGAGGAAACCCAAGCTGGAGCCGGTGGTGATTCCGGCTGCCAACCCGGATGACCCGGTGGAGGTCGAGTCTAGCTCGGAGCCCCTCAAGCGGAAGAGGGCTCCGCAGAGCGATATCTCCCTGCATCCCTCCAAAAGGTTGCGCGGAGGGTGATAGGAAAGCGCGGGCGCCAAAATCTCCTTAGGTAAACACCTAACTTGTTTGTCATACCACTTCTTTCTTTTGTATTTATCTAATTGTTTGTCATCTCACAGGGGGAGGTGAAGCAGCTTTTGTGGCTCCCACCACTCCGGCCGCGCCCAAGCATACTCCAATGCCCCCACCTGTGGATGAAACCGCGCAGGCGTCAAGCGTACAGGGTTGGGAGTAAACTACTGGGGCGGCGAAGATGCAGGTGGAGGTTGAGGTCGTAGAGCCTGAGTTGGTGGTGGAAGAAGTTGGTGGTGAGGCCATTTTTGAGGATACAGAACCGATTGTGGTTTCCGAGGTTGAGGGGGTGGTTGAAGAAGATGCTCCACAGGGGGCCATGCAGAAGAGCCGGCACCCGGGGGTGTGGCCGGGGGATCTGGTAGAAGCCCTTCCGCAGAAGGATCTTCAATCCGCCCGGACGAAACCTCGGTGATTATTACTACACGGTGTATCATGAAGGCCGTGCTGAAGAGATCCACACCCCTGTGTGGAAGCTAAAGAAGGGAGATGACTTCTCTCACTGGCTGCGCGTGCCGTGAGTGGTTCAAGGGGCTTTCCCCCATAAGAAATGTGCGCGCGCTGAACAGGGTCACGAACAAACCTACCACACGTACCTCCAGGCAGCACCTAGCTCCACCTCGATCGCGCACAAGATCATAAGGGAATGGTGGAGCATGCAAAAAGAGCAAGACAAATTTGAAGCTGCCAAGGGATCTAGTCCAAGAGCGAGCCCAAGTGGCTACGCAAAAATATGAGTTTGAGGCGGACAAAGTGAAATTTATCGAGACTCAACGGACCAAGTAGTGGTCCGCGCTAGGGTGGAAGAAAAGCGCCAAAAGCTCCGCTGCCACACTTGCTCAGGAGCGCAAGTTCTGGAGGGAGGCTTGCGAAAAGGACAATCACGAGAAAAAAATCCTTGAAAGATGAATTGGCTCGGTTGCGCGGAGAGGTAGAGCGCGAGAGGAAGGAGAAGGAGGCAGCTTCTGCTGCGGCCGCGGAGGCCAGGATGCACCGCGAGCGCAGTGAACAGAAGGAGGTAAAAATTTTCCCCTAATTATTATATTTTTTTAATTTGTATGATCTATAGGATGTCATACTAACCTTGTTGTAAATAACTAGGTTGAAGCTTGTGTCGCTTTGGAGGGCACCAAGAAGGATCTCCAGGTGACCTTGGTGGAAAAGGCTGAATTACAATGCAATCACCTGGAGGATAAGGAGCGGCTACGATTGGCAGAGGCCAAGGTTGGCGCGGGCGAGAAAAAGATTGAAGATTCTGAGGCTGCCCGCACCATCTCTGAGTCGCTGGTGGAGTCGCTAGCCAACAACATGTTGTGGATGCAACAACATGGAGTTGTCAATGTAAGTACTCCATTTGTGTTTTGATCATTTTGTCTTGATTCTAATCCTTTTTTCCTTGTATTTCAGATTGCAAAGTCCATCCTGAATTTTACGGAATTGGACAGCGCAGTGGCCAAGCTGATGGTCACTGCGTGCCATGACGGGTATGCGCATGGCTATACTGAGTGTGCGCATCATGTCACTCATGCACTGGACGTACAATGGGACAAAAGCCGCGCTGCCACTCATGGTGTTGATACCGGAGCTGCCTTCTCTTAGGCTAAGCGGGAGTATGAATGTCTGCACCTCCCAGTTATGGATCTAGTGAGCGAGACGCTCCAGCACGATGACTACATTGATTGCCTGAAAGACATATTTCCGGATGAAGCCGAGGCCGCTGGGAGTGAAGACTAGTGTAGGATGCTTATTGTAATATCTTCAATGTATCTTCAATGTAACTGCGCACTGCGCATGCTTTGTATATATTTTTATCTTTACTAGCATGTTTCTTTCGAGTTACAATATTTGCGTGAAAAGAGCGACTTTGTGTAGGTATAGCGAATAAAACTGGCAATGAACTCGTGTATGAACATCCCCTCCCATGCGTAAGCAATAGGTAGTGAATTTTTGTTCATGAGTCATTGTGTACCATGGTGTTTTCGCGTAGACCCAAAGTAATTTCGCTTATTTGTAACAAAACATCTAGATAAAGAAATACATGTATCCATTGTCTTTATTAACAATAAGGCATAAGAGCCATGTACATAGTAGACAATAAGATAATATTACTCAAATTATACTCTAGACTCTTGAACTATATTAAACTACTAACCGGTAAGTGGACCGATCAATTGTAGAATAGTATGAAGCAAGTCCGGATTATCGAACCCACAGGACTCTCTAATTGCTAAGACTACTAATTTAGACTCAGTTACACACTATGTATATTTTAAAGGGGGGATTTGCTAATAAATCTAAATTATAAATTTAACTAAAACTACTAAATTGGAATGACTAAACTATGAACTTCTAGGGGATTATTAGGATTTTTATCAAGAGATAATGAACTAGTTACCTAGGTTAGATTTTTAGACTACTACTCCTTCAATTTAATAATAATTAATCTGATTGAATATTTTACCGGGATCTTGACATATTAAACTCTGGGTTTATCAAACAGGACACCCGACCCTTCTCAGGAAGACGCCTACAATAACCTATCCTTTTTTTTTCGTTTACCGGTCCTAAAGATTCCTTTTCAGTTATCTTTTCAAATTAGTAAAGTGTCTAATTATTAATTACCCCTCAATAATTAGCCTAGACCAACTACAATTTCTAGTTTAGATTAACTGATTCAATTATGATAAGGAAATTAGACTCGGGAATTTCTCAAAACCCTAACCTAACAATTTACCACATTAATTCAGCCAACTAATTGCAATTTCTCAATTAACAAGTTAGATATAATGACAAGTTTAATTTTATGGTTAATTTAATTGTTTCCCCGGTTTTATTGGCCAATTTTACCGACAACTTCATGAATTCTTAAGAACACGAAAAGTAACATAAACCTATTCTATGGAAGACATCCATCTAAGTTCATGCAAAACAACCAAACAATCATCAAACAAACAAGATCATGCAAATACCCTAAACTAGATCATTAAAGTTGTGATCTTTACCAATTAAATATTCAAACCATAAATTAAACTAAAACAAATTAAAGTTTCATAAATCCATCATCCAAAACCTAGGTAACTGAATAAGATCTAGCTTAGAAACATGTTTGAAAAGTAAAAAAAACAAAGTTGATAACAAGGTAGCATGATTGATCAAAACAAGGAAATCAAAGTGAGGATTGGTATGATAAAACCGCGACAAGCTCCTGCCTTGAACTCCCTTGATCACCACCACAATCCCTGCAGCTTAGATCCGCTCCTTGTAACTCCAAATCTCCAGAAAGTTGCTCCAATTCTGCCCTAGTTCGTCCAAGGTTTCCCAATATGAGTTTAACAATGATTATAAGTCCTTTTAAAACAACAACTCCCAATCCTTCTCTGATTTTGAAAGTTTCTGGATAAAAGCCTCTCTGGGTAGGCCGGTCGCGCCCCGCGACTGAGGTAGAATCCGGATTGATAACTATCACTCTCTCGCCGGCCGCGAGAGAGTCTATGTGTGCCGGTCGCGCCCCGCGACCGGGTTGTAACTGTTGGGCTTGGACCTTAAAGGTTTATTCATTTATATTGTATTTTGGGCTTTTGGGTTAGTTTGGGCTTCTTAGTGCCTAGTGGGCCTAGGGTTGTACTTTTGGGCTTTGTCTTGTTTATAAATAGAGGGGTTAGGTCATTTGTTAGGGGTTAGAGAGTTGATCACAAGAAAAACTTGTATCTGACATCCTCTGGTGTCTGCAAGTTATTTTATTCAAGTTATTCAAGTTGTTCTTCATCCTGATCATAATTTCGGCTATTGATTAGGCTAGTGATACCTGTTTGATCCGTTTTACGGGACTTACAATTGGTATCAGAGCCTGATGTTCTAATACAGGCTCCGGGTATTGCTGATTGAAGAAGTTTTTGAAGTGTATTGCTGCTGTTTGGATTGATTTTTGATATTCCGGATTGTTGTTCATCGACAAAGGGTACTGTTCCGAAGAACTTGAAGAAGCTCTACAGATTTCGGATTTGACACTGTTCTTGATCCCGAAGAACACAAAGAAGGTTCTCATAATTCGGATTCGCTACTGTTCCGGATTCCGAAGAACACGAAGGAGACCGTCCATTCTGGATTGATCCCTGACTGTTGCTTTATTCCGGATTGTGATCCGAGTTACTGTTGCCGTATTTGACTTCCTTGAGTTCCGGAATTCGGTTGCAGAAAAGGCGGGGACACGGTTTCGGATTTTTAGAAGATAAGTCAGGCATTTCAGATTCTTCGTTCCGGATTCTTGATTTCGGATTTCATTTCAGAGCTGATTATTCCGGATCTGCATTTCGGATCTTTATTTCGGATCTACATTTCGATCTTCTTGTTTCGGATTTCTTCTTGGGTTTTTCTTTTCGGATCTTCAAATCGGATTCCTAAATTCGGATTCTTCATTCCGGATTCCTAATTCCGGATTGCTTATTTCGGATAGTTCATCCAAGTTGACCAAATTATAACTTCCGTATTGCCATTTCGGAAAAATCTTCCGGGTTGACCATATTGACTGCAGAATTGACTGTTTCGAATTGAGCGTTGTTCATTAGAATCACTTAAATTAATTAAACTCTAAATCAACTTTGGTAAATTTTAATTAATTTAATTTCAATGGCTGGATTCATGACCGCATAGGACCCGACCAATGCCACACTGGCAGCCCTACAATCGCAAACTTTAGCACTCCACCAAGAGCTGGATCAGATGATTGGCACTTCCACCAAAGTGCCTCGTTTGTTATACGGAGATGAATATTACGAGTGGAAGTTCCGCTTTGAAAAGTATTGCAAGGCAAAGGAACCCGACGTGTAGAGATGCATCATGAATGGTCCAAGAACCATAGTGTATAGCACAGAGCAAGATCCTGAAACGAAAATTCCCAAGCTTATGCACTTATGGACTCCAGAGGACGTCAAAATCATAGAGGAAGTTGAGAAGGCTTCTGCAACACTAACCATGGCTCTAGGACCTGATAGCTTTATTGCGGTTAGGAACTGTAAAAATGCTAAGGAGGTTTGGAGTGAGTTGCAAAATCTCTACGAAGGAAACACTGACATGAAAGCGAGTAGGGTGAACCAACTGAATCAGCAATTCAGCTCGTCCAATCACATATATGGTTTCCCAGATGATTTCAGCTGAGATCACCCTCTCCAACAGCGCCATGAACCGACAGTCTTTGAATTCACTGCCCAAAAGTTGGGATGCAGACGTGGGCATGATCAAAAAGACAAAGAACCTGAATGATGTTACTCTCACTGAGATGATAGCTGCTATCAAATCATGTGAAATTGATAACAAACAGAGGGAGATCAACCATCAGAGCAGTCTGATGGCCGCAGGGATGACAGGTCAGAATGCAGCTTTAATGTCACAGAATCTCGTCTATAGTCCTCTACAAGGAACTGCACAAGCACCAGGTGGATCAAATATGGTGTACAGTCCTGTTGTCACGCTTCAAAACACTCAGTATGTGTATGGTTTTCAATCTCCAAATCCTACAACGGTTTCAGCGGCTCAAGTCCACACACAGTACCATGCTCAGTATCCTAACGTGGTGTTCAGTCCTGCAACTCCTCAAACCATGCAACAAGGCGTTATTCCTCAAACAGCGACACCAGTCCCTGGCTCTGCTCAACCCGCGCCCAACTCTGCGTTTCTCACTAAGGAGAACGAAGAGAAACTGGCGATTGCTACTTCAATGGTCAAGAGCTTGAACGCCTTCCTGGCAGGCGATCTGACCCCTCCATCTATTCTTCCAACAGAAGTTGATCTGATCATGGAGGAAGACCTAGATGAGATCGATGTCTCCTGGAATTTACAATGGCTGCTTTTCGGGTCAACAAATTTCAGAAAAAGTATGGAAGGCAACCCTTGTCCAACCTGAAGAATGGTCTCACAAAGGACAAACTCAGGTGCTACCAATGTCATGAACCAGGCCATTTCGCTAAGGAATGCAAGAAGCCACCATCAGGGTATGTATCATCCAGGGTCGCCGATATACAGAGCAGTGACAGACAGTTGGTTACTGTCTCTCCTTCCAAGTCAACTACGAGTCCATCCGGCAGCTCAGGCGGGAAGTTAATAGCACTTGTGGCCTAACAGCATTTGTGGCCCAACAACATGAGGGCTTCAACTGGGCAGATGCTGCAGGTCAAATGGAAACCTTGAATCTATCTAAGAGCAGCAACCACTGCATGATGGCGCAGACAACAGAGACACCCGATCTTTCGGAGACGGTAAATCGAATACTTTGTTTTGATAGTTGTTGTTTTAAATTATCACAAATGCGCGCCCACAATTCAACTCTTGTGGCTGAATATCAACAAGCTGCGTCACAGAACATCGCCCTTAAACATAAGAACAAGCTTCTTATGGAGAAGGTCGAAGCGCAGAGACAAGATGTGGCTCAGCTAAAGCTAGACTTGAACCAACAGCAATGTTGGGTCTATGACTACAAGCTAACATTAGCTGAAAAAGACGTAGAACTTCAAGCAGCCTTAGCCAAGCTGAATTCCTTGACAGGGAAACTTCATGAAAATGAAATAAATATTAAGAAATTTGAAATTTCCAGCAAATTAGTCAAGGACTTATGTGAACTCCAGCTTAATTATAAAAAGAATTTCACTAAGGGTCTTGGGTACAATAGGGCACCTCCACCATATAATCATAACTACACTAGAATGCCTGAAACTGAGGAAGAAATCGAAAATGCTGAAAAAAGATGCATGGTAAATTGTCAGATTACTTATCTAAATCATGGACGCCCTATTACCCTAAGCTCTTCAAACCCACTGAACTCAAGAAGGATGATGTGTTTGTGGCTTCTACATCACTTCCTTGTGAAACTAGTAATCATCCATCTGAGAGTACGGTGGGTTGGAGACAAAAGTTCCTGAGGCAGAACCATCCACATCCTCTACTAAACTTAATGAAAAGGAATCTTCTGATGCTCAAACTAAATTTGTGAACGATACTAATGTGTCTAATTCATGTGCAGAAGAAATTTTAGTTGAGGACATCACACAGGATGATGAGGAAGAATGTCTGAATATACATTCAGACAATTCAGCTGATGATTATGCTTTTTATAAACCTACCTTTGACATTTTAAATCACTTTCTTGCTGAACAATTTACATGCTCAAACAGTGTTGGTTGTGTTGAACATTTAGACAGTTTGAATTCTGATACTGATGTTTTGAATGATGATAATAGCTATAATAACTTGTGTGATGAGAAAATGAATTTAGCTGTAGGATCTGCATCAACAGATAACTCAGCCTCATCAGCTTCAGCTGAGGATACCGAATGTTCATCTTCAGCAGAGGATATCGAATGTTCAACTTCAGAGGCCGCATCTTTTGATGTATCTCCTAGGAATGACAGTGTTAACGATGACCAACCAACTATTTCTGTCAATGTTGATGGTGACTTAATTCTAGAAGATTTGGGCGACTCAATACAAGGGACTGATTCTGAAATGACAGCAGATGAACACAAATCTCAATTTGATTCAAATGAAACTTTTAAACCTGATAGTGAATCGGAACCTCAAATTTCTCTAAATTGCGAGGTTCCACCATCATCTGCTAAAATTTTTGAACATGATGTTCCTGTAGAGTCACTCTTGTCCTCTACAGAATCTGTCACGAAGTGTGATTTCAAGAATAAGCCTAAAAAGAAGAGAACACGCCGATCTAAAAAGAAGAAAACCAAAGAAGCGTCTTCAAACACTGCAAAGGCAACTGCTAAGTCCTCTCATTAAACTGAGGAATTAACTCAGCAGTCGCCCGTTTCATCTGTTTTGAAAAAATCTCCATGTTCAAAATCTTGCAATTCAAATCACAAATCTAACAAGTGTGCTGATGGTTGTGCGCAGGACACCGCCAAGACCAAGACCGTGCAACAGCCGTCAGTAAACGCCAGCAAGAAACTGACTGATAAATTGCCCAGAATTTCCCAAGCTGAAGGGACTGTTTTCTTCCAGAAGAGGCAGACCTGTTTCAATTGTGGATCTCCCGGGCACATTGCTCGAAACTGTCAAAAAACCTTTACCTCTTTCCATACTTTGTACTCCAGACATCAGAAGGCTATGCCTAATCGCCCATCTGAGGCTTGATTTGTGTTAAGTCTTCTGATCAAGACTGGAACTTGGCCAAGAAACAAATGAGTAAACCCTTGAGACCTTCGGTTTTCCAGAATCCCTCTAGCACTCCTAGGAATGTGCAGAGGTCTGATTCGGTAACTTGGAGGCCTAAGTTAGTGGCCAAGAATCAGTCTGCTAACCCATTGTCTAGTAAATCAAAATCATCATCAACCTCATCCTCAACTAATTTGATCTTTCGTGAGGTTACTTATGTTGATGCAAAAGGCAAACCCAGATCTTCCATGGCCTGGGTTCCCATTTCTAACTAAACCTATTGAAATGTGCAGGAACAGCTCTGGCGCGCTCTGGTTCGATTATGGTATATTGATAGCGGTTGTTCCAGGCACATGATAGGAGTCATCTCGCAGTTGAATGACATTCAGTTTTTCGATGGCGGGTTTGTTTCCTTCACAGGTGGAGAAACCGGGAAAATCACGATGAGAGGAACTGTTTACAATGGAGCCTTGAGTTTTAAGAATGTCAACTATGTACTAGAATGAAGCACAGTCTGTTGAGTGTGTCTCAACTCTGCGACAATCATCTGGATGTTCTCTTCACAAAGAAACGATGCTATGTGCTAAAACCTGGCTTAATCATTCCAGATGTTTGGATTCTTCTGAAAGCTGCAAGAAAAGGAACGCATACATCATTGATATGAACCAGGCTCCTTTTGACAAGCTCACATGCCTTTTCTCTTCGACAGCCGAACATGACGCCATGCTATGCATTGCAGACTAGGTTACATCAACATGAAGAATTTAAATCGTCTCGCTAAAGGTGGTTTAGTCAGAGATCTACCAGTTCGTGACTTCATGCAGATCGAAAAATGTGAATCATGTGCTCGTGGGAAGCACCACCGTCAACCGCATAAAACCAAAGCCATACCCTCCACTTCTCAGGTCTTAGAACTGCTTCATATGGATCTCTTCGGTCCAACAGACATCCGCAGCATTGGAGGGAAGGCTTAATGTCTGGTTATTATTGATGACTACTCTTGATTCACCTGGGTTTTCTTTCTTACACATAAAAGTGAAACCGCTGAGATAGTCAAACAATTTGTCACGCTTATGGAAAACCAGACAGATTCGAAGGTAAAGGCTATTCGGTGTGATAATGGGACAGAGTTTAAGAATCTTACCTTAAACTCTTTCTGCTCCTCCAAGGGGTTTGACCGACAGTTCACTGAAGTCAGAACCCCACAACAAAATGGGGTTGCAGAACGCAAAAATCGCACACTCATTGAGGCGGCACGAACTGTGCTCGTTGAATCCGAGCTACCTCTCATCTTCTGGGCAGAAGAAATTAACACTGCATGCTATATTCAGAATCATGCCCTGATCAACAAACGCCACATGAAGACTCCGTACGAAGTGGTTGAAGGTCATAAACCTTCGGTCAAGCATTTCCGCAAATTTGGATGTCCTTGTGTACTCCTGCTCATGGATGCTAAAGGAAAGTTCGAAGCACGCGGAGATCCTTGCATTTTCGTTGGTTATTCTAAAAATACTACATACCACGTTTATAACAAGATCAAGAAGATGGTGGTTGAAACCTACAATGTGGGTTGGCTGGAGGAAAATCCCAAGGACAAACGCATTGGTCCTGAT
Organism: Scalesia atractyloides; assembly: GCA_947069175.1. NCBI lineage: Eukaryota > Viridiplantae > Streptophyta > Magnoliopsida > Asterales > Asteraceae > Scalesia > Scalesia atractyloides. Next base: position 71,800,713 of record CAMTDV010000001.1, read on the forward strand.
TGGTTGTATGACTACTCTACTTTATTTAATCATTTTGATGTGTCTTCTAATATGTCTACAGGAAATAGTTCGACTTCTTTCCCTCCAACGGTGCCCATTACTTCCGACGATGACGCTGATGCTGCCACGCTAAATGAGACTCTAAAGCAGCTAAGTGTGGATCCTCCTGGATTCAATGACACTGTCTCACCATCCTCCACAATTTTACAAACTCAAGCCCCATCTATCTCTTTGCCTGTTCAACCGAATCCTATTGAGGATGTGGTTTCTGATCCAGAGTCACCTACGGCAGATGAAGGACTCCATCCTGATGTTTTGGGCTCCTCCTTGTTTCCCGAGCCTACTCCCCTTGATTGTGCGGTGGGTTCTTCACCACATACCTCTACATGTGCCTCAGTTGACGGGAGGCATCTGGAGTTGCTTCAGCTAGTGTCACCAACTTGCCGACCGATGTTTTGGTTCCCGCTACACCAATACCACAACGTTTACAGCGTGATCACCCCATTGAGAATATCATTGGTCCTGTAAACGCTACTGTTCGCACACGCAGTCAATCTGGGGATATCAATACATGTCTCTATTCTTGCTTTATTTCCCAAATTGAACCTAAAAGTATTGATGTTGCCTTGCAGGAACCAGGCTGGGTGGATGCCATGCACAAAGAACTCAATCAATTTGAAAAACTTGGCATCTGGCAATTGGTGAAGCTACCTCAGGGAAAGCGCGCTCTTGGAACTTGTTGGGTTTTCTGCAATAAGCAGGATGACACTGGAGTTAGCGTTCGAAATAAAGCTAGACTGGTGGTCCAAGGGTTTCGACAGATTGAAGGTTTGGACTATGATGAGGTCTATGCACCTATCGCGCGTTTGGAAGCTGTACGTATCTTCTTGGCATACGTATCTTACATGGACTTTACTGTCTATCAAATGGATGTCAAGACTGCGTTTCTATACAACAAGGTGAAAGAGGAAATATACGTGGCACAACCACCGGACTTTACTGATCCTGACAAGCCAGATTATGCCTACAAATTAGACAAGGCTTTGTACGGGTTGCATCAAGCGCCTCGGGCATGGTACGCTACTCTTACAGAGCATCTGCTTGCTCATGACTACACACGTGGAACTTTGACCAAACTCTGTTTATCAAACATGTTGATAAGGACATTATTCTCGTCCAAATCTACGTTGATGATATTATTTTTGGTTCCACCAATGATGGTTTGTGCCACGAGTTCGAAGAAATCATGAAGAAGAAATTTGAGATGAGCTCATTGGGAGAGATGACCATGTTTTAAGGACTACAAGTTCGTCAGAGCCCACAGGTATACTCATTCATCAAGGAAAATACGTACACGACGTTCTTGCCAAATTCAAGCTTACAGATCCAAGCCAATGGCTTCACCTATTGCAGAACGGCCTCTGCTAAATGAAGATGCTGAAGGAACGCCTGTTAATCCTACCATGTATCGCTCAATGATTGGATCACTCATGTATCTCACTGCTAGTCGACCAGATATCATGTTTGCCGTCTGCTAGTGTGCTCGTTATCAGGCTACTCCTAAACTTTCTCATTTACATGCTGTTAAACGAATTTTTAGGTACCTCAAAGGGGCTCCATCTCTGGGCCTCTAGTATCCTAAAAATTCTGAATTTGAACTGTTTGCTTTCTCTGACAGTAATCTAGGAGGTACAGATAGGGACATGCGCTCAACGTCGGCTGGTTGCCAATTTCTGGGAGATCGCTTAATTTCGTTGCAATGCAAGAAGCAACAGACGGTCTCACTTTCCACTGCAGAGGCAGAATATGTCGCAGCTTCTGCTTGCTGCTCCCAGGTTTTATGGATACAACATCAGCTTGCGGATTATGGTTTGACTTATCTAAACACCACGATTTATTGTGATAATGATGCCGCAATCCAAATAGTTAAAAACCATGTTTTCCACTCCAAAACCAAGCACATTAACATTAAAGTTCATTTTATCCGCGGTTGCTATGAAAAGGGTCTCGTAAAGCTTGAGCAAATCCACACTGATGCAAATGTGGCGGATTTGTTCACGAAACCCATTAGCAACGCACGTTTTCAAGTGCTTGTGGATCTTCTCAAAATGATTAGGTTTTCTTCCTAGGCATCTACTATCTTCTTGTTTATTTACTGTTTTTCATTTCTTTTCGTTGCTTCATGAATTTGTTCATATCTCTATGCACAAATTTAGGGGGAGAAAAAGTTCAAAAAAAAAAAATAATAATAAAAAATATGTTAATTTTGCAATGATAGGGAAATGAAATGAATATGCGTGATAAAATGTTTGACTAACACATGTAAGGTATAGAAGTGGAAAAGATTTGGATCGAAAGTGATGTGTCGGTAGGTCTAAAACTCAACCGGATGGGAAAGTCAAATGATATAAACATAACGAACTTTGTACTCAGTGGGTCACTTACTATAAGCATATGAGTTTATGGTCTTAAATCTTGCGTTGATAGATAGCCAACATCTGAGGTTTCGGGTCTTTATGCTGTTTAGTCATCCGGGGATATCGCGACTGCCCTTCTGTTGCATCCAGATTATACGCAGACCTAGGCACAGTCAGGATATCTTTATAAAAGAGCCAAAATGGAAAGACCAAAACCTAAGAGAACAAAAGTTTCTTTCTTACGTACCTCATAAGGTATTTGTCTAACCCTCGTCAGTCACTATTGGTCTCTCTACTGTACGGAAGTACTGATCTGTTCACCAATAGCTTGATGTTGTAAAATAAAGGATGATCATGGTATACTCACCCGCTACGATGAATTGTTGTGCTTACCTTGATCGCGGGGGTATGTCATGGTATGGGACACACGGGTATCGTAGTATAATATTACCTTAAGCTATCATGGTGCCTGAACTACAGTTAAGTTTTGGATTTAAGTGGACAAGTATACTGACAATTGCTTAGACCAACCGAATCTGCTCATATCGAAAAATGTTCCTTGGTCAACGTTTGAAACAATTTGATCCCTTAGCAATGCTGTGTTGATTGTTTATGTCTGTTTTAATAAGTTCTCCTTGTGATGGTTGGATGCTTGTTAGTTTACTTGATGAATTTTGGTGGGATGGTTTTCTGTCAAGAGATATTGGACTGGCCCAGTGTGCTTTGGGATTTGGGCCAACCTGATGAATTTTTGTTAAGTCTGAAAATTGAAGTTAAGGTTACTGTTCCTAATTAGGCTCACTTGGGCCAAAGTTTACTGTTGTGACATCCCGGCTTTTCAGATATCTTAAACGCGCTACTTCACGGTTATTCATTCCTATGCTAAATTGATTCGGAGAATTTATTTACACGCTCGCAATAACTACGCTAACTTTTGAATGCATTGGGTAAATTACGTGCTATGTGTTATTAGACGTTTGTGAATTTTGTATATTATTATATCACGTTTTGATTTCGCGATTATTATATATATATTTTATATATTTATATATTTTATATATATATATATATATATATATATATATATATATATATATAATAAATAGCCGAACCGAACCGAACCACGAAACGTGTCGACCTCACCTCCTTGCGGCCCAAGGAACTAGCCTAAACTTGAGGCCCAAGTTACTCACCCAAACCGCCCTCCCCCCTTTGCGGTCGCGAGCCCCCCCCCCCCCCACCCCTTTTCCTTTCTTTTCCTTGTGCTATATAATGTATGCATGGGTTAGTGTTTAAAAAAAAAGAGCAAGAAACCCTAGACCCTAAGAAGCCGACGGCAGCCCCCCCTCTCACGGTCGCAACTTCTTCAACCCCGGATTGATTCCAATCTTGTTCCCGGTTCGCTAATCTTCATCGTATCAAGGTTAGGATTTTAATTGTTTTGCAAATCACATTAGGGTTGTGAAATCTTGATCATGATTGTATGTATTGTTAGAATCATTGTTATGAAAAGTGTTATGATTTATGTTTAGTTCGGTTAATTGTGCGAGTTTTGCGATTGTGATGTTTGGATGAATACAAAAATCATAGGCTGCGTTTTAGTGATAAAAATCATACTATATGATTAGGGTTTGCATGGGTATTGATGTACATGATGATATGTGACAAATAAACCTGTTCTTGATTATTGTTATTTAGCGTCTTGATCGTTTAAGCGTGTTCTATTGCGATGAAAGTCAAAAACAGGTTGCTGAATGGTATTTACAGCCAACTTCAATTGGCTGTAACCTGGTCATTATTTATCGAAAAGTGGATTTTATGAAGCCTAAAACGTGTATTTTTGAAAAACGCTTCTAATGGCGCTTCATTCATATTTTTCTGAGGTCGTTTGCTATTTTTAAGTGGTCATTTAAGTGCAGCAACTGAAGCTGCGTAAATTTTGAAAATTTGCTAGTTGTTTATCGAGTCGGATTTCATAATCTGTAGAGGGTTGGGTCACGAAATTTATACAGTAACTGGAGACGGGAATTTCCGGAAAACTCCCACTGGAATTTTGTTAATTGGATGAACGATGGTTTTTAAATAATATTTCCCGTGGACTACAGTCAGATAGTGACGAATCTGACTGCAGCCTAGTATATAAATGTTTATAAATAATTGGTAAAGTTTTAGGACTTGAAAAGTTTACATAAAATTCTACAGTTTAGTTGACATCTCCTGTAAAGAAATTGGAATTTTTAGAACGTTGAAACTATTTTATAAAAATCCTTGAAAACAGCCTAGTTATGAGCGTACAAACTGAAACATGATAACTTGCGTATGTGTGTACCAAAGTGTTGTATGAGTTGATTTGTGTTTATGACGAGTCACTATTTTGGTATGATGATACTTTGCATGCATGATTGTGTTTTCGAATTTGTTATTATGTGTGCCGCATTGTGTGTTAGTTATGCGTAGGGCTTGTATCAGTGTGTTCACACACTAACTTTAAATCGATTGGCATGTTAGGACGCAATTAGCGGTCCCATCATTTGCTACTTCTGTGTTACACTAATCGAGCAATTAAAGGTGAGTTCACGGCCCCTATTTTATCCGGTTTTAAACAACAGGGGGAGAAACATGTATACATTCTATAACTCTATTTTTTTACGTTATGCGAAATTAACATCGTTAAACTACTCGGTAACTAAGTTAATGTTAATGTACGTTATGGTCACTAAGCAGCTATATCACGGAAGTCCTCGACAAACTCTCGGATCGTTGTATTGGGTTAGATAGCGGGGAAATTATAAGTAGTACTACTGGGCCCGACAAGCCCCACCCGAGCTAGTCGCGCTAGCCGACCGGGTATGGTCAACGGGTGATTAATTTGGCCTAACTTTCGCCATGGTCAGTGATAGGCCTGGCAACACGGAGGCACAACTGTCAGCTTCGATCACGAACACTTATGTGACGTAACTTTAGGCTCGCTACCTACATGTTAACATTGAACTTAATTACGAACCAACATCATTATTATTCCGGGTTAGGAATAATGAAACCAACATTATTATTCCGGGTTAGGAATAATGGAACTAAATCGTTATCCCGGTTAGGGATAACGGGGGAAACAAACTTTTAACCGAACCAATGAACTTATAAAAACCTTTGAACTCACTCTTCTTTAATGTTGACACTTGTTTCTTTACATGTTTCTCAGGATGCTAGGAGCGCTAGGTGCACTCACTTGCATTGACCAAGACATATTTTTATCGAGTCTCATTTACGGATATTGTTTGGGGATTTTTGGTTTTGGCTTTATGTTGGCGCCCGTTACTTTACTTTACTTTACTTTACTTTAATGCTTCTGCCTAAACTTTGAAACTAATGCTTCCGCTAAACTTTGAAACTAAACTAAGCCGACTTAAAAATAACTATGAATGGTTAAATAAATGTTTTTGGAAAACGTTCAAATAAATCATATAGAGTCGTTCGATATTACTAGTGTCTCAGATTCTGGTTTGATCACACGCCTCGCGGTAAAACTCCGCAAGTGGAAAATTGAGGGTGTGACAACTGTTCCAGATTGGACTTGTCCGGAAAGGCCCATTTAAATCTTTCCGCACAAGCCCATTATGTTACTGTTCCGGATTGGGCCTGTCACAAGTCCAATCCGGATCCGAATTTCAGGCCCAAGCCCATTTCAGAAAATCTATATTGGTATCTCTGTTCTCATTTCGGATTATTCGAAATCCAAATTACTATTTGTCTTCACTGATTCTCTCTCGAACTTAGCATTTCGGACTGCATTCCGGATTAGGTACAAGTGTATTCGGATTAATTTAATGAATATTTTATGCATTTCGGATTACATTTCGGATAGATCTTCAAAGACTAAGCATTTCGGATTGCATTCAGAATGTATATTCATCCGAAATGATGAACTCGGATATCATTTCGGATTGGATCTTCATCCGGGATTTATATCTATCCGAGATACATAATCCGGATTGATAAGAGTGTTCTGGATTTATTTTGAACCGTCTATAATCCGGATATAAAGTTTGGACCTTTTCAATTGTTGAACCCCCTACCTAATTTGAACTGGCTTTAATTTGAACGTTGATTTCTGTTGACCTGTCCAGTTAGATTTGACTCTGTTAACTCAGTTAACTCAGTTTACTCAGTTTACTCAGTTTACTTCCGTTAGTTGGCTTTTAACTCTGTTGATTTTTGACAGACATGGTGGAAGAAGCTTTCGATGCCGTGATGCTGGTTGAAGAACAGTTTCACAACCAGGCTGGATATCTTTCAGACCCACCAGCTGAGTATTTTCAGGAGTTTCAAGCGATGATCGTGGGGCCCAACACTTTCTGGATTGCCTACGCCCTCCGTGCGAACACGTGATATACAGAGATTTAGTTCACTCATTTTGGAAAAGAGCGCGGATACAGCCGAGAGGTGACGATGGTAGACCTTATACGATCACAGATTCAGGGGAAGGAGATTGTGGTTAATGAGGCTTGTGTGAGGGAGGTGCTACAGCTGACAAATACCTTCAGTGATCCAACAACATATGTCAAAGAAAAGGTGCTGCTGGTACTCATGGAGATGGGATATGAGGGTTCTTATCCGCCACTGCTGAAGAAGATGTTTCCGGCTTACTGGAGGTTGCTAATACACATGTTCAAGCAATGTGTGTTGGAAAAAAAAGGTGGATTGGATCAGCCAAATCAGGCACAGACATCGGAGATCGTTTCGTTAGTGATGGATTGGAAGTATAACTATTCTGGTTAAATCTTCGAGAATATGAGGAAAATATTAGAGCAGTCCAAGAAATAGATGTTTCTGTTATATCCACGTTTTATCCAGCTGATACTCGATGCTCGTTATCCAGATTTAGCAAAGGATGCTACAGACGCTAATCTGCTGAATATGATGCCAATGGGGCCTACCATTTTTGCGTCTATGAAGAAGAACCGTTCTACCTCGAAGACGGTGTTTGTAGGTAGGTTCCCTCTGAAGAAGTTTGGCAAGTTTTCTGAAGTTGTAGGCCTGCATGCTCCACCACCTCCTCCTCCTCCAGTAATTGCGATTCTAGCCGAGGAACATGATATACAGGCAAAGGAAATAGAGATAGAAATCGAGGATTTGGTTACAGATGATGAGGATGATGTTGAACAAGCCTTTCTGGATGATCTTGATGCGTTCAATGCTACGTTGACTCCTGTTCTACCAGAGCTATCATCTGAGAAGCTTGCTGCCCTGATTGCTCAATTGAAGGACATTCAAGAGAAACAAGGTGATCCCCAGCTTGACATTCCATTTGTTGTTGCTCCAACTGTTCAGCCTGAAGAAGATGACGACGACGAAGAAGATGAAGTACCGTTGATTAAGAGGCGCAGAACTGGGCCGAGCATTTCAGCTAGTACATCTGAGGTTCCTGTCGTTGTTACTGTTGCTGCTTCTGAGTTGATTACTTCTACTGCTGCCGAGATCACTGCTGCTGAGGTTGTTATTGCTGAATCTGTTGCTTGTACATCGGTGATTGACACGCCTATTATTTCACACAGCGAACTGTTCCTATCATTACAAAAACCATAGTTGTATCCATACCTGCTGCCACAGCGTTGCAAAGATGGAATTTAGATGTAGTTCATCTGGTGCCGGTGGTTCGGAAGCGGGTGGTAGTGGAGCTGGTCATTCTGATGTTGTTGCTGACGATTATGTGCGCATATTTGAGGAGCGGGCATTTGAGTTTGGGGGATTAGATAGTGATGATGATGATACAGAGGTGGATGTCGTTGAGTTAAAGAAACAGGTTGTTGTACTGGAACAGGAGGCTATATTAAAGGATGCGCAGATTGCCTCCCTGCAGAATCATTTGGATGTTCGAGATCAAACTATCGAGCAGCTGCAGGGGGATGTGACGATGCTGATGACTATTGTTTTTGATTTAAGGGGCAAGTTAGAGAACAAGTTTGGCAGGGAGTTTAGCGATCCGACCGATGATCCCATGAATGTTGAAATCCGACATCGTGCAGCACAACAACGTATGGCAGAAGAAACCGAAGAGCAGAGGTTGGCGGCTGAGCAGTTAGCAGCCGAACGTCAAGCCGGTCTCGATGATTACTTGAATGATCCACGTAAGAAGTTCACTGCTAGTCAGAAACGCACTGCAGATCAGAGGAAGAAGCAGATGGTATTGATGAAGAATGTGAACGTGAATCCTCTGGACGAAAATTTCCAGCTGAAAGATCCAACCAATCAATTTGATAGATACGTAATGGAGTTGGGATCCAGTTATTACAGTAAGGTGGGCAACAAGTTGAAAGTGCTGAGTTGGATGTATGATCATATCAAGAACATGTGGATCATTGTAGGCCAAGATGGAACGAGAGAATATTATTCAAAAGAGTCGCAGTTTGAGACTTGGACTAAAGTCGCAGTGACAGATCTGTTAGGAGCTCCATACACTGACGATGATACGACAGAGCGTGGACCAGGTTAGAGGTTCTTTAAGAAGCTTGAACGGGAGGTTAGGACCGGTTTTAAGAGTATGAAGACCGCTGAACCGTATCTGAGAGCAATCAAGGGAGTTCGTGATGCACACACAGGCAAACGGTTCAAATCTGTGAGGTGGCCTCCTATAGATAAAGAGTTGGTGATTCCTGTTGCTCCTACCTTTCCAAAGGGAATTCTGAAGAACTTTAACTTCTGGTTATAGGATCCAAAGGTCGGAAGTGTTGCGATTGTGACAAAAGAGAAGGCTTTCAGGGTAAATGATGTGGTGGATCTGGTTAGCTTCCATGATGAAGATTTACAAGTTTTGGCTTCTCATCAAATACGTACTGCTGAGCTCTATGAGGTGTGTGCCAAAGACTGGACGACTGTAGTTGTTGGGATTATTGCTGGACGTTTGGGTGTGGATGCGGCACCGAACGACAAATGAAGAAACCTAGGGGGAGAATGTTGGGCTTGGACCTTAAAGGTTTATTCATTCATATTGTATTTTGGGCTTTTGGGTTAGTTTAGGCTTCCTAGTGCCTAGTGGGCCTAGGGTTGCACTTTTGGTCTTTGTCTTGTTTATAAATAGAGGGGTTAGGTCATTTGTTAGGGGTTAGAGAGTTGATCACAAAAAAACTTGTATCTGACATCCTCTGGTGTGTGCAAGTTATTTTATTCAAGTTATTCAAGTTGTTCTTCATCCTGGTCATAATTTCCGCTATTGATTAGGCTAGTGATACCTGTTTGATCCGTTTTACTGGACTTACATAACTCCTGTTTTGCGTTTCGTTTTCTCGTTTCCGATCCACTCACGTCCCGGCTCGGTTCTTTTCACCATTTTCGCTCGTTTTTCCCATCCTTCCAACCGTTTTCACGAACCAAGACTTGCAAAACGTGTTTGGATTAAAAGTAGATAAATTCTTGACAAATCGAAACGAAAACGCGCTAAAATTATACAAACTCTACAAGATAAATGTATGTATAATTCAATACATCAAATATCCCCACACTTGCTCTTTTTTCGCCCTCGAAAAAGAATTGTGCATAAACGGAATCATAACCAAACAATTACTCGATTTCAAAAAATTACGATTATTTTCATTAGGGAACAAAATTCATGTTAACCGCGATTGCAAGTATCGGATCCACTTAAACTCAAAATTCGGTTCAAACCTCCTATCATGTAAATTTAATTTAAGTGCGGTCAATTCACCTAGGGTCTCACACTAGAGTCCACAGTATCCCTAATCCTACCTCAAGCTTATGAAACAAAAGGAACGAATTGTTTAAACCCTTTCCTAACCGTTTTATACCAAAATATAAAGAATTTAAAATCAAGCAATTTTCTTTTCTCTCTTTTTCTCTTTTGAGCATTTTGATTTCTTTTTGCATATCTAACCTAGAGGCTGTCTCAACCAGAGTCACCATCTCCGAGAGCGACAACGTGGGCTTCGATACTTAAAATTTCAACTAATCCTAGAGGGATTCTCAATTAGAGTCACCATCCCCAAGGGAGATTCTATAGGCCTCATCTACTTTTCAATCAAGCTCATTTTTCAATTTTTGTTTTCCTTTTTTCCATGATTAAAAATTCTAAATATTTTAGCTTACAACGGCATTCCTTATACTATTTTTGGCGGTTTCAGTTTCCCATTTCTCCTTGATGAGTAACCACTAGTAGACCGACTATTAAGGTGCATTAAGCTCAAAGAAAATAAGGACCGAATCGAGCCTACTCACATATCCCAAGTTAGACACAAACTCACCCTTTTTATTCTCATATTATTATTATTTGAAACCGAATAAAAATTTAATTTTTCTATCATTTTCCGTTTAATTTCATGCAAACTTCTTTTTTCAAAAGACATTTTCGGATTTTTTAAGCAAATTTAAGCAAATTAAACTACTCACTGTACTATCCCATCCCCACACTTAAATTTTTGCATTGTCCCCAATGTAAGGACGAGACAACTACTACTCAAAATAAAATAAAAACAAACCAACTAAGAAAGAAAAATAAAGTACAAAAAGGAAGCGACTTAGCTGGTAGTGCAAGACTGTCGATGTGCCAGTCAAACCACTCGTGCTCTCCAAACCGAACGCGCTTAATGTACCACTCTCAAAGCTCTCATGCGAATGGAACAACATATAACACCAACCTAGCATCACGCACTTACAAAACATAATAATGATAAAACCAGATAAATAAGTAGTTTTGCAAGATTGTTCATCAACACATACCCAAACCAACCAACACCAACCCCAAAGTAAATTTTTTAAAAGTACAAACCATCAATAACTGAAAACAGCAGAAAAGAAAAAATAAAGATAAAGATTTCGGCTGCTTCAATCATCCTCTTCAGATTCTTCAGACGCCTCAAATACCTGGTATGGCTGCACGTCCTCCATCCCCGCAAACTGGCTAGAACCTGCCTGACCGCCTTGCTGCTGAAAGTAAGACGGGATTCCCATATTTAGATTCTGCATCTTGTAGCGCATCCCATCCTCTAGCCTCCTCTGGCTGGCCTCATGTATTTGTCTACTCTCTAACATGGTTTGGCGAACCCCGCCAAACTGCTGGTCCACATAACCCCGCAAATCCTCGAACCCAGTCTCCATCCTGTCATAAAGCGAATCTAAGGTCAGTGGGTCCAGCGAGGCTCCCGAAGAGGATACTGTCATCCTGGCAGTTCCTGGCGGGTGACTGGCCGCTGGTATCGAGTAGGGATGCCCGCCTGCATAGAAGATGCAGCTTCGGATCCGGGAGGCGGTTGCACTTGAGGTCCCTGGCGGGCTGGTATCCAGCTAACAGGCTCTTGGGTTGTAAGAATTCCGGCAGCCTGGAGATCTCTGATGCTCATGACACAGGGGCGGGGCCTTCTCTCATTCTGTCCTGGGGGTATCTGTCCAACACCCCTAGGCTCTCAGCCAAGCATGTAATCAAGGGCCCGCAATAAACCCTTGCCTCGGGTCCCCCCTCCAAAGTCGCTTCATCGACCAAGAATATATTGTGGCCAGGTTTGCCGGTCGTCCCTCTGCCATACACATCAGACAAAATAAACTCACCTGGTTGACCTTATTGTCCCCCTGTCCTCTACCAACTAGCGTAGCGACAAGAATCTTATGGAGAAACCGGTGAATGGGATCAGTAATATCACTCTCGACCATGTTGTTTGAGTACAGGGCAGAAGAGATGGTACCCCAAAATCTGGCGAGCTCGTCTGTCTGGACACTATGGGGGTGCCTCCTTTTGAAGACACCCTACAGGCTCGTGGCGAAGTCCGGCGACTGAACCTCCTTATCTGAATATATTTGCAAAGACACCGCAAACTGTTTGGATTGTCATCTCAAAAACTTGCCTCCCAAAGGCAAAAGAAACTGCGTCATTCTCGTTGAACTTCCCCTATTGGTATTCGAATGTGGAGTGAAACTCATAAGTGAGTTCCTTGTATTGTCTCGCTCCACAGTCTAGCACCCTTCGGAACATATCCCCTAATAACTGCTCGATCCAACCCCTCTGACCCAAATTATCAATTAACTCCGAATCAATTCTCCTGTATGGTAGCAGCTCACAAGTGACCAGATTTGAGAGCCTCTCCCACTGGTGGGAGTCTAAATCGAACTGCAAGAGAGGACTGTCCACGATTCGCGTACTTTGCCCGTGGGGGACACCTTCTCCCCGATATCTAATTCTGCATCTGTCGAAGTAAGAGGGTTGTTGTGGCGCATCGGCGGGGTCACCTCTCTGACGAGGCGTTGGTCCCCTTCTCTTCCTTCCAACCCTGCTTTAGCTACCCTCTCCTGACATCTGCATAAAGCACAAGTAAGACAAGCATGACCTTAGAAAGAAAGCAACCACATAAAAACAAACGACCGTGTAGCATTTCATTCGCGGTCATGGTCTGCAACAGATAAACAATTTACCTCATGATTAAGATACATTTGAAAAGAGTGTAACATTATAATTTGATAAAAACCGAATCTCGCCCGAATGGAGATTGAGTACGGGCGAGACCGAATCTTATGTGCATGATCGATCAGATGTTACTAACCCCTCAAAAACATATAAAAAACCAAACAACTACCCCACTTGACACTTTAATTGTCCTCAATTAAACCGAAGTGCCGAGATACGAGCCCACATTGAGTGTATAGTGAAAGATAAAACAGTTTGAATCATGGCAGAACTAACGGTTGACTATCTTAAAAATCAGATTTTTAATAACAAAGTTAGCCAACCCTCATCCCCACACTCAATGTTGGGCCGTACCAACCCGCTAAAGACACCCTGCATGTACATAATCTATCCACAAAATATAACCAGTACCACTATCAAAAATCAAGTGAAACCCAGTTGAGCCCAACCCGCACTTAACCGAACAGACAACTAGCACAGTATCAAACATCAAAATAACCGTAACAACGAGATAGATAATAAAAAATGCAAGCATAGAAGTTGCAAAAAACCATACCTTGTTGTAGATCTGTAAGACTAGTGCACAAAAATTGAAACTTTAAAACACCGGTGAACTGCGAGTAGAAAGGTGAAACCCGGGTGGAATCACGTAAAGATAAGTGAGGATTGATGTAGTGAAGAAAATGTGGGAGATTTCAGTGAATTTAGGGTGAAAATGGCGAATTTTTGGTGAAAATGGGGTTGGAGCTGTAAGAGAAATGGGAAGAAAGTTGGGAAATATGTGAGAAATGGAGGTTAGGGTTTGTTTTCTGCAGATATGGTCTCTCGCGGGCCGCGAGAGAGACTGTTGAGTCTCTCGTGCCCCACGAGGGAGTGAAGATTCCGGATATTAAGGGTCTTTCGCGGGCCGCGACCGAGGAGGCTTGTGCCTCTCGCACCCCGCGAGAGACCTATTTTCACAGAAAGTTTCTTTATTTTCTTAAGTTTCATGCCTTCGAAAAATTTTTGTTTGTAGAAACTATCATGTTGGCTTTTTAGCTTACGGAATCACAATTGTTTTACCGGATTTATCAACGTACCTGCAATCGTCCGTGCTCCATGAATGATGCGTGATATGACCTGCAAAAACCAACTAAACCGACCCACAAACAAATACACAAAATATGAAACATGAATTAAATGAAAACACAAAATGCAACTAACTACTAAACTTTACACACTCTACACTCGAGCCCCGAGAATCTACGCGGTCTGAGGTGGAACTTCGAGAGGAGTCTCCTCCGTCTCGGTGGGATCTAGCGGTCCTCCTAAATAATGTTTTAAGCGATGCTCGTTGACCTTCCATGTCCCTCCGTCTGCTTCGTCTTTCCGCTTGATAATTCCATACGGGAAAACCTCATTTACCACATACGGGCCGGACCATTTTGATTTCAGCTTGCCCGCAAACAGTTTCAATCGTGAATTATATAGAAGCACTTTGTCACCGATTCGAAACTCCTTCACATTCTTCAATCTCCGATCGTGCAGCGCCTTGGTTTTCTCCTCCAAACTCCATGACCGCTCATACGCCGCGTCCCGGAGTGCCTCTAACTCATGAATTTGAAAGAATCGTCGCTTGGCCGCTTCGGTGAGGTCAAAATTCACAGTCTTCAATGCCCATAGTGCCCTATGCTCTAATTCGACCCGGAGATGGCAGGCTTTACCGTAAACGATCATGAAGGGCGTGGTGCCTAGCGGTGTCTTATAAGCGGTGTGAAACGCCATAAAGCATCGTCCAACTTGTCGGACCAGTCCTTTCGACTCTTACCTACCGTCTTCTCCAGGATCCGTTTTACCCCCTGTTCGTGTTCTCCACTTGACCGCTAGTCTGAGGATGATAAGCGGTGGAGAGGCGGTGAGTGACACCGTAGCGCGCCAATGCCTTTTCCATGACGGCATTGCAGAAGTGTGTGCCATGGTCACTAATAATGGCTCGTGGGGTACCAAAACAGGTGAACAATTTCTTTATGAATCTCACCACCACTCGGGTGTCATTTGTGGGTAAAGCTTGAGCTTCCACCCACTTGGTTACATAGTCAATAGCCACGAGGATGTACCGGTTTTCCGCTAGAGACGGGAAACAGTCCCATGAAGTCAATCCCCCAAACATCAAAGACTTCGAGAATCTGGATGGGATGTTAGGGCATCTCGTCCTTGGATGAGATGTTGCCGGTGCGCTGGCAACGATCGCACGTCCTCACAAACTCTAGGGCGTCTTTCACAACTGATGGCCAATAAAAACCGCAATTAAAAATCTTCTGTGCGGTGACTTGCGGACCATGGTGACCTCCTGTCAGTCCCTCATGCACGTGCCTCATTATCTCTGCCCCCTCTTCTGTACTCACGCAGCGCCTCAAAATGTGGTCTCCCCCTACCCGAAATAGAAATGGGTCGTCCCAGATATAACGCCTGACATCGAGAAAGAATTTCTTCTTCTGCTGCGTGGTCATCCCCTTCAGTACCACTCCATTGGCTAGATAATTCGCGAAGTCGGAAAACCACGACATTCCCTCCTTCTCCGCCGTCACAAACTCTACTGACTCGTGGGGAAATCTATCACCGATCTCTTCTTCCCTAATTTCTTCTCTTCTAGGATCCTTTAGTCGGGATAGATGGTCAGCAGCCACATTCTCCGCTCCCTTCTTATTTCTAATCTCTATGTCGAACTCAGAAAGCAAGAGAAACCATCGAATGAGGCGAGGCTTTGCGTCCTTCTTTTGGAAAAGGAAAAGCAGAGCCGCGTGGTCCGTAAAGACGATGGTCTTGGACAGGACAAGGTAAGAGCAGAATTTATCAAACGCGAATACCACTGCTAAAAGCTCCTTCTCTATAGTGGTGTAGTTCTCCTGTGCGTCATTGAGGGTTTTACTAGCGTAGTAAATAGGGTGGAAATGTTTGTCCCATCGCTGACCCAAAACCGCGCCCACAACATAATCGCTCGCATCACACATGAGCTCGAAAGGCAAGCTCCAGTCGGGTGAGACGAGGATATGAACACTCACTAGTTTCTCCTTAAGGATCGTGAAAGCTTTTAAGCAGTCGTCATCGAAGAAGAAGGGTATATCTTTTTCGAGAAGTCGAGTCATGGGGCGGGTGATCTTTGAAAAATCTTGAATAAACCGTCGATAGAAGCCCGCATGACCGAGAAAGCTACGGATGGACTTTACGCTAGTCGGTGGAGGGAGTCTGCTGATAGTATCTATTTTTGCCCGATCGACCTCTATCCCTGCTCGCGAAATCTTGTGCCCTAGCCTATGCCCTCTGTCACCATGAAGTGACATTTCTCCCAGTTGAGCATCAGTCGCGTCTCGACACATCGTTTCATCATCGCATCTAAGTGAGTAAGACATTGATCAAAGGTGTTTCCATAGACAGAGAAGTCATCCATGAAAACCTCCATGGATGTCTCGATCATGTCCTGAAAGATGGCTACCATGCATCGCTGGAAAGTAGCCGGAGCGTTACATAACCCGAACGGCATGCGGCGATACGCATAAGTACCATACGGGCATGTGAAGGTTGTCTTTTCTTGATCCTCAGGAGCAATCGGGATCTGAAAGTAACCTGAGAAGCCGTCAAGAAAGCAATAAAATTGCTGTCCTGGGAGTCGCTCCAACATCTGATCGATGAACGGGAGCGGGAAGTGGTCCTTGTGGGTGGCGTTTAATTTACGATAATCTATGCCCACCCGCCAGCCCGTGACTGTTCGCGATGGAATAAGCTCCTTCTTTTCGTTCATAACCACTGTCATTCCCCCCTTCTTGGGAACGACCTGAGTGGGGCTTACCCATGCGGAATCGAAAATCGGATAAATGAGACCAGCCTCCATCAGCTTAAGCACCTCTTTCTTTACAACTTCGTGCATATTAGGGTTCAGACGGCGCTGTGGCTGCACTACTGGCTTAAAGACGTCCTCCATGAGGATCCTATGAGTACAGAAGGTAGGGCTAATCCCCTTGATATCAGACAGTTTCCATGCGATGGCCTCCTTATTTGACTTTAGGACCTCGATTAAACGCTCCTTCTCCTACGTTGACAATTTCGAAGAAATGATCATGGGTAAGCTCGAATTGTCCCCTAGGAACACGTATTCTAGGTGAGACGGGATAACCTTAAGCTCAACGGCTGCTGGTGTCGACAATGGTGTGCTCTCAATAGCTACACTCACCTCACAAAAGTCTAAGGTCTCGGGAATCTCTAAGAAATCATCCCCTATATCCTCACTATCACTCTCCTTGGGTACTAAACTCTCATTCACTAAGTCGGCTCCGCTAATATAGTCTAAACAGTGATCAACGCACGAAATGAATGAGTTTAGGAAGTATACAGAGTGACAAGGGCCACTATCGCTGTCGCCACCACTCTGGTGTTGCATCGACCTTGCGATTTCGAACGTGACGTTCTCGTCCCCGACTCGAAGAGGGATTTTCCCATCATGAACATCTATGAGCGCTTCGTGGTGCGCAGAAATGGGCGACCTAAGATGATGGGAACCTTCTCGTCGGCCTCCATATCGAGTATGACGAAGTCTATAGGAAAGACAAATCTATCAACTTTAACCAACAAATTCTCTACGATTCCCCTCGGGTACTTAACCAACTTATCGGCTAACGACAGAGATATGCGCGTAGGGGTGAGCTCCGCTAGACCTAAACGCTCGTACAGTGAGAAAGGCATCAGATTTATGCTGGCCCCGAGATCGGCTAGAGCATGAGCTGGAGCAATGGAGCCGCTGAATAGGCATGGAATCGTAAAGATACCCGGATCAGTCAATTTCTCGGGCAACTTGTTTAAAACCACGGCAGAACATCCTCCAATCAATGGGACATTCGAAAGCTCCCCCAGCCTATCTTTACTTTTTAAAAGATCTTTTAAGACTTAGTATATTTAGGCATATGCTGGAGGGCCTCGATAAACGGGAGATTGATTTTTAACTGAGTAAACATGTCAAGGAAATTCCCGTATTCCTTGGCATATTTCTGCTGCTTTAGACGTGCTGGGTAGGGTAGGCGTGAAGTGTTTACGATCGGTGATAGCCTAATCTCTACCGGTTTTCTCTCTCCCCTACTCTCAACTAAAGGTCCACTAGCTGGTGCAGTACTTGCTGGGTCTAACCTAGTGTGCACCCTAGGTGGAGTCTCCATCTCGATTTCTTCATCTACCTCTTCATCTCGCTCCTCTACCTCCACCTCTACACCCTCTCTACCTATCTCCTTCAGAGTCCTACCACTGCGAGTAGTAATCGCTTTCGCATGTTAGTTCGCGGGGTTGGGTTGGGTTTACCCGCGAACTGGCCATGTGGCTGCTCTTGCAGCTGCTTAGCGATACTACCGACCGACCTCTGCAGATCTAAGAGCACGGACTGTTGATTTTTCAAGAGCAGATCATGTTTCGCAAGAGTTTTCTGAGTAGCTTGATCTTTGACAACTAATTGAGATAACAACTCTTCGATCCTATCTAGACTACCTCCTGACCCTCCACTCCTAGTCTGACCCTCCTGATTTGAACCCCCTCCACTAAACTGACTGGTTTGACCTGACCCTCCACTATTGTAGTGACCCTGCCCCCTGTTTTGATAAGAGCCTGATTGGAAACCAGGGGGGTGACCGAAAGATCAATTATTATTATTATTATTATTATTATATTATTATTATTATTATTATTATTATTATTATTATTATTATTATTATTATTATTTCATCAGTTTTGATTATAATTGGAAGTATTATTATTAAAGGGATTCGTAGGACCTCAGTTCTGACTGGTGATAAACTCAACTTGCTCAACGGTGAACGTGGGACACTCTAGCGTGTCATGACCCCTCTACACACCTCACACATGTCTACCTTCTTCTTCAGTTCCTGTATCTCCTTCGTGACCTCCCTCTTGAAGCTATCTAGAGCAGCAACTACCGAAGTTTCCAAGCTAACTTGGTGTAAACCCCGGTTAACCGGGGCTGTACGAGAAACAGGAACTGAATTCCTGCCGGCAGTGCTGTAATCGACATCAGAATGGGCAAAGCTCTCGAAAATGTCATTGCACTCGGCTACTGATTTCTTTCCCATCAGATGGCCACCAGCAGAGGTGTCGAATCGGGCATGGGTCTCAGGGGTGAGACCGTTGTAGAATTTCTCTACAAGTGCCGAGTCTGATAGACCATGTTGGGAGCAACGGGAAACTAGAGTTTGGAACCGCTCCCAAGCTAGATGGTAGGGCTCATCAGGCTCCATCCGGTTTGAATGGATCTTATCACGAAGGTGGGATGCTTTAGCCGGTGGAAAGTATTTCTTAAGGAAAGCATCCCGTAGAGAGGCCCAAGTAGAAAAAGTGCCGAGTGGTTAGGAGTCAAGCCAGATGGTGGCCCAACCCCCAGAGAGAACGAAAAGACTTGGAGAAAACGGGCATCATGGCCCGCGCCCTCCATATTGAATGTATGACATAGACGGGTAAGGCGGTCGATATGTGCGGGCGCATCCTCATCATCACGACCATGGAATTGGCAAGAGTTCGTGATGGCGGTCATGATGTAGGAAGGGATTTGCCAGGCTCGGTCATTATTCATGGGGGGTAAGGTGATGGGTGAGTTTGAACCGGTGAAACCGGTGGTGGCCTATTGGTATACGGTCTGATTATTATTAGCCATGTGGAAGTTAGGTGGTGGCGGTGGTGGACTTACGTTTCTATGGACTAAACGGGGTGATGGGGAACCGGGTGATGAAGGTTTAGGGTTAAAATCAAAGTCGGGTGGTACAAAGGAACGGGATGAACTTGAAAAAGTTAAGGAAGAAACACTTACCTTTGATGCAGGAGAGAATGGTGTGTCCGTCGGCGGCTTAGGCAAAGGTCCTTGCGAACGCGTATGGGACATCCACTAAACCGGAAACACGACAAACACGAGACGTTAGCATAAATAATTCAAATTTTTACTAAAATAAATATTAAACTAATTAAACTACTTAGACTCCTACCACACAAATGAAGACAAAACAAACACAAGTGTAAACGAAAAGCCTAAATCGGGTAATCAACGCAATTGCCAATGAGAGAGTCCCCGACAACGGCGCCATAAACTTGATATTCTAAAAGTAGTTAATTAAAAACGAAACAAATTACCCTAATTCTAGACTCAAATTATACTCTAGACTCTTGAACTATACTAAACTACTAACCGGTAAGTGGACCGATCAATTGTAGAATAGTATGAAGCAAGTCTGGATTATCGAACCCACAAGACTCTCTAATTGCTAAGACTACTAATTTAGACTCAATTACACACTATGTATATTTTAAAGGAGGGGTTTTTGCTAATAAATCTAAATTATAAATTTAACTAAAACTACTAAATTGGAATGACTAAACTATGAACTTCTAGGGGATTATTAGGATTTTTATCAAGAGATAATGAACTAGTTACCTAGGTTAGATTTTTAGACTACTACTCCTTCAATTTAATAATAATTAATCTGATTGAATATTTTACCGGGATCTTGACATATTAAACTCTAGGTTTATCAAACAAGATCCCCGACCCTTCTCAGGAAGACGCCTACAATAACCTATCCTTTTTCTTCGTTTACCGGTCCTAAAGATTCATTTTCAGTTATCTTTTCAAATTAGTAAAGTGTCCAATTATTAATTACCTCTCAATAATTAACCTAGACCAACTACAATTTCTAGTTTAGATTAACTGATTCAATTATGACAAGGAAATTAGACTCGGGAATTTCTCAAAACCCTAACCTAACAATTTACCATATTAATTCAGCCAACTAATTGCAATTTCTCAATTAACAAGCTAGGTATAATGACAAGTTTAATTTTATGGTTAATTAAATTGTTTCCCCGGTTTTATTGGCCAATTTTACTGACAACTTCACGAATTCCTAAGAACACGAAAAGTAACATAAACCTATTCTATTGAAGACATCCATCTAAGTTCATGCAAAACAACCAAACAATCTTCAAACAAACAAGATCATGCAAATACCCTAAACTAGATCATTAAAGTTGTGACCTTTACCAATTAAATATTCAAACCATAAATTAAATTAAAACAAATTAACGTTTCATAAATCCATCATCCAAAACCTAGTTAACTGAATAAGATCTAGCTTAAAAACATGTTTGAAAAGTAATTAAAACAAAGTTGATAACAAGGTAGCATGATTGATCAAAACAAGGAAATCAAAGTGAGGATTGGTATGATAAAACCATGACAAGCTCCTGCCTTGAACTCCCTTGATCACAACAACAATCCCTACAGCTTAGATCCGCCCTTTGTAACTCCAAATCTTCAGAAAGTTGCTCCAATTCTGCCCTAGTTCGTCCAAGGTTGCCTAATATGAGTTTAACAATGATTATAAGTCCTTTTAAAACAACCAAGTCCCAATCCTTGTCTGATTTCAAAACTTTCTGGATAAAAACCTCTCTCACGCCCGCGAGAGAGTTTGGGTAGGCCGGTCGCGCCCCGCGACCGAGGTAGAATCCGGATTGATAACTATCACTCTCTCGCCAGCCGCGAGAGAGTCTATGTGTGCCGGTCGCGCCCTGCGACTGGGTTGTAACTCCTGTTTTGCGTTAAGTTTTCTCGTTTTCGATCCACTCACGTCCCCGCTCGGCTCTTTTCACCATTTTCGTTCGTTTTTCCCATCCTTCCAACCGTTTTCACGAACCAAGACCTGCAAAACGTGTTTGGATTAAAAGTAGATAAATTCTTGACAAATCGAAATGAAAACGTGCTAAAGTTATACAAACATCTACAAGATAAATGGATGTATTATTCAATACATCAACGGTATATAATTACCAAAACGCTCTTATGAGGCATAGTTTCATTTTAAAACCTTAACGGGCATGTAAGTTGATATCCTACTGATATTACAACATATTTAAAGTATAATGACATATAGAACTTGTCCATGACTTATCTGGTTACCTGATATCGCTTATATGCGCACGGTTAGGTATATGTAACTAGTTTACGGAAATTAACCGAAACGGGTTTTACCTTATCATTTTAGTCTCAAAATCCAGAATGCATATGGTTTACTCATATTATACAAGTCACAATACTTGTTCGGTTTAAACTACATTCTGTCCGATCATCGCATAATCTAGCGTATTATACCATTTTGATCCTATACGCTAGTCGGTCTAAGTCTTTGATTTAATTAAGACTGTTAGCATTTTAATTGGTTAGCTTATGCCATAATCCAGACTAGAGCCTTCCAGTAAATGCTATCTACACTTATTTCATTTTGGATATGGCTGAGATATTAAATCTTGCATTTTTAAAATCAAGACTAGCTCACGTAAATACTCTTGACTTATTTTCCCTATACGGGCTTGGGTTACAGTAAACTATTATCGCTTGGTTGGAAATGCGATCAAACAAATGCCGGACTGTGGCTAGTAAATCCTCATATTCCGTTTGATCAGTTTTGTTTGATAACTTAAACAATGGGGGTTAACGACCGTGTCCTTGATATCCTCGGCTCATTACATTAGTTAATGGCCACGGCCAAAGCGTGGGGTGTAGGCATACACCTGACAGATGCTCATGCTAAATTATTTTTACCCACTAGTTGGGGATAACTCCTTCGTGGGTTCTTAAGTGGTGTGTACGTTAATCATGTCTCGGTCTCTGTACTGGGCCCTGTATGTATGGACAAACAAGTGAATCTGTTAACAAGGTTACAAGGGTGACTTTCCCAAGTTATAAAAGATTTTTCTTGCCATGTGCACTTAAAACCATTTTCAAATGTTTTCAAAATGAGTCAGTTGGGTGTATTTACCAGCGAAAACTGACGTATTTTCAAAAGACTAAGATGCAGGTACAATACGAAATAGGCTGGAAGCTGCTCGGTAGTGATATAAGAGGATCTTGCAAATCCTTAGATCTGCCCAAAGCCTGTTATACATTTTTGTACATTTTACGATCTGCCTGTGGATCTTCTATTACAAGCCGTCTGTATATTATTTTTCGTACTTTGAACATTTGGTTTGTAATAGTAATTTCACTCCAAGACTTCCGCTGCTGTGTTTAATTGACTATGATGATATCAACTTACGTCATGATATTCCCCGCCTGGGTCCACCGGTGTTTGGATTGGAAATACGGGGTGTGACAAGGTCCTAGGAACGTTTGTACGTATAAACGTTTGAGGGGGTAAGCACCTTTCCTAGGACTTCATGGATAATGTAAGGACCTTCCCACTTAGGTGCGAGTTTTCCAGGACTTTCAGCGTTAAACGCTTCATTGTCGCGTAGAACAAAATCAACCGGTAGGAAAGTACATATGCGGACTCGCTCATTGTAATATTTCTCGAGCTTGGACTTGTACTTTGCTTCGTTGATTGCAGCGTTTTCACACCTTTCTTCTAGACGGTCCAAGTCGAGTCTGTGCTCGTCTTCGTTATTGTGGCTTTGCGGCAGCTAGCATGCGTGGTGATGGGAGGCCTATCTCTGCGGGAAACACTCTCCGTCCCATACACTAGGCTGAAAGGAGTTTCGCGTGTGCTGGTTTTTGGCATGGTTCAATGAGCCCAAAGGATGCTTGGCAACTCATCTACCAGCCTCTTCGCGTCGTGCCCAATCTTGTCTTGATCACTTCGACAATGCTCTTGTTTATGCTTTTCACTTGGTCGTTCCCTTGGGGATGAAAGACCAAAGTGAAGACATGTTCGATATGCATTTCCTTCATCCATTTCTTTAGTTCTTCAGCAGCAAAGTTGGGGCCATTGTCGCTGACTATGCGGAGGGGTAACTCAAAACAACATATGATGTGGTCCCAAATGAATTTCCGAACTACAGTTGCTATGGCGGATGCAAGGGTTTTGCTACTACCCACTTGGTGAAATAATCAATTCCGATGATTATGAACTTCACAGCGCCAGGGGCATCTGGGAAAGGTCCCACCATATCGATTGCCCATTGCTGGAAGGGCCATGCTATTGTCACTGAGATCAAGGGATTCTTGGGGCACAAAGTCTACGGCGCATGGCACTGGCATGATGTGCACTTCCATAGTGTTTCGACTGCATCAAGGGGCATGCCAGGCTAGTAGTAACCGGCGTTCATGATCTTTGATACGACCATGCACAGACCAGCGTGAATTCCGCATAACCCTTCATGTATTTAACATATCAAGTATTGCGTGTCTTGTGGGTCAATGCAGCGGAGGAGCGGTCCGAGGTCTGACTTCCGGTATAGGATACCGTCCGCCATTTTGTAGTTGTGTGCCTTGTTCAGGACCTTCCTTGCTTCCGCTTTGTTTTCGGGGAGGGTCCCATATTGCAAGAACATGATTATGGAGACATCCAGGAAGGATTCCCCACTTCGATGATGTTTACTTGACGCAAAGGAACAGAAGGATTCTTGAGTACCTCAATGCGCATTTCACGCATGAGGTGCTTGAAGCTTGTAGCGGACAATTTGCTGAGCGCGTCGGCATGTTTATTCTCGCTTTGGTTGACACGGGTTATTTTGAAGCTTTGGAATCTGGTTATTAAGGCTTGCGCCTGTTCAAGATACAACGCCATCGTTTCGCCTCTTGCGTCGTATAGGCCATTGACCTGTCCTGCGACTAAAAGGGAATCGACGTATGCTTCCAAATTCTGTGCGCCCATTTTGATGGCTAACCAAAGGCCTGCCAGAAACGATTCATACTCAACTTTATTATTCGTGCTTTTGAAATCCAACCTGATGGCGTAGGTGAACTCTTAGTTGTCGGGGCTTATTAGGCGGAGACCTGCCCCTGCGCCATCATCATTGGATGCGCTGTCTGTGTGAAGCATCCATGCACTATCGTCTTTAACCAGCGCTGGGTTCTGTACAGCTTCACACTCTTGCGCTTTATTGCTTGGTACTTCTGTAACAAAATCTGCTAATACCTGGCCTTTTATTGTTGGGCGTGGTTTGTACACGATGTTGTGTCCACCAAGCTCATTCGCCATTTTGCTAGACGGCCATATATGTCCGGTTTAGACAAAATTTGGCTTAAGTGATAGTTCGTGAGAACTGTTATCACATGGCCCAAAAAATACCGACGCAACCTGCGGGATGTGTGGACTAAAGCTAGAGTAAGCTTTTCCATCATAGGATATCTCGTGTTAGTTAACATTTTGCTGATGTAGTAGATCAGAGTTTGGACTCCTGCGCGTTCTACTAGCAGGACTACGCCCAGAGCGATATCTGATGCGGAAAGGTAAAGTATCAGTGGCTCGTTCTTTTGCGCTGCCGTGAACGTAGGCAGCTGAATCAAGCACTCCTTCATTTGTGTGAAGGCTTTCTCCGCATCCAAAGTTCACTGAAACTTGTTTTGCTTTACACAATTCTGTAAAGTACCGATAAATGGGAAGGACTTCATTGCGTGGTTGGCCAAGAACCTGTTCACACAGCCAATCGCCCCACCAACCGTTGCATTTATTTGATGGTTGAGGGGGAAGGCGTAAGTTGAATCGCTTCCACTTTCTCGGGATTGACTTTGAAACCGTCGCGCGTGACGATGAATTCCAAAAAATTGCCTTCTTCCATTCCAGACGAGCACTTGCTGGGGTTCAGCTTCAGGTTTGCCTTGCGTAAGGATGCAAACGTTTTCTGAACGTTTGTTAGCATCTTCTCCTCATCCGAGCTCATGATGACAAGGTCATCAATTTACACTTCTACGGTTTCGCCAATGTCGTCCCCGAAGACATGATCCATTAAACGCTGATAGATGGCTCCTGCGTTGTGCAATCCGAAAGGCATCTTTGTGTACAAAAAATCCCTTTGTCAGTGTAGAATGCGGTCTTGTCTTCGTCCTCTTTCTTCATTTGTATTTGGTGATAGCCTCTGTAGCAATCAAGGAAGCATTTCCACCTATATGAAGCAAGGGAGTCCACTTTTTTGTCGATTTCTGGTAAAGAGTAGCGGTCCTTGGGACATGCCTTGTTTAGATATTTGAAATCAACGCACATGCTCCAACTGCCATTGTGATTTTGGACCATGACTGGGTTGGCTACCCATGTCTGATAGCATACCTCCCAGATAATTCCGGCTTGGAGGAGTTCTGAAACTTGCTCGTTCAGTGCGCAAGTCTTTTCAAGACCAAAGCCGCACTTCTTCTGAACTATAGGTTGAACTGAAGGGAATGTGTGCAGCCAGTACTCAACGATTTCCCTCGGTACCCGTGTCATATTCGCCGGCGACCAGGCGAAAATATCTATATTGCGGATCAAAAGTTGTTTTAACCGTGCCTTGACTACGGGGGTCATGGCGGGTCCTAGCAGTACTCTTTGTTCCGGGTGCTTGTTGTTTAGTACCCACTTCTCTGGCTCGCCGTTGGATGATGACTTCGGTAGCTTTGTCGATGGTTCCTATTCGACGGACATGGTCTCCTTCCTCGCGTACATGATGGCCACCCTGGTTTCTGTTGGAAAACCGCAGGCGGCATGAGGAGTGGAAGTGATCATGCTGAACTCTCTTAGGGCGCGCTGGCCCAACAACACGTCATGGCGCGAAGTCGCGGGCATGACCATGAAATTGACTGAGACCGTGTGCGAGTTTCGCCCGTCGGAAAGAGTCACCACCGGAAAAGTGATTTGGCCTAGTGGAAAGACGACTCTTTGCAGAAACCAGTGAGTGGGAAGTCCACCGGCTCCAAGTGCGCCTTGTCTTCTGGGTCCAGTTGTTGGAAGCACTGTTCATAAATGATGTCCATATAGCTCCCGGGGTCTATGAACATATAATTGGTGCGATAATGGCAAAATAATTCCAGTTATCACAACCGGAACGTCCTCTTGTGGGCCCCCAGGGACTATGGGGAAATTGTGCACATCCTCTATCTCCAATACCTCTTTATTGTAGCGGGTGATGAAGTCTTCGAGACTTTCATCACCACGCCGCCAGATGTTCATTACATCAGAGGAATCTCTGACGTAACGCCGTTGTTGGCTAAAGTGCTTCAGGAACTTATCTTTAAGGTCGTTCCATGACGCGAGCTTTCCCGTACGCAAGTTTTCAAACCATAGGCGCACAACGCCTGTAAGGGTTTGGACAAACAAATGACACCACATGGGCAACGTCCAGCCTCCGATTAGTCCTGCGCCTGTGAACAAGGCAGGTGATCATCTGGGTCTATCAACCCGTTGTACTTTCCCATGTTGGAGGGAAGTTTTGCGTGCTCTAGTGGTGGGAGCACAATCTCCTTGATGAACTCTGAGTGTTCGGCTACTTCAGCCGGCCTATAGATCAACTTATAGTTGTACTCTGCCTCTGGGTTGTAAACAGCCCGTGGCGCAGATCTGTACGCAGCATGATCTTTTGGTAGCCGGTGAAACACACTGGCGCTATCACCCTTGCCATAAGTTCAGTCCTCCTCACGCTGGGTGTTCCGCCCCTCTAGAGGACGCGGTTCCAACCGTGAGTGGATGGACGCTCGCCTATGAGTATGAGACTCATGTTTAGTAGCGACTGAGAGTACTCCGTCTCTCGTGTATGGAGTTGTGATGGAACGCTCGCTCCCGCCGGCGAGTCATAGCTGAGTACTCGTGGTGCAGGCGAAGAATGCACGTGAGTAGTTGGCTGCACCGGCGCAGCAGAAGTGTTGGCTTGTGCGCAGAGTTGCGCGTAAACGACATTCAGAGCCGTTTGAGACTTGATGTACCAAGACATCGGAGTTTCACCCGGAGGCAAAACCGAAGTGATAGGTACGCAGGGAATCTCCATTTGGATTCTGGGGTTACCGGGACGTTCACACGACTGGAGTCGTGATGAGGACCAGCATTCCCGGAAGA
Organism: Scalesia atractyloides; assembly: GCA_947069175.1. Taxonomy (NCBI): domain Eukaryota; kingdom Viridiplantae; phylum Streptophyta; class Magnoliopsida; order Asterales; family Asteraceae; genus Scalesia; species Scalesia atractyloides. Next base: position 71,828,345 of record CAMTDV010000001.1, read on the forward strand.
AACTTCTTCCACTTGTCCGTCGAGTCTAGAGGCATGAACTAGGTTCTTGCCTTCAGCTCGAGGACCTTGTGGTGTGTTGGATGGAAAATCAGCCATTTATAAGTGAGGTTTGAGAAAAAACGAAACGAGAAAACGGATGTGCAAGTGAGTAAAAAGCGGATGGCGCCAATGAAGAAACACTGGTCTGAACAAAGAGGTATCCGGAGATATCTTAGTTATAGCCTAGTTTTTCTACATAAAAGGCTGTCTCTCACTCGCTATTCTGGGTGATCTCACTTCGAGATAATCTGCAAAACTAGCAATGCCGTTAGCCTCGTCACGGGAAAAGGGGAGGGTTTTCTCCGTGACCACTCTCCGGCTTGAGAATAAGTATTCTGGTATTGCAATGTAATAGCAAGTAAGTAGCAACTAAGCTTGTATGTTTGTGAATGTGATTGTTGATGATTTAACTTGTGGTCCGATACTCATTTTATAGCCGAAATAGGTGGGTTTAGGAGATGGGATGATGGACCTTGGGCCCGGCCCAGACGACCAGATATATCCGCTCTGTCCCTCTGCATCGCTTATTAAATGATCTTCGATCATTAAATGATCTCTGGCAGGAGGTGTGCTTTGTCGGATGGTGAATGGTGCCACGTGTTATGGCACCTGTCCCTGGTGTCAGACCTGTTATCAGCCAAAAGTGGAGAATGTGTGATAGCCACTGGCGTGAGTATGGTTGGTGCACAGTCTGGCCTCCGCATTACTGTTTATGGGACCCAGTCTGAAACAATATGCCGAGCGACCATTGGGTCTCAGTTCTGCCACTCTGTACCCTTGTATGTAGTCAATGCCTCTTTGCACTTTTCCCTTCCGCGTGGCTTTCAGTGCTTTGTGGCCAGCGCAGAGTTGTAGGGGTTAAGTCCTTTTGTTCCCAAGACTATGAGTTGTTCTCATGTTTGTCTTGTCCTCTGCAAGGTTTGGGACTTCGCGGCTAGATGGTTGTTTTGTCCGTGTAGGGTCAAGTGGCCTACGCGTCTAAGTCTAACTTGCCGTTGTGCCAAGTACACAAGGTTCGTTGTGCAACTTATATTTCCAGGTCTAACTTGCCCTTGCGTAGAGTGCGCAAGACTCGTTGTGTGACCAGCATGTGTTGGTCTAACTTGCCGTTGCGCTGAGTGCGCAAGGTTTGTTGTGTGACCATTAGGGCTGTAAACGAACTGAACTTTCGGTGAACTGTTTCTGAACTGTTTGGCGGGAAGTTCGTTTATGTTCGTTCGTTAATAAACAAACGAATACGAACAAGACGTTTCGTTTGATTACCTAAACAAACGAACACGAACAAAGGTCTCGTTTGTTCGATTATGTTCGTGAATGTTCGATAATATGTTCGTCATTTACGTTCGTTCGTTTATGTACGTTCGTGTTCATTTGTTTATGTTCATTAGTTAAATTCTTTAATTTTTCAATTTTCTTCTAGCTTTTATTTCCTCTAAACATTAATTAATTTCCCTCTAAACTTTTTCCTCCATAATCTTTGTTTCCCTGTTATATTTCTCCCATAATATTTTTCCCCTCCTAACCATTTTCTCCTAATTTTAGTTCCCCATTACACATTAACTCTTTACAAAAAAAAAAATTGACAAGTCATTTATACGAAGATGGTATGAAGATGAGGAAGTTGGTCATTTAAGAATCCAGACATTTTTGGGATAACAAAAAACTTATGAATTAGGATTATCATGTATTATTTTGGATAATTATGTCTAAATTAGTATTATTTACCTTATCGTGTGGTGGATTATCATGAACTTAAATAGTATAATTGAACTTATCATGCCTAATATTCGTTTGTGTTCATTTGTGTTTAGAACTTGTGTTCATGAACTGTTCACAAACAACTAAAGTTCCTTAAACAAGCACAAACATAGAATCATGTTCATTAACGTGTTCGTGAACCGTTCGTTAGACGAGAAAACCTTAACAAACGAACACGAACAAGGCCTTGTTCATGTTCCTTTGGTTCGTTTACTGCCCTAGTGACCATGGGTTGGTTTAACTTGCCGTTGCGCTGAGTGCGCAAGGTTCGTTGTGTGACCTTCATGGGTTGATCTTAACTTGCCGTTGCGCTGAATGCGCAAGGCTCGTTGTATGACCTGTATGAGTTGGTCTAACTTGCCGCGCAAGGCTCGTTATATGACCTGCATGTATCCAGGATGCCTTACCGTTGCGCATTGCGCGCAAGGTTGTTAGGCAATCTGTTGGTTTCAAGAATGGCGCACCATTGCACATTGCACGCAAGGTTATCCTTGTAGTATGTTGTTGTTGAGGGTATGGTCCCTTGCGCAGGCACATGGTTTTTGGGACCATACCCCTCCACGCACAATATATTGTATGTGCCATTCTTTTAATGTTAACCGTGCGACTGTATACTCAAAGCTCATAGGGCCAGTGCAAAAAGGTTGGCAATAAGTGAATCTTCTAAGGGAAATGAGGGAGGAAAGAAGAACGCGTGAGTTTCATATTTCAAGTTCGTCACTGTTATTCTTCAGATTTTGCTCCATAAAGGTGTATTCAGAACCTGTTCTTTCGTTTTATCTTACAAATGTTTTTCATTTAAAGGTTTAATGGTTGTGACAGGACCAATTGCTGCTTTGCTGAGGTTTCTTTAAGTAAACTTCCAGCTGAAGAAGGGACCCACTTTACTGTTTAAGTCAAAAATTTATGTTTATACTTTAGAAGTATCAGATAAATTAGGGTTATTATGATGATTATGGTTCTTATGATGATTTTGAAATTTATGTAAGAATGGTGTATACATAACTGGAATATGGCTATATAGTCAAACAAGTACAACTTTGATCTCATAGGTCAAAAGTGTTACAACTAGGGAATGTAGGTTTTAGTATTCATAACTAGGGAATGTAGGTTTTAGTATACATGTTACAACTTTATAATCAAACAAGTACCCGTTACGGGGTATAGCAGGCTCTTAAAAATTTATGTTGGAAGTATGTTTGCTTGAGCAAATTTTGACTGAAAACCATCAATCTAAACACATTCTTTCAAAATCACTATTTTTTGCACGATTCTTTTTTTTTTTGGTATCTTTTACATTATACACAAGAATAATGGTATTTTTTGCATTATACACAAGTTTAGTAGCCAGTAATATAATAATTTTTGAATCAAACTTATTTATGGAAATGATACAATTTTTGTGGTTTGACTTTGGAAGTCAAACTTTTAAGTTTTCATATTCTGTTTAGAGTTAATTGCAAATACATCACTTATATAAATTATTTGTATATTTAATATTCCTAATAAAACTAGATGTTGAATTCATGTAAATGCTATAGCCTATAACTGTACCCATTTGATCTTATAGGTCAAAAGTGTTTAAAAAGAGCTAGGGTTTTGATGTCATAGGTTAAAAGTGTTTGAAAAGAGCTGGGGTTTGACAAAGAAGACAAGTCCTGTAAATTAAAAAAAAAACAAAAGACAATTATCATATAAATTTCAGGGTCAAAACTAATTACTTACCAAATAATCGTGTTACAACTTTGACACATCTATGTGGTAACTTCTCCATATTTTTCAATATTTTTAATAAATAATTAGTTTATTGTATACAGTATACTAAAACTATATTAATTCAATACTTATTAGAACTTTTAACATAAAATCATTTAGGAGGTTACATTCAAACCACTTTTGGCTATTTTTGACCCTTTACATTTTAAGTTATTTTTTATACCTTTTTGACCCATTTTCACACTTTACGCTTACTCTACTTCTTAATGATGAGGATCAATGATTAATCATGTATGGTTCCATTGGGAATGCTTAAAAATAAAAGGGGTTGGAAATTAGATTTTGTTCTTATTTATATTCGTTTCTTATAGAGAGCCTTATATTTTTTACGGATGAATTGCAAATGCAATTGCAAAAAGAAAGACAAAATTTGACCCTTTTTTATTAATGGGCTTAAAGGTGCATGCTTTGTGTCAATGATTTAGTGAGCTATGTTATATGAGGTGAAAATTGAAAAATCTTCACTCATGTTAGGGATATCAAATTTTAGGTGTTTGTTAAATCAAAGAGAAGTTGCAGCTGCTCCGTTGGATGTGTCGGGCTGTGTTGCACCAACCAGACTGGGCTCTTATTACTTTTGTAAATTGTAAATTAACATCAGCTAATATAATACGTAACTTTTTATTAAATACTTTTCTTAGCAGGTCAAATGGGTAAATGTTTTAAAACATAGGCATAGCTAAAAGTGAAAAGGACTATATGTACCCGAATTCTTACTATCACCTCCTAGGATATTTTATTAAGAACATTATAAGGATGTAAAATGAGAATGTTGTGCAGTGGTTTAGGGATGCAGAATACAACATTATATGGTTGTCAAAATGGGATTGTTATGTAATGGTGTAAGTCTGGAAAATATAGTCATATATGGTTGCACATATGGCTGTGAATTATGCATGTACAGGGTGGGACATGAGGCGCAAAGGCTTAAAGATGATTCAAGCGACAGTGGTTTCATCAGCCGCCGCCGACAACAGGGCTTTTGGGTTTCGACGACACCAACGCTTTTTGATTGTCCTACCGGCAAAGTTCACCGATGATGGTGGAAGGGGTAAACGTCAACGGCAAATCAACCATTGAGTTATGTAAGATGATATGTGGGTTTTTTTCTTCATTGTTCATCAGTGAGTTTGTGTTTTTTGTGTTATGAGTTATAAGGGTTTTGTATTTATTTTTGGTCATAATGCTAATCTCTGAGGTTTGATCTCTATTACAACACATGTTGGCTAGCGACTGAGTCGGTGGCTCTTGATTGCATAATACCTGTGTTGGTGACGATGGTCTTTAAGATACAACCAATGCATTACTCCGGATAGAGAATGCTGATGAAAATGAAGCTATTATTCAACTTCTTTGTGTGTAACATACTTAATTACATGTATTTTGAAAGAACTGGTAGTGATTTGTGTCTTTTTTATTACAGACTATAACCAATTCATAGATTTGAATCTGGGTATTGGTGTTGCTCCTCCTTTTAACAAGAGGTAATGATTGGCAATTTTCTTGAAAGAGGGTATTAACTCTACAGTTTAGTTGACAAGAGTTCAGATCTCATTGTAGCCTCATAGGTGCATGTTTTAACCATAAAAATTCATTATTTGTATTTTACTAATTGTAATTACCAACAACTTGCAGTCTAACTTCTATGCATCTTATTTTGAGTGATTTAATCGAAACAGAAATAATAAGCAGTATAATATTTGTTCACAGACTTGCAACTTCACTTTCACATAAGATTATGTTTAAAGGCTAGGAGTTCGCTAAAAAGTCAAATTTTCCTAAAAAGTGTAAAAAGTCATAAAACACATTCAAAACCCACGAATAACAAAATGAAGACCTCGGAAGCACGGAAACGCCTGGGAGGTGCCGTCTCCCATCCCGGGGACTGCTAGGGGACGGAAACGGCATGGGGACGGCCGGGAAACGTCCCCGACAGGTAGGAAACGGCCAGGAAGCGTGCAGGAGAAGGGGACGGTGTATGGGGACGCGCAGGAAACGTTTCCTGCAAGTTTCCGGTCATAGTTCGACTGAATAGCGTGAAAATAGCGGATTCCGACGACGACTTCTGGCCGGAAACCTGCAATTTCTGCCGGAAACTTGCTGGAGACTTGCTGGAGACTGTGAAGAAGAAGAGCGGCTGCCTTTTTGTGACGGCACCTCCCAGGCGTTTCCGTGCTTCCGAGGCGATAACCGGAGAATTTTGGGTGATGTTAATGTGGGAAGAGGAATTCAGACTCACCCTCGTGTTGTCAACAAGAAAGCTTTATCACGGTATGTAGCCATTAATATAACTTACAAAAAAAATTTGTTATATTATATAGATATAATACAATTTTGCTTATAGGGTTAAATAAGTTTATGGGTTTTAACATTTAACCCCTCTATCTTTCATTAGGTTACATTTAGTCATTAAAACTTGTAAAACTTATATAAAAAGTGTAAAATTAGTTTTTGTATTTTAACATTTAACCCCCCCTATTTTCACTACCTTACATTAGATTAGGAAGAAATGGGATTTTTGAGCTTTACATCAATATATAATTATTTTGGGGTTTTGTGTTACATTATCTTTGATATATATTTATTTTTTATATGTTTTTATTCCCGTATCTGTCCCGTCCCCGCTTCTTGAATTTTTTAGTTTTGCCGTTTCCCGTACCCGTCCCCGTACCCGTCCCGTACCCGTACCCCGTTCCCGTACCCGTCCCAGTGCATCATAGATGAAGACTACTAATATATCATATATGTGGGTTGTGTTTTATGATTTGGATGATAAGGCTCCGATTATCGAATCAAACATTATTGTGTGTTATGTTGATTAGCATGCTGTGTTTTATATTCATAGTTCTACGATTGTGTGTTTGAAGTTTTTATGAACTATCATGATGTGAATATGGTGTTTTAGTAGTTTTCACTTTGTTATTTGTTGATTTTAGGTGTGTTTTATGACCGAAATTATAGTATTTTATGACTTTTTACACTTTTTAGAAAATTTAGACTTTGTAACTGAACTTCACCACCCATATTTGAAACCATATCTATTATTTTACCTTTTTTACTCAGGTTGTCCTAATGTCTCCTGTATGCTCATTAACTTTGTGGATCCCCTTACTCCCATAATAAATTATTTAATATATTCTTTAAAGTTTGGACTTTACCATAAATCTTTTGCTATATCATTTTCTACTTTGTTACTATATGCTATATGAACTTTAATTGTGCTGTCATTTGTTGTTGATGTACTTTTCTGGTCACACAGAAACAAATTTTCTACTCTTAGTCGTACCATTATACATAAATCCCCAACTCTTTTTCCACTCCAAAAAATTTGGCAAATATTAGAGTCAAATTGTTCCAGAACGTTTCACGGCAGAAAAAAAGGTAATTTCATCATTTATTTATCTTTCCGTTTATTTATATCAGTAGTACGTTGGTTGTTTTATTTTTTATGAACCCGAGAGTTCCATAATGAATTTCCTTTATAGAACTTCGTTATGATCATCGTAAACGTATAATTTTCTTTGTCAATATCTCGAAAACATATTACTTTTTCCAACCCGCGAAGTTCGCGAGTATTAGCACTAGTTGCTTTATAGAATTCCAAGTGCAATACCGCGACGTATCGGTCTTTATCTTTGTTTTATTATAATTTTTATTTAAAACCAAGTTATAAATAGTCTTGTGTAACGTAATGAATTGAATCGATACTGATTACCACACATGTAACGCTCGGTAATACTAAGCAACATTAACCTTGGACTTAAGAAAGGAAATGGTAGGCCACATTAAACATCGTTTTATAAATAAAAATAAGATTCATCGGGCTGAGAAACTGAAAACGCCAAAAAGTAAGAAAATATAAAAGGGGGAGCGACCCGGGTCAAACATGGGCCCTACTAGTTATTATGTTGACTGCAAACGACTTTTGTTGTAACGGTATCAAGGTATGTGAAAAGTGTTTCTCCCTAAATGGATATAGAGATTCTAGTCCCAAAGCAAACAAATGTGTAGATTTATATTAGGTATAACAGACGTGTAAGTTAACTATTCTAAAAAAATTATAAAATTAAAAACAAACGGTCACACACTCCAAGGACCAAATGTGTTACGGTTTAACAAAACAATTTGAACCTTATGTGTAATTTCTCAAGTTTGGATTTTTTTTTCATAATATTGGTGAGATTAAAAAGTAAGATTTGGACGTGGACCATCAGAGTAATTTACCTTTTATATGATTATAAAATTTCTATAAAATTTGGTTACAGACCGGTTCTATTTGATGATTCCTATGGTAATACGTTTTTATAAATTTAGTTATTTGTTAGAATGATCAAATACTTATAGAAGCCGGCATCAAACTTTCCAAATGGCAGGACTAAATAAGAACAATTTGGTTTGGTTGGCCGTTGGTCGTTTGAACCCTTCTTAGACGTTGACCTGGTCTATAATTTAAAGCTACCAAGGGTTGTAGTTATCCGCGTGTTATGCAAGGGTGCGGTTGGAATTCAGAGTATATAATACACCATGACAACCGATAAATCAATTCGTAAAATTAAATAAAATAGTGTCTAAATGTGTTATGCTATTTGCATCGTTACTCAGCTCTGAACATCAAAATAATAATAAAAGGTAAAACAATATAGTAAATAACAAAGATAATAAAGTTAAACGAAAAAGAAAACGATAGAAACTCGGTCGATTTTGGTGCACTTGTTATAACAAAGAAAAAGAAAAATTAAAAAAATGTGTTCAAAAGAGTATCGACGCGTTCGTTAAAAAAAGTGACTAAAAAACATTCGCTACACTCATTATAGCAAAGAAAAAGTAAAAATAAAAAAAATATTTTTAAAACGGTATTAACGTTTTCGTTAATTATTTAAGGATAGAAAAGTAATTTGATTAAAGTAAAATAAAAATAATACAATGATTAAACTTTTCTTTATAATTGAAAGTTTATATTAAATGACAAACTAGACTAAATGACTATTCATCTTTTTTTAATTTATATAGAGATAATTACAATTTTAAAATTAAAAATGAAATTTAGTTTGCTTAACGAAAAAACTGATACATCGTTTGAACTTGAATCCATAATTTTCACCACAATTGAGCCATTTTTTGTGAAACAATGTAAACTCAACCTTGTTAAATTGAATAGATACAAACTATAAACCGAATTTAATATGCGTATATTATAATTATATAAGAAGCCATAAAAATGTAACTTTATATAATTCTAAGAGTAAGGATTTACAACATTTAATACATATGAAATAATTTGATTGTCGATACCGTATCATAACGAACAAAAGTGAACCAATATTGACATAACAACATTGGTATCGTCTTGGTATCATCGAAACCAATGTGTTTTTATAATTTTCAAACAATGCAACATATTTTGTTTATTTCTAAATATGAAATTTTATAAATTCTGAACACGAATAGAGTGTACTTACTCTTATCTACGTTTAATACCATTTTTTCCAAAACCAAATAACGTTAACACATAAATATAACCCAATCATACAATACCAGCCAAAAGCAAGTACATGTCTCTTGGATTAGAGATCATATGTTCTAATCCAAACAAATGATATATTTAAAACAATTGATATACTATGGAGTAACATTTACTGTTAGAAAAAACGTAACCGTTCAGAAACGCCAGTGAGCTGAGAGAAAGTAAGATTCGAGTTAAAGGCCATAGGTCTCAAGTTTGAATTTGATCTCAACCGACTTTTACCACAACGAGCCTTCAAATGATAGCTTTTCTCCATAACCAGAGTAGTGAGCTTTGGCTACCCATCGCTCTTTGCGGTCCGAGGCGCATAGAGTTGCGTTTTGTCTTTGAGTTACCCGTGTAAAGAAAACATAACCGTTCAAAAAACAAAACCTTTCACAGATTACCAAGCAGTCACCTAACATAAATTAGACTGACAAACAACCACCGTTTTCTTTAATTCGGTACCTCTCTCTCTCTCTCTCTCTCTCTCTTCACACATCCCTTCGAAGCTACTTCCCAAACAACACCACTCTACATAAACACACACCAAACCCACATCCAATTTATCAAAAAGATTCGTGGGCACCAACAAAAATCAAATCTTTCTCAATGGGTAACAGAGATCTGAACAACAACAGAACCACCTACAAAAACAGAGCACCACCACAAGCACCATCAAATTACTACACAACATCATCTCCATACTACACTGAATCCTCATCATCATCAGACACTCAATGGACTTCTTGGCTTGTGCCCGTGATCGTTGTTGCCAATGTTGCTATGTTTGTTGTTGTCATGATTGTTAATGATTGTCCTAAGCATGAGAATTTGAGGTTTGAAGGCAAGTGTGTTGGTGGGTTTTTGGGGAGATTGTCTTTTCAGCCTCTTAAAGAGAATCCACTTTTTGGGCCTTCTAGTTCTACGTAAGTTTGTTTGATTATATAATTGTTTTTGAGATATTTGTGATGTTGATGATGGTGATCATGATCTAGGGTTTTTGTTTTTTTTTTGTGGGAAAGTTGTGTTCTTGATTGTGATTTGGAGTTTGTGTGAATTGACGGTTCTTGATTGTGATTTGATGTTTATTTTTTCATAGGTATACTCTTTAATGGGTGTTATTGATGATTTTAATTTAGATTTCATTTGGGCGTTTTTTTTGTATATTAGGAGCTTTCTTTTTGACATACCATTTAAAGAAAGTTGATTTTGTAGTGGTCCCAGTTTGGGTTTTATGACTTGGGATAAATTCTAAAAGTCATAAATACATTTTGTTTTTGAGATATTGGTGATGATGATGATGATCTAGATTTTTATTTCTGGGAAAGTTGTGTTCTTGATTGTGATTTGGAGCTTGTGTGAATTGATGGTTCTTGATTGTGATTTGGAGTTTGTGTGAATTGATGATTCTTAATTGTGATTTGATGTTTCTTTCATGTTCTACTCTTCAATGAGTGTTATTGACTATTTTAATTTTTATTTCATTTGTGTGTGTGTGTGTTTCATTAGGAGCTTTTCTTTCATACCCCTCTTAGGCAAATTGTGTGTAAAAGTTGATTTTGTAGTATTAGCCATAAATACATTTTTGAAGATTCTTTAGGTAAATACATAATTGGGTGTTGTGGTGCCTTTAAGGTTTCTCTTTAAGCTGTTCTGTTATTCGCATTAGTTTAGCCTTAAATGACCATGAGGGAGGACTCTTAAGGTAAAACTCATAGGTTTCACATTAGTTTAGCCTTAAATGATCATGAGGACGTAGTTGTCAATAGCGATTATAGTGGTCACTATAGAGCGCTATATAGCGAAGCGATGTAAGTGTCCCTATTATGGTCATAGCGACGGATAGCGACACCTTAAATTTTTTTTAATATAGATAGCACTTAATTATAGCTAAAAAATAGCTAGATTTTAGGTTTTGTTAAATATACATGTAAAATAGCATATATACGAGGGTATTTTGATATAATATACATATAAAAAATTTTAAAATTCTTTTTCTAGTGTATCGCTATTTATAAAATAGCCGCTCGCTATTTATCGTTATTCGCTATGTAGCATATATGTGCCTTATCGCTATTTGTCGCTATTTGCCATTAACAACTATGCATGAGGATCAAACATTGTGGTTAATATCAAACGAAACAAATTGGTATTACTTAATTTTGTTCTGGTTGAATCTTATTATTGACACTTGAGTCACGGATCTTTGACATCGTTTATAACAGACTAGAAAAGTTGGGAGCTTTGGAGTGGAAAAAGGTAGTGAACGACAAAGAAGCATGGAGACTCGTCTCGTGTATCTGGTTACACGCTGGCGTTATTCATTTACTTGCAAACATGTTAAGCTTGGTCTTTATCGGGATCCGCCTTGAACAACAATTTGGCTTCGGTATGTTTCTATTTTGTCTTTAGCCTTCTTTACAGTTGTATCCATAAAAATATAATTTATTATTTTTGACGTATACTAAATCACTAAACATATGGCAGCACGGGTCGGGGTGATCTACATGTTGTCTGGAATCGGTGGAAGCATACTCTCGACCCTTTTCATAAAGAATAACATTTCAGTTGGTGCTTCTGGAGCTCTGTTTGGACTTCTTGGAGCAATGTTATCTGAACTTCTTACTAATTGGACGATTTATGCCAACAAGGTATGTCGATTATCTGTACTGATGACCATGGGCAAATACGTAATTTCGCTTCAAAGCGTTGCCCCTTTTTAGGGGTGTTCAAAAAGCTTGCAGCTCGTTCGGAAAAAGCTCGGCTTGAACAGAGCTCGGTGGTAAACGAGCCGAGCTCGAGCTAGGCCTGGCTTCGCTCGTGAGCCGGCTCAAACTATTTTTATTTTATATAGATTAATTTTAATTTTAAATGTATTAAAATAAAAAATATGTGGGAGGGGTTGAAGTGTTAATAAATAACATATAAAAATTGGGAAAATAAACAAAAAATATACATATAATACTTTTAATAGGCCTTTCTGTCTTTAAAATATTAGAAAATAAAAATATTACATATAGATATATGTGTATTTTTTTTGTGTTATCAAAATTTGTAAAAAAAATTAAAATTTTTAAATAAAATTAAATAACGAACCGGCTCGATTTGGCTCGAGCTGGCTCGAACATTTTATGAGCCGGGCTCGAGCTCGACATTTCAGCTCGATAAGATAAACGACCCGACCCAAGCCAACTCGTTTAAGTTCGAGCTCGAGCTCAACCTGGCTCAGCTCGACTCGGCTCGATTACAGCCCTACCCCTTTTATGCAACATAGTGGTTGCAACTTATAAGTATATTTTGATCTAATAATACATATTTATTTTGAAGGCTGCAGCCTTGATCACACTGGTGATCATTATCTTGATCAATTTAGCTGTCGGGATTCTTCCTCACGTCGACAATTTTGCCCATATTGGAGGTTTCTTAACGGGTTTTCTACTTGGATTTGTACTGCTTGTTCGCCCTCAATTTTCTTGGCAAGAACGCCGCCATCTTCCCATTGAGGCGCGTGGAAAATCAAAGTACACAATATTTCAATACGTTTTCTGGATTCTTTCCATGATCTTGTTAGTCGCCGGGTATGCTTTTGCTAATCAGAAATTAACTTCTAAATTATTATTATTATTATTTGCCTTTGAAGATTATTAATGTTACATAAGGGTATATATTTTATTCGATAAAATATGGTAGTGTTGGTTTTGAACGCGGTCAGTCTGTTGACGTTTAAAAGTCAAACATTAGCTTTTTTGTGCAAAGTATAGAAAGTAAGTCTTTCCATGCATTAAGAATTTGAAAACATAACCATTGAATAACAGTAATACCGCTACATAAGTAAAATGACGGTTTTGCCCTCTTGGGGATAAGGTAAAAGTGTAAACTGTAAAAGCACTCGCTTGGCCGTTTCTACAAAGGAAATCATGTTAGGCGACTTATCTGACCTTTTATATAGCTTTGGAGAAATATATGCATGTAAAAACACTAGTATTGTTACAGTTCCTAAAAGACCAAATCGTCCTTAAGGATGTAAAAAGACAGTACTGCCCTTGTTTAACTTTTGTAAAAAGACATGATTACCCTAGATGGAATTCTAACGAGACAAGATTATCCTTTTCTACATAGCAAATAAACCATGTTAAACCATTCAGAAGGCCTTTTATAGAGCTTTCTTGAATAAGATGCATGTAAGAACACTAATATCGTTACAATTGCTAAAAGACCAAATTGTCCTTGATGACGTAAAAAGACATTTCCACCCTTGATGAAAATGTGAAAAGATAAGATTGCCTCTTTTAAAAACCAAAACAAACTGACGCTTGGTTTCTTTTCGTTACAGATTTGCTGTGGGGTTAGTAATGCTTTTCAATGGAGAAAACGGCAATGATCATTGCAGCTGGTGTCATTACTTAAGTTGTGTGCCTACTTCAAGATGGCACTGCAATAACCAATGATTAAGATCATGTCACCGCATCGTTCATCAGCTTTTTTAATGGTTTCATTCTTTGGTTTTTATATTTTATGAATTTATTGTTGTTTATATGCTTACAAATCTTTCATTGACTTCTGTTTCTTGTGTAAATTTATGGTTTTTATGTGTATCTTAGTAGTGTTCTAAGGTCAAATTCGTATCGGTATTAAGCTTTTACTAGTACAATTTATCAGAATATGAAATGCAAATAATGTACCATGCTGTGTTTGTTTTTAGTTTTTTTCCTTTTGGTGAAAACAAAGATTAATAAGAAAATGTTAGTAGATACAGAAACTAATTAGAAGGTTAGCTAGTTTGAGCTCTTGATGAAGTGAACCATTTTAAATTTATAAAAGCAAGCGAGCTTACAACTCCCTTTTTCTTTTTATAGAACGCCTAACTCACACACCTAAATTTTTCATGGAACTAACTATAAATATTTGATGTCTCCCGACCTCCAGTGTCTCCGTTGGGGTTCTAAACCTATTCTACTTCACTTCCCAGCCATGATCATGAAAACTCACCAGATCCACCAATCTACAATTTTATGCGTTTCAATCACCGAAAATCGCAAAGCTACGTGAAGTTTGGACTGAAGAGTGTCAAGCCGAGATGATGACAACATTTTGGTCAGTAAATCTGCAAGTCGAATAGGCATGGACACATATTGAACACACAAGATCTGAACCAATACCATGCCCTGAATAAAGTGTAAGTACATATCGAACACACAAGAACAAGCTAAATTGTTTGTATGTACATTTGTTTTTTATGAGTTGCGATAATTATGACACTACTCCAAGATACTCCTGTTTTCTTTTATCTGAAGAGTATCCAATCGGATAATACTTCTTTTATCTCTTCGCCAGTTTGTATATTGAGATCTTCTTTCCATGAAAAACTTTCCCGTTCTGATAATTTCATAGACTACGCATCGTTAATAGGAACACAGCGTGAAAATCTCAACTCACCACACCAAATTACCGATTCTCATATTTTAGGTAGTTTTTATATACCACTAGCATTCTATTCATAGAGGGCGGGCATTTTGTTTTTTTTCACAAGATAGCATCTTAAGGTATCCTTTTAACTCTAATATAACTTCTCACCATAAACATGATAGAAAGCATTTATCATATAGGAGATATGATAACATTAATTCTGATATAAACTTGAATATATTATCAGAAGCTTTGAGTTCACCACCAGGATCGAATAATGGTGATGATTTTGACGATATGCCTCATGGTTTGGTCGTGCAGCAGTGCCTGTTGGTAATTTTAGTGATTGTCAACATTTGTGGTGGCATTGGATTAACTCGTCGAGTAGGTACTCATTATCAATATCGAGTTTGTGTGTGTAACCGGATTTGGTTCTAATTAATTTAAATGAGGTTGTTAAATTGTGAATTAATTGGGCCTAGAATCACATTAGTTTGTTAATATATAGCTTGTTAATTTAGTGATATTGCAATTGCCATTTATTTAATTGATTTACATCAATTACTTCTCTGGTGAAATTTTTATTAATATTAAAATGGATATTGGTTATTTTCTTTGGAGATAACTGGTCCGAGAGTTTTGAGGATTTTATGTAGATTCTTAAAACCGTAACAAACAAACAGAGAAGCCTATTCGAAAAGAATTTACACGGTATTCCATTATTTTCAAAAATCACAATCCTGAGTTTAATCCGTTTGAACTTTTAATAATACAAATCAATTCTTTCATGCTTCCACTTTCTCCGTTATCACTATAAAAGGATTTAAATAGTTTTTTTTATCATGTCTTTGAATCCCTCTCGAGTAATCGCCTCATCAACAGAAGTCAAACGAGGCTGCGATTTGTAATGAACGAACATAAACCAGCGTCACCGGAACACACTCTCATCACCTCCTCTCACATACCGCTACAAATTGTCACCATAGCCACCTGATCTAAACCCTAACTCTGACAACAAGCCACCACACCCTTTTTCGAACCAACCATCATCATACCACCTGCTACCACATTAACATGGGGACGCCGGTCTTCACAACAATTAGCATACTCCACCTTCGAACCTCCGGTCACCACAACATCACCAAACACCATCATTACCACTGTAAACCTCCTCCATTGGCGAACCCTACCTTCACTGTCAAAGATGTTGTTATGTGTGTGTTTGTTGTAAGATAGAGAGAAAGATTTTATGTTGTAGTCGTTGGTTTTGAGCAATGTTGCAAAAAACGCGACAACAATTAGTCGGCGATTAATCGTAAACCACTCACCGCTTAAATTTTAGTTAATCAGTCAATTAGTCGGAAGTCGGTCCAAGTCGTGTCTAGTTGGACCAAATCAGTCCTAGTCGAACCAAATTAGCCTTAGTCGGACCAAAGCGCCGGTCAAAAAAGAATCAGAATTGGACCAAATAGACCGAATAAAACGAGTTCTTACCTCAAAATCACATGATACTCCATAATTTCAACCAAATTTGATGAAATTTTATAAATAACTTTAATGTTATGGACTAAAACCATTGCAAGGTATGAGATTTACATTGGTTGTATGAGCAACTCATGTGAGGTTTATACACCAAATGAGCTTTCTCACCCACCAGACTAGTCTTTTGGGTTGAGTTCTCTTGTTTGGTATGTAACTGGAGGGGTATGGTCCCAAAAACCATGCGCCTGCGCAAGGAACCATACCCTCAACAACATCATACAAGGATAACCTTGCGCGCAATAGGCAATGGTACGCCTTCCTTGGAACCAATAGGTCATACAATGAACCTTGCGCACTCAGCGCAATGGTAAATTAGACCAACACCAATAGGTCATACAATGAACCTTGCGCACTCAGCGCAACGGTAAATTAGACCAACACATGCAGGTCACACAACGAGCCTTGCACACTCAGTGCAACGGCAAGTTAAACCAAACAATATAGGTCGCACAAAGAGCCTTGCGCACTAAGCGCAACGACAAGTTAGACCAAACAATACAAGTCACATAACGAACCTTGTGTACTTGGCACAACGGCAAAGTTAGACTCATACACGCAGTATACTTAACCCTGCGCGTACCAAACAATCCTCTAGCCGCAAGTCCTAAAATGTTGCAAGGCCAAGACAAACATGAGAGCACCTCATAGTCTTGTGGACAAAAGGATTTATCCCTGCCACCCTGCGCTGGCCAGAAAGCACTGACAGCCTCGCAGAAGGAATAAGCGCGAAAAGGTGTTGACTATATACAAGGGTACGAAGTGGCAGAATTGAGACCAATGGTTGCTCGGCAGGTTGCGTCTGACAGCGTCGCATGAACAGTAATGCAGACGCCAGACTGTGCATAAACCATACGTACGCTAGTGACTGTCACACATTCTCCACTTTCGGCTGATAGCAGGTATGACATCAGAGACAGCTTCCTTTACACGTGGCACCATTCAGCATCCGACAAATCACGCCTCCTGACAGAGAACATTAATTCTCATGCAGGGAACATTTAATGTTCGACGTAGAGGGACAGAACGGATATCTCTAGTCGTCTGGACCGGGCCCAAGGCCCATTAGCCCATCTCCTAAACCCACTTACTTCCGGCTATAAAATAAGTATCGGACCACAAGGTAAACCATCTACGATCATATACAATCACTTGCACAAACATACGAACTAACTTTCTTGCTTACTACTTGCAATCACCAAATACTTATTCTCACGCTGGAGTGTGGTCACGGAGAAAACCTTCCCTTTTCCCTGTGACGAGACTAACGGCTGCTAGTTTTGCAGATCAGTTCGAGTGAGACCGCCATGAAGAACAAGCGAAGAGGCAACCTTTTATGCAGAAATCTCTCGGTTGTAACTAATATATCCCTGGATATCCCTAAGTTCAACCGGTGTTTCTTCATTGGCGCCATCCGTGGGACAAAACTGGTTGCGCTTGATGGTTGCGTCTGCGTCTGATGAAAGTCGAAAGAAGGAGAGGGAAGGAAAAAACTTCAAAAGTGGCGTATGGTAAATAATGAGTGTGATTAGGTTTATTTAAGTTTGGGTATGTTAGCTTTTAACCCCCCTCCATCTTCACTAGTTTATATTGGGTCTCTAAACTAGAAAATTATATGTAGAAAGTCCGATCCGATTAATCCCGATGAATCGCTAGTCTCCCCTTATTGACCGGCTAGCGGCTAACGAGTTCTCCAACCTTTGTTTTGAGAGAAGAGAAAGTTTGAAAGTAATTTAGGGCTTGTGTTTTTAGTAATTTTAATCGATCTATATGACTATATGTGATGATAACACCACTTGGTCCACCCTAACACCCCCTGCCACCCATTAAGCACCACCATCTACAACCACTACACCGTCGAACAACCAACCTTCCACCAACAAAACCTGGCAACACCACATATCTAGGAACTAACTTGTCCTCCCTAACCCACCATATGCCACCATCGTAAGGGTTTAAAGGTTTTTGAAAGTTAGGGTTTGTGAGATGAAGATGGTTGTTCTAAAAGTTTAGGGGGTTTCCATCTTGTAATGGACGAATCGAACAAAATCATGATGGTTGAAAGTTTGGGGGTTATGAAAATTAGGCGGTTTTTCCTCTCGTAATGGACTTCAAGAGCCAAACATTGTGGTTACTGTGATGCAACATACCTGCAATAGTGAATAAGTTGTGGTTGAACGACTTTTGGAGTATAATCGCTAGAGCTGTTAAGATTACACTGAATCGAGTCGTTCAAGTTCGGTAAAATACTCTATAGTGCTTTACTTTATTTTAATTTTGAATCTGATTTGAGATATGAAAATGGTATGATTAAGATTGGTTAAAGTTCAAGTTTTGATTCTTTCGTGGTGGGTGTGCGGGAAAGATGAAGAAAATGTTGGTGGCGGCTGGTTTGCACAAATTATATAACTTAGACTATCTCCATGCTAAAGGCGCCCTTGGCTGCCAAATCATATCCTTAAAAAATCCTTAAAACATCTAATTTCAACTCCTACTATATAAACATGCTTATATATCCTTACATTTTTCACATTATCACCTATTTTTTCTTATGTTTAGTTACTTAAATTATTAAAATTAAAATGTATTTGAAGTTTTACCATTGAAAGAATTTATTTGTTTTTAAAATCATAAATATATTTTCATTTTAATAATTTAATATATTAAGGTTAAATCAAACTTTTTGATTTTGCTTCTTCTTGTTCACGCCAAACTTCTGCAAAGAGGTAATTTTACGGGATAATCACGAAACTAGCCCATGTCACGCCGTCGAGCCGTTTCCGTTAATGGAAGCGGCTCAAGATCAGTCTAAACGAGAACCAATGGAAAGTTGATATGTGTCCGACAAAACTGAAACGACTTTAAGCCGTGTTAGATAAGGAAAGCTCTCAGCCGAGCCGTTTCACGTGGCTCTAGCATCCAAGCTGGTTAAGGACCCGACTCGTCCCTTAGCCGAGTTCATTCCAACGAGCCGAGCTGGGTTGACGCGGCTCAGAGCCGTTTCCTTACATGTTGACGCAGCTTACAACCTCTATTTAGGCAGCTCAGAGCCGTTTCAAGTCACTGTTCAAGCCGTTTCAGTACGAATATAAGCCGGTTTACGATTAAGTGCATAGGTTATTTATATACAATTAGTTTAAGGTGTTTTACATTTAAAGTAAATTAGATTTTTACAACATGAAGCTTTGTTTTGTTGTATACAGCGGTGGAAAGTGGCAGATTGTTAATGGAAACTTGGAGTATGTTGCTGATGCCGATGCAAGTAGACGTGGTTTAGAAATTGAAATCAATCTTTCGGTCTTTTAAGTAATGTTTCTAAGTTGTGTGGAATTCCAAACATTAAAAAGCTATCGTACCGGATGTCTTCGTTTACTGATCCGATTGATATAACTGATGATGGTGATCTCGCTTTTTTATTTAATTTTGCTATGCAAAATCCTTTTGAATTATATAAGTTGTACGTCATTCAGGAGCCATGTTGGGTCATCTAGTTTTGCTTCTGATCAAGATACATTTAAAGTTCCTGATTTAAAAGTTCCAGTTAATGAAGTTAATGATGATGTTTTAAACGAGTATACAACGAATTTCGATAATTTACATGGTAGAACACAAACACTGTCTCCATCAATTAACTTTGAGCCAGGTTATGTATTCACTAAAAAAGAAGAAATGAAACTTGGGCTAGGGAAAAAATGTTTGTTAGAACATTTTGAGTTTAAAGTAGATAGATCTTCTAAAACCAGGTATGACGTGTCATGCTTGGTGAATGGGTGCGCATGGCGTTTTAGGGCACGCAGTGTTGCTGGCAGTGCGATGTTTGTTGTTAAGTATATGAACGATAAACACACATGCTCAAAGACGCTAACGTACCCTATCTTCATCAGGCAAACCAAATGGTTGTGGCTCACTATTTAAAGGAATCACTAAAAGATAGTGGTAGACAATATCGGTCCAAGGATATTGTCAAAGATTTTAAACAAAGATTCCAAGTTGACATAAGTTATAGTCAAGCTTGGCGTGGAAAAAGTCACGCGCTAGAGATCCTACAAGGAACAAGCACTCATTCCTTTGCTGAACTACCGTTTTACAGCTACAATTTAGAGCGGGCAAACCCGGGTACTGTCACTCGCATCAAGACTAACGACGAGAATCGGTTTGAAATGGTCTTTGTCGCCATCGGTGCTGCTGTAATGTTATGCTTTTACTTTTTATTTAGTTATCTTAAATTAAAACGCGGTTGACCTCTTATGAATTTTTCGTTTCAGATTCGTGCCTTTATGCGTAATCTAAGACTGGTGGTGATCCTCGATGCAGCACACCTGAAATGTGAGTTTAAAGGTACGCTGTTTTTAGCAATTGGCATGGATGGAAACAACCAGATTTTACCAGTTTCCTATGGAATAGGAAAATCAGAGGATGGGGAATCTTGGACATGGTTTCTTATTAAGCTTAGAGAGTGTGTTGGTGAAATACCCGATATGGCGATAATATCGGATAGGGCGAATTCTATACACTTAGCTGTTAGTAACGTCTTTCCACGTGCTTATCACGGGTTATGTTGTCGTCATTTAATGATGAACTTACGTTTGCCGTCGAACAAAAAAAAAGAATACGAGAGTCTGTGGTAGAAGACATGCAAATCTTACCGTATGTCTGATTTTAATGAGTCATTCAACGCTCTTTGTCTTGCCGTTCCCAGAGTACGTCAAATTCTAACAAGTGTTGGGTTTGGTAGATGGGCAAGAGCACATTGTCCCGGTAATCGATATCATTATATGGCATCTAACAGTGCGGAGTCTATTAACGCTCTTTCTAGACATCAGCGCAAAATGCCGATAACACAAGTTATAGAATTCTTCCGTCAGCCCGTACAACAATGGTTTTATGAACGCTGATTGCAGGGTATTAAGGAAACACACCTGCTTACACAGTGGGCTCAAAAGAATGTTTTTAAAAAAATTGAAGCGTCTAGAACGTGGACTGTTGCTAGTGTTGGGTTAAACACTTATGATGTTGAAGACGAGAGCAAGCGCGGTTTTGTTGATTTGTATAATCGAACATGTAGCTGCCGAGTTTGGCAAGTTTCTGGTCTACCATGTGGGCATGTGATTTCGGTTTCTAAATTTTTAGATGAAACCGATTGCAGTCATTATTCCTTCACTTGTTACTCAAACGAAATCTATAAAAGAACTTACGAAGAAGCGATTAATCCTCTTCCTCATAAGTCTGAATGGGAGACTCCAGAAGATCTTATAAATCTTCAACCGCTGCATATTACAAAGCGTCGGGCGGGTCGTCCTCGAGATAACAATCGGATCTTATCCCTTGGGGAAGAACCTACGTTGCCGTATTGTTCCCGGTGTAAATCATACGGTCATCATAGTGATTTGTGT
The DNA here is from genome assembly GCA_947069175.1 of Scalesia atractyloides. NCBI lineage: Eukaryota > Viridiplantae > Streptophyta > Magnoliopsida > Asterales > Asteraceae > Scalesia > Scalesia atractyloides. The sequence goes on from CAMTDV010000001.1 coordinate 71,849,762, forward strand.
TCACAGCCAATGCCGTCACAAATTCGTACTCGCAAAGGATTGGGTGAAGGGAAGAGAAAGAAAGCTGGGGCGATCCTGACCAGTTTACACAATTTCCGTCCTATAACTTGGGAGACTTTTAACAGTATCTATTTTTTTAGTATTGTAATTAATAAACTTACGAATGAACTATTTCATTAGAATTTTCATTTTTTATTGCATACACAAACCATCAAAAATTAATTGGTGTGAAGCACCCGGCATAGAGTTCATTTGCCATGTACCGTCTGTATCCAAAACAAGCATCCTGAAGGTTTCCTTCCCTCCATGTTAACGAGCGCTTGCGAACAAGCTTTTCCATTAGCATACATATGATAACTCTAGAATTTCGGCCAATACGATCTCTTTGATCAGGCCAGACGGCATCCCCTACTATTTCCATGCCATCCGTCTCGTCTACTTCAGCGTGTTGCCAATACCCGATATGACCTAGAAACCACATGAATAGAGACTCAAACTCCATCACAGTTTGATGAATTCTTCTATGCACGCAAAATGAATCTCCGCAGTTAATCATGTCACAAGTATTTGTAAAATAAACAGTTATCTCTAGTGACTTTAAATTTATCTTTAGAAGTAACCATTGTTGTTCCTTTTCCGGTATAGGAATGTAAACCTGTGTCCAAAAAGAAAAGTATATAACATACGGTTAAAATTATTATGTTAAAGATCACTCCAAAATAAACATTTTTAAGATCTTATTACATATGGAACCCCCACAGTTAGTAAACAGATCTAATCTACATGGTGTGGCTTCTGCCTCCGAATCATACTCTAATCCCTTTTCCATTTCTGTTGTGTAAGCCTCTAAATGCAGTAAATCGAAATATCTTTCAAAATCCAACTCCTGGTCAGAGTCTTCATCGGTGCCAGCCATCGCACTTTCTGTTTCTTTAGTTTTTTGCTGCTGCACAGTTGGGTTACATTCACGTCTTGGCTCTTCCACTTTTGTTAGTTGGGTTGGCGGTTGGGAAAAGTTGGGTTCGGTGTTCTTTGAGGGTGGGTTTGGTTCTTCAGTGTTAAGGTGGTTATGGAAGTGTAAATGAATGTTATGTTGGGAAAAGTTGGGTCGGTGTTCTCTGAGGGTGGGTTTTGTTCTTCAGTGTTAAGGTGGATATGGAAGTGTAAATGAATGTTATGTTGTTGTTCGACCATGTTGGAAAAGGAACACACAAGTTGAGGAGTGCACAAACATTTGTTTATATAGACGTGGAGTATGAAAGATACGTATAAAATAAAATAAATAAAAAATGAATCTACCGTATCTATTTCCCAAAATGGAGGGTATGTAGTTGAAGACCCATCTGCGTATGTGTTTGCCGCACTATCTTGTCCATTTAACATGTTGACAAAATTTGGTGGTAGAACCATCCAATGAAAATCCTTTGAAGACATCGTCCTTGCCCGTCTTTCAACCTCTCTTTGATACATGAGTTTTTTACACCATGCTTTCACGTGCTATCAAAGAATGGTAAAGATTTCTTTTTAAAAAATCTTTAGCCTAATTATTAAACGATATATTTGTTATTAAGGTACCGTTTCTTGAACATGGCCATCTCCACTAAATCCAAGTAGTCCATCCCACCAGTCTTTTCCGAGCGGTGTTATCCCCATGTATGAGGAATAGCAACTTGGACTATCGTCGGCGTAATAGAATTCAAGAACATTTGACGACCAACTCTGGTTTGCCATTGTGGATCTATCTGAGTAACATGTGTTTCCATAATGGTAGCACGCATATAAATACACACAAAGAGTACACATGTATCTAAACATAATACAAATAAAATATATAAATAACCATTCTATACATAATAAGATTTTTACATCATTTTCTACATTTTTACAATTATCTTCCAAATAAAACTTCGTCATCTTCGACGTTGTATTCTGTATCCTTGGGTAATACTGAGTCAAAATACAGTATAGCTAGTTTACGTCTCATTCTGTATGCAGTTAACGCAGTATCTTCACCACCATTCAACTGTTGTTTATTTATCAACCTTTGTAGGTATATGCAAACCCAAACCCCACAGTCTCCCAAAATTCCGGACTGTTGAGGAGTATCGCTGGCATAAATAACGCGGAAGGGATAATGTAACGGTAACGGCCTATTGGCATGATAAGCTTTAATCCGTAGCCAGTGGTCAAAAACAAAATCTATATGACAAACCACCTCTGTTCTTCCCTTTTCCAAAGTTTTTAAACCTAATAAACTATAATCACCAAAAAATAACAACAGTAAGCAGCATAAATATTAAAGTATTAATGAGATTCAATCGGGAAAAATAACTATCGTATATCGTAAGTGTGTAATTAATAAGATTGAAAACGCCTAAAAAAAGTAGTGTGCGCCTGGTATGTACAATGGTACGTACACCTACATAATAAGTAAGTAAGTGGTTCGTTAATAAATTACAAAAATAATAAATATAAATAATAAATATAAATATGTGTAAAACTAAGTAATTGGAATGCTCCATAATACCTCGTCAACTGTACTTATTAGTGGAAAGGGATCCACCACCCTGGTGAAATAACCCTTGAACGTGTGGTCGTGCCCACCCGAATTAAAAAGATTCATCTGAAAATGAGGGGATAAAATACTCCAACGTTCTCTTGCATCTCTTGAGTGATACAAGTGGATCATCCACCCAAATAATGCTGTAAAAAAGTAAATTTAGTGTGAAAAAAAATAAAAAAATGTATAATTTTTTTTACTTGTTAATAGTCAAGGCTTACATCATCGCTTAACCAGCCACTACCGTCCTTGCCCAGCAATGACGCCCAGAAATAAGGAACGGCACATCCACCCGCTAATAGTGAAAGATATTTATTGCCACTACTTGGATACCACTGCTCGATTAAAGAAATTTGTTTATCCTCATTATTTGACTCTCTTGTTTGTTTTTGTTTTAACGTTTTATACGCTACGTATGGGGATAGCAAAGCGGCAGCGGGCTTCACAAGTCTTTCCGATCGTCTTATTTTTATAATATCAAGATCCTCATTCTAAAAAAATGCTTATTGGTAAGAGTTGACATTTCATACTCGTAAAATAATAATTAACTATTATGCTAAAACATGTAAAAACTTACAGATCCATCGTTTATAATCTGGGTCATAGAGACATGGTAGACATTATCGTAGTTGACAAAAGAATCAACAACAACCTACATGAAATGTTAAAGGGTCATTATTATATATTGTATTTAAATTTAAAAAAAATGCCAAATTTAAAAAATACATTATCACTCCCCTTTTGTGATGTTCGCGCGTTGGCTGGTGTACCGACAGGGGCCACACGATACGCATGCAACACCTCTGACTTGATCATGTCAGTCAGTTTCCAGTTGTTCTCGTCCAGCAGTGATTTAAACCGGTCATAATCAACTCCACACATGGACGGACCAGTAGCAAAATTCTGTTGCGGTATTTCCTGTCGGGCTGGTGAAGGCTTGAAACCTTGATTTGTGGTATCGTCACCAAACAAATTGTTCATAAGTGACTGCATTTGTTGTGGGTCAACGACGGTAGGGGAGTGCATAGGGGGTGGAATTGGACCCGGGAATTCCGTACGCGTTTGTTGTTCGTCGACAACCGGTATTTCACTCACCATTGCATTAGCATATATCTGACGTTCAACGTCTAAATAGTCTGAACTAGATATATACCATGGGAACATAACTTCATTATTCGTGGCCAGTATAAACGAAAGCGGCTTGTATTCACGTTTCTGTGATTTTAAAGGCAATAAATTATTAAAAATAATACACATTCATATCTTTTATTTAATATAACTATTTTACCTTTACTGCCTTTTTAAGCATAAGGTCCACAGTAACCTTCATGAACTTACGACCTTCCCTCCATCCCACAAATCTAGGAATCGTCTCAGATTCAAACCAATCGTTTGAACCCTTGAATTCGGGGAACACCTTAAACTAAAAATTTAGGAACGGTATAATAAAGGGAAGGGATCACGCGTACCTTGAAGGGCCATACGAATCCCGATAATGAAAAACCGATTGTGTCGTCGTTTTGACGTACGTGCAAATTATATATAGCATTATATGTACTATCCCAAAAATAATTACCCCATCGATATTGTCTAAAAGCTTCCAGATCATCCACAAGGTGTAAAAGAAAATTATCAATAAGATTGATTTTTTGCATTCCCAGAAAGCCTTGACCTATAAGCATTAGAAGACACATTTTTGTGCCGTCTTCATCGTTATATGTCGTCACTTTATTAAATAAATCAATAATTTTTGAAAAACTAACTCGGGATCAGCCTGGAAAAAATCTATTTTTAAAAGAATTTTGGTGATCTACAAGTGCCCAAGAACTATGGCCAAACCGTAACCCGGTTATTAAACAAAATTGTTTAGGTGTGAACGTAAATATTTCACCTCCTAAAAAATACGAAATACCAAGACGGGGATTATTAGTAGGTAATTGTAGTTGTGCAACCCCGAGTAAAACAAGGCTATCACATAACGTGCACCTATTATCTAAATAGGGTCCAAAGCACGTTTGCCTTATGGCAGTCTCAATTTCTGGAGTCATTATCTGCTTCAAGTATTTTAAAACCAGCCACTTTTGTCTGACTTTAATCGTCGTCATCTAAACAATACAAAAACACTTCAAACTAAGAAATAAAGTTTATAAAGTTTAAAAAATATATGAACAACATTACTTATTACCGGACAAAGAGGGGGGTCGGTTTAACAACCTTGCATGACGTGCTCGTTTTGCATGTTCACGGGTGGGTTGAAGTTTTGAAACTTTCAAGTGGTCCCTGAACGTGATTGCTGGTGCCAAACAACTGTCGTTTTCTTTAGACCTTGAACGGGTTCAACAAGAAATATTCTCTAACACAATCAAATGCCATAAAACTTGAGAAGCACATGGTTGTTCACCGGCTTAAACACGCGTCCGGTTGGGGGAAAACGCCGAAACGTGTAAGATGCTGACACGTTCATGAAACGGCTCAAACCACCAGTGGAAACGGCTCAAACCGCCGGTTGAAACGGCTCAACTTCAGTTGAAACGGCTCAACGTCATTTGAAACGGCTCAAAAGTGTCTGAAACGGCTCATGTCAGTTGAAACGACCCAAAACTCTGGAAGCTGATACGTGTCCGTTAACACGGCTTAGATGCTGACACACGTGTCAGGTGAAATGACTCAAGATTTCGGAAACGGCTCTGCTTCGACTGAAACGTCTCAGATTTTATTTTTTTGTCTTCTTTTTCCTACTTAAATACGGAGAAATACAGGGTCGCTTGTTAATTTGTTCACCTAAATCCAAAAATCTTAGAAGAAAAGAAACGAAGAATGTCTGATAAAACTAACAGTGGCGTATACTCCTCTCAACCAGTTAACAAAGCATCATCGTGGATACTAAAGAAATGGAGAGCACCTAAACAGACGAATGACGGTTCGTCGTCCGAAGCCTCACGACCCTAGGAGTCAGAAAAAATAAACTTTGTTAACAATAGACAAAGTTTACACCAGAACAGAGAAGGTAGATGGGCGATCCCAGACGACGAAACTGATAATTGGTCGAAAGATGTTGTCTCGTTTTAGAATATGGGGACTCCCCATTCTGTTATTCGGCAATTTTCACAGGCCCAGTAGAGCTGGACCAAAAATTTTGGGGAACACCGTTAGGCGTTCATTGTAACGGCTACCTAACATCAATGGTTAGTTTCTTAAACGTTTTTACCAAACATATTATTACTTTTATTAATATTAAAATAATATATTATAAACAACATATTGAAGGATGGGTTGGCAGACTAATGTTTTGGAGAAGTAGAACACTACAAAGGGATCCCACATTAAATTTGCAGTGGACAATTCTTCCACCACAATTCTATGCACGCTACTTGACTCCGTTCCTAAGAACGTTGTTGGTTATGTAAATGGTAAAGTAAACCCATATCCTTCAATCTTCGACGTTGATTTCGTGTTTTTTCCGCTACCGCTTGAAAATAACTTATGGCTTTTGGCACGCCTTGAGTTGGCGTCTTAGGTTATAATTTTTTATCCCTTTGAAAACGTTTGTGAGGGGAACAAATTTAGATCTGTTATTCTCCCAAGGTTTACAAAGGCCAAAATGTATTTAGTAGCTTTGTTGGTGCATTTGTGGTACTGGAAAAAGATGGGGAAACCAGAAAAAACCATAACCCATGAACTTAATGAGGACTATGTGATTTTAAACCAGTCAATCGCTAGTAATGAAGCGGTCTATCTTTGCATACTTATGGAGCATCTCGTTATGGACAAACCAATCAACATTACTGGAGATCTGAGACAAATGTTTTTATCATATAGACGATTCATGGCTGATAAACTGTATTTTTGGCGTTGTTTGCCACGACCTATTGTTAAATAATTATATTATCAAACTGTTGCATTGTTGCATATGATTCAAAAGTTTTATTATTATTTATTTATTGACGTGAATGTTAAAGTATATAAAATATGTCTATTTTTAAATGAAAGAATAACAATATTTATACATATGATTTAAAAAGTTTGCCCTTATAATGTTCACTAGTACGTGTGCACGCAACCCTACCACTGGGCGATACTTATCAACCTGTTTGATACCCACATCTTAATTATTTTATATTAAGTTCTACTATTATTCTTTAAAAAAAGAGTTTCATCTTCAAACACTAAAAACAGGTCCAAGAAAGGCCCTGCCCGGGATTCGAACTCGCGTGCACTAGTTTGTGCGCACGCAGCCCTACCGCTGGGCTGCTTGTCTAACCCATTTGATAACCACACTTTAATTATTTTATATTAAATCCTACAATTATTCTTTAAAAAAAGAGTTTCATCTTCAAACACTAAAAACGGGTCCAAGAAAGGCCCTGTCCGGGATTGGAACTCGCGTGCACTAGTTTGTGTGCATGCAGCCCTACCGCTGGGCTGCGTGTCTAACCCGTTTAATAACCACACTTTAATTATTTTATATTAATTTCTACTATTATTCTTAAAAACAAAGAGTTTCATCTTCAAACACTAAAAACGGGTCCAAGAAAGGCCCTGCCAGGGATTCGAACTCGCGTGCACTAGTTTGTGTGCACGCAGCCCTACCGCTGGGCTGCATGTCTAACCCGTTTCATAACAACACTTTAATTATTTTATATTAAGCCCTACTATTATTACTTAAAAAAATTCATCTTCAAACACTAAAAACGGGTCTAAGAAAGGCCCTGCCCGGTGTAACATCCGTCAGAAATCGGATTTACCAAACCCGCTCCGTTTATTAACCGAACAATCAGTTAAAAATTTCATTGCGTATTTAATGCCCAAATTAATTTTAAACGATACATAATTAATAAGTATATTGGAATATATAATTTATATTTGAAAAAGTATTAAAAATAGTGGTTTAAAAATAAAACAAGGCTGCCGGGTTTCGAACCCGGGTCAGCCGGGTCAACCTGGTCAACAACGCCTTAACTTCCAACCATCCAACCACTGCGCCACTTGTGTTCTTTAGTAACATATCATTAAAATCGTTTTTGAAATAAATGATTTTCGGATTAATTCAATTGGTATATAAATATAATTTAAAACAGAAATATTTCAGGTTAGACACATAGCTCAGTTGGTAGAGCTGCGTGCACGCGAACGGGAGGTCTCGGGTTCGAGCCTCACCCGGCGTACACAATTACACAATAAAACCGGTCAACAAGTCAACGGTCAACAAGTCAACGGTCAAAAAGTCAACAATTTTTATTATTTTTACTTATTTATTTTATTTAAAAATCAATTATAAATACTTAAAAATAAGATTTTTAAAGTTAGAAAATAGCCTTAAACTCACAAAAATATATCCAATAATCCTACAAAAATTGATTTAATAAAATCCACTTATTTACCGAACCATTATGTTATTATCTAGGTTAGTTTCACTCGTGGTTAAATCAAACTTCGTGAGCATTCAACATCATCAACCGAACGCACCCAATGTGAGTGAATCTTACAACTCCCCTTTTTAATTACACGTTTTGGGGTGTGTCATGTGTCACTAAAATTAATTCGTTTATTTAAACTCGTGCCATACCATATTATGACTTAAACTTAGAATGTAAATGTTGTTTGTAGTTATGTATTCCATATTGTCAAGTTGTATACAAATCATTCATTAGGCCCATCAGTTCCTCGTGGGAGACGAGTTGAGAAACGCGTGCCTCAAAACAATCATTTATTGTATGTTGTGCATTATTTAATATTAAGTGTTTTGTTAATAAGTTTACATCCATATTTACTCATATGTGGTCGTGCACTTTATTTTATAATCAATTCAATAAACTTGTTCAAATGTTTTTCATAGGATTCACTCGCCAACTTTTTGTTGATCCAAAAACCATTTTTACACATGATACAGGTGAACAGGATGAAGCAAGGAAAACATAGGAAATGCCTTAGAAGAATACAATGAAGTCTAGAATGATGTTTAGGACATGATGAAATTAAGATTGTATGTTTCCCTTTAAATTGTAATAATGAATATGAAACGTTATAATAAATGTCATGAGCTTTGATGATAACCCAATCATGCCCCGATCACCTTTTCTGCTGCGGGTCGGGGTGTGACAGATTGGTATCAAAGCCATGACTATAGGGATATAGGATAGGTTATTAGACCCTTAGAGCCTATACTATAGTTGACTAGATTTTAAATTGTTTATGTGGTTACATGCAAACTTATGATGTTTATTTGTTTCATATTTGTTTATACTTACAGTCAAACATACATACTTACATACACATTCATCATACATATTTCAATGTTCATATATTCAAATCATTTTCATACTTTCGTTATTCAAAGATTTTGTCGCAATTTTCAAATCCCATCAAAGTGAGTTCTGCGACGGGCATGTAGTAACTGGAAGGGTACAAGTACCGGTAGTCAGAACGTCCTGTCTAGGTTGGCATTCGTATAAATTCAATATAACGGACCAGTTTGCCTACCTGGGGACTAACGATGAGAGTACGAAGGACCTATTAGGCCAAAGCATGCCACACCAAACGTCGTTCGAACTAACCCCACTTTGAGGTGTCACCGTGTCCACACCTGGACACATTCCGAATATCATACATTACATATTTCTTGATTTTCTCCGGTTTTTAGTGTACGTAACCAGGCTAACACATGCGAATCATATGAAAAACCCGGTATTCATGGGGGCCCACATGATTACGAAGGTGAAGTATGGCGGCATGCAAGGCCCAATTAAGAGCAAAGCCCAAGACATCCTATGGATGTAGTAGATTTATTATTTTATATTTATTTTATAAATATTTATTCCTAAATACGACCCATGATCCCAAAAACATCCAACTCATACTCTTGATATGTATTCCTTGTAGATGTCTTCTAGCCTCACAAGCCATACCCATCCAAGCTATCCCCATCACTCAAGTAGCACCCACTCAACTTACCCAAATAAGAAACCATACCTTGGACCTCACCCTCGACGTAACACCTGTTTTTATCACCATCCATCTACCTTACCTTGTCGACTATGTGCGAATTGTGGACGCTATGGTCATTTGAGCAAGGCTTGCCGCACCCCTCAAAACCAAATCTCTCCCCCTACTCAAAACATGATCCAAACCTATCAACAACCCCAATACCCCATGTTACCTTATGTTCGAGCTTGTTTTAATTGTGGCGACCCTACCCACTTTAGAAACACGTGCCCTCAATTGTTTAACATCATAAACGCTCAAGCTCAATCAAACCCAGTTAACCAAGCAAACCAAGGAAACCCAATCACTAGGCCACCAGCAAGAGGAAGAGTTTTCAACATCAACGCCAATCCTGTTGATGATAATGACGGCCCAAATGAAACCACCCAACTAGTCCCCTTCACCGAAAATCAAGATTCAACTCCAATCGTTTAGTATTATGTTTTTTTTTCTTTATGTTATCTCAAGCTTTGGTTGATTGTGTTTGTTTATGTTTTAGAATCACATAGAACCAATCATAACTTAAGGATAAAGCCAATGAAAATTTGACAAGAATATGGTGGATACGCCGCTGGTACTTCCTATATATAAGTATTCTTGTCAAAGGATCAGAGGCATTATCTGGCGGTTATGAGAAGTTCCATGTAGAAATTAGTATTGTTATGATTGAATTTTGTTTTGTACTCACTGATTTAGCATTTATAGCATCTCATCATTTAAAGAAATTGGATTGTGTTCCATTTCTACATAGACTAACCTCTCCATCATAACAAACGAGAGAGGTATTATCATCATTCAAACATGTACACTATCAGAATTGAGACACAAGTTTTGGTTGTTGTGTTTGTTTTAGAGTCACATAGAACTAATCATAACTTGCGGATAAAGTCAATGAAAATTTGACAAGAATATGGTGGATACGCCGCTGGTACTTCCTATATATAAGTATTCTTGTCAAAGGATCAGAGGCATTATCAGGCGGTTATGAGAAGTTCCATGTAGGATTTAGTAATGTCTTGGTCGAAGTTTGTTCATTATACATTTCAACGCATTTCAATTTCATCATTTAAAGAAGTTGAGCTATGTCTCACTTCCACAAGGACTAACCTCTCCATCATAACAAACGAGAGAGGTACTGTCATCATTCAAACATGTATACTATCAGAATTAAGACTCAAGCTTTGGTTGTTGTGTTTATTTATGTTTTAGAGTCACATAGAACTAATCATAACTTGCGGATAAAGTCAATGAAAATTTGACAAGAATATGGTGGATACGCCGCTGGTACTTCCTATATATAAGTATTCTTGTCAAAGGATCAGAGGCATTATCAGGCGGTTATGAGAAGTTCCATGTAGGATTTAGTAATGTCTTGGTCGAAGTTTGTTCACTATACATTTCAACGTATTTCAATTTCATCATTTAAAGAAGTTGAGCTATGTCTCACTTCCACAAGGACTAACCTCTCCATCATAACAAACGAGAGAGGTACTGTCATCATTCAAACATGTATGCTATTAGAATTAAGACTCAAGCTATGGTTGATTATGTTTATTTATGTATTAGAGTCACATAGAACTAATCATAACTTGCGGATAAAAACAATGAAAATTTGACAAGAATATGGTGGATACGCCGCTGGTACTTCCTATATATAAGTATTCTTGTCAAAGGATCAGAGGCATTATCAGGCGGTTATGAGAAGTTCCATGTAGGATTTAGTATTGTCTTGGTTGAAATTTGTGTTACATTCACTGATTTAACATTCATATCATATCATCATCTAAAGAAATTGGATTGTGTTCCATTTCTACATAGACTAACCTCTCCATCACAACAAACGAGAGAGAAACTGTCACAAATCAAACATGTATGCTATCAGAATTGAGACTCAAGTTTTGGTTGTTATGTTTGTTTTAGAGTCACATAGAACTAATCATAACTTGCGGATAAAGTCAATGAAAATTTGACAAGAATATGGTGGATACGCCGCTGGTACTTCCTATATATAAGTAAACTTGCCAAAGGATCAGAGGCATTATCAGGCGGTTATGAAAAGTTCCATGTAGGATTTAGTATTGTCTTGGTTGAAATTTGTGTTACATTCAATGATTTAACATTCATATCATATCATCATCTAAAGAAATTGGATTGTGTTCCATTTCTACATAGACTAACCTCTCCATCACAACAAACGAGAGAGGAACTGTCACAAATCAAACATGTATGCTATCAGAATTGAGACTCAAGTATTGGTTGTTGTGTTTATTTATGTTCTAGAGTTACATCATAGGACCAATCATAACTTACTGATAAAACCAATGAAAATTTGACAAGAATATGGTGGATACGCCGCTGGTACTTCCTATATATAAGTATTCTTGCTAAAGGATCAGAGGCATTGTCAGGCGGTTATGAGAAGTTCCATGTAGGATTTAGTAATTTCTTGGTACATTGGTTGTGGTGTTTATTTATGTTCTAGAGTTACATCATAGAACCAATCATAACTTACTGATAAAACCAATGAAAATTTGACAAGAATATGGTGGATACGCCGCTGGTACTTCCTATATATAAGTATTCTTGCTAAATGATCAGAGGCATTGTCAGACGGTTATGAGAAGTTCCATGTAGGATTTACTAATTTCTTGGTACATTGGTTGTGGTGTTTATTTATGTTCTAGAGTTACATCATAGAACCAATCATAACTTACTGATAAAACCAACGAAAATTTGACAAGAATATGGTGGATACGCCGCTGGTACTTCCTATATATAAGTATTCTTGCTAAAGGATCCGAGGCATTGTCAGGCGGTTATGAGAAGTTCCATGTAGGTTGTAGTATTAGAAATTTTGTTTTAGGATATGACCTTATCTTTCCAAACATATCAAAACTCTTACGCATGAAATCATACTTAGTGAATCAACTCCGCTTATCAATATTTTTACCGTAGGCAACAAAAAGCGATTCCTGTAGCAGGGTACTTAACCCTTACAAGGGACGTTACCGCCTCAAACAAAGATTTAAACTCTTACTCTTTTTCTAAGTATGTAACTGCCAAACTAAACACATTTTAGACAAATATATCACTACTTAAATTTCGGGACGAAATTTCTAAAAATTAGGGGATACTGTAACATCCGTCAGAAATCGGATTTACCAAACCCGCTCCGTTTATTAACCGAACAATCAGTTAAAAATTTCGTTGCGTATTTAATGCCCAAATTAATTTTAAACGATACATAATTAATAAGTATATTGGAATATATAATTTATATTTGAAAAAGTATTAAAAATAGTGGTTTAAAAATAAAACAAGGCTGCCGGGTTTCGAACCCGGGTCAGCCGGGTCAACCTGGTCAACAACGCCTTAACTTCCAACCATCCAACCACTGCGCCACTTGTGTTCTTTAGTAACATATCAGAACAATTAATTCAAATATCAAACTCGAATTCAAAACTGACGCGCCCAATCGCAGTCGTCGGAAATCCCGACGATTTTCGCCGAGATTGGACGGTTTCTTCTGATTTAACCGAAGCCTTAACTATTACATCGGTTATAACCGACGTCTGAACCCGCGACACAAGTCATAACCGCCGGAAAATTATTGACCGACGAATCAAGACGGAAAACGGACCAAATTCGTCGATGTTCTGCCCTATAAATACACCCTCTAACTTCTATTAGCCTTTTCGCTCACAATCACACCCTTTCTCGACGTAATTTCACTCGCCGGAAAACTTCTGCAACTCGCCGGAAAACCGAACCCTTTCACCTCTGTGCATCACTCTAAAAACAGAACACCTAGAGCTCATACCGAAGCCACTCACACTCATCTCAAGCTCCCTGAAGACCCTCTGCCGCAAGACACACGTCGCCGGAATAACCTGCTGTCATCGGAGTTTCGCCGGCCAAACAGAGGAGCCCTGTTCGGTATATCTTACACATAATCTCTCATTCTTTTTATTAATCTCACATGTAATTAATCACAACACACTAAAGAACTTGATTAAATCGTCGAACCAGTCGGACATCGATTCTGGTTAAGATTAACGAAGAAGATGAATTTTTCAGTTATATATATATATAATTTAAATCAAGTTTTATCTCGGGTTAGACACACAGTCCAGCGGTGGACTGTGTGCAAATAAACACGCATACGTCCCGAGTTCGATTCTTGTCCCACGCATACTCGCCTTAATAAAATGTTCTTTTTTTTAACTGAACCGGATTCACTGCAAATAGACGTTAAGTTTAATAAAAACCGGAATAATAACCAAGATAGACACACAGTCCAGTGGTGGACTGTGTGCGCGTTTAGAACATACGTCGCGAGTTCGAGTCCAGACTACCGCACCGGTTCTGGCAATTATCAAACTTTTTATATAGGCAGAAATGAAATTATCTAGTTTGTATATAAGTATAATAAAAATCAGATTATTTACCAAGTTAGACACACAGTCCAGCGGTGGACTGTGTGTCAACCTAAGCCACAGGTCCCGGGTTCGAGACATGTGGAGAGCACCGAGTGAGACATTAAAATCGTTTTTGAAATAAATGATTTTCGGATTAATTCAATTGGTATATAAATATAATTTAAAACAGAAATATTTCAGGTTAGACACGTAGCTCAGTTGGTAAAGCTGCGTGCACACGAACGGGAGGTCTCGGGTTCGAGCCTCACCCGGCGCACACAATTACACAATAAAACCGGTCAACAAGTCAACGGTCAACAAGTCAACGGTCAAAAAGTCAACATTTTTTTTATTATTTTTACTTATTTATTTTATTTAGAAATCAATTATAAATACTTAAAAATAACATTTTTAAAGTTAGAAAATAGCCTTAAACTCACAAAAATATATCCAATAATCCTACAAAAATTGATTTAATAAAATCCACTTATTTACCGAACCATTATGTTATTATCTAGGTTAGTTTCACTCGTGGTTAAATCAAACTTCCTGCGCATTCAACGTCATCAACCGAACGCACCCAATGTGAGTGAATCTAACAACTCCCCTTTTTAATTACACGTTTTGGGTGTGTCATGTGTCACTAAAATTAATTCGTTTATTTAAACTCGTGCCATACCATATTATGACTTAAACTTAGAATGTAAATGTTGTTTGTAGTTATGTATTCCATATTGTCAAGTTGTATGCAAATCATTCATTAGGCCCATCAGTTCCGCGTGGGAGACGAGTTGAGCAACGCGTGCCTCAAAACAATCATTTATTGTATGTTGTGCATTATTTAATATTAAGTGTTTTGTTAATAAGTTTACATCCATATTTACTCATATGTGGTCGTGCACTTTATTTTATAATCAATTCAATAAAATTGTTCAAATTCTTTTCATAGGATTCACTCGCCAACTTTTTGTTGATCCAAAAACCATTTTTACACACGATACAGGTGAACAGGATGAAGCAAGGAAAACATAGGAAATGCCTTAGAAGAAAACAATGAAGTCTAGAATGATGTTTAGGACATGATGAAATTAAGATGTTATGTTTCCCTTTAAATTGTAATAATGAATATGAAACGTTATAATAAATGTCATGAGCTTTGATGATAACCCAATCATGCCCCGATCACTTTTTCCGCTGCGGGTCGGGGTGTGACACCCGAGATTCGAACTCGCGTTCACTAGTTTGTGTGCACGCAGCCCTACCGCTAGGCTGCGTGTCTAACCCGTTTCCTAACTACACTTTAATTATATTAAGTCCTACTATTATTCTTTAAAAAAAGAGTTTCATCTTCAAACAATAAAAACGAATCCAAGAAAGGCCCTGCCTGGGATTCGAACTCGTGTGCACTGGTTTGTGTGCACGCAGCCCTACCGCTAGGCTGCGTGTCTAACCCGTTTCATAACCATATTTTAATTATTTTATAATAATCTCTACTATTATTCTTTAAAAAAAGAGTTTCATCTTCAAACACTAAAAACGGGTCCAAGAAAGGCCCTGCCGGGGATTCGAACTCACGTGCACTAGTTTGTGTGCACGCAGCCCTACCGCTGGGCTGCGTGTCTAACCCGTTTCATAACCACATCTTAATTATTTTATATTAAGTTCTACTATTATTCTTTTAAAAAAAGAGTTTCATCTTCAAACACTCAAAAGGGGTCCAAGATAGGCCCTGCCCGGGATTCGAACTCGCGTGCACTAGTTTGTGTGCATGCAACCCTACCACTGGGCTGTGTGTCTAACCCATTTATAAGCACATCTTAATTATTTTATATTAAGTTCTACTATTATTCTTTTAAAAAAAGAGTTTCATCTTCAAACACTCAAAAGGGGTCCAAGACAGGCCATGCCCGTGATTCGAACTCGCGTGCACTAGTTTGTGTGCACGAAGCCCTACCGCTGGGCTACGTTTCTAACCCGTTTCATAACCACATCTTAATTATTTCATATTAAGTTCTACTATTATTCTTTAAAAAAAGAGTTTCATATTCAAACACTCAAAAGGGGTCCAAGACAAGCCTTGCCCGGGATTCGAACTCGCGTGCACTAGTTTGTGTGCCGCGCCCTACCGCTGGGCTGCTTGTCTAACCCATTTCATAACCACATCTTAATTCTTTTATATTAAATCTATCGTGTTTCATGACAGGATGCTAGTGTCGTCTTTGTTAAATAGATTTATAAGATAAAAACATAAACACATGATTGATATTAATATATAAATATTACATAAAAACTAAATGAAAAAAAAAACTACGCATCCAAAAAAAGTCTAATGGTGTCCCACTCCGTCACGTGTGTGAAATCATGCCAATATTCATGGCGGTAATTGATGAGGGCGACTTCCTTAACGTCATCCTAGCTAAGGTCCCCCCCTCTAGTAGCTCAACGGCGTGGTAGATTCGCTCAAACCTTTCACAGTCCAAGCGAATCACCCGAATTCTAGAAAACAGGGCATCCACGGTTCTGTTGTTGTCGACGCCACGAAGCTGCGAGTAGTACTGCTGAACACGGACCCACAGGCCACGCTGACCTCAACGACGTGGTTCACACACGGCTTCAAAATATGCCTCGCATAAGGCAATGTCTTCAACCTTGGTCTAGGGGAAAGAATTGGAAGCCATTGATCAATGATTGCAAACATGGGGTCTGTGCAACGGCGGGTAGTAAAACGGCGTGGGTTTAGGGTGCGTTTAGGTTAAACGCGTGGACTGCCTATTTATAGTGGGGTGAACGCGTGGGGTGGGGTGGGTGGGGGTGAATGATTTGTAAGAGGTAAAAACAGGTGTTAAATTATATTACGTTTTTGCATGTAAAATTGGTACAATCACTAAAGTTTATTATTATTGAATACAAAAAAATAAAATACAACTAAAAAATAAAAAAAAATAAACATTCAACTTTTAAACTAGAATGCACCAAATAACTTCATCTACAAAACTAATCGGAACAATTCGACAACTCTGCATCAAAACACGTAGCAATGATAAAGGTGTGTCTTCAACTGTTAAGTTCCATCTACACTCAGTACATGGACCAATTCGGAACAATTCGATGATGTAACGCCTCGCTTTTTCGTACTTTCCCTAATTAGAAAGTGTAATCATATTGCTATTTATAGAAACTTGGAAGCATACCGTATTCGTATTTCTTTTCCAACCTTGTAATCTGAGACTTGAATCATAATGAAACTTATACTTGATACTTACTTGTCTTATATGCAATTAAACGCAAACTTATACGCACATTCACACTTGATACTTATTCATTATATGCTTAAAATATGTAAAATTGGCAAAATAAACAAAGTTTAAGGACTAAAAGTGATAAAAACCAAAGAATATTCTGGAATAGCCTCTCTCGCGCCCCGTGACCAATATCATACCTAGCTCTCGCGCCCCACCAGGCCTCTAGCGGCACGCGACCGAGAAGTCTTAACTCTCTTGCGGCCCGCGAGAGGATCACGATCTGAAAATGTTGGTTTCAAGCTCATGGATTGGCCAGTTTTGTGTTTCTTGCATTAACTACCCTCAACTACCACCCTCCCCAGTATAAATACCCCACTCCCTTTCACTCTCAACTCACACCTAAATCTTCTCTTCTTTTCTCTAAAAGCTCTAAAGTGCTCTCTTCTTCTCTCAAAGATCAAATCCCCTAAAAAGTGAGTTCTAACTCACCTCTCTCTTTTGATCTTTCCCTTTTCTTACTACTTGGAAATACCTTTTGGAATATTTCCATAAGTCTTCCATGGAAGACTAACTTGGAACATCACCATGACTAAGGTCCCAAGAGTAAGTGTTTTCTTTTGGTTTTAATAGGGTTTTACCCACAAGTGTTGTATCCTTCCAAGCTTGTTCTCGAAACAAGACTTGAGTTGGTAAAGTGTGATCACATGGAAGCCTTGGCTATCCTAACTTCGATCCACCACCTCACTTGATGATTTCATTTACTTATGCTTTTACTTTTATGTTCAAACTTACTCATGACCATCCTTGTCGTCCTTGTGACGACTTGCGCATTGGTAAAATATACGTGAGGTTTTAAAAGGAAGGTTATCTCCCTACCTCCATGCATGACTTCTATGAACCTACATGATATTCTTGATATACTTATGTAATATATATATATATATATATGTATGTATATACGAACTAACCGAACTCTTGATGGTAATCAAATGATTATCCGTCATGATACTAGGTTATATCACCTATGTACTTAATCTCTCGTTACGATTCTAATGGGTATCATAACCCATGAAATCACATCAACCCAAATGGGCATAATAGCGTCGAGAACAAATATTAAGTCTAGATGATTATTTTCTCATATACATACTTTATCATATTTTATCGTTGTTAATTTTCCAAATCCTCCGTTATCGTTCGTTTACCTACCAACCTAAGTTCTCCTCTTGTAGGATAACTCGATGCTCATCCCACCGTCAACCCACTTCGCTAACTCGTCAAGTTTGAAGACTACACAAAACCGTGAGTACACTCGACCCACTTTTCGTTTACAACACTTTTGGGTGTAACATGTTTACTTATACCAAAACCACAACACTTTAACTTTATGAAATGCACAAACAATCCTATACACATGAATACTTGATACGATTACTTGATGCTTATATCTTGGACATTCTTTATGTGATACTTTAGTCATTAACTTGTTTTAAGCATTCGTTTAACATGTATAGCGCTATAGGAAGTCACGCATCCCCCTCCATCGCATAAACTTGAGGCCATGTTAAAACAACGTGTTTGCGTTAAGGGTTTGGCTAGTAGTATTGCATGCCTTTTATACGATCTCGTAAAATCATAGTTGCCATGAGGATTTTTTTAAACGTTAATCGTATACGTATGCTATGCTTAAACTTGTGTACTCGCCTTTGCTTTTGCATTGAATTGTATTCTAAAACATGTTACAGGTTGATGAAGAGGATGCTATGAAATCAAATAGCAAGGACTTAGATACACACAAGTAGACGTTTAGGCTAAATTTGTTGTATCAATTTTGTTGTATTGTGTTATTTGTATTTGCTTCGATGTTGTACTTGACAATTGTTATTGAAATCAAATTTGGCTTTAATTAAATATTGTCATTATTAGCGTTGTGAGGAATGAGCAGTCTCGTTGTCGTCTCGGTCCGATGTTTCCGCCATCGGTTGGGTGTGACAGATGATTCTGTAGCTTCGGTGATGTTTGGTCAGATCTAGCTAACACTTTGATGTGTTGCTATTCTCATCAACCACCCTAAAGCTTTAGAGCCATCGAAGGTTTAGGAAGTGGAACTGCCAAATATAATAATGATTAAAACATCATCTTCTCTGGAACAATTCTGAACAATTCGATGATTCTGCCAAGCATAAAAATGATTAAAGCTAAGAAAAACGTCATTATGAACTTCAACATAATATCACTCTGCTCAGCTTACATGCATGGATTAACAGGATGAAGTTGGAACACTTTTTGCTCTGTTTTTGTGTTTGAGATAGAATTGAAACACATACCACTTACATATTTATATTATGTTAGATGGTACGAAAAAGGCTTGAACAGGGCATGGAAACGACTTAAACAGGCCTTGGAAACGGCTTAAACCTGGTGTAGGCTCATAGACGTAAGGGAAACGGCTCTAAGCCACGTCAACAGGGCACAAACGACTCTAAGCCGCCTAAACAAGGTTTTAAGCCGCGTCAGCAGGTCACAAACGGCTCTAAGCCGCCTAAACAAGGTTTTAAGTCGCGTCAGCAGGTCACAAACGGCTCTAAGCCACGTCTAGATAGCGGAAATGGCTCTAAGCTGCGTCACAAGGTGACAGTACGGAAACGGCTCTAAGCCGCGTCAACCAAGCTCGGCTCGTTGAAGGTACTCGGCTAAGGGACGAGCCGTGTCATTAACCGGCTTGGATGCTTAAGCAACGTGAAACAGCTCGGCTGAGAGCTTTCCTTACCTGACACGGCTCAGAGCCGTTTCAGTGTTG
Organism: Scalesia atractyloides; assembly: GCA_947069175.1. NCBI lineage: Eukaryota > Viridiplantae > Streptophyta > Magnoliopsida > Asterales > Asteraceae > Scalesia > Scalesia atractyloides. Next base: position 71,869,763 of record CAMTDV010000001.1, read on the forward strand.
TCGAACACGTGGCAACTTTCCATTTGTTCTCGGTATAGACTGGTCTTGAGCCGCTTCCGTTAACGGGAACAGCTCGTTAAGCCGTGTCAGTGGGCTATTTTGGCAAAGACGGCGTGACAAGGGGCTACTTTCGTGATTTTCCCTAATTTTACTTTTCTTTCAAATACTATCTTCTTTATCTCTTCATTAACAAATTAAACCACCTGCAACTCAATTCTTTTTCTCTCGCAAACTTCATCAGAATACAACAAATCATAATAGCAGCAGTTGGGTGGTGAATACAACAAATTCCGGTGAAAAACCACTGGTCACCATTAATTTTCGCCAGAGTTGGGCCCACCCATTGTTAGGACCGAGGCAAACACTCGCCCTTCTGCATGGGCTCCTCATCTTCGGACATCGTCAGACACACATCTCCAACGCAACGGACAACTCCAGCGTGGCACAAGCAGGGGTACTATGGGCGATGAAGATAGTTTTATTAAGTGTTGGCAGTGTTGTGTGTTGGTCGTTTTGTAGGTGATAATAATAATAATAATAATAATAATAATAATAATAATAGTAAACTGTAAGTTGCGTCCCTATAGTGGAAAGACCATAATACCCAAAAATAAAGATAAAAGGACAACTATACTCCTGTTGACAAACAATCAACAAATGGTTAGTTACAAAAAGGGCTCAGAGTGCAACAAAGTGTCAACTACAGGGACTCGGATTACCAAATAAAAGATAGAGGCTCATCATGTGGAAATTTGTCAACCACAGGGAGTCAAATTGTTGTTTATTCTGTATAAAACGAGTAAAACATCAACAACAAATGTAAAGTATCTATAAAGTTAGCCTTCTACTAAAATTACTTTGAATGGTACTCTCTACTAAACTATATTATAAACATGTTAAATCAACCATTATATATTAGGTCCTTTTTGTGTGATTCTTTTTACACTTGCTAACTCACGTTGATCATTTCTGTAAGTATATAATGGAAAACATGTAAAAGTGTACCTGGTAAGTCAACAACCGCAACAATGATAGATGTAAATGGCATGATTTTCAGCTTAATCCGGTTCCTGATTAGGGTGTATATGAGTGATGGTAGTTCCGAGTTTGTAAGGTTGAAGAACTCGCGATTATGAAAAGAGAGAGAAAGAGAGAGGGAGGGAGAGAGAGAGAGGAGGTCAAGATTATTGATGTTATGTTATGAGTCTAACTCTTTAACCTCTCTAATGATCTTCTTAAATATACCCAAAGGGAAACCTTTACTAGTTAGTAAGGGTAATACAGTCCATCAACAATTGCCAACCCATATAATAATAAGGTATAATTTATTATTTGATCTATTACTATGTAAATGATTATAATGACCACATAATTAAATATATTTATGATATTTAATAATAAAGACAACCTAAGTTTTGAAACCAGATTTAAACCGGACTGTGATTCCATTGCAGAATTCTTTTTCGGGGACGAAAAAAGGTCAGGCATGGTGATATTTGAAGTGGTGTGAAACACACATCTTTTCCCTTGTATTTTGTACATTATTTTAGTTAATTTGTATTCATTTTTGTATGTTTTTGGCTTATACTTAGTTGTATGTGGTTTTACAAGTGTTCATGTGCAGATGAAGCAAAAACAAGCGAAAACGTTAAATAATTGAGTACACTAGAGAATGTTTGGGCTTAGTGAAAGATTCTCAAGGAATGGAAATGGATATTTAAGAATATGAGATGATAGAGAATTGAACTAAGAAGAGATAAGCGAAAAACGACGAAGAAAACAGAGTTGAAACGAAGAAATTATGAAGAAAACCATTTTTCAAAAATTTTTATCGCGTCACGTCGCGCGATGAAATCCCATATGACGCGTCATGTGAGGGCAGTGTCAGATTAGTGCGAAAACATACATTTTAACCCTATTTAAGCACTCCATTAACCCCAACACAAACAGAATTTATCGTAGACGAATTTTAGAGGTTCCATAGGTGATTTTCGGTTGAAAGAAGGTGTCACGGTCGATTTTGACATTGTGGGTTCGTGATTTTCACTCTAGCAAACAATTGGTTCATTATTTATCTTTACCTTTGTGTTTTTGATACGTTTGGACGTATTTTCTTTATGTGGATGAACTTGTTACTGTTTTGGATGATGATTTTTGGCTAAACATTGTTACTACTTAGGTTTTGTGAGGAATATTTGTAGATGATTTGTTTTTGCATGGTTTTGGTAAAGAATTGATGGTTTAATGCTTTAGTAAAGTATCTTGTTCATGAATTCAGATATTTATGCATGCTTATTAGTAATTTAGACTTTTTCATAGTTCCACTTGTGTTTTTGTGATGGTCTGTCATGTGTGATTGCTAGTTAGGTCACCTACTGTGTGTTTGTGATTAGTTTACGGTTAGTTGTCGACAATTTCCGTAGGAACTGTGATTGAGGATTTATAGGTTTTAAGTGTTCTACAAGTGCAAAATTTGTGAGGTGAGGATTAGTTAAGTTTGTCTTTTCACTAGACGGTTTCAGTGTTAATTACGTGTGAGAGGGGCTTCCTCGATTGTCTTATGATAGTTGCCTAGTTAAGTCTAATGAATTGTTCTTAGATACCTCCTTACACTTAGGGCGCATTGAGATTGTCGCGTTGTGAGGTAGACCATCTTTTGGATACTTTAGTATTGTTGGATTTTCTGTGAGGCCATTCGACTAACGAGCGAGTTTAACAGCTTTTAGGGTTCTTTTAAGTGACACCTTGAGAAAGGTTGAGGATCCTTTAGAATTTACTATTATTTAGTATCATAGATATTGGTTGCATCTTAGTTACCATTACCAATAGAAAACCATGATTCACAAATAGGATTCCAAACATAGGTAGTGTTTCTTCCTCTTGTGTTTTTCAAAACAGTTCAGATTCCTTAATTGGTAAGTTTAGTTAGATTTCCTATTATTTTAGTAAACCCCCAAGATACCATTTAAGTCTTAGTCGAGTCATAGTTAATTTAGCGCACCACTAGTGTCCTTTAGGTTCAATACTCGGACTTCTTAGGCTATACTGCATTGACCAGTACACTTGCTGGTTGTGTGGCCTAGGTTTAAAGAGTCTTAGTTTATAAATTTATAACTTAGAGTGTCTAGGTTAGGTTTAAATTATTTAGTTTCTATATAATACCATATCTAGCACATCAACTCTCTTGCCCCACCTCTTGTATTCCCTGCAAGTCATGATAAAAACTTTTATTGCTTACACTGACCTTATAAGTCTTTAGGAACTCAACATACTTAGGGTCAATATGTAAAGACTAACATATTCTAATAAAGAAACAAGTTAATGATATTAGTTGTTGTAGTTTCCCTTCATTTGAGGATTATAGTTTTGGTAAGAAATTTGAGTCTCCTCATTTAAGTGGCAACGAAACTTTTATAAAAGTAACATTAGACTTTAGTAAGACAAGTGTTAAAGGAGCGGTGTCTTGTACAAGAGGTGTATATTGAGGTAATATTTAGTTTTCACTCCCTTACCTCTTGCAACTCTTGCAAGTTATGATAAAAATACTTAATGCTCCCACTGATCTTTGATATCTCTAGGAATGCTACAAGAGAAGTTTCAATGATGTACGTGACATAGGAGCCTGTCATACATATATTAGACTTGATTTGATTTCCTTAATGTCCCGACTTCATACGAAAACTTAGTGATATATTTAGAAGAAATCATATTTTAAGTATATATATGAAAGATCTCTTTAACACTATGGTCCATAGAAGACAAATTTGAGACAAGTAGATAGTCTTTAAATGATAAATCAATTATGTTTGAATATTACAGTTGGAATAAGTACTAGAGAATGTTAGTGAAATATAACTCTGGTGGATCCTTACTTATTCCTTAAGTTAAGTAATATTTAGGCATCTAACACATGATTTAAAATCACCAAGAATGAGATTAGATAAAAAGTCATCCTTCATTAACCATATCATGATTTCTCATGAGTTTTAGTTTCAATGATGAAATTTATAGGTCACATTTGTCTTTTGTTGAATTATCATTTGCATGATAACAAAAGTTGTGAAAATATGTAGTATCATCTAGTTCAATCTTATAAAGGTTTCTATCAGATGTTGATAACAAATAATATGAGAGATTAAGGTAAGGGTGATTTTATGTTGGCTATGCAAACCTCACAACTGTCACAATATAGTTTAAGTATTGATACTAATTTCTGATTAATCTCTAGAAAATGTAACGTATCATAAAGCGAAATTAGAAGACAACTTATTATGGTTCTTGTAGCCTTAACATTTAATTTTGTCACTAACTTTCATGTTAGTTATTTGTTGACTTATAGTAAGAAAAACGTATAGGACTAGACTCAACCTATCATGTGTAAATTGGGATATTAAGATTAGCAAACTTAAATATGATTAATAGGCGACTACCTATTTTAGCCAGCTGTTCTTTTGAATTATGGATAATCTCATTGCTTATGCCTAGTCGAATGGAATAATTATGCAATAAGATTCTCCCTTGAAGAACCTTAGAGTTGGAATTAGTACTTGTAGTTTGTCTATGGACCTTAGAACTATCCTTTTTTAGGTTTTAGTGGTAGTGAGGGAACATCTTATTTTTCAGCTTTAGGCGTACCTTTTCCTGTACGTATGTTGCTAATCAACACACTCATTTTCCTTTGGTACTTCTAAGTGTTAAAGTTAATTCTTAATGCATCAAATTATACTAGTGGAAAATTTAGTATGTAATGCACTGGAAAGTGTACTTATTACCATGTATAAGCCGTCAATTTTATGGGTCATGGTATTGTACATTATGATGTGTTCACTAATATCATTTAACCTTATAGTTTAGAACTTGAAATGAAGGCATGCACCTTAGGAGTTATTTTGATTATTCCAAAGAATCTAGAATTAATCTAGTGATATCATTTATTTAAAAAAGTTCTTGATTATTATAAGAGACATAATGTTTGACTTGTCCCACTTGTCGTGATATACTATTCTTCTGCAGTACTTTTATCATAAAGGAACAATAGGATGGTCGTGTCTTTAGAGATAATCAAGAATCTAATTTAATAGAAAATCATATATGTAACACCCTGTAAAAATCGTGTCCAATAATATAGTGACACATGTTGTATAATAAAGTCTGTTAAAGACCAATAAGGACTAAAGGCGTCAACATGCTCAAACTGAGCCTCTGAGTGACGATACGATGTCAACATGCATAAATAACAGCCTCTGAGTGACCGATATGTCAACATGCTTAAATCATTAGCCTTGAGTGACCGATATGTCAACATGTTTGAAAATTTGGCCTCTGAGTGACTGATATGTCAACATGCCCAGCCTCTGAGTGACATCGGAATCAACATGCTTATAATAAGCCTCTGAGTGATCCTTTGTGAAGTCCTAACTCTCATACGTGCCATTTGTTGGACGAGAGGGTTCAATTTTGTAAATATGTGAAAGTTGGATGATGGAGGGATTAAAAGTGTCAACATGTTAATTTATACCTCTGAGTGACCTTTTAACGAACCGAGAGCTCGACAATGTCCGGACATAATCCCGGGTATGACAAGTATTGGCTACGGAGGGCTGAAAATGCCAAAAAGGTGTTTAAAAAGATTTTTAGAAGCTTTAATAAGTTAAGAGGTTAAAAGTGTCAAACTTTGAAAGTGGCCAGGGGGAAATCGCGGGCCGCGAGAGACCAGGCCTGGGTCTCTCGCGGGGCGCGAGAAGCCCTCTGCTGCAGAAAATTTGTTTGGCCTTCAAGCAAAACTCCAAAACCATTAATTCGAAACTTTGGCTTCTCTAAACTGCTATGCCACGTTTTGAGACACTTGTAAGCTTCATCCACCCCTAAACACCTGGCCAGAATATAAAGTTGCATTATGATCAGAATATAATGTAGCATAACCCTCTGAGGTTATATTACATGATCATAATCAGAATCCAAGTTTATGCGCAAGAGTTCCATAATTATGCCATCTTTGACCAAAATGCCATTTTTACATATATCAAGGTTTTAAGTGATAATGAACTTGGAAATGAGTTCCTACTGATGTAATATTATAAGTAGGATTATTTGGGATGTTAAACCAATTTATAAACTGAGTTTTCAAACAAGTCCTTAAACTATGTCGGTAAATGACGGTTTTAGCCCTTATGGTTCATAAAATAGTTTTAATCGAATCTATTCAAGGAAAATCATTTACTTACTAATATTTTATATTAAATAACATTTTAAACATTTTAATCTGACCCTAGTGTCAGTTTTCATTAAACATCGCATAAAACGTGATTTTACGACATAGGCGCCGTCTCGGCGCATAGTATGGTTTTAAACCATATTAATGGACCAAGAGTTGTCACCTACTGATTTTAAAATTTATTTTAAACATATTTACAGTAGGTACATGTTATAAACTCAGAATCTCAAATAATTTATAAACTATGTGTTAAAATGACCAAAATGCCCCTTTGGTGCATAGTTTGGTCATAAAAGATAATTTACACATATAATTGACATCCTACTGATATTATATCATAAATAAAATATTTTCCAAAATACTTATAATGATAAACTTAAAATATATTCAATTTCTTTTATACGGTATGAAATTACCAAAATGCCTTTATGAGGCATAGTTTCGTTTTAAAACCATAACGGGCATACAATTTGATATCTTACTGATATCTTAACTTATTTAAAATATAATGGCATATAGAACTTGTCCATGACTTATCCGGTTACCCGATATCGCTAATATGTGCACGGTTACGTATATGTAACTATTTTACAGAAATTAACCGAAACGGGTTTAACCTTGTCATTTAAGTCTCAAATCCAGAATGTTAATAGTTTACCCATATTAAACAAGTCAAGGTACTTGTTGGGATTAAACTATATTCTATCCAATCATCGTTTAATCTAGCGTCATATGTTTTGATCAAGTACGCTAGTCGGTCTAAGTCTATGACTTAAATAAAGACCGTTAGTATTTAATTGGTTAGTTTATGCCATAATCCAGACTAGAGACTTGCCGGTAAATGCTATCTACACTTAGTCCTCTTTGTGTACGGCTGAGTTATAAAATTTTAGAAGACTAGCATAGGTAAATACTCTCGACTTATTTCCCCTATACGGGCTTGGGTTACGGTAAATTATTACCGCTTTTTCGGAAATGGGATTCAATTGAACGCCGTTTCGGAGATAATAAATCCGCATATTCTATTTTAAACAGTTTTGTTTGATAATTTAAACATCAAGGGTTAACTACCGTGTCTTGGATATCCTCGGCTCATTACAATCGAAATGGCCACGACCTTAGCGCCGGTGTAGGCATACACCCTATAGACGCTCAATTATGCATTCCCACAAGGTTGGGAGGAATTGACTCCTTCGTGAGTCCAAAGTTGTGTGTACGTTAATTGTGTCTCGGTTTTCATGCCGAGCTCTGTATGTATGACAAACATGTAATCTGTTAACAAGGTTGGACGGTCAATTAACCCAAGTTATAAAAAGAATTTTTGTGCTGATACGCACCTAAAACGTTTTTGAAAAGTTTTCAAAATGAGTCAGTTGGGTGTATTTATCAGCGAAAGCTGACGTAGTTTCAAAAGACTAATCTACAGGTACAATACGAAAATAGGCTGGAAGTGCTCGGTAGAGATAGAGGATCTTGCAAATCCTAAATCTGCCCAAAGTCTGTTTTATATTCTTTCCTTGTACAATTTATGATCCGCCTATGGATCTTCAATTACAAGCTTGTATATTATTTTGTATTTTCGAACATTCGGTTTGTAATAGTAATTTCACTCCAAGACTTCCGTTGTGCCGTGTTTAATTGACGATGATCTTATCAACTGTTATCACGATACTCCCCACCCGGGCCCACCGGTGTTTGGATTTCGGGGTTGGAAATCCGGGATGTGACAGGGTTGGTATCAGAGCCAACGTTTGAGAGAATTAAACACTAGCCTATTGTGTTTAGTCTCAAACTTACACGAGCACATTCCTTAGACTTCCGAGTCTAGGCTTTGACCTAGGATTACTCATTTCATTATTAAGTTATTAGTATTGTTTTTTAATTGAATTTTAACATGAAAATGCCGCCACGTATGAGAGGACAAAGTGGACGAGGGAAAGGTCCAATGAGAGGAGGACCATCGGGACGCATTCCTCCTCAACCTCATAATGCAGATGCATACCAAGAATCAGGAGATTCGTCTCCATGGCAACCAGCGAGACGTTCTGTCTCTAATAGACATTCACCCTCACATTCCCAAAATTCTTACCACTCCTATCATTCACATCATTCTCACCATTCCCATTCTCATCACTCTTACCATGAAGAATTTAACCCCAACCATTATCTTAACACGCCTCCAGCCGATCAAAATCAGTTGGACCAACCACATCCTATGGACGAGGACTCCGACCCGGAGATGCCGCTGTCGGGATCAAATGTGCATCCCATTGAAATATCAAGCGATTCAAACTCTTACGCTGGATCGCCCTACCAAGGTCCTAATGAGTGGGATCAATACTGGAACCAATTCATATTCGCCCACACTCCTTCTCACCACTCTCAACCACCTCCTGTTCAAGAAGATGCCCATATGGAACCCGTGGACCAACCTCAATCACCACCTGAACCACCAAGAAGGAAGCGTGGAGCACGTATGTCGATACGTGCCGGACAAATGTCGGGATCGCTACCACCTTTGCCCAACTCCTACCCCACCATTCAAGAGGACCCACAAATGGGTGGACCCTCCAATGTTCCACCTATAGTGGAACAAACACCAACACCTGCTGTTCAACCACCACCAACGGGTTATTCTAACCCTATTCCCACGTACCCAAACACGTCTGGATATGATCCTTTTAACCCGTCTACGCCGGTAGACTATCAAGCGTTGTCGCAAGACCCATGCATGCAGGCGGTTATGCACAATGCACTTTACCCGTCTCCTTTCCCACATACTTATCCACCGACTAGATATCCATCTTATGAGTACCGATATCCGGTTATGCCACAACCACAACCACAACCTCCGCCATCACTTGAGGCCATTAATGAGGCCTTAGAAAGGATGAAAGGAATGTAGCAACAGGCGGAGAAAACGGAGAAGAAGACAAACAAGTTCTTCAAGAAACTCTCCAAGTTGGTCAAGGGAAAGAAGGACGAGTGAAGTCTCTTCTAATAATTTGTAGTCCCTGCGAAGACATTGTTATTTCTTTAGTCCCTGCGTGGACATTTTTATTTCTTTTAAGTCCTTGAATGGACAAGTTTATTTCATCTTTCTAGTATTGTAATTTCTTATGGAAATTTAATGAAGTACTTTTGGAACTATATATATATATATATACGTATATATATACATATATACGTGTATATATACGTATATATGTATATATATATGTATATATACATATGTATATATATATATGTATATGTAATTCATCCTCTTGAAAACGAGCGCCTCGATTTTACCCGAATTTATGCTCTGCTATATAATTCCAAAAGACCTTAATAGATTGATTATGTCAAGTGGCACAGACCACACATTGGCCAAGAAGTGATAGTTAAGTACGAAGGGGTCTTCTATCAGGATAGTTAAGGGAAGTTATCCTTCTATCCAGTAGTAAGGGACTAGGTCCAAACCTCCAAGGTCGTTAAGGTCGAAGGTGACCGAGTCCATTAATCAATTATTAAGGTACTCTTATGTAACATTAAGAAATGTTCATACTCTTGGTAGTGTGGCTGAGGAACCACACTAGCCGTCAGGCCAATGTGCCCAATTAATTGTCCAATGGGACATGCTGATATGCCATGTACATTTGATATGATATAGGCCAATGTGACCAATTAATTGTCCAACGGGACAGGCTGATATGCCATGTACATCTGATATGATGTAGGCCAATGTACCCAATTAATTGTCCAACGGGACAGGCCGATATGCCATATACATCTGATATGATGTAGGCCAATGTGCCCAATTAATTGTTCAATGCGACAGGCTGATATGCCATATATATATTGTGACCAACATGACCGGCCAATGTGCCCAACTATTATGTCCATTAGGAACAAGCCTATGAGCTATATAATTGTCAATGATGACAATGACAGTTGTGACATTGCGATCCACTGTCCAATGACATATGGACTACGTCCAAATTGTAATTTGCCTACGATGGTCCTATTAAGACCTAGGCCAAATATAGATATGTTAAGCCTAAGAGTTGTTATGTTATTCACACTAGTATAGGCAATGGATTGTTATATCCAATATTAAAAGCCGATATGGTTAATGCGCCATGGCTAAATGAAGTTTTATTTGTATATAGAAACCAAGGCTTAAAGATGGCTAACTCAAATGAAGCACAAAGTAGCCACAGGAATGCTGAATCTAATAAAGCTGAAAATAAAAATATAGATGATGAAAATTTTCAAGCTCGCATTGATGCGGCTGTGGAAAGGGCCATGAGTAAGGCCATAGAAAAGCTAAGAGAGCCGAGTGCCACTCGCTCTAGACCTCTATCTATTCCACCATCTTCAGTTCATAGGGAGAGCTCTGTTCACTCTTCAAATGCAAAGAGTGAACCAAAGAAAATATATCTTATTGAAAAGTCCCGTTCTGTTAAGGACGGATGTACTTATAAGTATTTTGTCTCATGCAAGCCCCGAGACTTTATCAGGGAGAAAGGAGCGGTAGAAGCCCTAAAGTGGCTAGATGAGATGGAAACGATTGTAGATATCAGCAATTGTGCTGATAAGGATGTGGTCAAGTACGTATCACAATCCTTCAAGGGCGATGCCCTAATATGGTGGAAAGCCATGATTCAATCAACATATACGGTACACCTGTACAACTTGGGATGGTCCAAGTTTGTTGATTTGGTAAAGGAAACTTACTGCTCAACCCATGAGGTGGAGAAGCTAGAGACAGACTTCTTGTCTCTATCAATGAAAAACCTAGACTGTCGGAAGTACGTCTCCGATTTCAATTCCCTATCTAGGTTAGTTTCCTATTTAATTACCCCTGAATCTAAACGCATTACGCGTTTTATTAATGGGTTAGCATCCAAAATAAAGGGCATAGTAAAGGCTGCACAGCCTACTACCTATAGGTCTGCTGTAGACCTATCTCTTTCACTCACCCTTGATCTAGTGAGACAAAAGTCAATTAGGACTGAAACTGACGGAAAGAGGAAACGGGGGGATAATAACTCCCAAGGATTTAAGAAGAAAGGAAATTTCGGGTTCAAGAAGAACCAGCACGTGTCTAGTGACAAACCTCTGTGCAAGAATTGTAAATATAGGCACTGGGACAATGTAGTATAAATCCACAAACCAAACCTTGTGGTATCTGCAAGAGAAAAGGGCATAAGCCCTTAGATTGCAAGGATCTCAAGGATGCAGTTTGCTATAACTTCAACGAAAAAGGGCATATAACGTACAATTACCCCAAGAAACCCAAAAGTAATGAGGCAAAGCCTGGAGAGGCCAAGAAGAGAAATGCCCGTGCCTTTCAAATGAATGCCAGGGAGGCCGTTAATGACAACAACGTCATAACAGGTACTTTCCCCATTAATGATATTTATGCTAGAGTTCTTTTTTATTCGGGTGCGGATAAATCATTTGTTGATCATACGTTCAGTAAACTGTTAAACTTACCCATAAGAACTCTAGACAAAATTTATGAGATAGACTCGCCGATGGAACCTTAGAAATTGCTTCTTCCATTCTTGATGGATGCTTTATATCCATTAAGAATCATTCCATCCCTATCTCTCTTCTGCCAATGAAATTGTTGGGGTTCGATGTTGTCTTAGGCATGGACTGGTTATCTCATAACCAAGCCCGCATTGACTGCAATAAAAAGCTCATCGAGATTAAGACCCCATATGGTGAAATGATCACCATACCCGGAGACTCACACTATGGATTGCCGGATAAGGTGTCATTATTTAAAGCATCCAAGTGTTTAGAAAAGGATGTGTCATCTACATGGCACAAGTTACCATAAATGAACCTAAACCAAACATGGAAGACCTCCCAGTCATTTCAGAGTATCCCGATGTATTCCCAGAAGAATTACCAGGCCTACCTCCAGACAGGCAAGTGGAGTTCAGTATTAACATCATACCAGGATCAGCACGAGTGGCTAGAGCTCCATATAGGCTAGCACCAACAGAGATGAAGGAATTGAGGACGCAACTCGACGAACTTTTGGAGAAAGGCTTTATTCATCCTATTTCCTCGCCTTGGGGAACTCCTATTCTGTTTGTAAAGAAGAAAGACGGTTCGATGCGAATGTACATCGACTACCGGAGCTAAACAAGCTAACCATTAAGAATAGATATCATCTGCCTAGGATCGATGATTTATTCGACCAACTTCAACGGGCTAGTTACTTCTCTAAGATTGATCTGAGATTTGGATATCACCAGCTGAAGGTGAAAAGTGAAGATGTTCCTAAAACTGCCTTCAGGACCCGCTATGGTCATTTTGAATTCTTAGTGATGCCTTTTGGGCTCACAAATACACCAGCAGCATTCATGGATCTCATGAATAGGGTCTGCAAACCGTATTTGGATAAGTTTGTCATTGTCTTCATAGACAACATACTTATCTATTCTCGTAATCAAAATGATCATGAGAAACAACTGCGGTACATCCTAGAATTATTAAGGCAGGAGAATCTTTATGCAAAGTTCTCTAAATGTGAATTTTGGCTTAGGGAAGTCCAATTCCTTGGACACATGGTAAGTGAGCGTGGTATCCAAGTGCCCAAGACCCCAACGGAGGTTCGTAGTTTCTTGGGATTGGCTGGTTACTATAGGAGGTTCATTGAGAACTTTTCAAGGATAGCCACTCCTTTAACTTCCTTGACCCGTAAGAATATTAAGTATAATTGGGGTCCAAAGCAACAAGAATCTTTTGAGATTCTTAAACACAAGTTGAGCAACGCTTCTGTGTTATCTATACCTGAGGGTATTAAGAATTTTGTTGTTTATTGTGATGCATCACACACTGGTATGGGCTGTGTGCTAATGCAAAATGGCAAGGTAATTGCCTATGCATCACGACAATTAAAAGTGCATGAAAAGAGTTACACCACCCATGATTTGGAGCTGGGTGCTGTTATATTTGCACTAAAACTGTGGAGACATTACTTGTATGGCACAAAGTGTGTTATATACACAGACCATAAAAGTCTCCAGCATCTGTTCAATCAGAAGGAATTGAACATTCGACAACGCCGTTGGATGGAAACTCTTAATGATTATGATTGTGAGATTCGATACCATCCAGGCAAGGCAAATGCAGTTGCCGATGCCTTAAGTCGCAAGGAAAAGGTTAAACCTATAAGGATAAACGCTAAGAGCATTGAGCTGAGAAATACCTTGAAAGAGAAGCTACTAGATGCGCAAAAGCAAGCCTTATTAGAGGCTAATATCCCTAATGAGGGATTAAGCGGAACTGTTGATCAATTAGCGCCTGGAAAAGATGGAATCCTTCGATTTAATAATAGGATCTGGGTTCCAGTCTTTGGAGGACTTAGAGATCTAATCCTCCAGGAAGCGCATAATTCAAGATACTCTGTTCACCTGGGTGGTGACAAGATGCATCAAGACTTGAAGAAAAATTATCGGTGGATGGGTTTGAAGAAATCCATAGCCACTTATGTAGCTAAGTGTCTGACGTGTTCGCAAGTTAAGGCTGAACATCAGAAACCGTCAGGACTGCTACAACAATTAGAAATTCCCACTTGGAAATGGGAAATGGTAACTATGGATTTAATTACCAAGTTACCTAAGACCAAATGTGGTAATGACACTATTTGGGTCATAGTGGATAGGCTGACTAAGTCAGCACACTTCTTGCCAATAAAAGAAACGTATAATTCAGATAAATTGGCTAAATTGAATGTGGACAAGATTGTGTCCCTACACGGTGTGCCAGTATCTATTGTATCCGATAGAGATAGTAGATACACATCTCACTTTTGGAAAAGTTTCCAACAATCGTTAGGCACACGATTAAATTTTAGTACGGCTTACCATCCGCAGACTGATGGCCAAAGTAAGCGTACTATTCAGACTTTTGAAGACATGCTTTGAGCATGTGTATTTGATTTAGGCGGAAGCTGAGATGACCACTTACCCCTAATAGAATTCTCCTATAATGATAGCTATCATACTAGCATCAAGGCTGCTCCTTTTGAGGCCTTGTATGGGAGAAAATGTAGAACGCCCGTATGCTGGGCAGAAGTTGGGGAGGCCCAACTATCAGGACCTGAGATTGTCCTGGAGACCACGAAAAAGATTATGCAAATCCATGATCGTCTCAAAGCTGCCAGGGACAAGCAGAAAAGCTATGCTGACAAGAGGCGTAAACCTCTTCAGTTCCAAGTAGGGGACAAAATCATGCTGAAGCCTCACCCTGGAAAGGTGTGATACGTTTTGGAAAGAAGGACAAGTTAAGCCCAAGATATACAGGACCGTTCGAGATAATCAAATTTGTCGGCACTGTAGCTTATAAGCTCAGGTTGCCAGAGGAGCTTAGAGGAATTCATGATGTATTCCACATATCTAATCTTAAGAAATGTCTAACCGATGAGTCGCTAGCCATGTCACATCATGATATGCAAATTGATGAAAACTTGAGGTTCGTTGAGAAACCGATTTCGATCGAGGATCGACAGTTCAAAAAGCTCTGAAGGAAATTTATACCTATAGTAAAGGTTAAGTGGGACGCCCTTCGAGGCCCCGAGTATACATGGGAGGTTGAGTCCACTATGCGACAAAAGTACCCCCATCTTTTTGAATAAATCTCGAGCTCGAGATTTCTTTTAAGGGGGGTGAGGATGTAACACCCTGTAAAAATCATGTCCAATAGTATAGTGACACGTGTTGTATTTTAAATAAAGTCTGTTAAAGACCAATAAGGACTAAAGGCGTCAACATGCTCAAACTGAGCCTCTGAGTGACGATCCGATGTCAACATGCATAAATAACAGCCTCTGAGTGACCGATATGTCAACATGCTTAAATCATTAGCCTTTGAGTGACTGATATGTCAACATGTTTGAAAATTTGTCCTCTGAGTGACTGATATGTCAACATGCCCAACCTCCGAGTGATATCGGAATCAACATGCTTATAATAAGTCTCTGAGTGATCCTTTGTGAAGTCCTAAGTCTCATACGTGCCATTTGTTGGACGAGAGGGTTCAATTTTGTAAATATGTGAAAGTTGGATGATGGAGGGATTAAAAGTGTCAACATGTTAATTTATACCTCTGAGTGACCTTTTAAAGAACCGAGAGCTCGACAATGTCCAGGCATAATCCCGGGTATGCCAAGTATTGGCTACGGAGGGCTGAAAATGCCAAAAAAGTGTTTAAAAAGATTTTTAGAAGCTTTAATAAGTTAAGGGGTTAAAGTGTCAAACTTTGAAAGTGGCCAGGGGCGGTCGCGGGCCGCGAGAGACCAGGCCTGGGTCTCTCGCGGGGCGCGAGAAGCCCTCTGCTTCAGAAAATTTGTTTGGTCTCCAAGCAAAACTCCAAAACCATTAATTCGAAACTATGGCTTTTCTAAACTGCTATGCCACATTTTGGGACATCTATAAGCTTCTTCTTACACCCCTAAACACCTGGCTTCACCTCCTTTGAGTTCTCCAACTATAAATAGGTGATCAAGTTCACCATTTGAACTTGCACCTTTCTAAATCATAACTCTTCTCCCTCCTCTGGAAGTTCCTAGCTGAAAAGAGCATCCAACTTAGTTCTCTTGCATTGTAGGAACCTCTTGTAAGTGTTCCTTGCTCGTGCTTTTTCGTTTATAGGCTTTTATAGCCAAAAGTCAAGCGTTTTACGGAAAACACTTTGACTTTCGGTTAAGACCATTATGGTCCAACCATTGTTCGAAATGAACATGGCTAAGTGATCATAATAAGGTAGGTGTTAGTCCCTATAAAGGGCACCTCCCGAAGATCACGTTTGCTAGACCAATTGATGGGTCAACGTTATAATATTAAAAAGTCAAACATGCCATTTTTCAGAAAAATCATAAATTGATCTTATATATGTTATGAAACCTGTTTTGACACTTAAAAAAGTTGGTAATGATTATTAGAACCTGTAAGAACATGTTCGGCTCGTCAATTTCAGTTCTAGGATCGGTTCGCAACCGAAAGTCGCGAAGTTTGACTTCTGCTTTGACTTTCGATTCTGCCCGATTTAGATTAGTTATCTACTGATCTAAAGTTGCATTATGATCAGAATATAATGTAGCATAACCCTCTGAGGTTATATTACATGATCATAATCAGAATCCAAGTTTATGCGCAAGGGTTCCATAATTATGCCATCTTTGACCAAAATGCCCTTTTTACATAAATCAAGGTTTTAAGTGATAATGAACTTGGAAATGAGTTCCTACTGATGTAATATTTTAAGTAGGATTATTTGGGACGTTAAACCAATTTATAAACTGAGTTTTCAAACAAGTCCTTAAACTATGTCGGTAAATGACGGTTTTAGCCCTTGTGGTTAATAAAATAGTTTTAATCGAATCTATTCAAGGAAAATCATTTACTTACTAATATTTTATATTAAATAACATATTTTAAACATTTTAATCTGACTCTAATGTCAATTGTCCGTAAACATCGCATAAAACGTCATTTTACGACATAAGCGCCGTCTCGGCGCATAGTATGGTTTTAAACCATATTAATGGACCAAGACTTGTCACCTACTGATTTAAAATTTATTTTAAACATATTTACAGTAGGTACATGTTATAAACTCAGAATCTCAAATAATTTATAAACTATGTGTAAAATGACCAAAATGCCCCTTTGGTGCATAGTTTGGTCATAAAAGATAATTTACACATATAATTGACATCCTACTTATATTATATCATAAATAAAATATTTTTCCAAAATACTTATAATGATAAACTTAAAATATATTCAAGTTCTTTTATACGGTATGAAATTACCAAAATGCCTTTATGAGGCATATTTCGTTTTAAAACCATAACGGGCATACAATTTGATATCTTACTGATATCTTAACTTATTTTAAAATATAATGGCATATAGAACTTGTGCATGACTTATCCGTTTACCCGATATCGCTAATATGCACACGGTTACGTATATGTAACTATTTTGCGGAAATTAACCGAAACGAGTTTAACCTTGTCATTTAATTCTCAAAATCCAGAATATTAATAGTTTACCCATATTAAACAAGTCAAGGTACTTGTTGGGATTAAACTACATTCTATCCAATCATCGTTTAATCTAGCATCATACGTTTTGATCAAGTACGCTAGTCGGTCTAAGTCTATGACTTAAATAAAGACCGTTAGTATTTAATTGTTAGTTTATGCCATAATCCAGACTAGAGACTTGCCGATAAATGCTATCTGCACTTAGTCCTCTTTGTGTATGGCTGAGTTATTAAAAATTTAAGAAGACTAGCTCTGGTAAATACTCTCGACTTATTTCCCTTATACGGGCTTGGGTTACGGTAAATTATTATCGCTTGGTCGGAAATGGGATTCAATCGAACGCCGGTTCGGAGATAATAAATCCGCATATTCCGTTTTAAACAGTTTTGTTTGATAATTTAAACATCAGGGGTTAACTACCGTGTCCTGGATATCCTCGGCTCATTACAATCGAAATGGCCACGACCTTAGTGTGGGTGTAGGCATACACCCGATAGACGCTCAATTATGCATTCCCACGAGGTTGGGAGGAATTGACTCCTTCGTGAGTCCAAAGTGGTGTGTACGTTAATTGTGTCTCGGTTTTCATGCCGAGCCCTGTATGTATGACAAACATGTAAATCTGTTAACAAGGTTGGATGGTCAATTAACCCAAGTTATAAAAAGAATTTTTGTGCTGATACGCACCTAAAACATTTTTGAAATATTTTCAAAATGAGTCAGTTGGGTGTATTTACCAGTGAAAGTTGACGTATTTTCAAAAGACTAATCTGCAGGTACAATAAGAAAATAGGCCGGAAGTGCTCGGTAGTGATAGAGGATCTTGCAAATCCTAAATCTGCCCAAAGTCTGTTTTATATTCTTTCCTTGTACAATTTATGATCCGCCTGTGGATCTTCTATTACAAGCTTGTATATTATTTTGTATTTTCAAAAATTCGGTTTGTAATAGTAATTTCACTCCAAGACTTCCGCCATGCCGTGTTTAATTGACTATGATGTTATCAACTGTTGTCACGATACTCCCCACCCGGGCCCACCGGTGTTTGGATTTCAGGGTTGGAAACTCAGGGTGTGACAATATAGAAACTCTTTAGTATAGCAAAACTTATCAGGTTTTGAAATTAGAGTGGATGATTCAGATCGGATACAAATTTATAGAAGAAAGTTATAGTGAGTGATGTTATGGGGTATAAAGTAACGCAAACTAAAATATGATCATAAGCTTAATGAAGGATCATTATATGAAGAAGTTGTGATATGTCTATTATTAACATCAAACTAATAGACTAAGTTTATTTAAAAATTCTACTTAAACAAAAACAAATCACCTTTGGGTAGAAGTGATATAATTTAAGCATGTGTGCAAAATTATTATGACAGATCACCTTCGGGGAGAAGTGTGACAATGTGACAACTCGCATTTTCAGGTTTTTACCATTAACTTTCTCAATATCTTTACGCCTTTCTAGCACTTACGTACTTGCATACACGTTACATGTGTAGGTTATAACACACGAACTAACATAAAATAATGGGACTAGTTTCGTATATACGCTTGAAGTTAAAATGCTACCTTTCTATGCAAGTTATAAGGCTTGAAACTTGAAGAACTTAATGTGCAATTAATGAAAACACTCACAAATTCGGAATCCCCCTAAGTCTAACATCTAAATTCGGAACTCCTAATCCACTCCATAAACTCAGAATCCAAGGGATTCCTAAACTCGAACCCATAAACCAACTCACAAATTCAGAACTCAAAGGTTATAAAATTCGGAATCCTTACACTCATACTTAAACTCGAATCCTCTATCTCCTGATACAAACTCAGAACAACATTTAAAACTCTCACCGACTCAAGTTTCACACATATATATATACATGAAAACCCTAAATCGTAATACATAACCTACGATCCTAGTTCTTTCTCTCTAAACGACTCAAGTCTTTCAATTCTCTTGTTGTTCAAGCTTCTTGCAATCTCTTTATCTCGGTAATCTATCTTAGACTTGTTTATCGTTCTTGTTTATATGTGAAATCATGGCTACGTTTTGATGATTATATGATGAGTGAAACTTAGGGTTTACTAGAATCAAGAATCTTTATGTTTATGAGTTTTGTCAAATTATATGTTTCGTATATATGCATGTATGCTAAGGATTTTGATTTGTTACATGTTCTGATGATAAAATTGGTCTACGTATTATTATACATGTCTTAGTTGTCGAAAAGTTGGATAAAATCATTATAAAAACGTTTTTGTAAACTTCTGTGAACAAACAACTTCTACGCAAAAATTTATTTCGAATTGTATTGACTGTAACCTGACCAAAACATAACGAAAATAAGTGGATCTTGAGTCTAAAACAAAGTTCAATAAAATAACTTTCAAACCCAACTGGATTCATAATTTTTGACAAGTTTAGCTCAGTCAAAAGACTAAAACGAAAACATAAGTACAGGCTGTGTTTTTTCTACAGAAATTGCAGCCAGTTATGGAAGTCATAACTTGGTCGATATTAGAATTAATACTTGAAATTTTTACAGTAGATAGCCCTAGGATATAATGAAATTTCCAACTAGAGTTTGTCAATCGTATCGACGAGGATTTTTCTATAAAACATATCGTAATCTGTCGACAGAATGTGATGCCTTTGTCCTTTATGTGTTATATGAAATTTGGTGATTTTTCTGTGAACAACTAGACTTTTAGAAAATTACACAAACCTTTTTGGAACTAATCACACATCTCATAAATTATTCGTAGTTTTTCTAGTCTGTTTACTATTTTAAACAAAAATCACAAAACAACTCAAATACAGAAGTTGTGTTAAAACTGCTGAAACTTGATGATTATGTGTATAAGTGCAATTGCTTGTTACTGCAAGGTGTTATTTGTTATTTGACACTTAAATGAATATCAATTAACGTGTTACATATTATGAGTTGTACACATGCACATAACCACACAAAGGTATAACTAAGTGTCAACGTGTATGCATATTATGTGGTAGTATATGTGTAGAATTCAAGTGACATACGTGACTATTAACTAACGATAAAACGGTAACTATATCAGGACGTAGTTGACCTCACTTAACTCTTGTCACTGAAATTCTAGCTAAACAAAACTAAGGTGAGTTCACTACTTTATTAAAAGCATGCAATCCCCTATTTTAGGACTACATTCTCCCTAGTTTGGGAGTACACTTATATTCCTAGATGGAATACTACAACTTAAATATTTTAGTTTAATTTCATGTCTATAGTGGATTAATCGGAACATCTATCTTGAAAGTCCCTCCTCTTTGTACCAATTAGTTGCTGGGATAGCAGATGGGGTATGTGTAAGTGCAGCTCTTGCCAGGTAACTATGCTTTATCAATTTTGGTCAATAGTTAACAAAGTCAAAGGTCTATGTCAAAGAAGTCAAAGATGGTGAAACTTGACAAATTCCAGATTACAAGGTTACTCGGAATAGCGGGTTCCGAGTTTGATACCTTGTCCGAGTTTGTGAACTTTGGTTATTCCGAATTTTCAATGATTTGTAAAGTATTCCGAGTCTATCAGTTAAACTTGGAAGGTCTTTATATTTTTGGTAGCCCGAGTTTGTCAGAATGGTTCTGTAATCCAAAATTTATGTGGTAAATTCGGATAGGGTGGTTTAGTACCTAGTGTGTATATATATATACATATATCTGTGTGTGTGTGTGTGTGTTGATAGGTTAGATTAGGGTAACTCTTGAGAAAAGTTGTGTGCACATTATAGAGACAGAAAGTCCTGGTTTAGGTATGTGTGACCTAAACCAGGTTGGAAAAGATGATGTCTACTTTTCAGTTTGTAAATCTGTGATGATTGTTACAATACTAAAGAGATTCATCTTCTACATCTTTCTATCTTGTTTATATTTATGTTTCACGTCTTGTTCGAGGGTAGTGGATGTTGTTCATCATCGATCTAGGGGGTCCTAGGGACTCTCAGGTGGTATTAGTTAAGGGTTACCAATTTGGAATGGTCTAACCGCCTTCCGAATCACTGTTGCTCTTGATTGGTGTTTGTTTCCACCAAACAAAACATCATGAACACGTGAATTTTCTGTAGAAAACTTGAAGAAATTTGGGTGAATTTGGTTCAGATATGAAGAAATTCATGTTGTTTTTAGAGAAGAAATGCTGGGTTTTTTGATCCATTTTGCATCTGTCTGGATTTGGGTCATTGCGGATAGACTAACTAAGTCAACGCATTTCTTGCCAATTAAAGAGACTTATAATTCTCACAAATTGGCTAAGTTGTATGTGGACAAGATTGTGTGGCATGCCGGTATCTATTGTATCTGATAGAGATACTAGATATACATCTCATTTTTGGAAAAGTTTCGAACAATCATTAGGCATGAGATTAAACTTTAGTACGGCTTACCATCCTCAGACTGACGAGCAAAGTGAGAGTACTATCCAAACTTTGGAAGACATGCTTAGAGCATGTGTGATTGATTTAGGTGGAAGTTGGGATGACCACTTACCCCTAATAGAATTCTCTATAATAATAGTTATCATACGAGCATCAATGCTGCTCCTTTTGAAGCCTTGTATGGGAGAAAATGTAGAACGCATGTTTGTTGGGCTGAAGTTGGGGAAGCCCAACTATCAGGACCATAAATTGTCCTGGAAACCACGAATAAGATTGTGCAAATTCGTGATAGACTCAAAGGTGCCCGTGATAAGTAGAAGAGCTATCCTGACAAGAGGCTTAAACCTCTTAAGTTCCAATTAGGGGACAAAGTCATGCTAAAAGTATCACCTTGGAAAGGTGTAATACGATTTGGAAGGAAGGGCAAGTTAAGCCCAAGATATATTGGACCATTCGAGATAATCAAATGTGTCGGCGATGTAGCTTATAAGCTTAAGCTTCCAGAGGAGCTTAGTGGAATACATGATGTATTCCACATTTGTAATATTAAGAAATGTCTAGCCGATGAGTCGCTAGCAATGTCACATCATGATGTGCAAATTGATGAAAACTTAGAGGTTCGTTGAGAAACTGATTTCGATCGAGGATCGACAGGTTAAAAAGCTCCAAAGAAAATTTATACCTATAGTAAAGGTTAAGTGGGATGCCCTTCGAGGCCCTGAGTATACATGGGAGGATGAGTCCACGATACGACAAAAGTACCCCATCTTTTTGAATAAATACTCAGGGTCGAGATTTCTTTTAAGGGGTGAGGATGTAACACCTCGTAAAATCGTGTCCAATAATATAGCGACATGTGCCATTACTTTTATATTTAGTCTAATAAGGACTAAAAGTGTTAACATGCTTAAAATGAGCCTCTGAGTGACCCTTTAGTGGCAACATGCTTAAACTAAGCCTCTGAGTGACCATTAGTGTTAACATGCTTAAACTAAGCTTCTGAGTGACCTATTAGTGTCAACATGCTTAAACTAAGCCTCTGAGTGACCCATTAGTGTCAACATGCTTAAACTAAGCCTCTGAGTGACCCTTTACGAAGTCCTAACTCTCATATGAGCCATTTGTTGGACGAGAGGGATTAATTGTGTAAATCTGTAAAAGTTGGATGATGGAAGGGTTAAAAGTGTCAACATGTTAATTTATACCTCTGAGTGACCTTTTAACAAACGGAGAGCTTGACAATGTCCGGGCATACTCCCGGGAACGCCAAATATTGGTTAAGGAAGGATAAATATGCTTATGAAGGTCTTTTAGGAGTTTAATAAGTTGAGGGGCTAAATGTGACAAAGTTTAAAAGTTTCCATGGACCGCTCACGGGGCGCGATAGACATGGCTTAATCTCTCACATGCTGCCAGAAGGCTGTTACTGCAGAAAATTTTGCTTGGCAACCACACAAGTTGCCAAAAACCATTTGATTCGAAACCATGGACTTCCAATCAGCTATGCCACATATTAGGACACTTGTAGACACCCTCTAACACCTGCTAATACCTGACATCACCTCCTTCAAGCTCTCCAACTATAAATAGGTGCTTTGGTTTATCAGTTGAACTTGCACCTTTCTCATAATTCATTCTATCTCCCTCCTCTGGAAGTTCCTAATTGAAAGGAGCATCCAACTTAGTTCTATTTCATCCTAGGATCACTGGTAAGTGTTCCTTTCTTTTTACATTCTAGTTTATAGGCTTTTTATAGCCAAAAGTCAAGCGTTTACGGAAAACGCTTTGACTTTCGGTTAAGACCATTATTCTCCAGCCATTGTTAATAACAAACATGGCTAAATGATCATAATAAGGTAGGTGTTAATCCCTATAAAGGGCATCTCATAAAGATCACATTTACTAGACCAATTTACGGTTTAAAGTTTTATTATTAAAAAGTCAAAAAGACCATATTTTGAAAATATTATAATATGAGGTTATATATGTTATAAAACAAGTTTTTACACTTAAACAAGTTGGTAATAACTATTAGAACATGTGAGAACATGTTCGACTCGTCAATTTCAGTTCTTGGGTCGGTTCGCAACAGAAAGTTGCAAAGTTTGACTTCTACTTTGACTTTTGATTCTGACCTGATTTAGTTTAGTTAGCTACTGATCTAAGGTTGCATTATGATCGTAATATAATGTAGCATAACTCCCTGAGGTTATAATACATAATCATAATCAGAATCTGAGTTTGTGCACAAGTTCCGTTATTATGCCAATTTTTACTAAAATGCCCTTTTATATAAAATAAGGTTTTAACCGATAACGAACTTGAAAATGAATTTCCTACTGATGTAATATCATAAGTAAGATTATTTGGGATGTCAAGTCAGTTTATATACTGAGTTTACATACAAGTTCTTGCATTATGTCGACAAATGACGATAAAACCCTTATGGCGCATAAAACAATTTTAATCATACTTTTTATACCAAACCTTTTATCTACTGATGTGTTATATTAAATATCATATCTAAAATATATAAACCTGATCTTAGCATCAGTTTTCATTAAACTTCGCACAAATCGTCATTTTTTGACATAAACGTCGTTTCGGCGCATAATATGGTTTTAAACCATATTTATCAACCAAGACTTGTTACCTACTTATTTTAAAACTTATTTAAAGTGTTTTTACAGTAGGTACATAATATAAACTCAGAATCCTAAATAAATTATCAAATTATGTGTAAAATGACCAAAATGCCCCTACGGTGCATAGTTTGGTCTAAAATGACAAATTACGCACATGATTAATATCTTACTGATATTATACCATAAATTAAATATTTTTTCCAGAATACTTATGATCATAACATCAAAATATATTTAAGTTCCTTTTATACGATATATAATTACCAAAACGCCCTTATGAGGCATAATTTTATTTTAAAACCATAACGGGCATGTAAGTTGATATCCTACTGATATTACAACGTATTTAAAGTATATGGCATATAGAACTTGTTGATGACTCGTCCGGTTACCTGATATCGCTTATATGCGTATGGTTAAGCATATGTAACTAGTTTACGAAAATTAACCGAAGCAGGTTAACGTTATCATTTTCAATCTCATCCAGAATGCTTATGGTTTACTCATATTATACAAGTCATAGTACTTGTTGGGTTTAACTACATTCTATTCGGTCATCGCTTAATCTAGCCTATTACCGTTTTTAATCCTTTAAGCTAGTCGGTCTAAGTCTATGACTTAAATAAGACCTTAGCATTTTAATTGGTTAGCTTATGCCATAATCTATACTTGAGCCTTCCGGTAAATTTTATCTACACTTATTTCATTTTAGATACGACTGAGATATTAAATTTTGCATTTTTAAATTCAAGACTAGTTCAGGTAAATACTCTTTACTTATTTCCCTATACGGGCTTAAGTTACGGCAAACTATTACCGCCTAGTCGGAAATAGGATCAATTAAATGCCAGACTATATCTAGTAAATCCGCATATTCCATTTGATCAGTTTTGTTTGATAACTTAAACGTCGGGGGTTAACGACCGTGTCCTGGATATCCTCAGCTCATTACATTAGTTAATGGCCACGACTAAAGTGCGGGGTGTAGGCATACACCTGACAGATGCTCATGCTAAATTATTTTTACCCACTAGTTGGGATATCTCTTTTGTGGGTTCATAAGTGGTGTGCACGTTAATCATGTCTTACTCTCTGTACTGGGCCCCATATGTATTGACAAACATGTAAAGCTATTAACAAGGTTACAAGGTGTAACACCCTGTAAAAATGTGTTCAATAGTATAGTGACACGTGTTATATTTTTATTTTCAATCTATTAAAGACTAACAGGGACTAAAAGTGTCAATATGCTCAAACTAAGTCTCTGAGTGATTTCTGATGTCAACATGCATAAACCGAGCCTCTGAGTGACCATTAGTGTCAACATGCTTAAAATATACCCTCTAAGTGACCATTAGTGTCAACATGCTTGAAACATAGCCTTTGAGTAACCATTAGTGTCAACATGCTAAAACTTGGCCTCTGAGTGACCGTTGTGTCAACATGCCCAGCCTCTGAGTGACATCAGAGTCAACATGCTTAAACGAGCCTCTGAGTGATCCTTTACGAAGTCCTAACTCTCATACGCGCCATTTAATGGACGAGAGGGTTCAATTCTATAAATATATAAAAGTTGGATAATAGAGGGATTAAAAGTGTCAACATGTTAATTTATACCTCTGAGGGACCTTTTAACGAACCAAGAGCTCGACAATGTCCGGGTATAATCCCAGGTATGCCAAGTATTGGCTACGGATGGCTAAAAGTGCTAAAAAGGTGTTTTAGGAGGTTTTAATGGTGTTTAATAAGTTGAGGGACTAAAAGTGACAAACTTCAATTCTGCCCATAGGGTGCTCGCGGGGCGCGAGAGGCAAGCCTTGTGCCTCTCGCGGGGCGTGAGAGGCCTGTGTCTGCAAAAAGTTTGCTTGGCCTCCACACATATTGCCAAAAACCATTTTTTTCGAAACTATGGACTTTCAATCAGCTATGCCATGTTTTAGGACACTTGTAAGTTCCCTCTTACACCCCTAAACACCTAGCATCACCTTCTTTGAGTTCTCCAACTATAAATAGGTGTTCAAGTCCACCATTTAAACTTGCACCTTTCTTATTCATAATTCTTCTCCCTCCTCTGGAAGTTACTAACAGAAAGGAGCATCCAACTTAGTTCTCTTGCATTCTAGGAACCTCTTGTAAGTGTTCCTTGCTCTTGCATTTTCGTTTATAGGCTTTTATAGCCAAAAGTCAAACATTTTACGGAAAACGCTTTGACTTTCGGTTAAGACCATTATGGTCCAGCCATTGTTCAAAATGAACATGGCTAATTGATCGTAATAAGGTAGGTGTTAGTCACTATAAAGGGCACCTCCTGAAGATCACGTTTGCGAGACCAATTGACGGGTCAAAGTTATGATATTAAAAAGTCAAACATGCCATTTTTCGGAAAAATCATAAATTGATCTTATATATGTTATGAAACTTGTTTTGACACTTAAACAAGTTGGTAATAATTATTAGAACATGTAAGAACATGTTCGGCTCGTCAATTTCAGTTCTAGGGTCGGTTCGCAACCGAAAGTCGCAAAGTTTGACTTCTGCTTTTACTTTCGATTCTGACCCGATTTAGATTAGTTACTTTTTGCATAAAACAAGGTTTTAAATGATAATGAACTTGAAAATGAGTTTCCTACTGATGTAATATTATAAGTGGGATTATTTGGGATGTTAAACCAGATTATAAACTGAGTTTGCAAGCAGGTCCTTGAATTATGTCGATAAATGACGATTTAGCCCTTGTGGCTCATAAAATGGTTTTAATCAAATATTTTCAAGGTAAATCATTTACCTACTGATATGTTATATTAAATAGCATATCTAAAATATTTAATCTGATCTTAACATCAGTTTTTGTAAACATCGCATAAGACGTCATTTTTTGACATAAGCGCAGTTTCGGCGCATAGTATGGTTTTAAACCATACTAATTGACCAAGATTTGTTACCTACTGATTTTAAAACTTATTTTAAACATATTTACAGTAGGTACATATTATAAACTCAGAATCCCAAATAATTATAAACTATGTGTAAAATGACCAAAATGCCCTTTCGATGCATAATTAGGTCATAAAAGATAAATTACAGACGTAATTGATTTCCTACTGATATTATATCATAAATAAAATATTTTTACATAATACTTATAGTTTAACATTAAATTATATTCAAGTTCCTTTTATACAGTATGATATTACCGAAACGCCCTTATGAGGCATAGTTTCAATTTAAAACCATAATGGGCATAAAAGTTGGTATCCTACTGATATTACAACTTATTTAAAGATATAATAGCATATAGAACTTGTCCATGACTTATCCGGTTACCCATTATTGCTTATAAGCGTACGGTTGATTATACGTAATTAGTTTATGGAATTCAACCAAAACGGGTTTAACCTTATCATTTTAAACTAAAAATACAGAATGTTAATTGTTTACCCATATAATACAAGTCAAGGTACTTGCCGGGTTTAAACTACATTATATCTGATCATCGCTTAATCTAGCGTACCGTTTTTTATCCATTACACTACTCGGTCTAAGTCTATGACTTAAATAAGACCGTTAATATTTAATTGGTTAGCTTATGCCATAATCCTGACTAGAGCCTTCCGGTAAATGTTATCTACACTTAGCTCATTTTGAATACCGCTGTAATATAATCTTGCATTTTAAACAAGGCTAACTCAGGTAAATACCCTTGACTTATTTTCCCTATACGGGCTTGGGATACGGTATATTATTACCGCTTGGTCGGAAATGGGATCAATCGAATGCCGGATTGTGGCTAGTAAATATGCATATTCCGTTTTAATCAGTTCTGTATGATAACTTAAACATCGGGGGTTAATTATTGTGTCCTGGATATCCGCGGATCATTACATAGATAATGGCCACGACCTTAGCGCGGGGTGTAGGCATACACCTGACATACGCTCAAATGCAAATTACCCTAGACGTTGGGGATAACTCCTCCGTGAGTTCTAAGTGGTGTGTACTTAATCATGTCTCGGTCTCTGTACTGGGCGATGTATGTATGGATAAACATGTGAATCTGTTAACAAGGTTACAAAATAACTTTCCCAAGTTATAAAAGATTTGTGCCCTGTGCACTTAAATCTAATTTCTAAAAATGTTTTCAAAATGAGTCAGTCATGTGTATTTACCAGCGAAAGCTAACGTATTTTCAAAAAGATTAAGCTTGCAGGTACAATACGAAATACTCCGGAAGCTGCTCGGTAGTGAATAAGAGGATCTTGCAAATCCTTAGATCTGCCCTAAAGTCTGTTTTATATTCTTTCTTTGTACATTTTATGATCCGCCTGTGGATCTTCTATTACGAGCCTGTATATTATTTTGTATTTCGAACATTCGGTTGTAATAGTAATTTTACTCCAAGACTTCCGATGTGTCATGTTTAATTGACTATGATGTTATTAACTGACGTCACAATACTCCCCACCCGGGCCCACCAGTGTATGTTTTTGGGTTGGGAATCCGGAGTGTGACACAAGGCTGACTTTCCCAAGTTATAAAAGATTTTTTCGTGCCCTGTGCACTCAAATCCATTTTTGAAATGTTTTCAAAACGAGTCAGTTAATTGTATTTACCACTGAAAGCTGATGTATTTTCAAAAGATTAAGTTGCAGGTACAATACGAAATAGGCTGGAAGCTGCTTGGTAGTAATATAAAAGGATCTTGCAAATCCATAGATCTGTCCAAAGTCTGTTACACATTTTTTGTATATCTTACGATCCGCTTGTGGGTCTTTCGTTACAAGCCGTCTGTATATTATTTTTGTACTTTGAACATTTGGTTTGTAATAGTAATTTAACTCCAAGACTTCCATTGTGCTGTGTTAATTGACTATGATGGTATCAACTTATGTCACGTTATTCCCCACCCAGGCCCACCGGTGTTTAGTTGGAAATTCAGGGTGTGACAGGTTGGTATCACAGCCAACGTTTGAGAGAATTAAGCACTAGCCTTTTGTGTTTAATCTAAAACATTACACAATAGCACATTCTCAAACTTCCGAGTCTAGACTTTGACCTAGGATTACCCATTTCATTATTAAGTTATTATTGTTTTGACTTGATTTTAATAGGAAAATGCCGCCAAGAGTTCGAGAAAGAGGTAAAGGACCAATGGGGGAGGACCATCTGGATGTATCCCTTCACAACCCCATCACTCAAATCCTTATGAGGATTCGGGAGATTCTTGGCCACTAGCGAGACATTCTAACTCGCAAGAATATTCACCCACACATACACAAAACTCATACCATTCTCACCACTCTCATCATTCTCATTTATATCCTGATGAGTTTAACCCTAACCACTACTTAAACACACCCCCAACTGATCAGAATCAGTTGGATCAACCAAAGCCTATGGACAAGGACTCCGACCCGGAGATGCCACCGTTAGGTTCGCATGGACACCCTATCGAAATCTCTAGCGATTCTAACTCTTACGCTGGATCGCCTTACTAAGGTCCTCAAGAATGGGTCCAATATCGGAGTCAATTCACTTTTGTTAACACTCCTTCGCACCACTCTCCAACACCTCCTTCACAGGAAGACGTTCAAGTGGAATCGGTGGAGCAATCTCAGCCACCACCTGAGCCACCAAGGGGAAACGTGGAGAACGTATGTTGGTACGTGCGGGACAACGGTCGGGTTCGCTACCACCATTTCCCAAAACCTACCCTATCATTCACGAGGACCCACAAATGGGTGGACCCTCCAATACTTCACTTGTGGTGGAACCGACACCATCACCCGTGGTTCAACCATCACCATTGGGTTTTAATAACCCTATTCCTACATATATAGATAAATCAGGATATGATCCTTTTAACCCATCTACGCTGGTAAATTACAAGGCACTATCACATGACCCTTATATGCAAGCGGTCATGCATAATGCACTTTACCCGTCTCCTTTCCCACCTGCTTAGCCAATTGCCGGATACCCAAGTTATGGATACCGGTATCCTGTTGTACCTCAACCACAACCACAACCTCCGCCACCTCTTGAGGCCATTAATGAAGTCTTAGAGCGGATGAAGGAAATGCAACAACAAGCGGAGAAGACGGAAAATAAGACGAATAAGTTCTTCAAGAAGCTTTCCAAGTTGGTTAAGGGAAAGAAGGACGAGTGAAGTCTTTTCTATTATTATGTTATTTCTTTAGTCCTTACATGGACAATTAGTTTTATATAATTATATCTCGTATTATAATTTCCTAATTTGATTTAATTGAATATTTTGGAATTACATATATATATGTATATATATATATATAGATATATATATATATATATATTTCAAACGACCATCTCAATTTTAACTCGAAATTTATGATCAGCTATATAATTCCAAAATAGATCTTAATGGTTTTGATTAGTCAAATGGCAAAGTCCATATTAATTGGCCAAATTATAAATGATAGTTAAGGATGAATAGCCTTCTATCCTGATAGTTAAGGAAGATTATCCTTCTATCCAGAGGTGGTGGACTATGTACAAGCCTCCAAGTTGTTAAGATCAATGCGACCGTGACTATTAATCTACCATTAAGATAATCTTGTGTTAACATTCAAGCAATGTTAATACTCATGATAGTATGACTTGAGGCACCACACTAGCCGTCTAGGTAAATGGACTATGTCCTAACCTTATAGCCTATGTGATCAGATTTGATCCCGGCTAATATCATCAATGCGATGGTAATAATTTAACATCCACTAGTGATGTAGTGCCTACGGGCCATAATTGAACATCCATCAGTGATGTAGTGCCTACGGGCCACGATTGAACATCCATTAGTGATGTAATGCCTATGGGCCATGATTGAACATCCATTAGTGATGTAGAGCCTACGGGCCATAATTGAACATCCAATAGTGACGTAATGCCTACGGGCCATAATTGAACATCCATTAGTGATGCAGTGCCTATGGGCCATAATTTAACATCCATTAGTGATGTAGTGCCTACGGGCCATGATTGAACATCCATTAGTGATGTAGTGCCTACGGGCCATGATTAAACATCCCTTAGTAATGAAATGCATACAAGCTATGATTATTTTTACATCCATTAGTGATGATTTGCCTACGAGCAATATTATATTGTCAATTAAGACAATGATAGTTGTAACCTTATGGTTCCCTGTCCAAGGTGGTGAGTTATACTCAAGCCTCATAGTCAATATGATCATTGAGATCACGACTAATATCATCAATATGATGATTATCTATCTTGACATCTAGGTGATATTAATTGATTGGCCTACAAGCCATATTACATAGTCAAATATGACAATGACAATTGTGGTTAATAAGACCCTCTGTCCAAAGTTATGTCCTTAGTGACAGGCCAATGTATCGTGTTTTTATGTCCATATTGACAGGCCTATGTGTTGTAATAATATGCCCATAGTGACGGGCCTTAGTAACATAATTTTTACGTCTTTAGAGACAAGCCAACATGTTGTATTTTAATATCCTTGGGATAAGGCCTATGAGCCATATTTTAAATGTCCTACAAGACAAGCCTATGAGCTATTTATAATTGTCACATGACAATGGCAGTTGTGACATTATAATCCACTGTCTAAATATATATGGACTACGTCCAAATTGTAATTTGCCTATGATGGTCCTTTTAAGACCTAGGCCAAATATAGATAACATTTATAGATATGTTAAGCCCAGTTGTGATTATATGAACACTAGTTTAAATAGGCAATGGATTTATATATCCAACTTTAAACCCAATATGGTTATTAAATACCATGGCTAAAAGTGAAGTTTAATTTGGTGTTTAGAACCAAAGCTTCAAGAATGGCTAAATTGGATGAGGCGCAAACTAGCCACCGAGATATTAACTCTAACAACGCTGAAAATA
Source organism: Scalesia atractyloides (assembly GCA_947069175.1). Classification (NCBI taxonomy): domain Eukaryota; kingdom Viridiplantae; phylum Streptophyta; class Magnoliopsida; order Asterales; family Asteraceae; genus Scalesia; species Scalesia atractyloides. The sequence continues at coordinate 71,902,005 of CAMTDV010000001.1, forward strand.
TAACCATCAATAGCGATGATTTCCAAGCTCGTATTGATGCAGCTATTATGGAAAAGGCCATGGAAAAATTTAAGGAAGTGAGCGCTACTTGCTCCAAACCTTTACTTATTCCACCATCATCAGGTTGTAAGGAGAGCTCTGTTCACTCTTCAAATGCGAAAAGTGAACCAAGGAAACTAGAGTTTCACGATAGATCCCGTTCTTCTAAAGACGGTTGTACCTATAAATACTTCATCTCATGTAAGCCCCGAGATTTCAATGGAGAAAGGGGAGCTGTAGAAGCCTTGAGATGGCTTGATGAAATGGAGACAATAGTGGACATCAGCGGTTGTGCTGATAAGATGTGGTAAAGTATGTATCACAATCCTTCAAGGGTGATGCCCTAATTTGGCGGAACACAATGGTCCAGTCAACAGGTAAGGTACACCTGTATAACTTGGGGTAGTCCAAGTTTGTTGACCTTGTCAAAGAGACCTAGTGCCCACCTCATGAGGTGGAGAAGATAGAGTTAGAATTTCTGACTCTTACAATGAAAAATCTGGACTGTCGGAAGTATGTTACAGACTTCAACTCCCTATCTAGATTAGTCTCTTATCTAATCAATCCAAAACCCAAACGCATTGTGCGATTCATTAATGGGTTCATGCCCGAGATTAAGGGCATGGTAAAGGCTGCTCAGCCTAGTACCTATAGGTCTGTTGTTGACCTATCTTTCTCTCACCTTAGATTTGGTGAGGCAAAAGTCAGTTAGAACCGAGACTGACGAAAAAAGGAAACGCGAGGATGATAACTCCCAAAAGTTCAAAAAGAGAGGAAATTTTGGGTTCAAGAAGAACTAGCACACGTCTAATGATAGACCTCTGTGCAAGACCTGTAACCGCAGGCATTGGGAAATTGCAATGCTGACCCATAAATTAAACCTTGTGGTATCTGCAAGAAAAGGGGGCCTAAGACCCTAGAGTGCAAAAATCTTAAGGATGCCATCAGTTACGGTTGTAATGACAAGGGGCATATTAAGCCTAACTACCCTAAGAACCCCAGAAGTAACGATGCAAAGCCTGGAAAGGCTAAGAAAGGGAATGCGCGTGCCTTTCAGATGAATGCAAGAGAGGTTGTTGATGACAACAACGTCATAACAGGTACATTCTTCATTAATGACGTATATGCTAGAGTTCATTTTTATTCGGGTGCAGATAAGTCTTCTGTAGATCATAAGTTTAGCAAAATATTAAACTTACCCATAAGGACTCTAGACATAATTTATGAGGTAGAACTTGCTGATGGAACTTTAGAAACAACATCTTCCATGCTTGATGGATGTTTTATATCCATTAAGAATCATTCTAACCCTATCTCCCTTCTGCCAGTAATATTGGTGGGGTTCAATGTAGTCTTAGGCATGGATTGGTTATCTCACAACCAAGCTTGCATTGCCTGTGATAAGAAACTCACTGAAAGTAAAATCCCATCTGGTGAATTGCTCACCATTCTTGGAGATTCACACTATGAATTGCCAGACAAAGTGTCGTTATTTAAGGCATCCAAGTGTCTAGGGAAAGGTTGTGTCATTTGCATGGCACAAGTAACTATTAACGAGCCAAGGCTAAAGATTGAAGATCTTTCAGTTATCTCAGAATATCCCGATGTCTTCCCTGAAGAATTAACAGGTCTACCCCCTGATAGGCAAGTGGAGTTTAGGATTGACATCCTACCAGGTTCGGCACTAGTTGCAAGAGCTCCGTATCGGTTAGCACCAACAAAAATGAAGGAATTAAGGATACAATTAGATGAACTTTTAGAGAAAGGCTTCATTTAGCCTAGTTCCTCACCTTAGGGAGCTCCTATCTTTTTTGTTAAGAAAAAGGACGGTTAAATGCGGATGTTCATTGATTACCGTGAACTAAATAAAATAACAATCAACAATCGTTATCTCTGCCAGGATCGATGACTTGTTTGATCAACTTCAAGGGGCAAGTTACTTCTCGAAGATCGATTTAAGATCAGGATATTATCAACTGAAGGTTAGAAGTGAGGATGTTCCCAAGACTACCTTCAGAACCCGTTATGGTCATTATGAACTTTTGGTGATGCCTTTTGGGCTCACAAATGCACCTGCAGTATTCATGGATCTCATGAATAGAGTCTGCAAGTCGTATTCAAATAAGTTTATCATTGTCTTCATAGACGACATACTTATGTACTCGTAATCAAGTTGATCACGAGAAACATCTTCGATGCATCTTAGAATTGCTAAGACAAGAGAAGCTCTATGGTAAGTTTTCTAAGTGCGAGTTTTGGCTTAGAGAAGTCCAGTTTCTTGGACATGTTGTAAGTGAGCATGGTATCCAAGTGGATCCCGCAAAGATTGAAGCCATAATGAATTGGGAAGTACCCAAAACTCCATCGGAGATTCATAATTTCTTAGGACTGGCTGGTTATTATAGGAGGTTCATTGAGAACTTTTCAAGGATAGCCACTCCTTTAACTATCTTGACCCGTAAGAATGCCAAATTTGACTGGGGTCCAAAACAAAAAGAATCTTTTGAAATTCTAAAAGACAAGTTGAGCAATGCTCCTGTGTTATCTCTACCTGAGGGTATTGAGGATTTTGTCGTTTATTGTGATGCCTCACACACTGGCAGGGCTGTGTGCAAATGCAAAAAGCAACGTGATTGCTTATGCATAACGACAATTAAAGGTGCACGAAAGGAATTACACCACCCATGACTTGGAACTGGGTGTTTTTGTATTTGCACTTAAGTTGTGGAGAAATTACTTATATGGCACAAAGTATATTATATACACTGACCATAAGAGTCTCCAATATCTGTTCAATCAAAAGGATTTGGACATGCGACAACGCCGCTCGATGGAAACACTTAATGATTATCATTGCTAAATTTGTTATCTCCCGACAAGGCAAATGTCGTTGCTAACGCCTTAAGTCGCAAGGAAAGAGTTAAGCCTATAAGGATTAACACCAAGAACATTGAGCTCAGAAATAGCTTGAATGAGAAGTTATTATATGTGCAAAAGCAAGGTCTATTAGAGGCTAATATTCCTAAGGAAGGATTACGCAGAACTGTTGATCAATTAGTACCTGTAAAGGATGGAATCCTTAGATTTAATGGCATAATTTAGGTTCCAATCTATGGAGGACTTAGAGATCTAATCCTCCAAGAAGCGCATAATTCAAGATACTAAGTTCACCCGGGTGGTGACAAGATGTATCAAGATTTGAAGAAGAATTATTGGTGGATGGGTTTGAAGAAATCCATAGCCACTTATGTAGCTAAGTGTCTGACGTGTTCACAAGTTAAGGTCGAACATAAAAAACCGTCAGGATTTCTACAACAGCTAGAAATTCCCACTTGGAAATGGGATATGGTAACGATGGACTTGATTACTAAGTTACCTAAGACCAAACGTGGTAATGACACAATTTGGGTCATTGTGGATAGACTGACTAAGTCAGCGCATTTCTTGCCAATTAAAGAGACTTATAATTCTGACAAATTGGCTAAGTTGTATGTGAACAAGATTGTGTCTCTACATGGCATGTCGGTATCTATTGTATCTGATAGAGATACTAGACAACAATCATTAGGCACGAGATTAAACTTTAATACGGCTTACCATCCTCAGACTGATGGGCAAAGTGAGAGTACTATCCAAACTTTGGAAAACATGCTTAGAGCATGTATGATTTATTTAGGTGGAAGTTGGGATGACCACTTACCCCTAATAGAATTCTCTATAATAATAGTTATCATACGAGCATCAATGCTGATCCTTTTGAAGCCTTGTATGGGAGAAAATGTAGAACACCTGTTTGTTGGGCTGAAGTTGGGGAAGCCCAATTACTAGGACCATAAATTGTCCCGGAAACTACGAATAAGATTGTGCAAATTCGTGATAGACTCAAAGGTGCCCGTGATAGGTAGAAGAGCTATGCTGACAAGAGGCTTAAACCTCTTAAGTTCCAATTAGGGGACAAAGTCATGCTAAAAGTATCACCTTGGAAAGGTGTAATACGATTTGGAAGGAAGGGCAAGTTAAGCCCAAGATATATTGGACCATTCGAGATAATCAAATTTGTCGGCGATGTAGCTTATAAGCTTAAGCTTCCAGAGGAGCTTAGTGGAATACATGATGTATTCCACATTTGTAATATTAAGAAATGTCTAGCCGATGAGTCGCTAGCAATGTCACATCATGATATGCAAATTGATGAAAACTTGAGGTCCGTTGAGAAACCGATTTCGATCGAGGATCGACAGATCAAAAAGCTCTGAAGGAAATTTATACCTATAGTAAAGGTTAAGTGGGAAGCCCTTCAAGTCCCCGAGTATACATGGGAGGTTGAGTCCATTATGCGACAAAAGTACCCCCATCTTTTTGAATAAAATCTCGAGGTCGAGATTTCTTTTAAGGGGGTAAAGATGTAACACCTCGTAAAATCGTGTCCAATAATATAGCGACACGTGTCATACGTTTTTATTTAGTCTAATAAGGACTAAAAGTGTCAACATTCTTGAAATGAGCCTCTGAGTGACCCTTTAGTGGCAACATGCTTAAACTAAGCCTCTGAGTGACCCATTAGTGTCAACATGCTTAAACTAAGCCTCTGAGTGACCTATTAGTGTCAACATGCTTAAACTAAGCCTCTGAGTGGCCCTTTACGTAGTCCTAGCTCTCATATGAGCCATTTGTTGGACGAGAGGGATTAACTGTGTAAATCGGTAAAAGTTGGAAGATTGAAGGGTTAAAAGTGTCAACATGTTAATTTATACCTCTAAGTGACCTTTTAACAAACCGAGAGCTTGCCAATCTCCGGGCATACTCCCAGGAACGCCAAATATTGGTTAAGGAGGGCTAAATATGCTTATAAAGGTGTCTTAGGAGTTTAATAAGTTCAAGGGCTAAATGTGACAAAGTTTAAAAGTTTCCATGGACCGCTCGCGGGCCGCGAGAGACAAGGCCTGGTCTCTCGCGTGCCGCCAGAAGGCTGTTACTAAAGAAAATTTTGCTTGGCAACCACACAAATTGCCAAAAACCATTTGTTTCGAAACCATGGACTTCCAATCATCTATGCTACCGTTTAGGACACTTGTAGACACCCTCCAACATGTCACACCCCGGATTTCCAACCCAAATCCTTACACCGGTGGGACCGGGTGGGGAGTATTGTGACGTCAGTTGATAACATCATAGTCAATCAAACACGGCACCACGGAAGTCTTGGAGTAAAATTACTATAACCGAATGTCCGAAATACAAATTAATATACAGGCTCGTAATAGAAGATTCACAGGCGGCTCATAAAATGTACAAAGAAAGAATATAAACAGACTTTAGGGCAGATCTAAGGGTTTGCAAGATCCTCTTATTCACTACCGAGCAGCTTCCGGCCTATTTCGTATTGTACCTACAAGCTTAGTCTTTTAAAAATACGTTAGCTTTCGCTGGTAAATACACCCAACTGACTCATTTTGAAAACATTTTTAAAATTTGATTTAAGTGCACAGGGCACAAATCTTTTATAACCTGGGAAAGTTACTTTGTAACCTTGTTAACAGATTCATATGTTTGTCCATACATACAGGGCCCAGTACAGAGACCGAGACATGATTAAATACACGCCACTTAGAACTCACAGAGGAGTTATCCCCAATGTCTTGGGTAATTTGCATTTGAGCGTCTGTCAGGTGTATGCCTACACCCCGTGCTAAGGTCGTGGCCATTATCTAATGTAATGAGCCGAGGATATCCAGGACATGGTAATTTAACCCCTGATGTTTAAGTTATCAAACAAAACTGATTAAAATAGAATATGCGGATTTACTAGCCACAATCCGGCATTCGATTGATCCCATTTCTGACCAAGCGTTAATAATTTACCGTATCCCAAGCCCGTATAGGGAAAATAAGTCAAGAGTATTTACCTGAGCAAATCTTGATTTTTAAAATGCAAGGTTTAGTATCTCAACTATATCCAAAATGAATTAAGTGCAGATAGCATTTACCAGAAGGCTCTAGTCTGGATTATGGCATAAGCAAACCAATTAAATACTAACGGTCTTATTTAAGTCATAGACTTAGACCGGATTAAGATATATAACGCTTGATTAAACGATGATCGGATATAATGTAGTTTAAACCCGACAAGTACTTTGACTTGCATAATATGGGTAAACTATAAAAATTATGGATTTTGAAACTTAAATGACCAGGTTAAACCGTCACGGTTACTTTCCGTAAAATAGTTACATATACTTAACCGTGCGCATATTAGAGATATCGGGTAACCGTATAAGTCATGGACAAGTTCTATATGCCATTATACTTTAAATAAGTTGTAATATCAGTAGGATATCAACTTATGCCGTTAAGGTTTTAAAATGAAATTATGCCTCATAAGGGCATTTTGGTAATTTTATATTGTACAAAAAGGAACTTGATTCTAATTTAATGTTATAACTATAAGTATTCTGAAAAAAAAAACTTACTTATGATATAATATCAGTAGGATATCAATTATATGTGTAGTTTATCTTTTATGACCAAACTATGCACCGAAAGGGCATTTTGGTCATTTTACACATAGTTTATAAATTATTTGGGATTCTGAGTTTATATCTTGTACCTACTATAAAAATGTTTTAAAAAGAAGTTTTAAAATCAGTAGGTAACAAATCTCGGTCAATTAGTATGGTTTAAAACCATACTATGCGTCGAAACGGCGCTTATATCGAAAAATGACGTCATATGCGATATTTACGAAAACTGATGTTAGGGTTAGATTAAAATGTTTTAGATATGCTATTTAATATAACATATCAGTAGGATAAAGATTTACCTTAAAAAGATTATATTAAAACCATTTTATGAGCATAAGGGCTAAATTGTCATTTATCGACATAATTTAAGGACCTGCTTGTAAACTCAGTTTATAATCTGATTTAGACATCCAATTAATCCTACTTATAATATTATATCAGTAGGAAACTTATTTTCAAGTTCATTACCATTAAAACTATGATTTATGCAAAAAGTGCATTTTAGTCAAAAATGGCATAATTATGGAAATTGCGCATAAACTTAGATTCTGATTATGATCATGTAATATAACCTCCGAGGGTTATGCTACATTATATTACGTTCATAATGCAAATTTAGATCAGTAGCTAACTAATCTAAATCGGGTCAGAATCAAAAGTCAAAGCAGAAGTCAAACTTCGTGACTTTCGGTTGCGAACCGACCCTAGAACTGAAATTGACGAGCCGAACATGTTCTTACATGTTCTAATAATTATTACCAACTTGTGTAAGTATCAAAACAGGTTTCATAAAATATATAAGACCAATTTGTGATTTTTATGCAAAATGACATGTTTGACTTTTTAATATCATAACTTTGACCCGTCAATTGGTCTAGCAAATGTGATCTTCAGGAGGTGCCCTTTAAAGGGACTAATACCTACCTTATTACGATCACTTAGCCATGTTCGTTACGAACAATGGCTAGACCATAGTGGTCTTAACCGAAAGTCAAAGCGTTTTCCATAAAACGCTTGACTTTTGGCTATAAAAGCCTATAAACGAAAATGCACAAGGAAGGAACACTTACAAGAGGTTCTTAGGATGCAATAGAACTAAGTTGGATGCTCCTTTCAGTTAGGAACTTCCAGAGGAGGGAGAAGAGTTATGAATAAGAAAGGTACAAGTTCAAATAATGAACTTGGGCACCTATTTATAGTTGGAGAATTCAAAGGAGGTGATACCAGGTGTTTTAGGGGCGTAAGAGGGAGCTTACAAGTGTCCTAAAACTTGGCATAGCTGATTGAAAGCCCATAGTTTCGAAAAATGGTTTTTGGCAATATGTGTGGAGGCCAAGCAAACTTTCTGCAGACACAGGCCTCTTGTGCCCTGCGAGGCACAGGCCTTGCCTCTCGCGCCCCGCGAGCGCCTTTTGTTAGATTTTAAAATTTGCCACATTTAGCCCCTCAACTTAATAAATTCCTTTAAACCTTCTAAAACACCTTTTAGCACTTTTAGCCCTCCGTAGCCAATACTTAGTGTACCCGAGATTATGCCCGGACATTGTCGAGCTCTCAGTTCATTAAAAGGTCACACAGAGGTATAACTTACCATGTTGACACTTTTATTCCCTCCATTGTCCAACTTTTATATAATAACGGATTTAATCCCTCTCGTCCAACTAATGGAACATATGAGAGTTAGGACTTCGTAAAAGATCACTCAGAGGCTCGTTATAAGCATGTTGACTCCTATGCAACTTAGAGGCTGGACATGTTGACACAATGGTCACTCAGAGGCCAAGTTTTAAGCATGTTGACACTAATGGTCACTCAGAGTCTATGTTTTAATCATGTTAACACTAATGGTCACTCAGAGGCTATGTTTTATGCATGTTGACATCAGAAGATCACTCAGAGACTTAGTTTGAGCATGTTGACGCTTTTAGTCCCTATTAGTCTTTAATAGACTTAAAAATAAAATACAATACGTGTCGTTATATTATTGGACACGATTTTACAAGGTGTTACATCCTCACCCCCTTAAAAGAAATCTCGACCTCGAGATTTTATTCAAGAAGATGGGGGTATTTTTGTCGCATAGTGGACTCAACCTCCCATGTATACTCAGGACCTCTAAAGGCGTCCCATTTGACCTTAACTATAGGTATAAATTTCCTTCGGAGCTTCTTAACCTATCGATCCTCGATCAAAATTGGTTTCTCAACGAACCTCAGGTTTTCATCTATTCGCACATCCTTGTGCGACATTGCTAGCGACTCATCGGCTAGACATCACGGATACCACTAAGCTCCTCTAGCAATCTGAGCTTATAAGCTACAGTGCCGACACATTCGACTATCTCGAATGGTCCGATATATCTTGGGCTTAACTTGCCCTTTTTCACAAAGCGCATCACACATTTCCAGGGTGACACCTTCAACATGACTTTGTCCCCTACTTGGAATTTAAGAGGTTTTCGCCTCTTGTCAGCATAGCTCTTTTGCTTATATCTGGCAGCTTTGAGATGATCACAGATTTGCACAATCTTTTCCGTGGTCTCCAGGACAATCTCCGGTCCTGATAGTTGGGCTTCCCCAACTTCTGCCCAACACACGGGCGTTCAGCACTTTCTCCCATACAAGGCCTCAAAAGGAGCAGCCTTGATACTTGTATGATAACTATTATTGTAGGAGAATTCTATTAGGGGTAAGTGGTCATCCCAACTTCCACCTAAATCAATCACACATGCCCTAAGCATGTCTTCCAATGTCTGAATAGTACGCTCACTTTGACCATCAGTCTGTGGATGGTAAGTCGTACTAAAGTTTAATCTTGCGCCTAAAGATTTGTAAGTCCCGATTCTCCGGATCTATGAACAATATCATACAATCACCAAGGATGGGTGGAATCCAAACTTGGTGATCTTCAAGAAAACTGAAAAGATGAAGAACAACACGAATCAACTTTAACACCTTGCACACGATTCTATTACTTAAACAAGCAAAACCGTCTGGTACAAGATGGAGGCTCTCTCTAGAGAAATCCCAAAAGTCTTAACCCTAGAAATGAATAAGCTTAGCTTATATACCTAGGGTAAGGCATGTCCCTCATGGGCTTGCTTGGCCCACATGGCTTATGGCATACCCAAATAACCTATAAAGGTCCAAACCTAATACAAACTAACCCAGTTAATCCTAGTTAACTACCATAGACCGTTGCATATATTTGATGCTTCAGTCTCACACTTCTAGGACCTAACAGTCTCCCCCTAGACTGATGCATCAAATTGTCTTGATAGCATAAATTCAGCAACGTCTTCAACAAAGACTATGATTGTCGCTATGTTGTAAGTGTTGTGGAAGTCAGTCTCATACTTCTTGGACCTCACACTTCAACAAACTCTCAGCACTGGGTCTCTTTCTTCATCTCTTGTGGTTAGCTTCATATCAGGATCTTGATCAGCTTTGCTTGAAACATCTTTGTCAAAAAGAATGTGAGAGGAGGAACCTCAGCAGCTCTTTTCTTCTTTAATCATTCTCTTTCAAGAAAGCATGTTCTCATGTACTTCTTCAAATATACTATCACTGTCAGACGATGACTAGCATCTGGTTCTTCTGACCCAGGTGCACTTGTTGTTGTGATGCTTCATGCTTTGTCGGCAAGTAACAACATCTCAATTTTTAACAACCCCTGTTTCTTGATCTAAATCAAGATCTGCACAATTCTCAGAAATTTATAAGCAAACATTCTTATGCAACAGGGAGAGTACCGCATGAACACTTGGTACATCCAAGTACTTGTACTCGGATCGAAATTCAAATTTCTTTCATCTTTTGATGATTAGTCAAATCTTCAAGAACGGTTAATATTTTTAATAAAACAAATAAAGCACTCTATTTTTGGATTTTTGAATTTTCTATTTTTTATTTTTTTTAAATATAAGAATATAAACAGAAACACAAATAAACAAAGAAACTAACTCAATAGTTACAATTATACAATAGCAATGGGATCAAAATCGTTTTCAGGCAGACCAAGGAACACTTTTCAGTACGAACTTATTTAGACTGGTCTAAATGATTGCCAATATGTTTATCCACTTAAACTTTAACACTCAACTTTCATTTTTCAACTTCGTGATATGCTTAAGGTAGTATTATACTATAATATCCGTGTGTCCCATACCATGACATACCCCCGCGATCAAGGTAAGCCCAACGATTCATCGTAGCAGGTGAGTATACTGAGATCATCCTTTATCTTTTACAACGTCAGACTATAGGTGAACAGGTCAGTACTTTCGTACAACAGAGTGACCAATATTATCTGACGAGGGTTAGGCAAATACCTTATGTGGTACGTAGGAATTCATGGAATTTTCTCATGATGAGATTTCCTTTCTTTTAAGGGTTTGGCCCTTCTATTTTGGCTCTTTTAAGAATATCCTGACTGTGCCTAGGTCTGTATATAATCTGGATGCAATAGAAGGGCAGCCAAGATATCCCCGGATGACTCAACAGCATAAAGACCCGAAACTTCAGATCTTGGCTATCTATCAATGCAGGATTTAAGACCATAAAATCATACGCCAATGGTATGTTACCCACTAGATACATAGTTCGTTATGTTTATATCACTTAGTATCTTTTAATCACTTTGAGCGTTAAGCCTACCGACATATCACATTAGATCCTAGTCTTTTTAGCTACGACACCTTACATGTGTCAGCCACACCCTTGATCACGAATATTCATTTCATTTCCCTTTAATGCAAAAAGACCTTTTGTATTTTTTTAGTTTTTCAAATGTTTTTGTATTTTTCTGATTTTCTCCCCCTCAAACAATACATATATACATATATCACTCTCTTCCCCCCTAAATTTGTGCATCATACTTTATGCACAAATTTACCTAATAAAGAAAACGCATGTATGAAGTTTTAACGAAAGAAGAGGAAAATATTTTTGTTGTTTTTGCTTAACCATTCCGTCATTAGATTAAAAACTAATCAATTTCAAAATTAAAGCACGGAATTTAAATTGTACCTTTTCGCTGATCTTTGCTTACCGCATCTCCTCCAAAGGAAACATTACACTCGTAAAAAAATTTAACCTTTTGCAACAGTGAGATGTTTTCCAATATGTCCCTAGAACAACCACTATCAACATTCCAGAGATTGTCAACAACTCCTCCTTGGTTGTTCCTGAAAAATAAGGAGAGTAGTAAGACAGTGGGACCCAGGCCATCGTGGTCCTGGGTTTCCCTGAAGCATCAAAATAAGATACTTCTTTTAGACACAAGTCCCCTTTTATTTTTAGGATTGGTGATGTGCTGTCACTTTAGATTTAGGTTTCCAAATCTGTTTCATTTTAACAAACGCGGCTGTTGCCTTTGATTGAGCAACTTTGGCTGCTTCAGGTTTAGTCTTTTTAGAAAAAGATTTTTGTTTCTGAACAAGCTTGCGTTTGTTTTTGGCAACATTCTAATCCCCATCAGATGGTTTAACCTTGGGATTCACATTCTTCATTGCCTTAGGTGATGATACCTTCGTCGGCTTCGAATGATTGTTATCCTTAGGTGTAACCTTCTGATTTTGAACATGATACGGAACATGGGAACTGTGTGTGCAGTTTCGACCAATGTGACCAGGAATGCCGCAATTGAAGCACATTTGTCTTTTCACATGTAAAGCATTCTGATCAGCTTGATTTGCTCGTGTAGGCCTTGAAGGATGAACTGATCCCTTCTGTGCTTGATATCCTTGCACATTTCTTGCAGGCGAAGATGAATTTGGATGTTTGTACTTGTCGTTTGCAAGGGCGTTCTTCTGTTGTGGAGATTTCTTTGTATTCTTCTTCGTTTGTTTAGACTGCAAGTCTTATTCAGAAATCTCCCCAACCTTTCCAAAAGATTTGCTAGCACGGTCAAAAGCATATTTTTCACATTTGCCATTAAAGACCGGCTTAACAAAAGCACTTTTCACAACACTAGCCTTGTGAGGGCTATTGTTGCCCACTGACGATTTTGGAGAGCGTGACTGTCCTTGACGTTTGGACTTTTGCTTTCTTCGTCTCCGATTTACTCGTTTCTGCTCTTGTAGCTTGCTCTGAACCTTTTCATCTGAAGCAGAAGGTTCAGTTTGTTCGGTTCGCGCACTTGGAGCCTTGTTCACGTCAGCTCTCTCTTCATCAGCCGAATCTTTAGAAGAGTCAACAGAACCAGATGGTTCCCGTGTGTCTGACGTATAATCACTTGGTTTGCCGTACACCATATGTTGTGCTTTGTCAATATCTTCGTCGGTTTCAGGCATTGTTGTGTAGTTGTGATTATACGGTGAGGCAACCTGATTGAATCCCAAACCCTTCCCTTTGTTCCCCTTATATGCCGGCTGCAGATTGCACACGTCTTGAACAATCTTGCTGGGTGTATCAAACTTCTTTATATTAACTTCATTTTGTTGATATTTTCCAGTATGAAGTCCCAGCTCAACTCTTACCAAGTCGCATTCCATGGTTTTTGAATCTAATCTGGTATTGTAATCATGGACCCAACATTTTTGTTGATTTACGTCCTGGTGGAGCTGAGCTATGTCTTTCTTTTGTGCTTCAACCTTTTCTGTGAGTAACTTGTTACTTTCTTGAAGGCTGATGCACTGAGCCTTTGCATTGTTCTATTCATCGGCCATTTTGGAATTAAGAGCCCTGAGTTGAGCAACCCTATTCCTGCAAGGTTCAATGCACAAAAGATAGTTGACTGTGTCAATGGGTGAGCTTGATTTGTCAGCGTGAGTTTGGGCTTGAGGTCGAGTTTAGGGTGCTGGGCTGCTGATTGCTGCTTTCTGGGCTTGAGGTTTCTGTTCGAACACCTTTTCAGGATGAGACTTTATAGATTTAGCGTATAGATCTTGGAGATCTTGGTTTGATTGTAAATGATCCCATAACCAAGATACAAAGGAGTCTTTGTCATCACCCAAGACACCATTCATCTCATCTCTCACTTCCTCTTTTCACCTCCCACATTCAAGCAAACGCATCACATAGTCGGCAACCGGATCAACATTGTAGTCTCCAACAAACTCATTCATTTTTTCCTTCACTTCATCCCGCAGGCTCGGGTTTTGATTTTGTGCTGGACTGAAAACGGTGTTCGAGTGCTAAGCTTAAGCTGTAAACATCTTCGGATAAACGAAACCGTACCGGTAAACACGATAAAAACTGTTCGAAACCTGTTTTTACCAAAATGTACCTTTAAACTCGTCTCTCCGATACGAATCCAATGATAAAAACTGTTCAAAACATGTTTTTACCAAACTGTTCGAAACCTTTTTTTTCCCTAAAAATCACCCAAGTCTAACTGTGCAACGAGTTTATTAAGATTGTCTGTGGATCAAATTATGTGTATGAGAACGTTTAACTCCAGTTACGTCAGCTGGTTAACTTTCAACCTTTAAGGGTACAACTATGAACAGTACCGGATTATGAACAGTAACTCGGATTAACAATCCAAGATGGAATCCGGAAACAGTGATCTGAGATGGTAATTTGCAACAGTGATCCGAGATGCAATCCGAGATGAGAGAATCCGAAATAGAAAATCTAGTCTGGAATGAAACCCTGATCCGGAATGAAAGACCAAGTCTGGAATGAAGACCAAATCCAGAATGAAGATCAAATCCGGAATGAAGACCAAATCCGGAATGAAGACCAAATCCGAAATGAAGATCAAATCCGGAATGAAGAATCGTTATTTGAAATCAACCGTATTTCGATCCGGATTGCAAGAGATCCGGATAAAGTTGTTGAGAAAGTTGATGAACAGTAGTCCGGAATGAATCCGAGATGGAATCTCCTTCATGTTCTTCGGGATCTTCAACGAATTTGAATCCGAAATTCAACAGATTAATCTGAAATCAATCCGAATTGCAGCAGAATGATCCGAAATCTGTCCGAAATGTAACCAGAAATCCGAAATCCCTGAATGTTGATCCGAAATGCTTGAATCTTCTTCGTGTTCTTCGTTTTTTCAGCAGAAACAGAAAAGAATCAGTGTGATATCAGATCTGAGCCTGAAAATAGGTTCAACAGGCTCTGATACCACTTGTAAGTCCAGATTCTCCGGATCTATCAACAATATCACACAATCACCAAGGATGGGGGAATCCAAACTTGGTGATCTTCAAGAAAACTGAAAAGATGAATAACAACACGAATCAACTTTAACACCTTGCACATGATTCTATTACTTGAACAAGCAAAACCGTCTGGTACAAGATGGAGGATCTCTCTAGAGAAATCCCAAAAGTCTTACCCTAGAAATGAATAAGCTTAGCTTATATACCTAGGGAAAGGCATGTCCCTCATGGGCTTGCCTATGGACTTGCCTGGCCCACATGGCCTATGGCATACCCAAATGACCTATAAAGGTCCAAACCTAATACAAACTAACCCAGTTAATCCTAGGTAACTACCATAGACCGTTGCATATATTTGATGCTTCAGTCTCACACTTCTAGGACCTAACAAGATTGTTGGAAACTTTTCCAAAAGTGAGAGGTATATCTAGTATCTCTATCAGATACAATAGATACCGGAACACCATGTAGAGACACAATCTTGTCCACATACAACTTAGCCAATTTGTCTGAATTATGTGTTTCCTTAATTGGCAAGAAATGTGCTGACTTAATCAACTTATCTACTATAACCCAAATCATGTCCTTACCACATTTGGTCTTAGGTAACTTGGTAATCAAGTCCCTTGTTACCATTTCCCATTTCCAAGTTGGAATTTTGAGCTGTTGCTGAACACCTGACGGCTTCTGGTGTTCGGCTTTAACTTGCGAACACGCCAGACACTTAGCTATATAAGTGGCTATGGATTTCTTCAAACCCATCCACCAATAATTCTTCTTCAGATCTTGATACATTTTATCACCACCTGGGTGAACTGAGTATCTTGAGTTATGTGCTTCTTGGAGGATTAGATCTCTAAGTCCTCCAAAGATTGGAACCCAGATTCTATCATTAAATCTAAGGATTCCATCCTTTCCATGCGCTAACTGATCAACAGTTCCGCCTAATCCTTCATTAGGAGCATTGGCCTCTAATAAGGCTTGCTTTTGAGCATCTAATAGCTTCTCACTTAAGCTATTTCTGAGCTGAATGCTCTTGGCATTAATCCTTATAGGTTTAACCCACTCCTTGCGACTTAAGGCATCCGCAACTACATTTGCCTTGCCTGGATGGTAGCGAATCTCGCAATCATAATCATTAAGCGTTTCCATCCGTCGGCGTTGTCGCATGTTCAATTCCTTCTTATTGAATAGGTGCTGGAGAGTTTTATGGTCTGTGTATATAATACACTTTGTACCATATAAGTAATGTCTCCACAGTTTTAGTGCAAACACAACGGCACCCAGTTCCAAATCATGGGTGGTGTAATTCCGCTCGTGCACCTTTAACTGGCGTGATGCATAGGCAATCACCTTGCCTTTTTGCATTAGCACACAGGCCATGCCAGTGTGCGATGCATCACAGTAGACTACAAATTCCTCAATACCCTCAGGTAGAGATAACATGGGAGCATTGCTCAACTTGTATTTAAGAATCTCAAAGGATTCTTGTTGTTTCGGACCCCAATTAAATTTAATATTCTTACGGGTTAAGGTAGCCAAAGGAGTGGCTATCCTCGAAAAGTTCTCAATGAACCTCCTATAGTAACTAGCCAATCCTAGAAAACAAGGGCACTTCCCAATTCATTATGGCTTCTATTTTGGTGGGATCCACTTGGATACCACGCTCACTTACGACATGTCCAAGAAATTGGACTTCTCTAAACCAAAACTCACACTTAGAGAACTTAGCATAAAGTTTCTCTTGCCTTAGCAATTCTAAGATGCACCAAAGATGTTGCTCGTGATCAGCTTGATTACAAGAGTAGATAAGTATGTTGTCTATGAAGACAATGACAAACTTATCTAAATACGGTTTGCAGACCCTATTCATGAGATCCATGAATGCTGCTGGTGTATTTGTGAGCCCAAAAGGCATCACTAGGAACTCAAAATGACCATATCGGGTCCTGAAGGCAGTCTTAGGAACATCATCATTTCTAACCTTCAGCTGATGATATCCAGATCTTAAATCAATCTTGGAGAAATAACTCACCCATTGAAGTTGGTCGAATAAATTGCCGATCCTGGGCAATGGATAACGGTTCTTGATTGTTATGTTGTTCAGCTCAAAGTAATCAATGCGCATTCGCATTGAACCATCTTTCTTCTTAACAAAGAGGATAGGAGCTCCCCAAGGTGAGGAACTAGGCTGTATAAAGCCTTTCTGTAAGAGTTCATCTAAATGTGTCCTCAATTCCTTCATTTTTATTGGTGCTAGCCTATATGGTGCTCTGGCAACAGGTGCTGATCCTGGCAGGATATCAATTCTAAATTCTACTTGCATGTCTGGAGGCAGATCTGGTAGTTCTTCAGGGAATACATCGGGATACTCTGAAATGACTGGGAGGTCTTCAATGCTCGACTTAGGCTTGTTGATAGTGACTTATGCCATGTAAATGACACAACCTCTTCCTAGACACTTAGATGCTTTAAATAGCGACACCTTGTCTGGCAATCCATAGTGTGAATCTCCAAGGATGGTGAGCATTTCACCCGATGGGGTTTTGATTTCGATGAGTTTCTTATCACAGGCGATGGGGCTTGGTTATGGGATAACCAATCCATGCCTAAGACTACATCGAACCCCGCCAATTTCATTAGCAAAAGAGAGATAGGAATAAAATGATTCTTAATGGATATAGAACATCCATCAAGAATGGAAGATACTGATTCTAAACTTCCATCAGCAAGTTCTATCTCATAAGTTTTATCTAGAGTTCTTATGGCAAGTTTAATAGTTTACTAAACTTATAGTCAACAAAAGATCTATCTGCACCTGAATCGAAAAGAACTCTAGCATAAATATCGTTAATGAGGAATGTACCTATTATGACATTATTGTCATTAACACCTCTCTTGCAGTCATCTGGAATGCATGAGCATTCCCCTTCTTGGCCTCTCCAGGCTTCGCATTATTATTCTTAAGAATCTTAGGGCAGTTAGTCTTAATATGCCTTTTTTCATTGCAGACGTATCAAACGACATCTTTAAGATCCTTGCATTTTGGGGTCTTACGTCCCTTTCTCTTACAAATACAACAGGGTTTAATCTGGGGGTCGGTATTGCATTGCCCCCAATGCCTGCGGTTACAGGTTTTGCACAAAGGTCTATCATCAGACCTGTGCTGGTTCTTCTTGAACCCAAAATTTCCTTTCTTTTTAAACCTTTAGGAGTTATTATCCTCCCGTTTTCTTTTCCCGTCAGTCTCAAACTTAACTTACTTCTGCCTCACCAAATCTAATGTAAGGGAGAGGGATAGGTCAACAGCAGACCTATAGGTACTAGGCTTAGCAACCTTTACCATTCCCTTTATCTCGGGAGCTAACCCATTAATAAAACGAGCAATGCGTTTGGTTTCAGGGGTGATCAGATAGGAAACTAACCTAGATAGGGAATTGAAATTGGAAATATACTTCCGACAGTCTAGGTTATTCATAGTGAGGGTCAGGAAATCTGACTCTATCTTCTCCACCTCGTGAGATGGGCAGTAAGTTTCCTTAACAAGGTCCATAAACTTGGACCATCCCAGATTATACAGGTGTACCTTACCTGTAGATTGGATCATGGCTTTCCACCATATTAGAGCATCGCCCTTGAAGGATTGTGATACATACTTGACCACATCCTTATCAGCACAGCTGCTGATATCTACGATTGTCTCCATTTCATCCAGCCGCTTTAAGGCTTCCACAGCTCCTTTCTCCCCATTGAAGTCTCGGGGCTTGCAAGAGACGAAATACTTATAGGTACATCCATCTTTAAAAGAACGGGACCTATCAGCAAAATCTATTTTCTTTGGTTCACTCTTCGCATTCGAAGAGTGAACTGAGCTCTCCTTATGAGCTGAGGATGGGGTAATCGATAATGGTCTAGAGTGAGTAGCACTCGACTCTTTAAGCTTTTCTATGGCCTTTCCCATGGCCTTTTCAACAGCCGCATCAATGCGAGCTTCAAATTATCGTTATTAATATCTCTGTTTTCGGCTTTGTTAGAATCAACATCCCGGTGGCTAGTTTGCGCCTCATCCGAGTTAGCCATCTTTGAGCTTTGGTTCCATACACCAATAGAAACTTCACTTAGCCATGGTATATCAACCATATTGGCTTTAAACATTGGATATAACAATCTATTGCCTAAACTAGTGTGAATAACATCATAACTCTTAGGCTTAACATATCTATATTTGGCATAGGTCTTAATAGGACCATCAAAGGCAAATAAAGAATTGGACATAGTCCATATATTACTAGATAGTGGATCGCATCATAATTGACAATTATATTTATCTCATAAGCTTTTCACGAAGGACACAAAATTTATGGCACAAAGGCCTGTCACTAATGGACATAAAATATGGCAAATAGGCATGTCACTAATGGACATAAAATATGGCACATAGGCCTGTCACTAATGGACATAGAACTTGGACAGGGGGTTATATTAACCGCAGCTGTCGTTGTCATTTTTGACAATATAATATTGCTCAAAGGCAAATCATCACTAAATGGATGTTTAATCATAGCCCCAAGGGTAATACATCATTATTGGATGTTTTATCATATCCCCAAGGGTAATACATCACCATTGGATGTTTAATCATAGCCCCAAGGGCAATACATCACTAATAGATGTTTAATCATAGCCCTAAGGGCAATACATCACTAATGGATGTTAAATCATAGCCCCAAGGGCAATACATCACTAGTGGATGTTTAAATCATAGCCCAAAGGGCAATACATCACTAATGGATGTTTAATCATAGCCCCAAGGGCAATACATCACTAATGGATGTTTATTATTATCATCACATTGATGATACCAATCGAGATCACATTAATCACAAAGGCTATATATTAGGTTTTTAGGACATAGTCCATTTACCCAGATGGTTAGTGTGGTTCCTCAAGTCACACTACCCGGAGTATGAACATTCCTGAATGCTAACATAAGAGTACCTTAATGGTTGATTAATAGTCCTGGTCGCATTGACCTTAATGACTTGGAGGCTTGAACTTAGTCCACCACCTCTTGATAGAAGGATAACTTCCTTAACTATCATGATAGAAGACCCCTTCGTCCTTAACTATCATTTATAAGTTGGCCAAATATGTCTGTGCCACTTGGCTAATCAAAACCATTAAGATTTTTTTTGGAATTATATCGCAGAGCATAAATTTCGAGTAAAATTAAGACGCTCGTTTGAAGAGGATGAATACATATATATAATTCCAAAAATACTTCATTAAATTTCAAATAGAAATTACAATACTAGAATCAGTGAAACAAACTGCCCATGCAAGGACTTAAAGAAATAAAAATCCACACAGGGACTAAAGAAATAACAATGTCCTTGCAGGGACTACATATAATTAGAAGAGACTTCACTCGTCCTTCTTTCCCTTGACCAACTTGGAGAGTTTCTTGAAGAACTTGTTTGTCTTCTTCTTTGTTTTCTCCGCTTGCTGCTGCATTTCTTTCATCCATTCCAAGGCCTCATTAATGGCCTCGAGTAGCGGCGGAGGTTGAGGTTGTGGTTGTGGTACACTAGGGTATTGATACCCATAACTTGGATATCCAGTAGGTGGATAAGCAGGTGGGAAAGGAGACGGGTAAAGTGTGTTATGCATGACCGCTTGCATGTATGGGTCATGTGACCATGCTTGGTAATTAATTGGTGTAGACGGGTTAAAAGGATCATATCCAGTATTATCTGGATATGTTGGAATTGGGTTATTATAACCCGATGGTGGTGGTTGAACTGCAGGTGTTGGTGTTGACTCCACCACAGGTGAGGTATTAGAGGGTCCAACCATTTGTGGGTCCTCTTGAATTGTGGGGTAGGAGTTGGATAAAAGTGGCAGCAATTCCAACCTTTGACCTGCACGTACCGGCATACATGCTCCACGCTTCCTCCTTGGTGGTTCGGGTGGTGGTTGAGGTTGGTCCATCGGTTCCATGTGGACGTCTTCTTGTATAGGAGGTGTTTGGGAATGATGGGAAGGAGTGTTGGCGAAGGTAAATTGGCCGCAGTATTGGTCTGACTCATTAGGACCTTGGTAAGGCGATCCGGCATAAGAGTCGAATCGCTTGAGATTTCTATGGGATGCGTATGCGATCCCGACGGTGGCATCTCCGGGGTGGAGTCTTCGTCCATGGGGTTTGGTTGGTCCTACTAATTTTGATCGGCTGGAGGTGTATTTAGGTATTGGTTTGGATTAAACTCATCGTGGTAAGAATGATGAGAGTGATGGGAGTGGTGAGAGTGGTGTGAATGGTACGAGTGGTAAGAACTTTGAGTGTGGGTAGGTGAATGTTGGGCAAATGGCCATGAATCTCCCGAGTCCTCATAGGGGTTCGGGTGATGTTGATGTGGGGGAATATGTCCTGAAGGTCCTCCCCTCATTGGTCCTTTTCCTCTTCCTCGTACACGTGGCGGCATTTTCCTATTTAAAAATCAATTCAAAAAACAATACTAATAACTTAATAATGAAATGAGTAATCCTAGATCAATGCCTAGACTCGGAAGTCTAAGGAATGTGCACTGAGATTAAACACAAGAAGGATAGTGTTTAATTCTCTCAAACGTTGGCACTGATACCAACCTGTCACACCCCGGATTTCTAACCCAAATCCTTACACCGGGGGGCCCGGGTGGGGAGTATTGTGACATCAGTTGATAACATCATAGTCAATTAAACACGGCACAGCAGAAGTCTTGGAGTAAAATTACTATTACAAACCGAATGTTCGAAATATAAATTAATATACAGGCTTGTAATAGAAGATCCAAAGGCGGATCATAAAATGTACAAAGAAAGAATAAAAAAAACAGACTTTAGGGCAGATCTAAGGATTTGCAAGATCCTCTTATTCACTATCGAGCAGCCTCCGACCTATTTCGTATTGTACCTGCAAGCTTAGTCTTTTGAAAATACGTCAGCTTTCGTTGGTAAATATTTGAAAACATTTTTAAAATTTGATTTAAGTGCACAGGGCACAAATATTTTATAACTTGGAAAGTTACTTTGTAACCTTGTTAACAGATTCATATGTTTGTCCATACATACAGGGCCCAGTACAGAGACCGAGACATGATTAAATACACACCACTTAGAACTCACAGAGGAGTTACCCCCAACGTCTTGGGTAATTTGCATTTGAGCGTCTGTCAGGTGTATGCCTACACCCCGCACTAAGGTCGTGGCCATTATCTAATGTAATAAGCCGAGGATATCCAATACACGGTAATTTAACCCCTGATGTTTAAGTTATCAAACAAAACTGATTAAAACAGAATATACGGATTTACTAGCCACAATCCGGCATTCGATTGATCTCATTTCTAACCAAGCGGTAATAATTTATCGTATCCCAAGCCCGTATAGGGAAAATAAGTCAAGAGTATTTACCTGAACAAATCTTGATTTTTAAAATGCAAGGTTTAATATCTCAGCTGCATCCAAAATGAATTAAGTGCAGATAGAATTTACCGGAAGGCTCTAGTATGGATTATGGCATAAGTTAACCAATTAAATACTAACGGTCTTATTTAAGTCATAGACTAAGACCGAGTAGTGTACAGGATCAAGATGTATAATGCTAAACAATGATCGGATAGAATGTAGTTTAAACCTGACAAGTACTTTGACTTGCATAATATGGGTAAACTATAAACATTCTGGATTTTGAAAATTAAATGACAAGGTTAAACCCGTTACGGTTAATTTCCATAAAATAGTTACATATACTTAACCGTGCGCATATTAGCGATATCGGGTAACCGGATAAGTCATGGACAAGTTCTATATGTCATTATACTTTAAATAAGTTGTAATATCAGTAGGATATCAACTTATATACCCGTTAAGGTTTAAAATGAAATTATGCCTCACAAGGGCATTTTGATAATTTTATATTATACAAAAAGGAACTTGATTATAATTTAAAGTTATAACTATAAGTTTCTGAAAACAAAATAACTTATTTATGATATAATATCAGTAGGATATTAATTATATGTGTAATTTATCTTTTATGACCAAATTATGCACCGAAGGGGCATTTTGGTCATTTTACACATAGTTTATTAATTATTTGGGATTCTGAGTTTATATCTTGTACCTATTGTAAATATGTTTAAAATAAGTTTTAAAATCAGTAGGTAACAAGTCTTGGTTATTTAATATGGTTTAAAACCATACTATGCGTCGAAACGACGCTTATGTTGAAAAATGACGTCTTATACGATGTTTACGAAAACTGATGTTAAAGTCAGATTAAAATGTCTTAGATATGTTATTTAATATAACATATCAGTAGATAAAAGATTTACCTTGAAAAGATTTGATTAAAACCATTTTATGAGCCATAAGGGCTAAATTGTCATTTATCGACATAATTTAAGGACCTGCTTGTAAACTCAGTTTACAATCTAATTTAGACATCCCATTTAATCCTACTTATAATATTATATCAGTAGGAAACTTATTTTCAAGTTCATTACCATTAAAACCTTAATTTATGCAAAAAGGACATTTTAGTCAAAAATGGTATAATTATGGAACTTCCGCATAAACTTAGATTCTGATCATGATCATGTAATATAATCTCAGAGGGTTATGCTACATTATATTACGATCATAATGCAACTTTAGATCAGTAGCTAACTAATCTAAATCGGGTCAGAATCGAAATTCAAACTAGTAGTCAAACTTCGCGACTTTCGGTTGCGAACCGACCCTAGAACTGAAATTGACGAGCCGAACATGTTCTTACATGTTCTAATAATTATTACAAACTTGTTTAAGTGTCAAAAAAAGGTTTCATAACATATATAAGATCAATTTGTGATTTTCCGAAAAATGGCCTCTTTGACTTTTTAATATCATAACTTTGACCCGTCAATTGGTCCAGCAAACGTGATCTTCAGGAGGTGCCCTTTATAGGGACTAACACCTACCTTATTACGATCACT
Organism: Scalesia atractyloides; assembly: GCA_947069175.1. Lineage (NCBI taxonomy): Eukaryota > Viridiplantae > Streptophyta > Magnoliopsida > Asterales > Asteraceae > Scalesia > Scalesia atractyloides. The sequence continues at coordinate 71,925,695 of CAMTDV010000001.1, forward strand.
TAGCCACGTTCGTTATGAACAATGGCTGGACCATAGTGGTCTTAACCGAAAGTCAAAGTGTTTTCCGTAAAACGCTTGACTTTTGGCTATAAAAGTCTATAAACGAAAATGCACAAGGAACACTTACAAGAGGTTCCTAGGATGCAATAGAACTAAGTTGGATGCTCCTTTCAGTTAGGAACTTCTAGAGGAGGGAGAATAGTTATAAATAAGAAAGGTGCAAGTTCAAATGGTGAACTTGGGCACCTATTTATAGTTGGAGAACTCAAAGGAGGTGATGCCATGTGTTTTATGGGTGTAAGAGGGAGCTTACAAGTGCCCTAAAACGTGGCATAGCTGATTGAAAGTCCATAGTTTCGAAAAAAATGGTTTTTGGCAACATGTCTGGAGGCCAAGCAAACTTTCTGCAGACATAGGCCTTTCGCGCTTCGCGAGAGGCACAGGCCTTGCCTCTCGGGCCCCGCGAGCGCCTTTTGTTAGATTTTAAAATTTGCCACATTTAGCCCCTCAACTTATTAAATCCGTTTAAACCTTCTAAAACACCTTTTTAGCACTTTTAGCCCTCCGTAGCCAATACTTGGCGTATCCGGGATTATGCCCGGAAATTTTCAAGCTCTCGTTTTGTTAAAAGGTCACTCAGAGGTATAAATTAACATGTTGACACTTTTAGTCCCTCCATTGTCCAACTTTTATATAATCACGGATTTAATCCCTCTCGTCCAAAAATGGAACATATGAGAGTTAGGACTTCGTAAAAGATCACTCAGAGGCTTGTTATAAGCATGTTGACTCCTATGTCACTCAGAGGTTGGGCATGTTGACACAATGGTCACTCAAATGCCAAGTTTTAAGCTTGTTGACACTAATGGTCACTCAGAGACTATGTTTTAAGCATGTTGACACTAATGTCACTCAGAGGCTATGTTTTATGCATGTTAACATCAGAAGATCACTCAGAGACTTAGTTTGAGCATGTTGACTCTTTTAGTCCCTATTAGTCTTTAATAGACTTAAAAATAAAATACGATACATGTCGTTATATTATTGGACACGATTTTATAGTGTGTTACATAACACCTGCTAATACCTGGCATCCCCTCCTTCAAGCTCTCCAACTATAAATAGGTGCTTTGGTTTATCACTTGAACTTGCACCTTTCTCATAATTCATTCTATCTCCCTCATCTGGAAGTTCCTAACTGAAAGGAGCATCCAACTTAGTTCTATTTCATCCTAGGATCACTAGTAAGTGTTCCTTTCTTTTGCATTCTCGTTTATAGGCTTTTTATAGCCAAAAGTCAAGCGTTTACGGAAAACGCTTTGACTTTCGATTAAGACCATTATGGTCCAGCCATTGTTCATAACAAAAATGGCTAAGTGATCATAATAAGGTAGGTTTTAATCCCTATAAAGGGCATCTCATAAAGATCACGTTTACTAGACCAATTGACGGGTCAAAGTTTTATTATTAAAAAGTCAAACATGCCAGATTTTGAAAATATTATAATATGAGTTTATATATGTTATAAAATAAGTTTTGAAACTCAAACAAGTTGGTAATAACTTTTAGAATATGTGAGAACATGTTCGACTCGACAATTTCAGTTCTAGGGTCGGTTCGCAACCGAAAGTCGCAAAGTTTGACTTCTGCTTTGACTTTCGATTCTGACCCGATTTAGATTAGTTAGCTACTGATCTAAGTTGCATTATGATCGTAATATAATGTAGCATAACCCCCTGAAGTTATATTACATGATCATCATCAGAATCTGAGTTTGTGCACAAGTTCCGTTATTATGCCAATTTTTTACTAAAATGCCCTTTTTACATAAAATAAGGTTTTAATCGATAACGAACTTGAAAATGAATTTAATGCTGATGTAATATCATAAGTAAGATTATTTGGGATGTCAAGTCAGTTGATATACTGAGTTTACATACAAGTTCTTGCATTATGTCGACAAATGACGATAAAACCCTTATGGCGCATAAAACAATTTAATCATACTTTTTATACCAAACCTTTTATCTACTGATGTGTTATATTAAATAGAATGTATAAAATATACAAACCTGATCTTAGCATCAGTTTTCATTAAACTTCGCACAAATCGTCATTTTTCGACATAAACGCCGTTTCGGCGCATAATATGGTTTTAAACCATATTTATCAACCAAGACTTGTTACCTACTGATATTACAACTCATTTAAAGTATTTTTACAATAGGCACATAATATAAACTCAGAATCCCAAATAAATTATCAAATTATGTGTAAAATAACCAAAATGCCTCTACGGTGCGTAGTTTGGTCTAAAATGATAAATTACACATATGATAAATATCTTACTAATATTATACCATAAATTAAATATTTTTCCAGAATACATATGATCATAACATTAATATTCAAGTTCCTTTTAAACGATATATAATTACCAAAACGCCCTTATGAGGCATAATTTTATTTTAAAACCATAACGGGCATGTAAGTTGATATCCTACTGATATTACAACTTATTTAAAGTATATGGCATATAGAACTTGTTGATGACTCGTCCGGTTACCCGATATCGCTTATATGCGTACGGTTAAGCATATGTAACTAGTTTACGAAAATTAACCGAAGCGGGTTAACGTTATCATTTTCAATCTCAAAATCCAGAATGCTTATGGTTTACCCATATTATACAAGTCATAGTACTTGTTGGGTTTAATTACATTCTATTCGGTCATCGCTTAATCTAGCGTATTATACCGTTTTTGATCCTTTATGCTAGTCGGCCTAAGTCTATGACTTAAATAAGACCTTAGCATTTTAATTGGTTAGCTTATGCCATAATCCATACTAGAGCCTTCCGGTAAATGCTATCACCACACTTATTTCATTTTAGATACGGCTGAGATATTAAATTTTGCATTTTTAAATTCAAGACTAGCTCAGGTAAATACTCTTGATTTATGTTCCCTATACGGGCTTGGGTTACGGCAAACTATTACCGCCTGACAGATGCGAATGCTAAATTATTTTTACCCACTAGTTTGGGGATAACTCTTTCGTGGGTTCATAAGTGGTGTGTACTTATAATTCTTATTCCTTTTTAGCACATATATTAATTTATCAATTAATTTGATATTATTTTTAATAATTTACAATTATAACTTTTTTCTAAAAAATTAAGTACATAGTTATATTTCATTTTTCCCTCGATTTGTTGTTATAAGTTTTGTTAAAAGCAGAGCTGTACTCAAAATAAATTATTTATTTTTATCATAAAATGGTACGATAATAAACTAAACCGTTCTAATGATTTTACTTTCTAAACAACATGCTTTATTTTCAATCACGTTTGTTATACATTATCATATGTTCGTTTTCGCCACAACGTGCGACATATGAAAACTATATTATTACTTTATTTTATATTTTATATTATTACAAAGTTGATAATATTTTGTTTTTTTAAGTTCCATATAAATTATATGTAAAATAATTTTATATTTTCTATATTAAAATATGTTAATAAATTTATTTTCATAATTTAAACTTTAATACATTAGTTTTAGCTGATTTAATTTTTTTATTAGTTTCTTATTACTAAATTATATATGTTAGAATAGATTTATTATTGTACTTTAAACTTTAATACGTTTAGTTTTCATTTGATTTGATTTGATTATTCTTTAATAACTTATTTTCCTTAAATATTATATATATATATACACATATATATATATATATATATATATATTTTGTTATTGAGGAAAAGTAACTTTATTGTGATAATAATATATAGCTTTTTATTATTATTTTTATTTAATATATTATAATATTTGATTATTATATTTACTTTTAATAACATATTTTTATTTTTATTTTTCTTTTTTTAAAACATAAATTTCCTTTACAACTTTTTTAATAATTCTTTTTCCTTTTTAGCATATATATTAATTTCTTAATTAAATTGATATTTTTTAATAAATTATGTTTATAATTTTTTTTAAAAAACTTAAGTATGTAGTTGTGTTTCATTTTTTCACTCGATATTTCGTTATAAGTTTTGTTAAAAATAGAGCTGTACTCAAAATAAATTATTTATTTGTTATCATAAAATTGTACGATAATAAACTAAACCGTTCTAATGGTTTTATTTTCTAAACAACATTCTTTATTTCAAATCACGTTTGTTATATATTATCATTTGTTCGGTTTCGCCACAACGCGCGACATATAAAAACGAAATTATTATTTTATTTTATATTATTACAAAGGGATGATGAATAGTGTTTTGTGTTTTAATTTATGTTAGTTTCCTATTATAAATTGTATATGTTAAAATAAATTTATTATTTCATAATTTAAACTTTAATACATTTAGTTTTTCTGATTTGATTATATTTTTTATTAGTTTCTTATTACTAAATTATATATGTTAGAATAGATTTATTATTGTACTTGAAACTTTAATACATTTAGTTTTCATTTGATTTGATTTTTCTTTAATAACTTATTTTCCTCAAATATTATATCGTGTGTATATATATATATATATATATATTGTTATTGAAGAAACATGAATAGTAACTTTATTGTGATAATAATATATAGCTTTTTTTTATTATTTTATTTAATACATTATAATATTTGATTATTATATTTACTTTTAATAATATATTTTTATTTTTTTTTCCTTTTTGAAAAACATAAGTTTCCAACTTTTTTAATAATTCTTTTTCCTTTTTAGCATATATATTAATTTATTAATTAAATTGATATTTTTTTGATAATTTACGTTTATAATGTTTTTTAAAAACTTAAGTATGTAGTTGTGTTTCATTTTTCACTCGATATTTCGTTATAAATTTTGTTAAAAACAGAGCTGTACTCAAAATAAATTATTTATTTGTTATCATAAAACGGTACGATGATAAACTAAACCGTTCTGATGGTTTTACTTTCTAAACAACATGCTTTATTTTCAAATCACATTTGTTATACATTATCATTTGTTCGGTTTTGCCACAACGCGCGGCATATGAAAACTATATTATTATTTTATTTTATTTTTTATATTATTACAAAGTGATGATGAATAGTGTTTTGTGTTTTTATTTTTTATTAGTTTCCTATTATAAATTGTATATGTTTAAATAAGTTTATTATTTCAGAATTTAAACTTTAATACATTTAGTTTTTCTGATTTGATTATATTTTTTATTAGTTTCTTATTACTAAATTATATATGTTAGAATAGATTTATTATTGACGTTTAGTTTTCATTTGATTTGATTTGATTTTTCTTTAGTAACTTATTTTCCTTAAATATTATATCGTGTGTGTATATATATATACACATATATATTGTTATTGAAGAAACATGAATAGTAACTTTATTGTGATAATAATATATAGTTTTTAATTATTTTTTTATTTAATATATTATAATATTTTATTATTATATTTACTTTTAATAACATATTTTATTTTTTTTCCTTTTTAAAAAAACATAAGTTTCCAATACAACTTTTTAATAATTCTTTTTCCTTTTTAGCATATATATTAATCTATTAATTAAATTGATATTTATTTAATAATTTGCGTTTATAATGTTTTTTAAAAACTTAAGTATGTAGTTATGTTTCATTTTTTCACTCGATATTTCGTTATAAGTTTTGTTAAAAACAGAGTGTAACACCCCAAAAATATTAAATAATAATATAAAATATATATGTGTGTGTATATATGTACATTTATATTCAGTGTAAAAGTAAAATATATCACATCCATAATTAATTATTGGATGTGAGAATTTGCTGGTTATTTGCTAGATAATTAATGGAATTGTTTAGATAGTGCCCAGGTATAGTAAACCAAAAACTTAGAGGGCTGAATTAGACACTTGGTAAAACTGGTTAATATAAATAGGGAAAAATAAAACCCAAAACACACAAATTTGTGTTGAGGGCATCGACCAGAACAAGCAAAAGGAGAAGCAGACCCCTTTCTAACCCTAGAATCCACAATTCATCAAATTGAAGGCTGAATCAAGCCCTAAATCAGTGTACAAATCGAGATTAAGGATCATCCAAGCTAGAAAACCATAAGGTATGTTGAATTTCAATGTTTAGAAAGGATTAGGAAGTTTGATGAATAATACAAACTTCAATATAAGCATCAATTGTAGGTGTGATAGCAAGTTATAGATGTATTTTAACCTATAGGTAAACCCTTGATGAAAAATAGTGGTCAAAGAACACATGTTGTGTAATAGATTGATGTTGGATAAGTGTCTTAATTGGGTTTTATAGATGGGCAAAGTATAGATGTTATGATTATTAACCTATGCTTATGAGGTTTAATAAACCGAGATTTTTATGTGAATAAGATTATATTCAAATTCACTCTTTTGTTATAGTGTTAACATAAAGACATATGATGTCTTGAATTGCGATATTGAATGTAACGTATAAATCTGTATTTATATGAGTTCAATGAATTCTTAAATGAAAATGTTATGCTTAACAATATGAAAATCGAATGAAAAGCATATACGATGAATTTGATGAAGCTGGTAGCTAATGCCCTTCATATTTATCATTTAATAATTAAATGGGCTGTTCAATATAGGCAATTCGAGCGAGAAGACTGGTGATAAAGCCGAAGGTGATTTACGACTAAAAGGAAAACTTTAAGGTACGTGGCTTATTGTTCATTAAAAATTTACTTATAATTCTTGTATTGATATGTGATGAAGGAATCGATCATGTTACATTAAGAAATAATCATTTAATTGTATGAAAGCGATGGAGTTCGCTAAATACGACTAAACAGGTCAATAGTATAAAAATAATAATGATTTAATCGTATGAAAGCAATGGAATTTGCTAATACGACCAAACGGGTCAAATAATTTGAAAATAACGGATTGATCGTATAAAGCGATGGAGTTCGCTAATACGATCAAACTGGTCAAATTAAAAATAAATGGTTGGTTGTTGATATGAAAGCGATGGAGTTCGCTAATGCGACCAAACGGGTCAAATTATAAAAAAAATGGTTGGTTGTTGGTATAAAAGCGATGGAGTTCACTAATACAACCAAACGGGTCAAATTATATGAAATAGGGTTGGTTTGTTGGTATAAAAGCGATGGAGTTCGCTAATATAACCAAACAGGTCAATTTATATAAAATGATTGGTTTGATGGTATAAAAGCGATGGAGTTCGCTAATATCACCAAATAGATCAAACAATATGAAAAACGGAGGTTTGATAGAATAAAAGTGAAGTATTTCGCTAATTTGACCAAACGGGTCAAATAACGGAAAAGAATGGTTTAAATGTATGAAAATGATGTAGTTCGCTAACACGACCCAATGGGTCAAATAAAAAAAATGAAATGTAATGATAGCTTGATCGTACAAAAGCGATAGATTTCGTTAAAATGATCAAGAAGTGTTAAATGATAAAAGAATGGAAGCTTGGTTACGAAAAATGATGGATTTCGTTATAGAAACCAAACATATAAGAGAAATTGGTGAAAACATTTGCTAAGAGATTGTTGAATAAATCTTTTAGACAAAGACCTGACAAAATGGTAGAATTGGAAAAATAGCCGAAAATTGAATAACGAATAAATAAATAACAAGCTAAATGTTTATAAAATTTAAATAAGATAAATTATGTGGGATTTTGAGTTTAACAATTAAAGGTTATTAGTCAGATCATGTAGGAAGAAATGGAAGATTAAAAAGATAATTGGTTTAAAAGATACAGAGAATCTCATATCAAACGGCAAACAAAGAATTTTTTTTGCAGCAAGTCACCGTAGGCTACGGTGACCCACCGTAGCTTATGGTGAGTTGCTGCTGTAATATAACCAAATTTTGGACCGCAAGACAGGGGCTCATGACCGTAAGGACTGAACCGTAGCTTACGGTGGGTTCCGTTTTAAGAAAATTTTAAATTTATTTGTTAAGCCACAATTTAATAGTCAGCTATCTTATTCAAGTTATATGTATTACATAATTAGAGTTCTAAACAAATGTTCCCATTGTAGGTGAATTACTTGTTAACACAGATGCTGGTCAAGATTATTGCAGAACCGAACACTTCTAGCATTTTTGCTTCCGCTTTAGTCTTTTTGGGTTTATGGAATTTAACATTTTGTAGTGTTCATGACTAGTTTTTGTAAAAAAAAAAAGAGACCTACTTTTATAATAACTTTAGTTGTACTAATTTAATTATATTAAAATATATAATGTTTTTCCTAAAGATTGAGTTAGGGTGTTTCAAGTTGGTAATCAGAGCTTAAGGTTAAAGACGAGATGTGTTCGGTTCAAAGCTTGATCAAGACATCCGGTAAGAACTAGTTACGAAATGAAATTTAAAATATAAGAGAAGAAGGAAACTTAAACTGTATGGAAGGAGTGTATTAATACACTCGAATCCGGAAAATACACTGAGTATAAATGGTAAAGACAAGTTATATACTTGAGCTACCTAAAAGATAAAGATATATTGTAAGTAATATCAAGTAATAATGTGACTATTCATATAAAATATGGAAATTATTGGATAAATTGCTTATAAAAAATTAATATGAACATTTCAGTTAAAGAAATGTCAGAAGCAACAGGCGATGATACAGTGTCTCTCATGACGAAAGAGATACGAGAAAAGATTTCCGAAGAAGTCGGAAAGGCCTTAGAAGCGAGCTTACCTCAATTTATGGATAGACTTAAAACTACAATCTTATCGGTTGTAGAAGAAAGAATGAAGGAATTAAAAGAAAGTCTTGTGCAAGAAAAAGACAAGACTAACAAGAAGAAGCTGTGTCCATATGACAAATTTCTGGCGTGCAAACCACCAATTTATAATGGAGAAGTGGACCCTATAGTTTGCCAACGATAAGTGATATGGAAGGAGTTTTTGAACGAACTCATTGTGATGAGACCGACTTTGTAGCTTATAGAACCGGTCAATTGAGGGGTCAAGCAAAAGATTGGTGGGACAATATTAAGAAGGAACAGGGAGTAGAGGCTACAAAGAACATGACGTGGATGGAATTTAAACTGCCATTTCTTAAACATCACAGCCCTAAGGCCGTGATAAATAAGATAAAGGAAGAATTTATCTAGTTAAGACACAAGGGTGAAACAATTGATAAAATCACGGGGATATTTCTTGATAAGTTGAGGTTTTGTGATGAGTTGGTGCAAATAGAAGAACAGAAGATCTACTACTATTACAATATGTTGAGTGCAGAGTATAGAGAATTTATGACTCCCTCAAAATACGAAAATCTCACAGAAATCATAAACGTTGCACGAGAACGTGAGATTGAGTTAAGAAAGCATATTGAGAGGGGTGAACGAAGGACAATGGATGCAAACCCAACTTATACAAAAAGACAAAAGGTGAATGAAGTTCCAAAGAAGGGGAGTGTAAAAGGGGGGTCACCAAGTTGCAAAACATGTGGTTGTGCCCATAAAGGCGAGTGCTACTTCAAAAATAAACCGTGTGTTATATGCGGAAAGACGGGACATATAGCGTCAAATTGCCTTGGTAAGGTGTCAGTGTGTTATAAATGTTACCAGCCGGGTCACAAGAAATCAGAGTGCCCAGAATTGAAAGGGAAGAAGGAAGTACCTAACGCGAAGATTGAAATTCCTAAATCGAAGGCAAGATCTTTCCATATAAGTGCGGCTGAAGCTAAGATTGAACCCGGTGTGGTTTCAGGTACATTTATTGTAAATTGTATTCCAGCAAGCATTTTATTTGATACAGGTGCAGATAAATCTTTTATTTCAAAAAGATTTATTCAACACCATTCATTTACACTAATAAAATTACATATGCCTATGGAAGTAGAAATAGGTAATAATGAAAGCTTTATTGTTTATGAAATATGTCAAGACTACAAATTGAATGTTGACAATGAGGATTACTCGATTGACTTGATACCCATGCTTATGGGGGAATTTCAAGTGGTTGTTGGAATGGACTGGTTGTCTTGATACCATGCTAAAGTGATATGTTTCCGCAAAGAAATACAATTGATATCACCAAGTGGAAGGCATATTACTATTTACGGGGAAAAGAATTGCAGCCCCATATTATGTTCAATGGCGGAAGCTCACAAACTCGTTCAACATGGGTGTAAAGCATTCTTAACTTACGTGCGTGATTCGGAAAGAGAACTGCCAAGAATTGAAGGAGTACCTGTAGTAAGGGAATTTGAAGACGTATTCCCGGATGATTTACTAGGAATACCACCTGAGCGCGAGGTAGAATTTGGTACTGAATTAGTCCCGAATGCAAAACCGGTAGCTAAGGAACCTTATAGGCTAGCTCCGTCAGAACTTCATGTAACATTTGTCGAAAAACGGGTTTTCGAAACCCGCTTCGTTTAATAGCCAAACAATTAGTTTTAAATTTTTGTTGTCATTTATGGCTTATTTTAATTTTAAACGATTCATAATTAATCAACGAATTAAAAGATATAAATTATAATGGTAAAAATATAAAAATAAATTAATTAAAAAGGAAAACCGGCTGCCGGGAGTCGAACCCGGGTCAGCCGGATATTCCCCAAAGACTTAACTTTCACGCCATCAACCGCCCCGCCACTTTGATTTCTGATAATATAAGGAATCAATTAATTCAAATAATAAAGTGCGGAAGTCAAATTCAGTCAAATTGCGCCCAAATAGCAGTCGTCGGAAATCCCGACGACTTCGCCGATAATTTACGTTTCCGTTCAAGATAACCGAAGAATTAACTCTAACGACGGTTATAACCGACGTCTGAACCCGCGACATCAGTCGTAACCGCCGGAGAACGGCTGACTTCGAATTGAGACCGAATTCAGACCCCATACATCTCGATACTACCCTATAAATTCACCCACAATTCACCAGAAACCTTTTCGCTCTCAAATCGCACCTTTTCTCGACGAAAATTTACTCGCCGGAAAACATCTGCAAGTCGCCGGAAAATCGAGACTTCCACCTACACGGTAATTTCTTCGATTTTTCTGTCTCATTCCTTTATTAGACAAAATTCTAATATCAATCCCTCACCCAGAATCCTTTCCAGTCGACGTTGCCGGATTATCTGTTTCGCCGAAGAAATTCTGAGCTTTCAAGGAAACTGCTGTTAATCGGTATGATTCTTCTAATTTACTGATAGTCGTTACCCAGTAGTTCCATTTCACATCTAATCCCTCCAAATTGTTGGTAGATCCTATTAGCCGCAGCTCACCAAGACGGAGCCGACGACCTTGCCGGGCGTCTGAAGTAAAACGAACAGTTGGTACAATCAACCCTCCAATCTCTTTCCGTTCATTTTCTTTACGATGGCTCATAACATTCATTGAGCTAACTTAACAAATAACAGTCAATTGGTCGATGTCTGTGTTTTGAACGAAGAAGATGAAGTGTTGTATAATATAAGAGTAATTAAAATCGGTTTAATGAACGGGTTAGACACACAGTCCAGCGGTGGACTTTGTGCAACAAACACACATGCAACGCGAGTTCGAATCCTGTCCCAGCTTTACTCACTTGAAATAAAAATCTGCCTTTTTAAACTGAACCGGGTTGACTCACAGTCTATGTTAAGTATAATAAAAACCGAGTTAATAACCAAGTGAGACACACAGTCCAGCGGTGGACTGTGTGTACGCTAACCCACAGGTCCCGGGTTCGAGACCTGTGGTCAGCACCGGTCCGATACGTTTAAAAGCTTTTTAAAAATAAATAATTTTCGGATTAAGTTAAATAGTATATAAGTATAACTAAAAATAGAATTATTTCGGGTTAGACACGTAGCTCAGTTAGTAGAGCTGCGTGCACGCGTACGGGAGGTCACCGGTTCGAACCTCGCTCAGTGCAACCATATAACCGACCGAACCGGTCAACGGTCAACGGTCAACGGTCTCGGTCAAAGTCAACATTTTTTTTATTTATCTTTATTTATTTATTTAATTTAAAAATCAATTAAAAATACTTAAAAATAACGTTTTTAAAGTTAGAAAGTAGCCTTAAACTCACAAAATTATACCCAAAAATCTTATTAAAATAGATAATAAAATCCACATACTTACCATACCTTTTCGTTATTTATTTGGTTAGTTATCTCTCGTCGATCAATCCCCTAAACTTGTGCGCATTCAACATCTTCAAACAAACGCACCCAATGTGAGTGAATCTCTACCAATTCCCCGTTTTAATCACATTTTGGGGTGTATCATGTGTCGTACTTATTTATTATAATTAAACATTTGTGCATCCATCATGTCCATGATCAAATGTGTATTCAATGTGTATCCATTGTTTGTGTGGTTGAAGTTTAGATTAATTTTATCATTTCAGTACATACATTTCATAGGCCGCCGCTCCCCATTACCTATGAGCGTGAGCTGTTCCCCATTACCTATGAGCGTGAACCAGGCGTTGCCAACATAAGATCGGCTCCGTTTGATTGAGCCTTGATCTCACATACATTAGCATAGGCCGTCCGTTCCCCATTACCTATGAGCGTGAACGGGACGTTGCCAACATATACATTGTCATTCTTATTTCATGTTTAAGCAAGGTGGTTTGTGATCGTTATGTTTACATACATTTGTTCATATATGATTATTGTACAGTTTTTCCTAAATAAATTACAATAATAAATTGATAACAAATGTTTTTAACAAGGTTCACTCGCCAACTTTTGTTGACCCAAAATTTCCCATTTTTACACATGATACAGGTGATCAAGTTGAAGCAAGAAACACATAGGGCGGCTTAGAAGAATAAACCAGTTTAGATTATGGATTTATTTTAGTTAATTTTTCCTTTCCTTGTATTGTATGAATTTGACTTGGAACATTGAAATGTAATTTGGATTTAATAAATATGAAATATATTAGTAAACATCATGAGCTTTGGTGATAACCCAATTATGCCCCGACTCTTATTCCGCTGCGGGTCGGGGTGTGACACTTCAAGAGTTAATGTCACAACTGCAAGACTTATTAGACAAAGGATTTATAAGACCAAGTGTTTCTCCATGGGGCGCACCAGTATTATTCATGAAGAAAAAGGACGGAAGTATGCGCATGTGCATAGATTACCGTGAGTTAAATAAACTAACGGTAAAGAATCGACCCACTTCCGAGAATCAACAACCTATTCGATCAACTACAAGGTGCGAGTTGGTTTTCAAAAATCGACTTAAGGTCGGGTTATCATCAGCTAAGAGTGAAAGATGAAGATATCCCAAAAACGGCATTTCGTACAAGGTACAGACACTATGAGTTCCTTGTGATGTCATTTGGTCTAACTAATGCACCCGCCGCATTTATGGATCTTATGAATCGAGTCTGCAAAACTATGTTGGACAAGTCAGTAATTGTGTTTATCGACGATATTCTCGTATATTCAAAAAGCCGGGAGGATCATACTCGTCATTTATATGAAGTGTTAGAAATTCTCAGACGAGAAAAATTATATGCAAAATTTTCAAAGTGTGCCTTTTGGCTTCGGGAGGTGCAATTCCTTGGACATATCATAAGCGCTGATGGGGTACTAGTAGATCCATCTAAAGTTGAGGCAGTCTCAAAATGGAATCCTCCGAGAAGTCCGTCGGAGGTTAGAAGGTTCTTAGGGCTCGCGGGATATTACCAGCGGTTCATTCAAGATTTTTCCAAAATTGCATTACCATTAACTAAACTCACTCGAAAAGACAAAAAGTTTGCCTGGAAGGAAGAACAAGAAAAGGCATTCCAAACGCTTAAGGAGAAATTAACAAGTGCTCCGGTATTAACCTTACCGGATGGCACTGATAATTTAGTCATGTATTCTAACGCATCGCACCTAGGGCTGGGATGTGTACTCATGCAACGGGGAAACGTAATTGCCTATGCATCTAGGCAATTAAAGGTGCATGAAAGGAAATATCCGACTCACGACCTCGAACTGGCGGCATTAGTATTCGCCTTGAAGATTTGGCGACACTACTTATACAGGGTGAAATGCACTATTTTTACTGATCATAAGAGCTTGAAATATTTCGTTGATCAAAAAGAACTAAATATGAGACAAAGACGTTGTCTTGAAACAGTAAAGGATTATGATTGTGAAATTCATTACCATCCGGGAAAGGCCAACGTAGTAGCGGATGTATTAAGCCGAAAGGAAGAATATACACCTATACGAGTACAATCGATGCAACTCGTAGTAACATCAAATTTACTTGAACGAATCCAAGGAGCGCAAATCGAAGCAGTTAAAGAAGAAAATTGGAGAAAAGAATGAGTGAAGGGTTGATGAAAGACTTTGTAAATGGAGAAAATGGGATGAAATTCTGATTTGGAAGAATTTGGGTTCCAAACACTTGTGGCGTCAAGGATCTGTTATTAAATGAGGCCCGTAAATCACGTTATTCGATTCACCCTGGAGCAACCAAAATGTATCAAGATTTAAAACAAAATTACTGGTGGCCCGGGATGAAAAGGGATGTAGCCAAGTATGTTGAAAATGCCTAACTTGTTTACAAGTAAAGGCAGAACATCAATAACCTTATGGCAAACTCCAACCCCTAGATGTACCGGTTTGGAAATGGGAACACGTTACCATGGACTTATTGACCAAGCTGCCAAAGATGGCAAGAGGATTCGACGCTATTTGGGTAGTCATTGATATATTGGCAAAAAGTGCTCATTTTATTCCAATTCGTGAAACATATACTTCTGAAAAGATGTCGGAAGTATATATAAATGAAATTATAGCACGCCATGGAGTACCAGTATCAATCGTATCCGATAGAGACACTCGATTTACATCAAATTTTTGGCGTGAATTCCAAGAACGAATGGGCACAAAACTATTAATCAGTACCGCCTATCATCCCCAAACAGACGGGCAAAGTGAACGAACCATTCAAACATTAGAAGACATTCTTCGGGCATGTATTATCGACTTTGGTGGCAGTTGGGATGCTTATTTACCGTTAGTTGAATTCTCATATAATAATAGCTACCATTCAAGTATCGGCATGGCCCCGTATGACATGTTATATGGTAGAAAGTGCCGAACCCCGGTGTGTTGGGGTGAGGTAGGTCCTCGCGAACTTGCTTACAAAGATATGATTAGAGCCACCAACGAGAAAATAGATGCAGTTCGAGCCCATCTAAAAGCAGCTCAAGATTGACAAAAATCTTATGCTGATAAAAGACGAAGGCCTAGAGAATTCCAAATTGGTGATAAGCTAATGCTTAAAGTGTCCCCATGGAAAGGGGTTATTCGATTAAGAAAAAGGGGTAAATTGAGTCCAAGGTTTATTGGGCCTTTTAAAATCATCGATCGAGTGGGTAAAGTAGCATACCGCCTAGAACTCCCAAAAGAACTAAGTGGGATACATAACACGTTCCATGTTTCGCATTTGTGAAAATGCTTAGCTGACGAGACAACCCACGTTCAATATGATGACATAGAAATAGACAACAAACTCAATTACGTGGCAAAACCGATAGCAATTCTTGACCGGAAGATCAAGGCGTTAAGGAACAAAAGAATAAATCAAGTAAAGATCAAGTGGGAGCATCGAAAAAGTGCAGATACTACTTGGGAACCCGAAGAAGAAATGATACGACTCTACCCTTCTCTTTTTGGTATGTATACGTGTTTCGGGGATGAAACCCTTGTAAGGGGGATGGATTTGTAACACCCCAAAAATATTAAATAATAATAATATAAAATATATAATATTTATATTCAGTGTAAAAGTAAAATATATCACATCCATGATTAATTATTGGATGTGAGAATTTGCTAGTTATTTGCTAGATAATTAATGGAACTTTTAGATAGTGCCCATGTATATTAAACAAAAAACTAAGAGGGCTGAATTAGACACTTGGTAAAACTGGTTAATATAAATAGGGAAAATTAAAACCTAAAACACACAAATGTGTGTTGAGGGCATCGACCAGAACAAGCAAAAGGAGAAGCAGACCCCTTTCTAACCCTAGAATCCACAATTCATCAAATTGAAGGTTGAATCAAGCCCTAAATCAGTGTACAAATCGAGATTAAGGATCATCCAAGCTAGAAAACCATAAGGTATGTTGAATTTCAATGTTTAGCAAGGATTAGGAAGTTTGATGAATAATATAAACTTCAATATAAGCATCAATTGTAGGTGTGATAGCAAGTTATAGATGTATTTTAACCTAGAGGTAAACCCTTGATGAAAAAAAGTGGTCAAAGAACACATGTTGTGTAATAGAATGATGTTGGATAATTGTCTTAATTGGGTTTTATAGATGAGCAAAGTATAGATGTTATGATTATTAACCTATGCTCATGAGGTTTAATAAACCGAGATTTTTATGTGAATAAGATTATATTCGGATTCACTCTTTTGTTATAGTGTTAACATAAAGACATATGATGTCTTAAATTGCGATATTGAATGTAACGTATAAATCTGTATTTATATGAGTTCAGTGAATTCTTAAATAAAAATGTTATGCTTAACAATATGAAAATCGAATGAAAAGCATATATGATGAATTTGATGAAGCTAGTAGCTAATGCTCTTCATATTTATCATTTAATAATTAAATGGGTTGTTCAATATAGGCAATTCGAGCGAGAAGACTGGTGATAAAGCCGAAGGTGATTTACGACTAAAAGGAAAACTTTAAGGTACGTGGCTTATTGTTCATTAAAAATTTACTTATAGTTCTTGTATTGATATGTGATGAAGGAATCGATCATGTTACATTAAGAAATAATCATTTAATTGTATGAAAGCGATGGAGTTCGCTAAATACGACTAAACAGGTCAATAGTATAAAAATAATAATGATTTAATCGTATAAAATCAATGGAATTTGCTAATACGACCAAACGGGTCAAATAATTAGAAAATAACGGATTGATCGTATAAAGCGATGGAGTTCGCTAATACGACCAAACTGGTCAAATTAAAAATAAATGGTTGGTTGTTGATATGAAAGCGATGGAGTTCGCTAATGCGACCAAACGGGTCAAATTATAAAAAAAATGGTTGGTTGTTGGTATAAAAGCGATGGAGTTCGCTAATACAAACAAATGGGTCAAATTATATGAAAAAAGGGTTGGTTTCTTGGTATAAAAGCGATGGAGTTCGCTAATATAACCAAACAGGTCAATTTATATAAAATGATTGGTTTGATGGTATAAAAGCGATGGAGTTCGCTAATATCACCAAATAGATCAAACAATATGAAAAACGGAGGTTTGATAGAATAAAAGCGAATTAGTTCGCTAATTTGACCAAACGGGTCAAATAACGGAAAAGAATGGTTTAAATGTATGAAAATGATGTAGTTCGCTGACACGACCCAATGGATCAAATAAAAAAAATGAAATGTAATGATTGCTTGATCGTACAAAAGCGATAGATTTCGTTAAAATGATCAAGAAGTGTTAAATGATAAAAGAATGGAAGTTTGGTTACGAAAAACGATGGATTTCGTTATAGAAACCAAACATATAAGAGAAATTGGTGGAAACATTTGCTAAGAGATTGTTGAATAAATCTTTTAGACAAAGACCTGACAAAAGGGTAGAATTGAAAAAATAACGAATAAATAAATAACAAGCTAAATGTTTATAAAATTTAAATAAGATAAATTCGAATGTGGGATTTTGAGTTTAATAATTAAAGGTTATTAGTCAGATCATGTAGGAAGAAACAGAAGATTAAAAAGATAATCGGTTTAAAAGATACGGAGAATCTCGTATCAAACGGCAAACAAAGAAAACATTTTTGCAGCAAGTCACCGTAGGCTACGGTGACCCACCGTAGCTTACGGTGAGTTGCTGCTGTAATATAACCAAATTTTGGACCGTAAGACAGGGGCTCATGACCGTAAGGAGTGACCGTAAGCTACGGTTACGGTGGGTTCTGTTTTAAGAAAATTTTACATTTATTTGTTAAGCCACAATTTAATAGTCAGTTATCTTATTCAAGTTATATGTATTACATAATTAGAGTTCTAAACAAATGTTCCCATTGTAGGTGAATTACTTGTTAACACGGATGGTGGTCAAGATTGTTGTAGAACCGAACACTTCTAGCATTTTTGCTTCCGCTTTAGTCTTTTTGGGTTTATGGAATTTAACATTTTGTAGTGTTCATGACTAGTTTTTGTAAAAAAAAAAAAGAGACCTACTTTTATAATAACTTTAGTTGTACTAATTTAATTATATTAAAATATATAATGTTTTTCCTAAAGATTGAGTTAGGGTGTTTCACAGAGTTGTACTCAAAATAAATTATTTATTTGTTATCATAAAACGGTACAATGATAAACTAAACCGTTCTAATAGTTTTACTTTCTAAACAACATGCTTAATTTTCAAATCACGTTTGTTATACATTATCATTTGTTCGGTTTCGCAACAACGCGCGACATATGAAAACTATATTATTATTTTATTTTATATTATTACAAAGTGATGATGAATAGTGTTTTGTGTTTTTTTATTAGTTTCCTATTATAAATTGTATATGTTAAAATAAATTTATTATATTGTAATTTAAACTTTAATACATTTTATTTTATCTGATTTGATTTTATTTTTATTAGTTTCTTATTACTAGATTATATATGTTAAAAGAGATTTATTCTTATACTTTAAACTTTAATACGTTTAGTTTTCATTTGATTTGATTTTTCTTTAATAACTCATGTTCCTTAATTTATATATATATATATATATATATATATATATATATATATATATATATATATTTTGTTAGTAAAGAAACATGAATAATAACTTTATTTTGATAATAATATATAGTTTTTTGTTAATTTTATTTAATATATTATAATAGTTGATTATTATATTTACTTCTAATAACATTTTTTTATTTTTTTCCTTTTCGAAAAACTTAAATTTCCTTTACCACTTTTTTAATAATTCTTTTTCCTTTTTAGCACATATAATAATTTATCATTTAATTTGATTTATCTTTAACAACTTATGTTTATAACTTTTTTCTAAAAACTTAAGTACGTAGTCGTGTTTCATTTTTCACTCAATATTTCGTTATAAGTTTTGTTAAAAACGGAGTTGTACTCAAAATACATTATTTATTTGTTATCATAAAACAGTACGATGATAAACTAAACTGTGCTAATGGTTTAACTTTCTAAACAACATGCTTTATTTTCAAATCACGTTTGTTATACGCGTGACGTCAAGAAAACTATATTAATATTATTACTATTTATTGTTACAAAGTGATGATAAATAGTGTTTTGTGTTTTTATTTTTTATTAGTTTCCTATTACTAAATTATATATGTTAAAATATATTTATTATATCATAATTTAAACTTTAATACACTTAGTATTATTTCATTTAATTTTTATTTTTTATTAGTTTCTTATTACTAAATTATACATGTTAAATTATGTTTTTATTATTCTTTAATAATTCATGTTCCTTAAATATTATATATATATATATATGTGTGTGTGTATTTTTAGTTAAGAAACATGAATAGCAATTTTATTTTGATAATAATATATAGATTATTATTATTATTTTTATTTAATATATTATAATAGTTTATTGTTATATTTACTCTTAATAACATATTTTTATTTTTATTTTCATTTTTTAAAAACATATATTTCCTTTACCACTTTTTAATAATTATTTTTCCTTTTTAGCACATATATTAATTTATCAATTAATTTGATACTTATTTAATAATTTACGTTTATAACTTTTTTCTAAAAACTTAAATACATAATTGTGCTTGTTCCCCCCCCCCCCCCCCCCCCCCTCAATATTTTGTTATAAGTTTGTTAAAACGGAGGTGTATTCAAAATGTATTATTTATTTGGTTTCATAAAACGGTACGATGATAAACTAAACAGTTCTAATGGTTTGATATTCTAAACAAAATGCTTTATTTTCAAATCACGTTTGTTATACATTATCATTTGTTTCGGTTTCGCCGCAACGCGCGATATCAAGAAAACTATATTTATTTATGTTTATTTATTTATTTATATATTATTACAAAGTGATGATGAATAATGTTTTGTGTTTTCATTTTTTATTAGTTTCCTATTACTAAATTATATTTGTTAAAATAAATTTAATATATTATAATTTAAACTTTAATACATTTGGTTTTATTTGATTTTTATTTTTATTAGTTTCTTATTACTAAACTATATATATATTGTTGACGCATTGCGCGGGGAAATCCCACTAGTATATATTGTTGATGAATGATCATGAATAATAATTTTACTATTATAATAACATATTGCTTTTTAATATATTTTTAATATTTTATTGTTTAATATTATAATAGTTTATTATTATATTTTATGTTTTAACATATTTTTATAATTATTTTACTTTTTAGAATCATTTTTCTTTTATCATTTATTTTTTAATATTTTTTTATTTTTTAAAATAATATTTGCTTTATCACATAATTTGAAATTTCTCTAAGGATTTACTTACGTTAATTTTTATCTAAAAACTTAATTACGGAGTTGTGTTTAATTTTTTCTCTCAACATATTCTTGTGTAAGTTTTGTTAAAAATAAATTATTTATTTGGCGTTGTAAAACGGCATGATGATAAACTAAACCGATTCTGACGGTTTGGCTTTCTAAACAACATGTTTCATTTTCAAATAATTACAAGGATCATGAATAATATCTTTATTTTTATAATAATATATAGCTTTTTAATAATTAATTCTTTAATATTATAATAG
This sequence comes from Scalesia atractyloides, assembly GCA_947069175.1. Taxonomy (NCBI): domain Eukaryota; kingdom Viridiplantae; phylum Streptophyta; class Magnoliopsida; order Asterales; family Asteraceae; genus Scalesia; species Scalesia atractyloides. Next base: position 71,946,493 of record CAMTDV010000001.1, read on the forward strand.
TTTATTATTATATTACAGTTACTCTTAAGTCTTAACATATTTTTATTATTATTTTCCTTTTTTAAAACCATATTTCTTTTATCATTTATTTGTTGTTTTAATAGTTTTTTTTAATTTTTTTAAAATCATATTTCCTTTATCAAATAATTTGAAATTTCTCAAATAACTTACGTTCGTTGATTTTTTTCTAAAAGATTAACTACGTGGTTGTGTTTAATTCCCCCCCCCCCCCAATATTCCGATAAAAGTTTTGTTTAAAATGAAGTTGTATTCAAAATACAATATTTATTTGGTGTCTAAAACGGTATGATGATAAACTAAACCGATTATGATGGTTTGACTTTCTAAACAACATGCTTCATTTTCAAAAAAAACGTTTGTTTTATATTATCATTTACTCTGTTTTACTGGAATGTCCGACTTTAACAAACTTAGTATTAATTATTTACCAAATTGGTACTGGTGGAACGGTATTTACTGTAATGGTATTGTTTTTATCGATTTTGTATATTTCAAGTAACAATTATTTTTATAACTAGAATTGAATCCCCGCGTTGCGGGGTCGTTGTTTTCTTAATGTGGTTTGAGTGTGCTGAATCTTTTTATAATTGTTTATCGATCAAACGTAGACCAACTGAAAACGCCCATAAAAATAAGCACAAAAATGTATTGTATTTGAGATGACTCATTTCGAAATAAATCACGTCAAAACGTAAACTAACTTAAATTTATGGCGAAACGTACAAAATAATAAGCACATAAAACTCCTGAGGGTGTAAATGTCATTACGTCAAAACATAAACCAACTTGATTTTATACTAACACGTAAATAAACGTCAGAACGTATACCAACTGAAAATGTCCATATAAATAAGCATCAAAATGTATTATAATTGACATGTCTCATGAAACGTAAAGTAACTAGAATTTATACCATTTAATGAAAACATATTATATTTGACATCGCTCATTTTAGAAAAAAAAAATTACGTCGAAGCGTAAACTAACTTGATTTTATATTTACATATACATAAAAATAAGCACATAAAAGTGTAAGGGGTCAAAATAACATTTACAAAGTTTTTTAAAAATTAAAGGGTGTAACTATTTGTTGAGAGAGGTGAGCCTGAAAGTTATCAAAACTTTAGTAGAACTGATATAAGAATTATTTGGCTAAATTGAAAATTGTCAAACTTTAATGTAAAAAACAAAAAATGACAAAGATGATTGGTGCTAACAAATTCATCTATTACATATATAATTATAATAATTTCTAAAATACACTTTAAGAAATTACATAAGATATTTGTATGGTTCTATATATTAATATTAGTGGTGATGAAGATGAAGACGTGGACTAAACCATTAAAGCTAAGGGTACAATATTTCTATGCTTAGAGATGTTACTAATTGATATTGTATAAGTAACTTTTTATAAGATATTATGTAAAAAGTTTTGAAAAAACTAACTCCAAAACCATCAAAGGGCTAGACCATGGACATCTGGTACTATAACCCGAGAACACCATCGTCGGTCCGGCGGATAGTTACATGGGTTTTGGTAGCTACTTGCCGATTGTGAAAAAGTTGAGGGCATAGAGAAAGATAGTGAGAGTAGTGTGCATGAGAAAGAGAGAGGGAGGAGTATAAAAACATAGGGTTCATAATTAGAGTTGTGGTGCAACTAAACCAGGTAATTTAAACTATGAGATAAAGTGAGTGAGTGACAGGTAAGGCTGATGGGCATGGGGTCGTCCCGGGTCGGTTTGGCTGGTCGTGGATCAGCTACACCGCCCCATGGCCAGTCGCGTCTCCTCCGTCGCCTCACCAACAGTTTCGACGAGCCCCTTTTGTTCAAAAGAGCCGTTACAACGGCTAGTTATTTTTAATTAAATTTTATCACTATATATACATAATTTTATACATCTCTCAATTTCTTATAAAAATACTCTCCAACATTTAAAAAGCCATGGGTCCATACAACCCGAATCCAAACCCATTCTCGTTAGCCAGCTACACTCCACCACGATCTGAATTGGTCATCCTAATTTTCTTTCCAGTTTTCCAACAAGCCCCCAATGCTTTCACCCAACTGAACCAAATGCAACAATTGCAAATGCTAATGCGAAATCTGTTTAACATGCCATTTCATTCACAACTATAATCACCACTGGTAGGACTATCTCAACTGGTAGAAGATGAGGTTGAAGAATACATGCCTAAAACGAAACCCCAAACTTCCAAACAGAAAAAAAAAAGCAATGTGTAAGGGCTCGTGATGAGCAAGGTGCCAAACCGAAGCAAATTAGTTGGACAAAATCGAGGAGGATGTATTGGCCAAGGCGTGGGTTGCTACGTCAAAATACCTGATAGCTGGTAATATTATTATTAAGAATATATATATATATATATTAGATGTGTGTGTGTATATATATATATATATATATTCTTGTTACTAATATTTATTACATTTATAAAATGCAGGTAACAATCAAACTGGAGAAAGTTTTTGGAAATAAAGTAGTTGCAAAATTCCATTCGATTATAGAGTAAGGTCCGTATCGAGAGATTGATTCTATCAGTTTTGGAAGATGAATACTACAGTCCAAAACTTTTGTGGGTTTATAACAATTTATATATAAATCGTCCAAGTGGGTGGAACGACGATGGCGTTTTGTATCGCCCATTTCATATTATACATAAAGTATAAAATAAAGTTCATATTTCATAATATTTTATGAAATGAACACACATGTCATACTAAATTTAAAATTTACCAAAAGATGTAAATTTATTTGTTTTACAAAAGATTAAAATAGCATGCAGAAGTTAAGTTCTTCATTATGTTCGGTTCTTCTTGTTACTTGATCTTCATCCTTAATCCCCTTAGCAATCACCTATGGATCAAATTTTATCATTAACATTAGATATAGTGAGTGTATAACATATCTAGATAGACCCGTATATCCAAAACAACAAACTAAAATTTTTGTTTAACCGTAGCTTATGGTACACATCTTCTGTCCGAGACAGCAGGTCTTAACCGTAAGCTACGGTTGGGGACCGTAGCTTACGCTGCAGCCCAACTGTAGATTTTCACTTTAGGTTCTTTTACGAAAACGTCTCTAACTTCTTCGTTATAAATCCGATTTGCTTCAAATTTGTTTCTATGTGATCGTAAATCGATCACCCACATTTTAGAATTAAACATATCATTCAAAGTAGTGAATTTCTTACCCTTTATGCTAACGATGTAAAATTATTCACATAGGATTTTGACCCGTTAATCTATTCAACCACGTTTCTTTCATTCTTAAGATGAAAATCAGTTCCTTGCGGAAGCTCAACCCTCATCTAAGTTTGTTAACTCAAGTTTATGCATCCGTCACTTGGCTTACGTCTTTGCTATACCTTTTCTTTCCTATTTATTTTTTACCCGTTTGGTTTTAACCAAACAAGAAACCTCTTTTCAACCGTATCATGAATTTACGGTTTACGATCTGCGTTCCCATTACCCGGTTTACGCGTTCACATAACCTTGGTTAATTAAGTGAATTCCATCACTTACGAACTAATTCCGACTTATGTTCCATCACTAATTACTCGTTTGGTTCATTCGTGCGAAATCCATCGCTTATGAATGAACCAAATTTCTTTTTTTTAGTACTACTTCATTATTATCACACTAACAATCAAGTTTATGGATGAAATCATACAAGGTGTATAACCATGTACATCAAAGCTTCCCTTTCAATCACCCGTCTACTTCGGCTTGGGCACTAGATGCTTCACCTAATTTGCCTATGAAGTCCAATCCGATTTACCATTTAGAACTCATAGCATAACATACGACACGAATCTGTCAAAATCTCATTTATAAGTTCTCTATCATGATTATCTTATTCCTTTTTAACAAATTTAGTGTAACACCCCAAAAAAATCGATATATATATATACATATATGTATATATATGTGTGTGTACAAATATAAATAGGGATATTTAACCTAGTTAATGGTGAGTTCTTAAATAATAAAAAAATCATAAATTAGGGTCCTATTTATGCTAAATCGAACATGAGGGACTAAAAGTGTCAAACTGAGAAAGTTGTTTTATTAAAAGAAAATTTTAAATACTCAGCACACACTTATGTGTGTACGTGAGTGTGAGCAGAGCAAGGGATGAACACCCCAAACCCTACTATCATCAAATTGATCAATTGAAAGAGGGAATTGGACTAATGTTAATGCATGAATCAAGAATAGTAGTCAGTCATACTTAACTAACACAAGGTAAGTTACAATTTCAATTTTTATGATGTTTGATTTTAGGAGGAACTTGGGTAATTGAAGTTCTTGAGTAATTGATTGATGTTTTGGCTTAAGAAGGTATAAGCTAAGTGTAGGATCATAATCCTAACTGAAATTAGATGACAAATTTATATAATTTTGGGTAGATATCATTATGCTTTGCATAAGAAGTGGGTTATGTTCTTACATAACAAAGCCTTAAGAGTTCATACAATCATGAATACTATGATGTAAATTTGCTGAAAAAGGCATGTTAACATAGAATTTTATGAGTGATGTTGATAATAAAATTTAAGAAATGATGCTATGATGTAAAGTTGGATGTTAATCATACATGTTGAACATAAAGATTAAAACAATAAGGAATACTTGAAAAGTGTGTATAAATCAAGTAAACGAGGTGTTAACAATGGCGTGTGTCATTATGAGTTCTAAACGACAAAACGGATTTAACTCTATAGGCAAATTGGGTGGCACGTCAAGCGGTCAAGAAGGGACGGACGCGCGCTTGAAAGGAAAGATTCAAGGTACGCAACTTATCTTTTATAGCATATTAATATATTTGATTTGCTTTGATGACAAACGGGTCAAAATGAGGAAAGTAGTAAAGGTTTGGTTGAATAAAACAATGGATTTCGTTAAACAACCAAATGGGTCAAAATAAGAACAACGATGAAGTTTTGGTTGAATAAACGATGGATTTCGTTAAACAACCAAACGGGTCAAAATAAGAAAACGATGAAGGTTTGGTTGAATAAAACGATGGATTACGTTAAACAACCAAATGGGTTAAAATAAGAAAAACGATGAAGGTTTGGTTGAATAAAATGATGGATTTCGTTAAACAGCTAAACGGGTCAAAATAAGAAAAACGATGAAGGTTTGGTTGAATAAAACGATGGATTTCGTTAAACAACCAAACGGGTCAAAATAAGAAAAATGGTGAACGTTTGGTTGAATAAAACGATGGATTTTGTTAAACAATCAAACGGGTCAAAATAAGGAAAACGATGAGGGTTTGGTTGGATAAAATGATGAACTTTGTTAAATAACCAAATGGGTCAAAACTTAGTTGTGGCATATGCTATGAAAGTGTATGAATAACTATTTGTGTGTAAATCTGGAAAAAAGGGTAGAATCGGAAATTAAGCATAAATCGAATAGTGGAAACGTAAACTATTCTTAAAGTTACCCGAGAGTATTGGGTGTAACCACTAAAAAGATTTTACAAATAAATAATATACTTTGACTAGTTAAAATTGTCGAGAATGGGTCAAAATTATTCAACTGACGAAGCTAAACATTAATGGTGCATAATACTTAAGCAGGAGTAATATCGAAATGAAAACGTGAAATATCAATTTACGAACGGTTTCCGAAGTTACCGAGTCACGTCTTAATGTGTGGAACTCGAAAACGGATTAAACGGATGACGTAACAAATCTGCAGCAAAATGGCTGCAGGGAGCATCGTCGCCGATGGCACAACATGCCGTCGCCAACGGAACATTATTTCTCCGATGCCTTAAGTCACTGTCGATGGTAGTTCAGACTCGACGGTGGATTTGACATGCCGCCGGAGACGCCACAATTGGCCGTCGTCGACGCCTTCTCGGAAAATTTTGAGTTAAATTTGAATATTATTATAAAAGTTAATTATAATTTAAATTTCGAACAAATTGATACTAATCCATTAGATAGTTGGGTTTTGTAGGAACATCTTAACAAGTTCTCAGATGATGATCAAGCCATGTCAAAGAACCGAACATATCCAATTTCCAAGCTTCCGTTTTTATCTCATCTAGTTACGTTTTGAAAACAATATTATAAGATGTAATGTGTTTATAAACACAACTAATAACTTGTTTATTTTGGAATTTTTAATGTATATAGTAAGTTAAACACTTATAAGGTATAAAAAAATTTAGGGTGTTACATTTATCTTCACTTAGGCATGGATTTTTACACTAAACCTATTTGGTTCTTATTTCTTGAATTTGTCATATTTTAACATCATATGAGTTTAGTGTGATTAGTATGTTCAATTAACATCTAAAATTCATTATTCTCACATCAGATACATCAATTTTAACATCACAATTCATGTATTCAACCCATTTACTAAAACCCACTTATATAACCATGGCCACATACTCAAACACTCATATCATAGTGTTTGACAACTATTCTTCATCTTGGTTTATTCTAAAACATGTATTCTACTCTTAATCTACTTTAATTTCTACAACTTATGCAGGAATTGTAGTTTCAAGAACCCAATAAATCTTCATAACATCATCAAATATCAAATTTAACACACCTCATGATCTCTTTGACTAGATGACCACTAAAATCGATTCATGCATGAACTCAGACTCAATTCCTCTTTCAATTTTGATCAGTTTGGTGAATATAGGGTTTGGTGTTCTTCTTTCTCCTGGTCGTTCAACTAAAACACACAAGTGTGTGTTTTAGTTTGATTTTTTTTCTTTTAAATAAAACATAGTTCTCCTATTGACTATTTTGGTCCCTCAAATTTTGTTCTTTATAAAAAGGATCAAAATTTATAATTTTGTTAGGTACTATTTATCGCCAACTAGGTTAAATACCCCTAATTATATATATATATATATATATATATATATATATATATATATATATATATATATATATATTTGTTATTTCTGGGATGTTACAAATCCACCCTCCTTAAAAGGGGTTTCGTCCCCGAAACACGTGTACGTACCAAATAGCGAGGGGTAGAGTCGTTTCATCTCTTCTTCGGGTTCCAATGTAGTTTCCGATCCCTTCCGATGCTCCCATTTGACGTTCACTTGGTTGATCTCTTTGTTCCTCAATCCTTTTACTTTTCGATCGAGGATTTGAATTTGTTTAGCTATGTAGTTAAGTTTGTTGTCAACTTCTATATCACTATAAGGTACATATGCCGTTTCGTTCACCAAACATTTGCGAAGATGTGATACATGGAAGGTGTTATGTATTCCACTTAATTCATTCGGAAGTTATAGTTGGTAAGGCACTTTCCCCACCCGACTAATAACCTTAAATGGTCCGATAAATTGTGGACTCAATTTACCCCTTTTTCTAAATCGAATAATCCCCTTCCACAATGATACCTTAGCATTACTCTATCGTCTACTTGAAATTCGATAGGTCTCCATCTTTTATCCGCATAGGACTTTTGTCGATCTTGGGCAGCCCTTAGATGAGCTCTTACCGTGTCAATCTTTTCATTCGTGACTTTAACCACATCTTTGTGGGCAAGTTCTCTAGGTCCTATTTCACTCTAACATACGGGGGTTCGACATTTTCGGCCATAAAACATCTCATATGGCACCATACCAATGCTCGAATGATAGCTGTTTTTGTAAGAAAACTCGACTAGAGGTATGTAGGCATCCCAACTACCGCCAAAGTCAATAATACATGCCCGAAACATATCTTCCAATGTTTGAATTGTTCGCTCGCTTTACCCGTCTGTTTGAGGGTGATATGATGTACTAACTAACAGCTTGGTACCTAATTGTTCTTGAAATTCTTGCCAGAATTTTGAAGTGAACCTAGCATCTTTGTCTGACACGATGGATACGGGCACTCCATGACGTGCGACAATCTCGTTTATATACACCTCTGGCATCTTTTCGGAAGTATAAGTTTCACGAACGGGAATGAAATGTGCAATCTTAGTCAACCTATCTACAATCACCCAAATGGCGTCAAAACCTCGTGCCGTTCTCGGGAATTTAGTCAACAGGTCCATAGTGATATGTTCCCATTTCCAAACTGGTATGTTTAATGGTTGTAGTTTTCCATATGGCTTTTGATGTTCTGCCTTTACTTGTAAACAAGTTAGGCACTTTTTGACGTATTTCGCCGAGGTCGAAGCCGAAAAGGTAAGAGTGAAGAAACATGAAGTCGACGAACAAATTAGGTTGACATAAGAAGTGACACAAATAGAGGAATGAGAGATAATGACGACATCAACGCATATCCAAAAGAAGACCGCCCCATTTTGCAAAAAATGAAATAAAAACGCAAAAAAATGGAGTCCCTAGTTTTTAAATTCAGGCAATCTTGTATTTTTTTAAGTTAAGTTTTTTTATATTTAGTTTTTTAATGTAATGTAAGCTATATTATTAATTTTAGTATTATAAATTATAAACTATAAATAAGCAACATGTTTGTATATATGGTAGTTGTACCACGGGTTTGGGGAGTTTAAAAAGTTGGATATTTTCTTTCTAACCCTAAAGTTTCAATCTTTAGCAATTTAAGCCTAAAGTTTTATTCTTTAATGATTTAAACCCTTTGTTTAGTTTGATTTTTCACTTACAATTCAAAAGTTTCTATCTTTTGCAATTTAACCCTTTGAATTTTTTTTTTACTTTTAACCCAAAGTTTTCATCATTTGCAATTTAACCCTAACACTTTTTAACTTTCAACTTTGGTCCCTTGTACTTCCATCTTTCACAAGTTTTTCGTTTAACGTTTCGTTCTAAATTTTCCGAGTTAACACGCCGCAACATGCGTGTAGGGTTCAACATTTTTTCATATATTTTTTCCTGTTTGACAAGCCTGTCGCAACGTTTCTATTTTCCCATGTTTGATAAGTCTGTCACAACGCGCGGATCAGAGATCAACTTGCTTATTTTTTTTCTATGTTTTACACACAAATTCAAGATCATGTAAGAAGCATTTGACTTTCATCTAATATGATATATAACTAATGAATCACGCCGTATTGCGGGAGTAGTAATTCTAGTTTAACTTAATAATTAAAAAAAACTCAAATCACCCCCACTTCATCCCCATCGCTTGGGTGAGATGACGCGGTTGATACGACCCATGTATCCGTTGACCCTACCCAGCAGACCCGACCCACTATCGACCCAGAAGCTGACCCGGTCAACAACACGATCACAGAAGGATCTGGAACCTTTCAAATTAGTTATTTAATTCCCATGTTTTGCATGCACGTAGCTATGTTAGTTGCATTTTTAGGCATCTTTTTATAGCATATTATTATTAATATTCCTTCACATATCATGCATATTTCATAGTAATACCTCACTATTTTGCGAAACACATGTTTTTGTGGAATGGAATCTACTTTGGTAGTTTTTGGTTGATATTTAGGTGCGGAGTGCTTGCTAAGGACGACATAGGAGTTGGAAAGAGTCGGAAGGATTTTTGAAGGCAAATGTTTCAAGACGAGAACGAAAATGAGCTAGAGTGTATGAAAAAAAAAATGGATTCTACGAGAAAATTAAAAGAATGGAAGTTAGAAAGAAAATAATTTCAGCTGAAGTGTACATGAGATTTTGATATTAGCACACTACATGGGCCAGATTAAAGTGATTACAAGATTAATTATATGGGCTCATATTTAATCAAATGGGCCAAATTAGAGGAGCCCAATGAAAGATTGTTGAAAAAGTGGAGATAGACTTTAAAAAAAGGGATATACCAACGATCGGAGGATCATCATTTGGCGGCGGCACTTCAAGATCGAGCAGGGGAGAAAGCATTTTATTTCTTTGGTGATTTTCTAGAACATTACAAACTGATTGTTAGTTTGTTTCGTAAGTTTTAATTTTGGAATGATTTATTTCTTATTTGACTTGATTGAACTAGCCATCATGTCTGGCTAGTCTTTTATAATTTCGACATCAGGGTGTATTTTCTTTGTTTTGGTTCATGAACTTATGTGAAACGGTTATGTTAGATTCAATTATTTTAGTGGTTTGTTTGTGTGATTCTTGTTTTTAATACGGATTCAATCCGGAAAATATTAGACGGTTAATAAACCTGATCAACTTATTAATTTTTCTATTAAAGTTCATTAAGATTTAGAACTCTAATCAGAATTTAAGTTTTGATAAAAGGAACAAATAATGGTTCAAGTTTGTCTATAAATTTGGATTTATTATAGAATCATACAATATAGTTAAATACTCCGAACGGCGTGAGTGGTTAATTATAATCCATACTTCTATCACGCAACCCGCACGCTAAAATCCGAACGACGTGAGCTTAGAGTAGCGGGTTGGCTCTAACAGACGAACTGCGCTTGGTTAGACATTAGATAGAGTGGATGTCCGAACTGCGTGACGTCTAGTATTGATACAAACTATTATTTAAAAAGAATCATTGCACCGTGACCGTTAATGATCGTAAGTCAAACCGAATCAAGAAATTGCCATGGTGTTGAAATTAGTTTTTAACATTTGAACTTCACAACCATTTTAATTATCATTTTTATAAAATTTTCGTTCTCATAAATTTTACGTCTAAATCAAAACCCCCCTTTTTAAAAGATACGTATCTGAATAAAATCATTTTGGCATAACTAATTAATCTGTATCCCTGAGGACACGAACCTTACTTCCATTCATACTATTTTTAGTGTGTTTAGTGGGTTTATATTATATTTATTTGCTGGATTCGACACCCAACAAATTGGCTAGAACTCAGATTACCGGTTTTCTGGCATCGTTCACAAGATTTGCAAAACATGTATGAATCAAGAAATATAGTAGGCCAAAAGAAACCGGATTCAAGTACCTTATGTGCTATACGTTTTGGACCAAAGTGCCCTCCACAAGCTTGTGAGTGACAAAAATCTAAAATAGAAGGTACCTCACTTTTATCAACGCATCTTCTGATAACTTGGTCAGCACAATATTTCCATAAGTATGGCTCATCCCAAACATATCGTCTTGCTTCCTTCTTTATCTTGTCCTTTTGAGCACGGGAGAGTTCGAAAGGAAAAGTGTTTGTTACCAAGTAGTTGACGATATCCACATACCAAGGAGTTGTTACTTCAGCAGCAAACAAATGCTCATCCGGAAATGAGTCATTCAAAGGCATTGGCTCTTCATTGTTGATGATCCTACTCAGGTGATCTGCCACAAGATTTTGCTTCCCACTTTTGTCTCTAATCTCAAAATCAAACTCTTGGAGTAAAAGCACCCACCGAATGAGTCTCGATTTTGCGTCCTTCTTTGTCATAAGATATCTCAAAGCTGCATGATCGGAATAAACAATTACTTTAGTACCCAATAAATATTGTCTAAATTTTTCTAAAGCAAAAACAATGGCTAAAAGCTCTTTTTCTGTTATCGAGTAGTTGCTTTGAGCATGGTCCAAGGTTTTCGAAGCATAACAGATCACATGTGGAACTCGATCCTTCCTTTGACCCAACAGCGCTCCCACTGCATGATTGCTTGCGTCACACATGATCTCGAATGGTAGACTCCAATCGGGTGGTTGGATTATGGGTGCAGTAACTAAAAGATTCTTCAAAGTGTCAAAGGCTTGCTTGCACGATTCGGAGAAAACAAACTCAACATCTTTTTGTAAGAGCTCACACATTGGTCGAGTTATCTTGGAAAAGTCCTTGATAAACCTTCGGTAGAATCCTGCATGACCAAGAAAAGAACGTACCTCGCAAACACTATTAGGATAAGGTAGAGGTTTAATTATGTCAATTTTTGCCTTATCTACCTCAAGCCCTTTTGAAGAGACAACATGACCTAAAATGATGCCTTGTCAACCATAAAATGACATTTTCATAATTCAAAACAAGGTTTGTTTCAATACATCTTTCCAAAATTTTAGTCAAATTTCTCAAACATTCATCAAAAGAATTTCCCTAAACCGTGAAATCATCCATAAAAACTTCAATTATTTCCTCAACATAATCTGAAAAAATGCTTACCATACACCTTTGAAAGGTGGCGGGAGCATTGCAAAGTCCAAAAGGCATACGCCGGTATGCAAACGTGCCAAAGGGGCACGTAAACGTAGTTTTCTCTTGGTCTTCCAGCGCGACGGGTATTTGGTGAAAACCGGAATACCCGTCCAAGCAACAATAGTGAGTCTTTCCCGCCAACCTCTCTAACATCTGGTCAATAAATGGGAGCAGGAAATGGTCCTTGCGGGTCGAGGCATTAAGCCTTCTATAGTCTATGCACACTCTCCACCCCTTTTGTACACGGGTGGGGACCAACTCACCTTGTTCGTTTTCAGTCACCGTGATACCTGTTTTCTTTGGCACAACATGTATGGGGCTTACCCATTTGCTATCAAAAATTGGATAGATCATACCTGCATTCAACAACTTCAAGATCTCCTTCTTCACTACCTCCATCATGGGAGGATTCAACCTTCTTTGTGCTTCCCGTGTTGGCTTGTAATCTTCTTCCATGAGAATTTTGTGCATACAAAGCGATGGGCTCAAACCTTTTATGTCGGCTATGGTCCACCCAATTGCTTCTTGTAGCGTTTGAGTGTGTTAACCAACTCATTTTCTTGCTCACCCGTCAACTTGTTGGATATGATTACCGGCAATGTATCCTTCTCCCTAAGATACACATATTTAAAGTGATCAGGAAAGGTCTTAAGCTCTAACTCTGGTGCCTGCACAATAGATGGAAGAAGCTTTTGGTTAGTAGTTGGTAATTGTGTTTTGGGTGCTTCATACCTGGTTTTCTTTTGTGCATCCATAAACGCTACTACTTCCATCAAATCCTCCTCAAGCTTGAACTTTTCAGTAAGTTCTTTTGCTGCAGCTTCATCAATGCTTCTATTTAACACTAATGCTAGAACATCATGGTTAGATAACTCAAAACAATCATCAGATAAGGGTTCAATAACATCTAACCAATTCAAAGATGAAACATCACTTAGGTAACGCATAGCATCATATATATTAAAATCGATAACTTCCCCGTCAAATTCCATTGATAGAGTGCCACTATAAACATCAATTTTTGTTTTTGCAGTTTTCAAGAATGGCCTCCCTAACAAAATGGAACTTGAGTTTGGAGCATCATCATCCTCCATGTCCAACACATAGAAATCAGCCGGAAATACCACTTCATTCACTTGGACCAAAACATCCTCTAATACACCTTTTGGGTATACCAAGGATCGATCGGCCAATTGAATGACCACCCCGGTTCTTTTTAACGGTCCTACATTAAGTGTTTTGAAAATAGAATTTGGTAGGACGTTAATAGAGGCTCCAAGGTCGAGCATGGCTCGTGGTATGCTAAGATTTTCCAATTTACAAGGAACTGTGAAAACACTCGGGTCCTTGCACTTTTGTGGTAGTCTTTTTTGTAGAACGGCTGATATGTTTTCACCTACCTTGACAGTTTCATTACCTTTTAGCTTTTTCTTTGATGTGCAAAGTTCTTTTAAGAATTTTGCATATCGTGGAACCTGTTTAATAGCATCAAGAAGGGGAATGTTTACCTCTACCTTCCGGAAAGTCTCCATGATTTCCTGTTCCTCTCTTTGTTTTTGTGTACTTCTCAGTCTTGAGGGGAATGGAGGAGGAGTGGTGAACTTTTCCTTGACTTCATCTGATTTTGGTGCCTCGTGCTTCTCCGTATCCTTCTTCTCAACAACAACCTCTTCTTCCTCTTCTTGCATTGTCAGGCCGTCATAACTCTTTCCGCTTCTCAAGGTAATAGCATAAGCATTATGCTTAGGATTTGCCTCAGTTTGTGGAGGCAGTTTGCCTTGAGACTCTATCTTACTCACCGAGGTGGCGAGTTGAGCCATTTGTTGTTCCAGATTCTTTATGCTCGCTTTAGTCTCCTATTGGAATGTTTGCGTGCTGGTTGCTAAAGTTTTGACAATATCTTCCAAAGACATTTCCGAGCCACCCGCTTGTTGTTGGGCGGGTTGTTGTCGAGGCTGAAAGTTTTGTTGTTGATTACCTTGGAAGGTCGGGCATTGCTGATATTGTGGGGGCCTTTGCTGATAACTCATGTTAGGAGGTCCCCAATTTTGATTACCTCGGGGTTGTTCATATTATCTTGAATTTTGTCCCTGATAACCCCCAAGTGCCTGTGCTTGTTCAACATCATCTTGCAGTGTGGGACACATATCAGTGGGGTGTCCAAATTGGAGACGTATTCCATAAGCTCGAGCCTGTGGCTCAGCACTCTTATCCTTGGTAAGTTGCATGACTGCTTTTGTCAACTCTGCAAGCTGATTTTCTATGTGAGGAGTGCTCACTTCATTGACTGCTCGTGGAACATCCGTGTACCACTCTTCATCCTGTGCTGAGTGTTTGGTCTCTTCAGCTATGGAGGTGATTAAGGCTCTTATCTGAGTTGGTGTCTTAACAAGTAAGGCTCCTCCACTTGAGGCATTAATCAAACGCCTCTCCAATGGTGCCAGCCTTTCACAGAAGTATTGAAGGAGTTTGTGATCAGTTATGCCATGTTGTGGGCAACGACCACACAACTTTTTAAATTTGTCCCAATAAGTATGCAAGGCTTCTCTTTTAAGTTGCTTTATTCCGATAATCTCCTTGCGTAGGATCGAGGCTTTGACTTCTGGGAAGTATTTGTCAAGAAACAGCTTTGCAAGTTCATTCCAAGTAGTTACCGACCCTGGTGGTAGGTAATATAGCCATTCTTTTGCTGAGTCTTGAAGAGCAAAAGGGAATGCCCTTAGCTTGATTTGGTCTTCAGTGACGTTATGTGGCTTCATACCGGAGCACACAACATGGAACTCTTTGAGGAACTTGTGTGGGTCTTCATTCTCTAAGCCTCGGAAAAGTGGTAATAGGTGAATGAGTACGGATTTCAGCTCAAAGTTTCCCACAGTAGGGTAGTTAATGCAGAGTGGTTGTTGTGGGACATCACGAGTAGCCCACTGTCTAAGGGTTTGTTCAGCTGCCATTGTAACTGTAGAGATTGGAGATTCAGGTGAGTTTGGTTCTTGATGAGTATGGGTAGGTGAGTGGGGTGGAGTGATGGGTGTTTCTTGATGTGATGAGGATTCCGTTTCGGTTTCAGATTCACTTGACAAGAGTATGTCTTGCCAAGATCTTTGCGTACAGGTACACCACTCGAGATTGATCCGGAGATTGAGAAAACAGCAAAGAGATTAAGGAGACAAGCAAAACAACGAAAGAAGTTAGCAAGATCCTCAACCTCTAGAAACACCACCACTATATGCATTTTCCCATTATTTTGCATAAGTTTAGGACCCATGTTTATAATTTCTTTTACTTTAAATTGTAATGAATTGCATCAGAAAAATTAGAGAAGAAAATTGATGCAAAATTAGAGTCTTTTTCTTTATCTAATTCTTGGAGTTTAACCTACTCTACGGGTATCTATCGGGAGATTAGCCATCTCGAATCGGTTTCTATCAATTGGTGCTTTCATTCTTGAACTCACCAAGAATTTCCATCACGATTTTGCCTCCCAACTTATTGAAGTACTCAGATCTGCTCTCGTCGCCCTCACCGATGTCATTTCCAAGTTGCGCTTCGTTCCTCCACAAACACCCATGACAATCCTCGTACCGACACCGACCCAACCTCCGTCTAACTCAGCCCTGCGTAAAGCACAGCCACCCTCAACTCCATCTCAATCATCAAAACCATCCCTCCACAGCACTGCCGACTTGTTCAAACGTCATGGCTCACCAAAAGTTCATGACTGTAGATCACCCAAAATTTCCTTATCCATGTGGTTGCAACCTTCCAAACAACAAGTTGCACCTGAGAAGGAAAAACAAATTCCATTTCCATTTAATGTCGGTCAGAACATTGCGTCTCCTCACTTCTGCTCATCCTTTGTCGTCGGAAGGTATGGTGTTGAAAGCGGAGAAGACGTCGAAGCACATGCAACCACTAGACGAGAGTGGCGTCCACCGTGACGCTTCGTTGAAACTGACCCGAACGCCTTTGGCAGAGTCGAATGGCGACCACCGTGGCGAAAGCATTCCGTCCTTGAGGACAAGGACAATTTGAAGGGATGGGTATTGATACGACCCATGTATCCGTTGACCCTACCCAACAGACCCGACCCACTATCGACCCAGAAGCTGACCTGGTCAACAACACGATCACAGAAGGATCTCGAACCTTTCAAATTAGTTATTTAATTCCCATGTTTTGCATGCACGTAGCTAGGACAGTGGCACCACCACTATATACATTTTCCCATTATTTTGCATAAGTTTAGAACCCATGTTTATAATTTCTTTTACTTTAAATTGTAATGAATTGCATCAGAAAAAATTAGAGAAGAAAATTGATGCCAAATTAGAGTCTTGTTCTTTATCTAATTCTTGGAGTTTAACCCACTCTACGGGTATATCGGAAGATTAGCCATCTCGAATCGGCTTACTAGCTGCGGTGCATAGGGTGGCCCTACCCCAGGTAAAATAAGAATTTTGAATACCCACAAATTCAGTTTCACACAGATTTCTTTGCGAGAATGTAGTGTTTCTCAGGTATGTTTGTTCCCTCACTCTAACACTCATCTGCATCTGCGAATATACTCGACATTTGAAGTGAGTACGAATCTAAAACTGTTAATTTCGATATTATCTTTGTTTAATTTTGCAGCAGCTCACTTGAGTTTTATGCACGGAAACCCTAAAACTTGAAATGATGTTATTGATTCTATTTCTTTGATAATTACAGTTATATTGTTGGAGAAATTGTTATAATATACCCACCCTTTGAATGGAGAATATATATATATATATATATATAACACAAGGAAGATGAAACTTACAAATTCTCTGGAAGTTTAGAAAGAAAGAAAGAAACTGTACACAATATTGCAACAAAGAAAGAAGAGATTTTTAGTATAAATCTACAACAATTAGGAGTTTTATGGTATTGGGATCCAAAGATTTCATAATCTATGGATCATGTAGAAGAAAAATATATACATTATTATTAATGCTAGTGTGTTATGAGCAGTGTTGTTAAGCTCGTTAGACGCACACACACATATAAATATAATTTAACTTAGAATAATCTGACGTTAACATATTTTGACTGATATTGGTCGAGGCCTACATTTGCAACACTGATTACGAGTCAAAAGAACGAAAAAAACACTTAGGTGGTGTTTGTATTTTCTAAAAAGATCTGCATAGGCTCTTTTGTCTGCGCCTTACAGACCACACACAGACATCGTCATCTGCAAATTGTTTTTTTCTTTTTTCCGAAGACATTTCATTAAAAAACGTCTGCATGAGCTCTTCTTGGTGCAGACTTGGCCCAACCACTTTTAAGATCTTCCAAAGGTCTGCAAAGGGTTAAACACCACCACCGTCCACCACCACCACCGTCCACGTCCACCACCCATCACTACCACCAACCACCACCGCCGTCCATACACCACCACCAGTTTATTTTAGAAGTCTACATACGTTAAAAAACAAACAACCTTCTTCTTGCAGACTGCAGAGGTTTGGTCCACCTCTTCTTCTACAGATGTGGTCATGAGACTGCATACATTTTAGCTTTTAAAAAACAAACTGCACCTAAATTGCTCTATGAGAGCACTTGTCTTGAAGCTTTTATTATGCTAGTAAGATTTTCTTCAAGTTGCAGGTCCTTGTGTCATCCTTCTCCTCATACGGAAGGAGCATGACTCAAATTCGGAGCAGATAAATGGCGTATCTCAACACCTTACACACCCCTACTATATAAATGTACGTCTATCTCACTCTGTATACACTTTCTTCTAACTAACACCTAATATATCTTTAGTTTTAATGTTGATTTTTATAATATATGTTACTATTTTATCAGTCTTAGTACTCTAGTGAACACCTAATATCCTACAATGTTAATCCCCTTCTGTGTTCACGTGTGATGGTTAGGTTGTCTTTATATACAGTCAGCTCTAGTTTTTACAAGAAATGCAACTGCTTAATTTAGAATTAAACAGTTAGTAATTATGTTCATTTTCAGTTAGGTCTTGCTCTAGTTTCTTTACGGGTTGTTATTGAGCAGTATTTCGACATCAAAACTTGAAGACTTGGAATATTTTTGCTCTAACTATGACAAGTACAAGGTTTTTTCGAAAGCTTAAGTCCATTACACATGTTCATGTTTTCCAAGTCTATGGGTTGAAAAATCTTCTTTGTGAATTTGGTGTTGGTGCAATCTATGAAATGACTATAGTCAAGGGCGAGTCATGAGCGCATAGGGGTGCTCAGGGGAGGCCTAGGCGTGAGTCGATGTCTTCATTAAGTTCATGTGAGGCGATCACGTGATATTCAAAGTTCAGTTTTTGCCTCTTTTCTCATCTTTCTTCTTTGCTAACAACTTTGGTTTCTTCCTTTTAGCAAACATGACTTTGCTTCTCTTTCTTCTCGCACGTTTCCTATTAAAGTCATTTTTGGTCCTTTTTGTTATTTTTTTGTCTTGAGCATTGGTTTTATTTTTCGGGGCTTTGTTTCCTCCTCTTGTTCGGACTTTTTTTATTCTTTTTTTATGTAGATTTCTTTTATCCTTTAATTGGGTAGAATTAATGCACTATACATGTAGTGTATTTGATTTTTTTTATATTTATCGATATTAGTTGGATGCTTTTGATTACTAATTATTAGACTGATGATTTTAATTAATATTATTTTGATGATTATAATTGCTAATTATATTATATTAGGTTTTCTATTACATTTGGGGAATAGTATTAATTTCTATGCATATTATTTATTTTTATTTTTTTATCTTTTTTGTTATTGAGCTTCTTTGTCTCGGGCCTGCACTTTTTTATTAACACTAGATTGTACCTATCTTACTCCAAAAGGTATTTAAGTATTGTATCAAACTATATACAGATGCCCTTTATAACCCTTTTACCACCACCTTTGTAGTTTAACTTGTTAAACACATAATAATAATCTTTAACGATCCGACTCTTAAAAGTTAAACGGATCAAGTTTTTGGAACTGAAGCAGTTAAAAATTATTTACTCTTGAAATAAATAAGTATACTTTGGATATCATTCTAGCACCTATCACATGCATTGGTTGAACTGAAGAGCTACCAAAAATACCAAGGAATGAGTTGACAGCAAATATTTCCTTTGTTGCAGCAAAGTATTTACTACAAACACATATAGTTTTTCTTCCCTTTTTATGGTCGAGTCAAACTCGCATTAATGCCATTAGATATCACTCTTGTGTCTATATATGACCTACATGAATCGCCTAGATATCATCAAGTGGTGGATTTGCGGTTTGGCTTACATACACAACCCAAAATTTGCAGTAACTCGCCGCCACATCACCACAGACAATGGCAGCCGATAACCGTTCCCTCGTTGAGCTTCCAATGCACAATCTGGAAGACGTTGTCTTGAGGCTGCCATTGCGATCTCTCTTTTCTTTCTGCATTTCCAACCCGCAGTTGAATTTAATAAAAGACGATCGAGATTTCGCACGAATGTGCTTTGAAAAATCGGAATCCCAGTTAATGATTTGTTCTCCGGTTCGTTCGGATGTTCACTTCATTCACTTGGATGCTGATACCCGTTTATCCGTTGCTGAACGGGTTGAAATCAAACCGAATTTTAAGCTCCCGTTAATCGGGTTTGAAGTTACGCATTCGTCTAACGGATTAGTACTTTTGGAGAATAGTAACATTGACGATGATGTTCACCGGTGTATGGTATGCAATCCGGTTACCGGTGAATATATATGGCTTCCCGATTCTCCGGGTCTTTCTAGACACGTTACGTGTGCGTTTTTTTACAGTCCGGTGACAAAGCAGTTCAAGATTTTCCGTACTTTTCACCGCATATTTCGTTTAAGTCCAGAATCTGAAACTGAATCTGAAACTGACGTGAATTCGGATGATTCAAATCATGACCCGTGTATCGAAATGAATCCCTTCCCAGACGACATGTATGATTCTGATTCTGATTCTGATTCTGATCATGCTTTTGATTCGGATTCGGATTCGAATTATTCTGAAAGTGACAGAGTGGGGGAGTTTCTTTTAAGCGGTTCCGATGCGTGGGAACGCGTTGACGGCGTACCGTTCTCTCCCCAGGCTGTACACTCTCCGTGTTACTTAAACAACGCTACTCACTGGCTTTGTGCTGACGAGACTCTGCACGATGTCATTGTTTCGTTCAATTTCGAAACGGGTCAATTCGGGGAGATTCCCGGGCCGCCCCGCATGACCAAAGACCATGCAAACAAACCCGACTACATGACCATGGTTTTACTCGACGGGTGTCTTTCGATATTCGACAATTACACAAACACGACAGCGTTCGATGTTTGGAAAATGAATGAATATGGTGTGAAAGAGTCGTGGAGTAGAGCGTTCGTGATTGACACCACTGTGTGGGGTGTATACGGCATTCAACATGCTTTTACGCCTGTGATTTGCCGAAACAACGGGGAGGTAGTGATGGTGTCTAAAAGCGGTTATATAGTATTCCATGACTTGTTGAAGACGAGAGGTAGAATCGTCTTTCACTCGTCACTCGAGGATCCGTATAAAGCAGTGGCTCATACTCCTAGCTTAATCCCGTTGAGTGACGTGACCCGAGGTACCAACATGGTGCTACAAAATGTGTTACCAAGAAGGTATGAGCATATTTTTTTTCAGAAAATTAAAAAATCTTGATAACTTTTTTTTAATTATTACTTTTAACACAGGTTTGCTGCAGCAGGGTTGAATGAGCGTAACTACCTGCAGTTATCAACAACTTTCTCTAAGTAGGAGACTGCTGATCATCGAGGGGTTATCGTGAATTGCGATATAGCAATTTTGTTCTTTCGACTCGTACTTTTTTTGTCCAAGAACTTTTGTTGTGATGTCATTTTTTTTTTGGGATTTTGTAGGTCATGCATGTTGTCATGGTTATGCCATGTGATGTTTTTATTTTTATTTTTGTGGTTTTGGTTTTTATGATATGGTCCAGGTTGAAGCTGAACCGCAGAATGGTCCGGGCTTGGCTGTTTCCATCAGATCTGGCTAGTTGCATATCGGCTCGGTCAAGACCTTAATGGGTTCAGTAGTATGAGATAGATCGGTTTGTCGATCCCGATGTCAAATGTTGTTCAAGTAGAAACCAAAATTGACATTTGTTTTGATTCTAGTTTGCTGTTGTAATGTCTGGTTTCTGGGCTAGTTCTTCATTAATCAATAATTGCATGTTCGTTATTTTTATATGATTTTGGCTTCTTGTTTAGTTGATAGTTGAGAATCAAGTAATTCATCCACACAAACCAAAAAATTATATTTCTATATTAGATACAAACTCAGCATTAAATAAAATATATATCGAAATGCATTTAAAAAAACTGAACAAAACATTATTCTACCTTTAATAAAACTTCAAAAAAGGAAAAACTGTTATATTACAAGCTGCTATTAATAAACCTGGTTACTGTACTTTTAAAAACGGAAAAAAGTGTATTATTTTTCAAGATATTACAAACAAACGTGATTCCTTTTGGGTTGGTATTTGGTTAATTTTTGTTTTTTTTTCGGTTTCACTTTTTATATTGAATTCGGTTTGGCGTCGGGTTTTTTTGTTTTCCATTCGTGCTTGATATTTTTGGGCTGAATCTTTTTCAGTGATTTTGGACCTACAAATTAGTTGTCTGATTTTTTTTCTAGTTAATTAATTATCAATGTCTTAATAATTGATTTAGGATGTGTCTAAATACAACCCTCCGATACATTCTCCTTGTGAGAGAAAAAGTTTCGGATCCCACATGTAACTATGTGAGAGAAGAGAGAGGAGATGTAACCGGTAAAAAAGATGTGTATTTAATAGCCGAATGATTTATCATCACATATTTGGGCCTGTATTATTCGGGCGATACCATTTTACTTTTAACATTCAGAAATAAAAACTATAATTATTAATTAGGTTTCGATCTGTTTTTTTTTTCTGTTCTGTTTTCAAAAAATACAAAACTAAACCATCGATTTTCTTTTAGGTTTTAAAAAGTTTTATGCTCACCCTCACACTATTCCACCCACAAAGATTCCAGTAGGGTGAGCTTAGTAAAAAAAGGTTTTAAATCCAAAACCTTTGGGGTTATTTTGCATCATAATTCAGACATAGGGTTTCAAACTTTATCCATCACTTATGGTTTATTGGTTAGAAAGACGTACTTAAATTCAATCCCTACTAGTGTCATATTTGGTGGATAAAAGCAATGAAGGCTAGTTCTCCCAGACCTTAGGTCAAGAGTTCGAGCCCGAGCCACCCCCGGTTTTAGTCCACCGTGCGTTACGCCAAAGAGATTATCTCTTGTGACGGCGCAAGCCCCTGGCACTAGCAGTATGGTTTCCCGGGGAACGCCGTTAGTCAAACTCTGACGCCAGCCTAGGTCAGGTTAAGAAAAAATAGTCTGGCTAGAGTGGGGTTAGGGCCCTATGTTTGGGAGGTGTGAGATCTCTCGCTTAACTGTGAGATCTTTCAATTAAAATAATTAGAATTTTGCCAATGAGTTAGTGATGGAGTGGTTAGGGAGAGATCTGATGTTCTACTTGACCCAAGTTCAATTCCTGCCCAGCATTTAGTTTTTGCGACATCAAGTGATGATGAGAAAATTTATAATAATTAGAATTAAAAAAAATAATAACTCAAATGAAATATCTTGTGTTGATAAACCTCTCTACACCTTTTTCTCACACACTCTCCCTCATTTTGTCACGCCGCCGGTCACCGTGATATCTTTTCCACTACGACGTCGTTCAGGTTCCAATCACTGTCTAACCACTTGGTTAAGTAATTTAGGGTTTTATTTCATTTTTTGTTTAATCGTACGTATTGAATTTTGTTACTTTTGGTAAATTTCTGATAGATTTTGGGGATTGTGTGAGAAATTTATTATCATTTTAACTAATTTGGTGAGTATTTAATTGTGCCTGATTCAATATTATTGTAGGTACCTGAAAAAAATCGACTAAAATAGGATTTATACTTCTGCACATAAGGTGTTTGGTTAAATGCTTCAGAAATTGAAACGTATGTAGGTGTGATTAGCGCTCATGAATATGATTCATGTAGTTATGATGCAGCAGGGTTTATGTTTTGAAAACAAGGCATAAAGCTCTGCTGATTAGTTTGTGGATGGTTAGACTGTTTGGCGCACAAATTGCGGTTTTAAAATGATTGTTTGGTCCTTTATTTAGAGAAAGGCGGTCCTTTGAAATTAATAATGATATTCTGAGTAGCTTACAAATCTAAATTTAGCTTGTATGAATGTGTGTTTTGAAGTCTGAGCACAGCATTATATGTTGTTTCTGAAATGTCGATTGTTATTTTGAGGTGTGTGATTCTGTTTCGTCTGATTTTATGGTGTATTTAGGAACCGTGTAATGTTTTGTGCCTCTACCACATTTTCACCTTTTCATTTCATGACCAAGTTGTTTACAGTCTTGTAATTACAAGTGCAACTTCTTTAGATGCATATACCAATTTTCATCTACATTTTTGTCAAAATATTGATTCTTTGCAGTGGGTTTGGGTGAATCTTTGTATTCGACATTTAAAACCTACGCTTTGACACATTGTACTCTGACTAGTTATCTGGTCAAAAGATAGGTTTTAGAGTTTCGAATTTAGGTAGTTTTTTTGTGGAATTTAACACCATAATTATAAAGTATACAGTAAGAAATATGTATATTTACTTTATTATGTCAAAATAGACATAACTTTTTCTTAAACTTATATTTGGAATTATAAAATAAAAAAATGCATATACAGACTCTGCAGCTATTGACCTCTTCCAAAAATTGTTTATTCTTGTAAAATCTTGCCTTATGTTTGGTTTGTTTGCTAAAATCTTAAACGTATGTTGTTTGGGCTTAATTTCTAGGTTTTGGTAATTGCTACGACGGATCGACACTAAAATATTAAACTCAATAATTCAGCAAATCACCAGGAAAAAATGGCAGCTTTAGTAGCAACGCGTTTTCTTTTTCTCGTTGAAGATACACTCTCCATAACAAAACTTCCAAAGATTTCAAAAGCTGCTTCATTTCACAAAAGCGCTTACGTATTGAACCGATTCGGTAGTACACACGGCCCATTAACTCTAGAAAGCGTTGGTTTCAAGAACTGGGATGAACCAACCGCAAAGTTTGAGACAAATAAGGTTAGACCAACGGTTTCTACTCTCCAAGTCATCCAAGGTCAAGTTGAAGAAGTCAAAAGCAAGAGAGTCAAAGTCAAACCAAAAGCTGTTGCGGTTGAAAATCCAATCGAATTTGAATCAGCCCCGTTTTCCGCAAAATCATTTTCCGAACTCGGCCTTCCGCCATTGTTGATTGAGGCACTAGAGAGAGAAGGTTTCAACGCTCCGACCGACGTCCAGTCAGCAGCCATCCCGACAATCCGTAACAATCATGATGTCGTGATTCAATCATACACGGGGTCCGGAAAAACATTGGCGTATGTTCTTCCGATACTGTCAGAAGTGGGCCCACTTAAGGGTTCAGGTTCACCTGTTGACAACAAAGAATCCGGAAAGAAAACCGATATAGAAGCGGTGATTATCGCACCTTCACGAGAGCTCGGTATGCAGATTGTGCAAGAGATTGAGAAGTTACTAGGGCCCGAAAATAAGAAATTCGTTCAACAACTTGTCGGGGGTGCAAACAGGTCACGACAGGAAGAGGCGCTAAGAAAAAATAAGCCCGTCATCGTTGTGGGAACACCCGGGAGAATCGCGGAAATTAGTGCTGCGGGGAAGCTTCACACGCACGGCTGTCGGTACCTCGTCTTGGATGAAATTGATCAGCTTTTATCGTTTAATTTCCGAGAAGATATGCATCGAATAGTCGAACACGTGGGGAAGAAACCCAGTTCTGGCCCGGCCCAGAACTCGGAAACCTTAGTCAAGAAATGGGTCAAGAGACAAACGATCATGGTGTCTGCAACGGTTCCGTTTGCGGTAGTACGAGCAGCCAGGAGTTGGGGTTGTGAACCCATGCTCGTGCAAGCCAAAAAGGTGATCCCGCTTGAATCGATCTCTCGCCCACCTGGGCCCGTTAACTTGTCACCCGGGCCCAACCTGGGTTCCGTTTTGCAGCAGAGTGACGGAGTTTCCGAAAGTCTACCACCGTCATTGAAACATTACTATTGTCTGTCAAGAATGCAACATAAAGTCGACACCGTGAGAAGATGTGTGCATGCTCTCGATGCAAAAACTGTTATTGTTTTCATGAACCACATGCGGCAACTAAAAGATGCAGTTTACAAGCTACAAGCTCGCGGGTTGCTTGCAGAAGAACTACACGGTGATCTTGGCAAGCTTGCGAGATCGACAATTTTGAAGAAATTCAAGAAAGGTGAAATAAGGGTACTGGTGACAAACGAGTTATTGGCTAGAGGTTTAGATGTATCCAACTGTGATCTTGTGGTTAATGTGGACTTGCCTACTGACTCGGTTCACTATGCACATCGAGCTGGAAGGACTGGTCGGCTTGGCCGAAAGGGTTCGGTGGTTACCATTTGTGAGGAGTCGGAAGTTTTCGTGGTCAAGAAGCTTCAAAGGCAACTTGGGGTTCAGTTTCAGTCTTGTGAGTTTGTGGAGGGTAAACTTGTTATCCAGGAAGAAAAGTAGAGGTTCTTTTGTTTTAGACAGTTTATTAGCGTTTTTATTATGAAAAGCCTCTAATAATCATAATATATAGTTTTTGTTATATATTACAAAATGTTGGTAATACATTATATTAGTTATTCAATAACTTTGACTATATGATATCAACTATATAGTTGAGCATTTGAATTTCTAAGTTAGTTTATAAGGTGAGTTTAAAACCGGGTTTGTGGTAATGGGCGTCCCAACGGTATTTTGTAACCACATAAAGCCATGAACACGTGGATAACAAGTAATAGGTAGCTCACATGCATGTATGAGACATGATTTTATAATCAGATATGCTATATAATCGGATATGCTATATGGATTGTAAACACTTGTCTGATACCAATGTGTTAACATCCCTGTCTCACCCCTTATCATCACTATTCCAAAATAGGGTTTTACAAGAGGTATTTATGAATTTACATATGTAATCTATTCTAACTATTGTCTAATGAATCTAATTACAAGTTCATCAGTAATCTATTCTCAACTAATGTCTAATGAATCTAATTACATGATCATAATAAGTACGCTTAATTTTTTTGAAACATCATGCGAAGCATTGGCAGACTTACTAGGGGGTGAAGGGGGGAGCCTGCACCGTATAGTTTTATTTTATTACTATATATAAGTTAAAATCCTGACCAATCCCCGTAGAATTTTGACACCAACCTCTATAGAATTTCAAAACCGACCCCATAAAATTTCAAGACGGACACCTATTAAAATAAAACTAGAAATATACATGTTTACAAACATAAATCTAATACAAATAACTAATAAAACCTTAAATGCCTAGTTGGTCCATGTGGTTTGCCATTTTTGCAGACTTGGTCCCGAGTCTTCAATAATTATATAGGTGATCTTAGTGGTTGTAATTTTTAAACTCGGGTAGTCCTTATCACTAACCTTTGTTAGATTTCTCGGTTAACACAACCTACACGCCGATCACATAAGGGTATTATGGTCATTTCAACATTGTTCGATTTCTCAGTTAACTCAACCCACATATCTAGCATAGGAGTTGAATTAACTGAAAAGCTTAATAAAAAATTGTAATAAGTAACACCCGAATTTAAAAATCACAACCAGCAAAATCTATGTAAAGAGTGAAGCCTCACACCAAAGTCTGCAAAATGGATAAACCAAATGGATCAACATGCATTTAACTCCAAAACAAATAAAAACCATTAAGCCCATATATATATAAGATGATTAGGCGCCAAAATTCTAATTTTTCTAGTCCACTCAATTTCACACATACAATCTTCTTCCCCAATTCATATGCAATCAATCAAACCCTACACACACCACACACACACACACACATACACACACCAACAATATGCATCTGCAAGCACACACTTTCAGCTGTTCTTCTTCTTCTTTTCATCTCACCAGAAATCACCTCAACGATGTCACTCCTTTCAAAACCCTAGCTTCCGCTAATAAACATCTTTACGGTATATTATCCATTTTTTGCCCTAATTTGATCGCATTACTGCTCCGTTTTCCAATTTTCAAATTCGATCATCGTCTTTAATTCACCTGCTGAATTGTTGCAGGCACCGGAGTTGTTTTCCGGCGAACAGGCTCACGACAGTTTCCGGTGTTGAAGCAATTGAATCGTCGCGGTAGTGTTTTTAAAATTTTTGTATAATTATAGAACTTCTAGGTAAGACTCGTAATATGATTTAGAAATCTACACGATTATTGTTTTTTTTTTAATAAAGATTGTTTGTTTAGAGTTTAGACTATGTGTTGTGGAACTTGAAAGCGGGCGTGGTGCCTCCGCCACGTAGGCATGGGGTGTTGAATACTGCCTCCTCGGGTGATTGGGGCGCGCCATACACCCCAACACTACTAACCGGGTGTGAAATGTGAAAGCCCCATTGTCTGTGTGGCGTCTGCGTGGCACACTTTTTTTCACCTTTCACATGCACCACAACACATAGCCTAACACATGTTAGTGGATGTTAATGGTGAAACATCCTGCATACGTAATCGAGACATTACAGCCTTTTGTTCACCTTTTACCCTTCCATAACACATAGCCTTATTGGTTAAGCTGTTTGTATGATTTGAAAAGAATTGCCGTTGTCTTCCCTCAAACACAATCCATAAATTTTTGCATCATAAAATCAACTTGTTTCAAAATGTACCTTCTCTATGTGTGTGATTAGTGTTTGATGATCCCTAGCAGTTGCAATGGTAAAATTTGCTCTTTGTTGAAAATCTAGGTGCTGTAAACTCATCTTTGGAGGGGCAGAACCCTAGCACAAGTGCGGAGACGATGAGGTTTTTGATTCATTTGCTAATATTATGAATATTGTAAACTGGTGGATGCTCTTTAACTTTGTGTGTTGGTTTCTATTTTTTACAGAAATGTTGTGGAACACATTTGTTTGCTTAAAGCAAAGGTGGATTTATCTGATGAGGATGAAAAGGACATGCTAGATTTTCTCTACACCTGCCAATATCAAATGCGTGGCATTCTTGCAATCTCGTTAGGTTAAATTTGATCTTATAATTATGTATTCAAAGACATTTCATACCCTTAACAATATCTTAATTTGTGTATTTTCTTTGATTTTTTCTTTTTCGTGTAGGGCGTATATCGAATCAAAATCTTGAAGGTTATACACATGCAGTCTTCATGCGTTTACAGAAAAAGGAAGACCTTTCAAAATTCTATGAGAACCCATTCTACTCGGGAGTGTTAAAGGACCATGTAACGCCTTACTGTCATGTACGCCCTGACATGTAAACACCAATACTCTCAATATCTTTGTTTTTTGTATATATTCTTATTACTCATTCAATATACAAGTTTAACTTGTAATAAACTATAATATATATATGTATTGACAGGAATTCACTTATTTCGATTATGAATCCGAAGTAGAAGATGATATTCTTCCCATTTTTCGTAAAGGAGAGGTTAGAACTTTGAAATGCTGATGTATTTTTGTTACATATTTGCTAAAATTAATTTGAATATAAGTTTGTTTGATTTTAATCACCAAAGAAAACTCTGGTGACAGGAGTTTAACTTTGGTGTGGAATATATACTTCTTATCGCGTTTAAAGAGAGCTCGCTCGGTGAGGTGGCAGATGACGCATTAACATCTTTTGCAAAATTACTGATGGAATTTCCTTCATTAATTGTCCAGTTTACAAAAGGTATTGTCCACATGTTCATGTTTTTTTGACACAAAGTCAACCCTATTAATTCATGTATCAGTGACTCTATTTAATAGTTATTTTGACTTTCAGGGTCAAATTTTAATCCCGACAGCAAAGACTACACTCATGCTGTAGTGATACGATTTCGATCATGTGAGTTTATTACTTTATTCCCAGCTCTTTGACTTGCAAACTTATTGCTTTTGCGCTTTTAGCTGACTATTTTAGTTTTGTTACAGCTGATGCGTTCGACATTTTCATGGGCAGTTCAGAATACAAAGATGTAATAATATTTGAACATTAACTTTTTTTAGTACATGTTCACAGTCAAAGTATAGTCAAAATGCTAATATTAAGTTAAGTAATTTCTTTCGGTTATGGTATGATATGATACGAGCAGATTTGGAGGTCTAAGTTTCATCCCATCACCGAGAAGAAACTGTCTATTAGCTTTTCGGTAGATCCCGTCGGTAAGGAGTTGATGTAGAAAGATTAACGGATTTTAGGTTTGTTTCCTGTTCCTTTTGAACTAAGATTATCAAGTCAACTATTGATTTGTGTAGTTTGACTTTGAATGGCAAACTGATTATTTACAAATTTCTATGATTGTAAATCGCCTATAACAGAGGGCATGATCTAACTTTTCTTTAGTATAATTGTTTTTATGCTCATTATAGTCTTGAATTTGCATCTATGTTATTTAACCTATTTAAAAATAAATAAATAATTATTAAATGATTTCAGGGATACATAGCAAGCCATTCTTGTTCATGGATGTTCTGCTTTTTGAGAGAAAAGCCTGCAGCTGATTTACTATTTTCTGCAGATGATTTATTTCGTAATAATATATTATGTTTTGCAAGTTGTATTAATTCATTACTCACACAAAAAAGAGTTCATTACCATAAATATTCCCATGGCTTATAAATTATAACCTTGACCCACAAGGCCTGTTGAATCTGTAGCTGTTAGTGAAATTATTTTGGGTTGATGTAAGAACTAAGAACCATTAGAAAACTTGCCTAAAATTGGAGACATGGTGGATCATTACATAGTCACATCTTATTAATGTTTTATATGACTATTGTGGCCTTTGTGGTGGCACGTTTTTACTTGCATCTCAACACCTATTTTATTATTGTGGTTTAGCATGTATTTATTGACCCTCACATTCGCCGTCATTTCATTACGTTCGGAACTCACCAAAAAAATGACGTATATGTGCTATATTCAGCACATGATTTTCTAACAATATGTACCTTCTCAACACTATGTTAAACATGTTGATGTTCACACATTCTTGTCTATTGATAAGTTAACAATGCCTACACATAGCTTTAGTTTGACCTAAATAATTTAATGGCCCATGTTAACAATATAATGCAATACGGACAACATATGATGCTTGGTTGTACTTCATCTTTGTTGAAAAGGCTGGAAATAATTACTTTAATAGAGATTTATACATTGTCAAAATAAGATGCTATACACGCCTAAGTGTTTTAAGAGGCTCTCTCTATCACTTCAACCGGTTTGATTTGTCTTTCTTTTTTTTTGAAAGTATAGTTGGCATTTTGGACAACATTTTTTTTATCAAAACCGTCTGGACTGGACCATGAACACCCCTGTTAAATAGGTTGGTTCTTTATCAATAACTCAGGAATTTGATTTCTGTTTCTTAGTTATCTACTTATTTGTGACTAGCAATTGTGTATCTGTGTTCATAACATAACATTTTCACTTCAGTAACACTTTCAATTTGTAATCTTGAACTTATGAAACTACCAATAACAAAAAGAATCCTAACCGGGTCCTAACATAACAGGAAGTATTTACAATGACGCTAGTTTCTATAATTTGGGCCGGGCCGGGTCAAGGAAAGAGCATGAGCTCAGCCCAAGCTAATGAAGTTGCCTTCATCTCCGAAGAAGCTGATGTGTCGATTTTGCTTTCCAAAATGGCACACAAGTCTTTCATCGATGTGTGATCTCTCGGCCGTAAATGAATGCACATAGAAACCACTTCACATATCACTTTCAATATTCTTCCTTGAAATATTTCAGTGCAGGATCTACAACTGAACCCATCTCATCTTGCTTTGCAATATAATCTTTTGCCTGTTTCAACATGTTATATCTTCAACATATCCGGTTTATAAACGAACATAAAGAAATGCGAAGTTCCACACGACACAGACCTAATATGAAATCCACATGTTTCGGTTCACTCTAAATGAGTCTGGCTCAATCTTGGGTCGAACCCGCAAACATGTTTAGCTAAATGAATTATGTTAGGATTGACCTGTTGGGTTCACGGGCTGACCCGTTTTTTTAGAACAGTTTTTAAAAATATGTTTTGTGTCATAACTTAAACTAATTTATGGCAACATTTAGGATAGAATTGGGCATCATGTTTTAGTATCAAATTTCTGGGTTCTACCCATCAACCCGGCCCGTTTAACGGCCAGAAGACATAATGGTAGAAAATTAGAAAAAAAAATTCTTACCAATCTACCAGACACCCTTTGTCCTTGCAGAAAGAAGGCCGTCCGCTGACGATTTCCAAAAGAAGAACTCCAAATGAGTAAATGTTACCCTGAACATCCAGGTAGCGATCTTCAAACGAGCTTGGAAGAACACAAATATCACCTTCATGGCTGATGGAACGCGAGTTGTTTTCCGATCTTGATATAATACTTTTCCAGCTTTCAAAATCAACGAGCTTCACGAAAGCCAAAAGCAATCACATAAAATATAACTGTGGTATCAAAATTGATCTAAATGTGGTACTAAAGTATACCTTTGGTGAAAAATCTTCAGTTAGATATACAGCACTCGAGTTTAACTCGGATATAGTAAATGGTGGCTCGATTTCGGTGTGAAGATACTTTAAACCTTTAGCTATGCCTATAATGATCTTCATTCTCCTTGACCAACTTAGGTTGCACCCTTCTTCATCTGACATAAAATGAAAGCTAGCCTGTTAACTTAAGAACGGGTCACTTTGGGTTATGTTTCATCTCTAACGAGCCAAATGGATCAAGAATCGGCCACGGTTCATTTTTAATGCATAAATCTCATAAGTCTTTTATTCAATAAAATAGATTATATTGAAAAGTATACATATTTTTTCGGGTAAATTACAATTTATGTCCTCTTAAGTTTAGCAAAATTTCAGGCGTTGTCCTTTAACTAATGAAATTACAGCAGATATTCTTTATGTTCTAATTTCTTCACAAGTGGTGTCCTTTCTCCGTAAAAAAAGAAAAGAAAAACAAAGATCAATAAAGGACATCTGCCGTAAAGAAATTAGAAAATAAAAGACATCGTGGTAATTTCGTTACTTAAAGGACAACGCTTGAAATTTTGTTGAAACTTAAAGGACGTAAAATGTAATTTGTCCTATTTTTTCGACAAAAGGTATTTTAGGTCAACCCGACCCGTACAAAAGATATTTGTTTTGACCAGTTACCCAACCCGCCAATTTACCATATCTAACTAACATAGACAGAATAAAGAATGCGATAGACTTACAATGGAGATGCTCATACAACGTTCCATTCGACGCATACTCAAAAACTAACATTCTTGTAAACGGATGACCATCTATACAATACCCAAGCAATTTCCCGTGTTTTCATGATTTAGCCGTGCCAAATTGATAACCTGAAAAACATACGAATTTAATAAAAAAATAACAATGAAGTCGAGTTCAAAAAATGAACCCGGCTTTTTGTTTTTATTATTTATTAACATTTTACCTGTTTCTGATAATAGAGCTCAAGATAGCTGGTCCAATGCTCTTCTTTAACGCAAAGAGATATGACTGCAATTTCGGGCCCGGCTTTCATAATTCCTTTGTACACCAGACTATCAGCTGAAGACCCGATAATGTTGCTAAAATCTTCACAAGCAACCTCGAGTTCTTGTCTACTATATTTCGTCACGTCTTTCAACATGTTGGAATCGATAAAAACCGTCGTGTGATCTTTATAGCTTGTGGATTTACTCCACATGTTCAAAACAAAAGGTTTGCTTTTGTATCTCAAAACAACAGCGATAATCGCAATGAGAAAAAGTGACCCAATCATTACACCTGTCACGACCTCCACGGCTAAAATCCACGTGGGTTTGGAATCACGGGCCGGGTTCTTGGGTTTGTTTTCGGCGGGTCGGACTTGTGTCTCCCAGGCTTTGTTTGCGGGTGGAACAACACCGCATTGTTCGGGAGCACGCTGTTTAATATCTTTGTAGTGTAGGCAGTTTCCACGAAAAACAGTCCTGCAAAGATTTATTTACACGAGAATCGATATCGTTAAATACCCGTTGAGATAAAACTTTGACGAAATCGGCCCGTTAATAAGTAAAAGGGTCAGAAAAAATATACCTTGGAAGATACTCCAAGCACTTCGGTATGCCTCCAACGAGAAAATTATATGAAAAATCTGCGTATTTCAAGGCGGATAAACGGCAAAAACCTTTTTTGTTCTGACTCGAGGCATTAACTGGTCCGGGAATGGTCCCGCGCAGTTTATTTATGTCGAGCCGAAGGTCTTGAAGGTTTTGAAGATTACCGAGTTTGAAAGGCAATTTGTCGACAAGCCCGTTTGATTCAAGGTTTCTGTAGCAATATAAATTAGTTATCAAATAGCACCCGCTTCATTAGTTGAAAGAAATCAAATTTATGACTTTGACTTACAATGTAATAATGTTGACCAGATTACCGATTTCGTAAGGAATCGGCCCGGTAAGCTCGTTGTTTCCCAAATCTAAGACCTTGAGGTACTTTAATGATCCGATTGATATAGGTATTGAACCAATGAGTTTGTTTCCATGTAAAATCCTACAAGAATGACATTTTATTAATCACTTATGGTGTCTTTATGATGTTATCGAAAGTATTGTGAGACGTTGATAGAAACAGACAGTTCTTGTAAGGAAGAGAGCTGAAAAAGGTCTTCCCTTGATGGATGAACCAGAAATGTTACTGTAAAAAAAGTTATAGAACCTTAATTAGCTGCATAACAAGCATACACTACCTATACATATATACACACACATAAGATCTTGTACTACCTTTTGTTGTACTTGTAGTCTACTAAGCATGATTATATCAAACTAGTAATGATGGTTTAATGATTAAATATTATTAAATGAAAAGTTCAGACTTAAGCATGGCAATCAAGAACATTAAAACAAAATGTTTGACTTTGTATAAAAGAAAATAAAGTTTTCTTACAGTTTTATAACTACATGTTATGCATAATAATGCACGTATATAACATTCCTAATCTTTTTTACAGTCATAGCACGCATTGCTCGATTTAGTACACCCCATTTTGCCTTTAGAACACCAAAAGCCCATTCCACATCTTTTCTTGCCGCCTCGTGTTGCCTCTTGAACTTCTTTCTTTCAGAATGTGAGGATACAGAAATGATATCAAATGGAATGAATAGCGGGGGTATGTCATCCGCCATTAACGGGGTTAATTTTGGAATATACAAGAAAGGATTTTGTGGAATATAGGTGAAAATTGGTGTTGGAGATGAGTGAAATGTGTGGGTTTTAAATAATTAAGATTTTTTTTAACAAACGGTCAAGTCTCAACGGTCGAATCAAGTCTCAACACTCGAATCTCAAACACGGTGACTAATCAACGAAATGGGGAGTCACCGAAACGCGGGAAGGGGGTGGCGGCTGTGTCACCGCTCGGTGAACACACTCAAACACCCCACTTCCTGAATACACCCCGGCCACCCTAAACACCCGTATATTGACACATGTACGCTTTCTTATTTCTTTTTTTATATGGAGTAATAGTTTATTCACTTAAAAGATAGGCTAAAATAGAGGTGTACAAAAAAATCGGTTTTATAACCGAAACCAGAACCGGTTTTTCTATAATCGGTTTTAAAACTGAACCGGCGGTTGTAGACCGGTTAGGGATCTCACGCTTCGAAACCGGTTTTAAAACTGAAACCGGTTATAAAAAACCGGTTTAACCGGTAAAAAAACCGGTTTCTTTTGTATAAACCGGTTAAAAACAGGTCTTAACCGGTTGGACCGGTTATTGTTTTGAGTTGAAAAAACCGGTTAGTAACCGGAACCGGTTATTAAAAAATCGATTATTTTTTTGAAGAGAAAAACCGGTTCAGTTAAAAACCGAAATCAGTTTTAAAAAAAAACCGATTTGTACACCTCTAGGCTAAAACAATAAACTTCAAAAATCAATCAAGTTAAAAAGTTTAAATTGAATAATAATTATTGTATAATTTAATAATAATTACTGTGTCTTTGGTTTTTTAAGGCTTATTGTGAAACAAATAAATTAATAACCCAACCAATCAATGTATTGGGTTTAACACCAAACTATTAGGCTTAACAAATACATGTGGTTTCCCCTCCCAAGAAAATGTCTTTAGGAATTGAACTCGGGTAAACAAGATGCCAGATGCGCATCTTAGCCATTGCACCAAGTGTACCTTTAAGTTACGCTTTCATTTCCATGTGTATATATAGCAAAATTAGTGGATGTCGAAAAAAAAAAATTAGTGAATGCTAAGTTGTATCTATCATTGGTTAACTGCCCATGTAAACTAATTATGACGAATCACTATTCATTCAATTATCCTATTAAATGTAATAAATAAATAAATAAATAATAATAATAATAATAATAATAATAATAATAATAATAATAATAATAATAATAATAATAATAATAATTGTTTACATGTATATTATCATTTTAGGGTCAAAATTATGTTTTTGCAATTTTAATTATTGTAATATATTATGCAAAAATACTGATTTAAGTCTTGTATATAAAAAAAATGTGATTTATGTAAAATATCGTAAGGCTATATGGTATGGATTAAAACTTAATAACTCCTTCCCTGTTGCCTGGGAGTCGTTGACCCATTCGCCTGCCGAATAACGAGTAGCAATGGATGTTGTGGGATCCACTTCACTTTAACCCCTTTAAAACCAAAAGAATAAACAGGGGCACTGTTGTGTGGCTTTAACCCATTTCTTGGTTATTAAAGGGATTGCTTATGTGACATTAATGTGTTTACGTGTCGCTGATGTGACACAATGAAGCCTTAGAGGCTTAATTAGATAGCATGTAGCCTAATAAGTTTATAGTTTATAGAAACATTTATCAAATACATTTTTGGTCAAATTCTTTATTTTTTTGAAAGGATGTAATTTACTCCACATATACAAATAAGTTTATCAACTAACCTGGTTTGAGCTCAAATGCAGAAACAATCATGAAATATATAAGTCAAGGTTTTTTATATAAGAGCATTTGTAATTGAGGGGGTATAAGGATCCTTCTATGTCACACATGCCCGTTCTGAACCCTCTAAAAACCTTTTTTTACGCCTCAAGTCACTTGCAAAGTCTGTCTCTCTTCTTTATGTTGCCTCCACCTTAGATTATAATTAGTCATTAGATAAAACATATTTGGTATTATAGAATATGTAGGTGTATGTATGTGAGTTAATAGACTTAAAATAAAATGTTATTGTTTTATTTTTAAAAGGATGTGATATGCTTCACATATGCAAACAACTTTTATCAAGTAAAATAGTTTTTTTTAGTAGAGTCAAGGGTTTTTTTTTAATAGAGTATCTGTAATGGAGAAGGTCAATGACTTCTATGTCATCTCTGCCTATTCTGGCACCCTCTGAAAACCTTCTTTATGGAACCTCTAAAATCTCCTTGATAGGCTTACTAGGTTTTTTTTCACAAGCTACTTGGCGGGAGTTTAATCAGTTTTTCTCGTAGTACGTGGTATGACTTTGGTCGTTTTTAGCTCAGCTTATCAAAAACCCTAAAAGCGAAGATTGATAAGGTTCCAATAAAACCAATTTAAAAAAAGGTTTTCCCTCGTGCAACACGTGAGAGTTTGGCATCCCCCCTCCCCCCCCCCCCCCCCCCCCCCCCCCCCCCCCCCCCCCCCCGGTGCTACGCAATGTGACTTTGGTCGTTATCGACTCGACTTATCGGAAACCATAAAATCGAATATCAATACCGGGTAAACCCCTCGGGCTACACGACACGAGTATGATCGGTTTTCCCTCGTGTTACATGGCATGACTTTGGTTGTTATCGGCTTGACTCATTGGAAAACCATAAAAGCGAATATAGATTTCGGTTCCGACAATACCAACTAAAATAATGAAAAATAGGTTTTTCCTATCGCACTATGCGGCGGAAGTTTGATCGTTTTTCCTCTGTGCTACGCGGCGTGACTTTAGTAATTATCAGCTCTACTTATCGAAAACCATAAAAGCGATAATCAATAAAAGAAAATATTAATACTAGTTTCGATGATAGCAAGGAAAAAAAACTCCATGGAAAATAAAAAACCATAAAAGACAAAAAAAATGGTCACTGTTCATAAGATCTTTCATTAATTGTTATATAGTTGGATTACT
The DNA here is from genome assembly GCA_947069175.1 of Scalesia atractyloides. Classification (NCBI taxonomy): domain Eukaryota; kingdom Viridiplantae; phylum Streptophyta; class Magnoliopsida; order Asterales; family Asteraceae; genus Scalesia; species Scalesia atractyloides. The sequence continues at coordinate 71,983,869 of CAMTDV010000001.1, forward strand.
TCACGCTTCGCATTAGGCTTTCATTTAGGTATCGGTTCGGTTGATTATAGTACCATAACAATACCGACACTTGGTATAGCAATTAACACGTGTTTACATTGATTGAAATCAACGAATACCCGTACTGGTGTTGTGAGATCGATATTGGTTCGGTTCATTACAGTACCGGTATTACGATACCGGAATAATATTTTTTATATGTTTAAGATTAAAAGCAAATATAATAATAAACTATTATTATACTACAATTAAATAATAAACATACTAAAAATATATATTATTAAAAAATAAATTTACTATTCATAAAGCCATTCCAATTATATATAAAATAGTGGGATTCCTGCATGCTTCGCTGCGATCATTTGGTCATTTTCAGTCTGGTTCATTGTAGTACGAGTAAGATACCGACACTCGGCATAACAATCGTTGCCAATCGACACGTTTTTTACATCGGTTGAAAACCCATAAAAATGAATACTGGTTCGATAATAGTGTTGTTTGGTCGGTATTGGTCCGTTGCGACACGATATCGTACAGACACTCGACATAGCTTACGATACCAAAAAATATTTTATTGCCGAATATCACTTTGTGTTCATTGAACTTTATACCGTCACGTCGAGAATTCAAACGATTAGGGTATCATCACCGATGTTGTTTGGTCGGTATATGTTCGGTTTGTGATGAAAAAATCAACTATACATGACCCTTCGAGTATCGATGTTGTTTGCTTGGTATATTGGTTTGTGATGATAAATAAAATCAACTATAAATGATCCGCTCGGGTAGAACTTTTATCGAATTGTACATTATAATAGGCACATGATGACGTTAATAATAAAAAACTATACCGATGTTATACAGTATCAGTACCGATGTTGTTCAGACAATATCAGTAATATTAAAAAAAGAAAATCATTAAAAGTTAAAATTAAAGAAATATATTTAAGGTTAATAATAATAATAATAATAATAATAATAATAATAATAATAATCTATTATAATATTGAAATGATAAAAATATGAAAAAAAAACTATATTATATATTATTATAAAATAAAATTACTATTCATGGAAAAAGAAATAATATATATTATTATAAAAATCAAAATACTATTCAAACTTACTCTCCAATTATATATACTAGCATAATTCCTGCACGCGTTGCTGTGGGTCTTTGGTTATTATTGGTCTGGTTTATTACAGTACTCGTACTGGGACTCGGCATAACAATCATTGCCAATCGACATGTGTTTTACATCGATTGAAAACAAAAAAGAGAATACCTATACCATTGCTGATGTTGTTAGGTCGGTATCGGTCTGTTATGATACCAGTATTGTATAGACAGTCGATATACCAAAAAAAATACTTTATTGCAAATATAACTTTCTGAATGAATTTTATATCTTCATATCGAGAAAACTATAAAAATTAATACGATACCTTTACCAATGTTGTTTGGTCGGTATATGTTCGGTTGAGATAATAAAAAAATCAACTATATGTGGCTCGTTCTAATAGAACTTTTATCGAATTGTACATAATAATAAGCACATGATGACGCTAATAATAAAAAAAACTATACCAATGTTATACGGTACGATACTGATGTTGTTCAAATAGTATCAGTAATATTAAAAAAGAAAATTATTAACGGTTAAAACTAATGAAATATGTTTAAGGTTAAATTAAATATAATAGTAATCTGTTGTAAAATTGAAATGATAAAAGTATGGAAAAAAAACTATATATATTATTATAAAAATCAAAGTTCTATTCATGATCACTTTCCAATAATACTCGCTGACGTCGCGCGTTGCGGCGAAACAGAACAAATGATAATGTAAAACAAACATTATTTGAAAATAAATCATGTTGTTTAGAAAGCCAAACTATTAGAATCGGTCCAGTTTATCGTTTTACCATTTTACGATACCAAATAAATACTCAATTTTGAATACAACTTCGCTTTTAACAAAACTTATACCATAATGTTAAGGGAAAAAATTAACAAAGGAAAGTTATTAAAAGGATATCAAATTAATTGATAAAGAAAATAATAAAAAAAGAATTATTAAAAACAAAAAACAAATGATAAAGGAAATTTGGTTTTAAAAAACGAAAAAAATATGTTAAAACTTAAAATAAATATAATAATAAACTATTATAATATTAAATAAAAAATATTGAAAAAACTATTATCATTATAAAAATAAAATCATTATTCATAGTCACTTTACAATTACATATACTATATTTGTTGAAGTTGCGCGTTGCACAACATAGAGAAAATAATAATGTAAAACAAACGTTATTTTAGAATGAAGGTTGTTGTTTAGAAAGCGAAATTGTCATAATCAGTTCAATTCATCATCGTACCGTTTTACGATACCAAATAAATACTCTATTTTTAATACAAATTGTTTAAAAAAATTATAGTGGAATGTCAAAAAAATTTAAGCAAAACTACATGCTTAGGTTTTTAGAAAATGTTAGCGATGTAAATTGTTAGAACGTATTGAGACCGTTGGTACTTGAGTTTTATAGTTTAGAGCTGTTTTGTAATAGTTAGATAAACCACAGGGGCTGAAATTGAACATTTTGCAGCGTAATTAACTTCCCACCGTAATTGTTAATTACACTGGGTAGTCAGTTGCTATATATATATGAAGCATGTCTCCTTAGGCTCCAAGTTTCTTGGACCAAGGTTGTTTTTGTGTTTATTATTGTGCAATCCTCGGATTTGTGTGCTATAATCTGACATCCAAGATCTATGATGTTATTATCATTATAGGTTACTAATCAACTTTGGTTGATTCATCTTGGCCAAGATTCTTCATCTTCTTCTTAGTTTTTGTTGGTTTTCTTACTTTTATCACTCTAACACCTAATCAATAAGTGTTTATGTGAGTGTCAATCACTATCACTATGATCTAAAGCTGATTTGGTATCCACAATTTGGTATTAGAGCCTTTGTGCTCTTAATTGACTGATATTAGTTAAGATTTTCAAGGTTTTGAAGGTTTTTCAAAGTTTTCAGGTTTTTCAAAAGTTCTGGGTTCAAATGGCTTGATTTGGTGTGTTTAATGATTGGGTTGTTGTTAATCAGTGTTTATATTAACATTTGGGTCGTTTTGATACAAAATACCATGGTTTTTGGCTGTTTTACTGTGATTAGAGGGTTTTTGTTCGTACAAAAACCCTTCTGGTCGTATTTAAGATTGAAGTCAGCGTAGATAATCTTGAAGATAGCGTAGTTGTTTTTATGCTAATGTTGAGTCAACGTAGTTTTTCTGTCAGCGTTTTTAGCCGAAGACGACTTCGGGGTCAGTGATATAAATCTTTTGCGATTTTATCACGGTGTTCAACGTTTTTAGCTAAGTCCTTGTGTGTGTTTGGTCTGTCAGTGTAATTGTCATTGTCACCGGTCCAAGAAACTGTTCCATTCAAACGAGCGTATTAGCGAGCGTAATTGACTTCTGAACTAAGAACTGATCATACAACGTAATTAAGAAAAACCAGCGTATTTGTGCCAGTACCACGAAAACCAGCGTATTTGTGCCTAGTTCCACTAAAACTAGCGTATTTAACCTGCTGTTAACAATTTGAACTTTAAATCAAATCAAAATGTCGATTAATCAACTAAACTCAATTGCACATGCTGAACTTGAAACCGGAACCGCAACCCGACCTCCAAAGTTGAAAGGATCCTCGGATTTCGGTAGCTGGAGGAACCGAATCAAATCATTCTTTGAGTATACAGACAACACTCAATGGATCTCTGTCACTGTCGAACCGCATGTCCCAATGACAGTTCGTGATGACATTCGTGTGATCAACGATGATCCCTCGACCTTCATCGATGAAGATAAGGCATTGATCGAACGTGACAATCGGGCTCACCCCGCTCTGACAATGGCCTTATCAACTGCTGATTGCAAAATGTTCGAAGAGTACACCACGGCTAATGAACTCTGGTTGGCTCTGATTGACTACTATGAAGGCAACGAAGAACTGATTCAAAACAAGACAGACATGGTTCAGAAAGAATACGATATGTTCAGAAGTGTTTGCGGAGAAAGTCTGTCAGACCACATTAGTCAATTTCTGAACATGATGACAAAAATGAAGAAGGCTGGCAATCCCATTACCAACCATGCTGCAATCAAGAAGCTTTAGGACTCTCTTCCGAATCCAGTCACACTTTCAGATCTGATCAACACATTGAAGGCCTTTGAAATGGATGTCCTCAAGAGAGAAATGAATCAAGTCGGATACTCTTAGAAGTCTGTCCAATCTGCTGCTGCTACTCCCAAGAACATGGCATTCCTTGCCCCCATAACATTCGGTGGTTCAAACTCTCAAGGTGCTAGTGCATCATACTTCAATGATTCTGCTAGCTCTGCAAAGGCTCCATAGTCTAACGAAAAGACTACTGTGGTCAGTGATGCTCAAGCTCTCAAGATATCTACTGAACATGTCGCGTTGTTTAACACCTTCCTGAGCAATTGTGAAGCACTTATGTTAGGAGAGCTAAAACTGGATTTCCTTACTGCTGAAGACATGTATCAGGTAGATCTAGATGATATGGAGGAAATGGATTTGAAATGGCAAATGGCTATGATCACACTAAGGCTGAAGAAGTTCCAAGACAAAACTGGAAAGAGGCTGTCACTTGGAAAAACTGGTTACGACAAGTCCAAGCTGCAATGCTACAACTGCAAGAATTTAGGGCACTTCAAAAGAGATTGTCCGATGCTCAAGAATGAAAACACTAAGACAACCCTAACTAGAAGGGAAATAACTATTGAGGGGAATGAAAATACTGCTGCTAACACTACAAAGGATTTGGTGGTGGAAGACTATGATTGGGGAGAGGAAATTGCTGAAGCAAAGAACGAAGTTAACAAAGCTCTAATGGCAAAGAATCCACAGGATCGGGTCCCCATCCATCAAACTTTCTTAGCAACAAAAATGCAGGTATTCTCAAGGGAGATGAATCTGCAGACAAAGGACGGAAGAGCATCGTCAACACAACCAAGCCTGCAACTGACAAAGGAAAAGTAGAGATTGGAAAATCTGAGTCAAAGGAGAAAGGTCAAGAAGCAGGCTGCAGTGCCAAGAAAGAGAAAGAATAAGCCACTGAAGCAGCAATGAAAGTCGAGTCTGCCAAAGAGAAGGAAGAAAAAGACTTGGTAAACAAATTACCCATGAATTCCAAGTCAAATTGGGCTCACAACAGTGTGTAAATGTCGTGGCTCACTATAAATCTCTCAACCGCGACCTAATCAAAGAAAAAGAAAGAGTTTTGCTATTTAACAAAGAACTAAAACAAAACGAAGCTGCATATCATAGAAAGTTGAACTCAACTTTAGCTGAGGTGCAAACTTTAAAAGAATTTGTTTTCAGAGAAAGATTTTATTATAAATGGTTTAAAAGACTTGAGAAATCTAAAAATGAAAACAATAAATTGCAAATCACAATTGACAAATGGAATGTAAGCAAAAAGGCACTGGTTGATATAAAAAACTGCCAACGATTGACATACGTGAAAGATGGTATTGGGTACAAAGATAAGCTTGGGAACGAAAGAAAAATCTTTCCTCCTCCTCACAGCAAAAACTATGTACCCATGCCAACTCCTGATCCAGGTAACGATTTTATTGATAAAAATTATTTAATTGCTCAAAATGTCGATTGTGAAAATGACAAAATTACTAACGTTTCTTAAAAGCAATGAAGATGTGATTGAGCGTGAGGAGGATGTGTGCGATGAGGAATGTGGTGGCACAAAAATAGGGATAGGGTATTCAGGCGACAATTATACTACTGTTAACTGGTTCGCCTGGAACTCTGGTAAAACAAACAAGACTTTTATTCGGGATTAATGTAATAATTTAACTAGGACGGATGACTGTTTTAAACCTAGCTTAAATATTTGGGAAGACTATAAAAGGCATATGACTAAACCTATGACCTGCAACCATGAGAATGTAGTGGTTGAATGCATTGATTTGCAATTTGCTTTTTGTGATGAAATGTTGTGCATGAACCCTCTGTATTTGTTCCATAGTTGAAACAAAACAGATTCGAAAAGTTCCTCACTGAGGAAATTCCCGAGTTTGTTCCATGTCATACAGGTATGTCAAAGTCTGATAAAGAGCCAAACGAAGAAAGCAGTAGTGAAGACTCAAGCAAAACAAATTCAGAAAGTGGCAAAGAAAAGCTCAAGTGAAGATCAAGGTTCAGATGAGTCAAGCGAAGATCAAGGATCAGTTACTTCAACAGCCATCGAGAATGATGAAGATTGCATAAAACATGAGAGTCGTCTTGACAAGAAAATGAAGAAAATCAAAAATTCAAGCTCCAATGCATCATCAGACAAGACATCATGCAGTTCAAGACTCTCATCACATACATCATCTTCCAACACATCAACCTCTAAGAAGAAAAAGACTCGTTGCATTAAATGTTTTTGTTGTGGTCATTTAGGGCACATGGCGAAACATTGCAAAAGCAAGAAATATTCTAAACCAGATCAAAATTTTGCTAAACATTTCACTGACACACCTACAATGAATAGGATATCTAACTATATATAACTATATATATAGAAGAGTTTGTGAATTTACATTGTTGAACCACCAACACACACCTACAATTAATAGGAGATCTAAGTGTTATATATATATATATATATATATATATAGGGTAGGGTTCTAGAGTAAACATTAGGCTGAGAGTGAAATGTGTGAACTAATCTGAGCCATTGGATTATATCATCTAAAGATTTTTAAACAATGGCAAGATTGTAATTGTAATGTTGTAACTTCCCTTTAATCAGTTAGAAATTTGTTAAAACAAATTGTTTTTTGAAAAAGAAAAGAAGATATTCTCAAAGAAAATCATGATAAATAAAAAATTAAGCAAGTCTGGGTTCCAAAAACTAACTTACTTGTATATATTTCTTCTTTGTTTGTTGTTGTATAATAGAATATATCACAACCCTCAACCATGCCCCGGGCGGGAGCCGTGAACCAGTTACTGGTGGTATCGGTGTTTATTAAATTGGCAGCGGAATTTATCATCAGGATCGTAGTTAGGAAATATTTCAGAGTTTGTAAAAACACCCAAGTTTAATATTAAACAAATAGGATAAAACCCATATTTCATTCAAATATTTTTATAGGGATAAACCCTAGTTGACAAAACATAAATTTCTTCTTTTATTCAGGTAGTCATAGCCACTTTATTTAAGCCTTCAGTGCTCCATAGCGGGCTTCTATTACTTTCACAGTAAGTTACTTGAAACGCGTTTAAAAATAGTTTGTCAGCAAAAAATACTGGCGAGTTCATTCATTCTTATAAAAAACACATTGTTATATTTTACAGTATCAAGGGTGATTACATTGTTTTTATCTATCAAATACTCAATCAGTATTTGTCACTCGGTGGTAGTTCCAAGGTGACGGTGGTCATATCACTCATTGGCTAACTTTCGTCCAATAGTGAAGATTATCAAGTAATGTATACAAAACCCCACATACCGACAGTAATTTCAGAATACAAAAACTTAATCACTGTAAGTGTAACTGAAAAACATTTTAAGATTTTGTAAAGCATTTGGTAAAAATAAAAAATGACTCACCTTGTAGTTTTAGAGTTTTAACTTAAAGCTTCCTGGTGCTAATCCTAGGTTCCTAATAAAAATACAATGCAACACGTGTTAGTGTAACACCCTAACTTAAACTTTAACGATACATCACGAGACAAAACCCCAACGTAGTTTACAAAGTATAGCCTTATACAGACAGCACTTTGACATCCGTTGATGGGTTTCAGATCAATCGAACTAGGTATCATACCAGTGATCAGGGTTAAAACACTTACAACGGAGCAAAGTTTAGGATATCAGGTATAAACGCAACAGAGCAGAGAGAGCGAGAAAAAAAGAACAGTGTGAGCAAATTTTAAAAAGCTCACAATCTATTACATATATAGATGAAGATATGGAAGTTATCAAGTTGCTACGTCGCTTTTTATTCATTCTTATCCTCGACGTACACACAACAATTCATATCAACAAATTCTTGTAAGTTTTATTATTATTATTATTATTATTATTATTATTATTATTATTATTATTATTATTATTATTATTATAATTAATTCAACTGCTTCACTCATTTATCGTTTATAACTTCTAAAATATAACGTTTTATAAAACGATGAATATGTCATCAGAATGAGCATATTTTTATCTACATTTTGACCTAAGTTTCATTAAAAACGGAGTAAGGTCAGTTATAATAATATATTTTATTATTAATTATTAAACGGTTCCTATAAAAGTATATGTTCGTCTAGATACCTCATTTTTCTAACAGTCAACTTACTCGTAATCTACCCGTTTATTAATAATATAAGCTTTATATACTTTATTTATTTATTTATTTTTTATGGAATGTTATAGAATAAAATTTAAAAATGGCTTCGAATGCTAATGGAGTACATTTGGCACATCGACAGTGGATGCTCTAGGCATATTACGGGATTCATGAACTTCTCAAGAACTTCAGATTCATAGACGACGATTTCGTTTCTTTCGCCGACGATGAAATAGGAGGAAAAATAGTTGGACTTGGAGATGTTGTCTCAGATGATATAACCTTGGAAAATGTTAACTATGTACGAGAAGTGTGCTACAATCTTATGAGTGTATCACAAGTCTGTGACAAATGAATATTGGTGCTCTTCAATGATGTAGAATGCATCCTTCTCAAGCCTGGCTACTTTGTTCCTCCCGAAATGACTATGCTTATAGCTCTGCATCAAAATAATACTTTTGTTCTTAACATGAAAAATGCCAAATCTGCTGAACAAATGACATGCTTAAACTCTAAAGCATTAGCATCGGAATCACTGCTTTGGCATAAGCAAATGGGGCATGTAAACTCAAAAAATAAATAAACATTCTAAATTAAATTTAATAATTTACCTATAAAAGAATTTCCTTTTTCAGAAAAATGTATTGCATGCGCCCAAGGCAAACAACACAAGAAGCCACACAAATCCAAAGTAGTGAATACGATAACTACACCATTGCAATTGTTAGATGGATCTTTTTGGTCCTATTAGTGTCAAAAGTATGGCTAAAAGTTCTTATTACTTGGTGATTACAGATGATTTTTTCTTGATTTTCATGGGTTTGTTTTCTTGAAGCTAAAAACGAGACTGCTTTCATTCTAAAGACTTTCATTCCTATGATCGAGAATGTCATCAAACTGAAGGTTAAATCAATCAGAGTGATAATGGGGTTGAACTCAATCAAACGTTTATCTCTTTCTGTGAAGAAAAGGGAATTCGCCTTCAATGCAGTGCAGCTACTGTAACATTCGTTGTAAAACGGGTTCCAAAACCCGCTCCATTTAAATAATTCAAGTATTTTATTTGAAGTTTCGTTACGCATTTATTAATCATTCAAATTCGAGTTATTAATTTTTGTGGTTAATAAATAAATTAAAGAGTTAAAATATTAAATAAATAAATAAAAACTAATAATTAATAAATAAGGTTTAAAATAATAAAAATAAATACGAGGAGGTAGGAGATCAGGAAGATCCGGCGAGCGCGTGGCTGCTCAAATAGCCCAACAGATGGCTGCCGTAATTCCTGACATCGTAGTTCAAGTCCAACAAGCCCTTACCGCTAATCCTATCACCCCAATCAGTCAAGAAGGTCAACATGTTGCCGATCCTCCCACGAACACCACCAAGTGCACCTACAAGCACTTCAATTCATGCGACCCTCCAAAGTACGAGGGGATTGAAGGTGTCACTAGTCTCCTTCGTTGGTTTGAGGAGATGGAGAGTACCTTCCTCAACTGTGATTGTCCCAACGATCGAAAAGTGCGTTATGCTACTGGTCGCCTGTATGGGGTAGCACTCACATGGTGGAATGCGGAGAAAGGCAGACGAGGCGTTGAAGCCGTTGTGGCCCTAACCTGGGAAGAGTTGAGAGAACTTGTGACTAGATGCTTCTATCCAAGAAGTGAAATCAAAAAGTTAGAGGATGCGTTCTATTTCTTGAAACAAAAGGAGGGAGACCACATAACCTACAACAAGAGGTTCCTCGAGTTGAATCAGATGGTTCCCAACTTGTAACACCCTGTAAAATCATGTCCAATAATATAGTGACACGTATCGTATTTTATTTTAACTCTATTAAAGACTAACAAGGACTAAAAGCGTCAACATGCTCAAACTAAGTCTTTGAGTGATCTTCTGATGTCCACATGCATAAACCTAGCCTCTGAGTGACCATTAGTGTCAACATGCTAAAACTTGGCCTCTGAGTGACCGTCGTGTCAACATGCCCAGCCTCTGAGTCAACATGCTTAGAATGAGCCTCTGAGTGATCGTTTACGAAGTCCTAACTCTCACATGTCCCATTTGTTGGACGAGAGGGATTAAATCTGTAATTATATAAAAGTTGGACATTGGAGGGATTAAAAGTGTCAACATGTTAATTTATACCTCTGAGTGACCTTTTAACGAAGAACCGAGAGCTCGACAATGTCTGGGCATAATCTCGGGTATGCCAAATATTGGCTACGGAGGGCTAAATATGCCAAAAGGGTGTTTTAGAAGGTCTTTGGAGGGTTTAATAAGTTGAGGGGCTAAATGTGACAAATTTTGAAACCTGACATGAGTTGCTCGCGGAGGGGCGAGAGGCTAAGGCCTGGCCTCTCGCGGGGCGCGAGAGGTCTGTGTCTGTAGAAAGTTTCCTTGGCCACCGCACAAAGGTGCCAAAAACCATTTTCTCGAAACCATGGCTTCCCAAATAGCTATGCCACGTTTTAGGACACTTGTAAGATTTTTCTTACACCCCTTAACACCTGGCATCACCTCCTTCAAGCTCTCCAACTATAAATAGGTGCAAAGGTTCAACCTTTGAACTTGCACCTTTCTCATTTTCAACTCTTCTCCCTCCTCTGGAAGTTCCTAACTGAAAGGAGCATCCAACTTAGTTCTCTTGCATTCTAGGAACCTCTTGTAAGTGTACCTTGCTCTTGCACTTTTGTTTATAGGCTTTTATAGCCAAAATTCAAGCGTTTTACGGAAAACGCTTTGACATTCGGTTAAGACCATTATGGTCCAGCCATTGTTCGAAATGAAAATGGCTAAGTGATCGTAATAAGGTAGGTGTTAGTCCCTATAAAGGGCACCTCCTGAAGATCACGTTTGCTAGACAAATTGACGGGTCAAAGTTAAGTTATTAAAAAGTCAAACATGCCATTTTTTGGAAAAATCATAAATTGATCTTATATATGTTATGAAACCTGTTTTGACACTTAAACAAGCTGGTAATAATTATTAGAACATGTAAGAACATGTTCGGCTCGTCAATTTCAGTTCTAGGGTCGGTTCGCAACCGAAAGTCGCGAAGTTTGACTTCTGCTTTGACTTTCGATTCTGACCCGATTTAGATTAGTTAGATACTGATCTAAAGTTGCATTATGATCGTAATATTATGTAGCATAACCCTCTGAGGTTATATTACATGTTCATAATCAGAATCTGAGTTTATGCGCACGTTCCATAATTATGCCTTTTTGACTAAAATGCCCTTTTTGCATAAAACAAGGTTTAAATGATAATGAGCTTGAAAATAAGTTTCCTATTGATGTAATATTATAAGTAGGATTATTTGGGATGTTAAACCAGATTATAAACTGAGTTTACAAGCAGGTACTTGAATTATGTCGATAAATGACGACTTAGCCCTCGTGGCTCATAAAACGATTTTAATCAAATATTTTCAAGGTAAATCTTTTACCTACTGATATGTTATATTATATAATATATCTAAGACATTTTAATCTGACCTTAACATCAGTTTTTATTGAACATCGCATAAAACGTCATTTTACGACATAAGCGTCGTTTCGGCGCATAGTATGGTTTTAAACCATATTATTTGACCAAGACTTGTGATCTACTGATTTTAAAACTTATTTCTAGTATTTTTATAGTAGGTACATGTTATAAACTTAGAATCCTAAATAATTTATAAACTATGTGTAAAATGACCAAAATGACCTTTGGTGCATAGTTTGGTCATAAAAATATAAACTACACATAAGGTTAATGTCATACTGATATTATATCATAAATAATTTATTTTTCCAGAATACTTATAGTTATAACATCAAATTATATTCAAGTTCCTTTCATACGGTATGAAATTACCGAAACGCCCTTATGAGGCATAGTTTCATTTTAAAACCATAACGGGCATAAAAGTTGATATCCTACTGATATTACAACTTATTTAAAATATAATGGCATATAGAACTCGTCCATGACTTATCCGGTTACCCGATATCGCTGATATGCGTACGGTTAAGTATATGTAACTAGTTTACGGAAATTAACCGAAACGGGTTTAACCTTGTCATTTAAGTCTGAAAATCCAGAATGTTTATAGTTTATCCATATTATACAAGTCAAGGTACCTGTTGGGATTAAACTACATTCTATCCAATCATCGTTTAATCTAGCGTCATACGTTTTGATTAAGTACGCTAGTCGGTCTAAGTCTATGACTTAAATAAGACCGTTAGTATTTATTTGGTTAGTTTATGCCATAATCCAGACTAAAGACTTGTCGGTAAATGCTATCTGCACTTAGTACTTTTGTGTACGGCTGAGTTATTAAATTAAAAGAAGACTAGCTCAGGTAAATACTCTTGACTTATTTTCCCTATACGGGCTTGGGATACGGTAAATTATTACTGCTTGGTCAGAAATGGGATCAATCGAATGCCGGATTGTGGCTAATAAATCCGCATATTCTGTTTTAATCAGTTTTGTTTGATAACTTAAACATCAGGGGTTAAATTACTGTGTCCTGGATATCCTTGGCTCATTACATTAGATAATGGCCACGACCTTAACGCGGGGTGTAGGCATACACCTGACAGACGCTCAAATGCAAATTACCCAAGACGTTGGGGATAACTCCTTTGTGAGTTCTAAGGGTGTGTATTTAATCATGTCTCGGTCTCTGTACCGGGCCCTGTATGTATGGACAAACATGTAAATCTGTTAACAAGGTTGGACGGTCAATACGCACTTAAAACATTTTTGAAATGATTTCAAAATGAGTCAGTTGGGTGTATTTACCAGCGAAAGCTGACGTATTTTCAAAAGACCAAGCTTGCAGGTACAATACAAAAAATAGGCTGGAAGTGCTTGGTAGTGATAGAGGATCTTGCAAATCCTAGATCTACCCAAAGTCTATTTTATATTCTTTCCATGTACAATTTATGATCCGCCTGTGGATCTTCTATTACGAGCCTGTATATTATTTTGTATTTCGAACATTTGGTTTGTAATAGTAATTTTACTCCAAGACTTCCGCTATGCCGTGTATAATTGACTATGATGATTATCAACTGACGTCACGATACTCCCCACCCTGGCCCACCGGTGTATGGATTTGGGATGGAAATCCGAGGTGTGACACAACTTGTTCACACCACTTTACCGATTGATCGAGCACTACATTAGAGGTCTTCCCTCGAAAATTCAAGACTCTGTGATGAGTACTACGCTTGCAACTCTCGATGCAATAATGGAGCTAGCTACTGAGCTCACTGAAAATCGCATCAGGAATGGTGATTTTAAAGGCGAGAAGAAGAAAGACAAAACAACCACTGAAACCCCTACCCCAACCCAAATAGGATCGTCTTCTAAGTTTGTTGGCAAAAGAAAGCGCAATGGAAAGAATTTCATTGTTACCCAAACCAATCCCCCTATCACTGCCGCCATAATCACGCAAGTTGCTCCTCATACCACACCATTCAAGAAACCATATACAGGACCTCATCCAAAATGCAACCGATGTCAATATCACCACCCTGCTGAGAACCCATGTCTTCACTGCACAAGTTGTGGCCGTGCAGGTCATACAATCCAAACTTGTCACTCTCTTCAAAGACCATCCCGTAATCAACCTCAAGCCCAACCCAACAAACAAGTGGTAGGCCAAGCTCCCTACCAACAACCTGTACTACTACCATCCGCTCAACCAATGGTTCAACCTTTCTACCAACCCAACTACCCTATGATGCAGCCTGTCCGAGCTTGTTTCAACTGCGGGGATCCAACTCATTTCCGCAATGCCTGTCCACGTTTGGTGAACATCATAAATGCTCAAGCCCAGGCTAATCCAGTGAACCAAGCCAACCAAGTCAATCCGCCCGCTAGAGGAAGAGCTTTTAACATCAAGGCCAACCAAGCTAGAACGGATAACAACGTGGTTAACAGTACATTTCTCATATACAGTAGTTATGCATCTATTCTTTTTGACACTGGCGCGGATAAGAGTTTTGTGTCCTTAGAGTTTGAATTTATTCTTGGTTTACCTCGCGTTAGTCTAGCCGAATCATGTACAGTGGAAGTAGCCGATGGTGAACCTATTACGTTAGACTCCATCATACGTGATTGTACTCTTACTCTCAATGATCATGATTTTCCAATCGATTTTATTCCTATGAAGTTGGGTAGTTTTGATGTCATCATTGGTATGGACTGGCTTAGTCAGCATCACGCGGAAGTTGTTTGTTATGAGAAATTTATTCGAATTCCTCTCGCTGACGGTCACACTCTGCGTATTTTTGGTGAAACCCTATTCAAAGGACTCAAGTTGATGTCATGTCTTCAAGCTCGAAGATACCTTCGCAAAGACTACATAGCATTTTTAGCCCATATCGTCAAAAAGGAAGGCAAGGAGAAGAAACTCGAAGATAACCCAATCGTCAAAGAATTTCCTCAAGTTTTTCCTGACGACGTTTCAGAACTTCGTCCTGTGCGAGAAGTCAAATTTCGAATCGATATTGTACCCGGTGCTACACTAGTTGCAAAATTTCCATATCGATTAGCCCCATCTGAAATGCAAGAATTATCTAGTCAACTGCAAGAGCTGACTGACAAGGGATTCATACGCCCTAGCTCATCACCTTGGGGTGCGCAGGTTCTTTTCGTAAAGAAGAAAGATGGACCTTCCGAATGTGTATCGATTATCGAGAGCTCAACAAGCTGACCATCAAGAACCGTTATCCTTTACCTCGTATCAATGATCTTCTAGATCAACTTCAGGGTGCCACCTGTTTCTCAAAAATTGATCTTCGTTCTGGTTATCACCAGCTTAGAGTACGTGAAGAAGACATTCCAAAGACTGCTTTTCGAACTCGATATGGTCACTACGAATTCACGGTCATGCCTTTTGGTTTGACCAATGCTCCTGCCGTTTTCATGGATTTGATGAATATGGTGTGTAAACCCTACCTCGATCGTTTCGTCATAGTTTTTATCGATGATATCCTTATTTATTCTAAGACCAAATCCGATCATGAGCGACATCTTTGACACATCCTAACACTTTTGAGAACCGAAAAGCTTTACGCTAAGTTTTGGAAATGTGAATTCTGGTTAAAAGAAGTTCAATTTCTTGGTCATGCAAAGATCAAAGCAGTGCAAGAATGGCAAGCTCCATGCACTCCTACCGAAGTTAGGTCATTTCTTGGTCTAGCTGGTTATTATCGACATTTCATCGTAAATTTCTCTCGTATTGCCTTACCACTCACAGCCTTGACTCATAAGGGCAAGCCCTTCAATTGGGGGCCCAAGCAAGAAGAGGCTTTTCAAACTTTAAAGCAAAAACTTTGTGATACACCTATACTTACTCTCCCTGACGGTTGTGAAGACTTTGTGGTCTATTGTGATGCATCAGGGCAGGGGCTAGGGTGTTCTAATGCAAAGAGGAAAGGTGATAGCCTACGACTCAAGGCAACTCAAAGTACATGAAAAGAATTACACTACTCACGACCTAGAACTTGGAGCAGTTGTGTTCGCTCTAAAGATATGAAGACGTTATCTTTGTGGTACCAAGTGTGAGATCTACACTGACCACAAGAGCCTTCAACATATCTTCAATCAAAAAGAGTTGAATATGAGGCAACGACGATGGGTAAACTCTTAAATGATTACAATTGTGAAATCCATTATCATCCTGGCAAAGCCAATGTTGTGGCTGATGCTCTTAGCCGAAAAGAGTATGCGAACTCCATTCATCTTTTATGCTTTCAAATCGTAACTGATCTTCTTAGCTGAAAAGAGTATGCGAACTCCATTCATCTTTTATGCTTTCAAATCGTAACTGATCTTCAAAACCGCATTCAGGCAGCTCAATATATTTTTGTCATGGAAAATGATGTGCGAGATGAATTGTCTTGTGGAGCTGAAACCAAGTTAGAATCCAAGTCTGATGGTATCCTATATTACTTAAATCGTATTTGGGTACCTGATCGTGACAATCTTAGTACCTTTCTCATGAACGAGGCTCACAAAACACGATACTCTATACATCCAGGTGCTGATAAGATGTATCAAGACCTACGATACTCTTACTGGTGGCCTGGCATGAAGAAGGATATCACTATTTTTGTTTCCAAGTGTCTCACATGTTCTAATGTTAAAGCTAAACATCAAAGACCTTCAGGATTACTCGTCCAACCTAAAATACCCGTTTGGAAGTGGGAAAACATAACTATGGACTTCATTACCGGGTTACCTCGCACTTCCAGTGGGCATGATACAATTTGGGTTATCATTGATCGTCTTCCCAAACAGCTCATTTCATTCCAATCCGCGAAGACTATAAGAACGAGAAGTTAGCTAGTATCTATGTTGACGAAATTGTAAGCCGACATGGTGTGCCTTTAAGTATCATTTCGGATCGAGATGGACGTTTTACTTCCCAAACATGGCAAGCCATACAATCAGCGTTTGGTACACGTTTGGATCTCAGCACCGCCTTTCACCCTCAAACCTGATGGTCAATCTGAGCGTACCATACATACTCTTGAAGACATGTTGCAAGCATGTGTCATCGATTTCAAGGGCAATTTGGATACTCATCTATCATTAGTTGAATTTTCATACAACAATAGCTATCATTCAAGCATCGGTATGGCCCCATTTGAAGCATTATATGGTCGTAAGTGCCAATCTCCTGTATATTGGCACAAAATCGGTGAAGCACAAATCACTGGACCTGAATTGATCCAAGAAACAACTGATAAGATTCTTCAAATCCGCAATAATCTTCTAGCAGCTCAAAGTCGTCAGAAGAGTTACGTTGATAAACGATGAAAGCCACTTGAGTTTTGTGTTGGCGATCAAGTGCTTTTGGAAGTATCACCATGGAAGGGAGTGGTTCGTTTTGGTCAAAAAGGCAAGCTAGCACCACACTATGTGGGACCATTCAAAATACTCGAGAGAGTTGGTCCTGTAGCTTACAAGCTTGATCTACCAGAAGAACCCAACAGAATCCATCCCACGTTCCATGTATCAAACTTGAAAAAGTGTATTGCCAATGAAAATCTCCATATACCATTGGAAGATATTCAGATTGATGTATCAATGCATTTCGTTGAATGACCTGTAGAAACATGGACTTCGGTGAGAAGCGTTTAAGACAAAGTTGTATCCCGATAGTCAGGGTGCGTCGGGAGTCAAAACGAGGACCTGAGTTTACTTGGGAACGCGAAGACTCAATGCGTGAAAAATACCCGCATCTCTTTCCAGTTACGTCTAGAGGATACTGTAACATTCGTTATAAAACGGGTTCCAAAACCTGCTCCGTTTAAATAATTCAAGTATTTTATTTGAAGTTTCGTTACGCATTTATTAAACATTCAAATTCGAATTATTAATTTTTATGGTTAATAAATAAATTAAAGAGTTAAACTATTAAATAAATAAAAACTAATAATAATATTAATAAATAAGGTTTAAAATAATAAAAATAAATACAAGGGGGCAACCGGGTTTCGAATCCGGATCCCCAAAGAAACAACACGCACCGCACACCACTGAGCTACACACACATTTGTTCTAAGTTTGAAAACAAGTAAAATTTATAATGAAACAAGAAGCGAAACCTGCAATTCAAATCTTGCAGAACCCGTAACTATAGAAAAGCATAATCCTTGCAATCAAAACAATTACCGTTTTCCTTATGATTAAATGTGTGTAACTGATTTCGAACATCAGTTAAAACCGAAAATCAAAATCAATTTGATTGAAACCGCAAGAAATCATAGGCTTTAAAATCAAGATTTGAAACCGAAGTTGAAACTGTCTTGAGCACTATAAATATCGATCCTACATTTCAACTAAACTCGCCCACTTGCAAATCAACTATCTGCTCAACTCTCTGTTCAATCTTTGCTCTTCGCCAGAAAACCGTGCAACGCTGGAAATTCAACCGGAGAACACTCAAACTTGGTACAAGCATTTAAATTCAATTTATTATCTTTTGATTCGTGATTTGTTATAACACATTAGTTCCTCCACCTATATAAAAGGATTAAACAGTCGGGTATGGTGATTCTGGTTTTAACCATGAGGAAGATGAAGTCAGTTAGCGTATATGTATAATTAAAATCGGTTATAAAATCGGGTTAGACACACAGTCCAATGGTGGACTGTGTGCAAAGATAAAGCATAGGTCCCGGGTTCGAATCTCAACACGCTGCCTATCTCCGAATTAAACCAAAGTTTTTAAATACTCTGATATATTAACAATTAGTAAGTATATCTAATTAATATAAATTGTAGATATTCTGGGTAAGCCACACAGCCCAGTTGGTAGGCTGTGTGCAACATATCGTATGGGTGCGGGTTCGACACTGGTTTCAGGCAGCGGTTTGATGATTTACCAAAACCTTTTTAAGTTAAATGAATTTCTAATTTAACCTAGTTTGTGTGTGTGTGTGTGTGTATATATATATAATTAAAATCAAGATTATTTCGGGTTAGACACGTAGCTCAGTTGGTAGAGCTGCTTGCACGTATACGGGAGCTCATGAGTTCGAACCTCACACGATGCCAACAATACAAGCGATCTAACCGGTTGACCCGGTCAGACCCTGACAAGGGTAAATATTTTTAATACCTAATTTCCTTATTTTTTTATTTAAAAATACCTATAAAAATAAGACTTTTAGGTTTTAAATTTGTATTAAATGCTATAAAAAATAAACTCAAAAATCTAATAAAAGGTATTAATTAGGAATATTAATTTCAAACAAAAGATACATATTTACCCAATTAATACGTGTTTAATTAGGTTAGTTTCCTCGGCGGTTGAAATCTTAAATCGGGCGCATTTGTCGTCAATCCAAGAAACGCACTCACTGTGAGTGAATCCTTACAAATTCCACTTTTTATTCATGTTTTGGGGGTGTATCATGTGTCGTTTACATATTTTGTTTATTCAAACACTTGTGCTACTACCATCGTATGATCTAACATGTTATGTAATGTTGGTTATGTTATATGTGGTTACATTTCTCATTTCAGTTCATAATTCACATTAGGCTCATTAGTTCCTCGTTGGATACGAGTAGAGCATCGCGTGCCTAATTAGATCGGCTCCGTTTGATTGAGCCTTGATCTCACAGTTCATCATTTATCATGCTCACGTGTACATTGCTAGATGTTATGTGGTTTGTGGATAGTTTTACATATATGTATGCTCATATTTGGTTTATTCACATTTTTATTAAATTAATCAATATGACTATTTCTTTCAAATGATTAAATGAGATTCACTCGCCAACTTTTGTTGACTCAAACTTCTATTTTTACACATGATACAGGTGAACAGGCTGAAGTGAGGAACACATAGTAATTTGCCTTAGAAGAAAAAAATAAAGAGTTATTTAAATGGCATGATTGGAATATTTTCGTGTTTGTATGTTTTTATGTGTTTGTTGGAATATTCTCTTTTAAATCGATTAAATAACTATGAAACTTTATTATAGTAAATGTCATGAGCTTTGATAAAAACCCAATCATGCCCCGACTGCTATATCCGTTGCGGGTCAGGGTGTGACAGCTAGAACTGCTCAGCAAAACGGCTTAGCGGAACGAAAGAACAGAAAACTCATCGAAGCTGCTCGAACTATGCTCGTAGACTCTAAGCTACCTATTATATTCTGGGTGATAGTAGTTAACACATCATGCTATGTTTTGAATCGAGTTCTAATTGTTAAACCTCACGGAAAAACTGCTTATGAAATTCTTTTCAAATGAAAGCCTCTGATAGATTTCTTTAGACCGTTTGGATGCTCATGCATACTTCTCAACACTCAAGATAATATAATCAAGTTTGAAGCAGTCGGCAATGTGTGCTACTTCATGGGATATTCATCTACTCAAAAGGCATATAGAGTTTACAACAAAAGAACCATGATGGTGCTTGAATCATACTATGTCGACTTTCAAGAAGGATACTACACCAACACTAGAAGTTCTCCCGATTCGTTTTATGGTGTAGATGTTGTGCTCAATACCTTTGACATTCCCAAAACCGTTTCCGAAACCGAACCTGCTGAAACCACTCACATTGAACCATTGTTTGACTCGTCAGACATTGGTCTTACTCCTTTCACCACTCATTTCACTCCCTTTTCCGCTGATACAATCCTTCCTGTTGAAGAAGTAAATGGTGACACTTCAGCTGAGAGTGCATCTAGAAATGATGCTTCTTCTTTACAGACGAATGTGGATGACCAATTCAGGAAGACGGACCACCAATCATCTGTGTCAATGAACACTTCACCAATCTACCTCAAAAAATTGAAACCCATACCAATGCAGGTTACAAGACAAATCAAAATCATCCTCTTGAGAACGTCATTGTTCTTGTGGAAGACGGCGTGCGAACTCGTGGACAGATATATGTTATTAACAAAGGATTGTACGCGTTTTTTTGCAATCCCAAATGACATAGAAGAATCCATTCAAGACTCTAGCTGGGTGCAGGCCATGCAGGAAGAACTATCTCAGTTTCGAAAGCTCAAGGTGTGGGAACTGGTTGATCTACCAGAAGGGAAGTATCCAATTGGCACAAGATGGGTTTTTCTCAACAAGATGGATGGTTATGGTGTGGTTATCAAGAACAAGGCAAGATTGGTAGCTCAGGGTTCTCGACAAGAGGAAGGGATTGATTATGAAGAAGTCTTCGCCCCGGTTGCACGTTTAGAAGCCATTAGAATATTTTTGGCATATGCATCGTACAAAAACTAAGGTGTTTCAAATAGATGTGAAGAGTGTGTGTCTCTATGGTAAGGTGAAAGAAGAAGTTTATGTTTGTCAACCTCCTGGCTTTGAAGACCCACACTTCCCAAAACGATACTACAAGCTAGACAAAGCTCTCTATGGTCTTCATCAAGCTCCTCGCACTTGGTATGAGACTTTGTCAACATGTCTTCTGGAATGTGGATACACAAGAGGGAGAATCGATATGACTCTCTTCACAAAAAGGATCAGAGATGATGTGATGCTTGTTTAGATCTATGTAGATCATATCAATTTTTGGGTTGACAGATGAAGCATTGTGCAAGGAGTTCAAGACGGTGATGAAAGCAAAGTTTAAAATGAGCATGATGGGCTCACATTTTTCTTGGGATTGGAAGTGAAGGAAAGAGAAGAAGGGATCCTCATTCATCAAGCAAAGTACATTAGGGATATTCTTGCTAAATACAGTATGCACGACTGTAAAGCAACAAGTACACCGTTTGCATCTCAGATTGAACTCACACCTGATCTTCAAGGAAAACCTGTGAACAAGTCTTTCTGTCTCTCAATAATAGGCTTGTTGATGTATCTGACTGCAAGTAAGCCTGACATTATATGGGTTGTCTATATCTGCGCCCTTTTTCAAACAAATCCTAAAGAATCTCATGAAACTGCGGTTAAACGAATCTTCCACTATCTGAAAGGAACATCTAAACTTGGTCGTTGGTATTCTAAAGATAATAATTTTGATCCTATTGCATATTCTGACAGTGACCATGCAGGTTGTAAAGTTGATCGCAAATCAGTTTCAGGAGGATGTCAATTCTTAGGGAATCGTCTCATGTCATGGCAAAGCAAAAAGCAGACAACAATGTCCACCTCTACTGCTCAAGTTGAATATACGACAGCCTACGGTTGATGTTCACAAGTTCTTTGGATACAATCAGTTGCTGGAATACGGGATCAATATTATGAAGACTCCAACATTCATCGACAATGAGGTGTGTCTAAGAATTGTGAAGAATTCAATCCATCACTTGAGGACAAAACATATCGAGATTCGTATTCATGCGATTGAGATGCGTATGAAAAAGGATGCATTTAAGTGGTGCAAATGGATACTACGCAATAGAAAACCAACATCTTCATAAAAGCCTTCATTAAAACTTGTTTCAACCAGTTGATAACCTGGTTGGAAATGATCAATTTCCTTGAGTGGAAATGAATCTTGCTTTTATAACCGTTTGTATATACTCTATTTAAAGAAATCGCTTTTTAAGATAAACAAGTATCTTAAAACAATGCCCATCAAAAAAGATTTTCTGTTTATTAAAATTTCATTTTCGAGCAATGGACATACGAAAATAAAATTTAGGGGGAAGTTATCCAGAAAATTAAAAAAGAATAGAAAAGAACATTTGATCTCCCTATGACATTTGTTTGTTAAATAAATGGTAGAACACTGCTAACACTTTGTCTATTTTTGAAAAAGAAAATCCAGGAGAATCTGGGTACCAAGCAACGATGTGTCAGTAGATTCAACAATACTATCGAGTAAACTGCGATTAGGCGATAAAAGATAAAGATTACACAAAAATTCTGGATACCCACAATATTGTGTATCTTGCGGGTAACACATTGCGACATATGGCTTAATGGTCTTAAAGCTTGCCTTGACAGATTGCCAAAATACGAGATTTCGGGTCTTTATATTGATTAATCAATCAGGGATATCATAGTCACTAATCTGTTACATCCAAATATATGCAGACCTAGACACGATTATGATATCTTTTCAAAAAGAGCCAAAGAGGCAAAAAACCGTAAAATTGAAAAAGCTCAACTAAACAAGCCATTCAAAAGTAATCGTACCACAATGAGGTATCTGCCTAACCTTGGTCAAGTCAACATTGGTCGCTTTGACTGTACGAAAGTGCATACCTATTCACCAATGCCCTGACCTTGTATCTCTCAAATGAATGAAATCGATATACTCACCTGCTATGAGGAAGCTTTGTGCATACCTTGATCGTGGGGGTATGTTTAACATGGGACTCACGGGCATAATAATCTACTTCCATAGCTTGAGTTGGGGCCATTGCAATTCTTGTCAATATTACCACAACATAATAAAACTTTCATCGAAAGCATATTGAAAGAAGGATACATGGATTTAAGGGGAGAAACATATTGACAGTTTTTCTTGTGCCTCGATCTGTCAAAAACAAAATAGTAATAAACTAACAAGTGTTGCTAGTATGAGCTTTTGCAAGAATGTCAAGTAGTCTCAAACAAAAGAAAATTGCAAAAAAGGAAATCCCGTGGTTCAAAAACTGAATTTTGGTGTCCAAATTGCCAAATTTTGTTTTTCACAAGTTATTTTCTATTTCTTCATAATTTTTTTAAGCCAAAATGGCACTTTTTTCGAGAAAGTTTAAATTTTTCGAGCGTGTTTGGTTTGGATTTCTTAGAATTGAAGAATCCTTCATATTTTTGAAAGAGGCGGCGTATTTAAACTTCCAGCGTAATTGTTAATTACCCCTGGAAAGTAGACCTTTTATATGTCTGTATGTATATATAATAACAATTTTCAAACAATCTCATCTTTCAACTTTTTTCATCTTCAACAATTCTTTAACATCTTCGTTACCGATTTAGTATTGTCAAGAAAATCTGATAAGGCAATGAATATATTGGACCTCGTATCAAATCGGATATCATTCGTGTAAGATGGTCTTGATGCTTCGGAGATTAAGCCATGTTTTTAAGATCTGATTAGTTTGGGGTTTTAAAGGTTTATCAAGAAATTCTTGAAGATAGCGTAGTTGTTGAAAACAACACATTTAAAAGAAGATGATGAGTCGCGTAATTGGAAGTCTCGAACGCGAGTTCGAGCACCTGGTGTAATTGACAATTATGCCAGGATTTCAGCGTAGAAGAACATCTACATTGACCATGATCTCGAAGAACTGACCTAATTACGCGACCCATAGTCAACGTAAATAATCTCTTTATTCGGTGCAATTAAATAGGATCTGGATATATATCAACGTTTTTATCTAAAAGTTTCCGGCTTAAATATTTTCTTAAAACTGGGGTGGTTAATGACTTATCAACGCTTTTAATAGCGTAATTAGGTTTTTAATTTAATTAAATTTAATTTTTGGTATTTTTTGTAAATATAAATATAACTTAATAGTTACGTTTGGGAACCCATATCTCACTAGGCTTTGTTTCTATGTTTCAGAAATGGCTAAACAAATAGGATGGGATGGAACGAAAAAGCACAATCAACCAATCACACTAGTTCCGCCAGAAGAAGACTTTGAGGACGTGATGGATTGGCTATCCAGAAGCAAGATAAGCTATGTTGTTCAAGCAAATCCGATGATTTATCAGATACACATAGAAGAGTTCCGGAGAACCGCAAAAGTTAGCACGATAAATGGAGTGAAAACCATCACAACAACAGTTCGAAACAAGCAAGTGACTGTGACGGAAGAAAGAGTTTGAAAAGTGCTAAGTCTCGGAGACAATTATAGAGATCCAATGAGGCCGAGTAAGAAAGATATTTTGGAAGGCTTCAGGGGATGAATTATTGTACGTCCCCTAGTCCTTATGGATCTTGACAGAATCGTCTATCTAATCTAGAGTGCGAAATCCCCTAGATCAGATTTCACAGAAAACCAAGAACACGAACAAGAACAATTCCTTCAAACTGTCTTCTATTGATTATCTAACACAAAGTGTTTACAACTAATTCAAGACTCTCTCTCTAAACTCTCTGAAGCAATTCTCTCAGCAACTGAACAATAGAACCAACAACCTAAACCCTAATGCAAACCTCCCTTTATATAGAGATAGAATATGCACATGGGCTAGGGTTTCCTATATGGACTGCTAATGGGTTTAAAGCCCAACTCGCCTACCATGTGTTATATTGTGTCTAGTTAAGCCCAATTACTTCTAATTCACTAATACAAAACTAAACCCGCTAACCATTTATCATTTTACTAATTACAAGATATCCAAAGACCAAATCTAAGCTGTTGTCATAAATATTGATGTCCATGACATAAGTGTCATTTCTCCTTGGCGCTCTCATCACTATCCAGTCATCCGGTATCACCAAACCAGGTTTCAACACCAAAGCTTCAGACTTTGTAAAGTGGACCGAGTGATCCTTGTAGCAGACTTGAGACACGTTCATCAGATTGTGCTTCAGCTGCTCAACATAGTTCACTTTGTCTAGTGTGATCTTCCCGTTGGTCACTTTTCCTCGACCGGTAATGTGCCCTCCTTTAGCACCTGCAAAATTCACATATCCGCCATCTGTATTCTCAAACTCTGTCACCAGCCTCGCATCCCCCGTCATGTGCCTGGAGCAGCCACTATCAACATACCACAAGTTTATAATCCTCCTTAGCAGCTCCTGCACCATCCAACAAAATCAGTTAGATTGGGGGACCTAAGCCTTAATGGTCTTGGGTCTTCCAGATTCATCAACCACAGGAACATCCATCCAGTATCCATCACTCCTAACAGGAGTCTTAGATCTTAGACCTGTTAATGGAAATGGTTTTTGATTTCCACTAGGTCTGTGGTCCTGAGTTCTCCTAACCATGTTTGGACTTTGTGACCTTTGAAAATTATGATTTTGGTTCCATGAATTTTGATGATGATAATTTCTAAAGCCATCGTTAGAAAATTTTCGACCACCAACATTCTGGTATCGATTTTGATATTGACCTTGACTTCTGAAATTATTTGATAGACCATTAAAGTTATTCATTCTTGGTGAACTACTTCTAGGTCTTTCATATCTGCCTGATGTAGATGCAGGCTGAAATCTTTGTTGATTTCTTTGAAAACGAGGAACTTGGTGAGTTCCTTTTTCAACCTTATCTACACCAACAGCAACATTCTGTTGCCTGGTAGCATATATCTTTGGTGAGTTAACCTTCTTCTCACCATCACCACTTTTTGCTGGTGATTTTTCTCTCTGACTCTCACTTACTGTGCTTCACTCTTTTTGTTAGGAAAACAACTAGCTACATGTCCTTTTTCGTGACATTTGAAACACGATTTTCTAGCCGAAGACTTCTTAATTGAAGCCTCTTGCTTAGATTCATCGGGCGATGAGGATGATGATGATGATGACGATGCCTTCGAAAGATCTTGTTTAGTTTGCTTAACTTCTGATTTTTCTTTGTTTTTATTTTTAGCAAACTACACATTAGACTCTTTAGTAATAACAGGGACCTCTTCATTCATATCACTCCCCTTAACAAAATCAACTTTTTTAACAAAAACTTGCTTTTGATTCTTAGGGTGTGTATTCTTTGTTTTCAAAACGGTGTCTCTGTTACTATCCTTCTTGGAATTTTCAGTCACATCAACATCCTCTGATGTGGAACTACCAGGTGTAGTTGACACAAAGTCTGTAAGCTCTTCTTCATCTGGCAAGAAAGAATAGTCATGACCAAGTGGTGGTGGAACTTCATTCAAACCTTTGAAACCCACACACGTCTTGTCATTACTCTTATTCATGCCATTCATCATGTGTTTCATGACAAAAGATGAATCTCTGAATTGATTTAATTTCTTTTCAAGTTCACAAATTTTAAGTTGTGCTTCAGACAACTCTTTGCACTTTTCAGAAACCTCTTTTGTTTTCTCACTCATCGTATCATGAGCTAAGTCAATAACTTGAAGTTTTTCATTAAGCTTAGAGGTTAGAATATTAATTTCTTCTTCATAACCTTTAATTTTCTTCAAGTATAGAGACTCATTTCGTTTTACGAAAAAGTTTGATCCTCTTAGGTTTGAGAGCTCATTAGCCAGACTTTGGTTTGCTTTGTTAATGTGTCAACTTCACTTTGCAGTTCATGACACTTCAAACAAACAGAACTACTAGAGTTAGAACTTACATCGCCTGTTGATTTGCTTAGATCAGCCATGAAAGCATCAAAATCAGCAGCCATCTTCTTCTCTGTAGCAATCTGTTCTCCATCAGCTTTCTCAGCCACCTTCTCTTGCTCTCCCTCGGCATCGGCTTTCACTTCTTCATCAGCAACTGGAGCTATCTCAGCCATGAAAGCCTATGAGGCGTTGTTATCACTCTCTAGATGAACACTCCAATCATAAGAACCCTCTCTAGCAGTAGAAATCAGGGCCTTTGATCCAGTGTTGTTAGACACATTTGCTTGAACCATGACCAGGAGAATCTTGAAAGGATGAACTAGAACGAGATTCAGACTTAGCTCACTCTCTAGTGAAATGTCCGTAGTTGTGACAATTGTAACACTTCACTTTCGACTTGTCAAATCCCACTCTTTCCAACGAACTTCCTGCCCGTTCTGTTCATGAACCTCTTCACCCTTCTAGAGATCATGGCCATCTGCCATTGCAAATCCATCTCCTCTAAGTCATCAGGATCAATCTGATCATAATCTTCATCAAACATAGCAGGATCAGATATTTTTCCCTGAATGTAGTTCTCGTAGGAAGCAACAAAAGAAGCAAGCAATGCCAGGTGATCTTCAGCACTTTTGACACTCAGAGGCATAGACTTAGAACTGCTGTTACTTGATTGTTGTCTCTTTGCCCCTGACGAGCCTCCTAAAGCAGCAGCAAAACATACTTCCCTATCAGAATTTGTCACGATCTGCTCATTCTCACATGAGAGAAACGCAGTTGCTATATCACTAGAAGCATTGTTGGAAGATGAAGGTGTAAGACTTTTATAAATACCCAGATCTTGAACCTTATCATATCCAGTCTCCTTCTTCTTCTTCATATTGAGCTCATAAGCTCTCAATTTCCCAACAACCTCTTCAAGGTCTTTCTTTTTATAATCAGCTTCACCTTTTATCATCAAAGTATAGATATCCCACTTTGCAGGTAAAGCATCCAGCAACTTGTCGTTTATCTCCACATCAGTGTATCCCTCTATGTCATAATGATCTATTTCTGACATTAGATGATAATATCTCGTGATAATATCTTCAAGGGATTCATTTCTCATTCCTTTGAACACAACAAACTGTTTCTTTAGCAGATCAACCTTGTTCTTCTTCACATCGGTATTGCCCTCATACCTCTTCTCCAGGGCATCCCACATCTCCTTCGATGTTGTATAACGCTTGAATGTATGTTTGATGCCATCAGGTAACGACATCTTTATAGCAGCTAAGGCTTTCTTCTCAGACTCATACATCCTCTTCTCAGCTTCAGACATATTCACGTAAGCAGTAACACGTTGTCTGCCCTCAAAATCATGCGTTGGGTTAGCGTACCCATCTTGAATACAGATCCACATCCGTGTGTCCTGTTATTCAATAAAGGATTGAAACCTATCCTTCCAAGTAAGATAGTTCTCTACCTTCAGCATCTTTGGAGGTTTGTTTGTGGTACCAGCCTCGTGCTCCATTCTCAATAGCTCATTTAGGTTAGACATATTCGACATTTTTACCGAACCGGCTCGTTAAAAACGTTAAAACTTGTCCGAAATGAGTGATTACCAAATTATACTGTTAGACTCGTCTCGGCGATACGATTCTAATGATGTATATTGTCCGATTATGATTTTAGGAATTTTCGTGCCTTTTTTTTTACCTAAAAATCGCACGAGTCTAGCTGTCCAATCGGTTTGTAAAAATTGTCTATGGATCAAAATCTATGTCCGAAAACGTATAACTCTGGTTACGTCAGCTGGTTAACTTTCCACCTTTTTGTGGATAATCCGGAACAGTACCAAATGTGAAACAGTAACTCGGATTGACAATCCGAGATGAAAATCCGGAACAGTAATCCGAATTGATAATCTGAAATGGTGATCTGGAATAGTGATCCGAGATGAAATCCGGAATGCACTGATCTGATCCGAAATGGAAATCCGAAATAGACTATTCTAATCCGAGATGGAATCCGGAATAACTTCTGATCTGAAAATCAATCCGAAATAGCTTCTGATCCGAAATTCAATCTGAAATCTAATCCAAAATGGAATCCGAAATGGCCTTTTCTGATCCGAATTACAGGTTTGATGATCCGAAATGCAGATTTCTTATCCGGAATTCAAGTCTTCAGTCGGAAACACTTTGCTTTTTGATCCGGAATGCCTTTCTTCAATCTGATTGCTTGCTGTTAATCCGAAATCACTGCAAAAAATCCAAAATACCTGCAAAAACCCTAAAACAACCGTTAAAACCCTAATTCAGCCGTCACAAACTTCAAGAACAGCCTCTAAAATGCCCAAAAACCCAATTTTTCTACTGTCACGATTCTGAACCGAGCAACAATCAAGAGCCGAATGCTCTGATACCAATTGTAGGTCCCCTAGTCCTTATGGATCTTGACAAAATCGTCTATCTAATCTAGAGTGCGGAATCCCCTAGATCAGATTTCACAGAAAACCAAGAACACGAACAAGAACAATTCCTTCAACCTGTTTTCTATTGATTATCTAGCACAAAATGTTTACAACCAATTCATGACTCTCTCTCTAAACTCTCTGAAGCAATTCTCTCAGCAA
The DNA here is from genome assembly GCA_947069175.1 of Scalesia atractyloides. Lineage (NCBI taxonomy): Eukaryota > Viridiplantae > Streptophyta > Magnoliopsida > Asterales > Asteraceae > Scalesia > Scalesia atractyloides. The sequence continues at coordinate 72,013,563 of CAMTDV010000001.1, forward strand.
CTGAACAATAGAACCAACAACCTAAACCCTAATGCAAACCTCCCTTTATATAGAGATTGAATATGCACATGGGCTAGGGTTTCCTACATGGACTGCTAATGGGTTTAAAGCCCAATTCGCCTACCATGTGTTATATTGTGTCTAGTTCAGCCCAATTACTTCTAATTCACTATTATAAAACTAAACCTGCTAACCGTTTATCATTTTACTAATTACAAGATATCCAAAGACCAAATCTAAGCTATTGTCACAAAGATGCACCAACAATTATGTTGGAGATTTCAGAGGAAAGAATGAAATAAAAAGAAACGGGTTGACAAAAGATTAGAGGTTCATTCTTTCAATCTAAGTATGGTTCACAGGAAAGACGGATATGATGGTTTGAACTTGGAATGGTCGGCAACTATGCTTAACTTGTGTAGAAACTAGCCCTTCAACATATCCGGGTTGATCTTCTATTGCATGGTTGACAATGCCAACAAAGTAACATGGGCCATGTATCCAAGATTTGTTCAACTACTTATCAACGATCAACATGAAAACCTACCCCATGATGAAAATCTGTATGAGTTTCAGTTACCAACTGGAAGAGAGATCACAGAATTGAAAACTGATGAAATGTTGCACCATTGGATGTACAGACAGGAAAGGTTGTCATTGGTCCTTGAGGCATATAAGAAGTATAAAGACGGTGTGCGAGAAGCTAGAGAGAGGCAGGAAAAACAAGTTAATGAAGAACAAGAAGTGCAAGTTGAAGAAGAACCCCAATTAGTACAAAAAAAGAAAGACAAAGGAAAGAAAATAGTTGAAGAAGGGGCGTCAAAGAAGGGCAAGAAAGATCCACCCAACCCAGAACGAATCATGGGCGACAACATTTGGGTCAGGTCAAACCGAGAAGAGATTGAATGGATGCAAGCTTTGCATGCCGTAAAGGAAGCAAAAAAGAGAGAGAAAAGATTGAAAAGAAGATAAATGACAGAGTCTGAAGCTTCGGTGGTTGTTATAGCAGAGGAGGAACAGTTGAATTAGTTCGTGGAAGGTTTGTTTGCACCCCAAGCAAGTCCCCTACACACAAAAGAAGAAAAACCATAGAGGAATCTTCTAAAAATGTTCAAGCCAAACCTACTGCGTCAACTCAGGCATCTCCCCCACTTGCTCTTAGAGGACCCCGTCCATTCCAAGAATTGTATGACCGATTATCAAGAGAAATTGGTCATTTCCCACAAAAGAAATCTTTTTGTTAAAGAATCAAGTCAACGACACCAATGTGCTTAAAGAAAAACTAAAGGAACACTGGAAGAAAAACAAAGCACTGCATAAGTTTGTATCTGATCAAATAGAGTTTCTAAAGTTTCAGTATGAAGGGATGATTAAGATGCATGAAATGCTCAAAGAATTGTATGCCACAACAAATTTGGAGCCAAAATACACTAGTGAAGATCTCTTCAATTTCGACAAATTCAGAGAAGAGGAAGAAAAACAGAACGCTGCAGAAGTTGAAAAGAAAAGACTTGAATCTGCGGTGGATATGAATGAAGAGGGAGACAGTGAAGAAGAAGAGGTGGAAATGTTTGAGATGCCCGCTAAGTTTGTTGAGTAGGGACTCAAGGATGAAATGATCTATGAAATTGATGGAGGTGAGGAAGTGGCTCCTCAACACCCTGAATGGTTCAAAAAGGAAAGAGAAAAGTTGTCTGACTTCTACCAAGTGGTTAGCATTGAGAAAACCAAGGTCATTGACAAAATCATTGGGTGGAAGTACTGTAATCTCAAAGGTATGTTCATTATAAAACGAAGGGGCGGTGTGGTCCAGCACTTCAACATGAGTCTTGACATGAAATCGTTACCAACTTAGGATGCTCGTGAGCTGGGCAAGCTTGAAATGATAAATCCAACGAAAGCAGTATCGGAGTGGACTTTGAAAGACTTATTTTACGAGAATATGTAAGAGGCTTTACTGTGTCAAGCCCAGACGTCCTAGAAGAAAAGTCTCAAAGACCACCAAAGACCCGATAACCGGAAAAGGCAAAGTGACATGGGTGATCGACCCAGCAAAGGTAGTGACCAGGGTGAAGATTCATCCAGAACAACCAGTTATGCTCACCAACTTCAAGAAGTGGTTCTACAATGGAAAACTCGGTGAAGTAGTAATCAGATTAAACGGCAATGAAGACATCAGAATCTTTGTTCCGATGGACATGTTTATGTTTTGCCTGTCTGATCAGAATATACTTTACGGGCACAAGATCCACGCTGGAGCTGGTAATGAGTATGAGCAGTCGAGAGAGCCAGAAAAAAAAGAAGAAAATACTGGAAATTTTGTTCAGAATTGAAGAGTAGAAGGAGCATGATGAAGCAAGAAAGATGAAAACTGCTGAACCACAATCGTCCACTCTTCAAGGCCCTTCATCAGAATCTGGTGTGCAAGTCATACCACCTCCGACTTCATCCACATATGAAGTCACTATGGAGGACCCACCAACAACAAGTGAAGTTGTTACTAATCAAACAACACCACCAACAAATGTTGAAGAAGCAACTGCAAGCCCAAAATCTCAAGACAAGGAATGAAGACTCTCAAAGGGTGTTGGTGCATATTATGTCTGTCACTAGGCGAATAGGCTAGATAGAGCGTGTGTTGAATATGTATAGATGAGATACGAACACATAACTTAAGTTTGAACGAGAGAGGTTTGTATATATTGCTTCATACGAAGGTAGTTACCTTTGTACAAAGTTGGTATTGTTCAGTTTGTACGAAGTTGGAATGCTTCACTTCGTACGAAGTTGACTTATTTTGTACGAAGGTAAAATGCTCTCTTCGCACGAGGGTAATAGGTCTATAAATAGTGTCGTGTGTTCATAGTTTGTTAAGTTTTGGAGTTGCCAGATGGGAAATGCTGGAGCGTGTCAAGATATATACTCTTTTGGTATGAATGAATCATTCAACTACCACTTCTACCTGTTCTTAATAACCTTCTACCGTATTAGTTCTTTTCTACCCGAACTTCTATCTATTCCTGCCGGTTCCTTAACTTTCAATTGTATCAGAGATACGGTACCAATTCAATTGATTTAACAGTTGATTGAATCACCTACGCTCATGAATTATGGACATTTGAGGGGTTTTAGACGTAAATCATCAAATAAATGGATAATCAATGGACAAAAATTAAAATTAAAAGCATAGGGTTGTTTAGAAATAAATTTCGACCATATCTATACAAGAATCATCTTGAATTTCGAAGAAATAAAGAGTTGGGATTGAAAAATGTGATCAGCACTGTTTGTATGAAGGCAATCACTTCGCACGAATGTACTATCTTCGCACGAAGATAGTTACTTCGTACGAAGGTACCTTAGTCCGCACGAAGATACTACCTCCGCACGAAGGTAACTTACCCGCGTATGAAGGTAGCCAAAATGCCTAAAAAAGACATTTTTTGATCATGGAAACGAGACGAGTGTCCAGAAAAATCTGGTTGATTGAAATTTTTTCGAGATTTTAACGTCAAATACAAGCTGTTCGGGGACACCATCGAGGGCCTCAGAAAAAATTTGATGACACGATCACAGAGTGGTGAAGATAATAGGGTAGTCATTGATACCGATGCAGAAAGATTATCTTTTTGGTACAGTGACTACTAATGGGCCTTAACGTAAAATCTGCATTGATGAAAAACTGACTTTTGTGGACCAAAATGACACATTTTCCGCGTAGTTGAGTTTTTCAGAGAATAGAGAGAACTGAATTCGCCAGATTTGAGGGGGAAATTCAGTGGTATGTTTTAGAGAGTTAAGAATTTGCAAAAATGAGGGGGAATAAAAATTTCATAGAATATCTTGAAATTCTGGCATTTTTTATATTCATGACGTGCAATAGTATTTGATGGATAGGGTGAAAACCGAGTGATAATGAGCATAACTTGCATGTTTTAGTTAGTTTTGGGCAATTATATGCATCGACTGAGATAACTATGAGAGTTGGTTGTTTTGCAGGTTAACTGATTAATTCGGGCGTTTTAAGGAAGTCAGAGATGACGCAGAATACTCGAGATGTAGTACGAAGTAGAAAGTACCAAGCGGGAATCATTCGGGTCAAGAACTAATGTGGAAACACAAGAAAATGGGGAAAAAGAGAAGTCGAGGGGTTTACTGGTATTTGAGTGAAGGATGCAGCAAAGTTATAAAGGGGTTGAAGACTCTGCCGTAGCCTACGGTCCGCAGACCGTAAGCTGCGGTCTGGTCACAAGAGACAAGGAAATGCAGCATGTCTTGATCGTAGGTTATGGTCAAGGGACCGTAGCTTACGGTGACCTTTATCTCACTTGACAGAATTATGCGACCGTAGGTTACGGTCAATGGACCGTAACTTATGGTGAGTTTCTAGGCAAAAGTTGATGACCGTAGCTTATGGTCAAGAGACCGTAGCTTATGGTCAGGTGGACAAAAATTCGCATGGTTAGTTGTGGACATATATGTAGGCTCGTTAGGTCGTTTTTGGGGGGATAAGCAGAGAGTACGGACGAATACCAGGTGCTAGGGCTCCAAAGTTTGCAACTTTTCCACTCTCAACCATCATAATTCAACGGAAATTCGACATCATATTGAGGGATTCAGCACATTACCCAATGTTTGAAACGTATATGCGAACAATGAGCGGCTAATTCTTGTTATGGTCCCTCCGAATGGAGGAGTTATGTAAGTTAAATATTTACTGTGTTTTGATAACCATTTAGATTCAGTGATCTATGCATTCGATGCTTTTCACTACAAGTGTGATTAATTCCATTGTAACCAATTGCATTTTGATTAACCTTGAATTGCAACCATTCAATTCCCAAGAGTTCTTGAAATTGGGATCTATTTAGCTAAGAATTAGGGTTGGTAATTGTAATTGATGCTTGTGTGATAACCTTTCATTGTTCGTTAATCGGAGTACTTACTCACTTAGCATCACAATTGGTAATTAAATCAACATTCAGTTTTCAATGGTTAGATGAAACATATTATTATAATCTGCTTATCATTCTGAAGTTCGGAGGAATCATTGTTCTCCTTATTGATAAAAATATCCAAATTATTGTGTTTACTTAAGTTATCAGCAATCTTTGATTTTAAGTTATTCTTTACCGCATTCATTATTTAAAATTTGTTAGTATAACACTTTCCACAAAACTCCTTTGGTTCGATACCTGACTTATCCTATCTACGTAGTTTAACTTGGTTTTTGATTGACGCTAACGACAGTCATCAAAATGGCATCGTTGCCGAGAAGGCGTGCGCAAAGTGTTTGATTAGTTATTTCACTTTCGTTTGTTTCGTTCAGAATTACGCGATATCTCTTTTGTTTGTGAAGTGCAGGTGATCATTTATTGTATGCATCATACTTGGCCTTCCGGGCAGTCTTCACCACTAGTGTTTGATCTAGAGATAGATAGAACAGCATGACATACTCGAGTATTGCATCATGAAAATCAGATTGCACAACCTACAACACCAACAACACATTCAAAGGAGAGTTCAAGTAACTTCGAGAACCAACCAGTCACTCCACATCCGCAAACTCAATTCTCACCAACATCTACTCATCCTGCACCAAATACGACTATACCACCCCCACCACATACTCCGTCCACAACCACAAATGTTCCACTGATACCACCGCCTCTATTTCCAAATCTCAGCAATCTCCCGCCTTTTCCCAGTAAACACTATCCCCAATCCTCTAATGTTCCACAATCCTCACCGTATGTGAAGATTGTCACTGATGATACCGTGATTCTGCCTATGCAGATAGGGTCATCTAGCCCTGTCCCCGTCACTAAACCTTGGCCATCAGTTCAACAAACATATTGCCCGTCTTCACAGCAGCAACAACAGCACTCTGTAAGAAATTCAGCATTCGAACAACGATCTTGTGCAGTGGATTCGGGCGATGGTTTTGAAGCGTCTGACGAATATGGGGGAAATCCAATGATGGGATTAGGAATCCAGGAAGGCTATGATACCGGATTTAGATCGGGAGATGGGATACATTATGGAAATTCGGGGTTGCCTACATCAGTCAAGGCTCCCATGCCAGTTAATCAGCAACCCGTCAATAACCGTCCAATTAACATGCCAACTCCACCGACATCGCAGCAAGTTCCAGCACCACAGGTTCAAGTTCCACATCGATTACCTCCGAGAAATATGCCTCCACCATTAACCAATTTGAAGGCATCCAAAGAAGATTCGAGCGGGAACCTGTAAAGGGTGTCGAGAGCCACTTCAAACCGGCTATCGCCAATAACCCTTCACCGGTGGTTATTCCTCAATTACGAGGTCGGTCATTTGAGGTCAGGGCACAATCAATTCAAAGCCTTCCCAAGTATCATGGATTGGTTACTGAAGAACCGTATTTGCATGTAGCAGCATATGATGCCCGATGCAACACCATTGGCGGTTAAGGATTCACACCAGATGACGTGAAATTAGTACTTTTCTAGTTTACACTCGAAGATAAGGCGCAACAATGGTTTCATTCGTTATCATCGGTTTCCATTTTTACATGGCATGATATGCAACAATTGTTTCTCGATGAGTTCTATACACCGCAGCGGACCAACAACGCTCAAAAAGATATTCGGAACTTCCGACAGCAACCAAGTGTAACACCCTGTAAAATCGTGTCCAATAGTATAGTGACATGTGTTGTATTTTAAATATAGTCTATTAAAGACCAATAAGGACTAAAGGCGTCAACATGCTCAAACTGAGCCTCTGAGTGACGGTCCAATGTCAACATGCATAAATAACAGCCTCCGGATGACTGATATGTCAACATGCTTAAAACTTGGCCTCTGAGTGACTGATATGTCAACATGCTTAAAACTTGGCCTCTGAGTGACTGATATGTCAACATGCCCAACCTCTGAGTGACATCGGAGTCAACATGCTTATAGTAAGCCTCTGAGTGATCCTTTGCAAATTCAATTCCGTAAATATATGTCAACATGCTTAAAACTTGGCCTCTGAGTGACTGATATGTCAACATGCCCAACCTCTGAGTGACATCGGACTCAACATGCTTATAGTAAGCCTCTGAGTGATCCTTTGCAAAGTGCTAACTCTCGTACGTGCCATTTGTTGGACGAGATGGTTCAATTCCGTAAATATATGAAAGTTGGATAATGGAGGGATTAAAAGTGTCAACATGTTAATTTATACCTCTGAGTGACCTTTTAACAAACCGAGAGCTCAACAATGTCCGGGCATAATCCCGGGTATGCCAAGTCTTGGCTACAGAGGGCTAAATATGCCAAAAAGGTATTTTAGAAGGTTTTTAGAAGCTTTATTAAGTTGACGGGCTAAAAGTGTCAAAGTTTAAAACTGACTATGGGGCGGTCGCGGGCCGCTAGAGACCAGGCCTGGGTCTCTTGCGGGGCGCGAGAAGGCCTCTGCTGCAGAAAGTTTTGCTTGGGTGCCAAACAAGCTCCAAAAACCATTTAATCGAAATAATGGATTCCCAAACTTCTATGCCACATTTTAGGACACCTGTAAGCTCCGTCTTACACCCCTAAACACCTGGCATCACCTCCTTCAAGCGTTCCAACTATAAATAGGTGCTTAAGTTCACCATTTCAACTTGCACCTTTCTCATTCATGCACTCTTCTCCCTCCTCTGGAAGTTCCTAGCTGAAAGAAGCATCCAACTTAGTTCTCTTGCATTCTAGGAACCTCTTGTAAGTGTTCCTTGCTCTTGCATTTTCGTTTATCGGCTTTTATAGCCAAAAGTCAAGCGTTTTACGGAAAACGCTTTGACTTTCGGTTAAGACCATTATGGTCCAGCCATTGTTTGAAATGAACATGGCTAAGTGATCATAATAAGGTAGGTGTTAATCCCTATAAAGGGCACCTCCTGAAGATCACGTTTGCTAGACCAATTGACGGGTCAAAGTTATGCTATTAAAAAGTCAAACAGGCCATTTTTTTGGAAAAATCATAAATTGATCTTATACATGCTATGAAACCTGTTTTGACACTTAAACAAGTTGGTAATATTTATTAGAACATTTAAGAACATGTTCGGCTCGTCAATTTCAGTTCTAGGGTTGGTTCGCAACCGAAAGTCGCGAAGTTTGACTTCTGCTTTGACTTTCGATTCTCACCCGATTTAGATTAGTTACCTACTGATCTAAAGTTGCATTATGATCGTAATATAATGTAGCATAACCCTATGAGGTTATATTACATGATCATAATCAGATTCCAAGTCTATGCGCAAGTTCCGTAATTGTGCCATTTTTGACTAAAATGCCCTTTTTGCATAAAACAAGGTTTTAAATGATAATGACTTGAAAATGAGTTTCCTACTAATTTAATATTATAATTAGAATTATTTGGGATGTTAAACCAAGTTATAAACTGAGTTTTCAAACAGGTCCTTAAACTATGTCGATAAATGACGATTTTAGCCCTTGTAGCTCATAAAATGGTTTTAATCAAATCTTTTCAAGGTAAATCTTTTACCTACTGATATGTTATATTAAATAAAACATATAAGACATTTTAATCTGACCCTAATGTCAGTTTTCATTAAACACCGCATAAAACGTCATTTTACGACATAAGCGCCGCTTCGACGCATAGTATGGTTTTAAACTATATTAATTGACCAAGACTTGTTACCTACTGATTTTAAACTTATTTTAAACATATTTACAGTAGGTACATGTTGTAAACTCAGAATCCCAAATAATTTATAAACATTGTGTAAAATGACCAAAATGCCCCTTTGGTGCATAGTTTGGTCATAAAAGATAAAATACACATATAATTGATATCCTACTGATATTATATCATAAATAAACTATTTTTCCAGAATACTCGTGATTTCAAACTTAAAGTATATTCAAGTTCCTTTTATACGGTATGAAATTACCGAAATGCCCTTATGAGGCATAGTTTCGTTTTAAAACCTTAAAGGGCATATAAGTTGATATCCTACTGATATTTTAACTTATTTAAAATATAATGGCATGTATAACTTGTCCATGACTTATCCGGTTACCCATTATCGCTTATAAGCGTACGGTTGATTATACGTAACCAGTTTACGGAATTTAACCAAAACGGGTTTAACCTTATCATTTTAATCTCAAAATCCAGAATGTTAATTGTTTACCCATATTATGCAAGTTAAAGTACTTGTCAGGTTTAAACTATATTCTATCCAATCATCGTTTAATCAAGCGTTATACGTCTTGATCATGTACCCTACGGTTTAAGTCTATGACTTAAATAAAGACCGCTAGTATTAATTGGTTAGCTTATGCCATAATCCAGACTAGTGCCTTGCCGGTAAATGCTATCTGCACTTAGTACTTTTGTATACGGTTGAGTTATTGAAATTAAAAGAAGACTAGCTCAGGTAAATACTCTCAACTTATTTTCCCTATACGGGCTGGGGATACGGTAAATTATTACCGCTTGGTCAGAAATGGGATCAATCGAATGCTGGATTGTGGCTAGTAAATCCGCATATTCTGTTTTAATCAATTTTGTTTGATAACTTATACAATCGGGGGTTAAATTACCGTGTCCTGGATATCCTCGGCTCATTACATTAGTTAATGGCCACGACCTTAGCGCGGGGTGTAGGCATACACCTGACAGACGCTCAAATGCAAATTACCTAAGACGTTAGGGATAGCTCCTCTGTGAGTTCAGTGTGTATTTAATCATGTCTTGGTCTCTGTACTGGGCCCTGTATGTATGGACAAACATGTGAATCTGTTAACAAGGTTACAAAGTAACTTTCCCAAGTTATAAAAGATTTTGCACCCTATGCACTTAAATTCGTTTTAAAATGTTTTCAAAATGAGTCAGTTGGGTGTATTTACCTGCAAAAGCTGATGTATCGTCCAAAGACTAAACTGTAGGTACAATACGAAATAGGCTGGAAGCTGCTCGGTAGTGAATAAGAGGATCTTGCAAATCCTTAGATCTGCCCTAAAGTCTGTTTTATATTCTTTCTTTGTACATTTTATGATCCGCCTGTGGATCTTCTATTATGAGCCTGTATATTATTTTATTTTAAACATTTGGTTTGTAATAGTAATTTTACTCCAAGACTTCCGTTGTGTCATGTTTAATTGACGATGATGTTATCAACTGATGTCACGATACTCCCACCCGGGCCCACCGGTGTATGGATTTGGGTTGGAAATCTGGGGTGTGACACCAGGGGAATTGTTCCATGAGGCATTTAACCGATTTAAATTATGTTAAAGAATTGTCCACATCATGGGATTCCACTGTGGGAGTTGTTGAATGCATTTCATGAAGGCTTATCGGATGAAGACGCACAGGATCTTAGCTCAACATCAAATGGAACATTTGGAACAAATTATGAGCAAGTTGATTGGGAGTACTTGGAGAGGAATGCGAGAACTTCGAAATGAAAAGCTCAATCTTCAAGAAGTGCTCGGCATTCTGTTGTAAGGGCGATAGATAATGCACCGGATGTTAGTGGCCAAATGCCGTTTTGTGGGCATTGTGGGGACTTGGGGCACATTGTTGATCAGTGCCCTAGTATTGGTTCGGGTGTTACAGATGTTAATTATGTGCAAGGAAGTGGAGGGGGTGGCAGAAATTTAAATATGAACTCCAACACATACCATCCAGGCCTTAGAAATCATCTGAACTTTAGTTATGGGAACGCTAATAATCAAACAAACCTGGGATTTCAAGGTAACAATAATCATTCTGGGGGGCATAGAAACTTTAACCAACCTCCATTCCAACAGAACTTTCAAGGAGGGTATCATTCGAATCAAGGCGGAATAGCTGGATCTTCTAACCCTACTGCAGGTAAGGATACGATGGAGATGTTAAAGTCTATTCAGCAACATTTGCAGAAACGCAATCAGTTGGATGAAGTGCGGGCTCAGAAGGATGAGGTACATGACAAGGCCATTCAATTGTTAACAACGCAAATGGGCCAACTGGCTAATGAGCTGAAGGAGTTGAAGCAAAGCAATGGGCGGTTACCAAGTGATACAACAACGAATCTAGCTCATAAAAAAAACGTAATCAAATCCATCAGGTAAGTACTCTTCGTAGTGGTAAGGCATATAACAAAGTTCCCACTCCACCACAATTTATGGAAGGTGTGGTGGAGGACTTAGGTGAGGATGGGGTGAGTGATGACGAAGTGGAACCGGAGGTTGTTAACACGAATGTAAAATCCAACAACAACAACAACAACAATAATAATAAAAATAATAATAATAATAACAACCAAAGTATAACTGCTGAACCGACCAAGGGTACGGAGGGGAATAACTTTCACCTCCCTTTCCCTAGGCTTTGAGAAATCGGGGTAATAAAGTTATCATCAACAAAAGGGGACCGTAACCCAAAGAAATTTGGAAGTTTTTAAACAAGTCAAAATCAACTTACCTTTGATTGATGCCATTAAACAGGTTCCAGCATATGCCAAATATTTAAAAGACATGTGCACTCAAAAACGGCAACACAAAGTTCCTAACAGATTGATTTAACAGAAAGGGTGAGTGTTGTGTTGCATGGTGTGCTCCCACCTAAACTGCAAGATCCTGGAACGCCGTTAATTCCCATTCAAGTGGGCGATTTTAAAATGAACCGGGCATTGCTGGATCTGGGAGCTAGTGTGAGCATTCTCCCGGGATGCTTGTATGACCAATATGATTTTGGTCCACTATGTCGGGCTGATACAACTGTTGTACTGGCAGATTTGACCCCTAAGCTTCCTCGGGGGATTGTTCGAGACGTCATTGTTAAGGTGGAAGAGTTCTATTTTCTAGTAGACTTTTTGGTGCTTGATTATGTCTAATCGGACCGAATCAATCAACCAAATGTTATTTTGGGCCGACCTTTCTTAGCCACAACACATGCGTTAATCGTCTGCCGTACTAGCACTGTCGATATGACGTTTGGCAATAGGAAGGTCAGATGAAATGTATTTTCTAACGTCTGTAACATGTTTCCCAGTGATGAATGTTTCATGGCAGATATCATTGATGGATGCTCTCTTCACTTAGAAGAGGAAATATCCGAGTTATATTTGTTGTGTGACAGGGTAGAACAAAGTCATATGCATGATTTAGAAGAGGAGGTGCAGAATCTAGAGGTGGTAGCGATGCGAGAAAGAATGCCTCCATGGACTCATCAAGTGGAGAACCTTCCGGCCGAGATTTCATCGGGGTTGAAGCCGTCCTTGATCAGTCCGCCATAGGTAGAACTGAAAGAATTACCACAACATCTCAAATACGCGTTCTTGGGAGAGGATTAGACTCTTCCCGTCATCATTGCTGCAAATTTAACGAAAGAACAAGAGGAAGCACTGCTGAAGGTGCTCCAGACGCATAAAGCGGCAATTGGTTGGACTCTCGCAGATCTCAAAGGTATAAGCCCCTCTATTGTGATGCATAAGATTATAACTGATGCAAATGCAAAGCCTGCACGGGATACGCAGCGACGTTTGAATCCTAACATGCGGGAGGTGGTAAAGAAGGAAGTTATTAAATGGTTAGATGCCGGAATCATTTACCCGATCTCTGACAGTGCATGGGTAAGTCCGACCCAAACGCTGCCCAAGAAAGCAGGGATCCAAATTGTTAAAGGCGACAACGGTGAGCAAATCGCCACTCGGCCGGTAACCGGGTGGCGTGTATGCATTGATTACAGAAAACTTAATGCAACCACGTCAAAGGATCACTTTCCTATGCCTTTCATTGATCATATTGTCAAAAAGTTATCAGGTCAGAAATTTTACTGCTTTTTAGATGGCTATTTAGGGTACAATCAAATTGCCATACATCCTGAACACCAAGAAAAGACCACATTCACATGCTCGTATGGTACCTTTGCATTTAGGCGAATGTCGTTTAGACTGTGCAATGCCCCGGCCACCTTCCAAAGGTACATGATGAGTATCTTCTCAGATATGGTCAGGGATACCTTAGAAATTTTTATGGATGACTTTTTCGTGTTCGGTCCGTCATTTGACACATGTTTGAATGAACTATCTAAGGTGTTGGAATGATGTGTCCAAACAAATCTGGTACTTAGTTGGGAAAAGAGCCATTTCATGGTTCAAGAAGGTATTGTTTTAGGACATGTCGTGTCGAGTAAAGGGATCGAAGTAGATAGGGCTAAATCAAAGTAATCTCTACATTACCACCGCCTACAAATGTTAAAGGCATCTGTTCCTTTTTAGGACACGCCAGGTTTTACCGTAGGTTCATAAAGGGTTTCAGTGTCATCACCAAACCATTGTGTAATCTACTATTAAAAGGCATTCCGTTTGAGTTCAATAACGATTGTGTTCAAGCTTTTAATATATTAAAGGAACAATTGGTACAAGCCCCGATCTTGCAATCACCGGACTGGACAAAACCTTTTGAAATAATGTGTGATGCAAGTGATTTTGCCATCAGGGCCGTACTAGGGCAGCGGGTAGATAAGAAACCGGTTGTTATCTACCATGCAAGCAAGACTCTCTCTGATGCTCAACTTAATTATACTACAACAGAGAAAGAATTGCTTGCCGTTGTCTATACATTGGATAAATTCCGGTCATATATCTGGGGCAGTAAAGTAATAGTTTATCTGATCATAGTGCAGTGAAATATTTGATGGAAAAGAAGGATGCGAAACCAAGGCTGATTCATTGGATCCTTTTGCTGCAAGAATTTGATCTAGATATTCGAGATAAAAAAAGTGTGAGAATGTGGTCGTCGACCATCTGTCATGACTGCCGCAGGGCTGTGAGGATGCCACACTTGAGATTAATGAGCAGTTCCCGGATGAATTTATTATGTCTGTTACTTCTGAACCATGGTATGCTAATTTTGCGAATTATCTTGTTTCAGGTACAATGCCGGAAGCATGGAATAAGAGGAGGAAACAACAATTTCTGGCACAGGTGAAGAACTACATTTGGGATGAACCAGATTTATTCCGGATAGGTGCTGGTCAGATCATCCAGAGGTGTATTCCGGAGACAGAATTTCTGGATGTGTTACAACATGCCATTCATCGGCATGTGGTGGCCATTTTAGTGGACAAAAGACGGGCCATAAAGTTCTAGAATGCGGCCTTTGCTGGCCAACACTTTTCAAAGATGCTTTTGCTTTCGCTCAACATTGCACTAATTGTCAGAAAATGGGCGGGATTTCCAAACGGGATGAAATGCCAATGCAGCCAATTTTGGTCGTTGACATTTTTGACGTGTGGGGAATTGATTTTATGGTACCTTTCCCCAATTCAAATGGTCATTTATATATCTTGGTAGTGGTTGATTATGTTTCATAATGGGTTGAAGCAATCGCTACCAGGACCAATGATCATACCGTGGTTTGTAAGTTTGTTCAGGCACATATTTTTTCACGATTTGGAGTTCCTCGCGTGATCATTAGTGTTGTGGGATCTCACTTTAAAAATATTAATATGGGCAAACTTCTTAAACAGTATGGCGGGTTGACCATCGTATTGCTACACCATATCATCTAAAGACAAGTGGACAAGTGGAAGTGTCAAACAGGCAGATCAAGTAAATTTTACAAAAAAACGGTGCGAATTGACCGCAAGGATTGGTCGTCTAAACTGGATGACGCCTTGTGGGCTTACCGCACCGCTTACAAAACCCCTATTGGCACTACCCCTTATCGATTGGTGTGTGGGAAAGGTTGTCATTTACCGATGGAGATTGCTCATCGGGCGTTACGGGCTGTTAAATAGGCCAACACTGATTATTCTAGTGTAGGTGCTCACAGATTGTTACAGTTGAGTGAGCTTGAGGAGTTGTGCAATGAAGCGTATGACACGGCTGCCGCTTATAAGGATAAGATGAAGGTCGTACATGATGCGAAGTTGCGGCGTCAAGTTTTTGCCGTAGGTCAAAAGGTATGGTTATTTAATTCACGTCTGAAATTATTCCCAAGTAAATTGAAAAGCAAGTGGGCGGGCCCATTTGTGATTGTACGCGTGGGAAAGTTTGGAGATGTGGAAATCAAAGATCCAAAGGACCAACGAAGGCAAGTTGTGAATGGCTACATGTTGAAATTGTATTTGGATGCGGATGACCTGAATGTAACACCGATAGATGAGGTGAAATTCCTTGCAGGTTCACCCGATTGCACAACCTCTTAGGGTATGCCATGTCCGGCTGAAGACGTAAACTTAGTGTTATCGGGAGGCAACCCGGAAATTGGTACATTTTGTTTTCTGTGTTTGAGTCATAATTTCTTATTTTAGTGTTTGTGTTGGAATGGTTGCATAGGTTGTTTGTCACTACTCCTGGGCATGATGCAAGTGTGGGAATCCACTAGCTGCGCAGGTCGTTCTAGGGCTGAATTGTGTGTCGCAGTCGACACTCAATTTTTTAGGGGTTGGCATGGCATGGGGAATAACCATAACCTAAAACCTAAACAACTTTCCAGTCATGCATTTTGTTTAAAAAAATTAGGCTGACCGTAACCTACGTTTAAAGGACCGTAACCTACGGTTAAAGGACCGTAGGCTACGGTCCATATGATGAAATGGGCAACAACTCCTAACCGTAACCTACGGTCTCCAACCGTAGGCTACGGTTCACATGAAGTTTCACAGAATTAATGGACCGTAAGCTACGGTCCCGACCGTAACTTACAGTCAGGCGCAGAGGTATTAGCTGGGGTCGGGTTGGGTATGGTAACCGAATAATTTCTTTTAAAACCTGATGGGGACTTAAAATAAATCCATATTCTATCCCTATATATGCTATTACCTTATCCAGTTGCACCACAAGTTCTCTATCATCATCTCCTTCTTCTCTAATATACTTCAAACTTGCATATCTCTTCCATGTCTAAATTTCTTGCTACACGACCAAATCGGTTGACTCAAGAACCTAAACTGCGTAGAAATTCGAGAGGAATATAAGCCCTATCTCAATTTCCTCCGAAGAACATCAGATCGTGGGGAATCAACTCGTCAACAACAAACCCTAAAATTTGATTTTTGGGGCTTTTCATCCAAACTTTAAGTCAAGTGAATTCAGTATTGTCTAAGCATTCTGAGCTACAAAGGTATGATTTTTATCCCCAATTTTGTTCTTAACGGTCAGAATGAAGGTACGGTTGTTTACTAAGGGGTGATGTGTACTCATCTAGTTAATTGATAATTGATGATGAGATATCGAGGCATGAATCAGTAACCTTACTGTTCCTTACAAGTTATAAGAGGGTTGGGGAATACATGAACTCTTAGATGAGTACCGAATTCCCCACAACAAGGAACAAGTGTGGGGAGGGTCATGGTATTACATGCTTGAATTGGTGAATTGTATGAATTGAAGCAACTTATGATTCTTTGTTGTTGTTTGCTGTTTGGTTTTTGTGTGTAGATGGTGCGGGAGAAAAGATCCGCGAAAGAAAAGGTTGTTGAGCCATCGGTAACTGCTCTTGCGAGATCGAAACAAAAACGGGGGACAGGTATAGATATTAGAGAGGAAGAGTCAGAAGAGGAGGAAGAGCTCCAGTATGGTCATGGTGATGTACCGTACAGACCAACCTGGATGAAGGGCCCTCTCAATAAGCAACGCATGGAGTACCAATCAGAGCTGTTTTATGCCAAAACGGGGGATGGTCACTCGATTAAGGATAACACTTGTTTTGAGAAAATGGTCTACAAACCGGATTTAAGGGCATTGGGGCTCTATCAAAAATTGGTATCACTTGGGTGGGAGGCGGTTGCAGATTTCAAAGGTAATGAGAAAGGAGACGTGTATATAGAGAGTGTCATGGCTTGGCTGAGCACATTGGAGACGGATGATGGAAATAATCCACCGAGGACCGTCACTCTTACCGGAGTAGTTAACGGAAAGCGAGCCACCATGTCTTTAGCTACGCTGAGGCAAGTGGCTAGATTTGATTCGTAAGCGAATGACTTCGACCACCTAGTAAACGAAAATGACTATTTTAAGAGCAGAAGAACTTAGTCAGTGAGAGTGTGATGTATACAGAACTGTTTATGTTGAACAAGGGCGTTGATATGAGGCGGGACAATCTGAAGCCACTTGTAAGGGTACTGCTGAGTTTTGTCATGACCAACATGGCTCCTAGACTGGGGGACAGAATGGCAATAAGGAAGTGGGAGTTTCCGGTCCTGTATGCTATCATGACCGGTCAACCCTACCTATCATTTAGGCAGTTAGTGATGATGCACGTCTGGCAAAGTAGGAATGCCAAATTGAAAAAGTTAATACCTCATGCCAGGCTTATTAGTACGCTGCTGGGAAGACAAGGGGCATTGTTGCCAACAGAATACCCATTCTCCAAACCGCATGCCATCTCTCTATTGCCGATATGTGTAAGAGTGACCGCATCTCATACAAGAAAACTAAGTTGTGGCACAAAATTTAGTATGGGGATGGGGCGAAACTTAAGGTATGCAGTGGGGAAAGACAGCTCCTAAGCAGGGAGAGATGGACTATCTTGATTCCAATGACGAGGAGTTGATACAGCGGAAACATAACGCTGGAGTTGATGTAGGTGAGGGGTCGAGCAGGCAGCCGGAAGAACAGCGGCAGTCAACTCATTCATGGGGGATCTTTGATAATGAGACACAGGCATTTGTTAATAGCCAGTGACCATCCGATTATGGGCAATGGGAGACGTCACAGCAGGCCACTTATGATCAAGGATCCAGACAAGATATCAGCGGGAGCGTGAGCATAGAGAACTGATGGAGTATATGGCAAGAACAGAGCGGATGCGCCATATTGAATCACAAATGGAATTGAATATGCGGGCGTATGATGAGAACCAGACCCGACGCCATATGGACTATATCAAGGGGTCCCGTATGTTGAAAATCCACCGTACGTGGATTATAGCCAGGAGCCACCATATCAGCCTGGTATGATTCGCCATCCGATGCCGCAAGTTCATGGGTCTATGTGGTTACCGAAAGAGTATACGGAGCCGTATTTCCAAAGCTCGTACCCGTATCAGCCGCCGCCATACGAGTACTCACAATCACAGCAGCAGCCGCAATCATCACAACAGCAGCAGCAACAAGATCGACCATAAGGAGGGTTAGCTGACATCTTTGACATGAGTGCCTTCTATGAACATTTGGGGGGATTTTATGGACACCCACCGGGTCCATCATATCATTGAGCACTCGCTGATCAGCTGCTCAGATCAGGTCCACGTGCTTGATCTTACCTATCTTTTATTTATTTCTCGTTTAAGACAATTTTATTTCGTGTTAATTGGTGGTGTTTATTTATTTGTTTGGAAGGGTTGTAACTTTTTGATAAGGGTTAATTGTTCTTGGGTTGTTGGTTAGTCTTCTCGAGTTAGCTTTTAAAGTGCACCATACATTGGGGACAATGTATCACAAGTGTGGGGATGTGGGGGCTCGAGAAGAGATAGGTGGGTAAACGTTGAAAAGCTTGAAAATGATGAAGTTGATAGAAAATTGGGAGTTTTTAAACATTTTGAAAACTTCCATCGCCTCAAGTGCACTAAGTTGTTATGAAAGCTTACGCTTTCAATCATTAATGGGTCTCTTATTGGTAGTAATTAGTACACTCTTGTCGTAATTGTTCCTTTAAGTTTCATGAGAGTAGGCCTGACAGGGTTTTCCCTATATAAAAAGTGGAAAGATATGTGTGTATAAGGGTAACATGCTTTAGATTGCATATGCTATTTGTCGGCAACTGTTTATCTTTTCCTTGGTGAGGTTTTTGAGCCGGTAGATGTGATAGGATATCAATATAAGTCAATTGTTAAGAGCGGTCTATATGTTATTCTATATTAGAACTTGTGTAATTTGATACATGTTGAAACTGTGTACTGACATGAGCATATAAATGATGAAGGCATGAGGAATCATGTACATAGTAGTGGGGGTTGTGTTTGTATGACGAGTACTTTTAATGGCCCAATCGAATCCACCCATCATTCATAGGTTTCCCAATTGCACTTCAATTTAAAAAAATCAAAAAAAGAGAGAGAGAAGAAGGGGAACATTAATTAGAATGTGCGGGTAGAAACCAAATTGTGTATATGCAAAGGAGCTGTCAAGGTTTGGTGGTCTAGTGTTAGCCATTGAGGGAAAAGAAGAAGAGGGAAGAATGACGACTAATTCTTACCGTTAGCTCAAGCCTGCACCCAAAAGTCCTTTTGATATGTATCATGTCATTTGTGCAGTATAAGTGTGATTGTTATACAAGTTTATAATTTTAGGAGTCATATTGGCCAATGAGTGTATATGTATACTAGCACATCATATGCTAGTTCAATCGTTGAAGCCGAGTGGAGGGTGCATTGTGAGGGGCAGGTAGCATGTGTTTCGAATTATAAGCATGTTAGTTTTATATAGACATGTCTTGTGTTTGTATTGTGTTAACCGTGTCAGGCTGTAAATCTTGAGTGTGTTAGTCTATGGGATGGTTATGACTTGAGAGCTGAGTTGAATGAACCGAATAAGAGATTTGTTGTGTGTTATTGTGGTGAGTAATACATAGTTGGTTTGCTTGGGGATAATCAAATATAAGTGTGGGAATGTGATAGATAGGGTGAAAACCGAGTGATAATGAGCATAACTTGCGTGTTTTAGTTAGTTTTGGGAAATTATATGCGCCAAATGAGATAACTACGAGAGTTGGTTGTTTTGCAGGTTAACTGATTAATTCGGGCGTTTTAAGGAAGTCAGAGATGACGCAGAATACCCGAGATGCAGTACGAAGTAGAAAGTACCAAGCTGGAATCGTTCGGGTCAAGAACTAATGTGGAAACACGAGAAAATGGGGAAAAAAGAAGTCGAGGGGTTTACCGGTATTTGAGTGAAGGATGCAGCGAAGTTATAAAGGGGTTGAAGACTCCGCCATAGCCTACGGTCCGCAAACCGTAAACTACGGTCTGGTCACAAGAGACAAGGAAATGCAGCATCTCTTAACCGTAGGTTACGGTCAAGGGACCGTAGCTTACGGTGACCTTTATCTCACTTGACAGAATTATGCGACCGTAGGTTACGGTCAATGGATCGTAACTTACGGGGAGTTACATCTAGACAGAAGTTGATGACCGTAGCTTATGGTCAGGTGGAAAAAAATTCGCATGGTTAGTTGTGGACGTATATGTGGACTCGTTAGGTCATTTTTGGGGGATAAGCAGAGAGTACGGACGAATACCAGGTGCTAGGACTTCAAAGTTTGCAACTTTTCCACTCTCAACCATCATAATTCAACGGAAATTCGACATCATATTGAGGGATTCAGCACATTACCCAATGTTTGAAACGTATATGCGAACGATGAGCGGCTAGTTCTTGTTATGGTCCCTCCGAATGGAGGAGTGATGTAAGTTGATATTTACTGTGTTTTGATAACCATTTAGATTCAGTGATCTAAGCATTCGATGTTTTTCACTACAAGTGTGATTAATTCCATTGTAACCAATTACATTTTGTTTAACCTTGAATTGCAACCATTCAATTCCCGAGAGTTCTTGAAATTGGGATCTATTTGGCTAAGAATTAGGGTTGGTAATTGTAATTGATGCTTGTGTGATAACCTTTCATTATTCGTTAATCGGAGTACTTAGTCACTTGACATCACAATTGGTAATTAAATCAACATTCAGTTTTCAATGGTTAGATGAAACATATTATTATAATCTGCTTATCATTCTGAAGTTCGGAGGAATCATTGTTCTCCTTATTGATACAAATATCCAAATTATTGTGTTTACTTAAGTTATCAGCAATTTTTGATTTTAAGTTATTCTTTACCGCATTCATTATTTAAAATTTGTTAGTATCACACTTTCCACAAAACTCCTTTGGTTCGATACCCGACTTATCCTATCTATAGTTTAACTCGGTTTTTTATTGATGCTAACGACAGTCATCAGTATTCAGGGTGGTTCTGACTTCAAACTGTCTGAGGATGCATAAGATCAGGATTCGTTAGTATGTGATCATAGGAAGTTCAAAGTCTTCGGATTGTGATACAGATTGATGTCTTAGGGTTTAAGTCCTGGGTCTTCGTTAAGCCGATTAAAAGGATTAGCGTCAGGAAATGCATTAGTATTTTCGATACATAAAAGATATCACGGCTTTGTGATAGTCTAAAGTTTTAGAATGGTTAATCTTCGAGCAGATGAACTGTTTTTCCGACTAACCACCGGGGAATGATGATGTTTGTTGATTTCGAGACTAACGGAGAAGACTAAACATCTGTTATTGTGACTGAATGATCGTGGAAAAATGTTTTTCTGATCTGAATGTGTTACCAGATGATTTGTTATCTGATGAAGATTTGCTGATTGAAGAAAGATTACTATTTTGCTGATCAATCATTCAGGAGTGTGCATAAAAGTGATTACGGAAAACGGGATTTTTGATTTTCCTAGGTATTCACTCAGTTGAAGTTTTTCAGTATGATATTCGAAGTTTCTATCAATTGCCGGTTGGGTTTTTGAAGTTTAAGAGTCTAGCTCACGTGCTAAAGCGTTAAAAAAAAACCAAACAGCGATGCGGTTATCATCGAAACTGAGAAGTTACATTAATTAGTTTCGAGTTGGTGATTATTCGTGAAGATTACAGTTAAGCAAATCAGAGTAGGTCGGGAACTGTGCAAACAAAGACCTGAAGATTTATTCAAGGGGAAATTATTTAAGGGGGGAATTTATAGAAGATATTGCAAACCCGAATCATCAATCAAGGGGGAATTTGCTTACGCATTCTACGACATCAACAAATGCCTGATTGAAGTTGAAGAATATTCAAACATGGCTCTCATATTTCAAGATCAAGATCAAGTTTCGACAGTGACGTCCAAGGGGGAAATGGTTGGTGATATTATGACTGTCACTGTGCGAATAGGCTAGATAGAGCGTGTGTTGAATATTGTATAGATGAGATACGAACACATGACTTAAGTGCGAACGAGAGAGGTATGTATATATTACTTCGTACGAAGTTGGTATTGTTCAGTTTGTACGAAGTTGGAATGCTTCACTTCGTACGCAGTTGACTTACTTCGTACGAAGGTAAAATGCTCTCTTCTCACGAGGGTAGTATGTCTATAAATAGAGTCGTATGTTAATAGTTTGTTAAGTTTTGGAGTTCCCAGAGGGGAAATGCTGGAGCAATTTTCCAGAATTTCTCCATCTTGTCAAGATATATACTCTTTCGCTATGAAAGAATCATTCGACTTCCGCTTCTACTCTATTCTTAATAACATTCAATCGAATTAGTTCTTTTCTACACAAACTTCCGTCTAATCCTGCCAGTTCCTAGACTTTCAAGGGGGGATATTGTTAGAGCGTATTGAGACCGTTGGTACTTGAGTTTTATAGTTTAGAGCTGTTTTGTAATAGTTAGATAAACTATAGTGGCTAAAACTGAAGATTTTGTAAAGTGTCACATCAGTGGCAGCGTAATTAACTTCCCAGCGTAATTGTTAATTGCGTTGTGTAGTCAGTTGCAATATATATAAAGTATGTCTTCTTAGGCTCCAAGTTTCTTGGACCAAGGTTGTTTTTGTGTTTATCATTGTGCAATCCTCTGATTTGTGTGCTATAATCTGATATCTATGATTTATGAATGTTCTTATCATTATGGGATTACTAATCAATTTTGATAGATTCATCTTGAACAAGATTCTTCATCTTCTTCTTAGTTTTTTTTTTGTTTTCTTACTTTTATCACTCTAACACCTAATCAATAGGTGTTTGTGTGAGCGTCAATCACTATTATTGTGGTCCAAAGCTGGCTTGGGATTCATATAAATTATTAAAGAAATATCAAATTAAATGATAAAGGAAATGTATTTAAAAAAGAAAAAGATGATTTAAAGAAAAAAATAATTATTATAAAGAAAATATGATTTAAGATAAGGAACAAAATGATTAAAAAAAGAAAAACTAATTAAATGAAATGGTTAAAAGAAAAGAAAAATATTATTTAAAAAACAAAAGAAGATTTTAAAAAAGGAAAAAGGATTATTATAAAGAAAATATGGTTTAAAATAAGGAAAAACGTGATTTACAAAAGAAAAATTAATTACTAAAAAATAAAGGACCATGTACTATTCATGGCCTTCTTCAATAATATATACTAGTTTTTTTGTGTTGCACGTTTTAGTGAAATCGAGCAAATGATAATATAAAACAAATATGATTTTAAGATAAAGCATTTTGTTAAGAAAACCACACCATTAGAATGATTTAGTTTATCATTGTATCGTTTTATTATACCAAATAAATACTTTATTTTGAGTACAACTTCGTTTTTAACAAAACTTATAATGTAATATCGAAGAAAAAATCAGGTACAACTACGTACTTAAGTTTTTAGAAAAAATTTATAATCGTAAATTATTAAAAAAAGTATCAAATTATTTGATAAATTAATATGTTTAAAAAATAAAAAAAATTATTAAAAAAGGTAAATAAAATATATATTTCTTAATAATGAAAAAAATTGAAAATCTTTTATTAAAAGCAAATATAATAATTAACTATTATAATATATTAAATAAAAAATAATATGAAGCTTATAATATCTAAAAAAGAATTATTATATAGTTTTAAGAAAGAAAAAAAATAATGCCATAAAGTAGGGTGTGTAAAACCGAATTTACTGAACCATAACCGAATTAACGATAAATCGAACCGAAAAAAACCAAACCAAATAAAAACCAGTGGGTCAGTTAACGGTTTTTTGAAAACCGAAAGTAGCGGG
The DNA here is from genome assembly GCA_947069175.1 of Scalesia atractyloides. NCBI lineage: Eukaryota > Viridiplantae > Streptophyta > Magnoliopsida > Asterales > Asteraceae > Scalesia > Scalesia atractyloides. The sequence continues at coordinate 72,037,332 of CAMTDV010000001.1, forward strand.
TCGGTTATGGTTATCAATGTTTACATACCCAGCATAACCGAACCGACATGTAATAAATCTTTGTAGTATTTAGGATTTTTCACAATTTTTTTTAAATATTTGATGTTTTTGATTAAAGACTTTTAGTATTTATGGGTTTAATATTTGAGGTTTTGATTAAAAAATTTTAGTATTTATGAGCTATTTCATATTGTTTTTGGGGTTTTAGTTGAATGTTTATTTGAATTTATGGAATATATCATATTACTTTATATATTCAGTTTTAACATTATGGATTATATGTATTTTTTTAATACTATGTAATATACTAATATATACAAATATTATAAAAATTTATTCCATGTTAAAAAACTAAGCTATTTTTAGCTAGGCTAAATACATGGTTAACCACCCACAACCGACCACAATAACTATCAAAACCTATTAACCATCACCGGTACAACCGATCGGTTATGGTTATCCATTAACCGACATCGTGGTTATGGTCATAATTTAGCCTAAAACCCACCAATACACACCCCTAATTAAAAGTATTTGATAGTAATAAACTATTATATCATATTAAATAAAAAATATTAAAAGCTATATATAATTTTAAACGAAAGTTATTATTTATGGTCATTCTATATATATATATTATATATATATAATTACTATTAATGTTCTTTGTTTAAAAAGAAATAAGAATTATTAAAAATGGTAAATGAAATATATAGTTTTAAAAAAGGAAAAAAAATTAGAAATATGTTATTAAAAGAAATATAATAATAAAATATTGTAATATATTAAATAATAAAATAATAAAAAGCTATATATCTAAAAAAGAAATAACAATTGTTAAAAAAAGTAAAGGAAATATATAGTTTTAAAAAAGGCATAAATATAAATAATATGTTGTTAAAAGTATAGATAATAATAAACTATTATATCATATTATATAAAAAATAGTAAAAAGCTATATATTATTTTAAAAGTAAAGTTACTATTTATCGTTCTTCAATAAATATAATAAATATTATAATACAAATATATATATATATAAAATTACTATTCATCGTCATTTGTTCTAAAAAAGAAAAAAATAATTAAACATATGGTAAATAAAATATATAGTTTTAAAAAATAAAAATATAAAAAGTATATTATTAAAAGCAAATACATTAATAAATTATTATAAAAGATTAAATAAAAAAATAATTAAAAGCTATGTATCTAAAAAGAAAAAAGTTACTACTTATCGTACTTCGTGAACTATATATAACATATAAAAATAAAGTTACTATTAATCGTCCTATGTTTTAAAAAAAGAAAAAAATATATGAAAAATATTGTAAATGAATATATAGTTAAAAAAAGGAAAAAAAAAATTAAAAACATGTTATTAAAAGCAAATATAATGTTATAAAAATAATAAAAAGCTATATATCTAAAAAGAAAAAAAGAATTATTAAAAAAGATAAAGGAAATATATAGTTTTAAAAAAGGAAAAAATTAAAAAAATATGTTATGAAAAGTATAGATAATAATAAACTATTATAACATATTAAATAAAAAATAGTAAAAGCTATATATTATTTTAAAAATAAAGTTATTATTTATCATACTTCGTTAAGTGTATATATATATATATATATATATATATATATATATATATATATATATATATATATATATATATATAATAGTGTGATTGTCGTGCTATTCGCTATGGTCCTTTGGTTATTATCGGTCTGGTTCATTACAATACACATACTGGAACCCAACATGACAATTGATGCTAATAAACACGTGTTTTAAATCGATTGAAAACAATAAAAGTGAATACTTGTACTAGTACCTGTGTTGTTCGGTCGGTATCGGTCCGTTACGATATTAGTATTGTAAAGACACTCGATATAGTTTATAATACCAAAATATACTTTATATGAATATAACTTTGTGTTCAATGAATTTTATATCGCCAGGTCAAGAAAACTATAAAAACGAATGCAATACCGTTACCAATGTTGTTTGGTCAATATATATTCGTTTTGTGATGATAAAAAACTTCAACTATGTATGGCTTGTTCGAATAGAATTTTTATCGAACTGTACATAATAATAAGCACATGATGACATTAATAATAAAAAAAACTATTCTAATGTTATACAGTACAGTACTGTACTGATGTCTTCAAAAAGTATCAGTAATGTTTAAAAAAACAAAATCATTAAAAGTTAAAATTAAAGAAATATGTTTAAGGTTAAAGTAAATATAATAGTAATCTATTGTAATAATGAATTGATAAAAGTATAGAAAAAAAAATATATATATTATTATAAAAGTCTAATTTCTATTCATGATCACTTTCCAATTATACTTGTTGACGTTGCGTGTTGCAACGGAACAGAACAAATGATAATGTAAAATAAACGTTATTCGAAAATGAATCATGCTGTTTAGAAAGCCAAACCATCAGAATTCGTTCAATTTATCACGGTACCATTTTATGATACTAAATAAATACGCAATTTTAAATACAACTTCGTTTTTAACAAAACTTATATCATAATGTCGAGGAAAACATTAACCAACGAAAGTTACTAAAGAAATACCAACTTAATTGAAAAAGGAAATATAATTTAAAAACAAAAAGGAATTATTTAAAACAAAAAAAACAAATAAGAAAAGAAATATAATTTTAAGAAAGGAAAAAAGATAATAAAAAATTATTATAAAATTAAATAATAAAATATTAAAAAGCTATATATCATTATAAAATAAAATCACTATTCATACCAACTCTAGAACTTTACAATATAATATAATAACTAGTTGATGCTCCGCCTGCATTGCGGGAAATATTTCTCAGTCAATTAAAAAAACGCTACCATAGTTTTGCTAGAAAATACTAAAACGATGGAAAACCGTATTTTGAGCTCGGTGCAAAACTGTAAGTTGTTAGGACTAATGAGCGAGTGCTAGTCAACTCCTTGACATGAATAATAAATTAAATCGAATCAACCAATTAAAGCAAAACATCTCTATAGTTTTGTTAAAAAAAAACTAAAACGAAGGTGATTCTGTAATTTCGAACTGAGGACAAATTTGTAATTTTTGACTAGGGTAGAAGCGTAATTTGCTAAAAGGTAAAACGATGGTAATACTGTAATTTTTAACCATGTGCAAAAATCGTAACTTTGAACAGGGGGAAATTCGTAATTTTAAACAGGGTAAAATGGTAATATACATGTACCAATGGGGGAGTGCCAGGCAGCAGTTTGCCGCGTTGCGTGACACTAAGCCGAATATTTCTCTCTCATAACATGTACGTTTGTGTTTTGGTTACTTGTACATATTACTCATAACATAACATGGTCTCAAAAAATTAAAATAAAACACTACCATATTTTTGCTAAAAAAACTAAAACGACGAAAAAAACTACTGCTTGGCATGAATAAAAATTATATCGTGCCAACCAATTAAAACACTACCATAATTTTATCAAAACAACACTAAAACGAATTTTATACTTGGGGACAAAATCATAATTTGATAGAAAAAACAAAAACAATGGCAAGACTATAAATTTGAGCTGAGGGCAAAATCGTAATTTGACTGGAAGAAGAAAAAAAACAAAACTAATAGCAAAAATGTAAATTTAAACCGGGTAAAATCGTAATTTGACTGAACCAATGAGAAAGTGTAAGACAGCTGCATGACATTATTCTCCCAACCTCTCTTTGTAGTTATAGATAGAAGAAGAAAAAAAACAAAGTTAATGACAAAAATATAAGTTTAAACGAGGTAAAATTATAATTTGGTTAGACCAATAAGTAAATGACAGATAGCTGTCTGACACTTTTCCCTTAATTATTCTTTATAGTTATAGGTAATAATAAATAATATATATATATATATATATATTAAATGTAGTGATCTCATATGATCTCTTTTTCACATAAATTCACTCTCTCCTCTAAAAACACGGTCCTAGGTCATTTTTTTTTTGCCTTAAGCCACTTGTGAAGTCGTTGGCTTTTTTCTTCATGTGGTCTCCACGCTCCACCTTAGGGTTCTTAGATTGAAAAACTTCACATTACAGTTGTTAGATAAAACATATTTAGTATTATATAGTATGTAGGTGCATGCATGTGACTTTATAATAGTGTTATTGTTTGAATTTTTATTATCATAGTTATCTAAATTCATGTAGAGTTATAATATAAACTTCGGTATACGGTTGTTTGCCAACAAAACAAATTATTTGGTGAATCAAAATCTTTTCACGTCTTTCATTAATATTTTTAGTGTGATTCTAATTTTATATATGTGTATGGGTGTCTTTCACCCGTGTTTTGTCATTTCATGTCATATCGAATGATGAGATCACATAAATATTCAAATATCACTTTCACAAATTATTTTTAATATATAATATCTTTATTTATTGTATAAAATACTTTTTTTTTTCATCCATTATGTTTCTATCAACTTGAACTGGTCTTTAAATTTAATACATTACAAGAACCTTACTTTATATTAATATATTGTCACATTTTTCGTCGTTTAACGGATGTTAGATTTCGAGATTAAGTTCAGTCATATGTCTTGTAGATTACGTAAACTTGTATATTTTGATGAAAGGACAAAACAATCTTCCATGTGTAACTGAACTTTACTACCTCAACCCCAAATCTAACATTCTTTACAGAAAATGGTGAAAAGTAAAAAGTGTGATAATAAATTAACACAAATAATGATTTTTTTTTTAATTTCTGTGAAGTATAGGAACAATCCATGTAAGTTAAAGTAATTTATTTTTCTTTTCCAAAGTTAAAGTAATCTTTAGAATCTTATAAAAAGGATTCCCACAATAAGATAATAACATGGAGGGGTCTATTGGGAATGCATCCAAACAAGACACTTCAAAAATAAAAAAAAGGCTTACTATTTTCAAAATAATTTAGACAGAACATTATATTTTATTCGAACGACGACATTCTTATAAAAACGAACAACGGGGCAAACAAGAAGTTGGGAGTCCCAAACCAAAAAAAAAACATTACATTAAGACGTCTTGAATATTAAAATCGCTCCACCTCTCTCACACAAGTTTATCCATCGATGACCTATGTTTCATCCATGAAAACGACTCCTCTTTGATCTCGCCTACAATCTTCAAGACCCGGAAAGGAACATTATCAAACACTTTCTTGTTTCTCGCTTTCCACACACACCACACGGTTGCATAGCACACCACAGTCACTACATTTTCTTATAGATTCGACCCCTTGATATTATCAATCCCCTCAAGCACATCATCAAACGTTGCCGCTTGCACATTGAATGGGATTTTCAGCCACACTACAATATGCTACCAAACCAGTTTAGTCATCAGACACTCCGCAACCAGATGGTCCATTGTTACCACCCCATACCCACATAATTTACAAGATGCATCTGAAAAAGCTATACATTTTTCGCATAAAGCCTTCGTTGTCAACGGGATGCCTCCAAGACATACCTTCCAAGAAAAGAAAATTAATTTTTGGGCACCTAAACATTCCATTTGAATCTCCCAACTTGCACCCTTTCCCCTAGTTTCTCAGCAACCTCCGCTCTAAACGAGGCGACCGAAAAAACCTTATTCGACCCCTCCCCATTGATCAAATCCATCTCGCTTGTGCCTCAAATCTCGGCCTTCCATATCTCTTTTTCATTCATCATAATATCCTTCCATATCCCCGTTTGACACTTTTGCAGCAGGATCATTTGCTCTTGTTCTCCGTTTCCGTGAAGCGCTCTTACCACAGTAGTCCAAAGTTGATTGGAATACTTCACATACCTCCATCTCCATTTCATCCAGGATGCTGCCCAATTAAGACTTCTTGTTTCTCAAACCCCAAGCCATCCGACTTTTCTTTTGAGTTTGGAATTTATACCAAGCAACCCACCTTAGTTTATTTTTGCTCCCCACCTTACCCCAAATAAACGCTCTTCTTAAACCTTCTAATGTATTAATCACTTTCTTCGGCGCTTTGATAGTATAATGGAAGATTTCCTAAAACCGCTTTTGCAAGGGTGATTCTCCCTCCCTTCGAAAGGTGTTTCGCCTTCAACGCTGATAATTTCTTTGCAAATTTATCAATAACTGGACCCCACGGCTTCACATGCTTCTTATTCTCTCCAACGGGTAATCCTAAAAACGTCAAAGGAAATGATCCTTTTTGCCTCTCATCACACTCGCCATCCAATCTCACCCCCACACCCATAACACTACTCTTCTCCAAATTAACTTTTAACCCGAACACTAAATGAAGGCAACGTAATATTCGTTTCAGATTTCGAGCATTTTTTTTCCGACCATAACCCCATGAAAATCACGCCATTGACGTAGCATAAATGTGTCAAAACCGGTCCTCCATTCGGAAGCGTTACTCCATCGTATAAACTCATACTCACCTCTCTTTTCATAAAATCTCAAGCACTTCTAAAGCTAGAATAAATAAAAACGGTGAAAGCGGGTCACCTTGTCAAAGACCTGGAGCTCAAATTCTTTAGAAGGAGAACCATTGACAAGGACGGACGCCTTGCTTGACTTAAGTCATGCAGATATCCAATCTCTCCACCGATTCGGAAACCCCATCATCTTCAATTTATTAGTAAAAAACCCCAAATTACCGATCATATGCTTTCTCAAAGTCGACCTTCAAAAGCAAAATCTCCAAATTTTTCTTTTTCGCCCACGATACGACTTCGCTAATGATTAAAGGGCCATCAAAAAAAATTTCTTTTTGCAACAAACGTAGATTACTCTCTTCAACCGGTTCGCAAGAGTCTTTGCGATAATATTTAACACCACCCCAATCAATTAGATAGGTCTAAAGCTGGCTAAGGATTGCGGGTCACGCGCTTTCGGTATGAGAGAAAAGAAAGAAGAATTACAACCATGATTAATGTTCCTCGTCGTGTAATACTGAAGCATCATTTCTATAATTTCGGTCTTAACACGGACCAAAATCTCTTAACGAACTTAAATGTAAATCCGTCTGGACTGGAGCCTTGTCTCCCCCACAATCTCACACCGCCCTCTTCACTTCTTCTTCCCCTAAATGTGTCGTCAGCTTTCGAACTTGCGTTATAGATAACTTCGGAAATTCGTTTACAATTAGCGTAGGCATGTGTTTCATCAATTTCTTTTTAAAAGCTCTCTTCATCAAAATCGGGTCTCGCCCATCAATATTTAAGGAATTAATACGTCATGCCAGATTATTAAAATTGATACACTTGTGAAAAAAAAAAGAGAGGAGTTTTCATCTCATATTTCACTCGATTGATCCTAGCCTTTGCTTTAACCTACTGCCATTTCTTTTTTCACTAGTTGTTTCTATTTACTACTAGCTTTCGCAACAGACTTCATTGAAGTCCCCCATACAAATGAACAACCCTCCAAACTACTCCTGATCTCCATTAATGCTTCCCACAATTTTATGCTTTTAACCACATTGTTAGGAGCATATACATTACACACATTTACCCTTCCTTCCACCCCATTAATATTTCCGCTAACAATGATGTAGTGCTTTCCCGACACAACCAATGTATTAACAAAAACACATCGGTACTCCTTATACTGTGCCCTGCTTGCGGTATGCGCATATGATGTATATATGTGTGGGCGCTCAGGGGGCAAGAGTGAAAGTGCACTAATTTTAACGTTATTTTACTAATTTCGTGAAAATAACGTTAAAAGAGGGATGGTTAATCATAAATCATGTGGTGGCGTTGATAGCCGAAAGACAAGGGAGTACATGCACTAATCGGTCTATGTCTTAATTGCTGAGTGTTACGTGCCTTATGTCCAAGGCTTGACGCAAAACTACTATCGTGTCGGGGTTCTCACTGGAAGCAGCCTCTCTGGTAAAACTGTCTACATATTACCCTCCTCGGACCCTATCTTAGTTTTGCTATTGGTGAGATTTACTGAATGGATGATAATCGTTACTCCATATCGAGAAAAGCCCACCGGATTGCCTAAAGGCATTAAGCAAATACCAATCCGGCGGTGAATTTCCCCAAAATCTAGCAATCTGAAATTCCGTCATACCTGTCAATTGCGTCTCCTGCATGACCACAAAGGAGACCTTATGTTCTTAGACCACTCGGTGTGGGGGGCCGTCCAGGCCCGGCTTGGACCGGCGACGCCCCCCAACATCGCGCCGGGTGGGTGGTCGTCGTCCTCCCCATTGGCAGGGAGCCGTTGGAGACGGGCCAGATATTTTGAATATTAATGCCGTTTAACGGCTAGTAGAATTAAAAAAAATTAATTAATAAATTTCCCTATAAATATACCAATACCATCCCACTTTTTTACACAATTTATTCACCTCCATCTCTCAAATTTATAAAATCATTCCCATCTCTTTATAGTTCTCCAACCTTTTATAAAATCATTCTCCAACCTTTTATTTTAAAAAAAATAGACATGTCATCTTCTTCGTGGTGTTCATCATCTTCGGGTGAGAGCGAATTCTTTGTTGCGAACTTCGTTATGCAAGCAGCACAGATGATCATGGAGGAGGAGGAAGAGGAAGAAACGTCGTCACAACCGCAAACTAGGGCGGCCGCCTTAAATCGACAACGAGAAGGTATTTAATTCGTTGTTAATAACGTATTTATTTTTTTAGTGTATCTTTATTTTGATGTGCTTTCCCAATTTATATAACTCGTTGTTAACAATCAGCTGGGCATGATAGTTTAGTAGCTGATTACTTTGCCGACGAACCTGTGTACAAGGACGCGACGTTTAGACGTCGGTTTCGAATGAGTCGTCGACTATTCTTACATATAGCAGATGACTTGGCGCAGTATGATCCGTATTTCACACTTCGATATGACGCCAGGGGTCGTAGGGGATTCACCACTTTACAGAAATGTACCGCTGCCATTCGCCTGCTCGCATACGGGACTGCACCCGATTCGTTAGACGAGTATTTAAGGATGTCCGAAAGAATTTCACGTTGCACAAGTTTTGCAAATGGATTGTGACGTTATATAGCAAAAAATATTTGCGGAAACCAAACGCAAACGACGTCCAAAAGTTGTATCAAGGGCACGAAGAAAGACATGGTTTTCTAGGAATGCTCGGAAGCATTGATTGCATGCACTGGCTCTGACAGAAATGCCCTACTGCCTGGTAAGGTCAATATACTCGGGGTATCACGGTCATCAAACTATAGTACTAGAGGCTGTTGCATCACAAGATCTTTGGATTTGGCATGCTTTTTTGGTCTGCCCGGTTCACTTAATGACCTTAACATCATCTACCAATCACAGATATTTGACGATGTAATCCAAGGAATATGTCCAGACACAAGTTTTACGATTTTGGGGGTGGAATACAGGCACGGTTACTACCTTGCAGATGGAATATACCCGACGTACACTACAATCATCAAAACTATTCCGCACCCTACAACGATAAAAGAAAAAAATTTGCCAAGTTTCAAGAGAAGGCGAGAAAAGATATTGAACGGTGTTTTGGGGTTCTACAAAAAAAGTGGCATATGAATATCCGGCACGTTCTTTTACACCACAGAGGTTGCGATACATTATGTATGCTTGTATCTTGCTGCATAACATGATCATCGAAGACGAGGGTAGAGCGATCTGTAACTACGACGAAAACGCGTCTAACGGGAATTCTGTTCCAGTGAGTGCAGAACAACAAGATTTAAACGGATCCTCTCTACGTAACGAGTACATACATCACAACCTACAAGCGGACTTGGTGGACTACATTTGGAACAACACACAGAACGAACCCACCGACGACATACCGGATGAAGACTAGCAGTTTTTTTAATATTAAGTTAGTTTATTTAATGTAATGTTTGAATTAATATTTAGTTTTAGTTTTTATAAATATTTTGCCAAAATTAATATTTAAAATAAAAAAACTAGGTGGGGTCGGGTCGTCACCAATTTCCTTGCTTCCATCCCTGGAGGGACATCCTCCAAAGGCCTCTGACGTGGAAGTAGACGTGACGGGTCGTCCTGAAGAGTGGCCCGTCACCCACACTGAATAGCCTTATGTTCCACTGATAAACGTCTAACCCATCTCGTCTTCCCCTCACATTAAGGACAAATACTTTATTATATATTTTTTTTTGCATTTAATAATATTTAATATTAAAACTCTTTATTTAAAAAGGATGAGATTGAGTAACAAGATTTTACTTTGGGAGAGAACAAAACAAAAGTATATATCTCATAATAATTAGGGTTACATTAAATACATACAAAGTATACTAAAAATAAGAAGTCGTATAAAGGGTATTAAACAGATTCCGATTGATCTCATTCAAATGACACTAGAACCGTCTTATCAAACTCTACGATGTGATATTTTAGGTTTTTGTTTTTAGATATTTAGCTTGTAGATTTTCGACTTTTTACATTATTATGGCTTTTCTATATTTACGTCATTGTGTCTTTTTTGTGATTCATCGTGTCTTTTTTTTTCGACATTGTCTTCTATTTTACTGAACATTGTGTTTATTTATTCATTGTGTCTTTATACACGTCTTATTTTTAGGAGTTTTTGTAGAACAACTTTACCTAAATAATTAAATGCATATATTTTATGTTATGTTAATTAGGATAATATAACATAATGTAAATTTAAAAAAAACATACGAAATCATCTGTATTTTTAGTTTTATTTTTATCATGGATCTTTTCTCGATGTTACACACGTTCTTGTTTTATCTGATTAGATACATATACTATATCTCATGTCTCAATTAGAAAGATTATATATATGAACTTTATTTATTCCATCCCAACAAAAGATGTCCAATGAAAGTCATCTTACTATGATTATTCTATTCCAATAGAAAAAAAAACAATGAAAGTCATGATGTTGGTTTTTTTCAAAAGTGTTTGAATCCATCTAATTTAATTTCTTTTAATAACTGATTCAGACTAATGTCACGCGATATAAATTTTTTTAACCTTACAGTTTTTACTTATATTTCATTTTAATATTTTAATACAATAGTTAATAGAGGTATCACTTATAATAAATATAAAAAATAATTCTCTCATGATATGTTATAATAAATACCAAAAATTTTTATAAATCAAATATTCAATATCGTATTTTATGTTAATTAATCTAATTTCAAGTTTAAAGTCTTACTTAAAATTATCTCCAAACTAATTTTCATTATTATTTATAATTTTATTTTTATGATTTAAAATCCTCCTTTAGTAGCAAGTTGAATTTAGTGGTATGTTTAGATTATCTAAAAAGTGTATAAAATGAGAAAAACTTAATTAAAAAAATAAATTTAAAAATTCAATAAATATGTACACATTTTCATTTCACATCGTACTATTTATTCAGTCTTATTTTAATACACGAGATTATTTTATCTCGCTGTATCTTTCGTGAGGACAATAAATAATATTTAAAGATAATTGTTTATCCAGAGTTTGTTTGGTTTTTTTTAAAATAATCGATATTTTCACTTGATCTGTTTATGGCTTTCTCCATAGTCAAAAGTAGAGATGAATCTAAATTGTTAATTATTTAAAAAATTGGCAATCTTCCAACAGGACATCCAATGTTGTTTTCCAAGAATTTTTTAGATATATGGAATTCGTATTAATGAATTCGTAAACTGTAAGTTTAACATCGATTTCTAATTTTTCACTATTACATGTAACGTGATATGTAATTAGTTATTATAAATGTTTTTCTTTATTTTATCATGTTTTTGTACCTGACCCGTGTAGTACACGGGTCTATAATCTAGTAAAAAATAAAGATAAGACGGTTTAAAACCGAGTCTATATTCTAGTAATAAATAAAGATAAGACGGTTTAATGTATTATATACACCCATAGCGCTGTTGATATACCATTTTTGATGTTTTATTTATTTCTTTATATTAATATTAATATAGAGATAGGTTATTGTACAAGAGTAAAGAAATGCATGAAGTATAGGAAAGAAGTTTGGCCCTTGATTTACAAGATCAATGGTTGAGATTAAGTTATCCTTAAATATAGAATTCACGTAACTAAAAATAAGGAAAACAAGCGGGAAAAGGGCAAATCAGGAAAATCTAATATTGTTGTCTCATAAACCTACTTCCTCCTTGATTTTCAAATGATTATAACTTTTTCATAAGTTAATTTTTTTTATAAAAATTATACCGTATTAACGATCATTTCATTCTCTTTAATTCGAGTAGGCTATTGCTATATTTTTCTTTAAAAATTTTGTAAGATTTTGAATACCTATTACGTGATTTTGAATACCTAGTAAGTGACTATGTGATTTTGAATACCCATTACGTGATTTTATTATAGTATTATATGTTAAACTCCACTAAGCGATTACATAATTACGTAACAATAGTTTCCTATGCATTATTATGGGACTACGTGATTTTGAATACTCATTTAGTGATTACGTGATTTCATTATAGTATTTATGTGAAACCCTACTGAGTGATTACGTAAAAAGAAAACATATAATACATAATATATCATATGAAATACCTGATATTTCAGGTGTAATCATGTATTAAGGATAAATTATATACAAAACATCAGCCAAATCAACCTATAATAACAACATAATGTCGTATATTAGAGATTTAATCACGTAATACAGCATAAACAATCAAGTTCGTATTATTGAATGTGTAATAACGTAATAAGCATAACTGTATTAACATTAGTTATAACAAATCATATTGAATGTGTAATCACTAATGGGTGTTCAAAAAATCACGTAGTTATGTACCGGGTATTCAAAATCACGTAATCACGTAATGGGTATTCAAAGTCCTGTAATTTTTTTAAAGAAAACTATAGCAATAGGCTGCTCGAATTAAAGAGAGTGAATTGCTCGTTAATACGGTGTAATTTTAAAAAAAAGTTAACGTATGAAAAAGTTATAGCTATTTGAAAATTAAGGAGAAAACTAGTTCAAAGAAAAAAAAAACCATCATACCCTTCCCTTTTTAAATTTAAAATGACAAATGTGTAATCATGATTCTTCGTATGAAATTCCCCTTGTACATCATCTCTTATCTAATGTATTATAAACTCTTATGAATCACTGGATTTTTACCTAAAAATAATATTCATCAATGCAATTGTCGATGATCTGTCACTTAAAGTCCGTGAGAAATCATATTGTGAATAAGGATTTTAGCGACGGATCATTGATGGTCGACCATCACCATGGTAGCCAGGGGCGGATATAGCCTTTGAATAGGGGTAGCCTCCGCTACCTCTTAACGCTCCGGCGGCAGTGTAAATTTTGAAAAAAATTGATATTTTTTCGATTTCACTGCCCTTATAGAAAATAAAATTAAAACGTTATCCCTTAACTTTTTTTTATAGATCTGCCACTGATGGCAGCCTACACCGACAAATTACGATGACAACTTTGCTAATGGATTGTTTTCTACGGATCACATACGCATCTAATGAATCAAAACTTTCCTTGGAAAAAAGATCAATGAAACAATTTTAACTTCCCTTTAAGACAGAGACAATCAACAAATTTTTAATTATATGAAACACATGTACAAGAAAACTCAACAATGACAACATTGACGAATATGAACATGCATGTGATACTACTTGGCTTGATTCTTGACACACTTTAATATTGCAATAAGGTTGGACCGCTTTTTTGAAAAAAGATACATATATCCAAAAGCTTTCATTGATTATACTTGTATAACACGTTGGCTTGACAGACTCTTAAGTCTAACCCCTACATAAGGTGTATAAATCGGGTATTTTTAATAATCAGTTTTGGTTATAGAACTGGTTTTGGTTTCTAGTTTTAAGGGTTGAAACTGGTTATTGCTATAAGTGGTTCGGTTCCGATTCCGATTATTTGACCAAAAAACCATACCCTATGTGCCCGGTTCCGGGTAGGGTTCGGTTCTAGTTCTTAAGAAACCGGGTATTAAAATACCCTTTTTTGGGTTTTTTATACCCTATTTTCGAGTTTTTTATTTCTATATTTTCGGTTTTTTAATACTCTATTGCGTTTTATTACCATATTTTCTCGTATTTTTGTCTATTATTATTAGATATGCATTGTATAATGTAAGAAACTAAAATAAATGCACTAACATAAATTTAAAAGAAAGATATTAAATCATGTATCGGTATAGCCGGGTATAATCGGTTCCAGTTCCGGCTCGTCTGGTTTCGGGTATTAATCAGGTATAATCGGTTCCGGTTGCAGGTATCGAGATCAAAATGCATACCCTATATATACCCTACGGGTAGGATCGGTTTCAGTTTTAGGTATAGAATACTCGGGTATTAGAAAAACCGGTTCCAAATTTTTTTACGGACCTGATTCTAGGTACAGTTTTCTTTGCACCTCTACCACCCCTACACTCCCTTCATTGGTTTGAGTTTTGGACCCTGCTTTCATTGTTCTAGTGGACCAAGCCCAGTAATTCTCCTAGCGGCCTACTGCCTACATCACCTTAACCCAAGGGCCCCAAACTGTTTAAATTATTAATTGCTACACTTGTGTAAATCTGTTAAACATAGTAACTTTTTTTCTTATTTTATTAATTAATCTAAGCAATTTACCATGTGAAAATGAATTATCTCACAAAGTTACTATTGAATTGGTTTTGTAATTCTTCTATTTATCGTTCTATTTCATTTGTAGCACATTTATTACATTATACCATGTTCTATTTCATTTGTAGCACATTTAGTTATTTTATTTTTTTTCTGTCATACCGTTAGTAATTTTAACTCTTTTCTTGCATTGTGAGATATGCGTAAATGAGAGGCAGAGTGTAAATACCATCAATGGAATGAAATTGTCAATTACACAAGACGTTACATTCTCAAAATCATTCCATCCTCCTCCCTTGGTTTTAAAAAGTGCGCTTTAGGCGCGCCTAGGCGCGAGGCTCGTCAAGGCTTGGGGTTCCTCGCTTTTTTGCTTAGCGCCTAGAGTAAACCCAAGAAGCGGTACGCTTGAGCGCTTTTTTGTTAGGCGATGAGGCACTGAAGCGTGAGCTTTAAGGACCTTATACGAAAATTACACGTTCTGTGTAGAAACAACCATACCTGTGAGGACAGGAAGATGAAACACCTGTCTATCCATAAACATGGATATGAAATACTGTCAGAATTAATGATCTGAAGTGCTTTTGAGAGATGTAAAAGTGATGACTAGATATGAAATAGAGAGTAACAATTGAACTTTTTTAGGGTTTACACCCTTTTTACTTTTTATCTTTTGCGTTCAAAAAATTACAATTTTCATTCTTAATGTTACACTATTTTAAAATTTTAACCCAAAACCTTTTCTAACTTATTTTTTTTTCCTTTTCTTTGCTTTTTATGGAGTTTTATTGATTGTACATGTAACTTCTTTAGTTTTACTTTGAGTGTATAGTAGAGATTTTGTGCTTCTTAGGGTTGTACATATAAGTTATTTAAATATTAAAGCATATATATAGGTTACCTATATCACAATTTTAGGTAAACGTTACTAGAATATATATATATATATATATATATATATATATATATATATATATATATATAATTAGCTTGCGTTTCGGGTATGAAAGCCCCCTGCTTTTGCGCTTTACGCCATAGTTTAAGAGTTTGTTGTTTTTGTGCGTCTATCGCTTTTTGAAATCAAGCCTCCCTCTGTTTTTTTCATTCCATTTCCTTTTTCACTCTTTATCAACAACACCATAGCCCAGCACGGGGACAACCACTCATCAGCGATACTAGAAACCTTTAGGATATATTATATATATATATAACTTGCGCCTTGGGTATGAAAGCTCCCTGCTTTTGCGCTTTACGCCATGATTTTAGAGTTTGTCGCTTTTGTGCGTCTCTCGCTTTTTGAAATCAAGCCTCCCTCTGTTTTTTTCATTCCATTTCTGTTTTCACTCTTCGTCAACAACACCATAGCCCAGCACGGGGGCCACCACCCATCAGCGCCACCCACCAGTGACATCCACCGCCGATGTGCAACCATGCCTGGCCACTACCACCACCTCCATGACCGCCACGATCATCGTCGCCCACTGCTGCCACCCACCAACCCACCGTCTTCGGTGCCACCCACCACCGTCGCCACCTACTACCATCGTCGCCCATAGCCACCATTGCCAACCACCCACCGCCACCATCGCCATTCACCACCCACCGTCACCGAACACCACCCACGACCTCTACTCACCACCAAATTTTTTTCTTTGTCTTTTACTGCCTAGCAAACAACACAAAGTAATTACTTATTCCATTCCTACATAGTAACCAAAAAAGGCATGGAATGATATTGATACATTCCATTACCTCGTCTATTTCAATACTTCGTCAATTCCATTTCCTCGTCCATTCCATTATCCTACACTAAATAAACCTTTAAGGTATTAGTAACTTCTGTTTTCTTCCTTTAAAGTATTAGTAAAAATACAATATAACACTTATGGTTTAGTTTATAATTTCAATAAGCCCTACACCTTATAAGTTTAGTTAACTATTGTTATTGGTGCTGTTGTTATTGTTGTATTAATTCAAACTCACATGAAAAATAGTTGATTTTGATTGATCCACTTTTCACTATTGTTTTAGAACATACACAAATATTAAAGCTGTCACACCCCGACTCGTAGCAGAAATAAAAGTCGGGGCAGGGTTATTATCAAAGCTCATGACATTTACTAACAATAGGTTTCATATTTATTAAGTTGAAATTTAAATTCAAATATCCAAACACAAGGAAACATGTAAGCACAAGAAAAACATTGTTCTAAACAAGCTGTATTTCATTTATCTTCTAAGGCCATTCCTATGTGTTCCTCTCCTCAACCTGTTCACCTGTATCATGCGTAAAACAAAGGTTTGGGTCAACAAAAGTTGGCGAGTGAATCTAAGTAAAACATTTAAATAGTTGTTATATATTTGTTGTTTAAATAAAGATTGTGCATAGACCATAAGTGAGCATATGTATATATATATATATATAAACAATCACAAACCACATGATATCCACACTGAACATATGAACATGATGAATGATGAACTTGAGATCAAGGCTCAATCAAACGGAGCCAATCTAATGAGGCACCTGATGCTCAACTCGTATCACATGAGGAACTGATGGCCTTACATGAATGATTGTACTGAAATGATAAAATGTATCCACACATAACCACACAAACAAATATACACATTTGATCACGTCATGATGTTAGCACAAGTGTTTAAATAAATAAAACATGTACGACAAATGATACACCCCAAAACATGATTAAAAAGGGGAATTTGTAAGGATTCACTCACAGTGGGTTCGTCTCTTGCTTGATAATGGATGCGCACGAGTTGAGGATTTGACTGACGGAAGAATACTAACCTAAAATAATAACGCAATAATTTGATAAATATAACAAAATTAATATTTTGAGTTAATACTTTTTGTTAGATTTTAGGTTATTTTTGTGGTTTTTATTGAGATTTTAAAACCTTCGAAAAAATATTTTTAAGTATTTTTAATTGATTTTTTTACTAAAATATAAATACAAAAATAATATAAATAAATAAAATAAAATAAAATAAAATAAAAATTAAAAAAACCCTTGTCAGACCTAACAAGGTCTGACTGGTTCAACAGTGGTATTGGCAGCGTGTTGTGAGGCTCGAACTCGTGACCTCTCGGTTGCGTGCACGCAGCTCTTCCAACTGAGCTACGTGTCTAACCCGTTAGTTTCTTGATTTTTATTATACTTATATACTTGTTAGGTTAATCCAGAATTAATTTAATTAAAAATATTTTAAAATCAAACGAACCGGCGTGTAGGACACAACTCGAACCCGGAACCTCTGTGTTGTTGTGCACCCAGCCCAACCAGTTGGGCTGGGTGTCTAACCCGCTTATATTAGGATTTTAAATATATTTATAAGCTGAATGGATATCATCTTCTTCATATAAAAATAACCCAGAACTGGAACCCGACTGATGTATATGTTTTAAAAGTTCTGGTTCTTTGTTTTTCGAACTAAATGAATTAACATGAACATAAGGAGGTTTAAAGATTCATACCAACTGGAAAAGCAGAGTTCCCAGTTTTCCGGTGACTAATTCTGGCGAAGACATAAGGATTTTCCGGCGATAAATCTACGGTAACAAGAGGTTCTTCGCAGAGAGTTTTAGAGTGATAAATGAGATATGAGCGAGTTACTTTGAGTGAAAGGATCGATATTTATAGCAGATCTTCCAATCATGTAGGTTTCGGTTACTGACTCAAATTATGGGATAATAATTTCAAATCCACAACCGATTCTGCGTTTTATTGGATTCTGATTGCGATTTGTAACTGTATAACAGTTACTTTCATCTTGATTGAAATATAGGCGGTTACCGATTTCTGTGAAAGGATTTGCAGGTTTTGAATTTAGTTGGGTATAAAGCTCATGTGGTTTGAAGAATATCACAAGTTGTGTGTGTAGTGCAGCGGTGTGTTGGTGTGTGTAAATACGCGGGAGACCTGGGTTCGAAACCCGGTTTCTCCTTTTAATTTTTTTTGTTTTATTATTTTAAAGTTTATTTTAATATACTTATTATTATTGTTATTTATTAATTATGATTTTTATTTCTACAACATTTATTAATTAAGAAACTTTAAAAAATAACCGACACTAATAAAATACGCAACGAACATTTAAACAAAAACTTGATTAATAAACGATGCGGGTTTTTGAAACCTGTTTTACACAAATGTTACAAAAGCATAGGCAATCTAATGTTTGAGATTTTAAATACATGTTATATTAAGATGCTATAAATAGGGATGACAAATATCTCTGAGCCTGACGGATATACTGAAACCGATACAAATGGGACGGGTATACCTGATACCCGACGGGTATTGGGTCGGGTATGGGATTAGTTTTAAAAATTTTTGCGGGTATGGGTTAGGTATGGGATTATGTGATACCCGACCCGATTACCCGAAACCACATACCCGTTTACCCGAACTATATATGTCACACCCCAACCGATGGCGGAAACATCAGGGTGGGACGAAAGAGATTGTTCGAGACTTCATAATGCTAAATTGTGATCATAATTTATATAACAAAATTTCATTTCATTGAAAGGGTAAATACATAGTATAAAGTTCAAGATACAACATCATGGATAACAAATTTCAAATACAACAACTTTAATGTTACAATTTTAGGTGTGTATCTAAGTCGTCCTATTCGTTTCCAGCCGTAGTTATCATCAACCTCACCCTGCAATACATGTTAAAGTATAGTTCAATACACAACGCATTGACGAGCATACAAGTTTGAATAATAGCATAGTATAAACGTTTAAACAAATCTTCATGCGTACTTGTCTAATCTTGAGGCTAACATACATTAAACTATCATGCATAAGTATATAGTCAATCCGAAGTTTACCGCTAGCGTAATCTTATCGTTGCAACGATAAGACCATTATGAATGACTTAATTCATGACCTCACGAATACAGGCGGTGCGTTACTCCTATAGCGCTATACATGTTAAGGTAGGCTTGATTAAAGTTAATGACTGAGTATAAGCATATCGAGTATAAGCATGTGTGATTTCACGTTTAGCATAAGAGCATACATAAAGATTGAGTATAAGCATGTTTGTGTAATTTTGCATAATGTACATGTATTGCAAGTTTCTTTAGCAAATTCGTGGATGGATGAGTGATCAGGTAATGCAACATGGAGTTACCCTACATAGGGTAATCAGGAGAACTTGAGTAATTTGAGTGGAATGATTGGTCCTAATTATGAGACAGAAATTACAGAATGAAAACGGGAAAAATACCACTTCGTACGAAGTGGATTGACCACCTCGTGCGAGTCGACTTGTACATCGTACGAGTTGACTGTTCACCGCATGCGAAGTGACAGCCCTGGAACGTATTAGCCCGTTCTGTACCCATTTCGACACTGATTTCTGCGAATGGGGATTGTGATAACGAGGCAGAATGGTCAGGGCCATAACACTAGATCAGATTGTGATTAATGTTACGTCCAGACTGGTTATTAAAAAACATGAAAAATAAGTATAATTTATGTATAGCTTAGTCACATTTTTCATAGAAGTCAAGCATGAAGATGTTAAATCTCTTTATATGATTCACTAAAACACAAGTTGTAATACAACCCGGTTGGTCATGAATTAATAGAAAGTAAAATTGTTCAAGTGAGGTGTGGAACTTAATTCGGGTAGCCAAAGCTCCCAACGTTCTCACTAGCTAGAACACTAATCCAATCCTCTGAGGATGATGAACTAGGTTAGCTTTACAACACTTGGTTCAAAGAAGAAGATAAGTTATAAAGTGTTAGTGAGTTAGACTCACTTAGGAGGAGATGGTTCTGTCGAGAATCAAGAAATTCGGGAGTGAGAGTGAGAGTGAACGGAAGGTTGAATAAGATGAAGTGCATCTGTATTTATAGGAAAAAAATTGTCTGCCAACTCTGCTTCGTGCGAAATGTGCTCCACTTCGTATGAAGTGTGCCACTTCGTGCGAGGTAGTTTCAACTTCGTACAAAGGGGTCAGTCGAGGTTGGTTCCCATGTTTTAGCCGGTTTTTAAGTATATCTAGCATGCATGAATGATGTATAGGTGTAATCGTACGCAAAATTGAGTATTGGAATATTCGAAGTATGAATCCCTTGCATATAATCACGTATTCAAGTTTTGTAGCGCATAGTTTAAGTATGTAGCATGTGTAACAATTAAATAAGTTTTCATTATAGTCATAATCTCAGAGTACAAGGTTGAAATGAAAAGATACGAATATAATTACAAGTTTCCAAAAAAATAGAATCACAACAATTCTTTCTAAATATGGAGAGTTCGAAAATACAAGGCGTTACAATATACCCGATCATATACCCGATTTTTTAATTTATATTTTTATTTCCATTAACCCTTGTCTATTAGTGATTTATTTTAGTATGTTCATAATATGAAAAAAATTAATTTTCCTTTAGTATATGCATTTGAAAATAGTATTTATATTTTGTATGTAGTGAAGTATATACATGTAAGTGTACAAGTATTATAAAGTTATTATTAATTTATGATATAACTTATATGTAAGTAATGTACATTTTAAAATTATAATAGTTGTTGTATAAATAAAATAATATAATAATTATAATAGTAAAAAATGTATTTAGAAATCCCAACTATATCTTTTAACAAACTAGTGGGTATACCCGATACCCGACGAGTAATTACCCGACCAATACTCGACGGGTATTGGGTCGGATATGAGACGTTATTTTATAACCGGATATAAGTATGGGATTAACAATACCTAACCCGAACACAACCAATTGCCATCCCTAGCTATAAAAAATGGACATTATCTCATTACCCTTCAAAGTTGTGCTTAGCACAACGCACGAGTTCTCAAAAGTAGTTGGTTTTAATAAGCATAATCGATGTCCAATATATAAATATAATTTGGAGTAAATAGTTTTATTAGTTAAATATAGGTTAAAGTTATTTTATTAATATGTCATCACATACTAAATGTGTCAGTAGTGAACGAAGTTTTTCTCACATAGGGAAGCATGCATTTTAATTCTAAATCTAAAAAGATGATAAAAAAAATTATAAGTACACTAATAGAATCTTTGAAATCTAAAAAAATGGGAAAAAAACTATAAATACACTAGTGGAGTTATTATATAATCACTCAAAAGTAAATGCATACAGTTACTCTACTAAAGTAACTATATGAAAATAATTTTTTTTTCAACTTAAAATCATGCTTTAGTAGTTTAAAAAAATTGAAAAAAAAATCTTCCTTTCGCTTGTCAGGTTTAGTATTTTAAAACTCATTTTTATTTAATATTTGCCCGTTAAATGTATTAGTATATTATTATTTTGATTATGTACAAGGGAAATAATACATTCTTTCAACGAAAAATAACTTGTATAAATTTAAGACGGTAGACGATGGATCTAATTTAAAAGGGTTTGGTTATCTACACATTCTCTCATTTTATTTGCACATCCTTTGAACCTTACAGGAAACGTATAGGGCAATACGGTTCCTTTGGGTCCAAGCGTATTGAGCAATACACTTCCTATATGTGTACTTGAAGTACAAGCTTTTAAGAAGATGGTCAGCTAATGATTAGGGGACCAGGGGAATCGTATAGGGCAATACGGTTCCTTTGGGTCCAATCGTATTGAGCAATACACTTTTTATATGTGTACTTGAAGTACAAGCTTTTTAGAAGATGGTCAGCTAATGATTAGCGGACCAGGGGAATCATATAGTGCTATACGCTTCCTATAGGATTTTTTTTTTCAAAAGACCAGGGGAATCATATAGGATCATACGTTACTTGAAGGAATTTTTTTTTGCAAGAGCAGCATACTGTTATTAGTATCTTTTTGAACTTTTTTTAAAAATTAATTAAGTTGGTTTTTTTTATAAAATGATGTTAGTTTTTTTTGTTATAAATTCTATAAAAGACGTAGTGAAATTAAGCAATCCAAACAAACTAAACATATTCAAATTAAACAAATATTACAAATACTTAAAAGTAGTTCAATTGTTCGTACAGTACTACATCATATAATAATAAAATAAATAACTATTGTCATCAATCCTCGTCAGACTCAGCAAGCTCCTGCTCCGTAAAATTTGGGCCACGCCTAGTAGAGGGTGACGGGCTGTGTCGCGTATAGGACATGCCTGGAGCCTATAAAAAATTTAAACAATATACTCATTACATAACATTAAAATTGTTCGTAGAAAATGAAAAAAAAAACAAAATAACACACCTGCATGGAAAGGTCGGACAGAGGAAAGAGCGGCATGGTCAAGCCGGACCGAGGAAAATGTGGCATGGAAAAATCGGGCTGAGTATAAGACGGACCGTAAGCCTATAAGAATTTAAACAAAATACCCATTATATATAATTTTATTGCTGGTAGATAAGTGAAATAAAAATAAGATAACATACCTGCATGGACGGGATGGGCTGGGTAAAGGATGGCATGGTCGGGTCAGGCTGCGGCGTAAAGAATGGGCCCTGGTTCGGATAAACTCGTGGTGGTAGACGGGGTGGAACCGATATACCCATATACTTATACATTTAACCCATGTCAGTCATTAGTCACCCCATATCATCACGCATCTGGTCCATCTGGCGACCGTGTGATGTTATCTCCTGACCATGCAGCGTTAGAAGTCGCATCTGCTCATCCTGGTTACGCAAAATCCTATTGAGAAGATGGTTGGTTGACCGAGGTAACCTAACCGTGCGATAAGCTCTTTGTGGATACTGATGATCCCCTTGTCCATGCTGAGGCGGGACCTCAACATCATCATGCCCGCCCTCCTGCTCAGCCATCTGATGCATCTAAACCTCCTCGGCCTCCAAATGCAGGTGATGTACCAACGGCTGCCAGGCCCAATCCTGAAGGTTTGCCCCGACAAACCTATAACCATATCGGTGTTGGTTTTCTTGCGGTTCAACAATCAACATATCGATGTTGGCTTTTTTTAGTGCAACACCACACCTCCGAGGACGTCATGGTAACAGGGTGTTTAGATGCAGGGTTCATAATAAAAATAAAACAACAAATAAATTCTATCACCACCACATCCAACCACCATCCACCACCACAGCCTATCACCACCACCACTAACCAATATATACAAAAAAAACATGAAAATATGTAGGTATATAAACGATTTTACTAACCTTGCAGCCGAAATGAAGCGTATTAAGCTATACGAGAGGTACTCCGACGAAACTTGTTGTATGCCGTAGTACTCCGATGAAAATCTTTTTTTACAGCTGACCCTCTCGATTATCTTTGACAGACCACTTTAGAGATAAAAGAAAACGGTAGAGCTAGAGGGATTCAAAGTGTGAAAGGAAGAAGATGGAGTTCTGATTAGTAAAACTATTTTTAGAGGGATTCAAAAGAATGACAACAGTTTAGAGTCTATAGACCACACCTAATATTTGATCTTGTATTTATTTACCTCTATTTTCTTATTGCTTTTCTTTACCTATTACAAGACATAGCTTTTCTTTTTACCTATTACTAACGTTCATCTATGAATTATTATTAGTTTTATATGAATTTAATTTTTGTTTCGGATATGACTGAGAAGATGTTTTTATAAAAAAAGATTCATATTAGGGGACCAGGGGAACCATATTGCCCCATATGCTTCCTATACATCGAGTCTAGTGGAACCATATTGCTCCATACGCTTCCTCTACATTGGGTCTAGGGGAACCATATTGCCCTATACGCTTCCTCTACTTTGGGTTTAGGGAACCATATCGCCCCATACATTTCCTATATATATATATATATATACACACACACACACACACACACATATATATATATATATAGTATTTTGTATAATAAGTGTTTTTTATAAAAAACACTATAATATAACAGTAATAAGTTAAAAATTTGATGCAACTTATATTTTTTAACTGAAAATAATATGAACAACCATTTTTAACACAAAATAACACTATGATTAAATCATTTTATCACAAGCATTCATCAGAGCGAGATCCCTATCCGTTATTATTACACGAGGCTCCATACACTCTTCTAGCGTATCTCTAAGCCTATCCAGGACCCATAAGAAGTTATTCTGTTTTTCTTTAGAGATAAATGCATGCGCGACACAAAACGACTTGTGTGTCGATGTCACACCAATGATTTGAAGAAATGGAAGTTTATACTCGTTCGTTTTGTAAGTAGCGTCAATCATCAGCACATGTGGGAAGGCACGCCACAATGTTAAAGAGTGAGGATGAACAAAGAAAATCTCCTCTACCGCATTTGTGGAGGGATTTTGTCGTGTGAAGTAAATGTACTCCTTTTCAACCAAATGTTGCTCTTGTACTTGTATTGGAGTTCGACCCGCGTACATTCTGATTTTAAACTTGTTTATTACGTTGTGTATGTCTCGTAGAATGCACACGTTTCGTGGGTTTTGATTTCTTATTGTTAAATAAATGTTAGCTGGCTCCAAGTTTTGAGAATAAAGACTCTCCACCAGATGTTCTGTAACATTCGTCGTAAAACAGGTTTCAAAACCCGATCCGTTTAAAAATTAAATATTTATTCGAAGTTCGTCGCATATTTATTTAGTTGTATTATTTAATTGGTTAATTATAATCAATGAATAATTAAGACGAAAATAATAATAATAATAATAATAATAATAATAATAATAATAATAATAATAATTAGTTAATTAAAGTAAACTTAAAAAAAAATATATATATAACACAATACTTAATAGGAGAAACCGGGGTTCGAACCCGGGTCTCCCACATGTTTTCACACACAAAACACCACTAGGACACACACACCTTATGTGTATAATTTCAAATCCAATAAACCTTATACTCAAACAAAATCCTTAAAACCTGCAAATTCAAAAGCACCAAGTCTGTAATCGACAACAGAATCAATGAGTAATCATCAACATCCGTTTTATTTTTCGAATTATCGGTTATAACCGAAATCATAGTCAATTGAATCAAAATGGATTTGCAATTATTGGTTTTAAAATCACGATTGAACCGAAAATCATCACCGTTCATGGCACTCTATAAATTCAAATCAACATATCCTCTCAAACGGAACCTACACACTCGCTCATTCATCACTCTTTCTCCTCGGAAGTTTCTGTTCAAACTTGGTCACCGGAATCTTTGCTGAAATCGTCGGAGTTAGTCACCGGAAAACCGGGCCCCTGTTTTTGGTATGAATCCTTAACACCTTTCAATGTTCATGTTCAATTCATTCTGATTACAAAACAACCAGAACTGATATCAGTCGAGTTCCAGTTCTGGGTACTGATTAAGTGAAGAAGATGAAGCTGAGAAAGGGTTTTATATAATTAAAAACGAGTTATATACGGGTTAGAAATCAACGCCGAGGGCACAGGTTCGAGACCGGTACACACTGGTTCAAAGAAAGGATTTTAAATTCTTTTTAAAATAAATGATTTCTGAATAATCTAAATAGTGTATAAATATAATAAAATCAGAGAATCTTACGGGTTAGACACGTAGCTCAATTGGTAGAGCTGCGTGCACGTATACGGGAGGTCACGGGTTCGAACCTCACACGCTGCCGATAATAAACGAGTCTGACCGGTAGTTGACCAGTCAACCCTGAAAAAAAAAAGAATAATTTTTTTATAATTAAAATCCTTTTTATTTTTAAAAAATTAGTTAAACATACTTAAAAATAAGGTTTTAAAGCCTACAAAATTTGTATAAATTCCACAAAAATAACCTAAAAATCTAATAAAAAGCATTAATTAAAAATATTAACTTTATTTATTTATCGAATTGTTACGTTATTATTTAGGTTAGTTTACTTCGTCGGCTAAATCTTAAATTCGTGCGTACTGTTCATCAACCAAGGCAACGCACCCACTGTGAGTGAAGTCTTACAAATTCCCCTTTTTATTCATGTTTTGGGGTGTATCATGTGTCGCTTTAATTATTTCGTTTATTCATGTCACACCCCGACCCGCAGCGGATAAGGTGATCGGGGCATGATTGGGTTATCATCAAAGCTCATGACATTTATTATGCGTTTCATATTCTTTAATACAAATTAAATGGAAATTTACAATAAAGGTTACAACTGTTCTAACTAACAATCTAAACTTCTTGATTCTCTTATAAGGCATATCCTATGTTTTCCTTGCTTCAACCTGTTCACCTGTATCATGTGTAAAAGGGTTTTTGGATCAACATAATGTTGGCGAGTGAATCCTATGGAAAACATTTGAACAAATTTATTTAAATTGATTATGAAATATGTGCACAACCAAACATGAGTAAAAATAGATGTAACTTAATCAACAATCATAAGATATTGAATGAAACACTCATGAATAATAATGGAACAATTAGAGGCACGCGATGCTCAACTCGTCTCTCACGAGGAACTGAGGGGCCTGATGATTGAATTGCATAAACATGATAATATGAATGACACAACTACAAACAATATAAACTCAAGGATACACACATGAACAATAATGAATTTGATTTGAAGCACGCGATGTTCTACTCGTCTCCCACGAGGAACTGATGGGCTTAATGTATGAGTTTCATATAATTTGACAAAAGGAAATAAATAAGTCACAACAATAAAAACAATCTAAGTTTAGGTCATGATGTGGTATGGCACAAGTTTAAATAAATAAATTAATTATTTTCATAACACATGACACACCCCAAAACGTGTAATTTAAAAGGGGGAGTTGTAAGATTCACTCACAGTGGGTGCGTTCGGTTGATGATGTTGAATGCACGCGAAGTGGTTTTAACCACGAGTGAGTTTAACCTAGATAATCGCATTATGGTTTGGTAAGTAAACGGATTTTATTAATCTATTTTAGTAGGATTGTTGGGTGTATTTTTGTGAGTTTGAGGCTATTTTCTAACCTTAAAAAAATGTTATTTTTAAGTATTTTTAATTAAAATAATTAAATAAAAATAATAAAAAAATTGATTTTTTTTCTGACCGTTGACCGTTTGACTGACCGTTGACCGGTTCAATTCGGAATACAAGTGCGCTGAGTGAGGCTCGAACCCGAGACCTCCCGTACGCGTGCACGCAGCTCTACCAACTGAGCTACGTGTCTAACCCGTTATATATCTGATTTTAATTATATATATATATTAATTAGTTTAAACCGAAAATCATTTTATTTTAAAAACAGTTTAAATCAATTCGGCGGTGCGCTCCACAGGTCTCGAACCCGGGACCTGTGGCTTAAACTAACACACAGTCCACCGCTGGACTGTGTGTTTAACATGTTATATAATTCGATTTTTATTATACTTAAATACAAATTATTTGTTTCCTTTTCTGCCTTATTTAAAAAGAAGAGATAATTGTCCGAGTCGGTGCAGAAGACCGGACTCGAACTCGTGACCAGTGATATAAACAAACACACAGTCCACCGCTGGACTGTGTGTCTAACTTGGTTATTATTTCGGTTATCAATATACTTAACGTATACCAGTGACGACTCCGGTTCAGTTTAACAAAAATGATTTTTATTAAGGCATCGTGTGTGGGACGGGATTCGAACTCGAGACCTTTGCTTTATATGTGCACACAGTCCACCGCTGGACTGTGTGTCTAACCCGATTAATAAGTTGATTTTAATTATACTTATAATATAACGAATACATCGTCTTCTTCATCAAAGATAGAACCAGAGTTCGGAAATCGACTGGTTCAAAGTTTTTATCAGTTTATTAGTGTTTTTCAGTTCGTTACGGTGAGATAAAAGTGAAAAGGAAAAGAAATTGGGCGGAGAAGTATACCGACTGGACCCTCTTTTTTCCGGCAGAACTCCGGCGACAGCAATCAACTCCGGCGTCAGTTGTCTTGCAGCAGCAAGTCTCCGGAAAGCTTGGAAAAAGTATGGGTATCTCCGGTATAAGCTTCAGGGGCTCAGTGAGGTTCAGAAATGAGGAAAACGGTTTTCCGGCGATGAGCAGAGAAATTCCGGCGAGAGAGTTTTCGCCGAGAAAGGGTGTGGTTTTGAGCGAAAAGGTTTGCAGTCGGTTGTGGGTGAATTTATAATGCAGATCGTTGAAGAATCTGGTCTGATTTCCGACTGGGTTCATTGATTTAAATTTTCCGACGGTTATAATTTTGGTCGCGGACTTCAAACATCGGTTATAACCGATGTCCTAATAATAACTTACGTTATAACTGAAAATGGTGATAAAAACTCGCGAGATTTCCGGGATTCCGACGACTGAACTAAAGGGGCGCCGATTTTGAATTCGTAATGTCATTATATCAATTAAAAGATTCTATTATTTACCAAACAGAACAAGTGGCGCAGTGGTTTGTGTGTGTGTGTTAAGACATGTATCCGGACCGCTCATTGACCCGGGTTCGAAACCTGGCAGAAGTATTATATTTTTATTTTGCGATTTTTGACAGTTTTTCAAAAACTAATTATATATTCTTGTATAATAATTGATTACGTATCGTTTAAAATTATTTTGGGCATTTAATTCGCAACGAAAATTTTGACTGACTGTTCGGTTGATAAACGGAGGGGGTTTGGTAAATCCGTTTTTGACGGATGTTACAGTATCCCCTGCTTTTTAGAAATTTCGTCCCGAAATTTAAATAATGATATATTTTGACTAAAAGTATGATGATGTTTAGTTTGACAGTTATATACTTAGAAAAATAAGGGTTTAAGTTTTTTGTTCGAGGCGGTAACGTTCCTTGTAAGGGTTAAGTACCCTATTCAGGAATCGCTTTTTGTTGCCTACTGTATAAGTATTGATAAGCAGAAATGATTTGCTAAAAATGATATCATGCATAAGAGTTTAGATACGTTTGGGAAAATTATGGTTATGTCCTAAGGCAAAACTTCTAACACTACAATCTTCTTGGAAACATAATTAAAACACAACAGCTGATATTTGAACGTAAATAAACACAACAGCTAATATTCAAACATGAATAAACACATCAGCAAATATTTGCTCATGAATAAACACAACAGCAAATATTTGAATTCACATTCTGATAGCATATACGTTTGAATGGTTGAAGTTCCTCTCTCGTTTGTTATGATGGAGAGGTTAGTTTATGTAGAAATGGAACACAATCCAATCTCTTTAAATAACATGATGATATAAATGTAACACAAATTCCAACCAAGGCAATACTAAAACCTACATGGAACTTCTCATAACCGCCTGATAATGCCTCTGATCCTTTGGCAAGAATACTTATATATAGGAAGTACCAGCGGCGTATCCACCATATTCTTGCCAAATTTTCATTAGTTTTATCCACAAGTTATGATTGGTTACCAAGAAACTAATAAATCCTACATAGAACTTCTCATAACCGTCCGATAATGCCTCTGATCCTTTGACAAGAATACTTATATATAGGAAGTACCAGCGGCGTATCCACCATATTCTTGTCAAATTTTCATTGGTTTTATCAGTGAATTATGATTAGTCCTATAACTCTACAACCAATACAACAAACATAAAATACTGAAATGAAATATATCTGTGCGATCAAGGCTCAATCGAACGGAGCCGATCGTATTGCATGTACTGAAAATGAAATGGATGTGCGCTCAAGGCTCAATCAAACGGAGCCGAACGTATTGAATGTACTGAAATTGAAATTGTGTGCTCAAGGCTCAATCAAACGGAGCCGAGCGTATTGCATGTACTGAAAATGAATAACTTAACCACACAAACAGCCTATGCATGGAACCTCTCATAACCGCCTGATAATGCCTCCGATCATTTGACAAGAATACTTATATATAGGAAGTACCATCGGCGTATCCACCATATCCTTGTCAAATTTTCATTGACTTTATCCGCAAGTTATGGTTAGTTCGATGCGACTCTACTACAAACACCACAACCACAAGATACTGATAATGAAATTGTCTGTGCGCTCAAGGCTCAATCAAACGGAGCCGAACGTATTGAATGGAATTGTATGTGCGCTCAAGGCTCAATCAAACGGAGCCGAACGTATTGAATGTACTGAAATTGAACAACTTAATCTAAACAACCATCACACAAACAACCTATGCATGGAACCTCTCATAATCGCCTGATAATGCCTCCGATCATTTGACAAGAATACTTATATATAGGAAGTACCATCGGCGTATCCACCATATCCTTGTCAAATTTTCATTGACTTTATCCGCAAATTATGGTTGGTTCGATGCGACTCTACTACAAACACCACAACCACAAGATACTGATAATGAAATTGTATGTGCGCTCAAGGCTCAATCAAACGGAGCCGAACGTATTGCATGAACTGGAAATGTAAAATGAAATGTGCGCTCAAGGCTCAATCAAACGGAGCCGAGCGTATTGCATGTATTGAAATGTAAAATGAAATGACCGATCAAGGCTCAAACAAACGGAGCCGATCGTGCGGGCACGCCAAGATCAACCACATAATAAAATGGGGATCCAACTCAACCTCGATGGATGGGGAGCCACGGCCTCGGCAAAAGCATATACTGAAAACAATATATAATATATAATATCCAATAATTTCTCTAACAGTCTACACATGGAAAAACATCAAACTAAACGATAGGGGTTGAATCTGGATCTTCGGTGAAGAGGACTAGCTGAGTATCTTCGTTTGGGCCGTCATTATCTTCGACAGGATTGGCATTGATATTGAAGACTCTTCCTCTTGCTGGTGGCATAGCGTTTGGGTTTTCTTGGTTTACTTGGTTAACTGGGTTTGATTGGGCTTGAGTGTTGATAACGTTAACCAATTGAGGGCATGTGTTTCTAAAGTGGGTAGGGTCGCCACAATTGAAACAAGCTCGAGCATGTGGGAACATGGGGTATTGGGGTTGGTGATAAGTTTGGGCCATGTTTTGAGTAGGGAAAAAGGTTTGGTTTTGAAAGGTGCGACAAACATTGCTCAAATGACCATAGCGTCCACAAGTTGCACATAGACGACAAGGTAGGGTATGGGGGTGGTGATAAAAACAGTTGTTGCATCGAGGGTGAGGTCCAAGATATGGTTTCTTATCTGGGTAAGCTGAGTTGGGTGCCACTTGGGTGATTGGGATAGCTCGGATGGGTATGGCGTGTAAAACTGGTTGATTTCGTTGAGTAGCAGCGAAAAGTCGCCTGACTCTTCTTCTCTTAGGATTGGGTTGAGAAGGGGATTCGGTTTGAGTGGAGTCGGAGGTTTCAGTCGATTCTTTATCCTTCTTCTTCTCCTCCTTGAAGTCTTTGTTTCGGATTCGGTTCTCGGTGAGCTCTGTTGCTAGCTCCATTGCTGCTTCCAAAGTTGCAGGCTTGGTACTTATCACAGGGTCTTGAATCTTTGATGGAAGACCACGAATGTAGTGCTCGATCAAACGGTAAAGGGGAGTGAACATGTTGGGAACCATTTGATGTAACTCGAGGAATCTTTTGTTGTAGGTGATGTGGTCTCCTTCCACTTGCTTCAATGAGTAGAATTCATCTACTAACTTCTTGATTTCGCTCCTTGGGCAAAATCGTCTGGTCATGATTTCCTTCAATTTGTTCCAAGTTAAGGACATAGCATCTTCAACACCTCGTTTGGCCTTCTCTGTGTTCCACCAAGTAAGTGCTACCCCATATAATCGACCGGTAGCATATCGCACTTTGCGATCATCAGGGCAATCGCAATTTAGAAATGTGTTCTCCATTTCTTCAAACCAATGGAGGAGAGCGGTGACGCCTTCAGTCCCTTTGTATTTCGGAGGGTCGCATGATTTGAAGTGCTTGTAGGTGCATTTAGTGGTATTTGGGGAAGAGTTGAAAATGTTTTGGTTTTCTTGATTGACAGGATTAACGGTAAGTGCTTGCTGAACTTGGATTACAATATTGGGTATTACGGCTGCCATTTGTTGAGCGATTAAGGCAGCCATGCGTTCGCGGGCTTTTCTTGCTCTCGTCTTCCTACGGGCGAGGTTAGAAGACATCTACAAGGAATACATGACAAGAGTATGAGTTAGATGCTTTTGGGTTCATGGGTCGCATTAGGAATGAACATTCATAAAATAATTATAGATAAATAAATTACTACATCCATTGGATGTCTTGGGTTTTGCTCGCTGTTAGGCCCTTCATGCCGCCATACTTTACCTGTGTAATCATGTGGGCCCCATGAATACCGGTTTTTCATATGGTTCGCACGGTTTCTGCCAGGTTGCGTACACAAAAACCCGGAGAAAATCGAGAAATATGTATACAACGTGTGATATTCGGAATGTGTCCAGGTGTAGACACGGTGACACCTCAAAGTAGGGTTAGTTCGAACGACGTTTGGTGTGGCATGCTTTGGCCTAATAGGTCCTTCGTACTCTCATCGTTGGTCCCCAGGTAGGCAAACTGGTCCGTTATATTGGATTTATACGAATGCCAGCCTAGACAGGACGTTCCGACTACCGGTACTTGTACCCTTCCAGTTACTACATGCCCGTCGCAGAACTTACTTTGATGAGATTTGAAAATTGCACAAAATCTTTGGATAATGAGAATATGAAAATAAATTGAATACATGAACATTGATATATGTATAATGAATATGTATATATGTATGATGAATATGTATATAAGCATGAAATGTAAACAAATATGAAACAAATAAATATCACAAGTTTGTATGTAACCACCTAATCAATTAAAATTTAGGCAGACTATAGTATAGGCTCTAAGGGTCTAATAACCTATCCTATATCCCTATAGTCATGGCTCTGATACCAATCTGTCACACCCCGACCCGCAGCGGATAAGGTGATCGGGGCATGATTGGGTTATCATCAAAGCTCATGACATTTATTATGCGTTTCATATTCTTTAATACAAATTAAATGGAAATTTACAATAAAGGTTACAACTGTTCTAACTAACAATCTAAACTTCTTGATTCTCTTCTAAGGCATATCCTATGTTTTCCTTGCTTCAACCTGTTCACCTGTATCATGTGTAAAAGGGTTTTTGGATCAACATAATATTGGCGAGTGAATCCTATGGAAAACATTTGAACAAATTTATTTAAATTGATTATGAAATATGTGCACAACCAAACATGAGTAAAAATAGATGTAACTTAATCAACAATCATAAGATATTGAATGAAACACTCATGAATAATAATGGAACAATTAGAGGCACGCGATGCTCAACTCGTCTCTCACGAGGAACTGAGGGGCCTGATGATTGAATTGCATAAACATGATAATATGAATGACACAACTACAAACAATATAAACTCAAGGATACACACATGAACAATAATGAATTTGATTTGAAGCACGCGATGTTCTACTCGTCTCCCACGAGGAACTGATGGGCTTAATGTATGAGTTTCATATAATTTGACAAAAGGAAATAAATAAGTCACAACAATAAAAACAATCTAAGTTTAGGTCATAATGTGGTATGGCACAAGTTTAAATAAATAAATTAATTATTTTCATAACACATGACACACCCCAAAACGTGTAATTTAAAAGGGGGAGTTGTAAGATTCACTCACAGTGGGTGCGTTCGGTTGATGATGTTGAATGCACGCAAAGTGGTTTTAACCACGAGTGAGTTTAACCTAGATAATCGCATTATGGTTTGGTAAGTAAACGGATTTTATTAATCTATTTTAGTAGGATTGTTGGGTGTATTTTTGTGAGTTTGAGGCTATTTTCTAACCTTAAAAAATGTTATTTTTAATTATTTTTAATTGATTTTTAATTAAAATAATTAAATAAAAATAATAAAAAAATTGATTTTTTTTCTGACCGTTGACCGTTTGACTGACCGTTGACCGGTTCAATTCGGAATACAAGTGCGCTGAGTGAGGCTCGAACCCGAGACCTCCCGTACGCGTGCACGCAGCTCTACCAACTGAGCTACGTGTCTAACCCGTTATATATCTGATTTTAATTATATATATATATATTAATTAGTTTAAACCGAAAATCATTTTATTTTAAAAACAGTTTAAATCAATTCGGCGGTGCGCTCCACAGGTCTCGAACCCGGGACCTGTGGCTTAAACTAACACACAGTCCACCGCTGGACTGTGTGTTTAACATGTTATATAATTCGATTTTTATTATACTTAAATACAAATTATTTGTTTCCTTTTCTGCCTTATTTAAAAAGAAGAGATAATTGTCCGAGTCGGTGCAGAAGACCGGACTCGAACTCGTGACCAGTGATATAAACAAACACACAGTCCACCGCTGGACTGTGTGTCTAACTTGGTTATTATTTCGGTTATCAATATACTTAACGTATACCAGTGACGACTCCGGTTCAGTTTAACAAAAATGATTTTTATTAAGGCATCGTGTGTGGGACGGGATTCGAACTCGAGACCTTTGCTTTATATGTGCACACAGTCCACCGCTGGACTGTGTGTCTAACCCGATTAATAAGTTGATTTTAATTATACTTATAATATAACGAATACATCGTCTTCTTCATCAAAGATAGAACCAGAGTTCGGAAATCGACTGGTTCAAAGTTTTTATCAGTTTATTAGTGTTTTTCAGTTCGTTACGGTGAGATAAAAGTGAAAAGGAAAAGAAATTAGGCGGAGAAGTATACCGACTGGACCCTCTTTTTTCCGGCAGAACTCCGGCGACAGCAATCAACTCCGGCGTCAGTTGTCTTGCAGCAGCAAGTCTCCGGAAAGCTTGGAAAAAGTATGGGTATCTCCGGTATAAGCTTCAGGGGCTCAGTGAGGTTCAGAAATGAGGAAAACGGTTTTCCGGCGATGAGCAGAGAAATTCCGGCGAGAGAGTTTTCGCCGAGAAAGGGTGTGGTTTTGAGCGAAAAGGTTTGCAGTCGGTTGTGGGTGAATTTATAATGCAGATCGTTGAAGAATCTGGTCTGATTTCCGACTGGGTTCATTGATTTAAATTTTCCGGCGGTTATAATTTTGGTCGCGGACTTCAAACATCGGTTATAACCGATGTCCTAATAATAACTTACGTTATAACTGAAAATGGTGATAAAAACTCGCGAGATTTCCGGGATTCCGACGACTGAACTAAAGGGGCGCCGATTTTGAATTCGTAATGTCATTATATCAATTAAAAGATTCTATTATTTACCAAACAGAACAAGTGGCGCAGTGGTTTGTGTGTGTGTGTTAAGACATGTATCCGGACCGCTCATTGACCCGGGTTCGAAACCCGGCAGAAGTATTATATTTTTATTTTGCGATTTTTGACAGTTTTTCAAAAACTAATTATATATTCTTGTATAATAATTGATTACGTATCGTTTAAAATTATTTTGGGCATTTAATTCGCAACGAAAATTTTGACTGACTGTTCGGTTGATAAACGGAGGGGGTTTGGTAAATCCGTTTTTGACGGATGTTACAATTCAAACTTGTGCTGTTACCATTATATGATCTAAACGTGTGATGTAAATGTTGTTTGTTGTGATGTGTGTTTACATTTTGTCAAGTTGCGTGCAAATCATTCATTAGGCCCATCAGTTCCTCTTTGGAGATGAGTTGAGCATCGCGTGCCTCATTAGATCGGCTCCGTTTGATTGAGCCTTGATCTCATTGTTCATCATTTGGCGTATGCGTGTGCATTAATTGATATTATGTGTTTTGTGATTAAATACACGTATACTCATATGTGGTTATGCACCTTTTTATAATCAATATAACAAATTCATTCAAATGTTTTCATAAGATTCACTCGCCAACTTTTGTTGACCCAAAACCCTATTTTTACACATGATACAGGTGGACAGGTTGAAGCAAGGAACACATAGGAAATTGCCTTAGAAGAAAAATAAAGAAGTCATGAAAAATGTATTTGAACATGTAGTACTTATATGTTTATTGTAATTTCTTCTTTAAAAAGAAATAATAAATATGAAACTTTATAGTAAATGTCACGAGCTTTGATGAAAACCAAATCATGCCCCGACTACCATTTCCGCTGCGGGTCAGGGTGTGACAGATTGGTATCAGAGCTTTTGACTATAGGGATATAGGATTGGTTATTAGACCCTTAGAGCCTATACTATAGTTGATTAGATTTTAAATGTTTATGTGGTTACATGCAAACTCATGATGTTTATTTGTTTCGTATTTATTACACCCAAATGCATGCAAACACTTCCACTATAATTTTGTGTGATACTTAATGAGTTATACTTGTTGTCAAACATAACATGCTTACATATACATTCATCACGCATATTTCAATGTTCACATATTCAAATCATCCTCATATTTCCTTTATTCAAGATTTTGTGGCATTTTTCGTTTTTCAATCTCATCAAAGTGAGTTCTACGACGGGCATGTAGTAACTGGAAGGGTACGAGTACCGGTAGTCGAAACGTCCTGTCTAGGTTTGCATTCGTATAAATCCAATATAACGGACTAGTTTGCCTACCTGGGGACTAACGATGAGAGTTTCGAAGGACTTATTAGGCCAAAGCATGCCACGCCAAACGTTGTTCGAACTAACCCCACTTTGAGTCGTCACGGTGTCTATACCAGGACACCCTCCGACCTTATACTTTGCTGTCATGTTTTACGATTTTCATCGGGTGGCGCAAGTGTTAACAGGCCCACAGCAATATGAACTCTACCAAAGCCCAGTAGTCATGGGGGCCCACATGACTACCAAGGCCAAGTAAGGGGACATATGGGAGCCCAAACATGAGCAAAGCCCAAGACATCCTATGGATGTAGCAAATTTATTTTTTTCATTTGTTTTGTGAATGTTCATTTCTAAATACGACTCATGACACCTAAAACGTCAAACTCATACTCTCGATACGTATTCCTTGTAGATGTCTTCTAGTCACCCTCGTAGAGGTAGGAGATCAGAAAAATTCCGCGAGCGCATGGCCGCCCAAATCGCTCAACAAATGGCCGCCGTATTCCCTAACATCGTAGTTCAAGTTCAACAAGCCCTTACCGCTAATCCCGTCAACCCAATCAACCAAGAAAATCAAAACGTTGTCAACCCTCCCCCAAATACCACTAAATGCACCTTCAAGCATTTCAAATCATGCGATCCTCCAAAATACGAAGGGACTGAAGGTGTCACCGCTCTCCTCCATTGGTTTGAAGAGATGGAAAACACTTTTCTCAATTGCGACTGCCCCGATGATCGCAAGGTGCGATATGCTACCAGTCGTTTGTTCGGAGTAGCACTTACATGGTGGAATACAGAGAAGGGCAAGCGAGGTGCTGAGGATGCTATGACCTTGACTTGGGAAGAATTGAGGGAGATCATGACAAGACGTTTCTGTCCAAGAAGCGAAATCAAGAAATTAGAAGATGAGTTCTACTCTTTGAAACAAAAGGAGGGCGACCATACCACATACAACAAGAGATTTCTTGAGTTGAATCAGATGGTCCCCAACTTGTTCACTCCCCTCTACCGTTTGATAGAGCACTACATTCGAGGTCTTCCTTCAAAAATTCAAGACCCTGTAATAAGTACCACACCTGCAACTTTGGAAGCAGCAATGGAGTTAGCTACAGAGCTCACCGAAAACCACATACGGAATAAAGACTTCAAGGAGGAGAAGAAGAAGGATAAAGCATCAACCGAAACCTCAAACTCAACCCATACCGAATCCTCTTCTCAACCCATTTCTAAGAGAAAACGAGATGGGCAAAATTTCGCTGTCACCCAAGGCAATCAACCAGCTCCACAAGCCGTACCCCTCCAAGCTATCCCAATCACTCAAGTAGCACCAAACTCTACTTACCCAAATAAGAAACCTTACATTGGACCTCACCCTCAATGCAACGCCTGTTTTTATCACCATCCATCTACTATACCTTGTCGTCTGTGTGCTAATTGTGGGCGTTATGATCATTTGAGCAAAACTTGTCGTACCCCTCAAAACCAAGCTTCACCCCCACCCAAAATATGATCCAATCATATCAACAGCCCCAATACCTCATGTTTCCACATGTTCGAGCTTGCTTTAATTGTGGGGACCCTACCCATTTTAGAAACACGTGCCCTCGATTGGTTAACATCATAAACGCCCAAGCTCAAGCAAACCCAATTAACCAAGCAAATCAAGCTAACCCAGCTCCACCACCAGCAAGAGGAAGAGCTTACAACATCAACGCCAATCCTGTTGAAGATAATAACGGCCCAAACGAACCATCCAACTAGCCTTCCCTCGCCAAGAATCAAGACTCAACTCAAACCGTCTAGTTTTTATGTTTTCTTTATGTTATCTAAATCTTTACGTATCTCAGTTGTAAATTGGGAATTTATGTATCCAAGAATTATAATGCGAATTGATATTACAGTTTTGTTTTATATCTTTACTCATTGATTTAACTTTCATATCATCATACATCTCGACGTATCTTGATCTCATCATTTAAAGAAGTTGGGTTGTGTCTCACTTTTTCATAGACTGACCCCTTTATCATAACAAACGAGAGAGGTACTGTCGTCATTCAGTTATGTATTCTTTTAGATTTGAGACTCAAGCTTTGGCTGTTGTGTTTGCTTAGGGTTTGTAGATTTTAAAATCACATAGAACTAATCATAACTTACTGACAAAGCCAATGAAAATTTGACAAGAATATGGTGGATACGCCGCTGGTACTTCCTATATATAAGTATTCTTGTCAAAGGATCAAGGCATAGTCAGACGGTTATGAGAGGTTCCGTGTAGGTTTTAATATCGTCATGGTTGAAGTTTTTGTTTTATAATATAACCTCATCTTTTCAAACGTATCAATCCTCTCAAAACTCTTATGCATGAGATCATACCTAGTCAATCAACTCTGTTTATCCATGTTCCGCATTTTTATACTTTAGGCATCAAAAAGCGATTCCTGTAGCAGGGTATTCAACCCTTACTAGAAATGTTACCGCCTCAAATAAAATTTAAACTCTCACCCTCTTCTAGTTATGTAATTGTCAAATTAAAACACCATCCCTTCGAGTCAAACATACCACTACTACTTAAATTTCGGGACGAAATTTCTAAAAGTAGGGGATACTATAACATTCGTCGTAAAACGGGTTTCAAAACCCGCTCCGTTTAAAAATTAAATATTTATTCAAAGTTCGTCGCATATTTATTTAGTTGTATTATTTAATTTGTTAATTATAATCTTGAAATTGTGTGTATTCACGTGACCTTTGTAACCCATCCGATAAAAACAACCTTTAATCATCCTCTCCGGATAACCTGTTAGATCATCATCTTTATTTTTCAGATCTAAATCTCTACGAATGAATAATTAAGACGAAAATAATAATAATAATAATAATAATAATAATAATAATAATAATAATAATAATAATAATAATAATAAATAGTTAATTAAAGTAAACTTTAAAAAAAATATATAACACAAAACTTAATAGGAGAAACCGGGGTTCGAACCCGGGTCTCCCACATGTTTTCGCACACAAAACACCACTAGGACACACACACCTTTTGTGTATAATTTCGAATCCAATAAACCTTATACTCAAACAAAATCCTTAAAACCTGCAAATTCAAAAGCACCAAGTCTGTAATCGACAACAGAATCAATGAGTAATCATCAACATCCGTTTTATTTTTCAAATTATCGGTTATAACCGAAATCATAGTCAATTGAATCAAAACGGATTTGCAATTATTGGTTTTAAAA
The DNA here is from genome assembly GCA_947069175.1 of Scalesia atractyloides. Lineage (NCBI taxonomy): Eukaryota > Viridiplantae > Streptophyta > Magnoliopsida > Asterales > Asteraceae > Scalesia > Scalesia atractyloides. Next base: position 72,077,633 of record CAMTDV010000001.1, read on the forward strand.
TCACGATTGAAACCGAAAATCATCACCGTTCATGGCACTCTATAAATTCAAATCAACATCTCCTCTCAAACGGAACCCACACACTCGCTCATTCATCACTCGTTCTCCTCGGAAGTTTCTGTTCAAACTTGGTCACCGGAATCTTTGCTGAAACCGTCGGAGTTAGTCACTGGAAAACCGGGCCCCTGTTTTTGGTATGAATCCTTAACACCTTTCAATGTTCATGTTCAATTCATTCTGATTACAAAACAACCAGAACTGATATCAGTCGAGTTCCAGTTCTGGGTACTGATTAAGTGAAGAAGATAAAGTTGAGATAAGGTTTTTATATAATTAAAAACGAGTTATATATGGGTTAGACACCGAGCCCAACTGGTTGGGCTGGGTGCAAATCAACGCCGAGGGCACAGGTTCGAGATCGGTACACACTGGTTCAAAGAAAGGATTTTAAATTCTTTTTAAAATAAATGATTTATGAATAATCTAAATAGCGTATAAATATAATAAAATCAGAGAATCTTACGGGTTAAACACGTAGCTCAGTTGGTAGAGCTGCGTGCACGTATACGGGAGGTCACGGGTTCGAACCTCACACGCTGCCGATAATAAACGAGTCTGACCAATCGTTGACCAGTCAACCCTGAAAACAAAAGAGTAATTTTTTTATAATTAAAATCCTTTTTATTTTTAAAAAATTAGTTAAACATACTTAAAAATAAGGTTTTAAAGCCTACAAAATTTGTATAAGTTCCACAAAAATAACCTAAAAATCTTATAAAAAGCATTAATTAAAAATATTAACTTTATTTATTTATCGAATTGTTACGTTATTATTTAGGTTAGTTTACTTCGTCGGCTAAATCTTAAATTCGTGCGTACTGTTCATCAACCAAGGCAACGCATCCACTGTGAGTGAAGTCTTACAAATTCCCCTTTTTATTCATGTTTTGGGGTGTATCATGTGTCGCTTTAATTATTTCGTTTATTCAAACTTGTGCTGTTACCATTATATGATCTAATCGTGTGATGTAAATGTTGTTTGTTGTGATGTGTGTTTACATTTTGTCAAGTTGCGTGCAAATCATTCATTAGGCCCATCAGTTCCTCGTTGGAGACGAGTTGAGCATCGCGTGCCTCATTAGATCGGCTCCGTTTGATTGAGCCTTGATCTCATTGTTCATCATTTGGCGTGTGCGTGTGCATTAATTGATATTATGTGTTTTGTGATTAAATACACGTATACTCATATGTGGTTATGCACCTTTTTATAATCAATATAACAAATTCGTTCAAATGTTTTCATAAGATTCACTCGCCAACTTTTGTTGACCCAAAACCCTATTTTTACACATGATACAGGTGGACAGGTTGAAGCAAGGAACACATAGGAAATTGCCTTAGAAGAAAAATAAAGAAGTCATGAAAAATGTATTTGAACATGTAGTACTTATATGTTTATTGTAATTTCTTCTTTAAAAAGAAATAATAAATATGAAACTTTATAGTAAATGTCATGAGCTTTGATGAAAACCCAATCATGCCCCGACTACCATTTCCGCTGCGGGTCAGGGTGTTGACATGTTCTTCATTCAGGGTTAGCCTCCTTGCAAAAATGTGACCCTCAAGGTGCTGTGAAGCTTCATGGTTATGTTCTGGTACCTTCACCTCTAACCTCCAAGCACCACTCTTTGAGTTTAGTCTTCTTATTAGAGTAAAAGGACAACCAACCCGTTTGCTACCAGAACGTCGTTTTGTTGTTGTACTATTGTATTCGCCAGCACGGTCGCAACACCACCATATCTTCACTATCCTTTCATTTTTTTGAAATAGTTCATTTGGTCACAATGACAAAATTACACGCAAGTGCCCTTTGGTAAACCTAAGTCTTCAACTTTTCAACAGATCTAAATTGCTAAAACAAAATCAACTTTCTCTCTTTAAAATGTATCGAATATATTTACAAACATTAGATGTAATGATATAATCACACTATATATTGAATGAAATGTAACAAAATACAAAATGCAATAAACATGTATGTATCAAATAACACTTTCGTTTCTCTCTCTCTAAAACGTGACAGTAAATCCTAACTGTAAAAATATACGTGAACGCGAAAACAATATAAAAACATTATATGTTAAATAATAGATTTATAGACCCTAAAACAATACACAAACAATATATATCGAATAAAATGTAACAAAACATAAAATGCAATAAACATTTATATATCAAATAGCACGTTAGATTCTCTCTCTAAAATATGTGATACTAAACCTTACCGTAATAATATATGTAAACCCTAAAACAATGTAAGCACATTATATATTGAATAATACATTTATATACCCTAAAACAATATAAACACAATATATATCGAATAAAATCTAACAAAACACAAAATGCAATAAACAATTATATACCGAGTATTACGTATCACGTTAGTTTTTCTCTCTAAAATGCGACAGTGAACCTTAACCGTAAGAATATATTTATAGACCCTAAAACAATATAAACACATCATAGATCAGAAAAATGTAACAAAACACAGAATGTAATAAACACTATACATCGAATAACACGTATATTTCCCAATCTAAAGTGTGATAGTGAAACTTTAATGGTAAAAACATCCCTAAAAGAATATAAACACAAAATATATTAAATAATACATAAATATCGGAATGTCAAACCTGATCCTTTTCAAAAGAGACATCCGGGTTGGGTTCTTCGTGGTCATTACCAACCTCCTCGTTGTCATCAACTTCTTCGAAATCGTTATCATCTCTCTCGATGTGTTTAATACCTTCCTCGTACTCATTCTTGAGTTTTACTTCCGCATGCGGATGGTAAGACGGGCATTGGTATTGCGGATAGCTTTCAGGATCATCTACGTACTTTTGGTTCAAATCGGGTAGCTGAAACCCATCACTACAACAAACCACGGATGCAACCTCTTCCTGCCGTCGTTCAACAACAGGTTCGATTATACTTTCGGAGACGTATGATTCATTCGGATATGACTGGTTTGAATAATCGCCAAAAACATATTGATGTCCCGAAACGACATCGTGATAGGAACGGTTTGATCAGATTTTTTAGTTTGTGAATTTTCGTCAGAATAAACTCGTCCCTGAAAACTTGGATATATATAACAGATTTTTGGTCTGATGGGAATCGTATTGCACAATAAGCTTCATATTAAATTAATTCGTTCAGCTACCAAAACCCTATGGGAATCGTATTACCGTATACGCTTCCTATTGGGGTCACTTTTTCAGATCAATAGGAATCATATTGCCCAATACGCTTCCCGTTGATTTAATTCGTTCACCTATCGAAACCCTATGGGAATTATATTGCCCTATACGCTTCCTATTGGGGTCACTTTTCAAACATTTTCAGTTCTAAACTGCCTGCATGTCAGAGAATACCTGGTTCATCGTACCAATAGGAAGCGTATTGGCATATATGCTTCCTATTAACCCTAGAGGAATCGTATTGCCCTATACGCTTCCTATTGGGGTCACTTTGAGCATACCAATAGGAATCGTATTTCCCAATACATTTCTTATTGATTTAATTCATTCACCAACCCCAGCTCTAAGGGAATCGTATTGCCCTATATGCTTCCTATTAAACTTATGGGAATCGTATTTGGCAATACGCTTCCTATTGGGTCACTTTTCAAACCTTTTCAGATTTGAACTGCGTGCATGTCAGAGAATCCCTAGGTTCATTATACCAATAGGAACTGTATTGGTCAATACGCTTCCTATTGGTGTCGCATTTAATGCTTCAAACCCTATGGGAAGCGTATTGGGCTATACGATTCCTATTAAGGGATGTACAAAAATTTTAGAGGATGAGGATGTGTAGATAGAGACACATGCTAAACTGTCATTAAGATAGGTTTAGAAGGATATATTTATGTTTGTTCATGTTTATGAATATGACCAACTTGTACATGTTTATAAATACGAACAACATGATTTAAATTTACGTATTTTTCAAAAGTTTATATATAATATACTTGTTGTAAATTGTAATATTGTTTCCGTTTCCAAATAACTAGCTCTATTTGAAGCAGTTCTAATTGATTCAAGATCTTCATATTTATAAAGAATATATAAATTTGCATTCTTAAACAAAATAATGAAATATGATTGTTTTATTTATATATTTATGTTTTACATACAAAAAAAGTATTAACAAAGTTGATCTCGCGTCCAAAAAAGTAGAAAGTATATAAACACAAGGACTATTGAACAAAAGCTTCACAACAAATTTGGCATTTATTTGACTTTTATAAAGTAGTCAATTCTAGGGTTCATTTCACAATATTTAACCTTAAAAAGAGTAAGAGGACAAATGAGTCCCATTTATTAACATTCCAATCATCAGATAAAGTATAAGGGTTTAGTCATTTTACATCTAGGTATGCATATAATATTAACACAATCACCCACCTCCCATCACCACAAACCATCCACCTACCACAACTGCACACCAACCTAGCACCACTGCACCGACCACCACAACCACCCATCTATCACCATTGTAGGATTTTCATTAGATCTGGATTTTCATTAACCACTCACTCACCTATCACCACTGTAGTTTTTTTGTTGGGTCATATAAAAATATGTTGATAATGAAAGGCAAAACTCAAGGGAACCATCTTCCCTGCCTGATTAAAATAAGTTGAAGTTTAATCAAAGGTCTAGAAGTTCCCCTCTTGAAGGTTTCTCAAACAACTGCCTATACTACTGAAACAGAACTGCTGCATCAAACAATATTGAAGATAAGTACAAAGTGCAAGAATGTAAAAGTGTTGGGTCAACACTCAAGTCAACAAAGTTAAGATTGAAGACCAAAAGACCAAGTCAACACAAGACCAGAAGTACTGATTTTCAAATATGCTGAAATCCAGCTGTTTGCACTTTGTTAACAATAGTATCAATGTAACAGTGGTTTAATTAACAGTCCATCAGTTTTGCAAACTGTTGAATGTTATACCATTTGATGAGTTGTTTAGGGTTGCTTTCATGGTGACGTCACTAACAATTTTTTCCTCTATTTATGGTTCTTCTTAGTTTGTAATTCTGTAACTCTAAGAGCTAAAAAGTAGAAGAACTAAGAATGATAGAGAGAGAAAGAGAGTGCACCTGGTGAAGGGGAGATTCTGTACTTATTTGATTGTACTGAAACATATGTATAATATATGAAATCAGTCTATAACCATTCCCAAATCTAGTTGTGTTTATGATGATGTGTTTATTATCACTGTTTGATTGAATTTATAAATCTATTCAATTGTTTAATCAAAAAAACACACTATCACATACTCTCAGATACAACAATTGGTATCAGGGTAGGTTACGCTGAATTGACTTAAACGTTAACTTAGAAGTAGAACTAGCTGATATTGATAACTGGTTGAGTGACCAGAAGGACTTAGAAGTATCAGATTAGTTGGAGCATTTAACTATTCTAATACTCTATTTTCTAAGTAATACTCAATAGAATTCAGAGAGATGTCAATAACTCATGATCCTCAGAATACCGGATCGGCAAACAAGCCTCTGATGCTCATTCGCCATGAACTCAAGATATGGCAACGAAGGATGTGTCACCACTTATCCCAACATAACACTGGTTGCTGGAGGTTTGTGGTTTTTGGTTCGTATTTTACCATCTGCACCAAGTGCTGAATAGCCAAACGTTAATGTTCTTAAGAAACCCACTTATTATTTAGTGCATGATTTCCCAAAAAATGGAGCTCGATGTTAAGGCATTCGGGATACTGGCTATGGCCCTACCCAATGAAATCTATGCGGGATTGTTCTACTATGAGAATGCCAAGGAATTATGCGATGCTTTGAATGAACAGTTTGGTGGCACAAATGAAGTGGAGAAAAACAATGGGGATATTTTGAATCAACAGTATGAAACACTCACACATGTTAATGGGGAATATCTGACTCCACAAGTTGAGCGATTTAATTGCTTAATCAGTGAGCTAAGGCTTGTTGATCAAACTTACACAAATGGTGCTCTGAGTCACAGATTTTTGAGACCTCTCCCTGACAAATGGAATACCATAGCCATTGTCTTAAGGAATTTTGTTGGATTCAAGGATATGACTGTGACACAACTTCATGGCAAACTCCTCACTTTTGAGAGTGAACTTGACCAAAAACATAAGTTGATTTTAAATGGTAAGGTTGCTGATGATTATATGTTTAGTAACATAGCCCAGATGTGTCATGATGGATCATCATTAACTAACACTATAAGTGATTAGAGTTATAATGACTTTGTTCACATCACTACTGGTTTTAATTCTCAATCTATATCATCACCTGTTGTAAATCAGAATTTTTCTTTGATGATGAACGATCAAAAACCCATGGATCCAACAGACCAAGAGGAATTTGATCTTCTGGACTAGCTTGCACTTCCAACATAAGGACAAACAATTTTTTAACAAAATTAGCAGAAATTTTCCTGGTTTGGAGGGTATGGGTAAATTTGAAAAAGACAAGTCAAGGGTTGAATGTTACAAGTGTCATAAAATAGGACATTTTGCTAGGAATGTAGAGGTCCTACACAGAACCCCAAAACATATATGACATATTCCAGTCAAATGAATCATTCTGACTCAACTACTTGATAACATTCAAGTTTTTCAAATGCATATCAACATTCTTCCTAGATTGCCCCTTGTCTATCCATATAGTACACGACACATCTTGCACATGGACTAGCTTAAATGGCATATCAATATGCTAATGGGCCAACTTAATATCAATCTGCACAAGTTCATATGCCAAAAACACATGTCCAAATACTCTCACAATCACAGATCCAATCCCGGGCGTAATTACCAAGAGTTTCTCAACTATTGGTTCCCCTACACTTGAAACTGCTCAACAAAGCTTTTTCACTCAAAGCTTTGTAGATTTGAGTAGTTTGCTTGAGGATTTGAATGATGAGCATTTTGGCATGATTGTTATGGATTAGGGTAACAAGAACTTAGCACTAGTTGCTTTAGAAACCCTAAGTGAGACCTGTGACCAAAGTACTAGTGAAACTACTAGTTTATGCATTATCTCACATGTTGGATCGATAACTGTTGGATCTTCATAGAATGTTGACATATCCTAAGAAATATTAAAAGAACTATGTTCCTAGCAATGTATTAAGGGATTTGGGGATATCAATGTAGTGAATATCATGCGTGAAAGATTAGACCAAATTTTGAATCAAACTATTGATCGGAGTGTCCGCGCCCAGTCAAAGATAATATTTATATGCCCTAATAACAATTCGTTAGTGGTAGTAAGGGGTCGAACCACGAAGAGTTTGTGGTTTGCATGCGGACAAGATTGATTTTAACGAGAGTTGTCACTTTTATGAAGCTTGCTATGAGATTAGTTAATTTGTGTGTTTGAAAAGGGGTGTCGGATTAAGCCGACAAATTTGTTTTTAATTAATTGACAACAAAAACTTGAACAAATGAGACTTTCACGAAAATTTGATTAAAAGGTTTTAAACAATAATAAAGAACAAGGTTTACACCCGGTTCGGTAATCGAAGTCCTAGGGTTCCTACACGTTTTAGATTCAATTCAATTGTAAAAATGACCAACGAGTTTAGTGTTGCGTGGCTTAGGTACCAAAAGTTATCGACGTCGTAAACGGCGGACTACAATACAGTTTGTTACCAAGAATATCTAAATTCTAACCTAGACAAGGCATAATTGCACATAAAATTTCACAAATTCAAATTTAATCTTCACTCGACAATTTACAAATACGATACAAATGCAAGACAATTATCTTAGGTTTCAAAATCAACTACAATTGTAACAAATCAAAACTCAAAACAATGTATGGAGGGGTATGGTCCCAAAAACTCTGCGCCTGCGCAAGGAACCATACCCTCAATAACAACAAACCACAAGAATAACCTTGCGCGCAATGCTCCATTCTTGAAACAAGCAGGTCACACAACAAGTCTTGCACACACTACGCAATGGCAAGTTAGTCTGATACCAACAGGTCACACACCGAGTCTTGCGCACACTGTGCACCGGCAAGTTAGACCAATACTAGCAGGTCGCACGATGAACCTTGCGTACTTGGCGCAACGACAAGTTAGTCCTAGAAGCGTAGGCACTTGACCCTGCGCGGATCAAACAACCCTCTAGCCGCGAAGTCCTAAAACCTTGCACAAGGACAAGACCAACATGCGAGCAACTCATAGTCTTGAGAACAAAAAGACTTAATCCCTGCAACTCTATGCTGTCTAGAAAGCACTGATAAAGCCACGCAGAAGGGAGAAGCGCAAAGAGGCGTTGACTACATATAAGGGTACAAAGTGGCAGAGCTGTGAACCAATAGCCGCTCGGAAGGTTGTGTCAGAGTGTGTAACACCTCATAAAATCGTGTCCAATAGTATAGTGACACGTGTTATTATTTTTTAATAAGTCCATTAAGGACTGAAGACGTCAACATGCTCAAATTGAACCTCTAAGTGACCCTCTAATGTCAACATGCATAAACCAAGCCTCTGAGTGACCATTAGTGTCAACATTCTTAAACTTAGCCTCTGAGTGACCGTTAGTGTTAACATGCTTAAACTTAGCCTCTGAGCGACCAATTGTGTCAACATACTTAAACTTAGCCTCTGAGTGACCAATTGTGTCAACATGCCTAGCCTCTGAGTGACATCGGAGTCAACATGTTTATACTGAGCCTCTGAGTGATCCTTTACGAAGTCCTAACTCTCATATAAGCCACTAGTTGGACGAGAGATATTAATTCTGAAAATACGCTAATGTTGGACAATGGAGGGATTATGTAACACCTCGTAAAATTCATGTTCGGTAATATACCGAAACATGTACATACCCTCGGATCATACCTCAAAAGTTAGCCACTCAACTAAACCTAAAACAAGTCCAAAATTCACAAAAATGTTTATATAACTAACCGTAACCTACGGTCTAGGACCGTAGGCTATGGCCTGATGTTGCTGAAACAAAATAACATTGACCGTAAGCTGCGGTCTGTGACCGTAGCCTACAGAGAGCCCCTGAACCTTATATTTTTCTATATTTTAACTTTTAGAAAATTACCCAGAGACCCCTAGACTTCGCTATTTTCATATTTCTTATGTTACTAAGCCACTTTTAGACCCGAACGTCTCTCGGTTGAGATGATATATTTTTATTTACCATCCTCTAGCATTCCACTCTTTTACCAAACCTTTAACTTTACTAGTTTGGTAAATTTAACCTATGAAACCATAAGTATTCGTATCTTCACGTTTAAGCTAGTAGACACTTTTAAGTCGTAAAGACACCTAGTGTGACACCCGTTAACATTCAGTTATTCGGAATCTTCTTTAATACATCTTGTATTGAACGAAAAGACCAAGTTGTATCATTATGTCATGAAATATAAGTCAAGGGACAATTCAAGACATTTAATAAAACTATTTTTGAGGGACTAATTGTGTTAAAACCCCAAATCTTTGTGAGGATGCCACCTAGCCTACAAATTGCCACACCTTAGCAGCTCTTGACAGCGTGCTAGACACTTGTAGTAATCCTACAACACTCCTAACACTTGGCTCCATCTCCTTACACCTCTTGCACTATAAATAGCCATTTAAGTTCACTCATTTCTTTGCTCATTCACTCTTTCTCATCTCTATTACACTCTTGAAAGTTCCTGACCATTTAGGAGGTTCCCTTTGAGTTCTAAGTTTCCCTTTGATCACTTGTAAGTGTTCCATCTCTACTCTTTTCTTTTTATAGGCTTTTAATAGCCATAAGTCAAGCATTTTTGACAAATGCCTTGACATTCGGTTAAGACCATTATGGTCCAGCCATTGTTCGAAATAAACATGGCTAAGTGATCGTAATTAGGAAGGTATTAATCCCTTAAAAGGTTACCTCCTAAGGAACACGTTTACTAGGCCAATTGATAGGTCAAAGTTTAAATTTTAAAAAGTAACGGGTCAGATTTCATAAATATTATAATCTAAATTTATATATGATATAAACATGTTTTTGACACTTAAACAAGTTGGTAATAATTATTAGAACATGTGGGAAAATGTTCGATCTGTCAATTTCAGTCCCAATCTCTTCGCAACTGAAAGTCGCGAAGCTTGACTTCCGCTTTGACTTTCGATTCTGACCCGACTTAGATTAGTTAACTTCTGACTTATGGTCAAATTATGATCGTGATACAATGTAGCATAAGGCTCTGAGGTTATATTACTTGATCATAATCATAATCTGAGTTTATGCACAAGTTCCGTAAAATGTTAATCTTTGACTAAAATGCCCTTTTTACATAAAACAAGGTTTTAATCAACAGTGAACTTTCAAATGAATTACTTACTGATATGTTAACGTAATTAACATCTTATGATGTTAATATTCTGATCATAAACTAAATTTTAGTATAATATCGTAAACTATACTTTTAAATGACCAAAATGCCCTTTCGGTGCCTAGTTTGGTCTTAAACTATAAATCACACTTATGTGTGACTTCTTACTGATAATATATCACAAATTAAGTATTTTCTAGAATGTTTATGATCATAACATCAGAATGCATGCAAGTTCCTTTTATACGACATGTAATTACCAAAACGCCCTTGTGAGGCATAATTTCGTTTCAAAACCTTTTCGGGCATGTAAGTTGATATCCTACTGATATTACAACTTATCTAAAGTATAATGGCATATAGAACTTGTCCATGACGTATCTGGTTACCCGATGATGCTTATCTGCGTACGGTTAAGTATATGTAACTAGTTTATGGAAATTAACAGAAACGGGTTTAACCTTATCATTTAAAGTCTCAAAATCAGAATGATTATGGTTTAACCAATTTAAACAAGTCATAGTAACTTTTTGGGTTTAAACTACATTCTATCCGGTCATCGCTTAATCAACCGTATCGTTTTTTATCCATTACACTAGTCGGTCTAAGTCTATGACTTGAATAAGACCGTTAGCATTTTAATTGGTTAGCTTATGCCATAATCTTGACTAGAGCCTTCTGATAAATGCTATCTGCACTTCGTTCATTTTGAATATGGCTGAGATATAAATCTTGCATTTTAATCAAGACTAGCTCAGGTAAATATTCTTGACTTATTTTCGCTATACAGGCTTGGGCTACGGTAAATTATTACCGCTTGGTCGGAAATGGGATCATCGAATGCCGGATTGTGGCTAGTAAATCCGCATATTCTGTTTTGATCAGTTTTGTTTGATAACTTAAACATTGGGGGTTAACGACCGTGTCCTGGATATCGTTGGCTCATTACATTAGTTAATGGCTACGACCAAAGCATGGGGTGTAGGCATACACCCGACAGATGCGAATGCTAAATTAGTTTTACCCACAAGTTGGGGATAACTCCTTCGTGGGTTCATAAGTGGTGTGTACGTTAATCATGTCTCGGTCTCTGTACTAGGCCCCATATGTATTGATAAACATGTAAAGCTGTTAACAAGGTTACAAAGCTGACTTTCCCAAGTTATAAAAGATTTGTACCCTGTGCACTTAAATCTAAATTTTAAAATGTTTTTAAAATGAGTCAGTCGGATGTATTTACCAGCAAAAGCTGACGTATTTTCAAGAGACTAAGATGGAGGTACAATACGAAATAGGCTGGAAGCTGCTCAGTAGTGATATAAGAGGATCTTGCAAATCCTTAGATCTGCCCAAAGTCTGTTATACATTTTTTTACATTTTATGCTCTGCCTGTGGATCTTTCATTACAAGACGTCTGTATATTATTTTTCGTACTTTGAACATTTGGTTTGTAATAGTAATTTAAACTCCAAGACTTCCGTTGTGCTGTGTTTAATTGACTATGATGATATCAACTTACGTCACGATATTCCCGACCCTGGCCCACCGATGTTTGGTTGGAAATACGGGGTGTGACAAACTGCATCGTATGAACAGTAATGCAGAGGACAGTCTGTACACCAACCAAACTCATGCCAGCGACTGTCACACATTCTCCACTTTCGGCTGATGACAAGTCTGACACCAGGGACAGCTGCCATGACACGTGGCTCCACTCAATATCCGACAAAGCACTCCTCATGCTAGTGATCATTAATGATCGATGCAGAGGAGAAAGAACAGATATCCCTGGTCGCCTGGGCTGGGCCCAAGGCCCATTAGCCCATCTCCTAAACAAACTTATCTTCAGCTATAAAATAAGGGCGACACCACAAGGTAAAACACATGCTCTCTAGTCGTCTCACTAATTACTACTTACTTGCTTTTTGCCTTGCAATCACTATATACTTATTCTCATGTTGGAGTGTGGTCACGAAGAAAACCCCCTTCTCCCGTGACGAGGCTAATGACGTTACTAGTTTGGTAGAATAGATTGAAGTGAGATCACCAGAAAAACTAACGAGAGACAACTTTTCATGCATAAATATTAGGCTGTAACTAAGATATCTTCGGATATCTCTCGGTTCAGCCAGTGTTTCTTCATTGTCTCCATCCTCTTTTTACTCACTCTTACATCCGTTTTCTCGTTTCGTTTTTTCACAAACCTCATGTTCAAATGGCTGATTTTCCATCAAACACACCACGAGGTCCTCGGGCTGAAGGCAAGAACCCAGTTCATGCCTCTCGACCCGACGGACAAGTGGAAGAAGGTTCTTCCAGGAATGCCGATGCTCACCACGACTCTGGTTGTGTGAACATCCCGGTAACCCCAGGAGTTCAAATGGAGACTCCCTGCGTACCAATAATCGCCATTTTGCCTCCGGTTGAAACTCCGATATCTTAGTACATCAAGTCTCAAACGGCTCTGAATGTCGTCTATGCGCAACTCTGTGCGCAAACCAACACACCGGCTGCGCCGGTGCAGCCACCATCTACTCACGTGCATGCTTCGCCTGCACCACAAGTACTTAGTTATGACTCGCCGGCTGGAGCATGCGTTCCATCACAACTCTGTATATGAGAGACGGAGTACTCTTAATCGCTGCCTAAACATGAGTCTCACACTCATAGGCGAGCATCCATCCACTCACGGTTGGGCCCGCGTCCTCTAGAGGGGCGGGACACCCAGCGTGAGTAGGGTCGAACATATGGCGAGGTGACAGCGCTAGTGTATTTCACCGGCTACTAAAAGATCATGCTGCCTACAAGTCTGCGCCACGGGCTTTTTACAACTCGAAATAGGTGGAATACAATTACAATTTGATCTACAGGCCGGCTGAAGCAGCCGAACACTCAAAATTCATAAAGGAGCTCGCGCTTGCACCACTGGAGCCCGAAACTTACCTCCAACGTGGGAAAATACAATGGGTTGACAGACCCATATGATCACCTGCGCCTATTCACGGGTGCAGGACTAATCGGAGGCTGGACGCTGCCATGTGGTATCACTTGTTTGTCCAAACCCTTACAGGCGCTGCGCGCCTATGGTTTGACAACTTATCCACAAGTAAGCTCGCGTCATGGAATGACCTCAAAGATAAGTTCCTGACGCACTTCAGCCAACAACGAGTTACATCAGAGATTCCTCTGGTGTCATGAAAATCTGGCAGCGTGATGACGAAAGTCTCGAAGACTTCATCACCCGCTACAATAAAGATGTATTGGAGATTGGGGATGTGCACGAAGACCTGATTCGTGCATAGTTCAAGTATGCTATCCGCTGCGACGAGATGACCAAAGTCTTGTCGGGAACTACTGGCCTCCCAAAAAGCTGGGAGAAATTAATGACGGCAGCAAAGGTCTATGCGCAGACAGAGCGCAACCTAAATAACTGCAGACCTCCCCTACCGCAATACCGCCCCCAAGACATGAGCAAAAGTTTTGGGAAAAAGAATAAGAGTTTGAGGGAGCCCAGCCAGAACCCTCCCTACTCACCGGTTGATGCAAACGCGACCATAAATAAGATTGCTACCCAGAGAGCAATCAAGCAAGATAATCGTGATCGTCAGTGTACATCACTGACGAAGACACCGGCGGAGGTGCTCAGCACGGAAGACCACGAATTCAAGCAGCCACCGCCGATGAGCAATAAAAAAGGTCAAGACCCCAACCTTTTCTACGATTATCACAAAGATACGGGGCATACAACCGACAACTGCATCTCCTTGCACATGGAGATCGAGAAGGCACTGAAAAGTGGGAAGCTCACCCACTTACTTCAAAACGTGCGCAAGGAGGTGCGCCTGATTACTCGAGGCAGAGAAGGCACGAGTAACAAGAAGATGAAGGCATCTGTTCATATGATCCAAGGTGGCCCATCGCACAAGCGCGACCATCAAAAGAGTTGTACGCCTCACTGGCACGAGCAACAGGTCATCTTCCCCGTGGTTCTAGGGGGCCCGCAAGAGGACTGTCCAGTCGTGATAACTGGCATCTTCGCCCATTATCGCACCGATTACATGTTCATAGACCCTGGAAGCTCTATGGACATCATATATGAACAGTGCTTCCAACAACTGGACCCAGAAGACAAGGCGCGCTTGGAGCCGGTGGATTTCCCACTCACTGGTTTCTACAATGAAGCCATCTTTCCACAATGCCAAATCTCCTTTCCAATAACTCTTTCCGATGGGTGACACTCGCGCACGGTCTCAGTGAACTTCATGGCCATGCCCGCTATATCGCGCCATGACATGTTGTTGGGTCGGCGCACACAGAGAGAGTTCAGCATGATCACTTCCACTCCCCATGCTGCATGAGGATTTCCAACAAAAAACGGGGTAGCGATCATTTACGCAAGGAAGGAGATCATGTCCATCGAGGAGGAACCACTGACAAAGCTACCAAAGTCATCCTCCAATTGCGAGTCAGAAAAATGGGTACTAAACAACAAGTACATGGAACAAACAGAGCTGTTAGGATCCGCCATGACCTCTACAGTCAAGGGACGGTTAAAACAACTTTTGTTCCGCAATGTAGATATTTACGCTTGGTCGCCGACGGATATGACAGGGGTACCAAGGAAAATTACTGAGCACGCGCTGCACACATTCCCTTCAGTTCAGCCTATCATTTAGAAGAAGCGCAACTTTGGTCCCGAAAAGACTCGCGCATTGAACGAGCAAGTTTCAGAGCTCCTCCAAGCCGGCATCATCCGAGAACTACGCTATCAGACATGGGTAACTAACCCAATCATGGTCCAGAAGCAGAACCGCAGTTGAAGCATGTGCGTCGATTTCAAGGATCTAAACAAAGAATGTCCCAAGGACTGCTACTCCTTAACCGAAATCGACAAAAGGTTGGACTCCCTTGCTTCATTCCGGTGGAAATGCTTCCCTGACTACTACAAAGGCTACCACTAGATACAAATGAAGAAATAGGACGAAGACAAAACCACATTCCGCACTAACAAGGGGATCTTTTTGCTACACAAAGATGCCCTTCAGATTGCGCAACGTAGGAGCCACCTACCATCGTTAGATGGACCAGGTCTTCGGCGACGACATCGGCGAGACCATAGAAGTGTACATTGATGACCTAGTCATCATGAGCCCGGATGAGGAAAAGATTCTGAAAAACGTTCAGAAAACGTTTGTATCCTTGCGCAAGGCAAATCTGAAGCTGAACCCCGGTAAGTGCTCGTTTGGAATGGAAGAAGGCAAATTTTTGGGATTCATCGTCACGTGCGACGGTTTCATAGTCAATCCCGAGAAAGTGGAAGCGATCCAGCACATGCCTTCCCCCTCGACCATTAAAGAAATGCAACGGTTGGCGGGGCGATTGGCTACGCTGAACAGGTTCTTGGCCAACCATGCAATGATGTCCTTTCTATTCATCAGCACTTTGCGGAATTGTGTAAAGCAAAACAAGTTTCAGTGGACTCCAGATGCGGAGAAAGCCTTCACACAAATGAAGGCGTGCTTGATTCAGCTGCCTATGCTCAAGGCATCGCAAAAGAACGAGCCACTGATTCTTTACCTTTACGCATCAGATATCGCTTTGGGCGGAATCTTGTTAGTATGGCCCTTCCAACAAAATGTTAACTGACCTAGAAACAAGATATCCTATGATGGAAAAGCTTGCTCTAGCTTTAATCCACGCATCCTGCAGGTTGCGTTGGTACCGGCCATGTGATAATAGTTCTCACGGACTATTACTTAGGCCAAATTTTGTCCAAACCGGACATATCTGGCCATCTGACAAAGTGGGCGATTGAGCTTGGTGGACACAACATCGTGTACAAACTGCGCCCAACAATAAAAGGCTAGATATTAGAAGATTTTGTTACTGAAGTACCAAGCAATAAAGCGCTAGAGTGTGAAGCTGTATAGAACCCAGCGTCGGTTACAGACGACTACGCATGGATACTTCACACAGATGGCACATCCAATGATGATGGCTCAGGGTCTTCACCTAATAAAGCCCCGACAACCAAGAATTCACCTACGCCATCAGGTTGGATTTCAAAAGCACAACTAATGAAGCTGGGTACGAAGCGTTTTTGGCAGCCTTCGGTTAGCCATCAAAATGGGCGCACGGAATTTGGAAGTGCATGTCGACTCCCTTTTGGTCGCAGGACAGGTCAACGGCCTATACGACGCAAAAGGAGAAACGATGGCCTTGTATCTTGAACAGGCACAAGCCTTAATAATCAAATTCCAAAGCTTCAAAATAACCCATGTCCACCGAAGCGAGAATAAACATGCCGACACACTCAATAAATTGGCTGCTACAAGCTTCAAGCACCTCACGCGTGAAGTGCGTATTGAGGTACTCAAGAACCCTTCTGTTCCTTTACGTCAAGTAAACAAGGCGGAAGTGGAATCCTTCCTGGATGTCTCCCATCTTCATGTTCTTGCAATCTTGGATCCTCCCAGAAAACAAGGCGGAAGCAAGGAAGGTCCGGAATAAGGCACTTAACTACAAAATGGCGGACGGTATGCTATACCGGAAGTCATACCTTGGACCGCTCCTCTACTGCGTTGACCCGCAAGATGCACAATACATGATCCGTGAAATACACAAAGGGTTATGCGGAATTCATGCCGGTCCACGCATGGTCGTAGCAAAGATCATGAATGCTGGCTACTATTCGCCTGGCATGCACTTAGATGCAGTCGAAATGCTGCGAAAGTGCGCATTATGCCAACGCCATGCGCCAAAGACATTGCACCCCAAGAATCCATTGATCGCAGTCACAATAGCATGGCCCTTCCAACAATGGGCAACTGATATGGTGAGACCTTTCCCAGATGCCCCAGGCGCGGTGAAGTTCAGAATCATCGCCGTTGATTACTTCACCAAGTGGGTAGAAGCAAAACCCCTTCATCCACCACAACAACTTTAGTGCGCAAATTCATTTGGGAGCATATCATTTGCTATTTCGGGTTACCCCTGTGCATAGTCAGTGATAACGGCCCCAACTTTGCTGCTGAAGAACTACAACGGTGGATGGAAGAAATGCATATTGAACATGTCTTCACTTCGGTCGCGCATCCCCAAGGGAACGGCCAAGTGGAAAGTATAAACAAAAGTATCTTCAAAGGGATCAAGACGAGATTGGGAACGGCGCGACAAGGCTGGGTAGATGAATTACCAAGTATCCTTTGGGCTCATTGAACCATGCCAAAAACCCGCACCAGCGAAACTCCTTTCCGCCTGGTGTATGGGATGGAGGCAGTGATTCCCGCAGAGATAGGCCTCCCATCACCACGCATGCTAGCTGCGTAAAACCAGAACAATGAAGACGAGCACAAACTCGACTTGGATCTCCTAGAAGAAAGGCGTGAAAACGCCGCTATCAACGAAGCAAAGTACAAATCCAAGCTCGAGAAATACTACAACGCGCGAGTCCACATGTGTACGTTCCTACCTGGCGATTCCGTTATACGTAACAATGAAGTGTCCAACGCTGAAAGTCCTAGGAAACTCGCACCTAAGTGGGAAGGCCCTTACATTATCCATGAAGTCCTAGGAAAGGGTGCATACACCCTCAAACGTTTGGACGACACAAACATTCCTAGGACCTGGAACGCGCAACAGCTAAGGCGGTGCTACATGTAAATTAGCCAACCTATTATCTTATTGTCTACTCTGTACATGGCTCTTATGCCTTATTATTAATAAAGACAATGGATACATGAATTTCTTTATCAAGATGTTTTGTTACAATTGCGCGAAACCACATCTGGTCTATGCGAAAACACCATGGTACACAATGACTCATGAAAACAAATTCACTACCTACTGCATGCGCGTGGGAGAGGATGTTCATACACGAGTTCATTACCAGTTTTATTTGCTATACCTACACAAAGTCGTTCTTTTCATGCAAATATTGTAACTTGAAAGAATCATTTCATTGAAAGAAAAAAATATATACATCAATGTGCGACGCCCAGTTACATTCAAGACATTACATCAAAATTACATTAAGCACCCTACCCTACTCTTCACTCCCTTCGGCCTCGGCTACATCCATAAATATATCTTTTAGGCGATCGATGAAGTCATCATGCTGGAGCGCTTCGCTCACGTCACACCTCGGCTTTCCACAGCCAATCCAAACACCAGTGGGCCCTGGTGGGGAATATCGTGACGTAAGTTGATAACATCATAGACAATTAAACACACCATAGCGGAAGTCTTGGATTTAAATTACTTTTACAAACCAAATGTTCGAATACAAAATAATATACAGACGACTCGTAATAGAAGATCCACAGGCGGATCACAAATTGTACAAATGAAAGAATGTAAAACAGACTTTGGGCAGATCTAGGATTTGCAAGATCCTCTTATATCTACCGAGCACTTCCAGTTTATTTTCGTATTGTACCTGCGAGCTTAGTCTTTTGAAAATACGCCAGCTTTCACTGGTAAATACACCCAACTGACTCATTTTGAAAACATTTAAAATATGTTTTTAGTGCGTATCAGCACAAAATCTTTTATAACTTGGGAAAGTTGACTGTTCAACCTTGTTAACAGATTTACATGTTTGTCCATACATACAGGGCCCGGTACGGAGACCGAGACATGATTAACATACACACCACTTTGAACTCACGAAGGAGTTATTTCTCCCAACCTTGTGGGTAATGCATTTTGAGCGTCTATCGGGTATATACCTACACCCGCGCTAAGGTCGTGGCCATTATCTATTGTAATGAGCCGATGATATCCAGGACACGGTAGTTAACCCACGATGTTTAAGTTATAAAAAAACTGATTAAAACATAATATGCGGATTTACTAGCCACAATCCAGCATTCGGTTGATCCCATTTCCGACCAAGCGGTAATAATTTACCGTAACCCAAGCCCGTATATGGGAAATAAGTCTAGAGTATTTACCTGAGCTAGTCTTCTTTTAATTTTAATAACTTAGCCGTACACAAAAGTACTACGTGCAGATAGCATTTATCGGCAAGTCTCTAGTCTGGATTATGGCATAAACTAACCAATTAAATACTAACGGTCTTTCTTAAGTCATAGACTTAGACCGACTAGCGTACATGATCAAAACGTATAACGCTAGATTAAACAATGATCGGATAGAATGTAGTTTAGTCCCAACAAGTACTTTGACTTGTGTAATATGGATAAACTATAAACATTCTGGATTTTGAGACTTAAATGACAAGCTTAGACCCGTTTCGGTTAATTTTCGTAAACTAGTAACATGTGCTTAACCGTATGCATATCAGCGATATCGGGTAACCGGATAAGTCATGGACAAGTTCTATATGCCATTATATTTTAAATAAGTTGTAATATCAGTAAGATATCAACTTATATGCCCGTTAAGGTTTTAAAATGAAACTATGCCTCATATGGGCATTTTGGTAATTATATACTGTGTAAAAGGAACTTGAATAAAATTTAAGATTATGATCATAAGTATTATGGAAAAATAATTAATTTATGATATAATATCAGTAGGAATATGATAATATGTGTAATTTATCTTTTATGACCAAACTATGCATCGAGGGGGCATTTTGGTCATTTTACACATAGTTTATAAATTATTTGGGATTCTGAGTTTATATGATGTACCCTACTGTAATAATATTTAAAATGAGTTTTGAAATAAGTAATTAACAAGTCTTGGTTGGTAAATATGGTTTAAAACCATACTATGTGCCGAAACGACGCTTATGTCGTAAAATGACGATTTATGTGATGTTTAATGAGAACTGATGTTAAGGTCAGGTTAACATGTCTTAGATATGTTATTTAATATAGCATATCAGTAGGTATAAGGTTTACTTTAAAAAGACATGATTAAAACCGTTTTATAAGCCACGAGGGCCTTATCGTCATTTATCGACATAATACAAGGACTTCTTCATAAACCCAGTTTATAATCTGGTTTGACATCCCGAATAATCTTACTTATAGTATTATATCAGTAGGAAACTCATTTTCAAGTTCATTATCATTTAAACCTCATTTTATACAAAAAGGCATTTTAGTCAAAATGGCATAATTACGGAACTTGCGCATAAACTCAGATTCTGATTATGATCATGTAGTATAACCTCATAGGGTTATGCCACATATATTACGATCATAATGCAACTTTAGATCAGTAGTTAACTAATCTAAATCGGGTCAAAATCGAAAGTCAAAGCAGAAGTCAAACTTCACGAATTTCGGTTGCGAACCGACCCTAGAACTGAAATTGACGAGCCGAACATGTTCTTACATGTTCTAATAATTATTACCAACTTGTTTAATTTTCAAAACTGGTTTCATAAGATATAAGAATAAATTATGATTTTACCGAAAAATGGCCTGTTTGACTTTTTAATATTATAACTTTGACCCGTCAATTGGTCTAGCAAACGTGATCTTCAGGAGGTGCCCTTTATAGGGATTAACACCTACATTATTACGATCACTTAGCCATGTTCGTTAAGAAAAATGGCTGGACCATAATGGTCTTAACCGAAAGTCAAGGCGTTTTCTGTAAATCGCTTGACTTTTGGCTATAAAAGCCTATAAATGAAAATGCAAGAGGAAGGAACACTTACAAGTGGTTCCTAGGATGCAATAGAACTAAGTTGGATGATCCTTTTAGTTAGGAACTTCCAGAGGAGGGAGATAGAGTTGTGATAAGAAAGGTGCAAGTTCAAATGGTGAACCTTGACACCTGTTTATAGTTGGAGAGCTTGAAGTAGGTGATGCCAGGTGCTAAGGGGTGTAAGAGGAAGCTTACAAGTGTCTTAAAACGTGGCATAGCAGTTTGGAAGACCATGGTTTCGATTTAATGGTTTTTGGCAACATGTGTGGAGGCCAAGGCAATTTTCTGCGGACACAGGCCTCTCGCGCCCCGCGAGCGCCCCATGGCCAGTTTCAAATTTGACACTTTTAACCCTTAACTTATAAAACCTTCTAAAATACCATTTTTAGCATTTTTAGCCCTCCGTAACCAATATTTGGCATACCCGGGAGTATGCCCGGACATTGTCGAGCTTTCGGTTCGTTAAAAGGTCACTCAGAGGTATAAATTAATATGTTGACACTTTTAATCCCTCCATTATCTAACTTTCACATATTTACAGAATTGAACCCTCTCGTCCAACAAATGGGACATATGAGAGTTAGGACTTCGTAAAGGATCACTTGGCCCACTATAAGCATGTTGACCCTGATGTCACTCAAAGGCTTACGTTTATGCATGTTGACATTAGACAGTTACTCAGAGGCTCAGTTTTGAGCATGTTGACATCTTTAGTCCTTATTAGTCTTTAATAGACTAAAATAAAATACAACACGTGTCACTATACTATTAGACACGATTTTTACAAGGTGTTACATCCTCACCCCCTTAAAAGTAATCTCGTCCTCGAGATTTTATTCAAAAAGATGGGGGTACTTTTGTTGCATAGTGGACTCAACTCCCATGTATACTCGGGACCTCTAAAGGCGTCCCACTTAACCTTTACTATAGATATTAATTTCCTTCGGAGCTTCTTAACCTGTCGATCCTTGATCGAAATTGGTTTCTCAAATAACCTCAGGTTTTCATCTAGTTGCACATCTTTGTGCCACATTGCTAGCGACTCATCGGCTAGACATTTCTTAAGGTTAGATATGTGGAATACATCATGAATTCCACTAAACTCCTCGGGCAGCTTAAGCTTATAAGCTACAGTGCCGACACATTCAATTATTTTGAATGGTCCTATATATCTTGGGTTTAACTTGCCCTTCTTTCTGAATCTCATTACACCTTTCCAAGGTGATACTTTCAGGATGACTTTGCCCCTACTTGGAACTTAAGAGGTTTACGCCTCTTGTCTGCATAACTCTTCTGCCTATCTCGGGCAGCTTTGAGACGATCACAGATTAGCACAATCTTATCTGTGGTCTCTAGGACAATCTCCGGTCCTGATAGTTGGGCTTCCCCAACTTCTGCCTAACACACGGGCGTTCTAGATTTTCTCCCATACAAGGCCTCATAAGGAGCAGCCTTGATGCTCGTATGATAACTATTATTGTAGGAGAATTCTATTAGGGGTAAGTGGTAATCCCAACTTTCGCCTGAATCAATGACACATACCCTAAGCATGTCTTCCAATTTCTGGATAATACGCTCACTCTGACCATCCGTCTGTGGGTGGTAAGCCGTACTAAAATTTAATCTTGTGCCTAAAGATTGTTGAAAACTTTTCCAAAAGTGAGAGGTGTATCTAGTATCTCTATCAGATACAATAAATATTGGCACACCATGTAGGGACACAATCTTGTCCACATACAACTTAGCCAATTTCTCAGAATTATACGTTTCTTTGATTGGCAAGAAATGCGCTGACTTAGTCAGCCTATCCACGATGACCCAAATCATGTTATTACTACGTTTGGTCTTTGGTAACTTGGTAATCAAGTCCATTGTCACCATTTCCCATTTCTAAGTGGGAAGTTCTAATTGTTGTAGAAGTCCTAGTGGTTTCTGATGTTCAGCTTTAACTTGTGAACATGTTAGACACTTCGCTACATAGGTGGCTATGAATTTCTTCAAACCCATCCACCAATAATTCTTTTTTAAATCCTGATACATCTTGTCACCACCGGGGTGAACAGAGTATCTTGTATTATGTGCTTCTAGGAGGATTAGATCTCTAAGTCCCCCAAAAATTGTAACCCAGATTCTTCCATTAAATCTAAGGATTCTATCCTTTCCAGGCGCCAACTGTTCAACATTTCCACCTAACCCCTCATTAGGAACATTAGCCTCTATCAGGGCTTGCGTCTGCGCATCTAATAGCTTCTCATTCAAGCTATTTCTGAGCTCAATGCTCTTTGCGTTAATCCTAATAGGTTTAACCGTTTCCTTGCGACTCAAGACGTCAGCAATGACATTTGCCTTGCCGGGATGATAGCGAATTTCGCAATCATAATCATTGAGTGTTTCCATCCAACAGTGTTGTCGCATGTTCAATTCCTTTTGATTGAACAGATGCTGGAGACTTTTATGGTCAGTGTAGTGTATATAATACACTTTGTGCCATATAAGTAATGTCTCCATAATTTAAGTGCAAATACAACGACACCCAATTCCAAATTATGGGTGGTGTAATTCCTTTTGTGCACCTTTAATTGTCGTGATGCATAAGCAATCACCTTGCCTTTTTTGCATTAGCACACAACCTATGCCAGTGTGCGAAGCATCACAATATACTACAAAATCCTCAATACCCTTAGGTAGAGATAACACAGGAGCATTGCTCAACTTGTGTTTTAGAATCTCAAAGGATTCTTGTTGTTTTGGACCCCAAACAAACTTGACATTTTTACGGGTTAAGGTAGTTAAAGGAGTGGCTATCCTTGAAAAGTTCTCAATGAACCTCCTATAGTAACCAGTCAATCCTAAGAAAGTACGAATCTCCGATGGGGTTTTGGGTACTTCCCAATTCCTTATGGCTTATATTTGACGGGATCCACTTGGATACCATGCTCACTTACCATATGTCTAAGAAACTGGACTTCTCTAAGCCAAAACTCACACTTAGAGAACTTAGCATAAAGCTTCTCTTGCCTTAGTAGTTCTAAGATGCATAGAAGATGTTTCTAGTGATCAACTTGATTACGAGAATAGATATGTATGTCGTCTATGAAGACAATGACAAACTTATCTAAGTATGGTTTGTAGACTCTATTCATGAGATCCATGAATGATGCAGGTGCATTTGTGAGCCCAAAAGGTATCACTAGAAATTCATAATGACCATATCGGGTCCTGAAGGCTGTCTTAGGAACATCCTCGTTCCTAACCTTCAGCTGATGATATCCCGACCTTAAATCAATCTTAGAGAAGTAACTTGCACCTTGAAGTTGATCAAACAAATCGTCAATCCTGGGCAAGGGATATCGGTTCTTGATTGTTTTCTTGTTCAACTCTCGATAATCAATGCACATCCGCATTGAACCGGTCTTTCTTTTTAACAAAAAGGATTGGAGCTCCCCAAGGTGAGAAACTAGGCTGAATAAAGCCTTTCTTTAACAGTTCATCTAACTGAACTCTTAACTCCTTCATTTCCGTCGGTGCAAACCGATATGGGGCTCTTGCTACTGGTGCTGATCCTGGCAGGATATCAATTCTAAACTCCACTTGCCTATCCGGAGGTAGGCCTGGTAATTCTTCAGGAAAGACATCTGAATACTCTGAAATGATTGGAAGGTCTTCAATATTCGACTTATGCTCGTTGATAGTTACTTGTGCCATGTAAATAACACAACCTCTCCCCAAACACTTGGATGCCTTAAATAACGACACCTTGTCTGGCAATCCATAGTGTAAATCTCCAGGGATGGTGATCGTTTCACCAGATGGGGTTTTAATTTCGATGAGTTTCTTATCGCAGGCAATGCGGGCTTGGTTATGGGATAACCAATCCATGCCTAAGACCACATCGAATCCTGCCAATTTCATTGGCAACAGAGAGATAGGGATAGAATGATTCTTAATGGATATAACACATCCATCAAGAATGGAAGATGATGTTTCTAAAGTTCCATCAGCGAGTTCTACCTCATAAGTTATATCTAGAGTTCTTATGGGAAAGTTTAATAGTTTTCTAAACTTATTATCAATAAAAGATTTATCTGCACCCGAATCGAAAAGAACTCTTGCATATACATCATTGACGAGGAATGTACCTGTTATGACGTTATTGTCATTAACGACTTCCCTAGCATTCCTTAATGTTAACATAAGAGTACGTTAATGGTTGATTAATGTTCCCGGTCACCTTGGACCTTAACGACCTTGGAGGCTTGAACCTAGTCCACCACCTCTGGATAGAAGGATAACTTCCCTTAACTATCTTGATAGAAGGCCCTCTTATCCTTAACTATCATTCCTTGGCCAATGTGTAGTCTGTGCTTCTTGGCATAATCAACTCCATTAAGGTCTTTTGGAATTATATAGTAGAGCATAAATTTCAAATAAAATGAAGGCGCTCGTTTGAAGAGGATGAATACACACACACACATATATATATGCCCCTTTCTCTTACAGGTACCACAGGTTTTTGTATGCAGATTAACACTACACTGTCCCCAATGTCTATAGTTATAGTTCTTGCACAGAGGTTTGTCATTAGACGTGTGCTAGTTCTTCTTCTTGAATCCGAAATTTCCTTTCTTTTTGAACCTTTGGGAGTTATCGTCCTCATGTTTCCTTTTTCCGTCAGTTTCAGTCCTAACTAACTTTTGCTTCACTAAATCTAAGGTGAGGGAGAGAGATAGGTCTACAGTGGACCTATAGGTACTAGGCTGAGCAGCCTTTACCATGCCTTTTATCTCGGGCGCTAACCCATTAATGAAACGCGCAATGCGTTTGGGCTCAGGGGTAATCAGATAGGAAAGTAACCTAGAGAGGGAATTGAAATTGAAAACATACTTCCGACAATCTAGGTTCTTCATTGAAAGAGTCAGAAAGTCTGTCTCTAATTTCCACCTCATGAGGTGGACAGTAAGTCTCCTTGACTAGATCGACAAACTTAGACCATCCTAAGTTGTACAGGTGTATCTTACTTTTAGATTGAACCATTCCCTTCCACCAAATGAGGGCATTGCCCTTGAAGGATTGTGATACATACTTTACTACGTCCTTATCAGCACAGCCGATGATATCTACTATTATCTCCATCTCGTCCAGCCACTTCAAGGCTTCTACAGCTCCTTTTTCCCCATTAAAGTCTTGGGGCTTGCAGGAGACAAAATATTTATAGGTACATCCGTCTTTAGAAGAACGAGACCTATCAGCAATTTCTATTTTCTTCGGCTCACTCTTCGCGTTTGAAGAGTGAACTGAGCTCTCCTTATGAGCTGAGGATGGTGGAATAAATAAGGGTCTGGAGCGAGTAGCGCTCGACTCCCTAAGTTTTTCAATGGCCTTTTCCATGGCCTTTCCCACAGCTGCTCTATGCGAGCTTGGAAATCATCATTGTTAATGGCTATATTTTCAGCCTTGTTTGAGCTAACCTCTCGGTGGCTACTCAGTGCCTCGTCCGACTTTACGATTTTGAAGCTTTGGCTCTAAACATTAAACAAAATTCCTCTTAGCCATGGTATGACAACCGTAATGGCTTTAAACATTGGATATAACAATCCATCGCCTATTTAAGCTAGTGTGAATAACATCACAACTCTTAGGCTTATCATATCTATATTTGGCCTAGGTCTTAATAGGACCATCAAAAGCAAATTACAATCTGGACATAGTCCATATATTATTAGACAGTGGATCGTAATGTCACAACTGTCATTGTCATAATTGACAATTGTATATAGTTCATAGGCTTGTTACTAGTGGACATGAACAAAAATTGGGCACATTGGCATGTCACCTTGGACATAAAAATTAGGCACCTTGGCCTGTCACATTGGACATAAAATTGGGCACATTGGCCTGTCACATTAGACATAAAATTGGGCACATTGGCCTGTCACCTTGGACATAAAAATTGGGCACCTTGGCCTATCACATTGGACATAAAATTTGGGCACATTGGCCTGTCACCTTGGACATAAAATTGGGCACACTGGCCTGTCACATTGGACATAAAATTGGGCATATTGGCCTGTCACATTAGACATAAAATTGGGCACATTGGCCTGTCACATTGGACATAAAATTGAGCACGTTGGCCTGTCTGTTGTCATCCCATTGATGACATTAGCCAGGCTCACATTGATCACATAGGCTATATAGTAGGTCTTAGGACGTAGTCCTTTTTACCGAGACGGCTAATGTGGTTCCTCAAGTCACACTACCAGGAGTATGAACATTCCTTAATGTTAACATAAGAGTACCTTAATGGTTGATTAATGTTCCCGGTCACCTTGGACCTTAACGACCTTGGAGGCTTGAACCTAGTCCACCACCTCTGGATAGAAGGATAACTTCCCTTAACTATCTTGATAGAAGGCCCTCTTATCCTTAACTATCATTCCTTGGCCAATGTGTAGTCTGTGCTTCTTGGCATAATCAACTCCATTAAGGTCTTTTGGAATTATATAGCAGAGCATAAATTTCAAATAAAATCAAGGCGCTCGTTTGAAGAGGATGAATACACACACACACATATATATATATATATACACATAATATTCCAAAATACTTCATTAAATTTCAATAGAAATAACAATACTTGAAACAAATGAAACAAACTGTCGATGCAAGGACTTTAAAAGAAATAAAATGTCCACGCAGGGACAAAAGGAATAATAATGTCCTCGCAGGGACTAATATATTATTTTAGAAGAGACTTTACTCGTCCTTCTTTCCCTTAACCAACTTAGAGACTTTCTTGAAGAACTTGTTCGTCTTCTTCTCCGTTTTCTCCGCTGGTTATTGCATTTCCTTCATTCGTTCTAAGGCCTCATTGATGGCCTCGAGTGGCAGAGGTTGTGGTTGTGGCATAACAGGATACTAGTACCCATAACTTGGATACCCAGTAGGTGGATAAACAGGTGGGAAAGGAGACGGGTAAAGTGCGTTATGCATGACCGCTTGCATGTAAGGGTTATGCGACAATGCTTGGTAATCAACAGGTGTAGATGGGTTAAAAGGATCATATCCAGTATTATTTTGATATGTTGGGATAGGGTTATTATAACCCGATGGTGGTGGTTGAACCACTGGTGGTGGTGTTGGTTCTACCATAGGCGAAACATTGGAGGGTCCACCCATTTGTGGGTCCTCGTGAATTGTAGCATAAGTTTTGGGTAAAGGTGGCAGCCATCCCGACCGTTGACCCGCACGTTGACCCGCACGTACCGACATACATGCTCCTCTTTTCCTCCTTGGCGGTTCAGGTGGCGGCAGATGTTCCACCGATTCCATATGAACATCTTCTTGCATAGGAGGTGGTTGGGAGTGATGGGAAGGAGTGTTGGCAAATGTGAATTGGTTCCAATATTGGTCCCACTCATTAGGACCTTGGTATAGCGATCCGGCATAAGAGTTTGAATCGCTCGATATCTCGATGGGATGAACATTTGAACCTGACGGCGGCATCTCCGGGTTGGAGTCCTCGTCCATTGGGTTTGGCTGATCCAACTGATTCTGATCAGCTGGGGGTGTGTTAAAGTATTGGTTGGGGTTAAATTCATCATGATAAGAATGATGAGAGTGGTGGGAGTGGTGTGAATGGTATGAGTGATAAGAGTTTTGGGTATGAGAAGAGAATGTTGGGATGGGGCCATGAATCCCCCGAATCTTCACAGCGGTTTAGGTTATGGGGATGAGAAGGGATATGTCCTGAGGGTTCTCCCCTCATTGGTCCTTTGCCTCTTCCTCGTACCCTTGGCGGCATTTTCATGTTCAAAATAAATTCAAAACAATACTAATAACTTAATAATGAGATGAGTAAATCCTAGGTCAAAGCCTAGACTCGAAAGTCTAAGGAATGTGCTTGTGTAAGTTTAAGATTAAACACAAGAAGGCTAGTCTTTAACTCTCTCAAACGTTGCCTCTGATACCAACCTGTCACACCCCGACTTTCCACAGCCAATCCAAACACCGGTGGGCCCGGGTGGGGAATATCGTGATGTAAGTTGATAACATCATAGACAATTAAACATAGCACAACGGAAGTCTTGGATTTAAATTACTATTACAAACCAAATGTTCGAATACAAAATAATATACAGACGGCTTGTAATAGAAAATCCACAGGCGGATCACAAATTGTACAAATTTCAAGATCCTCTTATCACTACCGAGCACTTCCAGTCTATTTTCATATTGTACCTGCAAGCTTAGTCTTTTGAAAATACGTCAGATTTCGCTGGTAAATACACCCAATTGACTCATTTTGAAAACATTTAAAATATGTTTTTAGTGCGTATCAGCACAAAATCTTATATAACTTGGGAGAGTTGACCGTCTAACCTTTTTAACAGATTTACATGTTTGTCCATACATACAGGGCCAAGTACGGAGCCCGAGACATGATTAACATACACATCACTTTGAAATCACGAAGGAGTTATTTCACCCAACCTTGTGGGTAATGCATTTTGAGCGTCTATCGGGTATATGCCTACACCCGCGCTAAGGTCATGGCCATTATCTATTGTAATGAGCCGATGATATCCAGGACACGGTAGTTAACCCCTGATGTTTAAGTTATCAACCAAAACTGATTAAAACAGAATATGAAAACTGATTAAAACAGAATTTGTGGATTTACTAGCCACAATCCAGCATTCGATTGATCCCATTTCCGACCAAGCGGTAATAATTTACCATAACCCAAGCCCGTATAGGGGAAATAAGTCGAGAGTATTTACCTGAGCTAGTCTTCTTTTAATTTTAATAAATCAGCCGTACACAAAAGTACTAAGTGCAGATAACATTTACCGGCAAGTCTCTAGTCTGGATTAAGACATAAACTAACCAATTAAATACTAACGGTCTTTCTTAAGTCATAGACTTAGACCGACTAGCGTACATGATCAAAACATATAACGCTAGATTAAACGATGATTGGATAGAATGTAGTTTAGTCCCAACAAGTACTTTGACTTGTGTAATATGGATAAACTATAAACATTTTGGATTTTGAGACTTAAATGACAAGGTTAGACCTGTTTCTTCGTAAACTAGTTACATATGCTTAACCGTACGCATATCAGCAATATCAGATAACCGAATAAGTCATGGATAAGTTCTATATGCCATTATATTTTAAATAAGCTGTAATATCAGTAGGATATAAACTTATATGCCAGTTAAGGTTTTCAAATGAAACTATGCCCAAATGGGCGTTTTGGTAATTATATACCGTGTAAAAGGAACTTGAATAAAATTTAAGATTATGATCATAAGTGTTCTGGAAAAATAATTAGTTTATGATATAATATCAGTAGGAACATGATAATATGTGTAATTTATCTTTCATGACCAAACTGTGCACCGAGGGGGCATTTTGGTCATTTTACACATAGCTTATAAATTATTTGGGATTCTGAGTTTATATGATGTACCTGACGTGATGTCACTAACTCATGTAAATTTAATCCAAATATTACTAAAATATAGTGGTAAGTGGGTATCGAACACAGGGAGTTTGTGGAATATGTACTATTTAAAGTTTGTAATACTTTGACTAATTTACCTAAATTGCAAGAAATTAAATTCAACGATTTTGGTTTGCGGTTTAAGATTTTAACTAATAGCAAATCAAAGTTGGTTGTTTAACAGATTAAAAAGGAGTGACCATCTCAAGTTTCTGGTTTCAATTAGCGCATGTGTTTCAAATTCAACTAGAAAGAGTCACATAGACATGACACGTGTTTGATTACTTGTTTGTGATAAAAGGGAACTAAGTACTCGGATTATTACAATGCGAGGTTGTTACCCGATAACCAATTGACTAACATCCAATTCGTAAACCTCCTCGTGATATCTCGATTATCAATGACACCAAGAAGGTACGATTAAGGCAATGATTCAAACATCAATCAACAATTTACTAACAAGAATCCAAACACCATAATAACCACACATATAGCAAGTTATTATTCTAGAAATGAGAATTCAAAACACAATTGTTCAAACAAACCTTCCACTCAAGATGATCACAAAGAGTTCTAGCCACTCATGTTCTTGCAATCCAACATACTTCAAATGTTTTGATCATACGAATCAACAATCACCAAAATTATGTTTAGAAATTGTTTTGAACAATAAGATCACCCAAAATTCGCCCCCAAAGCCCTGCCAAACGTTTCCAATGATTGAGATGTGAAAAGACCTCTTCAATTCGAGTTACAACTTTAGAATGTGTAGTTACAACTTTCCCGTTGCTCGCCACCGTAAGCTACGGTGGCCACCGTAGCTTATGGTGGCCAAAATCTTCTTACGGTGCCTAAGGACTGTCTTACGGTGCTTTTGAAGGTGGACTCCACCACACGGCACCCACCGTAGCTTACGGTGGTCTGCAGGATTTCCCGTTTTGCCCCTCGTCCAATCTCTTGAGTTCTCATCTTCAACTAGCCACTTGCTAATCCCCGACAAAGCACGTTTAAACTCCCTCGTTATGCTCGTCAGTACCTGCAAAGCCATACACACTGTAGACATCAAATCGTAACAATTAACCATTTAAACGTGGAATAATAATAATTTTAATGCACTTTCGGGTTGTCCAATAGACCACCCATCACATCCCCACACTTAAACGTTGCTTGCCCCAAGCAACACATCACAAACATTTTCAAACTTAAAAGTGATCATCATGTAAACCAAACACAGACAAATCATCCATTGTCAACTTACCATCATACCACATAACACACCCCTCACTATACTCTCCTCTTGGTGATAAAAATGGTACTAGCAAGATTATGCTAGATCACTCAATGCAAATATGTAACTGTGCGACAATAAGCATGGATAATAATCAAGTCTCTACCTACAATTTGCCTAACATGCTTATAAATCCGAAGGACTTTTGGGTTGTAACAAGGCTATGTGTAAAGGTGAGAATTGATGGGATATATGCATGTAGCTCGCTTAATCGGCCCGGTTTACTATTACATCAAACAAAAGAGATAACCAACACTATTTTACTTTTCATCTCAACATCATCAATTATAAGCAAGTATGGGATCATGATAACCTATTACTTACAATTCTACAATGCAATAATCAATAGATAAGAAATTACATATCTTAACCTTGTAGAAAAGAAGAACCCTAAAAACTTGAAGATTAACAAAAACCCAACAAGAACCCTAGAAATTTCGGATCAAAAGGTTCCAAATCGACCCCCTAAACGTTGGATTCGACCAAATGCAAGCACAAAATCGGAATCCTTGTGAAATTCTAGCCAAGATTGACCCAAAAATCACTCGATTTGGTGAGAAATTGAAGGATTGGTGTAGGTTAAAGTGGGTGTTCTTGAAAGTAAATAGGGGAGAAGAAGAATGGAAGTTGTGGCTGAAAGAGATGCAGAAATTGGGTGATTGGTGTTAAATCCCGTATTTAAAATCACTGTTTTGCGGACCCCTTACGCCTAGTGGCCACCGTAAGCTACGGTGGTCACCGTAAGCTACGGTGGCCAGGGTTTATAAAGGGGCCGTAAGACAGTAGCCTTTCACCTTAATGGTTTTGAGGTCCACCGTAGCTTACGATAGGGACCGTAAGCTATGGCGGTCACTGGAAATTTTCAATTTTTTTTTATTATTATTATTATATTATTATTATTATTATTATTATTATTATTATTATTATTATTATTATTATTATTATTATTATTATATTTCTTATTTACTTTAACCTATCACCCCCTCGAAAAACCGGGTTGTCCTCAACACCGTGTATGAGAAATTCCGAAAAACTTCCCCACACTTGTTTCAAACACAAATCAAACAAGTTCGGATAATAACTCGAAACAAACTAAACAAACAAACAAACTATATATTTACACTACCAAACCTGGGCCTCTTGTGTTTAATCCGCGTCCAATGGGCATAAGATGTAGCCCACCTTGTCAAGTTCAAGGTGTTTAATATCATTTCCTTCCAAATACGGTTTGAGCCAATGCCCATTCACCGTTTACTTCATGTTAGTCCGTTCATCCACAATATCAACATCTCCAAACCTACCTACTTGCGTAATAACATAGGGGCCCATCCACTTGCTTTTCAATTTGCCCGCAAACATTTTTAGCCTTGAATTAAACAACAACACCTTTTGACCCGTTTTGAAAGTTCGCTTCTGAATCTTTGCATGATGGACCTTCTTGAGCTTATCTTTGTATGTAGCCGCACACTCATATGCTTCATCTCGAATCTCTTCGATCTCACTCAACTGAAGTTTCCGGGTCTTCCCTGCTTCGTCATAATCTGTGTTAACCGTCTTGATTGCCCAACGCGCCCTATGCGCCAATTCCATTGGTAAATGACACCCCTTCCCATACTCTAACCGGTAAGGAGTTGTACCAGTAGGAGTTTTGTAGGCCGTTCGGTATGCCCACAACGCATCATCCAACTTGCTCGGCCAATCCTTCCTATCTGTTCGCACTGTCTTCATTAAAATTTCTTTGATTTGATGGTTGGACACTTCAACTTGTCCACTAGTTTGTGGATGATACGGTGTGGCAATTTGGTGGTTCATATTGTACCTCTTCAATAATTTCCTGAAATTAAAAATTTTAAAATGTGAACCACCATCACTGATTATAACATGTGGAATCCCAAAACGAGCAAAGATATTCGATTGTACAAACTTGCAAACAACCGAATGATCGTTAGTCCTTGTCGGTATGGCTTCAATCCATTTTGAAACATAATCCACGGCTACCAAGATATACAAGAACCCGTTTGAACTTGGAAAAGGCCCCATGAAATCTATCCCCCACACATCAGAAATCTCTACCACCAAGATAGGTTGCATGGGCATCTCATCCTTCTTTGAAATACTCCCCATCTTTTGGAAGTTTAGACAAATTTGGCAAATTCACATGCGTCGTTAAAAATTATTCGCCAATAGAACCCGCATGTGAGCACCCGATATCCCGTCTTGTGACCACTAAAGTGTCCCCCACAAGCGGATGAATGAGCATGGGTTAAAATTTCGGTCACTTTCGTTTCCGGCACACACCTTCTAATTACTTGATCGGGCACAACTTTGAACAAATCAGTTTCATCCCAAATATACTGCTTGACTTGAACCATGAACTGTTGTTTTCTTCTCTTCGTCCAATGACTAGGAATAACACCCGTGGCTAAGTAGTTTACATAATGGGCATACCACGGTGCTGTAGAAGTAGAAACAGCTAGCAACTGTTCATCGGGAAACCGTTCATTAATCTCACTAAAATCATCAGCCCCTTCTATTGGAATTCGAGACAAGTGGTCCGCCCCACATTTTCAGTTTTCTTTTTATCTCGAATTTCCAAATCGAATTCCAGTAAAAAGAGCACCCATCGAATCAACCGGGGCTTAGCATCCTTTTTCTCCATCAAATACCGAACTGCGCTATGATCATAATATACTACCACCTTGCTTCCCCATATATATGATCGAAACTTGTCCAAGGCATACACCACCGCTAATAATTCTTTTTCAGTTGTGGTGTAATTCAGTTGCGCCTCAGACAAAGTTTTGCTCGCATAATAGATCACCACCGGCTTCTTATCGACCCTTTGACCCAAAACCGCTCCAATAGTTGTATCACTGGCATCGCACATGATCTCGAACGACTTTGACCAATCCGGCGGTTGCAAAATAGGGGTTTCACCAGTTGTTCCTTCAAAACAGTAAAAGCCTGCAAACATTCATTAGTAAAGTCAAAAGGAACATCTTTCAATAACAAATTACATAAGGGTTTAGTAATAACACTAAAACCCTTAATAAATCTCCTATAAAACCCAGCATGCCCCATGAACGACCTTACCCCTTTTACATTTTTAGGAGGAGGTAACGATGATATTACACGAATTTTCGCTTTGTCTACCTCCATCCCTTTTTCAGAAACAACATGGCCCAACACAATACCTTCTTGAACCATGAAATGACTTTTCTCCCAGCTAAGCACTAAGTTTTTCTCGACACATCTTTTTAAAACCTTTTCCAACTCGTCGAGACAAGACTGAAAACTTGTGCCAAAAATAGAAAAGTCATCCATGAACACCTCAAGCGGCTCCCCAACCATGTCCGAGAAAATACTCATCATACATCGTTGAAAAGTTGCTGGGGCATTGCACAAGCCAAATGGCATTCGCCTAAAGGCAAAAGTACCATAAGAACATGTAAAGGTAGTTTTATGTTGGTCATCAGGGTGAATAGCAATTTGGTTGTAACCTGAGTACCCATCCAAAAAACAATAGTATTTTTTACCCGAAAGTTTTTCAATTATTCGGTTAATGAAGGGTAATGGGAAATGGTCCTTAGATGTTGTGGTATTCAGGTTTCTATAATCGATACAAACACGCCACCCGGTGACCGGTCGGGTGGCGATTTGCTCACCATTTTCGTCCTTAATCACTTGAATACCAGCCTTTTAGGCACCACTTGGGTAGGACTTACCCAAGCACTATCAAAAATAGGATAAATAATACCTGCATCCAACCAATCAATTACCTCTTTCTTTACTACTTTGCGCAAATTAGGATTCAACCTTCTTTGTGCTTCCCTCGTCAGCTTGGCATCATCAGCTGTAATAATTATATGCATAACAACGGATGGGCTGATTCCTTTCAGATCAGCAATTGTCCATCCAATAGCCGCCCGATTCGCTTTAAGCACCCTTAGCAATTCACGCTCCTGAGCCACCTCTAAATTAGAGGCAATAATGACTGGTAACGTGGCATTATCCCCTAAAAACGCATATTTCAAGTGGCTTGGCAATTCCTTCAACTCCAACATTGGTGGTTCCTCTAACGATGGCTTTGTGCCCGAACTAATTTCTGCCGGCAAACTCTCAAACTGATGAGTCCATGGCGGTCGCCCTTCTTGCACAACCATTGCATCTTGTTTTTCTTCTTCTACCCTCAAATCACAAGCATGTACCTGTTCAGAAACATCACAAACACAAACACAAGTATCCTCTTCCTCATATTCATGCGGGTCACATCCATCCACTAGATCTGCCATGAAACACTCATCAACACCAACAGAATTGGAAATGTTAGTAAAAACATTTAATCGCATTTTTCTGTTACCGAATGTCATATCAACCGTACCAAGTCGACAATCGATTACGGTGTGAGCGGTGCTTAGAAATGGCCGACCTAAAATTCCGTGTTGTTGTTTTGGGTCCGCGGATGAGTAGTCTAGTACCAAGAAATCTACCGGGTAGTAGAATTCATCAACCTTAACAGTAAATCTTGGACCATCCCTCAGGGTAACTTGTGAGATAATCGGCTAAAACCACTGTTGTCTCCACCCGAGCTAATGGGCCAAAGTCGTACTGATCATACAAACCACTCGGTAATATACTTACACCGGCTCCAAGATCTAATAACGCCTTTGACATTGGGAAGTTCCCAACTTGAATATTTATAAGTGGCGTTCCCGGATCTTGGAGCTTAGGATGAAGTATCCCTTTTAGTACTGCACTTACATATCTAGTCAAATCTACCCGCTTAGGCAACTTTTTCTTTTGTTGTCTTTCTTGAGTGCATAATTCCTTTAAGAATTTCGCATAAGCGGGTACTTGCTTAATTGCATCAAGTAATGGAAGATTTACCTTTTTCCTGTTTAAACACATCCAATAAATTCCTCCTTTGAGGGCCCCTTGTTTAAATGAAATTTTTCTTTCCCGGATCAACTAAAGCGGAAGGAAACGAGACTTAACTTAGCCCCCCTTCCTCCTTTGTTTCATTTAAAATCTCACCCAAACCTGGTTTTTTAATTACTTTTTCAACAATAGGGTCCCTAGACACATTTGGTGATGAGTCTTCATCCTCATCACTCTCAACTCCCGTAATATCCTCAACCACCCCATCAACCAAACCCGGTTCCAAATTTGCTTTAAATTCTTTACCGCTTCGTAAAACACTTACATGGTTAATGTTAATATTACGTGAAGAATTATGAGAGGGATTTACCTTTGTGTCACTAGGCAGTTGGCCCTTACCTTTCTTAAGCTCCGCTACCTCAGATGCGAGTTGACCCATTTGAGTGGTGAGCGTTTGAATGCTTTTATCCCGAACTTCATCCTTTTGCATACGAGCCTCATCGAGTTGATTTATCTGTTGCATGTCTTGTTGCATCATTCGGAGCATGTCCATAACCTCGTTGCCGCTTGATGAAGTTTGACCCGCATTTCCACTTTGGTCACCTGCTTGTTGAAATTGACTTTGATACCCTTAACCATTGCCACCGCTAAAATTTCTTTGATTATACTAGTTGACAAGGAACAAAATTCCGTTGAGCTCCTTGGAAATTAGGGTTGGCTTGATTTGCCGGGTTCCTATAGCGGAAATTTGGATGATTTCGTAACCCGAGGTGGTATGTGTTAGAATTCATATTGAAATTTCAACCCACCCCCCGCGATAGCATTAACTTCTTCCACTTGATTGTCACTCGCTCCCACCAAACATACCTCTACTGCATGACCCAATTCATTACAGTTAGTACAAACATTATATACCTGATTAGACGCTTGCGCCCCTCCATCCCCTACCGCATACGCTTGAGGTCTTGTGATTACGTGTCTAGCCTGACTTGAAGATTGTGCTTTCCTTTTTAATGTGACCGCCGTTTTCTCAAAGAATGCCTAATCGTCTTGTTAAAAGTTTGTACCAAATGTACCATTTGTGATAGACATCAAATCACGAGCGTCTTTCGAGCTCAACCCCTCATGAAAAGCATTCAACAACTCCCACAATGCAATACCATGATGAGGATAATTCTTTAGCATCATATTAAATATTTCAAATGCCTCATGAAACATTTCTCCCGGTTGTTGTTGAAAACTTCATAAGCTTCGCCTAGCTTCATTTGTCTTTTGGGCTGTAAAAAATTATTCTAGAAATCTTTGTTGCATATAGTCCCAAGTATAAATCGATGCGGAAGGTAGAGTGTGGAACCACCTCTTTGCCTTATCTTCCAACGAAAACTGAAACAATACCAATTTAACATCATCCGCAGAAAAACCTTTTCCCCCGATGGTGTTGCAAATGGAATCATAAGTTTCCAAATGGTAGTACGGTTCCTCTGTTGCTAGACCCTTGTACTTCGGCATGCTTTGTAATGCGGTCGTCCTAACCTCAAATGTTCTCCCATCCGGGTGTTGTGGTATCACCACCGGAGAAGGATTATTAGTAATAACCGGACGGAAATGTGCTTCAACCCCTCGCACTACCTCTCGATGATGTCTTCGCGGAACACCTAAAGGTACTCTTGGTCGACCCGTGTGACCCTATCTTAACCCTTGAGGTACGAAGTGTTGTTGATGTTGGGGTTGATGCAACGGTCTTTGTAATTGAGGTTGTTGGTGTTGACCTTGGACCTGTTGTAAAGGCATTGGTTGTTGGAACGGTGGTCCTTGATGTAACATTCGTATAAAACGGGTTTCCACAACCCGCACCATTTATTAATCAACATTCATTTTTGTTATGTGCATTCTTAGTATTGATCATTTTATATTTGTGACATAATTAATGTTAGTTAAAATGATAATAAATAATTAAAGATAAAATATAAAACAAAAGAACAGTAAAAACAAACAAATAAAAAAAATAAATAAATATAAGAGGAGCAAAATGGAATCGAACCCGGGTCTCCAACGCGCACACACACACCAAAGACAACTACGCTAAACACACCTTATTGTTTCTTTCAGGAACAAAATAAGTGTTAAAGTTGAATGGCCGAATAAACCTTCAAGGAAGACTTCATCTCCGGAACTGTCAAGACCAATTCAAATAATGTAACGGTTATTTCCAGTCATTAATGGGTATAAGTGATGCTTAATGTCAGTTATAACTAAAATTTTTTTTAATTCTATTCACCGAAAACATTGAAGATGATTAATTTCATTGTCGTCTATAAATACCTTATGCTCAACCAGTCAAACGATTTCAAAAAGCTTTTTAATTAAATAAAATCCAAATAATCACAAAGAGGGTATAAGAATAATAAAAAACCAAATCAAAATGGGTTAGACACATAGCTCAGTTAGAAGAGCTGAGTGCACACAACCTGAGATGTTACGAGTTCGAATCTTGATATACGCATCCAATTCCATAGTAAAACCGGTCTGACACCACCTTGTCAGTCTGACAGTTTTTTTAATTTATTTTTTTATATTTTTTTATTTTAATATTAACTGATATTAATTATTCTATTATCCTAATAATATTAGTTTTAAATCCAAACCACTTTAGGGATAAATTCATAAAAAAAAAAGAAACTACTTAACATTATGAAGCAAAGAAATAAATCAAAATGTTATACTATTTTATATTTATCGAATCTTTGCGTTCTTGATATTTAGGTTAGATTTTCTTTGAAATAAACTCTCAAAATCATGCACATATCCTATCAAGCAAGAAACGCATTCACTGTGAGTGAATCTCTACAAATTCCCTTTTTTTAATCATGTTTTGGGGTGTATCTTGTGTCCTACATGTTTTATCATTTATTTAAACATTTGTGCTAACATCATTATGTGATCAAATGCGTATTTTTTGTTGGTGTGATTATGTGTGGTTACATTTTGTCATTTCAGTGCAATCATTCATTTAAGGCCCATCAGTTCCTCGTGGGATACGAGTTGAGCATCAGGTGCCTCATTAGATCGGCTCCGTTTGATTGAGCCTTGATCTCAAGTTCATCATTCATCATGTTATATGTTCATTATCAATATTTTGTGGTTTGTGATTGTTTATATATATGGATATGTTCACTTATGGTTTATGCACAAATTTTTATTTAAATAACTAATATACCAAACGTTTAAAATCGTTTTATCTCGATTCACTCGCCAACTTTTGTTGACCCAAATCTTTGTTTTACGCATGATACAGGTGAACAAGCTGAAGAGAGAAACACATAGAAAGGGCCTTAGAAGATCAAATAAAATTATTTCGTTCTGAACAATGTTTGATTTTAAATTGTGTTCGTATGACTCGTTGTGTTTGAATGTTTGGAAGTATTAAATTTCAATTTAATAAGTATGAAACTTATTAGTAAATGTCATGAGCTTTGGTGATAACCCAATTATGCTCCGACTTTTTATTCCGCTGCGGGTCGGGGTGTGACAGATTGGTATCAGAGCTTGTGACTATAGGGATATAGGATAGGTTATTAGACCTTTAGAGCCTATACTATAGTTGATTAGATTTTAACTGTTTATGTGTTATATGCAAACTCATGATATTTATATGTTTCATGTTTATTCTTTTCACACAAATGCATGCAAGCACCTTCACTTTTATATGATAATATGTGATGTTCATTATGGTATATATGTTGATAGCATGTCATGTCTACGCAAGCACACACATCACGATTTCCAATTTTTGTGATTCTCCTCAAATATTTTACAATGTTGTCATGATTTTCAAACACATCAATGTGAGTTCTACGACGGGCATGTAGTAACTGGAAGGGTACAAGTACCGGTAGTCTGAATGTCCTGTCTAGGCTTGGCATTCATATAAATCCAAATAATGGACCAGTTTGCCTACCTGGGGACTAACGATGAGAGTACGAAGGACCTTTTAGGCCAAAGCATGCCACACCAAACGTCGTATGAACTAACCCCACTTTGAGTTGTCATCGTGTCCATACCTGGACACATTCTGATCTTATATTTTACCATTATGTTTTATGTTTTTCATTCGGGTGATGCTAGCATTAGCATGCCAACACCAATGTGAACCCTACCAAGTCTAGTAGTCACAGGGGCCCACGTGACTACCAAGGCTGATGTATGGGAGACATTTGAAGGCCCAATCTAAAGCAAGCCCAAGACTTCCTATGGATGTAGTTACATTTTTTATCATTATTATATGTTTCCTTCACTTTTTACGACACATGACGCCTAAGAACGTTCAATCCATAATCTCGCATCGTATTTCCTGTAGATGTCTGCTAGACACTCTCGAGGTGATAGAAGGTCGGGAAGATCCAGCGAATGTATTGCCACTCACATCGCTCAACAGATGGCTGTCGTACTTCTTGATATCATCGTGCAAGTTCAACAAGCACTCGCTGCAAATCCCACTAATCCCACAAACCAGGAAGGGCAAAATATCGTTAACCCTCCTCCCAACACCAACAAATGTACTTACAATCATTTCAAATCCTGCGATCCCCTAAAATATGAAGGGACTGAAGGTGTCACTGCTCTTCTCCGTTGGTTTGAGTAGATGGAAAACACTTTCTCAATTGTGATTGTCCCGACGATCGGAAGGTGCGCTATGCTACTGGTCGGTTGTTTGGAGTAGCACTCACCTGGTGGAACACCAAAAAGGGTAAGCGAGGTGCTGAAGCTGCTATGGCCTTGACTTGGGATGAGTTAAGGGAAATCATGACCAGACGCTTCTGCCCAAGAAGCGAGATCAAGAAGCTGGAAGATGAGTTTTACTCATTAAAGCAAAAGGAGGGAGACCCCACCACTTACAACAAGAGGTTTCTC
The DNA here is from genome assembly GCA_947069175.1 of Scalesia atractyloides. NCBI lineage: Eukaryota > Viridiplantae > Streptophyta > Magnoliopsida > Asterales > Asteraceae > Scalesia > Scalesia atractyloides. The sequence continues at coordinate 72,119,266 of CAMTDV010000001.1, forward strand.
GAGTTGAATCAGATGGTCCCTAACCTGTTCACTCCTCTTTATCGTTTAATCGAGCATTACATTCGAGGCCTTCCCTCGAAGATTCAAGATTCTGTGCTAAGTACTTCACCTGCAACACTCGAAGCTGCCATGGAACTGGCTACCGAACTGACGGAGAATCGCATCTGAAATGGCGATTTTAAGGATGAAAAGAAGAAAGATAAGGCACCTGCTGAAACTCCAAACCCACCTCCAGCAGGATCGTCTTCCAAATTTGCTGGAAAAAGGAAGCGTAATGGGAGAAATTTCACCGTTACCCAAACCAACTCACTTATCACTGCTGCCCCAATCACGCAAGTCGCCCCTCAAACCGCCCTAATCAAGAAACCATACACTGGTCCACACCCAAAATGCAATCGATGTCAATACCATCATCCCCCTGAAAACCCTTGCCAATACTGCACAAGTTGTGGCCGTGCAGGTCACACGATTCAAACTTTTCGTATCCTTCAAAAACCAAACCGCAACCCACCACAAGCCCAAACCAATAATCAAGTGGTGGCCCAAGCCCAAAATCAACAACCCTTACTTTTACCGCCTGCTAAATTGATGGCTCAACCCTACTACCAACCCAACTACCCGATGATGCCACCTGTCAGAGCACGCTTCAGTTGTGGCGATCCCACCCATTTTCGAAACACATGTCCACGCCTGGTGAACATCACTAATGCTCAAGCTCAAGCCAACCCGGTGAACCAAGGCAATCAAGCTAATCCACCTGCTAGAGGAAGGGCTTTTAATATCAAAGCCAACCAAGCTAGGGCTGATAACAATATGGTCAATGGTACGTTCCTTATTAACGGTATTTATGCATCCATACTATTTGACACTAGTGCGGATAAGAGCTTTGTGTCCTTAGAATTCGAATCTATTCTTGATTTATCCCGCGTTAGTCTCGCTGAACCATTCACGGTGGAAGTTGCTGATGGTGAACCGATTGTGTTAGACTCGATGATTCGTGGTTGTACTCTGACTCTTAATGACCACGAATTTTCAATTGATCTTATTCCTATGAAGTTGGGTAGTTTCGATATCGGTATGGACTGGCTGCGTCAGCATCATGCTGAAGTTGTTTGCTATGAAAAATTTATTCGAATACCTCTCGCTGACGGTCAAACCTTGCGCATTTTTGGTGAAACTCCTTCTAAAGGGCTTAAATTGATGTCATGCCTCCAAGCTCGTAAATATCTTCGCAAAGATTATATCGCGTTTCTAGCTCATATTGTCAAGAAGGAAGGCAAAGAAAGGAAGCTCGAAGATATTCCCATCGTTAAAGAATTTCCTCAAGTTTTTCCTGATGACGTTTCAGGACTTCCTCCTATGCGAGAAGTCGAGTTTTGAATCGATCTTGTCCCTGGTGCTACACCAATCGCAAAATCTCCCTACAGGTTAGCCCCATCTGAGATGCAAGAATTAGCTATTCAGCTGCAAGAGTTGACTGACAAGGGATTTATACGTCCAAGCTCATCTCCTTGGGGTGCACCTATTCTCTTTGTGAAAAAGAAAGATGGAACCTTTCGTATGTGCATCGATTATAGAGAGCTTAGCAAGCTGACCATCAAGAATCGCTATCCATTACCCCGTATTGATGATCTATTAGACCAACTCCAAGGTGCCACCTGTTTTTTCAAAGATCGACCTTTTTTCTGGTTATCATCAACTTAGAGTGCGTTAAGAAGATATTCCTAAAACTGCTTTTCGAACTCGTTATGGCCACTATGAATTTATGGTGATGCCTTTTGGTTTTACCAATGCCCCTACTGTTTTTATGGATTTGATGAATAGGGTGTGCAAACCCGATCTCGATCGTTTCGTCATAGTTTTCATTGATGATATTCTTATCTATTCAAAGACTAAATCTGATCATGAGCGTCATATCCGACTCATTCTAACACTCTTAAGAACTAAAAGCTTTATGCTAAGTTCTCGAAATGTGAGTTTTGGTTAAAAGAAGTGCAATTTCTTGGTCATGTTGTTAACGACAGGGGGATTCATGTCGACCCTGCAAAGATCAAGGCAGTACAAAAGTGGCAAGCGCCCCGTACTCCTACCGAAGTTAGATCGTTTCTTGGTCTAGCTGGCTATTATCATCGTTTCATCGTAATTTTTTCTCGTATCGCCGTTCCCCTCACGGCCTTAACTCACAAGGGCAAACCATTTATTTGGGGACCCAGACAAGAAGAGGCTTTCCAAACTTTGAAGCAAAAACTTTGTGATGCACCTATACTTACACTTTCTGATGGTTGCGAAGACTTTGTGGCTTATTGCGATGCGTCAGGGCAAGGGTTAGGTTGTGTTCTAATGCAAAGAGGAAAGGTAATAGCCTGTGCCTCAAGGCAACTTAAAATTCATGAAAAGAACTATACCACTCACGACCTAGAACTTGGAGCAGTCGTGTTCGCCCTCAAGATTTGGAGACATTACCTCTATGGTACTAAGTGTGAAATCTACAAAGACCACAAGAGTCTTCAGCATATCCTAAATCAAAAGGATTTGAACATGAGGCAACGTCGATGGGTCGAACTTCTTAGTGATTATCATTATGAAATTCTTTATCATCCTGGCAAGGCTAATGTTGTGGCTGATGCCCTCAGTCGAAAGGGGTATGCAAACTCAATTCGTTTTTTTTTGTTCTCAAATTGTGATCGATCTTCAAAACCAAATTAGAGCAGCTCAACATATTTCCGTCCCGGAAGATGATATACGAGATGAACTGTCTTGTGCAGCTGAAACTAAACTAGAGTGCAAGTCGGATGGTATCCTCTATTACTTGAATCGTATTTGGGTACCTGACCGTGATGATCTTCGTGCTTTTCTCATGAATGAGGCACACAAGACTAAATACTCTATACATCCAGGAGCCGATAAAATGTATCAAAATCAACGATACTCTTATTGATGGCCTGGCATGAAGAAAGACATCGCTATATTTGTCTCTAGGTGTTTTACATGTTCCAAAGTGAAGGCTGAACATCAAAGACCTTCAGGACTTCTTGTCCAACCCACCTGTATGGAAATGGGAAAATATAACCATGGATTTCATTACCGGGTTACCTCGCACCTCCAATGGGTATGACACCATTTGGGTTATCATTGATCGTCTCACCAAATCACTCATTTTCATTCCGATCCGTGAGGATTTCAAGAACGAAAAGTTGGCTCGTATCTATATCAATGAAATTGTAAGTCGTCATGGTGTACCTTTAAGTATCGTTTCATATCGAGACGGCCGATTCACTTCACGATCATGGCAAGCTGTGCAATCCGCTATGGGCACACATCTAGATCTTAGTACTGCCTTTCACCCTCAAACTGATGGTCAATTTTAGTGTACCATACAAACCCTTGAAGACATGTTGCGAGCATGTGTCATAGACTTCAAAGGTAATTGGGATACTCATCTACCGTTGGTTGAATTTTCGTACAACAATAGTTATCATTCAAGCATATGTATGGCTCCTTTTGAAGCGTTATATGGTCGTAAATGCCGATCTCCTATATGTTGGCACGAAATTGGTGAAGCGCAAATCACTGGACCCGAATTGATTCAAGATACGACTGACAAAATACTTCTGATTTGTAACAATCTTCTAGCAGCTCAAAGTCGTCAAAAGAGTTACGCTGATAAGCGACGTAAGCCTTTGGAGTTTTGTGTTGGTGATCGAGTACTTTTGAAAGTATCACCGTGGAAGGGAGTGGTTCATTTTGGTCAAAAGGGCAAACTAGCACTACGCTATGTGGGACCATTCAAGATACTCGAAAGAGTAGGTCCTGTAGCGTACAAGCTTGACCTACCAGAAGAGCTCAACAGAATTCATCCCACATTTAACGTATCAAACCTGAAAAAGTGTCTCACTGACGAAAATCTCCATATCCTTTTAGAAGATATTCAAATTGATGAATCAATGCATTTCGTTGAAAGACCTGTTGAAATCATGGACTTAATGTCATTAACGGTTATTTCCAATCATTAACGGGTATAACTGATGCTTAATGTCATTAACGGATATTTCCAATCATTAACGGGTATAACTGATGCTTAATGTCATTAACGGTTATTTCCAATCATTAACGGGTATAACTGATGCTTAATGTCAGTTATAACTGAAATTTTTTAATTCTATTCATCATAATTATTCAAATCATAACTGAAGACATTGAAGGCGATTAATTTCATTGCCGTCTATAAATACCTTATGCAAACCACTCTCAAAACACTCACATACCTTCAGTTGCTTTTAGATTGGTCACTGCCCAAACAAGAAGTTAGTTCAGTCGCCGGAATCTTTGTTTTTCTGATCGCCGGAATTACCATCGGAACACCTCAATCGACTGGTAAATCTTTTAATTCTATTTATGGAAATTGTTTTGTTTTGTCTTGATTCATCGGATATCATTTAAAATCGTCTTTCCTTTAAAATGGGATCCTTAACCCGAATTCTGTTATTCATGACGAAGAAGATGAAGTTAAACACCTCATATGTATAATTAATTTTGGGTTTTAAGTGGGTTAGACACATAGTCCAGTGGTGGATTATGTGCAATGTCAAAGCACAGGTTGTGGGTTCGATTCATGTGTATACCCGGTTCCAACTCCATCAAAACGTTTTTTTAACTAAGCTGAACATTCGCAGTTAGTAGATAAATTCAATATAAATCTCATAATAGATGGGTTAAACACCCAGCCCAACTAGTTGGACTGGGTGCCAAACAAGTCTAAGACGCGGGTTCGATCCCCACTATGCTCAACCGGTCAAACGATTTCAAAAAGCTTTTTAATTAAATAAAATCCTAATAATCACAAAGAGGGTATAAGAATAATTAAAAACCAAATCTAAATGGGTTAGACACGTAGCTTAGTTGGAAGAGCTACGTGCACGCAACCTGAGAGTTCACGAGTTCGAATCTTGATATACGCATCCAATTCCATAGTAAAACAGGTCTGACACCACCTTGTCAGTCTGACAGTTTTTTTAATTTATTTTTTTATATTTTTTTATTATAATATTAACTGATAATTAATTATTCTATTATCCGATTAATATTAGTTTAAATCCAAACCACTTTAGGGATAAATTCATAAAAAAAAGAAACTACTTAACACTATGAAGCAAAGAAATAAATCAAAATGTTATACAAATTTTATATTTATCGAATCTTTGCGTTCTTGATATTTAGGTTAGATTTTCTTTGTCAAATAAACTCCTCAAAATCATGCACATATCCTATCAAGCAAGAAACGCACCCACTGTGAGTGAATCTCTACAAATTCCCTTTTTTAATCATGTTTTGGGGTGTATCATGTGTCGTATATGTTTTATCATTTATTTAAACATTTGTGCTAACGTCATTATGTGATCAAATGCGTATTTTTTTTGTTGGTGTGATTATGTGTGGTTACATTTTGTCATTTCAGTGCAATCATTCATTTAAGACCCATCAGTTCCTCGTGGGATACGAGTTGAGCATCAGGTGCCTCATTAGATCGGCTCCATTTGATTGAGCCTTGATCTCAAGTTCATCATTCATCATGTTATATGTTCATTGTCGATATTATGTGGTTTGTGATTGTTTATATATATGCATATGTTCACTTGTGGTTTATGCATAAATTTTTATTTAAATAACTAATATACCAAATGTTTAAAATTGTTTTATCTCGATTCACTCGCTAACTTTTGTTGACCCAAATCTTTGTTTTACGCATGATACAGGTGAACAAGCTGAAGAGAGAAACACATAGAAAATGCCTTAGAAGATTAACTAAAATTATTTCGTTCTGAACAATGTTTGATTTTAAATTGTGTTTGTATGACTCGTTGTGTTTGAATGTTTGGAAGTATTAAATTTCAATTTAATAAATATGAAACTTATTAGTAAATGTCATGAGCTTTGGTGATAACCCAATTATGCTCCGACTTTTTATTCTGCTGCGGGTCGGGGTGTGACAGATTGGTATCAGAGCTTGTGACTATAGGGATATAGGATAGGTTATTAGACCTTTAGAGCCTATACTATAGTTGATTAGATTTTAACTGTTTATGTGTTATATGCAAACTCATGATATTTATATGTTTCATGTTTATTTTTTTCACCACAAATGCATGCAAGCACCTTCACTTTTGTATGATAATATGTGATGTTCATTATGGTATATATGTTGATAGCATGTCATGTCTACGCAAGAACACACATCACGATTTCCAATTTTTGTGATTCTCCTCAAATATTTTACAATGTTTTCATGATTTTCAAACACATCAATGTGAGTTCTACGACGGGCATGTAGTAACTGGAAGGGTACAAATACCGGTAGTCAGAATGTCCTGTCTAGGCTTGGCATTCATATAAATCCAAATAATGGACCAGTTTGCCTACCTGGGGACTAACGATGAGAGTACGAAGGACCTATTAGGCCAAAGCATGCCACCCAAATGTCGTATGAACTAACCCCACTTTGAGTTGTCATCGTGTCCATACCTGGACACATTCTGATCTTATATTTTACCATTATGTTTTATGTTTTTCATTCGGGTGATGCTAGCATTAGCAGGCCAACACCAATGTGTACCCTACCAAGTCTAGTAGTCACGGGGTCCCACGTGACTACCAAGTCTGATGTATGGGAGACATTTGAAGGCCCAATCTAAAGCAAGCCCAAGACATCCTATGGATGTAGTTACATTTTTTATCATTATTTTATGTTGCCTTCACTTTTTACGACACATGACGCCTAAGAACGTTTAATCCATGGTGTTGAGTGGTGTTATTGGTGTAGTAGGTGTAGTTGGGGAACCACTAATCTTGTTTACTCGTAACAAAACCCTGTTGCGTCGTAAAGTTTGCTCAATCTCCGGATCAAATACCAATGGTGATAGCCTGTTAGAGGCTCTAGTATGCATGCACCTGTAAGAACCTGCACACTAACACAACCAGCGTAAACCCAAAAAATAACAAACTAAACTAACTCAAAATAACACACGTTGCGCACTACTCCCTGACAACGGCGCCAAAATTTGACGTGATGTCGCTGACTCACGTAAATTTAATCCAAATACTACTAAAATATAGTGGTAAGTGGGTATCGAACACAGGGAGTTTGTGGAATATGTGCTATTTAAAGTTTGTAATACTTTGACTAATTTACCTAAATTGCAAGAAATTAAATTCAACATTTTTGGTTTGCGGTTTAAGATTTTAACTAATAGCAAATCAAAGTTGGTTATTTAACAGATTAAAAAGGAGTGACCATCTCAAATTTCCGGTTTAAATTAGCGCATGTGTTTCAAATTTAACTAGAAGGAGTCACATAGACATGACACGTGTTTGATTACTTGTTTGTGATATAAGGGAACTAAGTACTCGGATTATTACAATGCGAGGTTGTTACCCGATAACCAATTGACTAATATCCAACCCGTAAACCTCCCCGTGATATCTCGATTGTTAATGAACCAAGAACGAACGATTAAGGCAATGATTCAAACATCAATCAACAACTAACAAGAATCCAAACACCATAATAACCACACATATAGCAAGTTACTATTCTAGAAATGAAAATTCAAAACACAATTGTTCAAACAAACCTTCCACTCAAGATGATCACAAAGAGTTCTAGCCACTCATGTTCTTGCAATCCAACATACTTCAATTGTTTTGATCATATGAATCAACAAACACCAAAATTACGTTTAGAAATTGTTTTGAACAATAAGATCACCCAAAATTTGCCCCCAAAGCCCTGCCAAACGTTTCCAATGATTAAGATGTGAAAAGACCTCTTCAATTCGAGTTAAAATGGGCAGTTACAACTTTCCCATAGCTCGCCACCGTAAGCTACGGTGGCCACCGTAGCTTACGGTGCCAGAATCTTCTTACGGTGCCTAAGGACTGTCTTACGGTGCTTTTGAAGGTGGACTCCATCGTAAGCTACGACACCCACCGTAGTTTACGGTGGTCAGCAGGATTTCCCGTTTTGTCACTCGTCCAATCTCTTAAGTTCTCATCTTCAACTAGCCACTTGCTAATCCCCGACAAAGTATGTTTAAACTCCCTCGTTATGCTTGTCGGTACCTGCAAAGCCATACACACCGTAGACATCCAATCATAACAACTAAACCATTTAAACGTGGAATTAATAATCATTTTAATGCACTTTCGGGTTATCCAATAGACCACCTGTCAGTACCTACTGTAAAAATATTTAAAATGAGTTTTGAAAGCAGTAGGTAACAAGTCTTGGTTGGTAAATATGGTTTAAAACCATACTATGTGCCGAAACGGCGGTTATGTCGTAAAATGACGATTTGTGTGATGTGTAATGAAAACTGATGTTAAGGTCAGGTTAACATGTCTTAGATATGTTATTTAATATAACATATAAGTAATGTCACACCCCGGATTTCCAACCCAGATCCATGCACCGGTGGGCCCGGGTGGGGAGTATCGTGACGTCAGTTGATAACATCATAGTCATTTAAACACGGCACAACGGAAGTCTTGGAGTAAAATTACTATTACAAACCAAATGTTCGAATTAAAAAATAATATATAGGCTCGTAATAATACATCCACAGTCGGATCATAAATTGTACATGGAAAGAATATAAAACAGACTTTGGGCAGATCTAGGATTTGCAAGATCCTCTATCACTACAGAGCACTTCCAGCCTATTTTCGTATTGTACCTGCAAGCTTAGTCTTTTGAAAATACACTAGGTTTCGCTGGTAAATACACCCAACTGACTCATTTTGAAAACATTTCAAAAATGTTTTAAGTGCGTATCAGCACAACATATTTTTATAACTTGGGAAAGTTGACCGTCCAACCTTGTTAACAAATTTACATGTTTGTCCATACATACAAGGCCCGGTACGGAGACCGAGACATGATTAACGTACACACCACTTTGGACTCACGAAGGAGTCAATTCTTCCCAACCTTGTGAGAATGCATTATTGAGCGTCTATCGGGTGTATGCCTACACACGCGCTAAGGTCGTGGCCATTTCTATTGTAATGAGCCGAGGATATCCAGGACACGGTAGTTAACCTCTGATGTTTAAGTTATCAAACAAAACTGATTAAAACAAAATATGCACATTTACAAGCCGCACCCGGCATTCGATTGATCACATTTCCGACCAAGCGGTAATAATTTATCGTAACCCAAGCCTGTATAGGGGAAATAAGTCGAGAGTATTTACCTTAGCTAGTATTTTTTTAATTTTAATAACTCAGCCGTACACAAAAGTACAAAGTGCAGATAGCATTTACTGGCAAGTCTCTAGTGTGGATTATGGCATAAACTAACCAATTAAATACTAACGGTCTTATTTAAGTCATAGACTTAGACCGTGTAGTGTATAGGATCAAGACGTGTAACGCTTGATTAAACGGTGATTTGATAGAATGTAGTTTAAATCCAACAAGTACCTTGACTTGTGTAATATGGATAAACTATAAACATTCTGGATTTTTGAGACTTAAATGACAAGGTTAAACCCGTTTAGGTTAATTTTCGTAAAATAGTTACATATGCTTAACCGTACGCATATTAGCGATTTCGAGTAACCGGATAAGTCATGGACAAGTTCTATATGCCATTATACTTTAAATAAGTTGTAATATCAGTAGGATATCAACTTTTATGCCCGTTATGGTTTTAAAATGAAACTATGCCTCATAAGGGCGTTTCGGTAATTTCATACCGTATAAAAGGAACTTGAATATAATTTAATGTTATAAGTATAAGTATTCTGAAAAAATAAGTTATTTATGATATAATATCAGTAGGATATTAATTATATGTGTAATTTATCTTTTATGACCAAACTATGCACCGAAGGGGTATTTTGGTCATTTTACACATAGTTTATAAATTATTTGGGATTCTGAGTTCATATCATGTACCTACTGTAAATATGTTTAAAATATGTTTTCAAATAAGCAGGTAACAAGTCTTGGTCAATTAATATGGTTTAAAACCATACTATGCACCGAAACGGCGCTTATGTCGTAAAATGACGTGTTATGCGATGTCTTACGAAAACTGATGTTAAGGTCAGATTAAAATGTCTTAGATATGCTAATTAATATAACATATCAGTAGGTAAAAGATTTACCTTGAAAAGATTTGATTAAAACTATTTTATGAGCCATAAGGGCCAAATCGTCATTAATCGACATAATTCAAGGACCTGCTTGTAAACTCAGTTTATAATCTGGTTTAACATCCCAAATAATCCTACTTATAATATTACATCAGTAGGAAACTTATTTTCAAGTTTATTATCATTATAACCTTGTTTTATGTGAAAAGGGCATTTAGTAAAAATGGCATAATTGCGGAACTTGAGCATAAACTCAAATACTGATTATGATCATGTAATATAACCTCAGAGGGTTATGCTACATTATATTACAATCATAATGCAACTTTAGATCAGTAGCTAACTAATCTAAATCGGGTCTTAATCGAAAGTCAAAGCAGAAGTCAAACTTCGCGACTTTCGGTTGCGAACCGACCCTAGAACTGAAATTGACGAGCCGAACATGTTCTTACATGTTCTAATAATTATTTAAGTGTCAAAACATGTTTCATAACATATATATGATCAATTTATGATTTTTTTTCGAAAAACGGCCTGTTTGACTTTTTAATATCATAACTTTGACCCGTCGATTGGTCTAGCAAACGTGATCTTCAGGAGGTGCCCTTTATAGGGACTAACACCTACCTTATTACGATCACTTAGCCATGTTCATTTCAAACAATGGATGGACCATAATGCTCTTAACCGAAAGTCAAAGTGTTTTCCGTAAAACGCTTGACTTTTGGCTATAAAAGCCTATAAACGAAAATGCACAAGGAAGGAACACTTACAAGAGGTTCCTAGAATGCACGAGAACTAAGTTGGATGCTCCTTTCAGTTAGGAACTTCCAGAGGAGGGAGAAGAGTTATGAATAAGAAAGGTGCAGGTTCAAATAGTGGACTCGGACACCTATTTATAGTTGGAGAACTCAAAGGAGGTGATGCCAGGTTTTTAGGGGTGTAAGAGAGAGCTTAAAAGTGTCCTAAAACGTGGCATAGCTGATTGAAAGTCCATAGATTTGAAAAAAAATGGTTTTAGCAACATGTGTGGAAGCCAAGCAAAAATTTCTGCAGAAACAGGCCTCTGCGCCCCGCGAGCGCCCCATGTAATATTTCAAATTTTGTCACTTTTAGCCCCTCAACTTATTAAACATCCTTAAAACACCTTTTTAGCACTTTTAGCCCTCTATAGCCAATACTTGGCACACCCGGGATTATGCCCGGACATTGTCGAGCTCTCGGTTTGTTAAAAGGTCACTAAGAGGTATAAATTAACATGTTGACACTTTTAATCCCTCCAACGTCCAACTTTCATATAATCACGGATTTAATCCCTCTCGTCCAACAAATGGAACATACGAGAGTTAGGACTTTGTAAAGGATCACACAGAGGCCCATTATAAGCATGTTGACTCCGATGTCACTCAGAGGCTGCGCATGTTGACATATCAGTCATTCAGAGCCTTGTTGTTTATGCATGTTGACATCAGACAGCCACTCAGAGGCTCTGTTTGAGCATGTTGACACCTTTAGTCCTTATTAGTCTTTAATAGACTAAATTAAAATACAACACGTGTCACTATACTATTGGACACGATTTTACAGGGTGTTACATCCTCACCCCCTTAAAAGAAATCTCGACCTCAAGATTTTTATTCAAAAAGATGGGGGTACTTTTGTCGCATAGTGGACTCAACCTCCCATGTATATTCGGGACCTCGAAGGGCATCCCATTTAACCTTTACTATAGGTATTAATTTCCTTTGGAGCTTCTTAACCTGTCGATCCTCGATCGAAATCGGTTTCTCAACGAACCTCAGGTTTTCATTAATTTGCACATCTTTTTGCGACATTACTAGCGACTCGTCGGCTAGACATTTCTTAAGATTACTGATGTGGAACACATCATGGATTCCACTAAGCTTCTCTGCAATCTGAGCTTATAAGCTACAGTGCCGACACATTCGACTATCTCGAATGGTCCGATATATCTTGGGCTTAACTTGCACTTCTTTCCAAAAAGCATCACACCTTTCCAAGGTGATACTTTTAACATGACTTTGTCCCCTACTTGGAACTTAAGTGGTTTATGCCTCTTGTCAGCATAGCTCTTCTGCCTATCCCTGGTAGCTTTGAGACGATCACGGATTTGCACAATCTTTTTTGTGGTTTCCAGGACAATTTCCGGTCCTGCTAGTTGGGCTTCCCCAACTTCTGCCCAACACATGGGCGTTCTACATTTTCTCCCATGCAAGGCCTCAAAAGGAGCAGCCTTGATGCTCGTATGATAACTATTATTGTGGGAGAATTCTATTAGGGTAAGTGGTCATCCCAACTTCCACCTAAATCAATCACACATGCCCGGAGCATATCTTCCAACGTTTGAATAGTACGCCAACTTTGTCATCCGTCTACGGGTGGTAAGCCGTACTAAAGTTCAATCTTGTGCCTAACGATTGTTGGAAACTCTTCCAAAAGTGAGATGTGTATCTAGTATCTCTATCAGATACAATAGATACCGGCACACCGTGTAGGGACACAGTCTTGTCCACATACAACTTAGCCAATTTGTTTGAATTATACGTTTTCTTTATTGGCAAGAAATGTGTTGACTTAGTCAACCTATCCACAATGACCAAACTAGTGTCATTTCCAATTTTGGTCTTAGGTAACTTGGTAATCAAGTCCATAGTTACCATTTCCCATTTCCATGTGGGAATTTCCAATTGATGTAGAAGTCCTGACGGCTTCTGATGTTCGGCCTTAACTTGCGAACACGTCAAACACTTAGCTACATAAGTGGCTATGGATTTCTTCAAACCCATCCACCAATATTTCTTTTTCAGATCTTGATACATCTAGTCACCTCCCGGGTGAACCGAGTATCTTGAACTATGCGCTTCTTAGAGGATTAGATCTCTAAGTCCCCCAAAGACTGAACCCAGATCCTTCCATTTAATCTAAGGATTCCATCTTTCCCATGCGCTAACTGATCAACAGTTCCGCCTAATCCCTCTTTAGGAATATTAGGCTCTAATAGGGCTTGCTTCTGTGCATCTAATAGCTTCTCACTTAAGCTATTTCTAAGCTCAATGCTCTTGGCATTAATCTTTATAGGTTTAACTCGTTCTTTTCGACTTAAGGCATCAGCAACTACATTTGCCTTGCCTGGATGGTAGCGAATCTCGCAATCATAGTCATTAAGTGTTTCCATCCATCGGCGTTGTCGCATCTTCAATTCCTTCTGATTGAACAGATGCTGGACACTTTTATGGTCAGTGTATATAATACACTTTGTGCCATACAAGTAATGTCTCCATAGTTTTAGTGCAAATACAACGGCACCCAATTCCAAATCGTGGGTGGTGTAATTCCTTTTGTGTACCTTTAACTGTCGTGATGCATAAGCAATTACCTTGCCTTTTTGCATTAGCACACAACCCATTCCAATGTGCAATGCATCACAATAGACTATAAATTCCAGAATACCCTCAGGTAGAGACAACACAGGAGCATTGCTCAACTTGTGTTTTAGAATCTCAAAAGATTCTTGTTGTTTCGGACCCCAATTATACTTAACATTTTTACGGGTCAGGGTAGTTAAAGGATTGGTTATCCTCGAAAAGTTCACAATGAACCTCCTATAGTAACCAGCCAATCCTAAGAAGCTACGTATTTCTGACGGGGTTTTGGGTACTTCCCAATTCATTATGGCCTCAATTTTGGCGGGATCCACTTGGATACCACGCTCACTTACCATATGTCCAAGAAACTGGACTTCTCTAAACCAAAACTCACACTTAGAGAATTTAGCATAAAGCTTTTCTTGTCTTAGCAATTCTAAGATGCACCGAAGATGTATGTTATCTATGAAGACAATGACAAACATATCCAAATACGGTTTGCAGACTCTATTCCTGAGGTCCATGAATGCTGCAGGTGCATTCGTGAGCCCAAAAGGCATCACCAAGAATTCAAAATGACCATATCGGGTCCTGAAGGCAGTCTTAGGAACATCTTCACTTCTAACCTTCAGCTGATGATATCCAGATCTTAGATCAATCTTGGAGAAGTAACTAGCCCCTGGAATTTGGTCGAACAAATCATCAATCCTGGGCAGAGGATAACGATTCTTGATTGTTATCTTGTTTAGCTCTCGGTAGTCAATGCACATCCGCATTGAACCGTCTTTCTTCATAACGAAGAGGAAAGGAGCTCCCAAAGGTGAGGAACTAGGCTGTATAAAGCCTTTCTCTAAGAGTTCATCTGATTGTGTCCTCAACTCCTTCATTTCTGTTGGTGCTAGCCTGTATGGAGCTCTGGCAACAGGTGCTGATCCTGGCAGGATGCCAATTCTAAATTCTACTTGCATGTCTGGAGGTAGGCCTGGTAGGTCTTTGGGAAAGACATCGGAATACTCCGAAATAACTGATAGGTTTTCAATATTCGGCTTAGGTTCATTAATAGTAACTTGTGCCATGTAAATGACACAACCTTTCCTCAAACACTTGGATGCCTTAAATAACGACACCTTGTCTGGCAATCCGTAGTGTGAATCTCCAGGGATGGTGATTATTTCACCGGATGGGGTTTTAATTTCGATGAGTTTCTGATCGCAGGCAATGCGGGCTTGGTTATGAGATAACCAATCCATGCCTAAAACTACATCAAACCCCGCCAATTTCATTGGCAGTAAAGAGATAGGAATAGAATGATTCTTAATGGATATAGAACATCCATCAAGAATGGAAGATGCTGATTCTAAACTTCCATCAGCAAGTTTTATCTCATAAGTTTTATCTAGAGTTCTTATGGGCAAGTTTAGTAGTTTATTAAACTTATGATCAATAAATGATTTATCCACAGCCGAATCGAAAAGAACTCTAGCGTAAATATTGTTAATGAGGAATGTACCTGTTATGACATTATTGTCATTAACGGCCTCCCTGGCATTCATCTGGAAGGCACGAGCATTCCCTTTCTTAGCCTCTCCATGCTTTGCATCATTGTTTGTGGAGTTCTTGGGGCAATTGAACGTAATATGCCCTTTTCATTACAGTTGTAGCAAACTACATCCTTAAGATCCTTGCAATCTAGGGTCTTATGCCCTTTTCTTTTGCAGATACCACAGGGTTTAGTCTGTGGATTTATACTACACTGTCTCCCATGCCTATATTTACAGGTCTTGCACAGAGGTTTGTCATTAGACGCATGCTGGTTCTTCTTGAATCTGAAATTTCCTTTCTTTTTGAATCTTTGGGAGTTATTG
Organism: Scalesia atractyloides; assembly: GCA_947069175.1. NCBI lineage: Eukaryota > Viridiplantae > Streptophyta > Magnoliopsida > Asterales > Asteraceae > Scalesia > Scalesia atractyloides. Next base: position 72,134,671 of record CAMTDV010000001.1, read on the forward strand.
TCCTCCTGTTTTCTTTTTCCGTCAGTTTCAGTCCTAACTGACCTTCGCCTCAATGTAACACCCTGTAAAATCATGTCCAATAGTATAGTGACACGTTTATATTTTTATATATAGTCTATTAAAGACTAATATGGACTAAAAGTGACAACATGCTCAAACTGAGCCTCTGAATGATCTTCTGATGTCAACATGCATAAACCTAGCCTCTGAACGACCATTAGTGTCGTCATGCCTAACAACGTAGCCTCTGAACGACCATTAGTGTCGTTATGCATAAAACATAGCCTCTAAACGACCATTAGTTTCGTTATGCTTAAACTTGGCCTCTAAGTGACATCAGAGTCAACATTGAGTGATCCTTTAGTCCTAACTCTCATATGTCTCGTTTATTGGACGAGAGTGATTAAATCCAATAATATATGAAAGTTGGATAATGGAGGGATTAAAAGTGTCAACATGTTAATATATACCTCTGAGTGACCTTTTAACGAACCGAGAGCTTGACAATGCCCGGGCATAATCCCGGGTATGCCAAGTATTGGCTACGGAGGGATAAAAGTGCCAAAAATGTGTTTAAAAAGGTTCTTAGAAGCTTTAATAAGTTAAGGGGTTAAAAGTGTCAAACTTTGAAACTGGCCATGGGTCGGTCGCGGGCCGCGAGAGACATGGACTGTGTCTCTCGCGGGACGCGACAGAGGGTCTGCAGCAGAAAGTTTTGCTTGGTCTCCAAACAAAACTCCAAAACCATGTTTTCGAAACCATGGCTTCCCAAACTGCTATGCCACGTTTTGGGACACTTGTAAGCTTCTTCTTACACCCCTAAACACCTGGCTTCACCTCCTTTGAGTTCTCCAACTATAAATAGGTTATCAAGTTCACCATTTGAACTTACACCTTTCTTATTCACTCTTCTCCCTCCTCTAGAAGTTCCTAGCTAAAAGGAGCATCCAACATAGTTCTTTTGCACCTTAGAAATCACTGGTAAGTGTTCCTCTTTGTGAATTTTCGTTTATAGGCTTTTATGGCCAAAAGTCAAGCGTTTTTTGGAAAACGATTTGACTTTCCGTTAAGACCAATATGGTCCAGCAATTGTTCGAAATAAACATGGCAAAGTGATCGTAATAAGGTAGGTAGGGCACCTCCTGAAGATCACGTTTGCTAGACCAATTGACGGGTCAAAGTTATGATATTAAAAAGTCAAACAGGCCATTTTCCAGAAAAATCATAAATTGATCTTATATATGTTATGAAAGCTGTTTTGACACTTAAACAAGTTGGTAATATTTATTAGAACATGTAAGAACATGCTCGGCTCGTCAATTTCAGTTCTAGGGTCGGTTCGCAACCGAAAGTCGCGAAGTTTGACTTCTGCTTTGACTTTCGATTCTGACCCGATTTAGATTAGTTACCTACTGATCTAAAGCTGCATTATGATCATAATATAATGTATCATAACCCTCTGAGGTTATATTACATGATCATAATCGAATCCAAGTTTATGCGCAAGTTCCATAATTATGTCAACTTTGACCAAAATACCTTTTTTGCATAAAACAAGGTTTTAAATGGTAATGAACTTGAAAATGAGTTTCCTACTGATGTAATATTATAAGTAGGATTATTTGGGATGTTAAACCAAGTTATAAACTGAGTTTTCAAACAGGTCCTTAAACTAGTCGATAAATGACGGGTTTAGCCCTTGTGGCTTATAAAATGGTTTTAATCAAATCTTTTCAAGGTAAATCGTTTACCTACTGATATGTTATATTAAATAACATATTTTAAACATTTTAATCTGACCTTAATGTCAGTTTTCGTAAACATCGCTTAAATACGTCATTTTACGACATAAGCGCCGTTTCGGCGCAAAGTATGGTTTTAAACTATATTATTGACTAAAACTTGATACCTATTGATTTTAAAACTTATTTTAAACATATTTACAGTAGGTACATGTTATAAACTCAGAATCCCAAATAATTGATAAACTATATTTAAAATGACCAAAATGCCCCCTCGGTGCATAGTTAGGTCATAAAAGGTAAAATACACATATAATTGGTATCCTACTGATATCATATCATAAATAAAGTATTTTTCCAGAATACTTATAATTATAACATTAAATTATATTCAAGTTCCTTTTTATTGTATGAAATTACAAAAACGCCCTTATGAGGCACAATTTCGTTTTTAAATCTTAACGAGCATATAAGTTGATATCCTACTGATATCTTAACTTAATTAAAATATAATGGCATATAGAACTTGTCCATGACTTATCCGATTACCCATTATCGCTTATAAGCATACGGTTGATTATACGTAACTAGTTTACGGAATTTAACCGAAACCGGTTTAACCTTTTCATTTAAGTTTCAAAATCCAGAATGTTTATAGTTTACCCATATTATACAAGACAAGTATTTGTCGGGATTAAACTACATTCTATCCGATCATCGTTTAATCAAGCGTCATACGTAATGATCATGTACACTATTCGGTTTATAAGACCGTTAGTATTTAATTGGCTAGCTTATGCTATAATCCAGACTAGAGCCTTCCCGGTAAATGCTATCTGCACTTGGTACTTTTGTATATGGCTGAGTTATTTAAAAATAAAAGAAGAAGACTAGCTCAGGTAAATACTCTCGACTTATTTTCCCTATACCGGCTTGGGATACGGTAAATTATTACCGCTTGGTCCAAAATGGGGTCAATCGAATGCCCGTTTGTGGCTAGTAAACCCAATACTTCGTTTTAATTAGTTTTGTTTGATAACTTAAACATCGGGGGTTAATTACCGTGTCCTGGATATCCTCGGCTCAATCCATTAGTTATTGGCCACGACCTTAGCATGGAGTGTAGGCGTACACATTTCAGATGCTCATATGCAAATTACCCAAGACGTTGGGGATAACTCCTTCGTGAGTTCGTAAGTGGTGTGTATTTAATCATGTCTCGGTTTCTGTCCCGGGACCTGTATGTATTGACAAACATGTGAATCTGATACAAGGTTGCAATGTCAACTTTCCAAAGTTAATAAAAGATTTTGTACCATTTTGCACTTAAAAACCATTTTAAAGTTTTCAAAATGAGTCAGTTGGATGTATTTACCAGCGAAAGCTGACGTATTGTCGAAAGACTAAACTGCAGGTACAATACGAAATAGGCCGGAAGCGGCTCGGTAGTGAATAAGAGGATCTTGCAAATCCTTAGATCTGCCCTAAAGTCTGTTTTATATTCTTTCATGTACATTTTATGATCTGCCTGTGGATCTTCTATTACGAGCCTGTATATTATTTTGTATTTTCGAACATGGTTTGTAATAGTAATTTTACTCCAAGACTTCCGTTGTGCCGTGTTTAATTGACAATGATGTTATCAACTGACGTCACGATACTCCCCACCCGGGCCCACCAGTGTATGGATTTCGGGTTGGAAATCCGGGGTGTGACAGGGTTAGTATCAGAGCCAACGTTTGTGAGAATTAAACACTAGCCTTTTGTATTTAGTCTCAAACTTACACGAGCACATCCCTTAGACTTCCGAGTCTAGGCATTGACCTAGGATTACTCATTTCATTATTAAGTTATAAGTATTGTTTTTAAATTGATTTCTAACAGGATAATGCTGCCACGTGTACCAGGACAAAGTGGGAGAGGAAAAGGTCCACTGAGAGGAGGACCCTCGGGGCGTATTCCCCCTCAACCTCATAATACAGATGCTTACCAAGAATCAGGAGATTCATCTCCTTGGCAACCAGCGAGACGTTCTGTCTCTAATAGACATTCACCATCACATTCCAAAAATTCTTACCACTCTCACCACTCCTATCATTCACACCATTCTCACCATTCCCATTCTCTTTACTCTTACCATGAAAAATTTAACCCTAACCATTACCTTAACACACCTCCAGCCGATCAAAATCAGTTGGACCAGCCACACCCTATGGACGAGGACTCCGACCCGGAGATGCCGCCGTCGGGATCGAACTCACATCCCATTGAAATTTCAAGCGATTCGAACTTTTATGCCGGATTGCCCTACCAAGGTCCTAATGAGTGGGACCAATACTGGAACCAATTCACCTTCGCCCACACTCCTTCTCACCACTCTGAACCACCCTTGATTCAAGAAGATGTCCACATGGAACCAATGGACCAACCTCAACCACCACTTGAACCACCAAGAAGGAAGCGTGGAGCACGTATGTCAGTACGTGCCGAAAAAAGGTCGGGATCGCTGCCACCTTTGCCCAACTCCTACCCCACAATTCAAGAGGACCCACAAATGGGTGGACCCTCTAATGTTTCACCTATAGTGGAACCAACACCAACACCTGTTGTTCAACCACCACCATCGGGATATACTAACCCAATTCCCACATATCCAGACATGTCTGGATATGATCCTTTTAACCCGTCTACACCGGTAGACTATCAAGCATGGTCGCAAGACCCCTATATGCAAGAAGTTATGCACAATGCACTTTACCCGTCTCCTTTCCCACCTACTTATCCACCGACTTGATATCCAACTTATGGATACCAGTATCCGGTTATGCCACAACCACAACCTCCGCCACCACTTGAGGCCATTAATGAGGCCTTGGAACGAATGAAAGAGATGCAGTAGCAAGCGGAGAAACGGAGAAGAAAACGAACAAATTCTTCAAGAAACTCTCTAATTTGGTCAAGGGAAAGAAGGACGAGTGAAGTGTCTTCTAATAATATGTAGTCCCTGCGAGGACATTTTTTAGGTCCTAGAAGTGTGAGACTGAAGCATCAAATATACGCAACAGTCTATGGTAGTTAACTGGGCTTAACTGGGTTAGTTTGTGTTAGGTTTATAGGTCATTTGGGCATGCAATAGGCCATGTGGGCCAGGCAAGCCCATTATGGTTATGCCTTACCCTAGGTAAATAGAATGTTATGTCATTCCTAGGGTTAGAACTTTGAAAGACTTTAGATATTTATATAGAGAGAACTATCATCTTGTGCCAGACGGTTTTGCTTGTTCAAGTAATAGAATCGTGTGCAAGGTGTTAAAGTGAATTCGTTATTGTTCTTCATCAATCCGGTTTTCTTGAGTCATCACCAAGTTTGGATTCCGCCCATCCTTGGTATTGTGTGATATCAGTGTTAGATCCGGATTAATGGGACTTATAAGTGGTATCAGAGCCTGTTGAACCTGTTTTCCAGGCTCAGATCTAATATTACAAGATTCTGTTCGGTTTTCTGCTGAAGAACACGAAGAACACGAAGAAGATTTCAAGCATTTTGGATCAATCTTCAAGGATTTTGGATTTTCTTCAAGGATTTTGGATAATCTTCAAAGATTCCGGATTCGTAACTGTTCCAAATTCGGATAGACTTTCATTCTTGATTACTATTCCGGATTCTCACTGTCGCTGTGTAGCTGATAGCACTCCGGATTACTGTTCCGGATTCTCATTCCGGACTAAAACAGTGCATCTCGGATTCCATCTTGGATACTGTTCCGAATCACCATCTCAGATTAGTATCTCGGATCACTGATTCCGGATTCCATCTCGGATTGTTAATCCGAGTTGTTGTTCCGAATTTGGTACTGTTCCGAGTTGTACCTAAAAAGGTGGAAAGTTAACCAGCTGACGTAACCGGAGTTAAACGTTTTCATGCACAGAATTTGATCCACATACAATCTTAACAAACCCGTTGGACGGTTAGACTCGGGTGATTTTTAGGGAAAAATAAAAAGCAAAAAAAAAGCACGAAAATTCCAAAAATCACCATCGAACATTATATATCTTCGGAATCGTATCGTCAAGACGAGTCTAACGGTACATTCTGGTAAAAACAGTTTTCGGAAATTTTTATCGTGTTTACCAGTCCGGTTTTCGACTATCCGAAGATGTTTGCAACCCAAGCTCAGCACTCGAACATAGTTCTCAGTCCAGCACAAATTAAAAACCCGAGCCTGCGGGATGAAGTGAAGGAAAAGCTGAATGAGCTTATTGGAGACTACAATGTTGATCCGGTTGCTGACTATGTGATGCGCTTGCTTGACCGTGGAAGGCAAAAAGAGGATGTAAGGAATGATTTGAATAGCTTTTTGGGTGATGACAAAGACTCTTTTGTATCTTGATTATGGGATCGTTTAGAATCAACCCAAGATCTCCAAGATCGATATACAAAATCAACTGAGTCTATATCTGAAGAAGTATCTGAGCAGAAACCTCAAGCCCAGCAAGCAGCAATCAGCAGCCCAGCACCCCAAACTCGACCTCAAGCCCAAACTAACGCTAACAAATCTAGCTTGTTCATTGACACAGTCAACTATCTTTTGTGCACTGAATCTTGTAGGAATAGGGTTGCTCAACTCCGGGCTCTTAATTCCAACATAACTGATGAATACAACAATGCAATGGCTCAATGCATCAGCCTTCGAGAAAGTAACAAGTTACTCAAAGAAAAGGTTGAAGCACAAAAGAAAGATATAGCTCAGCTCTACCTGGACGTAAATCAACAGAAATGTTGGGTCCATGATTACAAAACCAGATTAGAATAAAAAACCATGGAATGCGACTTGGTAAGAGTTGAGTTGGGACTTCTTACTGGAAAATATCAACAAAACGAGGTTAATATAAAGAAGCTTGATACATCCAGCAAGAGTGTTCAAGACGTGTGCAATGTGCAGCTGGCATATAAGGGGAACAAAGGGAACGGTTTGGGATTCAATCAGGTTGCCCCACTATATAATCACAACTACACAACAATGCCTGAAACCGACGAAAATATTGAGAAAGCACATCATATGGTGTACGGCAAATCCAATGATTATACGCCAGACGCACGGGAACCATCTAGTGCTGTTGACTCTTCTAATGAGTCAGCTGATAAAGAGAGAGCTGATGTGAACAAGGCTCCAAGTGCGTAATCTGAACAATCTGAACCTTCTGCTACTGATGAAAAGGTTCAGAGCAAGCTAAAAGAGCAGAAAAGAGCAAATCGGAGGTGAAGAAAGCAGAAGTCCAAACGTCAAGGACAATCAAGCTCTCCAAAATCATCAGTGGGCAGCAATAGCCCTCAAAAGGCTAGTGTTGTAACAAATGCTTTTGTTAAGCCGGTCTTTAAAAGCAAATGTGAAAATATGCCTTTGACCGTGCTAGCAAAGCTTTTGGAAAGGTTGGGTAGATTTCTGAACAAGACTGGCAGTCTAAACAAAAGAAGAAGAATCCAAAGAAATCTCCACAACAAAAGAAGGCCCTTGCAAACGACAAGTACAGACATCCAAATTCATCCTAGTCTGCAAGAAATGTGCAAGGATATCAAGCACAGAAGGGATCAGTTCGTCCTTCAAGGCCTGCACGAGCAAATCAAGCTGACTAGAATGCTTTACATGTGAAGAGACAAACGTGCTTCAATTGCGGCATTCCTTGTCACATTGCTCGAAACTGTACACGTGGTCCCCATGTTCCGTGTCATGCTAAAAATCAGAAGGTTACACCAAAGAATAACAATCATTCCAAGCCGATGAAGGTATCATCACCTAAGGCAATGAAGAATGTGAATTCCAAGGTTAAACCATCTGATGGGGATTGGAATGTTGCCAAAACCAAACACAAGGCTGTTCAGAAACAAAAATCTTTTTCTAAAATGACTAAACCTGAAACAGTCAAAGTTGGTCATCAAAGGCAACAACCGTGTTTGTTAAAACAAAACAGATTTGGAAACCTAAATCCAAGACGGTAGCAATATCCCCAATCCTTGAAACAAATGGGATTTGTGTTTAAAAGAAGTTTCTTATTTTGATGCTTCAGGGAAACCCAGGACCACAATGGCCTGGGTCCCACTGTTTTACTAATCTCTTTATTTTCTCAGGAACAGCCAAGGAGGAGTTGTTGACAATCTCTGGAATGTTGGTAGCAGTTGTTCTAGGGACATGAAGGATAACATCTCACTGTTGCAAAAAGGTTCAAATTTTTACGATTGTGATGTTTTCTTAAAGGAGATGAGGTTAGAATAGATCAGCGAAAAGGTACAAATTTGAATTTCGTGCTTTAATTTTAAAATTGATTTGTTTTTAATCTAATGATGGAACGGTTAAGCAAAAACAACAAAAATATTTTCCTTTTCCTTTTGTTTAAAACTTTGTGCATAAGTTTTCTTTATTAGGTAAATTTGTGCACAAAGTATGATGCACAAATTTAGGTGGGAAGAGGGCGATATATGTATATATGTATTGTTTGAGGGGGAGGAAATTAGAAAAATACAAAAACATTATTTGGAAAAAACAGAAAAATACAAAAATAAAAAGTCATGGGAAATGAAATGAATATTCGTGATAAAGGGCATGACTGACACATGTAAGGTGTCATAGCTGAAAAGACTAGGATCTAATATGATATGTCGGTAGGCTTAATGCTCAAAGTGATTAAAAGAAACTAAGTGATATAGACATAACGAACTATGTATATTGTGGGTAGCATACCATCGGCATATGATTTCAGGTCTTAAATCTTGCATTGATAGATAGCCAACATCTGAGGTTTCGGGTCTTTCTGCTGTTGAGTCATCAAGGGATATCTTGGTTGCCCTTCTGTTGCATGCATATTATATGCAGACCTAGGCACAGTCAGAATATCCTTAAAAGAGCCAAATCAAAAGGGCCAAAACCTTAAAGAAAGGAAATCTCATCATGAGAAAATTCCATGAATTCGAGAATACCAAATAAGGTATTTGCCTAACCCTCGTTAGATACTATTGGTCACTCTGATGTACGGAAGTACTGACCTGTTCACCAATAGCCTGACGTTGTAAAAGATAAAGGATGGTCTCAGTATACTCACCTGCTACGATGAATCGTTGTGCTTACCTTGATCGCGGGGGTATGTCAAGGTATGGGACACATGGGTATTATAGTATAATACTACCTTAAGCATATCACGAAGTTGAAAAATGAAAGTTGTGCGTTTAAGTTTAAGTGGACAAACATATTGGCAATCATTTAGACCAGTCTGAGTGAGTTCGCACTGAAAAGTGTTCCTTGGTCCGCCTGAAAACGATTTTGATCCCATTGCAATTGTACAGTTGTAACCATTAAGTTAGTTTCTTTGTTTATTTGTGTTTCTGTTTATATTCTTATATTTAAAAAATATTAAAAAATTAAAATTATTAAAAAAATTAGAAAAATTAAAATCAAAAAATAGAGTGCTTTATTTGTTTTATTAAAAATAATTATTAACCGCTCTTGAAGATTTGACTAATCATCAAGGATGAAAGAAATTTGACTTTCGATCCGAGTACAAGTACTTAGATGTACCAAGTGTTCATGTGGTACTCTCCTTGTTGCATAAGAATGTTTGCTTATAAGTTTCTCAGAATGTGCAGATCTTGATTTAGATCAAGAAACAGGGATTGCTGAAAATTGAGATGCTGTTAGTTGCCGACATAGCATGGAGCATCATAACAACAAAGTGTACTGAGTCAGAAGAACCAGATTCAAGTCATCATCTGACAGTGATAGTGCTTTTGAAGTACCTGTGAACCTGATTGCTTGAAAGAGAAGGATTGAAGAAGAAAAGAGCTGCTGAGATTCCTCCTCTCGCATTCTTTTGACAAAGATGTTTCAAACAAGGCTGATCGAGATCTGATATGAAGCTAACCACAAGGGCAGAAGAAAGAGACCCGGTGCTGAGAGTTCGTTGAAGAGTGAGGTCCTAAAAGTATGAGACTGACTTCCTCAACACTTACAGCATAGCGACAACCATAGTCTCTGTTGAAGACGTTGCTGAATTTGGACTATGAAGAAAATTTGATGCATCAGTCTAGGGGGAGATTGTTAGGTCCTAGAAGTGTGAGACTGAAGCATCAAATATACGCAACAGTCTATGGTAGTTAACTGAGCTTAACTGGATTAGTTTATGTTAGGTTTATAGGTCATTTGGGCATGCAATAGGCCATGTAGGCCAGGCAAGCGCATTAGGGTTATGCCTTACCCTAGGTATAAATAGAATGTTGTGTCATTCATAGGGTTAGAACTTTGGAAGACTTTAGAGATTTCTCTAGAGAGAACTATCATCTTGTACCAGACGGTTTTGCTTGTTTAAGTAATAGAATCGTGTGCAAGGTGTTAAAGTGAATTCTTTATTGTTCTTCATCATTCCGGTTTTCTTGAATCATCACCAAGTTTGGATTCCGCCCATCCTTGGTGATTGTGTGATATCAGTGTTAGATCCGGATTAACGGGACTTACACCATTGTTAATTTCTTTAGTCCCTGCATGGACAATTTTATTTCTTTAAAGTCTTTGCATGGACAGTTAATTTCATTTTTCTAGTATTGTAAGTTCTAATTTGGAATTTAATGGAGTATTTTGGAATTATATATATATATGTATTCATCCTCTTCAAGCGATCGTCTCGATTTTACTCGACTTTTTGATCAGCCATATAATTCCAAAAAGATCTTAATGGTTTTGATTCAGCCGAGTGGCACAGACCACACATTTGGAAAAAAATTATATAAATGATAGTTAAGAACGGAATCGTCTTCTATCATGATAGTTAAGGGAAGTTATCCTTCTATCTAGAGGTGGTGGACTAAGTTCAAGCCTCCAAGTCATTAAGGTCAATGCGTCTAGGACTATTAATCAACCATTAAGGTCCTCTTATGTTAACATTCAAGTCATGTGCATACTCATGGTTGTGTGACTTGAGGAATCACACTAGCCTTCGAGGTAATGGACTATGTCCTAACCTTATATATAGCCCTTATGATCAGTATGATCCCGGCTAATATCACCAATGCGGTGATAAAACATCCATTAGTGTTGTATTACCCTTTCGGGTTATAATTTATTGTATATAGCCCACGTGATCAGTATGATCCCGGCTAAATAACCAGTGCGGTGATGAATAAAACATCCATTAGTGATGTATTACCCTTTCGGGTTATGATTTATTTTATATAGTCCATGTGATCTATTTGATCCCGGCTAAATATCACCAGTGCGGTGATGAATAAACATCCATTAGTGATGTATTACCCTTTTGGGTTAAGATTTATTTTATATAGCCCATGTGATCTATTTGATCCCGGCTAAATATCACCAGTGCGGTGATGAATAAAACATCCTTAGTGATGTATTACCCTTTCGGGTTATAATTTATTTTATATAGCCCATGTGATCTATATGATCCCGACTAAATATCACCAGTGCGGTGACTAAACATCCATTAGTGATGTATAACCCTTTCGGGCTATGATTAATTTTATATAGCCTATGTGATCTATTCTGATCCCGGCTAATATCACCAGTGCGGTGACTAAACACCCATTAGTAGTGTAGTGCCTATGTGCCTTATTCTATGTCCATTAGTGACAGGCCTATGCGCCATATTTTATGTCCATTTGTGACAGGCTTATGTGCCATGTTTTAAATGTCCTTTGTGACAAGACTATGTGCTATACAATTGTCAAATATGACAATGACAATTGTGAGACTATGATCCCCTGTCTAATAATATATGGACTATGTCCAAATTGTAATTTGCCTTTGATGGTCCTATTAAGACCTAGGCCAAATATAGATACTGTAAGTTAAGAGTTGTGATGTTATTCACACTAGCATGATTAGACGATGGATTTTTATATCCAATTTTTAAAGCCGATATGGTTACTATACCATGGCTAAGGCAAATCTTCTTTGGTATATAGAAACCAAGATTTGAAGAATGGCTAATTCTAATGAGGCACGAAGTAGCCATCGGAACGTCAACTCTAAAGACGCCAAAAATGTAGCCATAAATGATATCGATTTTCAAGCTCGCATTGATGCGGCTGTAGAAAAGGCCATGGGAAAGGCCATCGAAAGGCTAAGAGAGTCGAGTGCTACTCGCTCTAGACCATTGTCGGTTACCCCATCCTCAGCTCATAAAGAGAGCTCTGTTCACTCATCAAATGCGAAGAGTGAGCCTAAGAGGGTAGACTATGCTGATAGCTCCCGTTCTTCTAAGGACGGATGCACTTACAAGTACTTTGTCTCCTGTAAACCCCGAGACTTTAATGGGGAAAAGGAGCCGTAGAAGCCTTAAAGTGGCTGGACAAGATGGAGACCATCGTAGACATCAGCGGCTGTGCTGAAAAGGATGTGGTTAAGTATGTATCACAGTCCTTTAAGGGCGATGCCCTAACATGGTGGAAGGCCTTGATTCAATCAACAGGTAAAGTATACCTGTATAATTTGGGATTGTCCAAATTTATGGACCTTATTAAGGAAACCTACTGCCCACCACATGAGGTGGAGAAAATAGAGACAGACTTCTTGTATCTATCAATGAAAAACCTATCTGTCGGAAGTATGTTTCCGATTTCAATTCCCTATCTAGGTTAGTTTCCTATTTGATCACCCCGAGCCCAAACGCATTGCGCATTTTATTAATGGGTTAGCGCCTGAGATAAAGGGCATGGTAAAGGCTGCTCAGCCTACTACCTACAGGTCTGTTGTTGACCTATCTCTCTCTCACCCTTGATCTAGTGAGACAAAAGTCAGTTAAGTCTGAAACTGACGGGAAAAGGAAGAGAGAGGAAGACAACTCCCGTATATTCAATAAGAAAAATAAAGGGAGATTTTGGTTAAAAGGGAACCAAGGCAAGTCGGCAGTGATGCCATTTTGCAAGACTTGCAACCGCAGACACTGGGGACAGTGTAATTCTGATTCACAAGCTAGACCTTGTGGTATTTGTAAAAGGAGAGGGCATAAGACCCTAGATTGTAAAGATCTAAAGGATGTTGTATGCTATATCTGCAACGAAAAAGGCACATTGCAACTAACTGCCCAAAGAATAATAATCCAAAGCCTGGAGAGGCCAAGAAGGGGAAAGCACGCGCTTTTCGACTGACTGCTAAGGAAGCTGTTAATGACAATAACGTCATAACAGGTACTTTCCTCGTTAATGATATTTATGCTAGAGTTCTTTTCGATTCGGGTGTGGGTAAATCATTTGTTGATCATAAGTTTAGTAAACTATTAAATTTACCCTTAAGAACTCTAGATAAAATTTATGAGATAGAACTCGCCGATGGAACCTTAGAAACTGCTTCTTCCATTCTTGATGGATGCTCTATATCCATGAAAAATCATACCATCCCTATCTCTCTTTTGCCAATGAAATTGGCGGGGTTTGATGTTGTCTTAGGCATGGATTGGTTATCTAATAACCAAGCCCGCATTACCTGTGATAAGAAGCTCATCGAAACTAAAACCCCATCTGGTGAAATAATCACCATACCCGGAGACTCGCACTATGGATTGCCAGACAAGGTGTCGTTATTTAAGGTATCCATGTGTTTGAGGAGAGGTTGTGTCATTTACATGGCACCAGTCACCATAAATGAACCTGAGCCGAACCTTGAAGATCAACCAGTTATCTCGGAGTATCCCGATGTTTTCCTTAGGAATTACCAGAAATTGCTCTAGATAGGCAAGCGGAGTTCAAAATTGATATTATACCAGGATCAGCACCCGTAGCCAGAGCCCCATATAGGCTAGCACCAACAGAAATGAAGGAATTGAGGACGCAGCTAGACGAACTCTTAGAGAAAGGCTTTATTCAGCCTAGTTCCTCACCTTGGCGGGCTCCTATCCTCTTCGTTAAAAAGAAAGACGGTTCAATGCGAATGTGCATCGACTACCGGGAGCTGAACAAGCTAACAATTAGGAATAGATATCCTCTGCCCAGGATCGATGATTTATTTGACCAACTTCAAGGGGCTAGTTATTTCTCCAAGATAGATTTAAGATCAGGATATCACCAGCTGAAGGTTAGAAGTGAAGATGTATCTAAAACTGCCTTCAGGACCCGATATGGTCACTTTGAGTTCTTAGTGATGCCTTTTGGGCTCACAAATGCACCAGCATCATTCATGGATCTCATGAATAGAGTCTGCAAGCCATATTTGGATAAGTTTGTCATTGTCTTCATAAACGACATACTTGAAAACGTGCGTTGCTAACAGGTTTCGTGAACAAATCCGCCACATTTGCATCAGTGTGGATTTGTTCAAGCTTTACGAGCCCCTTTTCATAGCGATCGCGTATAAAATAAACTTTAATGTTAATGTGCTTGGTTTTGGAGTGGAAAATAGGGTTTTTAACTATTTGGATTGCGGCATCATTATCACAATAAATCGTGGTGTTTAGATAAGTCAAACCGTAATCCGCAAGCTGATGTTGCATCCATAAAACCTAGGAGCAGCAAGCAGATGCTACGACATATTATGCCTCTGCAGTGGAAAGTGAAACTGTCTGCTGCTTCTTGCATTGCCACGAAATAAGACAATCTCCCAGAAATTGGCAACCAGCCGACGTTGATCGCATGTCCCTATCTGTACCTCCTAGATTACTGTCAGAGAAAGCAAACAGTTCAAATTCAGAATTTTTAGGATACTATAGGCCCAGAGATGGAGCCCCTTTGAGGTACCTAAAAATTCGTTTAACAGCATGTAAATATGAAAGTTTAGGAGTAGCCTGATAACGAGCACACTGGAAGACGACAAACATAATATCTGGCCGGCTAGCAGTGAGATACATGAGTGAGCCAATCATAGAGCGATACATGGTAGGGTTAACAGGTGTTCCTTCAGCATCTTCATTTAACAGTGGTCGTTCCGCTATTGGTGAAGCCATAGGCTTGGAATCTGTAAGCTTGAATTTGGCAAGAACGTCGTGTACGTATTTTCCTTGATGAGTGAGTATAGCCTGAGGGCTCTGACGAACTTGAAGTCCTAAAAACATGGTCATCTCTCCCAATGAACTCATCTCAACTTTCTTCTTCATGATTTCTTCGAACTCGCGGCACAAACCATCATAGGTGGAACCAAAAATAATATCATCAACGTAGATTTGGATGACAATGATATCCTTATCAACGCATTTGATAAACAATGTTTGGTCAATAGTTCCACGTGTATAGTCATGAGCAAGCAGATGCTCTGTAAGAGTAGCGTACCATAGTGAGATGCTTGATGCAACCCGTACAACGCTTTGTCTAATTTATAAGCATAATCTGGCTTGTCAGGATCAGTAAAGCCCGGTGGTTGTGCCACGTAAATTTCTTCTTTCACCTTGTCGTATAGAAACGCAGTCTTGACATCCATTTGATAGACAGTAAAGTCCATATAAGATGCGTACGCCAAGAAGATACATATAGCTTCCAAACATTGTGGTATTGGTGTAGCAGGAACCAAAACATCAGTTGGCAAGTTGGTGACATCAGCTGAAGCAACTCCAGATGCCTCCCCCTCAACCGAGGCACCTGTAGAGGTGTGAGATAGAGAATCCACTGCACAATCGAGGGGAGTAGGCTCGGGAAACAAGGAGGAGCCCAAAACATCAGGAGGAAGGCCTTTATCTACCGTAAGTTGCTCTGGAGGAGAACCTACATCCTCAGGAAGAGTTGGCTGAACAGGCGAAGAGATGGATGTGGCATTAGATGGTGAAGCTGTGGAGGATGGTGAGGCAGTGTCATTGAATCCAGGAGGATCTACACTTAGCTGTTTTAGTGTGTCATTTAGTGCGGTAGCGTCAGCGTCATCATCGGAAGGAATGGGCACCGGTGGAGGGAAAGATGTCGAACTGTCTCCTGCAGAAACATTAGAAGACACATCAAAATGATTAAATAAGGTAGAGTAGTCATATAACAAATCAGGACCAATGCGTTTGTCCTTGGGATTTTCCTCCAGCCAACCCACATTGTAGGTTTCAACCACCATCTTCTTGATCTTGTTATAAACGCGATATGACGTATTTTTAGAATAACCAACCAAAATGCAAGGATCTCCACGTGTTTCGAACTTTCCTTTAGCATCCATGAGCAGGAGTATGCAAGGACATCCAAATTTGCGGAAATGCTTGACCGAAGGTTTGCGACCTTCAACCACTTCATATGGAGTCTTCATGTGGCGTTTGTTGATCAGGGCATGATTCTGAATGTAGCTTGCAGTGTTGATTGCTTCAGCCCAGAAGATGAGAGGTAGCTCGGATTCAACAAGCATAGTTCGTGCCGCCTTGATGAGTGTGCGATTTTTACGTTCGGCTTGCTGTGGGGTTCTGGCTACACTGAACTGTCTGTCAATTCCCTTGGAGGAGCAGAAAGAGTTTAAGGTGAGATTCTTAAACTATGTCCCGTTGTCACACCGAATAGCCTTTACATTCGAATCTGTCTGATTTTCCATAAGCGTGATAAATTGTTTGACTAACTCTGCGGTTTCACTTTTATGTGTAAGAAAGAAAACCCAGGTGAATCCAGCGTAGTCATCAATAATAACCAGACAGTAAGCATTCCCTCTAATGCTATGAATGTCTGTTGGACCGAAGAGATCCATGTGGAGCAGTTCTAAGACGTGATAAGTGGAGGGTATGGCTTTGGTTTTATGTGGCTGACGGTGTTGCTTCCCACGAGCACATGATTCACACTTTTCGATCTGCATAAAGCCACGAACTGGTAGATCTCTGACTAAACCAGCTTTAGCAAGACGATTTAAATTCTTCATGTTTATGTGACCCAGTCTGCAATGCCATAGCATGGCGTCATGTTCGGCTGTCGAAGAAAAAAGGCATGTGAGCTTGTCAGAAGGAGCCTGGTTCATATCAATGACGTATGCGTTTCCTTTTCTTGCAGCTTTTAGTAGAATCCAATCATCTGGAATGATTAAGCCTGGTTTGAGCACATAGAATCCTTTCTTTGTGAAGAGAACATCCAGATGATTGTCGCAGAGTTGAGACACACTCAACAGACTGTGCTTCAATTCTGGTACATAGTTGACATTTTTAAAACTCAGGGCTCCATTGCAAACAGTTCCTCTCATCGTGATTTCCCGGTTTCTCCACCTGCGAAGGAAACGAACCCGCCATCAAAAAACTAAATGTCATTCAATTGCGAGATGTCTCCTGTCATGTGCCTGGAACAGCCGCTATCAATATACCATAACTGAACAAGAGCGCGCCAGAGATGTTCCTGCACATTTCAACAGGTTTAGTTAGAAACGGGAACCCAGGCCATAGAAGATCTGGGTTTGCCGTTTGCATCAACGTAAGTAACCTCACGAAAGATCAAGTTAGTTGAGGATGAGGTTGATGATGCTTTTGATTTATTAGACACGGGGTTATTAGACTGGTTTTTGGCCACTGACTTAGGCCTCCAGGTCGCCGAATCAAACCTCTGCACATTCCTAGGAGTGCTAGAGGGATTCTTGGAAACCGAATGTCTCAAGGGGTTAATATTTTGTTTCTTGGCCAAGTTCCAATCTTGATCAGAAGACTTAGCCACAAATCGAGCCTTATATTGGCGATTAGGCATAGCCTTCTGATGTCTGGAGTACAAAGTATGGAAGGAGGTAAAGGTCCTTTGACAGTTTTGAGCAATGTGCCCAGGAGATCCACAGTTGAAACAGGTCTGCCTCTTCTGGAAGAAAACAGTCCGTTCAGCTTGGGAAATTCTGGGCAACTTGTCGGTCAATTTCTTATTGGTGTTTACTGACGGCTGTTGCACGATCTTTGACTTGGCGGTGTCCTGCGCACAACCATCAGCACACTTGTTAGATTTTTTATTTGAATTACAGGATTTTGAACATGAAGATTGTTTCAAAACAGATGAAACGGGCGACTGCTGAGTTGATTCCTCAATTTGACGAGAGGACTCAGCGGTTGCCTTTGCATTGTTTAAAAACGTTTCTCTGATTTTCTTCTTTTTAGATCTACGTGTTCTTTTCTTTTTCGGCTTATTTTTCAAATCACACTTTGAGACAGATTCTGTAGAGGACACGAGTGACTCAACAGGAACATCATGTTCAGAAATTTTTGCAGATGATGATGGAACTTTGCAATTTTGAGTAATTTTGGATGTCGATTCACTATCAAATTTAAAGGTTGCATTTGAATCAAGTTTAGATTTGTGTTCATCTGCTTTCATTTCTGAATGAGTCCCTTGTATTGGGTCACCCAAATCTTCTAGAATAATGTCACTATTAACATTGACAGAAGCAGTTGGTTGGTCATTGTTGACATTGTCATTCCTATGAAATGCATCAAAAGATGCGGCCTCTGAAGGTGAACATTTGATATCCTTTGCTGAAGTTGAACTCTCAGCATCCTCAGCTGAAGCTGATGAGGCCGAGTCATCTTTTGATGTAGATCCTGCAGCTAAATTTATTTTCTCATCACACAAATTGTCACAGCTATTATCATCATTCAAAACATCAGTATCAGAATTTAAACTATCTAAATGTTCAACACAACCAATACTGTTTGAGCATGTAAATTATTCAGCAAGAAAATGATTTAAAATGTCAAAGGCAGGTTTATAAAAAGCATAATCATCAGTTGAATTGTCTGAATGTATATTCAGACATTCTTCCTCATCATCCTGTGTGATGTCCTCAACTAAAATTTCTTCTGCATATAAATTAGACACATTAGTATCGTTCACAAATTTAGTTTGAGCATCAGAAGATTCCTTTTCATTAGGTGTTGTAGAGGATGTGGAGGGTTCTCGCTCAGGTACTTCTGTCTCCATTTCCACCGTACTCTCAGATGGATGATTACTAGTTTCACTAGGAGGTGGTGTAAAAGCCACAAACATATCATCCTTCTTGAGTTCAGTGGGTTTGGAGAAATTAGGATAATAGGGTGTCCATGATTTAGATAAGTAATCTGACGGTTTACCATACATCATTTTTCAGCATTTTCAATTTCATCCTCAGTTTCAGGCATTCTAGTGTAATTATGATTATATGGTGGAGGTACCCAATTGTACCCAAGACCCTTAGTGAAATTCTTTTGATAATTTAGCTGGAGGTCACATAAGTCCTTGACCAATTTGCTAGAAGTTTCAAATTTCTTAATATTTATTTCATTTTTATGAAGCTTCCCTGTCAAGGAATTCAGCTTGGCTAAGGCTGCTTGAAGTTCTACGTCCTTTTCAGCTAATTTTAGCTTGTAGTTGTAGACCCAACATTGTTGTTGGTTCAAGTCTAGCTTTAGCTGAGCCACATCTTGTTTTTGCGCGTCGACCTTCTCCATAAGAAGCTTGTTCTTATGTTTAAGGGCGATGTTCTGTGACGCAGCTTGTTGATACTCAGCTACAAGAGTTGAGTTGTGGGCGCGCATTTGGGATAATTTAAAACAACAACTATCAGAACAAAGTATTCGATTTACCATTTTCAAAAGATCGGGTGTCTCAGTTGTCAGCGCCATCATGCAGTGGTTGCTGTTCTTGGATAGATTCAAGGTTTCCATTTGAGCTGCAGCATCTGCCCAGTTGAAGCCCTCATGCTGTTGGGCCACAAGTGCTGTGGACTTCCCGACTGAGCTGCCCGATGGACTCGTAGTTGACTTGGAAGGAGAGACGGGAACCAACTGTTTGTCACTGCTCTGTATGTTGGCGACCCTGGATGATACATACCCTGATGGTGTATTCTTGCATTCCCTAGCGAAATGTCCTGGTTCATGACATCGGTAGCACCTGAGTTTGTCCTTTGTGAGACCAGTCTTCAGGTTGTGCAAAGCCAGGGACAGGAGCGCCTGTTTGAGGAACAACACCTTGTTGCACGGTTTGAGGAGTTGCAGGACTGAAAACCACATTCGGATACTGAGCATGGAACTGTGTACGGACTTGAGCCGCTGAGACCGTCGTAGGTTTAGGAGATTGAAACCCGTACACATACTGAGTGTTTTGAGGCGTGACAACAGGACTGTACACCACATTTTATCCACCTGGTGCTTGTGCAGTTCCTTGCAGAGGACTATAAACTAGATTCTGTGACATTAACGCTGTGTTCTGACCTGTCATCCTTGCGGCCATCAGACTACTCTGATGATTGATCTCCCTTTGTTTGTTGTCAATTTCACATGATTTGATAGTAGCTATAATCTCAGTGAGAGTGACGTCGTTCAGATTCTTGACTTTTTTATCATGCCCACGTCTGCATCCCAGCTTTTGGGCAGTGAATTCAACAACTGCCGGTTCATGGCGCTGTTGGTAAGGGTGATTTCAGCTGAAATCATCTGGGAAACCAGTTTGACATAGTGGCGTATCTGATTCTCGATGGTTTCCCCATATATGTGATTGAATGAGCTGATTGCTGATTCAGCTGGTTCACCCTGCTTGCTTTCATGTCAGCGTTGCCTTCGTAGAGATTTTGCAACTCACTCTAAACCTCTTTAGCATTTTTACAATTTCTGACCGCAATAGAGATATCGGGTCCTAGAGCCATGGTTAGTGTTGCTGAAGCCTTCTCATCTTCCTCTATGATTTTAACGTCTTCTGGAGTCCATAAGTGCATAGGCTTGGGAATTTTTGTTTTGGGATCTTGCTCTGTGCTATACACTATGGTTCTTGTACCATTCATGATGCATCTCCACACACCGGGCTCCTTTGCCTTGCAATATTGTTCGAAGCGGAACTTCCACTCATAATATTCATCGCCATATAACAAACACGGCACTTTGGTGGAAGTGCCAATCACCTGATCCAGCTCTAGGTGGAGGGCCAAAGTTTGTGATTACAGGGCTGCTAGTGTGGCATTGGTCAGGTCCTGTGCGGTCATGAATCCATCCATTTAATTAATTAGAATTTACCAAATATGATTTAAAATGTAATTAATTTAAGTGACACAGATGAACAGTGTCCAATCCGAAACAGTCAAATCTGCAGTCAAAACGATCAACTCGGAATGTTTTTTCGAAATCGTAATCCGGAAGTCAACGATGGTCAAACTGGATGAGATGTCCGAAATAAGCAATCCGAAATTAAGAATCCGAAATGAGGAATCCGGATTTAAGAATCATATTTGAAGATCCGAAGAGAAAAGTCCGAGATGAAATCCGAAACAAAACCTGAAAAGCGGATCCGAAATAGAGTCCGAGAAGCAGATTCCGAGTAAGATCCGAAATGCAGAATCCGAAACTAACAATCCGAAATGCCTTGCTTATCTCCTACAAATCCGGAACAGTAACCAATCCGTAACAGTGTCTCCGCCTTTTATGTAACAGAATTCCAGAATTCAAGGAATTCAAAATCAGCAACAGTAACTCGGATCACAATCTAGAATAAAACAACAGTCCGGGATCAATCCGGAATGGACGATCTCCTTCGTGTTCTTCGGAATCCGGAACAGTATCAAATCCGAATTATGAAGACATGCTTCGTGTTCTTCGGGATCTGGAACAGTAACCAATCCGAGATCTGCAGAGCTTCTTCGAGTTCTTCGGAACAGTACCTCCGTCGATGAATAGTGATTCGGAATGTGAGAAAATCGATCCGAACAGCAGCAACCAACTTCAAAACTTCTTCAAACAGCAATACCCGCAGACTGTATTTGAACAGGAGGCTCTGATACCAACTGTAAGTCCCGTATAACGGATCAAACAGGTATCGCTATCCTAATCAATCGCGAAAATAATGATCAGGATGAAGAACAACTTGAATAACTTGAATATAATAACTTGCATACACCAGAGGATGTCAGATACAAGTTTAGTAAACCAACTCTCTAACCCCTCACAAGTGCCCTAACCCCTCTATTTATAGGCATAACAAAGCCCAAATATACAACCCTAGGCCCACTTGGCACTAGGAAGCCCAAACTCCCCAAAAGCAACCCAAAAGCCCAATAACAACATAAATGAATAAACCTTTAAGCTCCAAGCCCAACAATTTATTAAGGGATTTAGTGTTATTACTAAACCCTTATGTAATTTATTACTGAAAGATGTTCCATTTGATTTTACTGATGAATGTTTGCAAGCCTTTAATGTTTTGAAGGAACAGTTGGTGAAGGCCCCTATCTTGCAGCCACCGGATTGGTCAAAGCCATTTGAAATTATGTGCGACGCCAGCGATACAACTATTGGAGCGGTTTTGGGGCAAAGGGTTGGTAAAAAGTTGGTGGCGATCTATTATGCAAGTAAAACTCTGTCCGAGGCGCATCTGAATTACACCACAACCGAGAAAGAATTATTAGCGGTGGTGTATGCCTTGGACAAGTTCCGGTCATATATTTAGGGGAGCAAAGTGGTGGTTTATTCTGATCATAGCGCAGTGCGGTATTTAATGGAGAAGAAGGATGCTAAACCTCGGTTGTTCGATGGGTACTTTTGTTGCAAGAATTCGACTTGGAAATTCGAGACAAAAAGGGAAGTGAAAATGTGGTGGCGGACAACTTGTCTCGGATTCCAATTGAAGGGGCTGATGATTTAAGTGAGATTAATGAACGGTTTCCTGATGAACAGTTGCTCGCTGTCTCTACTTCTACGGCTCCATGGTACGCACATTATGTAAACTATTTGGCCACGAGTGCTATTCCCGGACATTGGACAAAGAGAAAACGACAACAGTTGAAGGCACAAGTTAAACAGTACATTTAGGACGAACCGGACTTGTTCAAAATTGGGCCTGATCAAGTAATTAGAAGGTATGTTCCGGAAACGAAGGTGGCCGAAATCTTAACCCATGCTCACTCCTCCGCTTGTGGGGGACACTTTAGCGGTCATAAGACGGGGTACCTGGTGCTCACGTGCGGGTTCTATTGGCCCACAATTTTTAAAGACGCATGTGAGTTTGCCCGGAAATGTCTGAATTGCCAGAAGATGGGGACTATTTCAAAGAAGGACGAAATGCCCATGCAACCTATCTTGGTGGTAGAAATCTTTGATGTGTGGGGAATAGACTTCATGGGGCCGTTTCCAAGTTCAAATGGGTTTTTGTATATATTGGTGGTCGTGGACTATGTTTCGAAGTGGATTGAAGCCATACCGACGCGGACTAACAATCATTCGGTTGTATGCAAGTTTGTGCAATCAAATATCTTTGCTCATTTTGTAATTCCACGTGTTATAATCAGTGATGGTGGTTCACATTTCAAGAATTTTAATTTTGGGAAATTATTTAAGAGATACAATGTGAACCACCGAGTTGCCACACCATATCATCCACAAACCAGTGGACAGGTCGAAGTGTCTAACTGTCAAATTAAAGAAATTTTAATGAAAACGGTGCGAACAGACAGAAAGGATTGGTCAAGTAAATTTGATGATGCGTTGTGGGCATACCGAACGGCCTACAAGACTCCTATTGGTACAACTCCTTATCGGATGGTGTTTGGGAAGGGGTGCCATTTACCAATAGAGTTGGCGCATAGGGCGCATTGGGCCATCAAGACGGTAAACGCCGATTATGATGAAGTGGGGAAGATCTGCTAACTTCAATTGAGTGAGATCAAAGAAATTCGAGATGAAGCATATGAGTGTGCAGCTGCATACAAGGATAAACTCAAGAAGGTTCACGATGCAAAGATTCGAAAGCGAAATTTGAAACGGGTCAAAAGGTATGGTTGTTCAATTCTAAATTTAAGATGTTCGCGGGCAAATTAAAAAGCAAGTGGATGGGCCCATATGTTATTATACGTGTGGGAAGGTTTGGAGATGTAGATATCGTCGATGAACGGACCAACAAGAAGCAAACGGTGAATGGGCATCGGCTCAAACCGTACTTGGAGCGGAATGATATTAAGCATCTTGAACTTGATAAAGTGGGCTACATCTTACGGCCCTTGGATGAGAATTAAATGCAAAAGGCCCAGGTTTGGTAATGTAAAATACTTTGTTGTTGTTTTTGTGTTTAGTTTGTTTCGAGTCCTTATCCGTACTTGTTGATTTGTGTTTGAAAAAAGTGTGGGGAAGTTTTTCGAAACTTCTCATACACAATGTTGAGGACAACACGGATTTTTCAAGGGGGTGGTAGATTAAAATAGGTAAATTGTGCTTTGTTAGTTTTTATATATAAAAATTTTTTGAAAAATGCTCAGTACCCACCGTAGCTTACGGTTCCCACCAAAAGCTACGGTGGGTCCAAAATCCATTACGGTGCCAAGGATCTGTCTTACGGTCCATTTTTAAAACCCTGGCCACCGTAGCTTACAGTGACCACCATAGCTTACGGTGGCCCCTGGGCGTAAGGGGGGTCCGCAAAACAGGGTTTTAACACGGGAATTATTCCAATCCAACCATTTTCTGCACAATTTTCAGCCACAACTTCTTCTCCTCTTCTCCTTCATTAACCTTCAAGAACACCCACTTTCACCTACACAAACCCTTCAATTTCTAACCAAATCAAGTGATTTTTGGGTCTATTTTGGCTAAATTTTTCAAGAATTTCGATTGTGTGCTTGCATTTGGTCAAATCCATCGTTTGGGGGATCAAAGTGGAACTTTTTTATCCGAAATTTTTTTAGGGTTCTTGTTGATCTTCAAGTTTTTTAGGGTTCTTCCTTTTCTACAAGCCAAGGTATGTAATTTCTTACATTATTATCATTGTTTTGTAGGATTGTAAGTACTAGATTAACATGAACCCATGCTTGCTTACAGTTGACTATTTTGAGAAGAACTTGATTGGGTTTTGAATGATTATGGTTATGGAAGTTAGTTTTGTGATGAAAATATGATTTGAGCAAAATTTTACTAATGTTGGGAGAATGTTGTTCGAATTTTTGCATATGATGAAGTAACGTTTTGACTAGTTTCCATGACTATAGTAATAAGCAAGTGTGGGGATAATGTGGGTTTTGAGAAGATGAATAATATGTGTTTGTCATGTCTATGCTTTGAAGAGTTGTAATGGGGCGAAAAGGAAAAGAAAAAGTGGCTTCTTCAAGTAACCCGGCTCCAAGAAGAAGACGGTTAGTAATACAGGGTGGTAGTGATGAAGACACGGAAGAAGATGTGACTGACTGAGGGCCAAAGCCACGATGGACATCCGGTCCATTTCATGATCAGCCAGAAGAGTGGCAAGCTGAATTATTCAATGATCAGATCAACATATTGGCACAAAGAAAGGAGGTGTTCATTTGTGAGAAGGGGGTTAGGGAGGTTGATTTTGGTCCATTTGGGATTACAGATAAATTCTGGGCATTAGGATGGGAGGCGGCTCTGAAGTGCTACGATTATGAAGGCACCAATTTGTATGATACTGAAATTCAGGAGTGGATGGCCACTCTTAAGTGTCCTTCGTACAGGGGTGGAGCGTCAAAGATTAGATTGATTGGCACTGTGAATGGCATCGAGGTAGAGATGTCCTTTGATTCTTTAAGGTGGGTTGCGAAATTTGATAGTAAGCCGGTTAATCAGTATATGCTTCCAAGATTGGAAGACCTCTATTTCGAACCCAAAAGCATCCGCGTTGGAATACCATGTTGGATTACTTGTTCTTACCGGGTACTACTCATGGGAAGCTATATCGGAAGAATCTAAGGATTGAGGGGAAGTTAATGTTAGCCATTTGCATGCAGAATGTTATCCCGAGGCGGGGTGACAAAACAGAAGTTTGACGGCCAGAAGTGCAGGTGCTCTATACCTTGTTGAATGGGGGTCCCATGTTTCCGGTCCGCTTTCTGGTTATGAACAATGTATGGATCAGTAGCAACAGCGATTAGCGGAAAATCATTCCGCATTGTCGCCTCATCACTGCTCTCTTGAAAATGTATAGGGCAATCGGTGCAGATGATAAGGGATCCTATAAAAAATTCAAGTCGTTTGACATCCGACAGTTAGGATCTGGGTTGAAGTATACAGAGTCTGAGAGATATCATAAGTTGAAAAGCGAGGGTCAACAATGGAGAGTTCTGAAGGCTGGCGCGCGACCACTTCGACCGGGTGAAGAAGATGAGCCAGAAAGCGAGGAAGAGGGCCCAAGTGGGGATGAGGACTACATGGATGACCCACATGTTGCCTCAATGAATGTTGAGTAAGGGGGTTCGAGCAGTATTCCAACCGGAGGTTTCTTTGACTTTTCGAGATATCCATCTGAGCCGAATTGGGCTCACGAAGGTACAATGCAAGAAGTAATCGAGAGTCAGAGGCCTTTTGTGTTCGATAGCTGGAGTGGGGCTGAGCGGACATTTTTTGATCATCAGACATTCATGGGCACAAGCATGGAACGTGCATTGAGGCACAATTTTGATAGACAAGAATCTTGGAACCGTGCTCATGCTTACGCCTTTGAGCAGGAGATTAATAATCGATATTTGGATGATCAGAACCCTAGGATGCATGATGATTGGCATGCAGGGCGTCCGGTGGTTGTAGACCCACCCCCAGTTGATTACTCGACCTTGCCACCCTATGACGGTAGTGTTTCTTACCCAACACCACCGATGCATCATTCTCAGTGGATGGACCCTCGGCATGGGCAGTAGCAGCAGAGCTCCGGGCAACAACAAGAAGAATGAGGAAGTGGCGTGTTTGCATTCAACGAATTTTTAGAGATGGTGACTTCCATCTTCGGACCCCCTCAGCCGTGCTACTATTGATCAGGTTCTGTTCTTCCTTTGTACAGTAGTGTAGCTTTATTTTGTTGCATTTTGTTTATGGTTGGGAAGGTCGGGGGTGTAACATGGTTGATCGTTGTGCTAGGTTCATGGTTTGGGGTTGAGTTTTGATATATAAATAAAAAAATATTGGGATTTGAGTTTTTGACCGAATAGGTGATTTTAGAAATAACTCGAGTGATCTTTCCCTCAAAGCCATACATTGGGGACAATGTATCCCAAGTGTGGGGATGGGGGAAATTTTTGGGATTTTGAAAATTTTTGTGAACCGAACTAAACAGTTGCCAAAGTTTGAATGTATTACCATATTATGCATGACACATCGGTATCCAATTCTATTCCTTTCTTTCTTGGTGAGGATTGAGCCACATAGATGTAATTGAGAAATTTAATGTTTTTCGTTTGAGTGAGTGGCGGTGTGTATATTGTGTTAATAGAACTTGGATAATAATGTTTGGTCAAAACCTAAATTTATATGTTTGTGAAGATGATGAGGGCATTTAGGTAGCCTCGTCTGGATGTGTGTTGAGTGTGGGTTTGGGGGGTTGGACCTCATAAGTTACAAATATGAGCTTGGTAGTGAGCAGGACAGGGGTTTGGACATTAGTAGCCCAATTTGAGCTTGTTGCCTTTCAATTGTTACCCAAACCTATGTCCTACAAAATTCTAACTTTTAATCGACCCGGTTTAGATAGTTTGTTCTTGTTATGTTGTATTCTTTCTTTCAATAGTTGCAATGCAATGGTTGCTATCTTGATGCAATTTGTTGGTTGAAAAGAGAGAGAGAGAGAGAAGAAAAAAAAGAAACAAAAGAGGTTAGTTGTACAAATAGAGTTAGTTATTTTTGTTAATTGTAATAATAAGTCGGGTCGGTTAAGCAAGCTACATGAATATTTTCCCCCATTTCTCACCTTTGCACATAGCTTCGTTACAACCCAAAAGTCCTTTTGATTCATAAGCATGTTAGACAATTGGTAGGTGAAGACTTGATTATTATCCAAGCTTATTGTCGCACATTTGCATATTTGCATTAAGTGATCTAGCACAATCTGGCTAGTATTATTTTGTCGCCGAGAAAAGAGTATAGTGAGGGGTGTGTTATGCAATATGAAGGTAAAGTTGATAATGACAAATATTCCACGCTTTAAACGTTTAATTGTTACGATTTGATGTCTACGGTGCGTATGCCTTTGCAGGTACTGAAGAGCATAACGAAGGAACTTTAACGTGCTTTTTCGGGGAATTGCAAGTGACTAATTGAGGCTTTGGACTTGAGAGATTGAAGAAGGACAAAATTGGAAGATTCTGCTGACCACCATAAGCTACGGTGGCCACCGTAGCTTACGGTGGAGTCCACCCTTAAAAGCCACCGTAAGACAGTGGCTTGCCACCGTAAGGAAATCTTGCCCACCGTATTATGGAGCCTTTTCACATATCCAATCATTGGTGACGAACTTCAGAGCGAAAATGGGCGAATTTGAGTGTTTCATTGATTCAAAACAAGTTCTAAATATTATTTTGGTGTTATCGATTCGTATGAACAAAACATTGGAAGTATGTTTGATTGCGAGAACATGAGAGGCTAGAATTCTTGGTGATCATCTTGTGTAAGGTTCGGTAAACAATTGTGTTTCGATTTTATTTTCTAGAATAATTGCTATGTTATGGTGGTTATGGTGTTGATTGATTGTTTGTAATTGTTGGTTGATATTTTGCTCATTGCATATCTCGTACGTTCTTGGTGTCGTTGACAATCAAGATATCACGAGAAGGTTTACGGGTTGGGTATTAATCAATTGGTCATCGGGAAACGACCTCGCACTGTAGTCCGAGTACTTTGTTCCCTTTTTATCACAAATAGCTAATAAAACACGAGTCATGTCTATGTGACTCTTTCTAGTAAAATTGAAACACATCCGTTTTGAACCGGAAACCCAAGATGATCATTCCCTTATTAATCTGTTAACAAACCAATTTTTGAATTGTTAAGTAGTTAAAGTCTAAATCCATCATCAAAATCTGAAATTAAATTATTGCAAATTAGGTAATTAGTTATAGTAGCACAACCGTTTTGATAGCACTAGTTCCACAATTCCTTGTGTTCGATACTCACTTACCGCTAGCTAGTAGCAGTATTGGGATTAAATTTGCGTGAAACAAAGACATCACGTCACCCTCCATCACTTCAGGCTCGGCGGTCTCAACCTCCACTTGCACCTCCGCCGCCCTGACACTTGGCTCCCCACCCTGTGCACTTGACGCTTGCGTCGTTTCAACCACAGGTGGGGGCATTTGAATCTCAACGGGCACGACCGGAATGGTGGGAGCAACATAAACTTTTTCACTTCCCCCTACAAGATGACAAACAGTTAGACGTGTACAATAGGAAGGAAAGTGGTGTAAAACACAAGTTAAAAGGTGTTTACCTAGGGAAAGTATGCGTACAGACTCCCGCGCTTCCCTATAATCCTCCGCGCAGCCCCCCAAAAAGGCTTCCTCTTATGTTTGAGGGGCTCCGGGCTGGACTCGACCTCCACCGGGTCGTCCGGGTTGGCAGCCGGAACCTCCAAGGGCTCCGGCTTTGATTTCCTCATACCTACAGGCGCAAGACCCTCCAAGGAATCAGAGACTACTACATAGTCATTCCAAGTGTCTGGCACAGAACACATACCTTTGGCCGGGTCTGCCCAGGGCTAAGCCACCTTTTTCTCTGCCACCGCGCTGGGCCCCGCGCGCCTTTTTTTTTTAGGATCTGGGCCAATGCCTAAGTTCTTTAATGCGTCTACACAACGACGCAACAAAATAAGTGATCAGCAAAGATATAAAGAAATCAAAATATGAAGACTTACCAGTCTCAGGCGCGGGGGCCAACAAATTCTCATTCGTGGAAAGCTCAAAGTCCCCCAGGATTTGCGCGTACCATGTTGGCTCCTCCGGGCCAAGGGCGATATTCTCAATCCACCCCTACTCCTGTTGGAATACCACAACATACAACGCCACCCCTGCAAGAAAGCACACACAGTTAGTCTTCACACAAGGAGGAATCAAGATGTAATGAAAAAATGACAAACGTACATACTTTTCTCACCCTCCATATATACGGGCCTCTCCCGGCGGTTGCGTTTCTACACCAAACTCATACCCGTCGCCACCAACGCCCTCTCCGGCAGTTGGACCGCCGGGATATCCTTCAAGTCCTTATACCAGGACTACGCCATTGCTTTAGGGTGGTCTCAACAGCAAGATCCTCCACCCCCGGAAGTGCATCCGGAGGGGAATAACACCAGCCTTCACATAAAAAAATATTGTCTTCCAATCATGGAAAGACTTGGGGGGAGAGAGTAAAATCTTCTTCACTTGGATGCGATGTTGAAAAGAATAAAACCCCATGGAATAGTATAGTTGATAAAAAGCCCTAAACCGGTCAACGGTTAGGGTAATACCCGTCGACCTACATAAAAACTCAAATGTTTTATTCTCAACATCCCCATTAGATTGAGTTGGGAGATGTGGAAAAGGTAAAACCCAAAATTTCAAGAAAAAATTTTGTTGCCGGTAACTGGAAGTTACATCGGCGAAAAAATCAAAAAATAGTGTAATAACCGACTGGAGCGTCGACAGAAGTATCACCCTCCGTCGGAAACCGGGCGTCCCAGTCCCTACGGAATCGGTAGCCGGAAACCAAGCATTGGAAACTGGCCTGATTCCATTTCAGCGCCGGTAAGGAGGTCGAAGCCTCCGCTGTAAACACGCTTTCCGGACCCCTGGTCGCCATGAAAATCACAGAAGAAAAGAAGAGTTGAAAACAAGAAAGCAAGAACACAAGAACTTAGAGATGAATTCAGAGAATTTGAAAGAAAAAGTTCGAAGGAGTGAATGGAAACCATAGACGGTTCCCCTATTTATACACATCGCATTTAATGCGATGCGGGACTGTGAAGCACGTAAACCAATCCGCGCAGGACGTGTGGTAGGAAAGTGACAACTGACAATTGTCACGCGCGTGTGACCGGCACCCTCTCTGCCAATTCATTAATGAAAGTGAGGCTGCACTGTTGACAGCATGCAACAACTGTCAAACGCCACTTCTAGAGCACCCTTTTTCTAAACAACTCGCCTGCAACATCAGCATGAGAAGATTCAAATTTCAAAGACCTCATTATGAGCAAGGGTTTCCCTCACACAAAGGTTTTCGCCAACCCTTCTTGATTTTTTGCCGTTGAAATAAGCGCGCATACAAGAATTCTTTTAGTCCAGCACTCCACTTACTTGCCAACATGTGCATAGGAGCAGAACTGGACTAAGGGGACTTGGAGAGGTATGATCCCAAAAACTTTGCGCCTACGCAAGGAACCATACCCTCAATAACAACAAACCACATGAATAACCTTGCGCAATGCGCAACGGTGCGCCATTCTTGAAACAAGCAGGTCACACAACGAGTCTTGCGCACACTGTGCAACGGCAAGTTAGACCGATACTAGCAGGTCACACATCGAGTCTTGCGCACACTGTGCAACGGCAAGCTAGACCAATACTAGCAGGTCGCACAATGAACCTTGCGTACATGGCGCAACGGCAAGTTAGACCTAGAAGCGCAGGCCCCTCGACCCTGCACGAATCAAACAACCCTCTAGCCACGACGTCCTAAAACCTTGCACAAGGACAAGACCAACATGAGAGCAACTCATAGTCTTGAGAACAAAAAGACTTAATCCCTGCAACTCTGTGGTGGCCAGAAAGCACTGAAAAATCCACGTAGAAGGGAGAAGCGCAAAGAAGCGTTAACAACATACAAGGGTACAAAGTGGCGGAGCTGTGAACCAATAGCCGCTCGGCAGGTTGTGTCAGACTGCGTCGTATGAACACTAATGCAGAGGACAGTCTGTACACCAACCAAACTCACGCCAGCGACTGTCACACATTCTCCACTTTCGGCTGATGACAGGTCTGACACTAGGGACAACTGCCATGACACGTGGCTCCACTCAACACCCGACAAAGTACTCCTCCTACCAGTGATTATTAATGATCGATGTAGAGGAGACAGAAAGGATATCCCTGGTCATCTGGGCCGGGCCCAAGGCCCACCAGCCCATCTCCTAAACACACCTATCTTCGGCTATAAAATAAGGGCGACACCACAAGGTAAAACACATTCTCTCTATCCCTATCAGTAATTACTACTTACTTGCTTATTACCTTGGAATCACCATATACATATTCTCACGCCGGAGTGTGGTCACCGAGAAACCCCCCTCTTCTCCCATGACGAGGCTAACGGCGTTGCTAGTTTTGTAGATTAGCTTGAAGTGAGATCACCCAGAAGAATGAACGAGAGACAACCTTTCATACAGAAATATTAGGCTGTAACTAAGATATCTCTGGATACCTCTCGGTTCAGCCAGTGTTTCTTCAATGTCAAACCCTAGAAACTTAAAAATCCTACACTAGGGTAAAACCCAAAGAGATAGCCGCTCATGGTGAACGGAACTTGATCAACGCTTGATGAGAGCTCGAACATTGACATCTTGAAGCTTGGTGATGGTGATGAATGATGGTTAGGGTTTAGGGTTGATGATGATGGTGAATGGATTGAAGGATTGATGATGATGATGATGATGATGATGATGATGATGGTAGGGAATTAGGGTTAGGATCGAAGGTGATGGATTGGATGATTGGTGTGAAAGAATGATGAAGATGGATGAGTTCTTGGCTCCAAGAAGGTGTTTCAAACTCACAAAACTCGTAAATCCCTTCTAGTGACCCCCAAAATTGGGTTTAAACTCGTTCAAAACGCAAAACAAACAAAATTCAGTGATAGCACTTTCTGGAAGGCGTCGACGACTGCCTAACAGGGCGTTGGTGACGACCTAACAGGGCGTTGACGACGCCCTCTAGATTTTCCGTTTTCTGCCAACGCCTTAATATGTTGTTTACGCGAGTTCCTGGCCGACGCAAATAACCAAGGGGTGTCGGTGACGCTAAGCCCAACTCTGGGTTTCTGTTTTCTCCAATTCCCGGTTGACCGTTCGCTCCCCGATGCTCCGTAAAGCTCCCGTAAAATCTCCTTAAACTCCGTTAGACCTGCAAAACACAATTCTAATCAAAAGTAGGCCATTCGAAATTGAAAACTCCTAAAAAGGATCAATTAATTTCAAGTCTAAAACATGAAGCAACTATTCACAATGCACAGATTGGGCCATTTGAGATTGAATCTACCATAGTGAATTGGCAAAAATGGGTTGAGTCATGCAAAGGGTTTGAGATTTTGTTAAACCACTAGACACAAAGTAATGTCAAATTTGGCCTAGGATACAATCGGACACAAAGACCAAGTGATTACACCCCTAAAACTCAAAGTGAAACTGAGTCTATCTCCTTAAAGGAGTTTGTAAGTACAAATTTGGGTTCCTCACACAAAATTCCTGATCAACACAATTCCAAATGGTCTAATGAGACATATGTTGATAAAGGATTCAAGCCAATGACCTTTGTGACTTCAGGAGGGAAAATAGCACCAACCACCATCCCTCCAGGAGTTTCATCTAAAATTGTTGGCCCTAGACAAAAATCTAAAGCCAAATCAATGACTGGCTAAAAAGGGGCAAAATCACAAAAGGCAACTTGTTCTGCTTTGTTTGTGTAAGAAAAAATCACCACACAGAAGAATGCCACATGGTCATTGCTTCAAGAAAAGCCAATATTATATCCATGTAGTGATCCAGCTATTGTAAATCAATAGGTTCCTTTGAAGTATATAACATAGTTGAAACTGAAGTCACAAGGGCCTTGAACCATAGGAACCTCACTAGGCCAGTTCAAGTTACCGATGCCCCACCTGCCAACAAATGGCCAAAATAGAAAGTTAACAAATCTACCCCTCATCAGTACAAGCACAGGACCTCCAATCAAAGAGTTGAATTAAAGGCAATGGTAGATAACCAAAAAAACTGATGAGGATGGTACAGAAGTTGTCAATGAGTCAAAGTAGTGGTCAAAATGACCAGTTAAGCTTTGATGGAAGTAGGCCTGCAAGCTCACAAGCCTGGGTTCCAAAATCACATAATTGATAAGTCTATTTCAAAATAAAATAAAAAATGTTCACAAGCCTGGGTTCCAAAATCACATAATTGATAAGTCTATTTCAAAATAAAATAAAAAATGTGTTTTATAAAACTGAAAATTTTAAAAAAGTTGAGAAAACTGTTGGGACATTCTAGTAGTTTCCTAAAATCTATAAATTTCTCCTAATCGTTACAGAAATCCTATAAATACTCTCTCAGAGATATGGATCACTTTTACCACCCTCAAATTCGTCTGTTGATCAATTGCAAACACTTTCTCTTAATCTTACTCTCTGAGCTCTGATCTTCAACTGATCATGGCTGACCTTGCCTTCTATCTAGCGCATAACCTTTTTCCTTATCTTACCAATGAGAATGATCACCCTCAATACCATAACATCATAGATCTTATTGTAAAGTCTCCTTTCCACCATGCACTCACAGTTAACCCACCAATTTATAAAACCACCCTTGTCTAGTTCTAGTCTACTGCAAAACTAACACAAAATAACAAAGGGAAAGCGCTGGCTATCACCGCCACAGTGGGAAAGAAAGCTATTTCAATCACCCCAGAAGTACTTAGAATGAAACTCAAACTTGGAGATGCTGATGAGGTTGAAAAACTATTTAAAACTGTGATGAATGTAGAGTTTATTGAGCAGGGATACTTGGTTCAACAAAATATGCCACATATGAGAAGAAACACTATTCTACTTGTCTCATATATATATATATATTCCACACTCTCATGCAGTATCCCTCAGGTAAATCAGGTACACGGAATGAAGTTCCTCAGTTAACTCAAAACATTGCTTATTCAATTTTGACTGAATATGTTTTTAAACTAAATGGTACCCTATATTGATATTGAAAGAAATCATTATGTCTTAAGTCAAGATGGGTATAGAATTCCTTTGAACCTAAAAACAATTAATCGCAAGGAAATAAGACACAAAAGACATAGAAAATCGGATTTCAGACATGAAAACTCAACTACACAATAATTGCTTTCTAAACTTAAAACCCCAATCTTTCTGTTTTGAAAACTCAAAAGATCGATTAGTCCTTTTGCTTTAGTTTCAATTCTTTAAGAACATGACAGAAGAGAGAGAGTCAAATCATATTTTTAAAGAAGTTTGTGCAAATGTCACCTCCACAACAAAATTTTTGAGGTACCCATGCTCATCATGGCAATATTATAACAAGAATTGCCTGATGAAGTCTACAAAAGAGGCCAAGTTCTTCCCATAAATCTCTTTTGGCTCAAACCTTTACAAGAATGGGAATTAAAAAGGAAGCTAAGCCAGTGCAGGACACTGATCCTGCATAGCTAATAGTTGAGGTACGAAAATCTCCTAAGCCCACTACTCCTGCTGACCAAGGGGAGAAACCCATCCCTTAGGAACCCACAACCAAATTCACCAAAAAGAGGAAGAAGTCTTCTGCAAAGGAGTCTTCTGATACGTGGTTGAAAACCGGTGTTGTAGTATGTTTAAGCTTATGTTTTTACATAACTTTTGGTTTTGAATAGCCTACTTTTAATTGGAATTGTGTTTTGCAGGTCTAGTGGAGTTTAAGGAGCTATTTGGGAGCTATACGGAGCACCGGGATGAAAAATGGATCAACCGGGAGTGCGAAATTAGAAAAACAGAAAACAAGAAATGGAGAGGCCATTAGCAACACCCCCCAGATACACCCGTTGGGAGAAATTGATCATAGGTAGTAGAATTGGCCGTCGGAGAAAATCAGAAGATCCAAGTGCCGTCGGCGACACCCAAGGAAGCCGTTGGTGACACCCCTCCTGTATGCCAGTCGCGAATTTTATGTTTTGAATCATTGGGATGGGTATAAGACTTGTTTTTTATGGAGTTTTTAGGAGGAGTTACGTATTTTCTTGAGTTTGAAACCTCTCTTAGAGCCAAGAACATCATCCACCTCAATTCCAATCCATCCAATCAATCCATCATCATCCGAATTCATTATCCACCTTAATTTCCTAACCCGAATCATCATCTCACCAGTCCATTCCCCATAATCATCATAACCCTAACCTTCATCATACTCCTCTTCAAGGCTTCAAGATGTTCAAAACCAAGAGTTCATCATCTGGTGATCAAGTTCCGTTCATCATGAGCGGCTAATCTCTTAGGGTTTCACCCCGGTGTAGGTTTTTGTATGTTTCTAGGGTTTGACATTGTTTTGAATTTTGATTTGTGACAAGTTGTAATTTGATTTTGAAACCTAAGATAATTGTCTTGCATTTGTATCGTATTCGTAAATTATCGAGTGAAGATTAAATTTGACTTTGCGAAATGTTTATGTGCAATTATGCCTTGTCTAGGTTAGAGTTTACATGTTCTTGGTAACGAAGTGGATTGCGGTCCGTCGTTTATGACGTCGATAGCTCTCGGCACCTAAGCCACGTGACACTAAATTCATTGGTCACTTATACAATTGAATTGAATCTAAAACGTGTAGAAACCCTAGGACATCAATTTCCAAACCGGGTTTGAACCTTGTTCTCAAATATTGTTTAAAATCATTGCTAGCAAGGGAGCTCCAAAATGCCTTTAAACACGTTCTTGAACCCATGTTCCAAAGCTATCTCAACAAATTTGATGCTAAAGCATTTGGTACTTCTGCCACTAGACTCTGGTTACATAATTATCTCATTAAACAAGAAACTGCTGATCCCAAAAAGGTGGTGAAAGTTGAAAAGACAAATACCATAAACGATGGAACTGCAATTTCCAAGAAAATAGCTGAAGAGGCAAGGGCCATTGCTAAGGTTGAGAAGCAAAAAGGGCCAAATGTTGGAGATGTTAATCTGATCGAAAGAATTAAAAAGGGATCAAAGAGGGTTAAGTGTTGCTTTGGTGAAATGGAATATTGAGGAATAAGGAGCTGAAGAAAAAGCTGACAGGTAAAATGTTAAGATCACCAAAACATTCAAAATCGACATGAGGCCACAAACAATCATTCAAAAGGCCAAAACACTTGCAAAGCTGGATGCAAAGAAAAGGCAAAATCCTTAAGCTCAACCATCAACAGTTTTAACTACCTAAGGTCAAACAACTAGAGTGAAAACTCAAACAGATAGACCATGCAAAACTGCTGGTTCTCAACATCAACCACCCACTACAGGATTCTCATATTCAAAAGCACAGCCTGGTACAAAATTAGTTGTTGCTGAAACTACTGGTAGATAACTTGGCACAAAACCAATAGATGTCACAAAATCAACAGTTCAAAATAAACCAGTTGTTCAAAGTAAACAAACACTTCTAGAATAACTAACTATGCAAGTTTCTAGGAAAAGGAAGTTGATCTTGTAGGATGATCCAGAAGATACTCCATCATCAACACCACCCTCAACTTCCATAACAACAACTCTAGTTTCAACAATTACAATTACTAAAAGATTTAAAGCTAATCGAGCAGTTCCTGAAACAACTGATGACCATCCTCCTTCTCCAAGGTTCATTTTGTCATTACAAGAGCTGCCATTCTTTAAAATCGATAACAGTCTCACTATTTGGAAAATGTGAAAAGAATGGAAGAAGAGGCTATCCAAGAATTCACTACAAATCAAAACAAGATTACCTACAGAAAAGCACAATACATAATGGAGAAAAGAATGAAGGAAGTCACGGTATATGAGCAACATATGTTCTAGGAATCTCAAAAGCTTTCCCAAATCCCACCATTAAAAAATCTCCTTGTTGCAAAAATCTCAAAACAAGAAAGCATTGAATGGCCGAAGAAGAATGTACCCTACCCAGTTAAGAATGTTTACATCTTCCAAAACTGAGATGCCCAAAACCTACTAGCTAAGGTTGCAAGGGTAAAGAAGATGCTGCCTGATCCAAGCATTAAAGTCACACCTCCAAATTGGAAGCTTGGAAGTAAAAGAAAGCCAACTCTAAAAGAGGTTGCAAAGACCTTTAAAATGAAGCAGGAGCTAATACATGTTAATTGGGCTCCTAAAAGCTCAATCTCAAGGTGGGAGGATTCAATAGTTTCAAAAGAATATATGGATTATCTCAGTGTTAGAAAGAGAAATCCTGAAAAATTCCCACCACCATTGTCTTGGGAGAACACAGGGATCTACCTTGTTCAAAAGAAGAAGGAGACAACTGTTGTTCTATTCAATCCCCAAGAGATCATCTCATACAATTAAAAAATCATGAAGAACTATATGAGCAATCTTAACGAGAAACATGGTTATGCCAGATGGATTGTAGTTTTAGATAAAGAAGGAAAGACTTTGTTGGTAAGTTGCATGCCTGAAACTACTCATGTGTTTATAAACCAAAACTAATCTGCAGGCACTTACGCAATTGCTTTGGAAGAATCTCCAAAGGTAGATCTACATGATCTTACACATCAATCAATGGCAGCCTTCTAGGCCAGATTCACCTCTACCCACTGATATCTTATGCTTACCTCCAATCCTCCCTAACATAAGGATTGTGAAATGGAAAACAATGAAGAAATCTAATGATGTGGAGATCTTTAGAGAAGGTGGGTCTAGAATCTAGTTGGATGGGTCTGGTGTCTAAATTCTTAGCCTGGATGACATTAAAGTCATTGCTGGTCTTGCAATGGAAAAGAATGAAGATGATGTTCAAGTAATAAGTCTGGAGTTTGGCGTCAAAGAAATGATCAGGGTAAGGCTATTGGGCATCATAAAAATAAGAGAATAAAAGACAAACAAGAATAAGTGTGATTTTCGTATCAACAGATCTAGGGAAGATTGTTGGGTTATATAAGATCGCAGCCATAACCCAAGGGAACCATCTTCCCTCCTGCTGGAATAAGTTGAAGTTCAATCAAAGATTCAAAAGTTTCCCCCTTGGAGGCTTCCCAAACAACTGCCCAAACTATTGAAATAGAACTGCTGCATCAAAAAATATTGAAGACAAGTACAAAGTGCAAGAATGTAAAAGTGCTTGGTCAACAAGTCAAGATTGAAGACCAAAATACCAAGTTAACAAGTCAACATAAGACCAGAGTATTGATTTCCAAAAGTGCTGGAATCCTTCTAGCAGTTTTGAAAATCCAATTGTTTTTACTTTGTTAGTGGTAGTTTCAATATAACAGTGGTTTAATTAATTATCCATTAATTTTGCAAACTGCTGGCACTTACACCATTTAATGAGTTGTTTAGGGTTGCTTTCATGGTGACATCACTAGCAATTCTTTCCTCTATTTATAGTTCTTCTCTGTTTGTAATTCTGTAACTCTAAGAGCTAAAAAGCAGAACTTAGAAATAGAGTGCACCTGGTGAG
The DNA here is from genome assembly GCA_947069175.1 of Scalesia atractyloides. Classification (NCBI taxonomy): domain Eukaryota; kingdom Viridiplantae; phylum Streptophyta; class Magnoliopsida; order Asterales; family Asteraceae; genus Scalesia; species Scalesia atractyloides. Next base: position 72,173,402 of record CAMTDV010000001.1, read on the forward strand.
AAGGAGATTCTGTACTTATTTGATTGTGTTAAAACATATGAAAAATATATGAAATCATTCTGCAACCATTCCCAAATCCAGTTGTGTTTATAATAATATGTTTATTATTACTGTTTGATTAAATTTCTAATTCTATTCAACTGTTTTATCAAAAACACATACTATCATACACACTCAGATTCAGTATTTTTTCATGAGATCTGAGTTTTTATCAGTTCTGTTGTGTTTGTTAGTTAAACCCAAATTACTCATGAAAACCCAACTAGTTTAACTTAAACCCAAGTTATAAAAAGTGCCTAACTAGTTTAAATTAAACCCTTTTATAATTTTAAACCTATATATAAATAGAGATGGGCATAATCGGGTTTTATTATTACCCGGAACCGGTTCCAACCCGGACCCGGTTCTGCTTGGATGTCATTGGAACCGGGTATGGTGTGGAACCGGGTCCAGTTCCTACCCGGGTTCACACCCAAGAATATGGACCGTGTAGAACCGGGTACGGGTATTATGGAACCGGGTATGGTGTGGAACCGGGTATGGTGCGGAACCGGTTCCTGACAGTAAAACCTGACTTTTTACTGTTCAGAACCGGTTCCTGACAGTCGAAAACCTGACTTTTTACTGTTCAGAACCGGTTCCTGACAGTAAAACCTAACTTTTTTACTGTTCAGAACCGGTTTCTGACAGTAAAACCTGACTTTTTTACTGTTCAGAACCGGTTCCTGATAAATGTTACCGTTTGGAACCGGTTCCTGACAGTCGAAATCGGTTTTTTTTATATAAACCCCTCCCTACTTACCATTTCTAAACTTAACACTCACCATCATCAACTTACAAAATCAATCATCTTCTAAATTCTTGCAAAATACCTATGGCATGCAACGACGAAGTTGTTACGGTCTTAGAGACGAAAAGAAACCCAGCTATATGGAAGAATTTTGATCTCTGTTTAATGTCCGACAGCCACGAGATGGCTAGATGCAAAGCTTGCGGAAAATTTATGAAGGCCGCAGCCAACTCAACCCTTAAGAAACACACTGAGCGGCATTGCCCAGTGACGAAGGCAAAGAAAAATGAGACGGGAGAAGGTTCCGGCACCGGTTCTTCAAATGTTTGATGTAACCCGTTTGGTTTGGTGTTTTAATAAAGTTTGTGTAATGTTTCTTTCTATTGTGTTTGTTATTTTTTATTTTTATTATTAGTTACATTGATAAATAAAAATAGTAACAATAATCGGTTAAAATTAAAAAACAAAAAATTAACCGGTTACAAAAAAAAAAATTACTCAGAACCGGTTCCAGTAAGATTTTATTTCTTTGATCGTTTACTAGTGGCAGGTGCAACACTTTCCGATGAGTTTCTCTTAGGTGCGGGTACCTCGGTACAATCGTCGTCCGAATCGTTAGTCTCCACTTCTTCGGCTATAACCGGTTCCAACGGTAACATTTTAACGGGTATAACCGGTTCCTTCTAGAACTGCATTTCCGGGTACTGGTGGAACCGGGTACTAGTGAAACCGGGTACGGGTAGGAACCGGGTACGACCCGATTCAAATGGTAAAATTGTGGAACCAGGTTGGAACCAACGGGTATTGTGAACCCGGAACCGTTCTACTTAATGTCGGGTAGGAACTGGAACCGGTTCCAGTTCGGTTCTACCGGTTCGGGTTCGGAACCGGTTTTTATGCCCATCTCTATATATAAATGCCTAACAAGATTTACATTAATCCAACAATAAAATTTAAATCCAATTAAAAATAAACAATGATTTTGAGGGCCCATTTTTTTATCTGCCCACGGGCGAAATGTTTACTCTCGAGAATGGCCCTCGGTTCACCTGTACCAAATAACATCAATGGTCTACCCCAAAACCCCTTTATTGCCGCATAGATTTCTTGGCATGTCATGTTTTCTATGTATTCTTATTAGAATGTGGCATCGTTGCTTATTGTTGGTGGATGGTAACTCTTCAATAAATCCATATGTTTTTCTAAAGGAAAAGTATATGTCAAATCTATATTTTTATTTAACAACCAAATATTCAAGTTAAGTAGTCTCTTTTGGGATAGCTACAAAATAAACCTTGTTGATTCATTTTGGATAGACGAATGATACAAGTGACAAAAATATAGTTCAGGAAAATAAGATAGGAGAACTCTCACTAACTCATGTCATTTCACATTAGTGACGGATCTGATAATTATTTTTCGGGAATACGAATTATGAGTTCAACCATATTTTCAATGAATGTGATCGGATTTTTGTCTATAAAATACACTAATTATTTTTTTAATGGGTGTGCCCATATACATGGGTCCGCCCTTGTTTCGCGAAACCAAGAGACTAAGGTCTCTTGTTCATTAGCATACTCTTTCATTGCATTCTTCTTTTCCATAAGCGATCAAAAAAGGAAAAAACAGGTGTTCAAATACAAATCCTTAGTCAAAACTGACATCTTTTATTTGTTCTTTCTTGCGGTCACACGAATAGTTGTTTGAATTCGAACTCTTTTATGTTTATGTAACTGGTATTTTACATTTATTGTAATATGTTTTTGTAAACAATATCATAGCTTAGCTTAGCTTGTTTATTTATAAAGAAAAATATATAATTAATAGGCAAGGGGTAGTTGTGTAGCAGTGTATTGTATATTTTCATGTGGTGGGGGCGTAAACCGACTATCACCTTTATACATCAAACATGTGTAACTTGCCACGCGAAGAATATATAAGCAGCTGGTTCGATGAAATTCGGAAGTCACCTACTAAAAGAAATTAAAATCCTATCATATATATTCCTAAATCGTCATTCACTTATTAATTCATAAATTAATCTATAGATTATAATAGTTAGTGTGAAAACCCACTATAAATTGTCAGATTTTGACCTTAATATTATAAATAAGGATGTTTAATTTAAATAAACTCAACTTTCACTAATTTATCGATAACACTTCCTACTTTTGATTTGTACACCAGCATTCTCAACTTTCAATTAATTGGCCGATAATACTCCTTTAATAACTGAACCCTAACTCAGTTAGTTTTTGCTGATGTGGTCATTTTTGCTGACGTGACAGTTGATGTGACATTTTTGATGACATGGTAGCTGACGTGGTATTTTTGATGCATGGTATTTTGATGATGTGGTAGCTGATGTTAGCCAATTGTTTTAGGCTTCGGTTAGTTAGGGAATGTTATCAGCCAATAAGTTAAAAGTTAAGAGTAATGATGTACATATCAAAAATTAAGAGTGTTCTCAGTCAATTGATTAAAGTTAAGGTTATTTAAATTAAATATCCTTAAAAAAAATATTTAAGTAGCCAAAAAGTTGCTCCCTTATACCCTGTTTTATTGTCATAACATCGATTTTAGTTATTTTTTAGAAACTATTATAAAATTAAGAATTAAAAAGTAACTTTGTTATTCTTTTAAACTAATTACATTTAGGGGTGTTCTACAAATCAGATAACGATTTTTTAATTAACTGAATCGAATTTTTTGAATGTTTATGTGTTTATCTAAATTCTTGTTCGATTTGAGTCGAACTTTGAAAATTTTAAATCCGAATCAAATGCTGAACACCCAATTCTGGTACTACTCCTTCTTAGCATGCTTAATTGCAGAGTTATGATGTAATCCACATCTAATACGGCAAAAATGTGTTGGTGATATTATGACATACCATTCCTTATGAACTTCAAATTTCTCATGTTCATAAACGATGAAGGTTTACTAAGAGTGTTACAGTTACCTTCCTTTTTAAGTCATCGTTCTTGATTGAGTTTGCCACACAACTCTAATTAAGGATGTGGAATGTGACTATTGTGTCCTTTTGAACAACCTCAAGGACTCATTATCTTTAATGGGGTTTACCCTATCATCCCAAACGGTATAGGAGTGGCTTTAATACTACTTGAACATCTACCCTCTCGTATTACTAATGTTGTCCATTTTCCTACAAGAAGCTCACAAATTTCTTTTTAGTTGCCGTGTGGAGATTTCCTAGGAAATCATCTATCCTGCTACTACTCCCACCTAAGTACATTTAATGATGGAATTTGATGAGATCCATAGTCAATAAGTCCAAAACGTGTTGGTAAGATTTGATGCGGAACCATAACTTATAAACCCATCATCTCTCATGTCCATCGTTGATACAGGATTTGCTTAAGATATTACTTAATTTGTTTCCATTGTGTTATGACTAAACATGTTGACCTATGTTTGACTTTTTTTATATTAGTGTTGAATCACGACAATTTTAAACATGTTGGTACCTGCCATAGGATTCCCTTAACCAGATGCACGCTCAGTGGCATATCTAAAAAATCCACATAGGGGTAAAGTAAAATAAAAGGGGTAACAAAATTGAAAAAACGTCATTTTTTTTTAAATTTACACAATCGTCGGAACGTTAAGGGGCGAAGAAGGTTACCCCTTGTAACACTATAGGTCCGCCCCTACGCACGCCGAGGCAATGAAACATCTTCATGTGACATGATGGTGCCTCTAAGCACACTGCTCGGATGTCAAGGTAGGAGTTTGTTAAGGAAAACACCACCTATTTAAAATGCCATTGAAAATATGTTGGTAAATACTCGTAAAAAACCCTCGGTGAAACACCCGTTAATGATCTGTCAAAGATATTGACATGCAAGCAGCCACAGTATTCCATTGATAATTTTGCTATGAGAAACTCTGTCGGTCATTCCTCAGTAAGTTCCATTGGTAACCTGTTGGTAAACTCTATGCACAAATAAAATATAGTGATTGTTATTATATATATATATATATATATATATATATATATATATATATATATATAAAGTAACTTAAATTCAACAATCACCTATGTTACTTGCAAAAAAAAAAATAAGGATAAGTATTGGATAGAAAAGCCCATATATATATATATATATATATATATATATATATATATATATATATATATATATATGTATATATATATATATATGCTTTTATTTTATTTTTTTTGCAAGTAACATAGGTGATTGTTGAATTTAAGTTACTTTTTATATGTTACTGAATGAATGGCATAATCCTTGTAACTAATAGCTCTAATGATTTTATTTAATAGCCTAATTCCTTTTAAAAAAACAAACATTAAAGTATAACATCAAAAATTACCCCCTCCCTAGTTTGGGTTTTTTTTATAACTTTAGTGTTTGTTTTTCTAAAAGAAATTAGGTTGTTAATCTGTTTGATTTTACTTTAGTGTTTGTTCTCACTAATGATATTGACATGCGAGTCACCATGATTTTTTGTCGATAATCTGTTAATGAGAAACTCTGTCGGTAATCCCTTGATAAGTCCCGTTGGTAACATGTTGGCAAACTCTAAGCACAAGCTAACTATGTGATTGTTGAATTTTCATTTATGCATACATACACACATATAGATAATATGATAGGGTTTTTCTAACATTTATCCATATTTTTCTACGTGAGTAAAATATGTGACTAAAATAATTATTATTTAAAAACCAAGCATTATTATATCTTAAGTCTATATATAGACATCCTTCTCCATCTTCTAACAATACTTACTTTGTTTCTTCTTCAATGTCTAGAGTCTATCCTCAAACACCTTGTCCTTCTCCTCCTTCTTACTTAACTTCAAAGCATGAATCTTTCACAATATGGATGAAATCCTTAGTTTTCAACACGCACGGATGCACTGTATATAATTCAAAAGGTGATATCATTTATCGGGTTGATAATTACAACAATACATGTGGTCAAGAAGTTTATCTTATGGATATTCAAGGAAAAATTATATTTTCCTTGCTACAAAAGGTACAAATTCACTCCACACATACATAGAATTTGTTCTTCAAGTTATAAAATGGTACTTACAAACTATTCTTATACTGCGAGAGAGATCTAACTGGGTATGTTTTTTTTAGTTATCGTGTGGTTGCAGAAATTACGGTTATTTGGGTGTTGGGATGGATATACATGGGATGCTTCTTGTTCACGAAAACAACTATGGTTTCGTGTAAGAAAACATCAAAGTATTTGCTTGAGTTTATGTGATGATATAGCAAGTTCAGGTTGTACATACAAGATTGTTAGAATGGATGGCAAATTAGGGTTCAAGATTGTGTATGCAGATCAAGAAAGTACACTAGTCGCAGAGTTCAAACAAAAGCAAACAACGACAGGATTATCTTCGGAAATGATGTATTTACCTTAGAAGTAGTACAACCCAATATTAACCTATCACTGATCATGGCATTCATCATGGTCTATGGATTGATAAATAATCAAATTTGCAGGAGATAAAAAAAGGTTAAACGGGGCTTTCTCAAGCGTTTTGGGGCTCAAAGCGAGTGATAAAATTGGGGTCCTTCCAACAAAAAAACTGGTTTTGATCCTATAATTCCTATATTCCTACATTGTTTGTATATGTGCACAACTATAGACTATAAGCCCCACCGTTAATAATTACGAAGGCCAAATTATTTACATATATTTTGTGTTCTTTCTGGATTTTTTGAGGCAATAAGAAAGTGAGGGCTCAAAGTCCACACTTTGTTTCACATTTTCACTCCCCCTTGAATCAAATTTTGTTAAACTTAAACTATATGTGCCTAGGACATGAAGTCTTGAATTCACAAATGTACACCACCGACAGAATTTCTCTCGAGTTGTAATATATTTTGTTCATATTAAATTCAATTGATTTGTTGAGCACATGTTTAATGGACATGAAATATTCGTGGAGAAAGAATTTGTTTACATTATTTACTAATTAATAAATTTGGTTTGAAAATTGAAGTCGTAATTTTTGACCATTTGAAATCTTATTAACGTTCTTACTATTTTTATATTTTTTTTGAATGGCGGCTTAATTCAAAAAACGCTCCTAACAAGACGTTAGGGTAGAAAAAAGATTACATATACAATTATGGATTTTTAAACCAATCGAAATCCAAGAAATGTTGCATTATCAGTTCCTACTAGTATAGTATACCATTGGAAGGAAAAGTGTATAATATCATCTAAGATTGTTTGGTTGTTGCGGCGCTTCTTCTTGAATACCAAGTCGTTTATGAACCTCCATATATAGAGTCCACCAAATAACAAAGATAATTCACCCGATCAAATGTTTCTTGTTTTGTTGAACTTCAGAGCTTCCAACCATGTCATCAGCTCAACTAGGCTTCTGGACATCGGCATAAGAAGGCCTAGCCACGTCGCGATAAGACACCAAGTACGGGTAGCAACCGAACAAGCACCAAAAAATGTGATCATTAGTTTCCATAAAATCGTTACATACAGGACATAAACATTTGGGACATCGATGCCCTTTCCATCCAAGTTTGCTATAGTTGGACGCCTATAAATCAACACTCGTCAAACACATATATCAACTTTTCTGGGAAGAAATTTATACCAAGTGAGATGATTAATTAAAAAAATGTCTTGATAGCATTAAACAATGAATTAGTTACTCGATTATAATAAAAAAATCACCTTTCACAATTCAAAAAAATTAATATACTATCAGAATTTCCAATAGATAAATTCAAACTCGCCTTATTTTCGTTTCCTCTTTAGTACAGGTGCTAATTATATTTTAAGATAGTTTTTGTTGATAGGAGATGGATGTTGATCAACCTAACCCTGACATATTTAGAATTGTGTAACTCAGTAACTCGTTTATAAACAGGTTGGAGGGTTGTAATCACATTAACACGTAAATTAGTTAATCGGGTTGATGTTGAACTTACAAATTGTATTCTTTTTTTTCTAGATATAAATGAGTCATCCTGTTTAATTTTCATATAATCTTAATGTGTCATATAGTTACAGTGGCAGAGTTAGGATTCTTTTTACATCATGGTTACCTTTTTTCGTTGCTCATATTTCTATTTACTAAACGTTAGAAATTTCAGGTTTAGTTGAGTTATTACCTTGTGTTTCAATCAAGAGCGAGTGATGTTAAAAGGCACAACTAGTGAGCCATACATGTTAAGAGTTGAAATGAGTTTTAAAAAAAATGAAATCACTTTTCAAACACACATTAGTGATGACTACTATTCACATCATGTAGTGAACAACTAAACAAGATTTGGTCGATTACCTTCAAAACTTCAAAGAAGGATTAAAATGAGAGCCGATTGTGTTCTTATCGTTTTAAACAAGAAAGTAGCAGGCCTGGCCCAACCGAGGGATGAAATGACCACAAGTACGTACTTCAAAAGAATATTCTAGAACATTTTAAACTAAACTGCAAATTAACGTAAGCAAGATTTTCGTTGGACATTGCTTGAAAGGGCGGAGGGGGAAGGCGTGAGGGGGGCGTCACAGGCTTGGGTCGATGTGGCTCTGACATGGGTTAGGGTTGGAACCAAAACACAATATATTTTATTAACAATATGCAATTGTAATGCATCGTTAATCTAAATAAGAGTGAACGTTCAAGTGTCTTAGTTTAGCTTAATTCCCTCTATCTGCACTTACGATTAGAAAAATATAAAATTGCGTTTTAGATTTTGAATTCTATGTGATTTGTCAAAAGTGATTGGTACCCAGATACGTACACAATGCATTCGGGCCAAAGTTAAAAAAAGAAAAAAAAAACTTGAAACACCAAGCAGGTATCTGAAATAAAATCTAACACCACCTTTTTCTTTCATCCACCGTCTGGGTGTAAATGAGATGAGCTATTCGCGAGCTATTCAAGATCGACACGCTAACACTAAAATTGAGCTGAGCTTAACGAGCCCCAACTTACTAAGGCTAACTTCATAAACGAGTTTGAGCACGAGATTCACATACTAAGCTTAAACCAGCTTGCGAGACTAAACAAGCTTTATATTTAATATTAATAATAATAATAATAATAATAATAATAATAATAATAATAATAATAATAATAATAATAATACTTACTTATAAAGTATGATAAAATAGTTAAATAATATATTTTATATTTATATATAATAAGTCTAATAGTAAATTAATAAACGGGTCAAGCTCGAGCTTGAAAGACTACTCAAAGCTAAGCTCTAGCTTTAAAAATAGAACTCTAAACGAGTTGAGCTCGTCTACAAAAGGAGCGGAAATCGAGAAAGAAATGAGCACATAGGGGAAAGTTTTGAAGGAAAAGATATTTGATTTTATCATTTCCTTCAAAGATTTCCCCTATGTGCTCTTTTCATCCTCGACTTCTGCTTCTTTTGCACATGAACACCAGTAAAAACATCCCTAACTAAGTACAAGCTAAAACAACTAATAAACTAACTAAAACATATACAATATATTACAAGGAAAAACAAATGTGTTTCACAACACATCAAAGCTTCCTGCAAAACTATCTTCCTTTCGGATGTCGATGTGTACCAATAAATTGTCTCGAATATTTCATCTAGATTCTTTGCCATATCTAAATATGTTGACAGTTTTGTCAGATTCGGAACTCCGATTAGATACTTTACATTACGGGAATTTACATAACTTGATGAAATCAATAGGCATTTATCCCGTATGTCTCTTGATTATATGTTCTAAAGAACTAAGAAGTGTATCACTACACACCATGACCGAGGTCCTTTCGTATATAATCGTAAACTGATTCGGAAGAGAATCTAGCTCCCACTAGCCTTGTGACGCCCTACGAAAACGCTCAACCATAATAGCTTCTTCAGTAACTGTTTGCTAAATTTCAAGACGAAATTTCTTTCAACTTGGGGATGATGTGACAACCCGAAGCTTCGAGGTAAAAACCGTTGGTTTCGCTTTTACAGATTAATTATATAATTATCTCACTCGACGAATTAAATTTATACTTATTTAATTTGTAGTGTGCAAACGTGTAGTCGAAACCAAATCCATATTGTATTGAACCAACCAGAACCGTTTAAACCAAAGCTTATGTCTCGCTGTCGATTCAACCCACTCACGTAGCTCGAAACATATGAGGCCCGAACCTTAGCATGAATAGTATACCCTTATATTACTTAATTAATTATTCATTTTTTATTAGTTAAATAATTATTCATTTTTTTAGTTGTTTGTTTAAAAAACATATTTAACAACAATTTGAATTGCTACCAACGTGCTCCCCACTTGCGCCTAACTTTCCCCAGCCCATTTTCCTTTTATTTTTTTTATTTACCATCGGCCCACATCTTGTTCTTATTATTAGTCACGTAATACTATTACTGCATGTCCATTATAACTATTATCAAACCCTAAGACAAATACAGTTTCTTTTCTTTTTCCCTTGCCTCCTGTTGACGCAAAAGAGAAGCTTAAAGCTTCAAGTGTTTTCAGCTCAAGGCTAATCAATACACCCTTCATCACTAGGTACCGTGTCTCGAGTTGTTATACTTAAATCTTTAATTTTTTTTTGTGCATTAGTTCTTCGTTATAGGCTGCGTTTTCTGCGATGATGATGATGATGATTGTCGTTTTGACGATTGCATATGGTATATGGGTATTAGAAATCACATGGTTGGGGTTATATTTGATCATGAGTTTGATTGGATCACTAGGGTTTTAATTATGGGTCGTAACTTGTGTTTTGTAGCAACTATAGTTGTTCATGTATGATTTATTGAGTTATCGTAGCTGCATTTTCTGAATAGATAATAAATCTAGAAACTTGACGATTACTTGGTTGTTAAAAATCATAAGTGCTGGCTTTATGGTCGATCATTGGTTCGGGTATGTCTCTCGGGTGTTGTTGATGGGCTAAATCTAGTGGTTAGTGATAAGTTGGTTGTTACATGATCTATTTTGTGATACAAACCTGCTTTGAATTATGTTTATGTGTCTCGAGTTCGCTAGTTAATCGTTTGCAGGATCGGGTAACGAAAACAGTAAGTTGTCTGACAGTTACAGCCGAATTTAATCGGCTATAACCGGGTCATAATTTAACGAAAACTGGAATTTATTGAGTCTATAATGTGGTATTTCAAAATACACTTCTAACGGTGCTGATTGATATTTTAAATAAATTATTTCATTTCAACAAACAAGGCTGCATTTTTCTGCAGATTTTGTATGTTATGTTTTAAGTCATATCTTGGTGAATACTTGGATTTTAAACATGAAATTTGTACAGTAGATAGTATTAGGTGTCGGTACAAATCTCCAAGTTGAATCGGGTCAATCGGGTAATTTAGAATTTTTAAATAAATTTTTCCGTAAACTGCAGTCAGAAAGTGACGAATCTGGAAACTGTATAGTAAAAAAAATTTCTACATTTTCAGATAAAGAGTTAGGCCGTAAAAAGGAGAACCCCACCGAGGGATACGTCCCATAAAAAGATCATAATTTTTACAGCATCACAAGTACGGGAAACGAGCTTCAATAACAGCCTTTTTTCAGTGAATTTTGTTATGCATGATTGTAAGTTTATAAAGTGTCGAACTTGCTACTATTAGTGTTCGAACATGTTTGATGATTGTATAAGTGGTGTATAGCATGCCGTAGGTTATATTATGAACATGAGCTTGAAAATTATACAGTGAAACATCTTTGACAACGTGTACTCGTGCTAATTGCTTGATACGCGTAGGAATTCATAAATTGAACTAATTGAAACGGTAAACATATCAGGACAAAGTTGACATTCCTGATTACCTTTCAAGTTTAATACCGAGCAAACTAAGGTGAGTTCACAACTTCTTTCTAAAAGCATGCGTCCCTGGTTTGGGACAACACTTTTTACGATAGCCCTGCTTGTGGCTACGCGCGCGTTCCTTGTGTGAACCACTAAAACATACTATCCACTGGAGGTGGAGTAGTACACTTGGACTAAACGAAAAACTCTATCATGAAAGTCCCTTCATTTTACCGATTAGATTGTCGGGTGGGCATACGCACGGGGTATTAGTTGATAGCGCTATTAGATTTGACAAACCTCACACCGTGCTGGAGGCCGGGCGTGAACTTCTACCCTTCACTCTTGCTTTAATGTTGATAGACATTATTGAGAACACAAACGAAACATCAGCATTCGGTACACATTTAAGTCATATGATGAGGGTTAGCTACCCAAGTCATACTTAAATCAAAAACATTGTGAACTTTACTTTTACTAAACCCAAGTTTCTGAATTCGTTAACTTTATTGTTGACACGTAGTTGCATGCTTTGCAGGTCAGTAAGTACAACTATAGGCAGGTGTTGCAACCGGTTGGAGTGGGTGGTTCGTTAAAACGTTAATGTTTTGAAACGTTTATTGAACTTGTGGTTTTAAGTTCTTAATGGGTTTTACTTTATTTTTCCGTTGCAACATAAACTGTGTTTTGGACAATTAAACTTTATTGTTAATCATTTTAGTAGTGAAGTTTTATGATTTCGGAAAGTAGGTTCAACATGATTAGTGGCTAGATCCTGGTCAGTCACACGCCTCGCGATAAAACTCCGCATGAGAAATTGAGGGTGTACAAGCCTTCTGTAACATCTCGATTTTTGGCCTTGGAACGGGTTCGAGTCACAAGCTATCACTAACAAGCTTAAGTGAAAAGATGATCTTTGGAGTAATATGGATTAAATAGCTAAGGGTAGGGTTCAGGCCCAAAAGGAAAAGAATTTAGGGCCCTAAACTCTTACTATTTATAGTGAGAGAAGAAACCCTAGCTCATAATCACCATTTTCACCAAACTCTAGAGAAAGAAAGTGAGTGAAGCCTGAAATCAAGGTCAGGATTTTGAATATTCAAGCTTGGAATCCATAGCTCTCGAGTTCCAAGTCATCGTTGCATTGATCATGTCGAAAAGTTGGTAAGAATCAACCCTTTATCTTAGTTTTTGTTGAAAATGGCGTTTTGGGTAATAACTTGGTTTTTAACAACAAATATTGGATGTTTACGTGTTTGAGGGATTGAAAATCTTAGATCTAGCTTCATTAGATTTAGAAAAACAGTTTGTACGTAAAAGTTGAGATTTTGGGTTGATAACGGTCTGAAACGGAGAAAATTTCCATGTTTGCGACACCGAACCCTCGACTGCGACACTCCTTGTGACACGTGAAGAACCAGGGAGAAGACAATGCAGATCCCAAGGTTTTCCAATCTTTAATGACACATGTCAACTGCGACACTATGGAGTGTTGGATGAGCGACTCCGATAGTCACTGCAACATTCCTTACGCCACCCCTAGTGATGGTTTTGGCAAAGTCCATGGGCAAGTTAGGCAATTGTCTTGCGACATCGTGTCGCGACACCGTGTTGTGACACTGTCTAGTGACACTGTTAGATGAATGATTGTTAGATGATGGGTTTCACGGGTTTAAACACAAATTATTGAGTTTTAAGCCCTTTTTAAGCATACTTTTGGAATGAATTTAATAGATCTTAAATTTGATGAGATCATATTAAAGTGACCATTGCTATGTATGGTTGACGAGATCATATTGAAACAACTATTGCTATGAAGGATACTTTTGAAGTATCTTTGTAGCATCGTTGTCGAATGTTGGTACTTGGTGAAGTGTGATCAATTATACATATTTTTATGCATATGTACCCCATTTATATAAACTTTTGAGGCATTATTATGAGGAAACTTTACCTAAATTGTTCCTTTTGGATTTTAGTAGGATTTGAGGATCTAAAACTAAGAGACGTTAATTTTGGGGGTTTTTTATGAGTTTGGATGAATTTGGTGATTATTAATGGTTTTTGCTCGTGAATTTTGGGATCATACGTGAATTCAAATGTATTTGTTTGAGAATTCCAAATCTAAGACTCTTTGGTTGAATTTATCATAATCCAAAAGTTATATGTTGCTGTTTGTTCTAGTTGTTTGTTTGAGACCCTTATATAAGTCAACAATTGAACCAATTAAATGTTATATCAGTATTCAAAATCAGAACCAATTACAATGATACATTGTTTTTGAAGATATGAAGATTTTGCAACCAAATTTTGAAGTTTAAAAAGGATTTTTCTTCGAGTGGCACTCCTACACTGACTTAAAGTTCACGCGACACTCTTCAACAGACAAGGAAGATTCTAGCAAGCGATGCACCTGGCTAGCGACATTCTCCAGTGAGTGACACTGTTGCACGGGCGATATTTACCTTGAGTGACACTCTTAGTGTCACTCTTAGTGTCGCATGAGGCCGATGACTGAGATTTGAGACTTGCTAAATTGGAGTTTCGGGTTCGGGTAAGACAAATATTAGTGTTGATAACTTGTTGTGTTTTTGTCTAACGGTGTGCTAAAAGAAGTCGGAATAAGAGTAGCAGGGTTATATTTGACCAACAATCATCGTGATTTTGATGTTCTTGGGTGTGGTCGTCGTCGTATAAAAGAAAAGATAGGGTTTGTGTGTTTGTTTGTGTCAAGATCTGTAATGAAAAAGGAAAAGCATCGAGAATTGTGATAAACTTAAATAAAGTAGTGCACGAATAAAATTGGGGAAAGAACGGAAGTTGGAAAATGAAAAAGTAGGTTGAAATCTCTTAATAAATTAATCCAAAGTTGAAATGTGGTTACCATCAATTTTAGATTCGTATTTCTAGTATAGTGGGCCATATATTTAATATATGAGTATTAAAATTAACTACAAAAATCAATTTTTGATTGTCACTAACTTGGTAAAAAGACTTGGATCGAAATAATTCAATTGGGCCGACAAATGAATTTGGTATCAAAACTTGTCAAATTAGTTTGGACTAATAAGACTGATTACAAGATTTAGAGTGGGCCAAGTTATTGGGTTTTAACCATTGTGTGGGCTAGAGTTTGTTCAATTTGGGCTAGCTAGTTTTTAAATTTCGATTGGTGACATTTGGTTTCGGTCAATTCAAAAGGAAGTCCACATACTAGACCTAGGTTACTACAAGTCGATGGGTTTTGGGGTCAGGCTTCTAAATACAATTTTAGTAGGCCAAGAAAATTGATTAATGGGTTTGTTCAAAATGTGTTTAAAAGATCCATTGTGGGCTATATTGATCAAAGTTGCTAGGACTGTGTGATTTACTATGACTGGTTTGTAATTCAAGGGAGTGTATTTTCTTCATTTGTTCGAGCTCAAGTCACATAATGTCAAATATAACTAAAAACCAAGGACTGTTGCCATCGATACTTATGCCAATGGTTGCTTACCCTAAATGGCAATTAAGATTTGATTCTTTAATTGCTTATATTGTTTCAAGCCTATGGATTCCGGAAGGTGAAGGTTTTCTTTTACCTTGGTAACAGATAAATATCAATTAACTATCCATACTAGCTTTAAGGTAAAAGACCTAATAATACTAACTAGACACATAACAGGGCAGCGTACTTATCATTAACAAAGTATAGTTCAAGTAAGTAACGAAGTATCAATCCTTGGACATGATAACTTTTACTATTAAACCCTTAATTAATATCTAACCGATGTATTAGTGAATTAAGAAAAACTATTAAAGATGAAGATAACAAAAAATGTTTTAACGAGATCAATGATGAAAAAGACAACCAATGAGGATCAGAATCATTCTGGTCTTTTTAAAAGCTTATCGGGTATGTATTTATGAAAAGCTCATCTTGATAAAAATCAATAATGAGGTGTGAAGTGCTAAAAGACCAATACCCTATCAGGTTGACCACATAATCTCGAATACCTAAGTTATAGGCACACATAGATTATCCGATTTTAAGTCACCAAGTGATTTACAATCCCTTGTGACTTAGATTCTCTTAATTGTTTAGTTATATAAACTAACGAACACAACAATTTACTATCTATACAACTCAATTTAAAGTAAACCCTAACTAATTTTGATGCATATATAATGTTACTAGGTAACTAAATTAGTTGAGACCCAATATTGTGATGAATCAAATTGTGATTACCAATTGATGGTAGACTGGTAAAGAAATATATCAAGGTCTTGACAAAACTAAACTCATTATAGTTTTTTATTAAACCCAAATGGTTAAATGCCCAACTAAATAATATAAAGATTTATGGTTGTTGGAGTGGCATCAAAGAAAAGAAAAAAAACAACCAGGATTCTGTATTCTTCACGAATTAGTGAATCACGATTGATAATTTGAAACCTGGTCAACAAAGCCATTTGATGAGTGACGACTTGTTGACCAAGCCGGCCCTAACCTAGTCGATTGAATATCGATGATTGGAAATGATATCTATTAACAACGATATATTAGAGAGTATGGATTATAAAGTGTTTATTTTAACTTTGCATCTAAGAATTCTAGAAAAGTCGCACGATTCGTTTAACTATTAAAGTAGTTCATTTTGCTAAAATGTGTTTTTTTTTTTTTGTTGTTATCACAATTAATGTTATATTATGGATTTTTTTTTATATAAGTTTGTATTTTAAGAAGGCAATTTTTCTAGTTGCACAGACCCACGAATTCTCAGGGATGAACTTGTTGGAAACATGATGGTGGAGATGGAGGTGGAGGTGAAGGATGTTCACAAATGAGAGTAGCGGTGGTGGCAAATGCTGGATGTACGCCAACAAACGAAGGCAACTGACCAGAGAAAGGAAAACTATGAAAATAACAAATAAAGATGAAAATGAATTTGTTTTAAGCAAAATCACTGATCATCTTCTTTTAAGCCTTAAACATGCACAACTTGCGACATTGCTCGTAGAATTTGTTAGTTCAATATAGTTCCTAAGGTCGCTACAAGTAGAGACAAACAAAACATAATTTAAAACGTGCGAAATACAAATATGAATATACATAGTTTTCGTCATTGTATAAATTAGTGTATAAATTAATAATAATACAATGTAGTGGTTGATGTGAAAACCAGCCGTATAATTGTCGGATTTTGACCTCTAGCACTAAAAGAAGTAGTAAAAAATGGCCAACGCTATAACCTTGTGTTTAAGAAGCCTATTAATTGTTATGACTTCAACTTTAGTTATTTTTAACTTTAAGGTATGATTAGTAACGTGTTCTAATTATAATAAGGTTATTAAAAAGATAGATAACTACAAAGTAAGTTTGCTACTAATTTAAGTAGTCATGTTAGTGGATAAATGTGAAGAGACGTGCAGTATATTTCATCCACTTTATTTTTACAAGATATCGATACTTGTTGGTATTGTTATATTTGTCTCGTAAAAATTACAATATTTAAATTGTAAATAATCTAATCTTATTAACTCCAACATCTAAACGAATTTTTTAGACAAGACAAAAGAGAAAAATCTTGTTAACTCTAGATAGAACTAGTCCTTTGTTGTTTAACTGAAAAATAAATTACTTTTCAAGTATATACTTATTTTAAAAGAAATATATTACACCATTATCGATTGGTTATACACACAACAATGTCCTCTATATACCACAGTCCACAGTATAGTAACATTTTATATTTACTAACTATATGTATACAATATATAATATTTAAGTTTTACTTGGTGTAGTGTTTTAGGAAAAGAGAATTGTTAAGATAATTTCAAAATATATATATATATATATATATATATATATATATATATATATATATTTCCATATGGGGTTTAATTTCTACATATCCAACATTAATTATACGTCCTTTTGTATTCTTTTTAAATAACTATTTACACCTAATACCATTTACGCCCCAACCATATGCTCAGTTAGTTAATTTTGTTTATTAAACGATACGGTTGTTATATTCTAACTATTAGAAACAATCATATAAAATAAGATTTTATATCTATTGTTATTGTTAAGTATACTTTTAAGACTATAATTAGTGTGTTCTTTAAAACAATCAACTCTAGCATTTATTTTATAATTTGTAGGGTTCTAGACCAGGGGTCACTGTCACTTGGACACACTTGATCTTCCCAGAAGCTGACCTACATGCAAATATGTCTATATATACATCTTTCTACATGTTTTAACAAGACTTGCTTCATTTACTCTTTCAATGTCTAGGGTTTTTCCTCAAACACCTTGTCCTTCTCATCCTTCTTCTTACTCAGCTTCAAAACCTGAATCTTTCACAATATGGATGAAATCTCTAGTATTCAACACGCCTGGATGCACCGTATATAATTCAAAAGGCGAAATCATTTATAGGGTCGATAATTACGACAATAAATGTGGTCAAGAAGTTTATCTTATGGATATTCGAGGAAAAATTCTATTTTCCTTGCTACAAAAGGTACAAATTCACTCAATATACCGTTTGTTCATTTCCAAGTTATAAAATGATACTTACTATTGTTATTCTCTGAGTGAGATCTAATTGGGTACGTTTATTTGTTTTGTTGTTATTCTGTGGTTGCAGAAATTACGATTATTTAGGTGTTGGGACGGATATAAATGGGATGCTTCTAGTTCAAAAAAACAATTATGGTTTCGTGTAAGAAAACATCGAAATATTTGCGTGAGTTTATGTGATGATATGTGTACATACAAGATTGTTAGAAATGATGGCAAATTAGGATTCAAGATTGTAGATGCAGATCAAGAAGGTGCACTTGTTGCAAAGATCAAACAAAAGCAAACAACCACAGGGATTAACTTTGGAAATGATGTATTTACATTAACAGTACAACCCCATGTTGATCAATCATTAATAATGGCAATAGTGATGGCCTATGGGTTGATAACTAATCAAATTTGAAGGAAATATGAAAGTTAAGACCATGTTTGATCATATGTATATGACGATGTACACCATCAACAAATTTTGTCCGAGTTGTAACATATTTTTTTTATTTCATATTATATGTGTGAAAGAATTTACTTCGTACGTTAATTAACTAATTAATAATGTTTGAAAATGAAGTCGTAATTCTTGACAATTAGTTAAGAAATATTTCCACTCTTTTTTTATTAAGATGGTTGAACAATGTATTAGTTACTTATAACAATGAAAGTGTCAACTTTTACCGTTCAAAAAATAATGAACTATATAGTCGGTTTTCAGACTTTCCAATAATTAACCGATCTTTAACTATTAATTAGGCTCTTAATGGTACAGACGTTTTACTCATTCAGCATTTGATAGTTCAGATTGTTTGTTTCGCAAGCAGATGTCTGAATGATTTAGACATTTGTCTCTGAATAGTTGCATTATACTGAGTTTGAATGGTTAAGACATCTTATCTGAATTGGTCAGACATTTGCCTCTAAACGGTTAAGAATTATACTAGCTCTTAATGTTTCAGTTCTCTTACTAGTTCAACATTTAATGGTTCAGACCTCTTACTGGTTCCCATTCAGAAGTTGCCAAACAGTCTTTATTTAATCAAAGGTGGTAACAATATGAGGTTGGCATTTAGTAAATTAAAATTAACTAGATGTTACCCATGCCGCGTTGCGGCAGGGTTTGTGACCGACGATATTAAATTTGTTAAATAAATAAAGTTCGTACACGTGATCATAAAATATAAGCGAAAACAAAATATTATGTCATTGATTGTTAATTTAAATGTTACAAAATTTACAACCAACTATTACATAAAACTAATACAACTAAACATATAAACTTTTATTAACATTTGTCAATTGAGCATAAAGCACGTTTATTTTATCTTGTAGCTTAGCTTGTTTCTCGCGTATATTCGACATGTGCTCGGTTAGCTCAGCGAGTTTATCATTTATCATACGGTCCGACTCAATTACTTTTTAGAGAATGCGCTCAAATTGTTCAAAAACATATGCCTTATCGTTCAGGTTAGTCAGTTTTAACCTATAAATTAATATATAAGTTAGAATCTACATTCAATTCTTTGAAACAAAGAAACAAAATAAGCCAAACTAATTTTATATTAGGAAAAGAAGGCTCATACACATTTTTTAGCGTTACGTTTCATTGATGTTACCAAATTGTCAAACTCTTAACAAAAAAAAGCAAAGTTAATATAAATTTAAGAAATGAACATAAAAAAGCAATAACAATTTAACATACACACTAATGTGTTCAACATATATGTAATGTGTAATAGTTTGGCTCGGAAATCTTAGCTTTAACGGTTGCTTATAAAAGTCATCATAGTTTACTAACCGAAGATTTTTGACATCACGGTTTCGGTTTGTTTACACGTAAATCGACAATAGGATAATTACAAACTTCAAAACCCATGCAAGTATAACTATCAATTAGCAACATGAAAATATATTAAGGCTCAGACACGACATTGCTACAATAAACACTTGCATGCCATATGAGTATATGACGTGTACCATCACAACAAAAAAAAACAAACAATACGCCCGTTCTCAGATGAATACAAAGTCACCTTCATGGAAACCTTAGTTCCCAACAATATGGCCACACGACAAACACATCATAGTAAGCCCAAAGTACAACCAAAACAAATCATGCACCCACATTTAGCCAATGAGACAACCTGCAGCTTCAAATGAAGCTACTCACCAAAAAACAACACTCAAATGCCAAATAAAGTTACAACCAGATTAGCTAAACATATAACCTACAATTGCATAAACAATCAAATAAGCATAGTGTACATACAAAGAATGCCCCCACATGTTGCTAATTGATAGTATACAAAAGTACACAAACAATCTGAATATGGACATACATATCAACACCATTCTATAGCCACACAATTTAGCTAAACGATAATATGTAGATTACAACGAATGTTCTCACAGCCATAACCAGAATGACAAAACGGAACAACCAAAGCTTAGAACCTTTAGTTGGCTGCAACAAAACAGTGCCAAGCCAAAAGTCAAAACCGAAGAACCATCACAGTTACATTGTCAGATGACAATCCAAACATCTTCATCTAGACATAATGAAGATGCATTATCTCTAAGACATACAAAAGACTTGTTGCCCAAAAATGTCTCGAATATTAATAGTATTTAACTTTTAATTAGTTGTCATAAGCTATGAACACTCATCATGCTTTAGTCATCTAATCTGCTACAGGTCAAGCTGTGACACCTAAAATGTCAAATTTGTGACACAAAGCACATGACACTAATATATATAGACATTCCCCAGCACATCACTACAAGCATACGACTCGTACGTGCGTATGAGTTCTATGTGCAAAGGACTCCTACGCTGGTTAAGCATACGACTCGTACGTGCGTATGAGTTCTATGTGCATAGGACTCCTATACTGGTTTATGTCATGTGATCATATTCTATTATTCACACATCTTAACTATACAACATTCAATATACGCTTTATCTAGCTTGTTCGCACAGTAACAGACACACAAAATGCACCAACAAATTCCCCCTTCTCCGTTGTTGGCGAAACTTGAACTTCATATATGAAAGCTGTGTTGAATATGCTACAACTTCTATCAACCATTTTTTGATGTCGTAGACTACGTGTCAACAAAGAATCATCTAGTTTTACAGTGTGATCTACAAAGTATATAGATAAACGTTCTTCAAAAAAATCAATTCTGCAGTTTTCTCTATGAATAGTGGTAAGCAACGTAATTTTCAAACATCATTATTTTCTGACAGTTAGTTTAGAAAATAACTCATCTACTGAAAAATCCAATATGTAGTATTTTCAAGTTAAAGCCGCCATGATCAAGCCCTCACATTTTTTTACCAATGATCTCCAAAGATTGAAAGCTTTTCTGAAAACTGACGTTCAGTAAAGAACCCTTGATATACTCTGCAAACAAGCTTTCATGAAGACTGAGATTTCAATTTGTTTCCAAACTCAACAATATGAGATTTCAATATTGCATCTCCTTTACATATCATATTCTCCATTACCAAACAATTTGAGTCACACCGGAAAACTATTGCATCTCCTTTATCATATCATATTCTATGTCTATATTTCCAAAAAAAAATCGAAATTTCAATATTTGACATGAACTTTTTATTCCCCCACATTTTTGGTAAATTCTAACCTACACTATCTTAATTCTTAACTTGTGGAATATTTGACTTTGTTGTTTTGGCCCATGATAATCACTTCATTCAGTTTGATCTCAGTGACTACCCTACTATCATTAACACACTATGGTTTTATTATCCTCAACTCTCTCTGAAAACTCCACCGTGTCCTGAACAAACTGTATTTGATGCTAAGATTTTCGAAAAAAATTACTATCACCCTATTTTTCCTAGACACTCATCTCAATACATGCATTGGTTCTTTATTTCAGAATTTCCATGTCCTTTTTAGCGTATCACTCATGTGTGCGCACCACTCACCACTTATGCGCTTCATGGTCCTACATGTATACCGCTCTTGCGCTCAAACACGCTAATAACTTTTCGATCTAAAATCTTTATTTCTTCGAATTAGATGATGAAACCATCATAGACAAGTGCAAAAATCAATTCTAAAACACAATCCAATATTCAATTTGACATTATGACCATCATATGACCTTCAATTGACCTCCAATTTTGACATAACGTGTTGGCACCTTGTTTTTAACGTCTAAAACACTTTAATCACGAGCGTAGGTGATTCAATCAACTATTAGATAAATTAAATCGGTATCGTAGCTCTTATTCCACTACAGATTCCTGGTGCTAGGATCTTTAAACTTTACGCATGGTGTTTAGACGAAAGTTTGGACATCTAACACAACTTCGGCAGCATAACGTTTAATCAACAACATATTTTTATTAGCTACCGAAAGAGTATTCATCGTTTAAGCTCCATAAGTGATCAAGTGATCCAACTCCATAAATGTCAAACTTGTGACACAAAGCGCATGACACTACTATTCTACTATTCACACATCTTAACTATACAATATTTATCACACACTCTATCTAGCCTATTTGCACATTAATTGACACACAAAATGCACCAACAGGGCGGCAATGGTAAAAGGAAGTAGAGAGAAAAGAACGGATGTGAAAGAAAGTGTGGTTTCGAAATGAAGCTACTTACAAAAAACAACACTTAAATACTCTATTAAGTTACAACCAAATCAGCCAAACATAACCCACCATTGCATAAACAAACAAATAAATATAGTGCACATACAAAGAACACATTCACATGTTGCTAATTGATAGTATATAAATAAACAAAAACACGACACATGTTTATTCATAGAAGTCATAAAACCTATCACATTCGCACCTAAAATCGTTAACCTAAAAGGGTTCATGTAACACATCTATCTATAGGATATAGGTTATAAATACTTAAAAGGGTCAATGTAAGACATTTATCTATAAGATCAAATAGTTTAACAAGTTGTATAATAGATTCTAATTATGTTATAACTGAGTTGTAAACTGATTGATCATGTTGACGCGTACATATTATTATAAATAACAATTCTCAACTTTTTTTTTCTGTAACAATGGTCGTATAAATGAGTTCTTTTTTTTCTTTTTCTTTTTGTCTTTTATGTTTATTTTCATTTCCTTTTTATTTTTTTATTTTTTTTGAGTGGGGGTTTAACCT
Source organism: Scalesia atractyloides (assembly GCA_947069175.1). Classification (NCBI taxonomy): domain Eukaryota; kingdom Viridiplantae; phylum Streptophyta; class Magnoliopsida; order Asterales; family Asteraceae; genus Scalesia; species Scalesia atractyloides. The sequence goes on from CAMTDV010000001.1 coordinate 72,196,746, forward strand.
TAATCCCTCAACATATATATAATAATTCTCAAACGTTTTTTTTCCTTTAGTAATGGTCGTATAAATGAGTTCTTTCTTTTTCTTTTTTCTTTGTCTTTTATTTTAATTTCCTTTTTTTGGGTTTTTAACTTTAATCACTCAACATTCTTTAATTTCATTTCCACCCTTTTAGTTTAAAAAAAAACTTTATAAAATATAATTTCGACCCTTTTCAAGTTTTACGTGTTTTTTTATATACGTCTGTCGAATATAATATGTCTAGGTTAAATATAATACGTTTCCAGTAGGTGTTAAAAGTTCAACTTACTTTACGTTTCAACTCCGCCATAACACACGGTACCATTCTTTAACTTAAAAAAAAACTATTTTCTTACATGTTTTCGTAAGTACGTTTTGGGATAAAACTAAGTTGGCTTACGTTTTGACGTTATTTTTCTCGATAATAAGTCATGTCAAATACAATACGTTTTGATACTTATTTTTATGTCCGTTTTTAGTTCGTTCATATTTTGACGTAAGATTTTGTTCGGAAATGAGTCGAGTCAAATACTTAACGTCACAAATTCGTGGTACTTCAAGTTTCAACGCTGTCGCAAGATGACGGGTTAAAATACTAGTATAAACTATAACTTGTTTTTTTATAAATTTTAACTTTTAATTAGGTCAGTTTGTGTAATAATTTAGTATAACCCGAACATGACATAATGAATTATAAAGGTTAAACATGCTATTGTAACATACTTGATTAAACAATTTTGGACATTTTTTTACATCGTACCATTTGTACGGTTATGTGAGAAACTTATTATATTACGGTACTGGTATTTTATTCCTTATAATGATAAAGTAACGACTACAACTTTTAACCTAAGGAATAATTATAATTAATTAAACACAAAAATAACAGAAAGTGGAGAGTATTCAAATTGGAGAACCTTACCTACTACACTTAAAGACAGACCAACGTCATAAGCAGTAGATACATCGCAATCACCTCATATCCCATAGAATTTCAAGATCATCAACAGTCATATTTTTCTATTATTAATGATCAACTAGATGAGTATCACATTGGCCATTGCCTATAGACAACGGTTTTTTATTCTACTATTATCTTTTAATTATATATTAAAGCTATATCACTTTAATAATTACTTATAGTTCTATACATTTTTTGTATATACCTAAAATATTTGCTTTTACACCTCCAACTTACCTTTTCTTTTCTTTTTCCTTTTATTGTTCATTAGTGTTCTTGTAACTGGCCATGATGATAGACATGTAACCTTCTATACATTTGTTCTGATATAATACTTTTGAATCGTCTTTATTTGTGTAGATTAGTTATGGCTCCAACATTTGAACAAAAAACCAAGTTGATGGTTGGACTCAACTTTGAACTCTTTTTTATTCTTCTATTGATTATATATATAGGGATGAGTTAAAATAGGAACTAGCTGTAGATTCGAGAACCGTAGAAATCATTATCTACCCTATATCTCTCATGTACGAGTGGTTGAAATTGAATGATTTAAATTTAATTTGTCTTTTAATGTTTTTATTGATTAAAAAAGAATAAATAGTACAAGAAGGAGATTTTGAAAAATTTGACTTGTGTACTATTTATTTTAACTTGTCAAACTAAAAATCAAATATCATAAACTACATCACTATTCATGTTAACATTAATTAAGTTTATCTATTAAAAAATAATAATTATAACATGATTTTTTATACAAAAAAAACTACACTACATGTATGAAAAGAAAACGTCTTAAATCTATGATCTTGATCTTTATTTTTTCTTCGTTATCCTCATCATTTAAACGTAAAAGCCCTAGCACCTACGAAAATCAAAGAAAAAAACAGAGCGTTTATATTCCACAAACGTTTAGAGAAGCTCGGGCCGGTGATCAGGGGCATAAAAAATTTATCGTGTGTAATAAAAAACATTTTTTTACGTTCGACACCGTACACGAATTTTTTTACATTCGACACCATGCGCGGATTTTTTTACATTCAACAACGTACGAGAAACAGTTTTTCAAACGTATGTAAAAACTAAACATTTACGCGTGTCGATTTTACATACGTTTGAAAAATAGATTTACGCGTGACATAGAGAAGCTCGGACCGACGATCATAGACGTAGAAATATATATAGGGATGGGTTAAAATATTAACTACCTGTAGATGCGAGAACTGTAGTAACCATTATCCACCCTAGATCTCTCAGGTATGAGTTGTTGAGCTTGAATGATTTAAATTTGATTTGTCTTTTAGTATTTTATTTATTAAAAAAGAATAAATAGTACAAGAAGTGGATTTAGAAATTTTTACTTGTGTACTATTTATATCAACTTGTCAAACTAACAATCAAATATAATAAACAACATCACTATTCATGTTAATATTATTTAAGTTTATCTATTTAAAAAAATTAATTATAATACATGATTTTTTACACAAAACAAAATTACACTACATGTGTATAAAAAGAAAACGTCTTCAATCTCTGATCTTGATCTTCATTTTGTGTTCGTTGTCCTAGTCATTTGAAAGTAAAAGACCCAACACCTACGAAAATCAAATAAAAAAACAGAGCGTTTATATTAAACAAACGTTTAGAGGAGCTTGGGTCGGCGATCAGGGTGTAAAAAACATTTTTTTTATCGTGTGTAATAAAAAAAACATTTTTTTCCATTCAACACTGTGTGCGAATTTTTTTTACATTCGACACCGTGCGCGAAATTGTTTTTACATTTGACAACGTACGAGAAACAATTTTTCAAATATATGTAAAAATTAAATATTTACGCGTGCCATTTTTACGTACGTCTGAAAAATAGATTTACGCGTGACGTATAGAGGAGCTCGGACTGACGATCATGGACGTAAAAAACACATTTTTTATCCGATACCGTTCACAAAAAAAATATTTTACATTCGACAATTTACGTAAAAACATTTTTTCAAACGTACGTAAAAACTATTTTACGCCCTTCGTTTTTACATATGTTTGAAAATTAGATTTACGCGTGACGTTCAGAGGAGCTCGGATCAGTGATCAGAGGCGTAAAAAACTTTTTTTATGCACGTTGTCAAAACATTTTTTATTTATTTTTTACATAGTTGTGTTCTAATACTCAGTTCGTGTAAATGTTTACGCATGTTGTCAAACTTTTTTTACGCACGTTCTCAAAACTTTTTTTACGTACGTTGTCAAAACTTTTTTATGCACGTTGGCAAAACTTTTTTTACACACGTTGTTGAATGTTTTTTTAAAAGTTTTAGTGCAAAGTCATCAAACGTTAAACGAATTAAATAGAAATTCTCAATAAACATATCAGACAAATATAGCTTGCATTTTATAAAACACATTATGTCATAATTAGAGAAAATAGAGCAAAAAGAACTAGATGTCACTATTTGATACTATTTTATTTTCTAATAAACATATAACACAAATATAACTTACATTTTACAAATAATTTAATGTCATAATTAGCGAAAATAGAGTAAAAAGAAATAGAAATCATTTTTTCGCTATTTTGTATTTTCTATCGTATGTAATATTTTTGGTGTTTAAATTTAAAACCTAAAATATTTTTTCTTAATATTAAATTTGAAAAGTATAAAAGAGATGAAAGAAAAGAGAAATGTTATGTGATACACATATATATGATGATGTGATATGTTTTAAAGATAAGCGAGAGATGATATGACATTGAGAGAAAAATACTAAAATACCATTTTAAATTAAATTGATTATAGGTGATGTGTTAAAATTCAATTGGATGAGAGGAGTTCTCATGGTTCTCGCAACTAATAACCAGTACCAGTTGCGAAAACCATGAGAACTCATCTCATCCAATATAATTTTAACACATGTAAAAATAAAATTTTGATAACGTGCGTAAATATTTACACGAACTTAGTATAAGAACACCATTATGTAAAAATAAATAAATAAATAAAAGTAATGACAATGTGCGTAAAAAAAAAAGTTTTTTTACGCCCCTGGGCGCCGACCCGAGCTCCTCTAACGTCACGAATAAAATCTAATTTGCTTACGTTTGAAAAGTTGTTTCTCGTAAGTTGTCGAATGTAAAAAAATTCGTGCACGATGTCGAATGTAAAAAAAATCACGCACGACATCGAATGTAAAAAATGTTTTTTTTTACACAAATGATATAAATTGTTTTTTGCACCCCTGATCGTCGGCACGAGCTCCTCCTAACGTATGTGGAGTGTAAACGCTCTGTTTTTTTCTTTGATTTTTGTAGGTATTGGGGCTTTTACGTTCAAATTACGAGGATAACAAACAAAAAATGAAGATCAAGATCATAGATTGAAGACGTGTTCTTTTTATACATGCATTGTAAATTTTTTGTATAAAAAATCATGTGTTATAATTAATTTTTTTTTAATAGATAAATGTAATTAATTTTGACATAAAGAGTCATGTAGTTTATGATGTTTGATTGTTAGTTTGAAAAATTGAAATGAATAGTCAACAAGTCAAATTTCCCAAAATACTCTTCTTTTACTATTTATTCTTTTTTCAATCAATAAAATCACTAAAAGACAAATCAAACTTAAAAAATTTAATCTCAATCACTCATACATGAGAGATTTATGGTGGATAATAGTTTCTATGGTTTTCGCATCTAAAGGTGACTACTATTTTAACAAATCTATATATATATATATATATATATATATATATATATATATATATTAATTCATAAATCCCAATGAATAATGTATATTTTGTCTTTATTACTTTTTCTTTTTTTTGAGATTTGTTATTTAAATTTAAATACTATAAATTAACAAGTTTTGTATGCATAAGCTCTTGTACCACATGCTTTGGAAGATTTAAAAAAATTAAACTTTTACTTTTAACCTAAATCTTAGAATATCTTGCAATTTTAACTTCACAAAATTGATTTTTTTACTTCAAATTTACAATTTAACCTCAACTTTTTTATATTTAACTTTGGTCCTCTTTACTTTTCATCTTTCGTAGATTTTTGTTTTACGTTTCGTACTAAATTTTGTGAGTTACCACGAAACAACGTTTCTATGTTTCCTTCATAATTTCGCGAGGTAATACGGCTCGACGTCCATGTGTAGTTCAAGATTGTACATCTGTTGTTTTTCATGTCTTAGGTTCGTCGCAACACATGAGTCACTGATTAACTTTGTTATTTTTTATATGTCTATCTTTCGGTTTCTTACAATTTTAACCTAAAAAATGATTTTTTACTTTTAACCAAAAACTTTTTTATCGTTTGTAATTTAACATTACAACTTTTTTACTTTCAACCTTGGTCCCAGTACTTTTCATCCTTTCCAAATTTTTGTTTTATGTTCCGTACTAAATTTGTGAGTTAACACAGTGTAACGTGCGTGTGTGATTCAACGTTTTTACGTTTCATTCATAATTTTGCGAGTTAACACGACGCAATGTCCATGTGTTGATGTGTTGTTCAATGTTTTTACGTCTATCTTTTCTCATTTGACAAGTTCGTCGTAACGCATGAGTCCTAGATCGACTTAGTTATTTTTTTAAAATGTTATACATTTCGGTCTATTTCTTCGCTTTAACACGCCACAACTTCGGCGTTGGTGGTCGCTGATGGTTGTTTGAGATCAGTGCTATTTGGCATGCTTTTATGCCCCCGCCGCAACGCAAGGGTTTCTTAGTTCTAGTTTTTTCTTTTAACTTTTAACATTGACACTTATAGCTTCTCAACATTTCAAAAACTTTGTAAAATGTCATACTTACTCCGAGGAGTTTTACACGCTTTCTTTTATGTACGCATTGGTATAAATACAAATTGGTTACATTTCAACGTAGATTTTTTCCTGAGTTTAGTCGGGTCAAATATAATATGTTTTCGTTCTTATTTTTATATGTGTCTTCAGTTGATCACTTGGGTTGTGTTTGTTTTTCTTAGAAAGATCTGCGCAGGCTCTTCTATCTGCGTCACGCAGATCACGCGCAGACGTTGTCATGTGCAGACTGTTTGCTATAAATTCGTGCATTTGTTCTATGTTTTTCCCTGGTTTTGGTCATCATTCGGTTAGCACAGTTTTGCACCCAAGCCCCGCAACGCGGGGACCTAAGACAAATTATTATTTTAATTACTGATTTATTAATACTTTAGGCTCTATTTATTGTTTATTTCGGTTTTCATGTTTCGTCAACATTAAAATGTGTGTGACCCAATGAAAATACACCAACGGCAAGATCAGTCGCTAACCACGGTTACAACTAAAAAGATAAAAAAATAATAATAAATTAAGAATTAATATACAAGTCGGTATCCTGTTGGAAAATACGTCTTAGTTGCAATGTCAGATTAGTCGTCATAATCTGTCACCGAAACTACCGTCAGCTATTTTTTAACTGATCATATATCAATAAAAAAACAGCGGTTAAATAATAAATCCGATTTAAAAAAATATACATATATATATTGATTTTCACATGGTTTAAGATTTGGGGTTTTTTACAATGTGTTGAGACTCAGTGATGGATACTCCCACAATGTTAAGGCATAGGAAAGAAGGGTTCCTCAATATGTGTCCCATTACAAAAAGATGAATTTGATGCTAATTGTACCGATTCCTTTATTGACTTTAAGGAGGGTAATTAAATTAAAAAGGACAATTTGCAAACTTAAATGTCGGCTATAAAGATTATGTCAAAAACTCTTCACTGTGACGAATGTAGAGTTATTTCTTACTTTAGAACCGTTTCCGAGGATGATACTGTCTTTACAAATGATAAAAAAAAAACTTTTGGATCTTACGTGAGACAAAAAAAAAATAAAAAAATTAGGTCCCCTTCCTATAATATAAAAATTATTAATTATATATCTAAAAACCATAATATGAGATAATTGATTAATTGTTATAAAATAAACAAAACAATAGTGTGGTAGCAAAATAATCGAACTAACTTACTTAAGCAAATCGTGAGGCTCTCCTAGAGTTTTTGGAAGCAAAGCTCTAGTTCAAGTCTTTATATTCCATGAATTCTAAAATTTCGGTGACAATAGATATCATCGCCGACCCATTAAGTCTTTCTCGGGACATTATCGATCGCAAATAAGACTTTAATTTTTTTTACTATAATTCATATATAAGCTAGAAAACTTGCCAAATTACATCAAAACAGAAGGTAGCCGGGCAACAAGCTGCGCCGCCAATCCTTTCTGAATTGCAAACCCTAACCTTCCAAATACAAACCCTTGCCCCCCTTGGGGTTGAACAATTGCTGTAGACGACCCGTTGAACCCTCGTCAAGAAGTGGATAGCTTCTGACGCAAGGGAGCCAAAAGTATCAAAGGCAAAAGGGACAAAGACATGCTGGTTCTTTGCGCAAGCTTTAGCGTGCTTATCCACTTTCTTTGATTCTACCTTTCTTGCCGCTTGTCCAGCTACAAACCCGTTTTCCCTTAAACCAACAAGAGGGGAAACCCCCCATGAGGTCTACACAAGCATGTTTCCCCCCAGCCCAGTCAAAGACGAGCACTGGTCGCAGAGTAGATCTCCCTTCCATAGGGTCCGTGAGGAAATTCACAGGGGCCTCTTTCTTAGCCGAAAACCCAGCTCTTCTTAAGATGTCCCACAAAGCATCACGCACCCAGTCATGCCGATATTTGAACCCAGGGAGCTCTTTACAGTGAACTGCATGCTCCCCGTATTTATCCATACAAGCTTTACGACATATCGGGCAAGTTTCATCTTTCGGGTACATAGGGATCATCAACCGGTATTTGAGAATGGCTCTATATTCTTTCTGCTAATGCACCCATTACCAGAATTGTTAAAAGCACTTGATATACATTTATAGCATTTGGAAAATGACTGAGCCGCATGAATTGTTTAAAGTATCAAAAGGGCTAACAATGTCACTCGTTAAGAATGTCCCAATCAACTTCAACTTCAAATAAAGTTCATTAGCATCAACTGCCGATTCTTCTTTAGCTTCCTCTTTAAAGCATCAAAAGGGTTAACAATACGCCCTTTGTCAGCCTTTGCTTTTTCTTTCCTCTAGATTCCTATTTTTATGTTTTTTTACCATCAGATAGGTATTTATATTTGATACTAGGAGGCATAATTTTTAGACAAAAAAAAATTCAAAGTTTTATGTAAGTTTCATCTTCCAAAAGTCTAAATATTAAAGTTTTAATCAAAATCAGTACACAACCAAACCATACTTACAATTTAAACAACTAACTCTAAATCTAAACATCAAAGTTTTAACTTTCAATCTTTCAAACATTCAAAACACACAATCAAAGATGAAAGAAACCATTATACATCAAGAAATGGCATCAAAAATCAAAATTTTACGTATGAATTTGCAATTCCATACCTGATTAATGATTGTGAAGCAAGAACGCAAACCTATAAGGCTAAACCCTAGGTATAATTTTACATTGAAATTCGTTGTAGGCTAGTATCGAACCTGAAACGTCGATCCTTGTAAGCAAAAATGCAAGATTGTTGTCGATCGTTGATGTGATTAATTGATGATGTCGTTCGTCGATTGTCTAATTGTCACCCAAAAACCTCGAAGTTGTTGTTGGTTTTTTTGAGTGCCCCACAGCCCCGTGAATAATCAGTTTTTAGTGGGTTTAAATTTTGGGTCTTCAGCAGATCTGGCCCGCTCAGAATTTGGTAGGTAAATAGGTTTTTCTTTTGAGCCTTTTATATAGGGTGAGGGTATTGTAAAAAAATATTTTTTGTAAGAATGGTAACAAAAAATCTAAACCATTAGATAACGTCAATAACTTTTTATACGTAACTCTTTTTTTTTAAATTACACCATAATAACGAGTGTTTTTTATCTTTAATATGAGTACCATATTGATACACTTATGTAGAGAAAAAAAATTACGTCTCGCTTGGATGTTTTAGTACATGGTGTTTTTTCTATGTTCATATAATGGTGTTTTAATTGTAGGGTGTTAGATCTGTTATATTTCTGCTCTTCGTAAGATTTATGCCTTCAATATACATGTTGTAGTGTTTTTATGAGTTAGGGTGTTATTCCTGTTATATTTAATGTGAGGACAAAAGTCCTTGCATTGTTGTGGTTTTTGGTGTCTTCAGTAGGTTTATGTTACCTTCAAAGAGTTATGGTGTTATTTCTGTTTTTATATATTTTGGGTGTTATTTCTGTTTTTATGTATTTAGGGTGTTATTTCTGTTTTGATTCTGATTAAAGTGTTGACTAGTGTTATATTTAGGGTGTTATTCATGTTTTGATTCTGATTAAAGTATTGTATTTGAAATTGATTTATTAGGGTGTTATTTCTGTTATATTCAATGCTAGGGTGTTCTTTATAAAATGTGTGTCTTCAATATAATTGTTGTGGTGTTTTTATGAGTTATGGTGTTATTTCTGTTATATTTCTGTTCTTTATAAGATGTATGTCTTCATATACATGATCTGGTGTTTTTATGAGTTAGGGTGTTGTTTATGTTATATTTCTGTTCTTTATAAGATGTATGCCTTCAATATACATGTTGTGGTGTTTTTATGAGTTAAGGTGTTATTTCTTTATAAGATGTATGCCTTCAAATTCGAAAATCCCTACAATAACTGCCAAAAATCGGTTGCATATATTTATTTCATAATTAAATTTTATTAGTTAAATTACACTTATACTCGTAAACTACCAAAATAAAAAGGGACATGTGTCACCTCTAAAATCTTTCTTATCTTTCTCACTCTTTTATATTTTCTTACATGAACCTCTACCTATATATATATATATATATATTATATATATATATATATAATATAAAATTTATAAAAAAAAACTTTTCGGGCCCTCTGAAAATTTGGGTCCCGGGCCATCGCTCGGCTTGACCAGCACAATAACCCCCTACCTTACTAAAATCCTAATGAAGATAGCAAATGGCAATGGAAGTAGTGATTAGAGAGTAAAAAGTATAAAGATTTTTTTTTCTATTATGTACTGATGATATTAAAAGAAGTCATGAAATATCTATGTATAGGGGATTAGAGGTGAGTAGAATCGAAAAGGTAAACACAAAATGTGTTGTACAACTTAAATACGAAAGATTATGTGACCAACTAAAACCATAAGATATGTTTAACATGTCACTCAAGCTAGATGTAGGTAGCAACATATAGCTTGGATAAAAAGGTATAAAATCATGTGATAAACTTTATGGTCAGGGTATCAACGATTTGGACTACGTAAAACATATAGAACACCAAGGAAATTTGCTAGTTTTATATCTTGAATAAAATGCAGATCAGCCTCAAGGTGCTTTTGTACGCTAATTAAGCACATAACTAGATGCTAAGTATGTAGCACCAACATTGTCAAAAATAATGTAGGTAGAACAACATGCAATATATGCAATATAAATAACCTAGCAAAACTCAGTAGCAGTATTTGCAAGGACACGCTACTCAACATAAGTGCTAAACTTAGAAACTAAAAGGTTTTTTTAACTCCAACTGATAAAGTTTGCCCTAAAAAAACTCAAAATATCATATGATAGATTGATGATCATCTATACAATCAACCTAGTAAGCATCTACATAAGTATGAATGATGCGAATAGACCAAAAAAAATTTGGTCCATCTTCTTGTGGTATGGTTTCTTAGAATATCTTTAATGCAAGTTCCTTAGCAAGATATGTTACCTAGGTGTAAGAGAGAAAGGCATTGGCAAAGATGATGTGATGATGAGAGAGAGGAAAAAAGTCATTCTCTAAGGTCAAGGAGAGTCAAAGATTGTGAGTAGATAAGAGAGAGAGGAGAGAAAGAGTGTTAGTCATAGAAACTAGAGAGACAAGGGTAGACAATGTAATGTGGAATAAGACAACGCCTTTGGGATGTAAGCGAAGAAGGTAAGCTTAGTTTTTTAATGATTCTTACAAAAAGAAAATATTAGGTAATGTTTGGTATGTAGGAATGAAAGGAGTAATAGAATTGACTATTACGGAGGAATGAAAAAAATGTGTTTGGGTAGTCAAGATAATAGAATCACCCGTTACATAAGTCATTTCACTCCGTCAAATTCATTCCATCCACCCCCTTCTTTTTGTTTTTCATTCATTTCCCCTTTGACACTTCATCACCAACACCTTCCACCTGCCACCACCACCACCGCCATCGTCACCACCTGTCGCTGCCGACCAGCCGCCGCCACCGACCACCCGTCACCGCCACCGCCACCACGTGACACCCATCGCCATCACCAACCACCACTGCCGCCGCCACCCATCACCGCTGCCGCCACCCGTCACTACTGACCAACGCCACCCACAACCACTGATCACCGCCACCATCGACCACTTTCACCACCCACTACCACCACCGCCAGCCCCACCCCCACCACTTGCCACTACCAGCACCCACTACCGCCACCCATCGCCAATTTATTCTTTTATCTTTTAAAAGCGTGAAAAAACCTAAGCATAACAAATAACATGTTTGGCGGATTGCATGATTGAATATGTTTGATTGTGTGACTTGTGTATTTTTGATAGGTTATACATGTTACACCTAAAAGTGTGTTAAAGCGTAAAAAGGGTTAAGTGTACTCACGGTTTGCGTAGTAAATTCCACGAAGTTACCCGAAGATGGGAAACGAGGGTGTGTAAGTTACGGTTTTTGTTAATGGGTTAGATTCAAAGTATATGAGTTAATGTATACGAATGCAAGATAAAGTAAGGAGCAACGCAAGTGGTCATGCAAGGAGGTAGGATGATGAACATCCATTAAACCTCATTATATGATTCACCAAAGCACAAAGTAATCAACGTAATTGATGACTCGGTTGGTCATGAATAAAATGAAAAATAACTTCAACTAACTAAGTTGCTAAGTAGCCAAGTAAGAATAACCCGGGCGTATCATACCCAACATGGCATATGTTGGAGGTGAGGCGGGGTAATCTTACTTTGATTCTAGGAAGCTACTTAGTATCTAACTATATCACTCGAACAACCAAGTGAGCTAGCTAGATGAGTTACATCCCAAGCATGGAAAGTGTTTGGGGACGTGTTGTAGCCTTATTCACTTTGTGACTAGGAAGTTGTTTTAGTGACTTAGTGGTATGAACATAACAAATCAACAAGTGAGGTAGTGGAACAAGATTGGAAAGCCAAGGCTACCATGGTTTCACCAAACACAAGTCTCACCATATTGTAGATGGTGAGATTGGATAGCCTCAACACTTGTAGGTTGTCTAAAACCTTGCCAAAACAAAATGTTTAGGAGGTTCTTGGACATCTAAACTCATAGGAATCAACCTTATTCAAGCCCCATAACCATAGGTTTGGTTAGAAGGAAGGTAGGTGCAAGATTCTTATGAAAGATAACTTCAAAACAGAAAGTTGGACCTCAAACTGGTGATATTCCATATTAGTTTACCATGAAAAACTTCTGGAAATACTCCTATAGGTGTTCCAAGCTTTCAAGAAGAAAAACAGATGAAAAAATATGGAAGAAAGTGAGGTAAGAGCTCACTTTTATACTTAGATGAATTTTGTCCAAACTTGATATTCCAGCAGATTTGAGAGTCTTATGAGTGAGTTTAGAGTGTTGGAATAGTGAAATGAAGGTGTAGTTGGCTTTGTTTTATAATGGTGGATTAGGGTTTATGTTTAAATGAAGTTATAAGGTGATTGGGTGAAGAACGAGGTGGGAAAATTGGCCAACCCAAGAGCTGGAAACAACTTTCTACAAATCAGGGCTTTTTACCACCTGCGAGGAAAAGGGGGAAACTTCTCGCCACCCGCGAGAAGTGCATTTTCAAGTTTTAGTTTTTGCAATTTGGCCCCTTAACTTGTAATTATATTATTTTACGCTGTTTTTCTTGGATTTAAAGCGTAACAAGGTATTGTATGAGTACGATGCATGTATGAATAATATTTATAAGTATGTCGAGTCTTGGTTTCGCTTATTAACGCGTATTCGATGATTTTTTTATATTAGTCAAGTGTGGATATTAACATGATAAGTATAAAACATGAATTTCCATTAAGATTAACGCCTCGAATTGTGATATTGGAATTGAAATACGAATGTAAGGTTTCTAAAAATAGAATGCGAATACGAACTTTCTAAAATTAGGAATATGGAAATACGAGCCGTTACACTATTGATATTTGATACAAACAGAAAGGACGAAAAGTGTAATTTATCCTAATAAAAATAAGAACCCTAAAATCGGAACAACTTCTAAACCTAAAATCGGAACAATCACTAAACCCACCTAAACCTAAAACCTAAACTTGGAACCCTCTAACCTTAAAATCGGACAACCTCTAAACTCGGAAAGGGTTTATAACCTGGACGGGTTTCAAATGTGCGACAGACCTTTTTTTGCAAACCCTAGGCACAGAAGAACCATCACCACCATCTCCCTCTGCCTTTCTGCCTTGGGTACATGTGGTTATTGTGTTCCCTGTGTGTTACGCGTGTATATATATATGTTTGTATATGAAGTCACATGCATGGAGAATATATGAACCGAGTTATGTGAATATATGATAACAAGTACGCGTATGTAAACTCGAATAAATATCATGAGATCACTGATGTATGTGTTATAAAAGTATTATATGCGTAGGGCTGCATGTATAGGTTGGTTATGGAAGTACGATCTTATGCAAGTCTATGTGTACATGAGTATAATCGTATGTATATAAATTTATGTATGAAGATTTAGGTTTTCACGCAAAGTTTGATTGTGATAAGATATGTGTTGAATGTGATTATATGATATTTAACATGCTAGAACAAAGAGACAAGGTTAAACAATGATCGTATACACGTGTTAGGTTATGACAGAAAGTTAACCGTTTCTGTCTAGATTTTTATGTTAACTTGTAACGGTTGTATATTGGCCCAAATGTGATGAAACTAAGTGGTTCTTGAGTCTAGAGTCGAGTGCAAAGGAATAGCTTTCAAACCCAGCTATCTGGTCTGTAAAAAAAGTTAAAATAAATTAAAGGTCAAAGCTACGTTTTTCTGCAGAAATTGCAGTCCGTTACGGAAGTCATAACTTGGTCAATAGTTGGAGTTAATAATTGAATTTTTTCAGTAGATAGCCCTAGGAGATTATGAAATTCTTCAACTGGAATTTCCTCAATCGGGTTGACGAGGGGTTTTCTATAAATTAAACCATAAACTATCATAAAAAAGTGAAGGTTTTTGACCTTTGTGTGGAAAAATATTTTTCATAAATTTTCTACAAATTTCAGGACCCAAGAAATTTACACAAACCTTTTCGGACTGATAAACTCACCTCATAAAATTCTCATAATTTTTCTGACATTTTTTATATTATTTATAAAATCCACAAGTCGGCCTAAAAACAGATGTGTTCTGAAAATGCTGAAACTCGATATTAATGTGTGATAGTGCGTCTAATTTGTTATATGATGTGTTTTTAAATTTGTGAAACGTATGTGAATGTTCTTGAACATATTAAGTGATAGTTAGGAGTTTTATATACATATAATCGTATGCATGAGCAGTTCTAAATACGTGTACGTGAATACTTGGAATGGTTATAAGTGAAACTTGTTCTTGACACTAGTAGGGAATGATATGCCTGTTAATATACGTGTGAAACATGACTGATAACGTGTACATGTATGTGATGTGATTGACTACGTGAAACCACATTGTGAAATCCTAACAACTTAACTAACAACAACATGGTAAACATATAGGACGTGTTTGACCCGTAAACTCACCTAGCTACTTAATCATACCGAGCAAATCTAAGGTGAGTTCACTACTTTACTGAAAGCATGCATCCCTGGTTTGGGACTACATTATCCCTATTTTGGGACTACACATATATTCGTGGAAGGAATATCACTACTTTAATACTCTAGTTTAATTTTATGTCTATAGTGGACTAACGAACATATATCTTGAAAGTCCCTATCTTTATATTGATCAGTTGTCGGGTGGCAAACATGGTATTAGTTGATAGCGCTATTTGGTTTGACAAACCTTACACCGTGCGGAGATCCAGGTGTGAACTTTTGACCTTTAATTTGCACCTATGCTGATAGACATTGATGTGGGGTACAAAAACATACATTGTCAGTATTCGGTACTACCAGTTTAGTTGCTTAATAGTGGGTTAGCTATCCATGACATGCCTTTACAACTTTTGTGTTTGAACTTTCTTTTCGCTAAACTAAAACTGTGAACTTGTCAACTTTGTGTTGATACACTTTAGCATGCTTTACAGGACGCTAGCTACGACTCATATGAGAACGTGCAGTTTGGAGTGTCATGGCTTTTTATTAAACTGTTTTCCTTATTTATGCTAAACAACTGTGGGGTTTTTATTATGTCTGGATTTTTATACTTTAATTTCCGCTGTTAAACTTAAACTTGCGTTTTCAAACATTTGAAACTATTATCACTATTGATGTTGAACGTGATAGTTAAAAATTTTCCAATTATTTGGAAATGGTTGAACATGATTGGTGGCTTGATCCCGGTTTGTCACGCGCCACGTGGTAAAACCCCGCATGTGGAATTTAAGGGTGTGATAGTCCGGTACATGAAATATTCCAAAATAGGCTCTCGTCTTGGAAAGTCTTTTGTTGTCGATAATAGGTAGGGTTGCTCTAATTATATCGGTCCTCGAAAGTTTGCCGAACTATTACTTCTCGCTTTATAAACCTCTAGTGCAAGTGATTAATGATCTAGAGACTAAAATCAGGAGCTTTTTGTGGGGTGGAAACAACATGGCTTTGAAACTTCACTAGGTAGCATTGGGGAGAGTCTCTTAAAAGAAAGTGGTGGTCTTGGGCTTAGTAGGCTGAAAATATAAATATCTCTTTTTTCGCAAAGTGGGGATGGCGATTTAAGGTGAATAAAGATAAATTATGGAGTAGGATGATCGATGCTATTCACACAACGAGGTTAGTTGGGATTTTATTCCTATGAGAAAATCTATGGGAGGTGTACGATGCAACATAACGAAGGTCTTGTCGAAAACATCGATCGACGGGACATCTTTGAGGTGTTTTTTTCAGAAGGAATGGTGAATATACGACATTCTAGTTGGATCTATGGCTATGTAAGGAACCAATAAAGCATAAATTCCCCAACCTTTTTAAACTTAAGTCGGAAAAAAGAGTCAATGTGAAAGATCGGATCAGTTTGAATGATAGTGGTTCAACTTATAATTGGCAATTGAAAAGATATATTATGGCTGGAACCGAGGTGGAGGAACTAATTGGGTTATGTAGCAGTTTATTCTCGTTCAAGTTGTTTAACATGAAAGACTCTTGGGCCTTGATCGGAGCGGCGGATGAAGAATTCTCAGTCGGTGCTTTTAAACGGTTGTTAGGTAATAATATAGTTCGTAACAATTACTATGTCCCGGAATAATGTAATTGGATCCCAAATAAAGTTAACATTTTTGTCTGGAGGGCTGAGATGAATAGAATCGCGACGTCAATTGCTCTAAAGAATAGAAACATCAATGTGGATGATATTTGATGTCTGATGTGTACTGATGGTGAAGAAACATCAGATCACATATTGACTTCATGTTTCATTCCAACTGTGATTTTGGGCTTATGTTTGTAAGTGGTGCAAAATTCCTCTTTTAATTATTATTTTCCTTTAAAGATCTTTTTGGAAAGTCATGAGCATGTAGGATCGAAGGGTGAAGAGAAGGAAGAGTTCATAGGGATCGTAGAATTGGATGTTGAAGTATTTGGCCGTCTTAATTTAAAGTTGACCTTTCAAACAGAACATGTATTTAGAGTCTATCCAAACATGGTTGGCTTGATTGTGTAAAAATATACGCTTGAACTTAGGGCCCCACATCTTAGTGGCCCCTAGTTTTCTTGATTGTATACTATAATGTATATCACTATTTGATTATTTGAATATGGTTCTACAAGTTTTGGTTTGTGAACGTATTAGAAAGTAATAAATCAACCATTTATCCTAGTGGGTTTTTAATTTTTGTACCTTTCATAAATTGGTTTTAAATATGTGATTTAGGTTTGACTTTGTTTAATTTAGAGTTTTGGCAAGAATAATTACTATACGTGGAACGGTTTTTCTTTTCTCTAAAATTTATTTCAGCTCTAATATACGTTACTTTGGGCATTTTACAAATCATCTATAGAACTGTCAAAAACATGTGGGTCAGTGTAAAGAATTTAAGCAAAAAATAAATACATGTTTTTTTTACGAAACGACCCTGATTTTAGAATCCGCTTTAGATCACCAAAAAGGTTAAATCACCCACTCCAAGTAGGAGGCAATTTGTCAACTTTATATTCATCCACACTCATCTCATGATGTGAATTTAAGCAATGTCTTCGGAAAGTCAGGGATGGACATTTCACAGCTACGGTTAAGGTCCTATGCTCTAGTGGAGTTGCCCCTCTAGGTGATTTGATATTGAAAGCTCTTATTGATAAACACCCAGTGGTGCCGCCCCCGTCCTTGCCTTCCAACCCTTTGGCCCAACCCACTCTTGTTGTTGATGAGGAGTGTGTACTCAAATGTATTCGATCCTTTCCTAAAGGGACGTCATGTGACAGAGACGGGATACGGGCCCAGCACCTGCTAGATGCTATTGGGGGCGAGGGCTCGGTGACTTCCTCAGGTTTGCTTACGAGCATTACTGAAGTTGTTAACTTATGGCTTGGGGGATCCTGCCCTAAGGTGCTTGCTGAGTTTGTTGCCTCGGCCCCCCTCACCCCCTTATTGAAGCCTGATAAAGGAATTCGACCTATTGCTGTGGGGGGTATTTGGCGAAGGTTGGTTTCAAAGGTGGCGATGAAGAAGGTCGGGAAAGAAATGACCCAGTACTTGGGTGACTATCAATTTGGGGTGGGGGTGCCAAATGGGGCAGAGCCGGTGCTTCACAGTGCAAACAGGTTTCTCAACTCATTTCATGCAGATGGTTCCTTAGCCTTACTTACTGTAGATTTCTCCAATGCTTTCAACACGGTCGACCGCATAGCTTTTCTGCACGAGGTTCATCAGCGTTGCCCGTCAATCTATCTGTGGGTCCAATTTCTTTACGCCCAGCCTGCTAGGTTGTATGTTGGTAACGAGTGTATTGGGGCTACTACCGGAGTTCAACAAGGAGATCCCTTGGGGCCCCTTCTCTTTGCCCTTGCCTTACATCCCCTTATTCTCCGGGTTCAGGACCGCTGTAAACTCTCGTTTCATGCTTGGTACTTGGATGATGGGATGATTATCGGCAACGCCTCTGAGGTTGCTAAGGCCTTAGACATCATCAACGAGGAGGGGCCATCTCTAGGGCTTTATCTCAACATTAAGAAAACATAGGTTTTTTGGCCGACATGCGACGGGCGGAAAGTTCAAGATGGCTTTTCCCGAGAGGGATCGGTAGACCAGAGAAGGGGATTAAGCTCCTTGGTGGAGCTGTTAGTCGGGATCCTAGCTTTATTGAGGAGTTGGCAGGGCGGCGAGCCTCGGGGGCGGTTGACCTCATGAAACTCTTACCCTGCCTAAGAGATCCCCAATGTGAACTCCTTCTGCTAAGGTCGTGCATGGGGGTCGCTAAGTTACTTTTTAGGTTGCGGACTTGTCAACCGCATTTTATGGAGGATGCGGTATCTCGGTTTGATGATGGCCTTAGAGAGGCTATAGAAGACATAGTAGTGGGTGGCGGCCCCTTCTTTGGTGACCTCCAGTGGCGTCTGGCATCTTTGCCAATGCGTCTAGGTGGTTTGGGCCTCTTCTCAGCTCGAGATGTTGGGGCTTATGCCTTTGTGGCGTCTAGAGCTCAGTCTTGGGAACTACAGGATCATATCCTTCGAAACTGTGAGGTCGTCGGGCTTGACCCGGACTATCAGCAGGCGCTTGAATGCTTAAATGTCTCTCTCCCAGACTTGGATATTGGTGGTTTTTCTAATAAGGACACCGCCCCCTCGAAGCCACAAAAAACTTTGGCGAATGCTCTGTTTAGCAAAATCGCTCAAAGCCTGGGATAAGCTTTTAATTTGTCATTGTCACACCCTGGCCCGCAGCGGAAATGGTAGTCGGGGCATGATTGGGTTTTCATCAAAGCTCATGACATTTACTATAAAGTTTCATATTTATTATTTCTCTTTTAAAGAAGAAGTTACAATAGACATACAAGCATAACATGTTCAAATACATTTCCATTACAAACTAAAGTATTAAACAAAAATCATACAATTACAAAGGGAAACAAAACTAAATGTCCATTCCAAAGCATTAACTTGTTTATTCTTCTAGGCCATCCTACGTGTTTCTTTTCTCAACTGGATCACCTGTATCATGTGTAAAAATAGGGTTTTTGGGTCAACAAAAGTTGGCGAGTGAATCTTATGAAAACCTTTGAACAAATTGGTTATATTGGTTATAAAAAGGTGCATAACCACATATGAGTAAACGTAAATTTAAATTTAATCACAAAACACATAATATCAAATAATGCACAAGCACACACACCAAATGATGAACAATGAGATCAAAGCTCAATCAAACGGAGCCGATCTCATGAGGCACGTGATGTTCAACTCGTCTCCCACGAGGAACTGATTGGCCTAATGAATGATTTGCACGCAACTTGACAAAATGTAAACACACATCACAACAAACAATATTTACATCACAAGTTTAGGTCATATAATGGTAATAGCACAAGTTTGAATAAACGAAATAATTAAAGCGACACATGATATACCCCAAAACATGAATAAAAAGGGGAATTTGTAAGGATTCACTCACAGTGGGTGCGTTCCTTGATAATGATGAATGTGCACGAAATTATGATTCAACCGACGAGGGAAAACTAACCTAAATAAAATCATAATAACTCAATAAATAACTAAATTTTATTTGAGATTAATATTTTTAATTAGTGCTTTTAATGGGATTGTTAGATTTATTTTTGTGAGTTTAAGGAAATTTTCTAACTTTAAAAATCCTATTTTTAAGTATTTTTAATTGATTTTTCAATTTAAATAAATAAATAAAAAGAAATAAAAAAAGTTGACTTTTTGACCGTTGACCGGGTCTGACCGGTCAGACTGTGTTTATTCTATGCGGTGAGTGAGGTTCGAACTCGTGACCTCTCGGTTGCGTGCACGCAGCTCTACCAACTGAGCTACGTGTATAGCCCGAAATATTTCTGATTCTAATTATATTTATATACTTGTTAGATTAAACCGAATTAATTAAATTTTAAAAATTCTTTTTAAATTTATCGTACCGGCGAAGGGGCTGGCCTCGAACCCGCGACCTTAAGGTTGCGTTGCACCCAGCCCTACCAACTGGGCTGGGTGTATAACCCATTAATAATAGGAATTATATTATACTTATTAACTTATTGAGAGATGATATGATTGCTTAATAAGAAACTGGTAACAAAACAGACTTGTTAAAGACTCGAACCGGGACCATATGTTTCAAGTGCACACAGTCCACCATTGGACTGTGTGTCTAACCCGGTATTTTATCCGATTTTAATTATACATATAAACTGTTTAATCTTCATTTTCTTCATCGAAGTAATCCAGAAATATAACTCGTCTGTGTTTGATTTAAAACTCTTTGTTTTAAATTATGAATGGATGATTACAAGACATTAAAGAAAGGATTCAACAGGGTTATACCAGACAGTCGTGATCTTCACTTCTCCAGTGGAATTCCGGCGACAACAAAAAATTCCGGCGAAGTATAACTTGCGACAGAGGCTCTACCGGGAGTTTGAGGTGAGTGTGGGTGACTTCTGTCGGAGCTCTAGAAGTCCTATTTATAGAGTAGGGCAATAATGAAATGATTTCTTCGATTTTCCGGCGAGTAACTGAGGATTCCGGCGAACATAAAATTGTTTTCCGTCAAGAACAGAGTGTTTGAGCAGAGTGATTTTGTGAACGATTTGGAATGATTGGAAGATAGTATTTATAGGCAGAGGCGGTCTTCATCTTGGTTTGAATTTTCAGTTACGATTTCTATGAAAAAGCTTTAAGGTTTCAGTTAAAACTGATGTTGACATCAGTTACATTCATTCACCGGCAAGGAAGAACGTCAATTTGCGGAGATGATTTGGTTTTGGCGGTTACAGACTCTGAAATTTGAACTTGCAGGTTGTTTGTTGGTTTGACTATAACACCAATTTATTTTTAAGTTTAAACACAAGTGAGTGTGTGGTGTAGCGGTGAAGACGATGTGTGTACGAGTTGGGAGACCCGGGTTCCACCCGGCTACTCCTTTTGTATTTATTATTTTATTCTTTTATTGATTTAAGTTTTTCTTTATTATATTCTTTTATTAATTAACATTTTAATTATGAAGTTTATTTAACCAAACAATATATATATATATATATATATATATATATATATATATATATATATATATATATATAAAAGAAACACTAAAAAATAAATGCGTACGAATTATTTAATAATTACATGAATTCTCAAACAGAGCGGGTTTTGGAACCCTTTTTTTGACGGATGTTACAGTCATCCCGCCAGAAGGCGGTGTTTGAGTGCCTGAAAGGTCCCCATGCTCAGGAATTTTTGACCGCTATACCAATTGAGGGGTTGGGACAATGTATGCCTGCAGTAGAATATAGATCCATTCTTAAATACCGGTTGATGATCCCTATGTACCCGGAAGATGAAACTTGCCCGATATGTCGTAAAGCTTGTATGGATAAATACGGGGAGCATGCAGTTCACTGTAAAGAGCTCCCTGGGTTCAAATATCGGCACGACTGGGTGCGTGATGCTTTATGGGACATCTTAAGAAGAGCTGGGATTTCGGCTAAGTAAGAGGCCCCTGTGAATTTCCTCACGGACCCTATGGAAGGGAGATTTACTCTGCGACCAGCGGATCTGCTCGTCTTTCGCTGGGCTGGAGGGAAACATGCTTGTGTAGACCTCACGGGGGTTTCCCCTTTGGTTGGTTTAAGGGAAAACGGGTTTGTAGCTGGACAAGCGGCAAGAAAGGCAGAATCAAAGAAAGTGGATAAGCACGCT
Source organism: Scalesia atractyloides (assembly GCA_947069175.1). Lineage (NCBI taxonomy): Eukaryota > Viridiplantae > Streptophyta > Magnoliopsida > Asterales > Asteraceae > Scalesia > Scalesia atractyloides. The sequence continues at coordinate 72,218,806 of CAMTDV010000001.1, forward strand.
AAAGCTTGTGCAAAGAACCAACATGTCTTTGTCCCTTTTGCCTTTGATACTTTTGGCTCCCTAGCGCCAGAAGCTATCCACTTCTTGACGAGGGTTCAACGGGTCGTCTACAGCAATTGTTCAACCTCAAGGGGGCAAGGGTTTGTATTTGGAAGGTTAGGGTTTGCAATTCAGAAAGGATTGGCGGCGCAGCTTGTTGCCCGGCTACCTTCTGTTTTGATGTAACTTGGCAAGTTTTCTGAATTTAAAATAATAATAATTTATGTTAAAAAAAATTACCAAGGAATAACTTCTTACTTGAAGTACCCTTTAGATATTCAACGTTTTGACATGCATTTTCTTTTCCATGTGTAGTCGTAATTCATCCGGTTGTTGGTATGCCTTATTGTCTTTGAGGGTTCATCTTCCATGAACTATGGATTGGGGCGCTTATGGCATACATCAATCATTTTCAATGTGATGAGAAGGAAATGCATCTTTTTTTCTTCCACCACTTTAAATTGTTCCCCTTAAACCACTCTTCTAATTTTTTTTTTAAGTTTTGTCTTAAACACACTCATAAACCATAATTAACACAAGGATACTACTTTTAATTTTTGGATAATATGAGGTTCAAGATTATTAATAATCACTTGAACTTGAATAATTAATATATGTTACATTTGCTAAAAGTAGTATTTCAACCATAAATATAAACAAATTAAACACCTTAGTTTCAAGCATAAGCAAAACATAGAGAAGTTGTAAGAACATCACCATGTGGGTGTCCACAAACTTTTAGCTCAGCACCGTATCAGATTTTTAATTTTTTTCTAAAAAATCATACTTTTTTCACAATTTACAAACCGTCATAATTTTTCACAAACTCTATCTCATATTTCACATCATCACCTACTTTTACATTAATTTTATCTTAGTTTATATTAGTTTAATATTAGATTATTTATTTAATATTCCTTTATAATTAAATAATAAGATTTTTTCAATTAAATTTAATTTTAATGAAAGCAATAGAAAATTAAACATTCAATTAAAATTAATTTTAAATATTTTAACGGCTATATTATACCGACTATAAATTCATAATATATTCCACCCCTTATTTTCACCTTTCAACTGAAAATTTTCACTCCGAATTCAGTTTTGAATTAATTTCGATGGAGAATATCCATATCCAGTTGAACCCTCATTTTGCACGTCGAGCTGTAAACCCTTCTCGTCCAACTGCAAATTTGCAATCACTTCTTGTGCAGCTCTAGACCCCCGTCTTCCAACTACAAACCCACCAAGTTAGAAGTTCAGCCAACTAAGAATCATGGACAATGAATGGATGGGCGAAGAATGGAATTGGGCATTTGACCAGGCGTTCGGTCAACTAAAAATTGGGAATGAGGCTATGAGCACATCTCCAATTCAAAGGATGGGTACAAAACAGATTTTGGAAAGCAATGGGTACCACATCCCACGAACGAGGACAAGAATGTTAATGAATCTGATGACGATCATTTGAGGAACCATGACCTATGGAAAGATGAGCGCTCAATAGATTTAGACTGCTCGTTTGATTCAATCAAACATCTTTAATTGTGTTTAATATAATGTGAGTTCTTATTTTATTTGTTTTAATTCTGTTTAATTATGTTAGTTTTTTTAAGTTTATGTAGTTTTATTAAAGTATTATTAGTTAGGTCTTCTTAGGTTTATGTAGTTTTTTTCAAAAATAAAAGTTAGTTAATGTTTTTTTAAGTTAATGTAGTTTATTAAATCAGTATTAGTTTACGGTGTGAACTTCCTACAGTCATATTGCGTTTTTTTGTCTTTGAAATGGGTCCACCACCTTCTCCGATTGTAGCCTAGTTCTAACTTCTACGCACCTCTCATCTGGACTTCTCCACCCGACGAGTGTAAAACCGAGTAATGTTCTAATGGGATCCACAACCAATGCGTCCAAAACGTGTTGGTGATATTTGAGGTGGATCATTCCTTATAAACCCAACATCTCTCCTGTCAACAACCAATGTAGAATTTACCTAGAGTAATACATGTCTTCAGTGGACGATCATCATCGTAGACGCTTGTAAGGTTTGCTTTGGAAGATCAACACTACCATTCCAAAAGGGTTGTGCTTGTACAAATGCCTGAAGTTGACCAACACCCAGGCTTGACTTGCACAAACTGAGGCATTACCGAGTATAATGTTGACTTTGTAAAAAAAGAAATTAATTAAGTCAATAAAGAAGGTAAACTTTATCAAGGTTGGCTTAGGGTAAAGTCCAAAGTTGAGTTAGGTGGTGTTTGATTTTCTAAAAATGATATACGTAGGCTCTTTTATCTGTGTCGTGAAGATCACGAGCAAACATTGTTATCTTCAAACTGTTTGTTTTTCCGAATACGCTTCATTAAAAAACGTCTACGCGAGCTCTTTTTAGTGTAGACTTGGCCTAGCCACTTTTAAGATATGCAGAGGGTTAAACACCACCACCATCCATCACCACCACTATTGTCCACCACCCACCACCACCGTCTACCACCACCTTCCACCACCATCGTCCACCACTAACGTCCACCGTCCACATCCACCACCCACCACCACCGTCCACCATCACCCACCACCAGTTTATTTTAGAAGTCTACATACATTAAAAAACAAATAGGCTTCTTCTTGTAGACTACAGAGGTTTGATCCACCTTTTCTTTTACAGATATCTGCAGATGTCGTCCGTAGACCGTAGACATTTTACCTCTTCAATAAAAACTAAAAACTGCACCTTAGTATCATTGAACTTTAATGATTAATCTTTTGAGCCCTTGACATTCATTGTGTCTGAGATTTATATTAGATCATTCGCAATAGTTATATTAGATCATTCGCATCATAACGCCCCTTTAAAAAAGGTGTAATGGTTAACGCTCCTTAATGACCCTTTCAATCATTATTTTCCATTTTGTTTTCTTTTCATTGTGCATTATACTAGAAATGTTCATCCCTCTTAGTGCCCCTATAATACCTAGGAGGACGGTGTTGAGGCATTATCAAGCTTATTCACGCCTTATAATGCCCCATTACGTATCGCCTTTGTTATACAAGCATCCATTCCACACCTACTAATTTGTGTTAAGTGTAACCAACATATGTTTCATCTGATATAAATCTCAATCATATAAAATAGTCAATAACACTATCATCACCAACACTAGTTAAAAGCTTTCTATCTATGATCATAAGTGATTATCAATGCGTCTACATTATTAACAAAACCTCATAAACCACTATCTCAATGTCACATCAGATTCCAAATTTAATAAACCTTCACAAACCCTCATTAAATTTATTAAAGGGGAGGGCCCAGCTCTTCATCCAAAACCAAGTCCCGGCATCTGGACTTCCCTGCCGGACCACAAAAGCAGACGAGCTCCACATCAGGCCAGGTCCGGTTTCATTTCTCCGTCATTGCCAAGTAGATACCCATTGGCCATTGATGTGGGTACTCTAATGTAACTAAAGCAAATGCCAGATCAGATGCCATTAGTTGTTCGGGTGTTTTTTCACAAATAGCTACAATTACATGTTTTTTTTTTTTAAACATCAAGTTGAAAGACCTATATCATGAGCCCGTATCTTCAGTTTTGTATCCGTGATCAGTATTATGAGAAATAATCAACGATTCACACAATTGTGGCACCATGTTTTCCACTAAAAAACATACTCGTGAAGCATCATATGTAAGAAACATGAGCAAAAGGACAAAAACGCCCCTACTTCATGGTTAGCAACTTACACATCTAGGATCAAAATGTCAATACTTTTAATTAATTTACTTAATAAAAAATAGAACAATAATTAAGTTTAGGCCAGCTAAAAGCCATAGTATATATTATTTTAGCTTCAAAAGTGATCTAGATAAACCAAATAAAAAAAAAAACAATTATAGCATAGAAAACAATATTCAAATTCTGTATTGGGGCAAATGGGAAACTATATGCATCCAGCGAGTAGTTTAGCCACAACTTGGAATGCTAAATCATCACTTAGTGAGATTATGAATCATTATGCAATTAACATTCATGTAAAAAAGTGATATATATACATACATTTACACACATATATATATACACACACGATACAAATAATATGTAACGTGCGAAGTGTAGGAAGTAAAGAAAACCAAGACACGGTGACATTTTTGATAATTACATTATTTAGCAAATAGTTACTCTACCAAAAAATGTACTAAGATATAATGGTGGACCCAGGAAATTTTTTCATGGGGGTCGGAAATTTTCCAAGGGTCTTTTGTCTATTGTTATATCATATTTTTTTTGTTCGATTCAGGTCGGATCGGAAAAGGAAATTCTTACCATGATTCTCATTCAAGTCAATAACTCAATAACATATCTCAATATCTTATTATCACATATCCACTTTAAATTTAAGTATTTAACATGGATTTCAAATAATCACATTAATCATAACATATAAATGATAACTCGTAAGTATTCAAATATTTGATGTTTCTAATCCGCATTAACCACTCAATAATAAAAGAACTGTACGATACAGCTCAATATCATAGTTTGTAATCAAAACTATTAAGGTAACGTAGAGTAAAATGCTATTTTAGTCCCAGTGGTTTAGGTTATTTTGTCACTTTTAGTTCAAATGTTTCATTTTTCGTCTGTTAGTCCAAAAGGTTTTATCGTTGTCATTTTAGTCCACTGTGTTAACTTCGTCCATTTTTCTGTTAACGAGAAGGGCAATTTGGTCATTTTATATGGTCGAATTGCCCTTCTCATTAACAGAATTACATATAAAATGACCAAATTGCCCTTCTTGTTAACATAAAAAATGGATGAAGTTAACCCAGTTGACTAAAATACCAACGGTGAAACCTTTTTGGACCCACAGACGAACAATGAAACATTCGGACTAAACTGGCAAAATGACCCAAACCACAGAGATTAAAATGACATTTAACTCGGTAACATATCTTGAAAGTTTTGTAAAACAACCTCATTTTAGTACTTGTATAAACGTTTTTTTTAATGTATTTTCATCTTACTTTCAATCATTTTATCTTCTCGAATGCTAAACAAATAATAATATATTGGTTTCTTCATAGGAAACAACAATCTCTCACTGAACCTTTTTGAAGTGTCACTGGTATCTAATTGTATGAAACACCAATGTTTAGTTAGAACATTTTTATTAGGATAACTTTTAGAATTTATTTATTTATGATAATGACAACAAAAGTAATAACAAGTAATTATGTAAATAGTTAAATTAATCAAGTAAACTAACAATAAATAAATTAAGCTAGATATAATAAAATAGTAAAATAATCAAACAAAATAAAAAGAGCAAAATTTATACACAAAGTGCAGGTCCATGTTAAAAACCACAATATAGATACTTGAATAGTTTAAACTATATGTATTATACCTTTTGTGAGAGAAAAAATACGAGTTTTATACAGACCTCACATGTAAGTACGTGAGAGAAAAAATATATATTTAATAATTAGAAAGATATATTTAATAGCATCCATGTCTAATCCTACTAATAATTTTGATGACACTTTTATTGACAGAGTTTAAACCTAAATGAATTGTATATATGAGTGGGTCCATGTTAAAAACCAAATAATACCAAATCCATCCCCTTCTTGGCTTTCTTTCCCTTTCTTCTTCTTTTGTGGAAACAAAGCTCCCACCGGAGAGAAAAAAAAAACTCTTCCTCTGTTTTTCCTTTTTCATTTTCTTTTGTTGCACATCTTTATGGTCCAAACTCAAGGGGTGATTATAAATTTTCAAAGGAGGCAATCGAGATTTTTACTTAAAAATGACACATATTTTTAAGGGGGTGGCTGCCACCCCTACTCATAATCTAGGTCCACCCATGCTAAGGTAATAAAATTACGTTACTTGTAAAAAGTAGCATAATTTGATTACTCTACTTCATTTTGTCATAGTGTAATAATTTATCTACAACAAAATTGTACTAGACTTATAAAATCACGTCATTCATAAACTGTAGCGTAAGTATCATTGATCTAGTGCACTTTTTTTATAACGTAATAACTCTTTTTAGAATGTTTATGAAATTGCTATTGCGTGTAAGTACTTTTTTATTCACTTCATCTAATTCGCATGCTAAAACTTATTTATATTTGATCTGCATAGTATAATATTTGTATATAATATATGTGCGAAATGTGCAACTCCACATGCATGTAGTATACAAAGATACATGTGTATGTATATTATTTCTTTAAAATAGAAAAAAATATTAACATTAAGAATTGCCTTCATTGTTCATATCTCAAATAAAGTGACCTAATTTATAAGATTTATGTCACTTTATATCAACATTGATATATATTATTAATTTAATATCATAAAAAACTACACACTTTCTGGTTTTACTTTCACTTGAAAAAATTATTTCAATCTATTCGTTGTATAAAGTTAATTATCTTTTCGTTCATATGGTTTGCCGAAAATAATTATTATAATCTATTAGTATAATAATTACTTCGATTTTGTTTCAATCAGACCCACCCCCACTAACCATATCAACTTATTTTGTTAGTTGTTGTGAATTGACAAAAATTACCTGCTTTTGTCGGCGACCACCACCACAACCATATTAGACGGTCACCACCCTCACCATATCCAACAGAATCGACAATAACCATCCAATCGGGTGCTGTAAATTGAAAACAGTATCTTGAAACAGAAGTGATGATGGTGATGATAATAGCTTATTTTGATTATGGTAGTGTTGTTTGTCATGACCCACGCCCCTACCCTGGACGGGAGCCGTGACGGTTCAAGTAGTACAGGTGCTTATTAAAAATCTTGGCGGCGGAAATTTCATCAGGAAAATTTATCAGAGTTATCGGACACCGAGATTTTTATTTCATAATTAGTGCGATAAAACCCATATTTACATAAAATGTTTTTTCTAGGGATAAACCCTTAGTTATAAAACATGTTTCTTTATTCAGGTGAAATAGCCATTTATTTAAGCCTTTTGTGCCTCGTAGCACTTTCCCTTCCTATCACAATACTTCACCTGAGACGCATTTAAAAACATTTGTTTAGCAAAAAATACTAGTAAGTACATTCATTTGTATAAAACGACACATTCTTACAACTACAACATTTAAAATTTTTACATTTGTTTATATCTTACAACTACCCACATGTATTTGTCACTCAACCGGATCTGTCATTGTGGTCATATCACTATTGGCCCTTATGTCTAAAGCAAAAATTATCAGGTAATGTATACAAAACCCCACATACTAGCATCTTGGTGATAGTTTTTCCGTAAAAATACAAAGACTTAATCACCGTAAGTGTAAGTAACAACCAGAACACATTTAGGGTTTTAGAAATTTGTTGAGTCTCACAGTGTAGTGAGGAAAACTAGAGAAAACATTTAGAATGTCTTACCTTTAATTTTCAAGTCTTCTGGTCATAGGTCCTAAATACATAGGATGTAAAATGCATTAGCGTAAAACCAAATCAAACTAAACGATAATCAAGAGAGCAAAACCTCCAGAAAACTGGTAAGCCTAACTGGTTCCTCGAGTTGGAATTTATACGAGATGCTTGCCTAGCCAGAAAACTCAGTGTAAAGGCATCCACCTTCCAGATTGCACGTATTCTTAATCATTATTTAAACTTAAGACTTTTATGAGATTTTGAAAATAAATTAAGCTTTAGGCCAAGGAATTTTCCCAAAGTCTAGGATAGAACAAGAAAACCATAGATAGAGATGAGAAACTATCATATAGATAAGGTAAGTTTAGAGATAAGGACAAGGTGGTAGTTAGGAACACACAAAAAGATAAATCAATCCTAGGTTATAGTCTAGGTTTTAGGAATTCTAATAACCTAATTCTCTATAACAATGACCCTGATACCAATCTGTAACACCCCAACTGTAACACCATAAATATTAAATTATATAAATAAACAAAGGCATTTGACCTAGTAAATGGAAAAACCTTTTTAAAAGAGGGATGGACTTTTAACGTCCCTAACTATAACAAATACTTAATGATGTTTTGCTAAATGGTAAACCTTATGCACATGATTAGTATTACAAATTTAACTTGGTTAATCATTAGTTGATAGACAATGGAATATTAAGTAATACCTTTGTATAATAAACAAAACATAGAGGACCAAATTGGACACTAGGTAAACTGGTGGTTATAAATAAAAAATTAAAAACACAAAGACACACACACAGTGTACTTTGATCGCCCAGACAAAGACCAAAAAGGGGAAGAACCCTAATTTCAACAATCTCTTAAAATCAAAGAGAAATTGGGGCATAAATCTTTGCATGAGCATAGATTAACAAATACTTAGGCAAAGGAAATCATAAGGTATGTCTAATTTGATCCTGGGTGATATTATGAAGTTACTTGAACACTACAAGTTTTATGTTAAGTAAAATTGTGAATGTTATGATAGAATCTGTGATGTATATGAGTGTAGAAACAATAAATTGGCTGAAAAATCAGTAACCAAATGCTATAAAATGGGTATTTGGATGATGAACAATATTATACTAAATGGGTTTCTATGATTATGATGAACACTTGAATTGTAGTGGTGAAATTTGTAATATCTTATGTTAATATGTTAGAATATAGATGTAAATTTTGCACCTTCTAGATATAGACTTGAAAGGACACTAACTCATAGTTGATAGTTAAGTTATGGACTTGAAAAGAGTAGTATAGAAATCTTGCCCACAATGTGCTCGATGTAATGCCCAAATGATTATAAACTATTGAAAAATATGAAAGAATCGTATAAATGGGACTTTGACAAGTTACATGTCATATTATACTATAAATTCTAAACCATAAATTGGGCTAAATATTATAGGCAAGTCGGGCGAGACATCGAGTGACAAAGTCGGAACGGATACGCGTTTGAAGGAAAAATCTAAGGTATGTGGTTTATTGATTTGTAAGAGTTTACTTATGATATTCGTAGTGATATATGTCAAATAAGATAAATAATGATGGTTTGATCGTATAAAAGCGACGGAGATCGCTAAGATGATCAAACGGGTAAAATATGATAATAAATGATGGTTAGATTGTATAAAAGCGATGGAGTTCGCTAAGACGATCAAACGAGTCAAATAAGATATTAAATGATGATTTGACCGTATAAAGGCGATGGAGTTCGCTAAGACGATCAAACGGGTCAAATATGATAATAAATGATGGTTTGACCGTATAAAAGCGATGGAGTTTGCTAAGACGATCAAATGGGTCAAATAAGATAAATAATGATGGTTTGATCGTATAAAAGCGATGGAGTTTGCTAAGACGATGAAACGGGTCAAATATGATAATAAATGATGGTTTGACCGTATAAAAGCGATGGAGTTCGCTAAGATGATCAAACGGGTCAAATAAGATACTAAATGATGATTTGACCATATAAAGGCTATGGAGTTCGCTAAGACGATCAAACGGGTCAAATAAGATAAATAATGATGGTTTGATCGTATAAAAGCAATGGAGATCGCTAAGATGATCAAACGGGTCAAATAAGATAAATAATGATGGTTTGACCGTATAAAGGCGATGGAGTTCACTAAGACGATCAAACGGACCAAATATTAAAAGAATATAAGTTTGGTTAATTAAAACGATGGATTTCGTTGGGGTAACCAAACATGTCCGAATTTAGTTGTGATATATGCTATGATGCGTATGAACAACCATTCGGATATAAACTTGATAAAAGGGGTAAAATCAGAATTTATGTATAAATTGAATGGTAGAAACGTAAAATACTCTAAAGTTACCCTAAGGATATTGGGAGTAATCACGAAAATGATTATATATAGGTAAAGGATATGGCTAAACAAGTTAAATTATTGAAAGTATATAAACGGGTCAAACTAATTCGATTCATGAACTTAGAGTTTAATAGAATAGATACTTAAAACAGAGGTACTACAGAAATGAAAACATGAAATAACATATGATGAACATTTTCTGCAATTATCGAGTCACGTATTAAAGTGCGGAACTCGAAAATGAGTAGGACAGACGAATTCACAAGTCTGCAGCAAAACGGTTGCAGGAAGCACCGTCGGCGTCGCCACTCTTGGCCGTCGCTGACGCAATATCTTATCTCCGACGTTCTAACTTACTGTCGACGGTAGTTTTGATTCGACGGCACTATTGACGCACCGTCGGCGACGATACTCTTAGCCGTCGCCGACGCCTATATAAAATTTAAAAAAATATTTGACTTACTATTTATGTAAATTACTATGATCAAATTTTCAATTAAATAAAGTACTAATCTATCAGATAGTTTGATTTATGTAGGAGTATTTTAACCAGTTCTCAAGTGACGATCAAGCTGGAATGACGAACCGAACACTTAGAAAAATTTAGCTTCCGCTTGTTTGTACATTTTATGTAAACATTTTGCTTAAAACGTTTTAAGTTGTGTCCGTTACTAGGATGTTAATTTTAGTTACTTATAAGTTTCAACACCTTGGTTTTTGAAATATAGATTGAAATTTTTATATTTTCAATTATTCAAGTAGTAATATGTACGAAATGCTTATTCAATAATAAGGGTCTTACAAGTTGGTAATCAGAGCTTAAGGTTAAAAACCAAATGTGTTTGGTTCAAGGTTTGATCAAGACATCCGGTAAAAACTTGTTATAAAAGTAATTCCTATAAGAAAATGATTACATAAAAGAATGATATATTATGAATAATATTGAATGATGAGTATAAATTCCATATAATATTATGGAAATGATTAAATGACTTATTTACCAAAATATTATGAACAATTTCAGTTAAAAAGGATGTCGGACGAAATTGGTGAAGATACCGTATCCCTCGTTATGGAGGAGATACGAGAAAAGATTTCCGAGGAAGTCGGAAAGGCTCTAGAGGCCAATTTACCCCAATTTATGGATAGATTACAAACCACAATTTTATCAGTGGTAGAAGAAAAGATAAATGAGTTGAAAGAAAGTCTCGTACAAGAAAAAGACAAGATTAAAGAAAAGAAAGCGTGTTTGTATGACAAGTTTATGGCATGTAAACCACCTATCTTTAACGGAGAAGTAGATCCGATCATTTGTCAATGATGGATAAGCGACATTGAAGGAGTCTTCGAAAGAACTCACTGTGATTTAACTGATTTTGTGGCCTATGGGACTAGTCAATTAAATGGTCAAGCAAAGGATTGGTGGGATAATCTTAGAAAAGAGCAAGGGGTTGAAACCACAAGGACTATGACATGGGAGGAGTTTAAAGTACCTTTCCTTAAACATCATAGCCCAAAGGCTGTAATTAACAAGATCAAAGAGAATTCATTCAGTTAAGACAAAAAAGGTGAATCGATTGATAAGATCACAGGGGTGTTCCTTGATAAGCTCAGGTTCTGTGATGAATTGGTGCAGCCAGAAGAGCAAAAGATTTATATTATTATAACATGCTAAGTGCCGAGTATAGGGAGTTTATGACTCCCTCAAAGTATGAACATCTCACGGAATTAGTGAATGCTGCTCGGGCGGGAAATAGAGTTGAAGAAGCAGGTGGAAAGGGGAGAAAGGAAGGCGTTAGATGCAAATCCGAGTCCGGCAAAGGAATAAAAAATGATCGAGTCTTCGAAGAAGATGAATGTAAAAGGAAGGACGCCAAATTGTAAGATTTGTAACCGAACCCACAAAGGCGAATGCTATTTTAAAAATAAGCCATGTGTGGTGTGCGGAAAGACAGGACACGTAGCTTTAAACTACCCCTGCAAGATATCAGTGTGCTATAAATTCTATCAGCCGAGTCACAAGAAGTCTGAATGCCCGGATTTGGTAGAAGGAAAGTTATGACCGACAAAAAGGTGGAAGTCCCAAAGTCAAAGGCAAGATCTTTCCAGATAACCGCGGCTAAAGCAAAGGTTGAACCCGATGTGGTCACAGGTACTTTTACTGTAAATTTAATTCCTGCACATGTAGTATTTGATACGGGTGCAAACAAATCTTTTGTTTCACATGAATTTGTTAAACACCTATCATTCTTGTTAACAAAATTACCAATGCCCTTAGAGGTAGAAGTAGGTAATAACAAAACTTTTATCGTCTGTGATATATGAGGGGATTGCAAATTGAGCATTGAGGATGAGGATTATTTAGTTGATTTAATATCCATGTCGATGGGGGAATTCCAATTAGTGATTCGAATGGATTGGCTATCCCGCTACCACGCCAATGTAATATGCTCCCGTAAGGAAATACAATTAATATCTCCAAGTGGAAAACACGTTAATATTTATGGGGAGAAGAGTGGTTACCCCATCATATGTTCGATAATGGAAGCTCATAGACTCATCCAATACGGGTGCAAGGCTTACCTGACTTATATACTCAATTCAGAAAAATAGTCACCAACACTTAGAGATGTATCGGTTGTGCGAGAGCACGAAGACTTATTTCCGGAGGATTTACCGGGGATACCACCTTAGCGTGAGATGGAATTCAGGATTGAATTAATTCCGGGCGCAAAACCAGTGGCCAAAGCACTATACAGATTAGCACCGTTTGAACTTCAAGAATTATTATCGCAGTTGCAAGATCTACTCGACAAAGGATTCATTAGACCTAGTGTCTCTCCTTGGGGAACACCGTTATTATTTGTTAAAAAGAAAGACGGGAGTATGCGTATGTGCATAGATTACCGGGAATTAAACAAACTTACGCTAAAGAATCGATACCCACTTCCAAGGATCGACGATCTATTCGATCAATTGCAAGGTGTGAGTTTATTTTCAAAAATTGACTTAAGGTCGGGCTACCATCAACTGAGAGTGAAAGAGGAAGACATACCCAAGACGGCTTTCCGTACGTGTTATGGACATTATGAATTTCTCGAAAAGTCCTTCAGGTTAACAAATGCACCCGCAGCGTTTATGGATCTTATGAATCGGGTTTGCAAGCCAATGTTAGATAAATCAGTAATAGTGTTTATCGACGACATTTTGGTTTATTGAAAAAGCGAAAGAGATCATGCGCGTCATTTATGCGAAGTATTAGAAACGCTGAAAAGAGAAAGCTTTACGCGAAATTCTCAAAATGTGCCTTTTGGCTTCGAGAAGTACAATTCCTAGGACATATCATCAGTGCCGATGGAATATTGGTTGATCCGTCCAAGATTGAAGCAGTGTCGAAATGGAATCCTCCGAAAAATCCGTCAGAAATTAGAAGCTTTCTGGGGCTTGCGGGTTATTATAGGAGATTCATTCAGGATTTCTCCAATATTTCCTCACCATTAACTAGGTTGACCCGCAAGAATGAAAGGTACGTTTGGGGTTCCAAACACTAAAGGAAAAATTGACTAATGTTCCGGTATTAACCTTACCCGATGGCACTGATGACTTAGTAATGTATTCCGATGCGTCGCACCTAGGCCTTGGGTGCGTGCTTATGCAACGGGGCAGGGTGATTGCCTATGCCTCTAGACAATTAAAAGTACATGAAAAGAAATATCCAACCCACGACCTTGAACTAGCAGCAGTGGTGTTTGCCTTGAAAATTTGGAGAGACTACTTATACGGGGTAAAATGTACTATTTTCACCGATCATCAGAGTTTGAAGTACTTCTTTAATCAAAAGGAACTAAATATGAGACAAAGATGGCTAGAAACAGTGAAAGACTATGATTGTGAAATCCATTACCATCCGGGAAAGGCTAATGTGGTAGCGGATGCGCTAAGTCGAAAGGAAGAATATACACCAATACGTGTACGTCAATGCAACTCGTGGTAACATCGGATTTGCTTGAACAAATCCGAGTGGTGCAAGTTGAAGCAATAAAGGAAGAAAATTGGAGTAAAGAGGGTGTCAAAGGATTGGTGAAAGATATTGAAGATGGAGAAAATGGTATAAAAACCCGATTTGGTAGAATTTGGATTCCGAACACTTGTGGTGTCAAGGATCTTCTACTTGACGAAGCTCATAAATCGCACTATTCAATTCACCTGGGAGCAACCAAAATGTATAAAGACTTAAACAGAATTATTGGTTGCCTGGAATGAAGAGAGATGTAGCAAAATACGTCAAAAAATGTCTAACTTGTTTACAAGTAAAAGCGGAGCATCAGAAGCCTTATGGCAAGCTCCAACCGTTAGAAATACCAGTTTGGAAGTGGGAACACATAACCATGGATTTGTTGACCAAATTACCAAGGACGGCTCGAGGATTCGATGTCGTTTGGGTGGTCGTTGATAGACTAACAAAGAGCGCTCATTTCATTCCAATTAGAGAGACTTATACTTCAGAAAAGATGTCGGAGGTTTATATGAATGAAATTATAGCACGCCATGGAGTACCGGTATCGATTATATCCGATAGAGATACCCAGTTTACTTCGAACTTCTGGCATGATTTTCAAAAACAGATGGGCACAAAACTGTTAATCAGTACTGCGTACCACCCCCAGACAGATGGGCAAAGCGAACGAACAATTCAAACCTTAGAAGATATGTTTCGAGCATGTATTATTGGTTTTGGAGGTAGTTGGGATGCATATCTACCGTTAGTTGAATTCTCTTACAATAACAGTTACCACTCGAGCATTGTATGGCACCTTACGAGATGCTTAATGGTCGGAAATGGCGAACTCCGGTATGTTGGGCCAAAGTGGGACCGAGAGAACTCGCCTATAAAGATGTGATTCAGGCCACAAATGAAAAGATTGACATGGTTTGAACCCATTTAAAAGTGGCGCAAGATCGACAAAACTCCTATTCGGATAAAAGACGAAGGCCTATCGAATTTCAAGTAGGCGATAATGTAATGCTCAAGGCATCTCCGTGGAAGGGAAACATACGATTTAGGAAAAGAGGTAAGTTGAGTCCACGATTCATCGGCCCATTTAAGGTTATCGATCGGGTGGGTAAAGTGGCTTATCGACTAGAACTTCCGGACGAACTAAGTGGAATACATAACACATTTCATGTATCACATCTCCGTAAATGTTTAGCGGACGAAAGAGCATATGTACCCTATAATGATATTGAAATCGATGACAAGCTTAACTATATAACTAAACCGATTCAAATCATCGATCGAAAGGTTAAGGGATTAAGGAATAAGGAGATTAACCAAGTGAAAATCAAATGGAGCATCGGAAAGGATCTGATACCACATGGGAGTCAGAAGAGGAAATGTGACGAATCTACCCTTCGCTTTTCGGTACGTATATGTTTCAAGGACGAAACCTCTTAAGGAGGATGGATTTGTAACACCCAAAAATATTAAATTATATAAATAAACAGAGGCATTTGACCTAGTAAATGGAAAACCCTTTTTAAAAGGGGGATGGACTTGTAACGTCCCTAACTATAATAAATACTTAATGATGTTTGGTTAAATGGTAAACCTTATGCACATGATTAGTATTACAAATTTAACTTGGTTAATCATTAGTTGATAGACAATGGAATATTAAGTAATACCTTTGTATAATAAACAAACATAGAGGACCAAATTGGACCCTAGGTAAACTGGTGGTTATAAAAAAAAAAAAATTTAAAACACAAAGACACACAGTGTGCTTTGATCGCTAGACAAAGACCAAAAAGGGGAAGAAACCTAATTTCAACAATCTCTTAAAATCAAAGAGAAATTGGGGAGAAATCTTTGCATGAGCATAGATTAACGAATACTTAGGCAAAGGAAATCATAAGGTATGTCTAATTTGATCCTGGGTGATATTATGAAGTTACTTGAACACTACAAGTTTTATGTTAAGTAAAATTGTGAATGTTATGATAGAATCTGTGATGTTTATGAGTGTAGAAACAAACAATTGGCTGAAAATCAGTAACCAAACGCTATAAAATGGGTATTTGGATGATGAACAATATTATACTAAATGGGTTTCTATGATTATGATGAACACTTGAATTGTAGTGGTGAAATTTGTAATATCTGATGTTAATATGTTAGAATATAGATGTAAATTTTGCACCTTCTAGATATAGAGACTTGAAAGGATACTAACTCATAATTGATAGTTAAGTTATGGACTTGAAAAGAGTAGTATAGAAATCTTGCCCACAATGTGCTCGATGTAATGCCTAAATGATTTTAAACTATTAAAAATATGAAAGAATCGTAAAAATGAGACTTTGACAAGTTACATGTCATACATTATATTATAAATTCTAAACCATGAATTGGGCTAAATATTATAGGCAAGTCAAGCGAGACATCGAGTGACAAAGTCGGAACGGATACGCGTTTGAAGGGAAAACTCTAAGGTACGTGGTTTATTGTTTTAAGAGTTTACATATGATATTCATAGTGATATATGTCAAATAAGATAAATAATGATGGTTTGATCGTATAAAAGCGATGGAGATCGCTAAGACAATCAAACGGGTAAAATATGATAATAAATGATGGTTTGATCGTATAAAAGCGATGGAGTTCGCTAAGACGATCAAAGGAGCAAAATAAGATATTAAATGATGATTTGACTGTATAAAGGCGATGGAGTTCGCTAAGACGATCAAACGGGTTAAATAAGATAAATAATGATGGTTTGATTTTATTAAAGCGATGGAGTTTGCTAAGACGATCAAACGGGTCAAATATGATAATAAATGATGGTTTGACCGTATAAAAGCGATGGAGTTCGCTAAGACGATCAAACGGGTCAAATAAGATAAATAATGATGGTTTGATCGTATAAAAGCGATGGAGGTCGCTAAGACGATCAAACGGGTCAAATATGATAATAAATTATGGTTTGACCGTATAAAAGCGATGGAGTTCGCTAAGATGATCAAACAGGTTAAATAAGGTATTAAATGATGATTTGACCGTATAAAGGAGATGGAGTTCGCTAAGACGATCAAACGGGTCAAATAAGATAAATAATGATGGTTTGATCGTATAAATGCAATGGAGATCGCTAAGACGATCAAATGGGTCAAATAAGATAAATAATGATGGTTTGACCGTATAAAGGCGATGGAGTTCACTAAGACGATCAAACGGATCAAATATTAAAAGAATATAAGTTTGGTTAATTAAAACGATGGATTTCGTTGGGGTAACCAAACAGGTCCGAATTTAGTTGTGATATATGCTGTGATGCGTATGAACAACCATTCGGATATAAACTTGATAAAAGGGGTAAAGTCGGAATTTATGTATAAAGTGAATAGTAGAAACGTAAAATACTCTAAAGTTACCCTAAGGATATTGGGAGTAACCACGAGAATGACTATATATAGGTAAAGGATATGGCTAAACATGTTAAATTGTTGAAAGTATATAAACGGGTCAAACTGATTCGATTCATGAACTTAGAGTTTAATAGAATAGATACTTAAAACAGAGGTGCTACAGAAATGAAAACATGAAATAACATATTACGAACATTTTCTGTAATTATCGAGTCGCGTATTTAAGTGCGGAACTCGAAAATGGGTCGGACGGACGAATTAATAAGTCTGCAGCAAAACGGCTGCAAGAAGCACCGTCGGCGACGCCACTCTTGGCCGTCGCCGACGCAATATCTTATCTCCGACGTTCTAACTTACTGTCGACGGTAGTTTTGATCCGATGACACTATTGACGCACCGTCAGCGACGATACTCTTAGCCGTCTCCGACGCCTATATAAAATTTTAAAAAAATATTTGACTTAATATTTATGTAAAGTACTATAATTAAATTTTCAATTAAATAAAGTACTAATCTATCAGATAGTTGATTTCTGTAGGAGTTTTTTAAAAAGTTCTCAAGTGACGATCAAGCTGGAATGACGAACCGAACACTCAGAAAAATTTAGCTTCCGCTTTTTTGTACATTTTATGTAAACATTTTGCTTAAAACTTTTTAAGTTGTATCCATTACTAGGATGTTAATTTTAGTTACTTATAAGTTTCAACACCTTGGTTTTTGAAATATAAATTGAAATTTTATATTTTCAATTATTAAAGTAGTAATATGTACGAAATGCTTATTTAATAATAAGGGTCTTACACCAACCGATGACGACGGAAACGTCAGTGCGTCACGTAAATAGATTGCTTAATAGCTCATAATCGACTAAAAAATAAATATTTCATTAATCAATTTAAAGATCTTCCATACAAGAAAAACAAATTGTTCAAAAAAAAATAACTAGATCAAGTTAAAATTATTCTAAGTCCCCAAAGCATCCTGGATGTGATATCCTAGTAATCATCACGCATTGTTTCCTGAAACATGTGGAAAATAAAGGGTTAACTTCGAAAAGCTGGCGAGCATACATAGGTTTGCAAAAATAAGCAAGTAAGTAGCATGTCAAGTTTTATCTGGAACTATCTTGTGAAACAAGACTTAGGAACAAACGGGACGCACAATCAAACCTTGTGACTGAAAGAACTTCCAAAAGTTAACCTTTGTGGATGTTGCTGTTTCAATCATCCCTAGATCCATACAAGGATGCGTTTGCAGACCTATAGTGCTATAATCTACTACAGTGGGCTTGGCTGAAGTTAATGATTGTACTAAGTTTAAGCTCCTGACGTTATGTATATGACAAGAAGTGTAGTGATGAAAAGTTAACATAAATAATTGATAAGTTAAGTAACATATTTCACCAAAAATTTTAAATGAAAAAAGGGCTATGTAAACTCACCTTAGCAAGTAATCAAATACACACGTTGGTTGTATTAACGATATGGGGAGAATCCCAAAGTATTACCCCTAAAGAGCTCGGCAGAATGGGTTTGAAGAGTTTGACCGTAGACTCGTTTTCCGGCTAAGTGAAAAGAGAGATCACAGAGGCAATTTGAACGTGGGTTGAGTTGTGGTGAGTCAGAATAGGTTCCACGAACATGTATTTATACTATGCAAGGTCGGTTAACGAGCAGAATCGTAATGACGTTTTCGGAGGTGGTTGTGGTTATCGGATAGGCATAATTTATGAGACATTATCCAATAAAACGTTGGCATAAGATTTACATGGATTGGAGATAAATATTGACGCAAAGAAACAAGCTAAAATCAAGTTGAAACCGGGTTCCGGGTGTGCCGGAACTTGCGCCGGACAAACCGGAGGTGATAACCTGCAAGCAGGTTCTTGTTTCTCTTTTTTTAAATAAAACTTTTTTTTTGTAAATAGAAAAGTGGTCCCTGCAATTACAGTTTAGTGCAAAATAGATTTTAATCTTCAAAATTCTTTTTATTTTCACATAAATAATACCATTTGAAATGAACTTTTTGTGAACCAAAATTAATGAGTTGCTCAATAACTTTAAATTTGAATCTCTACATTAGTTGGAAACATTAGTATATTTATTTAACTTTTAGTCTAACTAGTAAATCATATTTTAAAGATCTCGCGAGTTTTTTCTATGGATAAATGAAATGTGATAATAATTCAAAGCGTTTATAAACGTGTTTGAAAAATACAGAATGGTACAGTCTTCCTTACTTTAAGAAATTTTGTACTGAAATTTAAATTGGAGAAGATTGTTGGTAAGGCTGTGATTACTTGAAAAAGTTGACTTGTAACATATTAGTTTATGTTGCTAGTTTTGGAAGAGTATAGAATAGACGGTTTGCAAAAAGGTTTACGTGATGACTATGGGGTTAAATGCATGTGTTCAAGGTTAAGGGCAAATGAAAATAGAAGATTGAGTTGGTAGAGAGATTTGGATAAAAAGATTGTGAGGGTATAGTTTGGATTCCATTGATGGGATGCATGGAGTTGGAATGATGCTAATTAGTTGTTTAAGATTAGTTAGTATGAGATTAGGCGCTTCTAATAGTTAACACTAGATAAATAGATCCTACTAACATTGGTCAAGGTCCAAAAATAACATAGAACTTTACATGACAAGAAACTGCTACACATCTGACAATATGAGAAAGACATTTATATATAGGAAGTACCAGCGGCGTATCTACCATACCCTTATCATATCACATTTGTTTTGTTGTTCCTAATCATGATAGGTTCTATGTTATGGCACACGATAAAACTTGCTATGATTTCCATGCGCCAAATTTCATTATTATGTTTGCACCTATAATTACTCGATTCGTCGCATAGTTCATCCCATTGTGTGCGGGTCAAATGGCACAACAAGTAAGGTTTAGGTAACACACTACAACTAATGTATGAAACAAGCACGTAATTTAAGCATAGCATGATAAAGAATAAATGTGGCACCAAAAAGTTATGCAAGATGTTACGCTTTCCAACCAACAGGATGTACTAACGCTACCTAGCTCCCTTAAGTTGAACAAGGAGCGTTAGATGTTGTTAGTGAATAATGATAATGAATGTTAGGACATGTATTAATAGTCTAATGAAATGTGCACAAGTAACCATTGTTATAATGTATTGCAAGAAAAGATTTCGTTTACCCATATAGTCAACAGATAATCAAGTTTCAAATTCATAGATAATAAGGTGTCATAGGTAAGCAAGTAGATTAGTCTTTCATGGAAGTAAACAAATCAAGTTTCCTAGATAAACACGTTCATTGATTAAAGAAATACCCAATTGTTTTACTGATTAAATGAAAGTACAAATACGAAAGAAAGTAAATTGAATGAGTAAAACAAGGACGAAGTAAACAAGAGGTCACTATTGGTTCCCGATATCGTTGTTGGCTTGGGCTTCGTTAGCATTGATGTTGAAAGCACGTCCACGAGCACCTTGCTTTCCATTTGTGAGTCTTGGGCATTGATTTTGATAATGGTTTGGATCACCACACTCATAATATGCACCACCATAAGTTATAGCAGGTTGGACAGGAGCGGGAGGTTTGACAGGGCGGGAGGTTGAACAGGAGTTTGAGGTTGGTTGGCATTGGCTCTTACAGTTGACCGGCAAAAGTTGGCCAAGTGCCCGTACCTGCCACAGTTAGTGCATAGACGACATGGCACTACAGTGGGATGATGGAACCTATAGGTGTTGCATAAGGGTTTGTTTCCCATATATGGCCTTATAGTGGGAGCTTAGGCTGCTTGGGCTATAGGTGTTGGTTGGGTTATGGGAGCTACTTGGGTTATAGGAGGGGCTGAAGTAACAGCATCATAGTTTTGATTAGCCTTGCGTTTTTTTATTATTACGATAGGGTACAACCTTAGCATTTTGGGTTGTCACGGTAATAGTTTTCTCCTTCTCCTTTTTATCTTCCTTCCTAAATAAGTTTTCCATTTTTACATGATTGTCAGTTAAAATAGCAGCTAGACGAACAGCTTCTTCAATAGTGGCGGGTCTGCTTCCCCATACATTTCCTTGAATCTCGAGAGGCAAACCGCCAGCGTATTTTTCGATCGCTCAACACAAGTGTGACTATAGCAGGTATGAGTATACCGAGCTCGTAGAATTGCTTAGTATAAGCAAGGTTGTCTCCACTATCCTACTTAAGATGATAGAACTCATCCTTGAGTTTCTTCAACTCATTTCTAGGGCAAAATTCCTCCTTCATCAGTAACTTGAGCATATTCCAAGTTAAAGCTAAGGCAGCCTCAGGGCCACGGGTTTGCTTCTCATTGTTCCACCACGTAAGTGCCCGTTGTAAGAGGACAACAGTGGCGTATTAGACCTTGAGGTTATCAGGATATTTACTATTTATGAAAGTGCTCTCCATACTTTCAAACCATTCTAGAAGTCCAGTGGCTCCTTTGCTACCAGTGAACCTTATTGGGTTGTAGGAGTTGACATTTTTGTAGGTGCAGGGAACGTTTCCATTATTGTTAGCGTTGGCAGCTTGATTAAGTTGGTTAACTAGATTTTGAAGACTAGCAGCCATCTAGTGAGCGATGAGAGCAGCAATTTCCTGGTTTTGGTTGTTGTGGTTCTGAGGTTCATGACGAGGAGGCATTTATACGAAAGGAAATTTATTAGGTCGAAGATAGGATAACAAAGAGAAAATGGAAATATAAGACAATTCATGGAATGCAAAACAGGTAACACGAAGGCCGTTATCATTTATCCATTAATTAAAACAAATAAATGAAAACATTGACCAATCAAAGTAATCAAGTCTAGATAATGTTTGGGAAGACATGCTTTTGCCTATATCACACCCCGGCTTTCAACAACCAATCAAACACCGGTGGGCCCCGGTGGGCAATATCGTGACGTAAGTTGATAACATCATAGAAAATCAAACACAGCACAGCGGAAGTCTTGGATTTAAATTACTATTACAAACCAAATGTTCGAAATTGTAACACCCTGTAAATCGTGTCCAATAGTATAGTGACACGTGTTGTATTTTAAATATAGTCTATTAAAGACCAGTAAGGACTAAAGGCGTCAACATGCTCAAACTGAGCCTCTGAGTGACGGTCTGGTGTCAACATGCATAAATAACAGCCTCTGGGTGACTGATATGTCAACATGCTTGAAATTTGGCCTCTGAGTGACTGATATGTCAACATGCCCAGCCTTTGAGTGACATCGGAGTCAACATGCTTATAATAAGCCTCTAAGTGATCCTTTGCGAAGTCCTAACTCTCATACGTGCCATTTGTTGGACGAGAGGGTTCAATTTTGTAAATATATGAAAGTTGGATATTGGAGGGATTAAAAGCGTCAACATGTTAATTCTTACCTCTGAGTGACCTTTTAACGAATCGAGAGCTTGACAATGTCTGGGCATAATCCCGGGTATGCCAAGTATTGGCTACGGAGGGATAAAAGTGCCAAAAAGGTGTTAAAAGGGTTTTTAGAAGCTTTATAAAGTTAAGGGGTTAAAGTGTCAATTTTTGAAACTGGCCAGTGGCGGTCGCGGGCCGCGAGAGACCTGGCCTGGGTCTCTCGCGGGGCGCGAGAAGCCCTCTGCTGTAAAAAGTTTGCTTGGTCTCCAAACAAAACTCCAAAAACCATTTGATCGAAACTATGGACTTGTAATCAGCTATGCCATGTTTTAGGACACTTGTAAGCTCCCTCCTACACCCCTAAACACCTGGCTTCACCTCCTTTGAGTTCTCTAACTATAAGTAGGTGATCAAGTTCACCATTTGAACTTGCACCTTTCTTATTTTAGCTCTTCTCCCTCCTCTGGAAGTTTCTAGCTAAAAGGAGCATCCAACATAGTTCTTTTGCACCTTAGGAATCACTGGTAAGTATTCCTTCTTTGTGCATTTTCGTTTATAGGCTTTTATAGCCAAAAGTCAAGCGTTTTTCGGAAAACGCTTTGACTTTCGGTTAAGACCATTATGGTCCAGCCATTGTTCGAAATGAACATGGCTAAGTGATCGTAATAAGGTAGGTGTTAATCGCTATAAAGGGCACCTCCTGAAGATCACGTTTGCTAGACCAATTGACGGGTTAAAGTTAAGTTATTAAAAAGGCAAACGTGCCATTTTGCGAAAAAATCATAAATTGATCTTATATATGTTATGTAACCTGTTTTGACACTAAACAAATTGGTAATAATTATTAGAACATGTTCGGCTCATCAATTTCAGTTCTAGGGTCGGTTTGCAACCGAAAGTCGCGAAATTTGACTTCTACTTTGAGTTTCGATTCTGACCCGATTTAGATTAGTTACCTACTGATCTAAAGTTGCATTATGATCATAATATAATGTAGCATAACCCTCTGAGGTTATATTACATGATCATATTCAGAATCCAAGTTTATGCTCATGTTCCATAGTTTTGCCATTTTTGACTAAAATGTCCTTTTTGCATAAAACAAGGTTTTAAATGATAATGAACTTGAAAATGAGTTTCCTACTGGTGTAATATTATAAGTAGGATTATTTGGGATGTTAAACCAAGTTATAAACTAAGTTTTCAAGCAGGTCCTTAAACTATGTCGATAAATGACGATTTTAGCCCTTGTGGCTCATAAAATGGTTTTAATCAAATATTTTTAAGGTAAATCTATTACCTACTGATATGTTATATTAAATAACATATCTAAGACACTCTAATCTGACCCTAATGTCAGTTTTCATTAAACATCACTTAAAACGTCATTTTACGACATAAGCGTCATTTCGGCGCATAGTATGGTTTTTAACCATATTATTGACCAAGACTTGATACCTACTGATTTTAAATTTATTTTAAACATATTTACAGTAGGTACATGTTATAAACTCAAAATCTCAAATAATTTATAAACTATGTGTAAAATGGCCAAAATGCCCCTTCGGTGCATAGTTTGGTCATAAATGATAAATTACACATATAATTGATATCCTACTGATATTATATCATAAATAAAATATTTTTCCAGAATACTCATGATTATAAACTTAAAATATGTTCAAGTTCCTTTTATACGGTATATAATTACCGAAATGCCCTTATGAGGCATAGTTTCGTTTAAAACCATAACGGGCATACAAGTTGATATCCTACTGATATCTTAACTTATTTAAAATATAATGGCATATAGAACTTGTCCATGACTTATCCGGTTACCCGATATCGCTAATATGCGCACGGTTAAGTATATGTAACTATTTTACGAAAATTAACCGAAACGAGTTTAACCTTGTCATTTAAGTTTCAAAATCCAGAATGTTTATAGTTTACCCATATTATACAAGTCAAAGTACTTGTCGGGTTTAAACTACATTCTATCCGATCATCGTTTAATCAAGCGTTATACGTCTTGATCATGTACACTACTCGGTCTAAGTCTATGACTTAAATAAAGATCGATAGTATTTAATTGGTTAGCTTATGCCATAATCCAGACTAGAGCCTTGCCGGTAAATGCTATCTGCTGTTGGTACTTTTGTATACGGCTGAGTTATTAAAATTTAAAAGAAGATTAGCTCAGGTAAATACTCTCGACTTATTTTGCCTATACGAGCTTGGGATACGGTAAATTATTACCGCTTGGTCAGAAATGGGATCAATCGAATGCCGGATTGTGGCTAGTAAATCCGCATATTCTGTTTTAATCAGTTTTGTTTGATAACTTAAACATCAGGGTTAAATTACCGTGTCCTGGATATCCTCGGCTCATTAGATTAGTTAATGGCCACGACCTTAGCGCGGGGTGTAGGCATACACCTAACAGACGCTCAAATGCAAATTACCCAAGACTTTGGACTCCTCTGTGAGTTTTAAGTGGTGTGTATTTAATCATATCTCGGTCTCTGTACTGGGCTCTGTATGTATGCACAAACATGTGAATCTGTTAACAAGGTTACAAAGTAACTTTCCCAAGTTATAAAAGATTTTGTGCCCAATGCACTTAAAATCATTTTAAAATGTTTTCAAATGAGTTAGTTGGGTGACGTATCGTCCAAAGACTAAACTGCAGGTACAATACGAAATAGGCCGGAAGCTGCTCGGTAGTGAATAAGAGGATCTTGCAAATCCTTAGATCTGCCCTAAAGTCTGTTTTATATTCTTTCTTGTACATTTTAATGATCCGCCTATGGATCCTCTATTACGAGCCTATATATTATTTTATTTTGAACATTCGGTTTGTAATAGTAATTTTACTCCAAGACTTCCGCTGTGCCGTGTTTAATTGACTATGATGTTATCAACTGACGTTACAATACTCCCCACCCGGGCTCACCGGTGTATGGATTTGGGTTGGAAATCCGGGGTGTGACAGGTTGGTATCAGAGCCAAGGTTTGAGAGAATTAAACACTAGCCTTTTGTGTTTAATCTCAAACTTACACGAGCACATTCCTTAGCTTTCCGAGTCTTGGCATTGACCTAGGATTACTCATTTCATTATTAAGTTATTAGTATTGTTTTTGAATTGATTTTTAACAGGAAAATGCCGCCAAGTGTACGAGGACAAAGTGGGAGAGGAAAAGGTCCAATGAGGGGAGGACCATCGGGGGCATTCCTCCTCAACCTCACGACTCAGACACTTACCAAGAATCAGTAGATTCATCTCCTTGGCAACCAGCGAGACACTCTGTCTCTCATAGACACTCGCCCTCACATTCTCAAAATTCTTACCACTCTCACCACTCCTATCATTCACACCATTCTCACCATTCCCATTCTCATCACTCTTACCATGAAGAATTTAACCCTAACCATTACTTTAACACGCTTCCAGCCGATCAAAATTAGTTGGACCAGCCAAACCCTATGGACGAGGACTCTGACTCGGAGATGCCGCCGTCGGAATCAAATACGCATCCCATAGAAATTTCTAGCGATTTGAACTCTTATGCCGGATCGCCCTACCAAGGTCCTAATGAATGGGACCAATATTGGAACCAATTCACCTTCGCCCACACTCCTTCTAATCACTCTTAACCACCTCCTATTCCAGAAGATGTCCACTTGGAACTAGTGGACCAGCCTCAACCACCACCTGAATCACCAAGGAGGAAGCGGGGAGCACGTATGTCGGTACGTGCAGGACAAAGGTCGGGATCGCTTCCACCATTGCCCAACTCATACCCCACAATTTAAGAGGACCCACAAATGGGTGGACCCTCTAACACCTTGCCTGTGGTGGAACCAACACCAACACCCACACCTACAGTTCAACCACCACCATTGGGTTATAGTAACCCGATCCCCACATATCCAGATACGTCTGGATATGATCCTTTTAACCCGTCTACACCGGTAGACTATCAAGCATGGTCGCAAGACCCCTATATGCAAGCAGTTATGCACAATGCACTTTACCCGTCTCCTTTCCCTCATACTTATCCACCAAATGGATATCCAACTTATGGGTACCAGTATCCGGTTTTGCCACAACCTCAACCACAACCTCCGCCGCCACTAGAGGCCATCAATGAGGCCTTAGAAAGAATGAAAGAAATGCAGCGGCAAGCGAGAAAACAGAGAAGAAGACAAACAAGTTCTTCAAGAAACTCTCCAAGTTGGTCAAGGGAAAGAAGGACGAGTGAAGTCTCTTCTAATTATATGTAGTCCCCGCGAGGACATTGTTATTTCTTTAGTCCCTGCGTGGACATGTTTTTTTCTTTAAAGTCCTTGCATTGACAATTTATTTCATTTTTCTAGTATTGTAATTTCTAATTTGAAATTTAATGAAGTATTTTGGAATTTTATATATGTATTCATCCTCTTCAAAACGAGCGTCTCGATTTTACTCTAAATTTTTGCTCTTTGATATAATTCCAAAAAGATCTTAATGGTTTTGATTAGCCAAGTGGCACAGACCACACATTTGGCCAAATTATAAATGATAGTTAAGTATGAAGGGGTCTTCTATCAGGATAGTTAAGGAAAGTTATCCTTCTATCCAGGGGTGGTGGACTTATGTTCAAGCCTTCAAGTCGTTAAGGTCAATGCGACCGGGACTATTAATCAACCATTAAGGTACTCTTATGTTAACACTTAAGAATGTTCATACTCTTGGTAGTGTGACTTGAGGAATCACACTAGCCTTTAAGGTAAAGGACTATGTCCAGACCTTATATAGCCCATGTGATCAAATTTGATCCCGGCTAATATCATTAGTGCGATGATTAAAACATCCATTAGTGATGTATTACCCTTGGGGCTATGATTAAACATCCATTAGTGATGTATTGCCCTAAGGGCTATGATTAAAAACATCCATTAGTGATGTATTGCCCTTGGGGCTATGATTAAACATCCATTAGTGATGTATTGCTCTTGGGGCTATGCTTAAAAACATCCATTAGTGATGTATTGCCCTTGGGGCTATGATTAAACATCCATTAGTGATGTATTGCCCTTGGGGGCTATGATTAAACATCCTTTAGTGATGTATTGCCCTTGGGGCTATGATTAAACATCCGTTAGTGATGTATTGCTCTTGGGGCTATGATTAAACATCCATTAGTGATGTATTGACCTTGGGGCTATGATTAAACATCCATTAGTGATGTATTGCCCTTGCGGCTATGATTTAAACATCCATTAGTGATGTATTGCCCTTGGGGCTATGATTAAACATCCGTTGGTGATGTATGCCCTTGGGGCTCTGATTAAACATCCGTTAGTGATGTATTGCCCTTGGGGCTATGATTAGACATCCATTAGTGATGTATTACCCTTGGGGCTATGATTAAAGATCCATTAGTGATGTATGCCCTTGGGGCTATGATTAAACATCCGTTAGTGATCTATTGCCCTTGGGGCTATGATTTAAACATCCATTAGTGATGTATTGCCCTTGGGGCTACAATTCAAACATCCATTAGTGATGTAGTGCCTACGGGCCATATTTCAGGTCCATTAGTGACAGGCCTATGTGCCATATTTTATGTCCATTAGTGACAGGCCGATGTGCCATATTTTATGTCCATTAGTGACGGGCCTATGTGCCATAAAATTTTACGTCCTTCGTGACAAGCTTAAAAGCTAAATGTAATTGTCGAATATGACAATGACAGTTGTGACAATGTGATCCAATTGTCCAATAATATATGGACTATGTCCAAATTGTAATTTGCCTTTGATGGTCCTATTAAGACCTAGGCCAAATATAGTTATGTTAAGCCTAAAAGTTGTGATGTCATTCACACTAGAATAAGCAAAGGATTGTTATATCCAATGTTTTAAGCCCAATATGGTTGACATACCATGTCTAAGTGAAGCTTTATTGGTGTATAGAACCAAAGCTTAAGGATGGCTAACTCAAATGAAGCACAAAGTAGCCACCGGAATGTAAATTCTAACAAAGTCGAAAATAAAGATACCGATAATGATAATTTTCAAGCTCGCATTGACGCAACAATTGAAAAGGCCATGGGAAAGGCCATTGAAAGGCTTAGAGAGTCGAGTACCACTTGCTCTAGACCCTTATCTATTCCACCATCTTCAGCTCATAAGGAGAGCTCCGTTCACTCTTCAAATGCGAAGAGTGAACCAAAGAAAATAGATTTTGCTGAAGGTCCCGTTCTGTTAAAGATGGATGTACCTATAAGTATTTCGTCTCCTACAAGCCCCGAGACATCAATGGAGAGAAGGGGGCTGTAGAATCCCTTAAGTGGCTAGATGAGATGGAAACAATAGTTGATATCAGCAACTGTGCTGATAAGGATGTGGTTAAGTATGTATCACAGTCCTTTAAGGGCGATGCCCTAATCTGGTGGAAGGCCATGATACAGTCTACAGGTTAAGTACACCTGTATAATTTGGGGTGGTCCAAGTTTGTGGACCTTGTTAAGGAAACATACTACCCACCCCATGAGGTGGAGAAATTAGAGATCGACTTCTTGTCTCTTTCCATGAAAAACCTAGATTGCCGGAAATATATTTCCAATTTCAATTCCCTATCTAGGTTAGTTTCCTATTTGATTACCCCAAAACCCAAACGCATTGCGCGTTTTATTAATGGATTAGCTCCCGAAATAAAGGGCATGGTAAAGGCTGCTCAGCCTACTACCTATAGCTCTGCTGTTGACCTATCTCTCTCCCTCACCTTGGACCTAGTGAGACAAAAGTCAGTTAAGTCTGAAACTGACGGGAAAAGAAAGAGGGAGGATGACAACTCCCGTAAGTTTAATAAGAAAAACAAAGGGAGATTTGGGTTCAAAGGGAACCAAGGCAAACGGCTGTAATGCCAACATGCAAAACATGCAACTGCAGACACTGAGGATAGTGTAATTTAGGTTCACAGGCCAAACTTTGTGGCATCTGTAAAAGAAAGGGGCATAAGACCCTAGAGTGTAAAGATCTTAAGGATGCCGTCTGCTACCTCTGCAATGAAAAGGGGCATATAAAGACTAAGTGCCCTAAGATTCTAAAAGATAATAATGCGAAGCCTGGAGAGGCCAAGAAGGGGAATGCCTGTGCCTTTCAAATAACTGAAGAGAGGCTGTTAATGACGACAATGTCATAACAGGTACATTCCTCATTAACAATATTTATGCTAGAGTTCTTTTTAATTCGGGTGCAGATAGATCTTTTGTTGACCATAAGTTTAGTAAACTATTAAACCTGCCCATAAGAACTCAAGATAAAACCTATGAGATAGAACTTGCTGATGGAACGATAGATACACATCTTCCATTCTTGATGGATGATCTATATCCATTAAGAATCATTCCATCCCTATCTCTCTTCTGCCAATGAAATTGGCGGGGTTCGATGTTGTCTTAGGTATGGATTGGTTATCCCATAACCAAGCCCACATTGCCCGCGATAAGAAGCTCATCGAGATTAAGACCCCATCTGGTGAAATGATCACCATCCCCGGAGACTCACACTATGGACTGCCAGACAAAGTGTCGTTATTTAAGGCATCTAAGTGTTTGAGGATAGGATGTGTCATTTACATGGCACAAGTCACCATTAACGAGCCCAAGCCAAACATGGAAGACCTACTAGTTATCTCAGAATATTCAGATGTCTTCCTAGAAGAATTACCAGGCCTACCTCCAGACAAGCAAGTGGAGTTTAGAATAGATGTCCTACCAGGATCAGCACCAGTGGCTAGAGCTCCATATAGGCTAGCACCAACAGAGATGAAGGAATTGAGGACACAGCTAGACAAAATCTTGGAGAAAGGCTTTATTCAGCCTGATGCCTCACCTTGGGGAGCTCCTAACCTCTTTGTAAAGAAGAAAGATGGTTCGATGCAAACGTGCATCGATTACCGAGAGCTAAACAAATTAACAATCAAGAATAGATATCCTTTGCCAGGATTGATGATTTATTCGACCAGCTTCAAGGGGCTAGTTACTTCTCCAAAATCGATTTGAGATCAGGATATCATCAGCTGAAGGTTAGGAGTGAAGATTTTCCCAAAACTGCCTTCAGGACCCACTACAGTCACTTTGAATTCTTGGTGTTGCCTTTTGGGCTCACAAATGCACCAGCAGCGTTCATGGATCTCATGATAGAGTCTGCAAACCGTATTTAGATAAGTTTGTCATTGTCTTCATTGATGACATACTTATCTATTCTCGTAATCAAGTTCACGAGAATCACCTTCAGTGCATTCTGGAATTGTTAAGGCAAGAGAAACTTTATGCCAAATTCTCGAAGTGTGAGTTTGGCTTAGGGAAGTCCAATTTCTTGGACATATGGTAAGTGAGCATGGTATCCAAGTGGATCCCACGAAAATTGAAGCCATCATGAATTGGGAAGTACCCAAAACCCTATCGAAGATTCGTAGTTTTCTAGGATTGGTTGGTTACTTACGAGGTTCATTGAGAACTTTTCAAGAATAGCCACTCCTCTAACTACCTTGACCCGTAAGAATGTTAAGTATAATTGGGGTCCAAAGCAACAAGAATCTTTTGAGATTCTTAAACACAAGTTGAGCGATGCACCTGTGTTATCCCTACCAGAGGGTGTTGAAGATTTTGTAGTCTACTATGATGCATCTCACACTGGCATGGGCTGTGTGCTAATGCAAAAAGGCAAAGTGATTGCCTATGCATCACGACAGTTAAAGGTGCACGAAAGAAATTACACAACCCACGATTTGGAATTGGGTGCCGTTGTATTTGCACTAAAACTGTGGAGACATTACTTATATGGCACCAAGTGTATCATATACACTGACCGTAAAAGTCTCCAGCATCTGTTCAATCAGAAAGAATTGAACATGCGACAACGCCGATGGATGGAAACACTTAACGATTATGATTGCGAGATTCGCTACCATCCAGGCAAGGCAAATGTAGTTGCTGATGCCTTAAGTCGCAAGGAACGGGTTAAACCTTTAAGGATTAAAGCCAAGAGCATTGAGCTCAAAAATAGCTTAAATGAGAAGCTACTAGATGCGCAGAAGCAAGCCTATTAGAGACTAATGCTCCTAAGGAAGGATTAGGCGGAACTGTGGAACAGTTAGCGCCTGGAAAGGATGGATCCTTAGATTCAATGGAAAAATCTGGGTTCCAATCCTTGGAGGTCTTAGAGATCTAATCCTCCAAGAAGCGCATAGTTCGAGATACTCAGTTCACCCGGGAGGTGACAAGATGTATCAAGATCTAAAAAAGAATTATTGGTGGATGGGTTTGAAGAAATCCATAGCCACTTATGTAACTAAGTATCTGACGTGTTCGCAAGTTAAAGTCAAACATCAGAAGCCATCAGGACTTCTACAACAATTGGAAATTCCAACATGGAAATGGGAAATGGTAACTATGGACTTGATTACCAAGTTACCTAAGACCAAAAGTGGAAATGACACTATTTGGGTCATAGTGGATAGGCTGACCAAGTCAGCACATTTCTTGCCAATTAAGGAAACTTATAATTCGGACAAATTGGCTAAGTTGTACGTGGACAAGATTGTGTCCCTACATGGTGTGCCGGTATCTATTGTATCTGACAGAGATACTAGATACACATCCCACTTTTAGAAAAGTTTCCAACAATCGTTAGGCACGCGATTAAACTTTAGTATGGCTTACCATCCGCAGACTGATGGTCAAAGTGAGCGTACTATCCAGACACTGGAAGACATGCTTAGGGCATGTGTGATTGATTTAGGTGGAGGTTGGGATGACAACTTACCCCTAATAGAATTCTCCTACAATAACAGTTATCATACTAGCATTAAGGTTGCTCCTTTTGAGGCCTTATATGGGAGAATGTGTCGAACGCCCGTGTGTTGGGCAGAAGTTGGGGAAGCCAAACTATCAGGACCAGAGATTGTCCTGGAGACCAAGATGAAGATTGTGCAAATCCGTGACCGTCTCAAAGGTGCCAGGGATAGGCAGAAGCGCTATGCTGATAAGAGGCGTAAACATCTTAAGTTCCAAGTAGGGGACAAGGTCATGCTGAAAGTATCACCCTGGAAAGGTGTGATGCGTTTTGGAAAGAAGGGCAAGTCCAGCCCAAGATATATTGGACCATTCGAGATAGTCGAATGTGTCGGCACTATGGCTTATAAGCTCAGGTTGCCAGAGTAACTTAGTGGAATCCATGATGTATTCCACATATCTAACCTTAAGAAATGTCTAGCCGATGAGTCGCTAGCAATGTCGCACAAAGATGTGCAAATAGATGAAAACCTGAGGTTCGTTTAGAAAGCAATTTCGATCGAGGATCGACAGGTTAAGAAGCTCCGAAGGAAAATGATACCTATAGTAAAGGTTAAATGGGACGCCTTTAGGGGTCCCGAGCATACATGGGAGGTTGAGTCCACTATGCAACAAAACTACCCCCCATCTTTTTGAATTAAATCTCGAGGTCGAGATTTCT
The DNA here is from genome assembly GCA_947069175.1 of Scalesia atractyloides. Classification (NCBI taxonomy): domain Eukaryota; kingdom Viridiplantae; phylum Streptophyta; class Magnoliopsida; order Asterales; family Asteraceae; genus Scalesia; species Scalesia atractyloides. The sequence continues at coordinate 72,251,952 of CAMTDV010000001.1, forward strand.
TTTAAGGGGTTGAGGATGTAACACCCTGTAAAATCGTGTCCAATAGTATAGTGACACGTGTTGTATTTTAAATATAGTCTATTAAAGACTAATAAGGACTAAAGGCGTCAACATGCTCAAACTGAGCCTCTGAGTGACGGTCCGGTGTCAACATGCATAAATAACAGGCTCTGAGTGACTGATATGTCAACACGCTTAAGTCATTAGCCTCTGAGTGACTGATATGTCATCATGCTTGAAATTTGGCCTCTGAGTGACTGATATGTCAATATGCCCAGCCTCTGAGTGACATTGGAGTCAACATGCTTATAATAAGCCTCTGAGTGATCCTTTGCGAAGTCTTAACTCTCATAGGTGCCATTTGTTGGACGAGAGGGTTCAATTTTGTAAATATATGAAAGTTGGATATTGGAGGGATTAAAAGTGTCAACATGTTAATTCTTACCTCTGAGTGACCTTTCAACGAACCGAGAGCTTGACAATGTCCGGGCATAATCCTGGGTATGCCAAGTATTGGCTACGGAGGGCTAAAAGTGCTAAAAAGGTGTTTAAGTTAAGGGGTTAAAGTGTCAATTTTTTAAACTGGCCGGTGGCGGTCGCGGGCCGTGAGAGACCTGGCCTGGGTCTCTCGCGGGGCGCGAAAAGCCCTTTGCTGCAGAAAGTTTTGCTTGGTCTCCAAACAAAACTCCAAAAACGATTTTATCGAAACTATGAACTTGTAATCAGCTATGCCACATTTTGGGACACTTGTAAGCTCCCTCTTACACCCCTAAACACCTGGCTTCACCTCCTTTGAGTTCTCCAACTATAAATAGGTGATCAAGTTCACCATTTGAACTTGCACCTTTCTTATTTCAACTCTTCTCCCTCCTCTGGAAGTTCCTAGCTAAAAGAAGCATCCAACATAGTTCTTTTAAACCTTAGGAATCACTGGTAAGTATTCCTTCTTTGTGCATTTTCATTTATAGGATTTTATAGCCAAAAGTCAAGCGTTTTTGGAAAACGCTTTGACTTTCAGTTAAGACCATTATGGTGCATCCATTGTATGAAATGAACATGGCTAAGTGATCATAATAAGGTAGGTGTTAATCCCTATAAAGGGCACCTCTTGAAGATCACGTTTGCTAGACCAATTGACGGGTCAAAGTTAAGTTATTAAAAAGTAAAACATGCCATTTTTCGGAAAAATGATAAACTAATCTTATATATGTTATTTAACCTGTTTTGACACTTAAACAAGTTTGTAATAATTATTAGAATATGTAAGAACATGTTCGGCTCGTCAATTTCAGTTCTAGGGTCGGTTCGCAACTGAAAGTCGTGAAGTTTGACTTCTACTTTGACTTTCGATTCTGACCCGATTTAGATTAGTTACCTACTGATCTAAAGATGCATTATGATCATAATATAATATAGCATAACCCTATGAGGTTATATCACATGATCATAATCAGAATCCAAGTTTATGCGCAAGTTCCATAGTTATGCCATTTTTAATTAAAATGCCCTTTTTGCATAAAACATGGTTTTAAATGATAATGAACTTGAAAATGAGTTTCCTACTGATGTAATATTATAAGTAGGATTATTGGGGATGTTAAACCAAGTTATAAACTGAGTTTTCAAGCAGGTCCTTAAACTATGTCGATAAATGATGATTTTAGCCCTTGTGACTCATAAAATGGTTTCAATCAAATATTTTTAAGGTAAATCTTTTACCTACTGATATGTTATATTAAATAACATATCTAAGACATTTTAATCTGACGCTAATGTCAGTTTTCGTTAAACATCACATAAAACGTCATTTTACGACATAAGCGCCGTTTCGGCGCATAGTATGGTTTTAAACCATATTATTGACCAAGACTTGATACCTACTGATTTTAAAACTTATTTTAAACATATTTACAGTAAGTACATGTTATAATCTCAAAATCCCAAATAATTTATAAATTATGTGTAAAATGACCAAAATGCCCATTCGGTGCATAATTTGGTCATAAAAGATAAATTACACATATAATTGATATGCTACTGATATTATATCATAAATAAAATATTTTTCCAAAATATTCATGATTATAAACTTAAAATATGTTCAAGTTCCTTTTATACGGTATATAATTACCAAAATGCCCTTGTGAGGCATAGTTTCGTTTTAAAACCATAACATGCATACAAGTTGATATCCTACTGATATCTTAAGTTATTTAAAATATAATGGCATATAGAACTTGTCCATGACTTATCTGGTTACCTGATATCGCTAATATGCGCACGGTTAAGTATATGTAGCTATTTTACGAAAATTAACCGAAACGGGTTTAACCTTGTCATTTAAGTTTCAAAATCCAGAATGTTTATACTTTACCCATATTATACAAGTCAAAGTACTTGTCGGGTTTAAACTACATTCTATCCGATCATCGTTTAATCAAGCGTTATACGTCTTGATCATCTACACTACTCGGTCTAAGTCCATGACTTAAGTAAAGACCGATAGTATTTAATTGGTTAGCTTATGCCATAATCTAGACTAGAGCCTTACCGGTAAATGCTAGCTGCAGTTGGTACTTTTGTATACGGCTGAGTTATTAAAATTTAAAAGAAGACTAGCTCAGGTAAATACTCTCGACTTATTTTCCCTATACGGACTTGGGATACGGTAAATTATTACCGCTTGGTTAGAAATAGGATCAATCGAATGCCGGATTGTGGCTAGTAAATCCGCATATTCTGTTTTAATCAGTTTTGTTTGATAACTTAAACATCGGGGGTTAAATTACCATGTCCTGGATATCCTTGGCTTATTAGATTAGTTAATGGCCACGACCTTAGCGCGGGGTGTAGGCATAAGCCTGACAGACGCTCAAATGCAAATTACCCAAGACGTTGGGGATAACTCCTCTGTGTTGGAACTTTTGGAGACCGTTGGTACTTGATAAACCATAGTTTGAGCTGATTTTGTAGTAGTTAGAAAAAAAAAGGGTCAAAAGTGACATTTTTTGAAACATCTAAGTACGCGGCGTAATTAATTGCCCTGCGTATTTAATAAATACGCTAGGTTTCAGTCTGTATAAATACCTTGTTCAATGAAGTTATGTCTAAGTTTCTTGGACAGATTTTGGTGATCTTCTTATGTTGTGATTTTTGCTATTGTGCTTTTATCCGAATATCCAGGTGCTGTTATTGATTGCATGTTATTGGGATTTCATATACAACACCAGTTGTTTGATCCAAACAAGTTTCTTCATCTTCTTTGCTTGGTTTTTCTTAGTATTTGCACATTCAAACAACTAATCCATAGTTGTTTGGGTGAAAACGATCAACCACTGTGATCCGAATCTGTTTTGGGACTCACAATTGGTATCAGAGCCTTTGTGCTCTTGATTGCTTGAGTTTTGGTAAGATTTGTCAAGTTTTGAGGGTTTTACAAAAGTTCTCAAAGTTTCATAGTCTTTTTAATTTTTGGGATTAAAATGGCTTGATCTGGTGCGTTTAATCTTTGAGTTGTTGTTAATCAGCAGTTTGGTAAACATTTTTGTCATTTAGCTGTAAAGAATCATGAATTTTGGGTCGTTTTTGGGTGATTAGAGGGTTTTTGTTCGTACTAAAACCCTTCTGGGCGTATTTAATGTTGAAGCTAGTGTAGATATATTTGAAGTTGGCGTATTTATTTTGAATCTAGCGTATTTAACTTGAATTTCGCGTAGTTAACAATACGCTGGTTCTTAAATCAGCGGAGTTATAAATTTGTCAGCGTAATTGTCCAGCGAATTTACTCGAAGGCGACTTCGAAATCAGTGATACTAATCCTCAGCGATTTTATCATGGTGTTCAGTGAAATTAACTAAACCTTTGCTTGTTTTCGAATATCTAGCGGATTTAGCTTTTTGCAGGACAAAATAGCCGATCCTATCGGCGTAATTGTTTCTAAGTACAACGTATTTAATCTCTGGTCCAGCGTATTTACCTCCTTGCGAGCGTAATTGTTCTCTGATTCAGTAAATCTCAGCGTAATTGATCATCTTTCATCCATCATGTCTCTCAATCAACTCAATCCGATTGCTCAAGCCGAACTAGAAACTGGAACCGCTACAAGGCCACCAAAATTGAAAGGTTCGGAAGATTTCAGCAGCTGGAAAAACAGGATCAAGTCTTTTTTTTTAGTATACCGATTATACTCAATGGATGTCAGTCACTATGGGCCCGAATGTTCCCATGATAATACGTGACGACATCCGTACTATCAATGAAGATCCTTCAACATTCACAGATGAAGATTGGACACTCATTCAACGTGACCGGAGGGCTCACGCTGCTCTCACTATGGCTCTGTCAAAGGATGATAACAATCTGTTTGAAGAATACACCTCGGCACATGAACTGTGGTTGGCTCTAATCGACCATTATGAAGGCAATGAGGAACTCAGGGAGAACAAACGAGACATGGTGCAAAAATAATATTATATATTTGGAAGTATTCGTGGCGAAAGCTTGTCCGACCACATAAGCAGATTTCTGGGGGTGTTGACCAAGATGAAGAAGGTGGAAACTCAGTTGCAAATTATGCATCGATCAAGAAGCTGCTAGATTCTCTACCAAAAGAATGGAGTCTTCAATGCATGATGATTAAGAGAACTTTCCTCACTAGCACAACTCCAATTACTCTCTCAGAATTGATTAACACTTTAAAAGCCTTTGAAATGGACATCGTGAAACGAGAGATGAATCAAACTGGATATTCTCAGAAGACGTCTCAGCAAGCTGCTGCAACCTCGGTCCCAAGAATATGGCATTTCTTGCTCCTGTCACCTCATGTGGATCAAATCCCCAAAGTGTTGTCGAATCCTATTCAAGTGTTTCCGCAAACTCTGTGAAGGCCTCGTCATCTTCCGAGAAGACCACCGTGGCCAGCTACACTCAAGCACTTAAAATTTCCACAGAACATGTAGCTCTTTTTAATACTTTCTTAAGTAGCTATGAGGCGCTTATGTTAGGAGAGTTGAAGAGAGAATTCCTAACAGCAGAGGACATGTATCAAGTAGATCCAGACGACATGGAGGAGATGGATCTGAAGTGGCAAATGGCAATGATCAATCTACGGTTGAGGAAATTATAAGATAAAACAGGAAAGAGGTTGGCTCTTGGAAAAGCTGGATTTGACAAATCCAAGCTTAGATGTTATAACTGCAAAGACTTGGGCCACTTCAAAAGAGAGTGTCCGTTGCTGAAGAACGAGAATACCGAAATCAACCAGACAAGGAGGCCGATTGCCATTGAAGGAAATAATAATGCTGCTGAAAATAATCATAAGGCTTTAGTGGTGGAAGATTATGATTGGTCGGAGGAGATAGCTGAGGCAAAATGTGAAGTAAACAAGGCCCTCATGGCAAACATTACTATTGTCTCTGTCACGTCTGCTTCAAATGGTGTTGAAAAACAAACCTCCAAGATTCCAAAAGATGACATTGGTTTGAAAAGCATCATCTCTCCTGCCTCAGAGAAGAGACAACGGAAAGCTGAAATGAATGAGTCGAAGCCTGCTGTTCAAGAAGTCATCAGTACCAGCAAGAATGCAGCGGTTGGAACATCCTTTACCGCCATGAAATCAGAAGCCGAAGATAAGGATTTGGTAAACAGCATTCCATATGAATTTAAAGCAAAGTTGTGCTCAAAACCATGTTTGAACGTCGTGGCACACTACAAATCACTCAACCGTGATATAATTAAAGAAAAAGAAAAATTTTTGAAAATAAATCTAGAACTAAAAGAAATGAGGCTGCATATCAGCGAAAGTTGAATTCACCATAGCTGAAATGCAGACTCTAAAGAAATTTGTTTTCAGAAAAGATTTTATCATAAATGATTTGACCGAAAAGCTAGAAAATCTCAAAACAAAAACAATAAGTTACAAATCATTATTGATAAATGGAAAATTAGCCAAAAAGCACTGGTTGACATTGTAAACTGGCAACGACCGACATTCATAAAGGATGGAATTGGATATAAAGATAAATTCGGAAATGAAAGAAAATTATTTCCTCCTCCGCACAGCAAAAATTATGTTCCTATGCCATCTCCTCATCCTAAGAACGACTTAATCAATAAAAATGATCTTTTGGATCAAAGTATTTTTTATAAATCCGAAAACAACACTAACCTTTCTGAAAGTAATGCAGATCTGTGCGAGAGTAAGGAAGATGTGTGCGATGGGGAAGATGATTGTGGAGGGATGAAATAGGAATAGGCTATTCAGGCGACAGTTATTCAACTGTTAACTGGTTTGCCTGGAATTGTGATAAGACGAACAAAATTTCTATTCGAGATAACTGTAATAGTTTATCTAGGATGGATGATTGTAATGGCTGTATGCCTAAATTGACAATTCAGGATGACTGTAATGGCAATGTGCCTACACTTAAGGCTCACAACCAAGGGTTTGCCAAGGTTGAGGGCCATGACCTAAACTTTGCTCTCAATGATGAAAATGTTATGTTTGAATCTCCTGTATTTGTGCCAGAGTTAAAGAAAAACAGTTTTGGAAAATTCCTTAGAGAGGAAATTCCAGAATTTGTTCCATCAGTTGCAGGTACATTAGAGACTGATAAAGATTTCACTGAAGATTCAAGCACAACTGTCACACCCCGACCCGCAGCGGAAAAGGTGATCGGGGCATGATTGGGTTATCATCAAAGCTCATGACATTTATTATACGTTTCATATTCATTAATACAATTTAATGGAAATTTACAATAAATGTTTCAACATGTTCTAACTATCAATCTAAGCTTCTTTGTTCTCTTCTAAGGCATTTCCTATGTTTTCCTTGCTTCAACATGTTCACCTGTATCATGTGTAAAAAGGTTTTTTTTGGATCAACATAAAGTTGGCGAGTGAATCCTATGGAAAACATTTGAACAAGTTTATCCAATTGATTATAAATAATGTGCATAACCACATATGAGCAAATGTAGATGTAAATTTATTCACACAACAAACAATATTGAATATTGCACACACATACACCAAATGATTGTTTTGAGGCACGCGTTGTTCTTACGAACTGATGGGCCTAATGAATGAGTTTTGAGGCACGTGTTGTTCTTACGAACTGATGGGCCTAATGAATGAGTTTTGAGGCACGCGTTGTTCTACGAACTGATGGGCCTAATGAATGAGTTTTGAGGCACGCGTTGTTCAAATCGTCTCCCACGAGGAACTGATGGGCCTAAATAATTTGCATACAACTTAACACTATGTACTACATCACAACCAACAATATTTACATTCTACTTTAAATCATATAATGGTATAGCACGAATTTGCATAAGAGAATTAGTTTAAGCGACACATGATACACCCCAAAACATGAATAAAAAGGGGAATTTGTAAGAATTCACTCACCTTAGGTGCGTATACGTTGTTGAATAAGCGCACGAGTAAAGGTGAAGGAGCGACAGAGAGTTTAACCTAGGATAAGATACAATGAATTTAATTATTGGGTTTGATTGTAACGTACGAGGTTATAGATTTAACGAGCTATTTTATAAGGGTTGTTTCAATTATTCGTTTTCGGTTACGAATAAACTTTTGCAAGGGTTAAATATTAATATCTCATTACTTGTCTTGAACCATAATGATAAAATAGTATTAGAATAATAAGATTAATAATATTAATGCTAATAATAGTTAGATTTAGTAATAATATTATTACCAAATAATCTTTAGATTTTTAAATAAATAAATACTGATTTCAAGTAATAATAATACTATTAGTTTAAATTTAAAAATGATAATAATTCTAATAACAAAATTGAAAATTTTAGAAATGATGATAGTTATGCTAATAAGAAATGTAAATAATAATAATAATAATAATAGCACAAACTGTTTAAAAAAAAACTGGCCCAAAAACTGGCCCAATCCCTTGTTTCAGCTAGCCCATGACTCGCAAGAAAAAAAAAGAATCGGCCAACTGCAACAACCCGGGTTTCGAACCCGTGCCCTAGGGCTTAACAGGAACGCGCTGCACCACTGGGCTACGCCCCAGTTTGGTGTACATTTAATGATTTTATTTGTTTTAAACAGGAAGTCGATGTCATTGTCATTGTTAAATAACAAGATCGTATGTGGTGCTTCTAAACTCAAATTTCGGATTTGTTTGTATGATGTGGGATTGTAACTGATGCAAAACAACAAACAAAAAAAAATAGACAAATTAAATACGTGGACACGAATGTATACCAAGCCAAGGGATGCCGTGCGTTTCGTCAGAAACCGGTCGTCTTTTCCGGCGAACAAGCTTAACTCCGGCGAGGTGTTGTTTGATGAATACAAGATGCAGAGAGTTTAGAGAGTGAATAGGAGATATGAGCCGAACAGGGTGTCGCGTGTTTACGTCGGCTTCCGGTCGTCCTCTCCAGCGAGTTTGTTATTTTCTCCGGTGAGTCTTGTGTTTTCGGCGAGCTTGTTTAATCCCTCTGGAGACTAGCGTTGAAACAGAGAGCGAGAGATGAGAGAATGGTTTAGAGGTGTGAGAGTGATGAGATGGGTTGTGCGGGTTAAACATCTTGCGGACGTCGGTTATTTATAAGTGTTTTCCGAACCGAATCGAGTCGGTTCCAAAGGCAGGTTCATGATTGCTATAAACTTGGAAGGGCTTGTGATTGCTCATTTTCTAACAATCAGGAACAAGGTAATAAAGGAAATCATAGCTGTGTTTGACCGTGTTCATGATTGGCGGCAAAAATCGAATTTTCGCATGAACAGAATGTGTAGATAAGTAGTTAATGTTTCCATTTACAAACGACATCAAGACTTGGGTGGAGTTGGTAGTGTGCTGATTGTTTGACCGGGGAGGACGCAGGTTCGAATCCTGCTTTCCACCTTTTTTATTATTTTACCTCAAAACAGCTTTTCCTTTAATACGTAATTGGTCCCTGAAGTTAAGTTTTAAAAAGAGACAAACAACCCTTCGACTAGGTTAGTGTTATGAACTAGGATTAGTTCTAATAATTGATTTAGTTAAAACTTTTAAGTCTAATACATTAAATAATGATTAATTAAAGAATAAAATAGTTTATTCATTTAATAAATGAAATAAATAAATGCATAAATTATTAAATAGTTTTATAAATGATCACTAATAATAAATAAAAATAAATGAGTAAATAAATGAATAAATACTTAATAACTAAATAAACGTGAAAATACGGAGCGTTACAGTCTCCCCTACTTTAGGAGATTTCGTCCCGAAATTTAAGTAGTAGTGGTATGTTTGACTCGAAAGGTGGGTGTTTTTATTTGACAATTAGATAATTAGAAGAGGGTGAGAGTTTAAATTTTATTTGAGGCGGTAACGTTCCTAGTAAGGGTTGAATACCCTGCTACAGGAATCTCTTTTTGATGCCTAAAGTATAAAAATGCGGAACATGGATAAACATAGTTGCTTGACTAGGTATGATCTCCTGCATAAGAGTTTTGAGGGAATTGATACGTTTGAAAAGATAAGGTTATATAATAAAACAAAACTTCAACCATGACGATACTAAAACCTACATGGAACTTCTCATAACCGCCTGATAACGCCTCTGATCCTTTGGCAAGAATACTTATATATAGGAAGTACCAGCGGCGTATCCACCATATCCTTGCCAAATTTTCATTGGTTTTATCAGTGAATTATGATTAGTCCTATGTGACTCTACAACCAATACAACAACTCATAAATACTGAAAATGATAATGTCTGTGCGATCAAGGCTCAATCAAACGGAGCCGATCGTATTGCATGTACTGAAAATGAAAATGTCTGTGCGATCAAGGTTCAATCAAACGGAGCCGATCGTATTGTATGTACTGAGAATGAAAATGTCTGTGTGATCAAGGCTCAATCAAACGGAGCCGATCGTATTGCATGTACTGAAATGATAAACTTAATCTAAACAACAATCACACCAACAGCCTAAACATGGAACCTTTCATAACCGCCTGATAATGCCTCCGATCATTTGACAAGAATACTTATATATAGGAAGTACCAGCGGCGTATCCACCATACTCTTGTCAAATTTTCATTGGTTTTATCAGTAAGTTATGATTAGTTCTATGTGACTCTAGAACATAAACAAACACAACAACCAACGCTTGAGTCTTAATTCTGATAGTATACATGTTTGAATGATGACATTACCTCTCTCGTTTAATATGATGGAGAGGTTAGTTTATGTAGAAGTGAGACACAACTCAACTTCTTTAAATGATGAAACTGAGATATGTCGTGAGGTATGATGAATAAAATAAACTGAACTAGTAATTTGCATTAAAATTCTTGGATAAATTTCCAATTGAGATTCGTGAAAATTGAGATAACATAAAGAAAAAAAAAACATAAAAACTAAGTAATTGGAGTTGAATCTTGATTCTTGGTGAGAGAAGGCTAGTTAAGTGGTTGGTTTGGACCGTTAATATCTTCAACAGGATTGGTGTTGATGTTATAAACTCTTCCTCTTGCTGGCGGTGGAGCTGGGTTTGCTTGGTTTGCTTGGTTAACTGGGTTTGCTTGAGCTTGGGCGTTTATGATGTTAACCAAACGAGGGCACGTGTTTCTAAAATGGGTAGGGTCGCCACAATTGAAACAAGCTCGAACATATGGGTACATGGGGTATTGAGGTTGTTGATATGTTTGGATCATGGGTTGAGTAGGGGTTGAGGTTTGGTTTTGAGAGGTGCGGCAAACTTTGCTCAAATGACCGTAGCGTCCACAATTCGCACATAGTCGACAGGGTAAGGTAGATGGATGGTGATAGAAACAGGTGTTGCATTGAGGGTGAGGTCCAATGTAAGGTTTCTTATTTGGGTAAGTTGAGTTGGGTGCTACTTGAGCGTTTGGGATAGTTTGAGGAGGTACAACTTGTGAAGCTGGTTGGTTGCGTTGGGTGACGGCGAAAATTTGCCCATCTCGTTTTCTCTTAGAAATAGGTGGTGTAAAGGATTCGGTTCGGGTGGAGTTTGAGGTTTCGGTTGATGCTTTATCCTTCTTCTTCTCCTCTTTGAAATCTTTGTTTCGGATTCGGTTCTCAGTGAGCGCGGTTGCTAGCTCCATTGCTGCTTCCAAAGTTGCAGGCGAGGTACTTATTACAGAGTCTTGAATCTTTGATGGAAGACCACGAATGTAGTGCTCGATCAAACGGTAGAGGGGAGTAAACAAATTGGGAACCATTTGATTTAACTCAAGGAATCTCTTGTTGTATGTGGTGTGGTCGCCTTCCTTTTGTTTCAAAGCATGGAACTCATCCTCCAATTTCTTGATTTCACTTCTTGGGCAAAACCGTCTTGTCATGATTCCCTTCAACTCTTCCCAAGTCAAGGTCATAGTTTCTTCAACACCTCGTTTGGTCTTCTCTGTATTCCACCATGTGAGTGCTGTTCCAAGTAAACGACCGGTGGCATAACGCACTTTGCGATCATCGGGGCAATCGCAATTTAGAAAAGTGTTCTCCATTTCTTCGAACCAGTGGAGGAGAGCGGTGACACCTTCAGTACCTTCGTATTTTGGAGGATCGCAGGATTTGAAATGTTTGTAGGTGCATTTAGTGACTGAAGGATTGATAGTGTTTTGATCTTCTTGTTGGGTTGGGTTAACGGAATTAGCGGTAAGGGCTTGTTGAACTTGAACTACGATGTTGGGTATTACGGTCGCCATTTGCTGAGCGATTTGGGCAGCCATGCGTTCACGGGCTTTTCCTGCTCTCATTTTCCTACGAGCGAGGCTAGAAGACATCTACAAGGAATACATATCAAGAGTATGAGTTGGATGCCTTTGGAATCGTGGGTCGTGTTTGGGAATGAACGTTCATAAAATAAATATAGAAAAATAACTCTACTACATCCATAGGATGTCTTGGGCTTTGCTCGTATTTGGGCCTTGCATGCCGCCATACTTCACCTTCGTAATCACGTGGGCCCCCATGATTACCGGGTTTTTCATATGGTTCGCATGTGTTAGCCTGGTTACGTACACTAAAACCCGGAGAAAATCGAGAAATATGTAACGTATGATATTCGGAATGTGCCCAGGCATGGACACGGTGACATCTCAAAGTGAGGTTAGTTCGAACGACGTTTGGTGTGGCATGCTTTGGCCTAATAGGTCCGTCGTACTCTCATCGTTAGTCCCCAGGTAGGCAAACTGGTCCGTTATTTTGGATTTATACGAATGCCAACCTAGACAGGACGTCCCGACTACCGGTACTTGTACCCTTCCGGTTACTACATGCCCGTCGCAGAACTTACTTTGATGGGATTTGAAAATTGCAACAAAATCCTTGAATAATGAGAGTATGAAAATGAATTGAATATATGAACATTGATATATGTATAACGAATATGTATATAAGCATGTATGTTTGACTGTAATATGAAACAAATAAATATCACAAGTTTGTATGTAACCACCTAATCAATTAAAATTTAGGCAGACTATAGTATAGGCTCTAAGGGTCTAATAACCTATCCTATATCCCTATAGTCATGGCTCTGATACCAATCTGTCACACCCCGACCCGCAGCGGAAAAGGTGATCGGGGCATGATTGGGTTATCATCAAAGCTCATGACATTTATTATACGTTTCATATTCATTAATACAATTTAATGGAAATTTACAATAAATGTTTCAACATGTTCTAACTATCAATCTAAGCTTCTTTGTTCTCTTCTAAGGCATTTCCTATGTTTTCCTTGCTTCAACCTGTTCACCTGTATCATGTGTAAAAAGGTTTTTTTGGATCAACATAAAGTTGGCGAGTGAATCCTATGGAAAACATTTGAACAAGTTTATCCAATTGATTATAAATAATGTGCATAACCACATATGAGCAAATGTAGATGTAAATTTATTCACACAACAAACAATATTGAATATTGCACACACATACACCAAATGATTGTTTTGAGGCACGCGTTGTTCTTACGAACTGATGGGCCTAATGAATGAGTTTTGAGGCACGTGTTGTTCTTACGAACTGATGGGCCTAATGAATGAGTTTTGAGGCACGCGTTGTTCTACGAACTGATGGGCCTAATGAATGAGTTTTGAGGCACGCGTTGTTCAAATCGTCTCCCACGAGGAACTGATGGGCCTAAATAATTTGCATACAACTTAACACTATGTACTACATCACAACCAACAATATTTACATTCTAGTTTAAATCATATAATGGTATAGCACGAATTTGCATAAGAGAATTAGTTTAAGCGACACATGATACACCCCAAAACATGAATAAAAAGGGGAATTTGTAAGAATTCACTCACCTTGGGTGCGTATACGTTGTTGAATAAGCGCACGAGTAAAGGTGAAGGAGCGACAGAGAGTTTAACCTAGGATAAGATACAATGAATTTAATTATTGGGTTTGATTGTAACGTACGAGGTTATAGATTTAACGAGCTATTTTATAAGGGTTGTTTCAATTATTCGTTTTCGGTTACGAATAAACTTTTGCAAGGGTTAAATATTAATATCTCATTACTTGTCTTGAACCATAATGATAAAATAGTATTAGAATAATAAGATTAATAATATTAATGCTAATAATAGTTAGATTTAGTAATAATATTATTACCAAATAATCTTTAGATTTTTAAATAAATAAATACTGATTTCGAGTAATAATAATACTATTAGTTTAAATTTAAAAATGATAATAATTCTAATAACAAAATTGAAAATTTTAGAAATGATGATAGTTATGCTAATAAGAAATGTAAATAATAATAATAATAATAATAATAGCACAAACTGTTTAAAAAAACACTGGCCCAAAAACTGGCCCAATCCCTTGTTTCAGCTAGCCCATGACTTGCAAGAAAAAAAAAAGAATCGGCCAACTGCAACAACCCGGGTTTCGAACCCGTGCCCTAGGGCTTAACAGGAACGCGCTGCACCACTGGGCTACGCCCCAGTTTGGTGTACATTTAATGATTTTATTTGTTTTAAACAGGAAGTCGATGTCATTGTCATTGTTAAATAACAAGATCGTATGTGGTGCTTCTAAACTCAAATTTCGGATTTGTTTGTATGATGTGGGATTGTAACTGATGCAAAACAACAAACAAAAAAAAATAGACAAATTAAATACGTGGACACGAATGTATACCAAGCCAAGGGATGCCGGGCGTTTCGTCAGAAACCGGTCGTCTTTTCCGGCGAACAAGCTTAACTCCGGCGAGGTGTTGTTTGATGAATACAAGATGCAGAGAGTTTAGAGAGTGAATAGGAGATATGAGCCGAACAGGGTGTCGCGTGTTTACGTCGGCTTCCGGTCGTCCTCTCCGGCGAGTTTGTTATTTTCTCCGGTGAGTCTTGTGTTTTCGGCGAGCTTGTTTAATCCCTCCGGCGACTAGCGTTGAAACAGAGAGCGAGAGATGAGAGAATGGTTTAGAGGTGTGAGAGTGATGAGATGGGTTGTGCGGGTTAAACATCTTGCGGACGTCGGTTATTTATAAGTGTTTTCCGAACCGAATCGAGTCGGTTCCAAAGGCAGGTTCATGATTGCTATAAACTTGGAAGGGCTTGTGATTGCTCATTTTCTAACAATCAGGAACAAGGTAATAAAGGAAATCATAGCTGTGTTTGACCGTGTTCATGATTGGCGGCAAAAATCGAATTTTCGCATGAACAGAATGTGTAGATAAGTAGTTAATGTTTCCATTTACAAACGACATCAAGACTTGGGTGGAGTTGGTAGTGTGCTGATTGTTTGACCGGGGAGGACGCAGGTTCGAATCCTGCTTTCCACCTTTTTTATTATTTTACCTCAAAACAGCTTTTCCTTTAATACGTAATTGGTCCCTGAAGTTAAGTTTTAAAAAGAGACAAACAACCCTTCGACTAGGTTAGTGTTATGAACTAGGATTAGTTCTAATAATTGATTTAGTTAAAACTTTTAAGTCTAATACATTAAATAATGATTAATTAAAGAATAAAATAGTTTATTCATTTAATAAATGAAATAAATAAATGCATAAATTATTAAATAGTTTTATAAATGATCACTAATAATAAATAAAAATAAATGAGTAAATAAATGAATAAATACTTAATAACTAAATAAACGTGAAAATACGGAGCGTTACAACAACAACTTCAGAAAGCGATGAAGAAAGGTCAGTTGAAAATCAAGAATCAATTTCCTCATCAGACAGTGAGCACAGTGAAGTCGACATTAAAGATAAACATCATCCTGAAGAGAACCTGAAGAAAGCTAAAGATTCAAGCCACATTACATCATCAAACTCCTCAAGATGATCCAGACTCTCATCACATACATCATCTTCACACTCAGCACCCAGGAAGAAAAGATCGAGTCAAAAACAATGTTTTCGCTGTGGTCATTTAGGACATACGGCGAAACATTATAAAAGCAAGAAATTTTCTAAACCTAGTCAAGATCTAGTTAAAAGTTTTACTGATCAATTTGACATTTTAAAGAAATCAGTAAAATGCATAGTTGATTCAACCTGTTTTTGGAAAAGAAAAGACAATACTCTTGCTCAAAATCATGATAGAACTAATGTAAAGCAAGTCTGGGTTCCAAAAACTAGCTAATTTGTACATATTTTTTGTTGTTGTTGTTGTTGTATAACAGAATAAGATTCAGAAATGGCTTCGGATGCTCATGGAATATATCTGGCATGTTGACAGCGGTTGCTCCAGGCACATGACCAGGCTAAAGGATCTGCTTACCAACTTTCGAGTTATTGATGGTGACTTTGTATCCTTTGCCGGAGACGAAAAGGGAGGAAAAATCGTCGGAATGGGTGACGTCGTGTCAGAAGCACTCACTTTGGAGAATGTGAACTATGTTCCAGAATTGTGTTACAATCTTATGAGTGTTTCACAAGTCTGTGACAAAGGAATCGCGGTGCCGTTCAATGACACAGAGTGCTTATTCCTCAAACCCGGTTACTCCGTCCCAAAAGAGATGATCATGCTTAGAGCTCCCCGTCAAAATAACGCCTACGTGATAAATTTGAAGAATTCCAAATCAAATGAGCCAATGACATGTCTTATGTCAAAAGCATCTGAATCGGAATCACTGCTGTGGCACAGGCGTTTGGGGCATGTGAATTTTAAGAACATAAATAAACTTTCTAAAATAAATCTAGTAAGAGGTTTACCTATGAAAGATTTTCCTTTTTCAGAAAAGTGCATCACATGTGCCCAAGGAAAGCAGCATGAAAAGCCTCATAAGTCCAAGCAGTGAATACGATATCTGCTCCTCTGCAATTACTTCACATGGATCTTTTTGTCCCAATTAGCGTTAAAAGTTTAGCTAAAAGATCTTATTGTTTGGTGATTATAGATGATTTCTCACGGTTTTCATGGGTATTCTTTCTTGAAGCCAAAAGCGAACGGCATCCATTCTGAAGAGCTTCATTCCCATGATTGAAAATGTGATCAAGCTGAAAGTCAACTCCATCAGAAGCGACAACGGAACTGAATTTAAAAATCATAAGTTTGTCTCCTTCTTTGAAGATAAGGGAATTCGCCTCCAATAGCGCTGCCAGGACTCCTCAGCAAAACGGGGTAGCAGAACGCAAAAACAGAACTCTCATCGAAGCTGCAAGAACTATGCTTGTCGACTCTAAGCTTCCCATAATCTTCTGGGCTGAAGTGGTCAACACAGCTTGCTATATTTTGAATCGTGTTCTTATCGTCAAACCTCACGGAAAGACAGCCTATGAACTACTTTTCAAAAGGAAGCCTCTGATAGATTTCTTCAAACCGTTCGGGTGTTCATGCACACTTCTCAACACTGAAGACAATCTCATCAGTTGAAGCAGTCGGTGACGTGGTGCTACTTCATGGGCTATTCATCTTCTCAAAAGGCATATCGAGTCTACAACAAACGGACCAAGATGGTGATTGAATCATACTACGTTGATTTTCAAGAAGGAAACTCCACTAACACTGGAAGCGCTCCGAACTGGTTTTATGACGTGGATATTATATTCAAGACTTTCAGCATCAATGAACCCATCACTGAATCTGAACCTGCAGAATCCACTCCGTTGGAACCTTTGTTTGATGCCTCAGACATTGGTTTTACTCCTTTTACAACCTGTTTCACTCCCGCCTCTGCCTCTCCTACTCTTCCGGTGTTCGAAGTAAATGGTGACACATCTGCTAAGAATGCATCTACACATGATGATTCTACTTCACAGCAGGCTGTGGATGAACCACCCAAAGAAGACAAAACTCCAATCATCTACGTCAATGAACACTTTTCTAATCTGCCTCAACAAGTTGAAACTAACACCAATGCAGGGTACAAGACCAATCGAAACCATCAAATTGAAAATGTCATTGGTTCTGTTGTAGATGGAGTTCGAACACGTGGTCAAACACATACCATCAACACAGGACTGTATGCAGCCTTTCTTTCGCAGTCTGTCCCAAGGGATATCGAAGAAGCTATTCAAGATTCAAGTTGGGTACAAGCTATGCAGGAAGAATTGGCACAATTTCGAAAACTTAAAGTCTGGGAACTCGTTGACCTACCAGACGGAAAGTATCCAATTGGTACCAAGTGGGTGTTTCGTAATAAGATGGATGATCGTGGTGTAGTTATCAAGAATAAGGCTAGATTAGTGGTTCAAGGGTTTCGACAAGAAGAGGGGATTGACTACGAGGAAGTTTTTGCACCTGTTGCATAGTTAGAAGCCATCAGAATTTTCTTTGCCTATGCTTCGTTTAAAAACTTTAAGGTGTTTCAAATGGATGTAAAGAGTGCTTTTCTGTATGAGAAAGTGAAAGAAGAAGTTTAGGTTTGTCAACCTCTAAGTTTTGAAGATCCTCATTCTCCCATGAAATACTACAAGCTTGACAAAGCTCTCTATGGTCTTCACCAAGCTCCTAGAGCATGGTACGAGACTTTGTCAACATATCTTCTGGAGTGTGGATACTCAAGAGGCAAAATTGACATGACTCTCTTCACAAAAAGGATTGGAGAAGATGTGATGTTGGTTCAAATCTACGTAGACGATATCATTTTTGGGTCGACAGATGAAGCCCTTTGTAGAGAATTCGTGAAGGTGATGAAAGCGAAGTTCGAGATGAGTATGATAGGAGAACTCATGTTTTTCTTAGGACTAGAAGTGAAGCAACGAAAGGATGGTATTCTCATTCATCAGGCTATGTATATCAGAGATATTCTTTCCAAATACAGCATGAATGACTGCAAATCTGCAAGCACTCCTTTTGCTGCTCAGACGGAACTCACTTCAGATCTTCAAGGAAAGCCAGTGAACAAATCTCTCTATCGCTCAATGATTGGCTCGTTAATGTATCTGACCTCTAGTAGGCCTGACATAATGTGGGCTGTCTGTCTCTGTGCCCGCTTTCAGACGAATCCCAAAGAATCGCATGATGCTGCCGTCAAGAGAATCTTTCGCTATCTCAAAGGAACTCTAAAGCTTGGTTTGTGGTATCCTAAAGATAGTAATTTTGTTCTAATAGCTTACTCTGACAGTGATCATGCAGGTTGCAAAGTAGACAGAAAATCTATCACCGGAGGCTGCCAATTCTTGGGAAATCGTCTTATTTTGTGGCAGAGCAAAAAGCAGACAACAGTCTCTACATCTACCGCTCAGGCTGAATACACGGCAGCTTACAGTTGCTGTTCACAAGTCCTTTGGATACAGAGTCAGTTGTTGGATTATGGGATCAACATCATGAAGACTCCGATATTCATCGACAATGAAGCGTGTCTAGGGATTGTGAAGAATCCCATCCACCACTCAAGAACGAAACACATCGAAATTCGCATTCATACGATTAGAGATGCGTACGAGAAAGGATACATCCAAGTGGTGCCAGTGGATTCAGTGCAACAAAAAGCTGATATATTTACGAAAGCCTTCGATAAAGCTCGATTCAACCAGTTGGTAACCTGGTTGGAAATGGTGAATTTCCTTGAGTGGAATTGACTTTTGGTAAAAATAATAATAAAAAATAAATAAAAAATAAATAAAAAATAAATAAATAAATGGTTTTCATAATAAATAACAAATATCATAAAAGGTGCCCAACAAAAAGATTTTCTGCAAGGTAATTTCTTTTCAAGCAATGGATTCTCGAAAATAAAATTTTAAGGGGGAAATTTTCCAGAAAATATTGTTGAGACTGAATCTTTTCTTTGGCACCTGCAAGAGAAATGATAGAAAAACTGCTAACACTTCTGTTCTGATCTTAAAACAGAAAAAGATTAAGGCCTCAAGCAATGACGTGTCAGTAGATTCAGCAATACCTAGAAGTAAACTGCGAAAAGGAGACAAACCTTAATGATCACACAAGAATTCTGAATACCCACAATGTTGTGCATCTTGCGGGTAACACGTTGCGGCGTATGACTTAATGGTCTTAAATCTTGTGTTGATAGATTGCCAAAGTCCGATATTTCGGGTCTTTATATTGGCTAATCATTCGGGGATATCATAGTTGCTCTTCTGCTACATCCAGATATATGATGACCTAGACACAGCTATGATATCTTGTCAAAAAGAGCCTATGCGGCCAAAACCCTACACTATTGAAGCTCTCATTGAGAATCATTCAAGTGCTTAAATCGTACCGCATCTGGTATCTGCCATAGCCCTCGTTAGACCTTGGTCTCTCTGCTATACAGAAGTACTGACCTGAACACCAACTGTCTAACGTTGAAATCTCAAAAACGAATGAAGTCAGTATATTCACCTGTTATGAGGGACCTTTGCGCATACCTTGATCGCGGGGATATGTCCTGACGTGGGACTCACGGGCACAACATTCTGACTGTTTCGGCATGAGTGGGGAACATTGAAGTTCTTGTCAATATTACCGCAACATGATAAAAAGGCTCTCCGATCGCATGTTGAAAGATAGGCGCATGGATTTAAAAGGACAAACATACAAGCAGTTTTTCTTGTGCCTTAATTATTTTATATATCTAACATTTTATCTCAAACGAACGAAGTGTTACCAGTATGATCTTTTGCAGGAAAGTCATAGGATTAAAGTCAGTCAGCAAAAATTTTGTGTGAAAAAGGAGGCTTCCGGACCCAAAAACAACATTCAGGATCCAGATTGCATTTTTTCTTTTCTCTTAAGTTTATTTTTAAATTATTGCACTATTTTTTATCAAAAAGGGGCACGTTTTTTGAGAAAAGTTAAAATTTTCGAGCGTATTTGATTTCAAATTCTTAGGCTTGAAGAAATCTTGTAAAATATCTTAGCCGGCGTAATTATTTATCCAGCGTAATTAATAATTACGCTGGAATGTAAAACAGTATAAATACTTAATTTTTTTCACCGTTTGTAAATATTTTCAAAAAGTTATCCAATCATCATCTTCTTCTTCACTCAACAAACACCCATACTTTGTTTTTCAATCCGCATTCAGTAAATCCGATCAGAATCGATATTGACATGGCTCAACAGTTGGTATGGGACGGTATGAGAAAGCATAATCAACCAATTACTCTAGTGCCTCCGGAGCCAGATTTTGAAGACGTGATGGATTGGTTGTCACGTAGTAAAATTAGCTATGCAATCCAAGCTAATCCTACTATTTACTCCATTCACATAGAAGAATTTGGAGAACGGCAAGAGCAAGAACGCTGAACAACATCAAACATATCACAGTGACTATTAGAAACAAAGAAATTAGAGTGACCGAGGAATGAATTCGGAAAGTTCTGAGCCTAGGAGATAATGCAAATGATCCATTGAAGATAAAGAAGCAGGAAATTCTAGAGGGATTTCATGGAATGAACTACGTCGGAGATTTTCGTCACAAAAACGAAATCAAAAAGTCAAGGCTAACGAAAGACTGGAGATTCATTTTGCACACGTTTTGTATGAGTATCTGTCATCGAAAGGGCGGTTATGATGGCTTGAATCTAGAGTGGTCCGCGGCTATGATGAATCTGTGTACAAATCAGCCGTTCAACATTTCTGGATTGATTTTTTACTGCATGATTGACAACACCAATAAAGGTCCATGGGTGATGTATCCTAGATTCGTGCAATTGCTCATTGACGATCAGCATCGAAACTTGCCACATGATGGAAACACGTACCAGTTTCAGTTACCAAAAGGAAGGCAGATCACTAAGCTAAAAACCAAAGAGTGGGTGATGTTGTATCACTGGATGTATCGTGAGGAAAGACTTCCAGTTGTTCTTGCTGCTTACAACAATATCGAGAAAAGACAAGAAAAAGTAGGGAAGGTGGAAGTCGTCCAGTTGATGTCTCTGAAGAAGCTGAAGAAGAAGAAGAAGAAATTCCTCTGGTACGTAAGCGGAAAGAAAAAGGAAAGAAAGTGGTAGAAGAGGAACCTTCGAGGAAGAAGAGCAAGAAAGATACACCAAACCTAGAGCGAATCATGGCTGACAGCATTCGCGCTGGATTGACAAGGGAAGAGATTGAAAGGATGCAGGCCATTCATGCAGTGGCAGAGGCTGAGAAACGGGAGAGGAGAATGAAAAGAAGGGAAATGACTGAATCTGAAACCCTGGAGGTTGTTACATCAAAGCAAGAACAGTTAGATAGATTCATGGAGGGACTTTTTGCTGATCCACAGGAGCCTTCTCCAAGCGAAGCTGCAGCGCCAAAGAAGAGAAAATCAGGAGAAGGATCATCTTCAAGCATTTCACCCAAACCTCCAGGCACAACCCCCTCGTCAGAAAATTCCTTCTCGACCCAGACCTTTTCAAGAGCTCTACAACCGTCTATCTAAGGAAATCGGGTCTTTCTCTGCTAAGGAATTCTGTCTGTTGAAGAACAAAGTCAATGATACCGATGTTCTCAAGAGAAAGTTGAAAGAGCAAAGGTTGAAGAACAAAGAACTGCATGCATACGTTGCTAAGCAAACAGAATTCATTAGATTTCAGCAGGAAGGGATGGAGAAGTTGCATGAAATGGTTCAAGAACTATATGGTGATGCAAACAGAAAGCCAAAGTACTCAAATGAAGAAATCTTTAACTTTGACTTATTTAAAGAAAGAGAGCAGAAAAAGCAGACAAAGCTAAAAAGAAGGAAAAGCGTCTTGAATCAGCGGTTGATGTTGGCCTTGATGACGACAGCGACGAAGAGGAAGTTGACAAAGCAGAAATGCCTGCAAAGTTCTTGGAATGGGGGTTGGAAGAAGATGTGGTGTATGAAATGGATGGGGGAGATGAATTTGAACCACATCATCCAGAGTGGTTCAAAAAGGAACGAGCGAAAATGCCTGACTTTTATCAGGTAATCACAGTTGAGAAAACTGAGATTACTGATAAAATCATTAGTTGGAAGTACTGCAATCTGACCGGGTGGTTCGTTGTAAAACGAAGAGGTGGAGTGATTCAATATTTTCGAAGCGCTCAAGATATGCAGAGCTTGCCCACATGGGATATACGTGAGCTTAGCAAGCATGAGCTGATTAATCCGACAAACAGCAGCATAGGTGGAGATTTAGAAAGATTAATACAAAGAGAATGCTTGCGAGGATTTTCAGTGTTCAAGCCTTAGCGCCCTAGAAAAAGTGTGTCTAAAACCACCAAGGATCCGTTCACCGGTAAAGGAAAGATAACATGGGTTATAAATCCAGCAAAGGTGGTTACCAGGGTGAAGCTTCCTCCAGAGCAACCTGTGATGCTCACAAATTTCAAGAAGTGGTTCTATGACGGCAAAACAGGTGAGGCAGTCATAAGGTCTGATTCAAATGAAGACATTCGCCTTCTGGACCCTATGGATGTTTTTATGTTCTGTCTTTCCGACCTGAACCTCTTGTTTGGACATAAGATAAACGTTGGGGCCGGAAATGAATATCTTGAGGACGGAATGCTCTTTCAGAGGGCAGTCGAACGTGCTAGAGCTCGAAAGATTGAAATAATGGAAATCTTGCTCAGAATGGAAGCGAAAAGGGAAAAAGAAGCGTTAAGCAACAAGAAAGCAGCTGAACAAGAATAATCCTCTCCGTCAACCAAAGATCCATCTCCAGATTCAGACTTCCAGATCATTCAACCACCTCCGACTTCATCCACATATGAAGTCACAATGGAGGCCCATCCAACCATTAGTGAAGCTTTTATTCAATAATAACTGATGCAGCATCCGAACAGCAAGCCGAAGATCCAGCCGCAGACCTTAATGCTCGGAAACAAGATTGAAGAAAATCAAGCACGCAACGGTCTAGGGGGGATATTGTTGGAACTTTTGGAGACCGTTGGTACTTAATAACCATAGTTTGAGCTAATTCTGTAATAGTTGGAAAAAAAGGGTCAAAAGTGTCATTTTATGAAACATCTATGTACGCGACGTAATTAATTGCCCAACGTATTTAATAAATACGCTGGGTGATCAGTCTGTATAAATACCTTGTTCAATGAAGTTATGTCCAAGTTTCTTGGACAGATTTGGTAATCAAGTCCATAGTTACCATTTCTCATTTCCATGTGGGTATTTCCAATTGTTGTAGAAGTCCTGACGGCTTCTGATGTTCGGCCTTAACTTGCGAACACGTCAGACACTTAGCTACATAAGTGGCTATGGATTTCTTCAAACCCATCCACCAATAATTCTTCTTCAGATCTTGATACATCTTATCACCAACTGGGTGAACTGAGTATCTCGTATTATGCGCTTCTTGGAGGATTAGATCTCTAACTCCCCCAAAGACTTGAACCCAGATTCTATTATTTAATTTAAGGATTCCATCCTTTCCAGGCGTTAACTGATCAACAGTTCCACCTAATCCCTCATTAGAAATATTAGCCTCTAACAGGGCTTGTTTTTGCGCATCTAATATCTTCTCATTCAAGTTATTTCTGAGCTCAATGTTCTTCGCATTAATCCTTATGGGCTTAATTCTTTCCTTGCGACTTAAGGCGTCAGCAACGACATTTGCCTTGCCGGGATGGTAGCGAATTTCACAATCATAATCGTTAGGTGTTTCCATCCAACGACGTTGTCGCATGTTCAATTCTTTCTGATTGAACAAATGCTGGAGACTCTTATGGTCAGTGTATATGATACACTTGGTGCCATATAAGTAATGTCTCCAGAGCTTTAGTGCAAATACAATGGCACCCAATTCCAAATCATGAGTGGTGAAATTTCTTTCGTGCACCTTTAACTGTCGTGATGCATAAGCAATTACCTTGCTTTTTTGTATTAGCACACAGCCCATGCCAGTGTGCAAAGCATCACAATAGACTATAAAATCCTCAATACCCTCAGGTAGAGATAACACAGGAGCATTGCTCAACTTGTGTTTTAGAATCTCAAAGGATTCTTGTTGTTTCGGACCCCAAACATATTTGACATTCTTACGGGTTAAGATAGTTAGAGGAATGGCTATTCTTGAAAAGTTCTCAATGAACCTCCTGTAGTATCCAACCAATCCTAGGAAACTACGAATCTCCGATGGGGTCTTGGGACTTCCCAATTCATTATGGCTTCTATTTTGGCGAGATCCACTTGGATACCACGCTCACTTACAACATGTCCAAGAAATTGGACTTCTCTAAGCGAAAATTCACACTTAGAAAATTTAGCATAAAACTTCTCCTGCCTTAGCAATTCTAAAATGCAACGAAGGTGTTTCTCGTGATCAACTTGATTACGAGAATAGATAAGTATGTCGCATATAAAGACAATGACAAACTTATCTAAATATGGTTTGCAGACTCTATTCATGAGATCCATGAATGCTGCAGGTGCATTTGTGAGACCAAAAGGCATCACTAGAAATTCAAAATGACCATATCGGGTCCTGAAGGCAGTCTTAGGAACATCCTCGTTCCTAACCTTCAACTGACGATATCCTGATTTCAAATCAATCTTAGAATAATAACTAGCACCTTGAAGTTGGTCAAATAAGTCGTCGATCCTTGGCAGAGGATATCCGTTCTTAATTGTTAACTTGTTCAGCTCTCGGTAATCAATGTACATTCGCATTGAACCGTCTTTCTTCTTTACGAATAAAATAAGAGCTCCCCAAGGCGATGAACTGGGTTGAATAAAGCCTTTCTCTAAGAGTTCATGTAACTGTAATCTGAATTCCTTCATCTCTGTCGGTGCTAATCGATATGGAGCTCTGGCTACCGGTGCTGATCCAGGTAGGATATCAATTCTAAACTCCACTTGCCTATCGGAAGGTAGGCCAGGTAATTCTTCGGGGAAAACATCAGAATACTCCGAGATAATCGAAAAGTCTTCAATACTTTGCTTAGGCTCATTGATAGTTACTTGTGCCATATAAATGACACAACCTCTCCCTAAACACTTGGATGCCTTAAATAACGACACATTGTTTGGCAATCCGTAGTGCAAATCTCCAGGGATGGTGATCGTTTCACAAGATGGGGTTTTAATTTCGATGAGTTTCTTATCGCAGGCAATGAGGGCTTGGTTATGGGATAACCAATCCATGCCTAAAACTACATCGAACCCTGCCAATTTCATTGGCAAAAGAGTGATGGGGATAGAATGATTCTTAATAGATATAGAGCATCCATCAAGAACGGAAGATGCTATCTCTAACGTTCCATCAGCGAGTTCTACCTCATAAGTTCTATTTAGGGTTCTTATGGGCAAGTTTAACAGTTTACTATACTTATGATCAACAAAAGATTTATCTGCACCCGAATCGAAAAGAACTCTAGCATATACATCATTGATGAGGAATGTACCTGTTATGACGTTGTTGTCATTAACGGCCTCCCTGGCATTCATCTGGAAGGCACGGGCATTCCCTTTCTTAGCCTCTCTAGGCTTTGCATCATTTCTGGGGTTCTTACGGCAGTTAAACTTCATATGCCCCTTTTCATTACAGCCGTAACAGACGACATTCTTAAGATCATTGCATTCTAGGGTCTTATGCCCATTTTTCTTACAGATACCACAGGGTTTGTCTTGTGGGTCAATATTGCATCGTCCCCAATGCCTGCGGTTGCAATTTCTACATGTCGGCGTTACACTTGACTTATCTTGGTTCCTTTTGAACCCAAATTTTCCTTTCTTTTTAAATCTTTGGGAGTTATCCTCCTCCCACTTTCTTTTCCCGTCAGTCTCATTTTTGACTGACTTTTGCCTCACCAAATCCAAGGTGAGGGAAAGGGATAGGTCAACAGCGGACCTATATGTACTAGGCTGAGCAGCCTTTACCATGCCCTTTATTTCGGGCGCTAGCCCATTGATGAAACACGCAATGCGTTCGGGCTCAGGGGTAATCAGATAGGAAACTAACCTAGACAGGGAATTGAAAACAGAAACATACTTTCAACAATCTAGGTTCTTCATTGTGAGAGTCAGAAAGTCTGACTCTATCTTCTCCACCTCATGAGGTGGGCAGTAAGTTTCCTTAACAAGGTTCACAAACTTGGACAATCCTAAACTGTATAGGTGTACCTTACCAGTTGACTGTACCATTGCTTTCCACCATATTAGGACATCGCCCTTGAAGGACTGTGATACATACTTAACCACATCCTTATCAGCACAGCCGCTGATATCCACTATTGTCTCCATCTCATCCAGCCACTTCAAGGCTTCCACAGCTCCTTTCTCCCCATTAAAGTCTCCGGGCTTGCAGGAGACAAAATATTTATAGGTACATCCGTTTTTAAAAGAACAGGACCTATCAGCGGTTTCTAATTTCTTTGGTTCACTCTTCTCGTTAGAAGAGTGAACTGAGCTCTCCTTATGAGCTGAGGATGGAGAGATTTATAATGGTCTGGAGCGAGTAGCACTCGACTCCCTAAGTTTTTCTATGGCCTTTTCCATGGCCTTTCCTACAGTTGTATCTATGCGAGCTTGGAAGTCATCGTTCTTAATGGCCATGTTTTCAGCCTTGTTAGAGGTAATCTCTCGGTGGCTACTCTGTGCCTCGTCCGAGTTTACCATTTTGAAGCTTTGGCTCTAAATATCAAACTAAATTTCTCTTAGCCATGGTATAACAACCATATTGGCTTTAAAGATTGGATATAACAATCCATCGCCTATTTAAGCTAGTGTGAATAACATCACAACTCTTAGGCTTATTATATCTATATTTAGCATAGGTCTTAATAGGACCATCAAAGGCAACTTATAATCTGGACGTAGTCCATATTTATTAGACAGCGGATCGTAATGTCACAACTGTCATTGTCATTTAGACAATTATATACAGCTCGTAGGTGTGATATCCCGGGTTTTTCGGATAAATTATACGTGACACTTGTCGAATAATATGCGTGCTAAGTATTAAACGGGAATGAATACGTGATGAATGTTTATGTGATTGTTTAGTTATTATTGTAAATATGCACACAACCGAACCCTTTAGGAAACTAGGAAACTTGGAACCCAAGTCTTCGGCCAAAAGAGAACGAAATCAAGTTCAAACCAAACTAACTTCCGTAAGTCTCTCGGTCACAAACACTAACCAAAACCGAATAGCATGCGACTTTAATCCTTCGGCCGCAAGACCCAAACCCAAACCGTAACCCTATCCCTTGACCGCGAAACCAAACCAACCATCCTAGTTCCTCGGCCACAATACTTATCCCAAATTGAAATCTTTATCTCTTGCGCCTATATCTACAAACTTGTGCATGTTTCCTTCTAAAACACAAACTCTAAACCACCCTCCTCTTGCTCCATAAATCGCGACGGCTTCTCTTTCTCTTCTTTCGGTCGCAGCAAACATCAGCCGAAGCCATCATCATCTCGGTCGCTAACAGCCTTTGTTCACCTTCATAAAGTCGCGAGTTCAGTTCTTGTTCACCTCTAGTCGATCAACAAAACAGCCCACTTTATCAACGTCCTCTCGGTCACGTTCTAGTTGGATCAGCCGAGTTGTTTTTGTCCAAATCTCGGGTTGTTTACCTAGTTATTCAAGGTTAGATTTATCCTTGATTTCGAGATCATGTTCGGTTAAATATATGTTCGAATGATATTGATTAGTTTGTGTCGGGTCTTATGAGTTGGATAAGTAATAGGCTGTTTTGATCATGTGCTTGTGATTAATTGTTTGCGGAAATCCTAAGTGCTTGAATGAATTGATTGTATTGTCTTCGGACTATATGTGCTTACAAGTAGCCTGCTGAATTGACCATATATATATACGCATGATTTTGTTCGGATATTAGATGTACTAGATGTGATCGGCTGAATTAATCAATGTTGATATGCATGTATACTTGTTTGCGGATCTCATGAGGATTCAAGTGTGTTTTGTTATATTAACTAGAAGTTATTAAGTAGGGTTGCATGGATAGATTATTAGTATTAATCTAGGATTAAAAATCGAATCTTGATCGCCTTGGCTAGTCACATGAACGAGTTATATGAACTTATTATAAGGAGATGCAGAAACAGCATGCTGAGTGAAAGTTTCAGCCGACTTTATCAGGCTGTAACTTGGTCGTTAGTTGTCGAAAAACGGATTTTCTGAGGTCTAAAACCTAGAGATTTGAATAAGGAATCCAATGGCACTAGATTCATAATTTTCTGAAATCGTTTGATATTTTTAAAGGGTTAAACAAGTTCGGTAGGTAAAGCTGTTAAAATTCTGGAATTTTGTTGGTTGTTTATCAAGCTAGATTTTAAAATCAGTAGAGAGTTGAGTCATGATTTTTGTACAGCAACTAGGTATAGAAATTTCCGGGCAACTCCAACTGGAATTTTGTTAATCGGACGATCAGTGATTTTTAAATAAATTCTTCCGTGGACTGCAGTCAGAAAGCGGTAAATCTGACTGCAGCTTAGTGAATTAATATTTATGGTTAATTGGTGAAGATTTAGGACTTGAGAAAATTATATAAATTTCTATGGTATAAATGTCACCTACTGTAAAAATATGGAAATTTTTAGAATGCTGGAACTATTTTATAAAAATCCTAGAAAACAGCTGAATAACTGAGTATTAAGCAGAAAGTTGTTAACTTGTGATTTTATGCATTAAAGTGTTGCATGGATTTGGAATGTGTTCATGATAAGTTGTTTGATTACTATGATCATATGAGAATACTTGCATGCATGTTTGAAGTGTTAGTTATGTTGTTTGTGTGTATCACTTTGTGAGTAAATTACGTGTGGAATTTGTATTGGTGTGATTACACACTGACATGGAATTAATTGGTTTGTTAGGACGCAACTAGCGGTCCCATCACTTATAATATCTTTGCCACACTAACCGAGCTAATAAAGGTGAGTTCACGGCCCCTAACTTTATACGGTTTTAAACAACAGGGGGAGAAACATGTATACATTCTTAAACTCAAACTCTTTATGTTATACGAATGTAACGTCACATAACTATGCGGTAACTAAGTTAATGTTAATGTAATGTTATGGTCACTATGCAGCTTTATCACTTAAGTCCTCGACAATCTCCTCGGATCGTTAATATTTGGGTTAAGTAGCGGGGGAATTATAAGTAGTACTACTGGGTCTGACGAGCCCCATCCGAGCTAGTCGCGCTAGCTGACCGGGTTTGGTCAACGGGTGTATGATTGGCCTAACATCGCCATGGTCATGTGATAGACCTGGCAAAACGGAGGCACAAATGTCAGCTTCGATCGCGAACACTTAGTGACATGACTTTAGGCTAGCTACCTATATACATTAATATTGAACTTAATTACGGAACAACTTAATATTCCGGGTTTGGAATATTGGAACATCAACGTATTATCCCGGGTTGGGGATAATGGAAACACAACTTAATATTCCGGTTTGGGAATATTGGAAGCAACAACTTATTATTCCGGGTTTGGAATAATGCAACTGATATGTTATCCCGGGTTGAGGATAACGGAGTAACAAACTAAAACCGAACAACAAATTTACGAAAACCTGTGAACTCACTCATCTTTAATGTTGACACTTGTTTCTTTACATGTTTCTCAGGACGCTAGGAGCTCTAGGTGCACGCACACGCATTGAACAAGACATCATTATAGAGTCTCATTTATTAATACTGTTTTTGGGATTTTACTTTTGTTTTGGCGTTTGTGTTGGCGCCGCATCACTACTTATTTATGCTTCCGCTCAAACTTTAAAAACTGATACTCATGCTAAATATTGGTAATCTAAAATTTACAACAAATGATTTTGGAAAACGTATTATCAAATCATATAGAGTCGTTCGACGTACTAGTGTCTTAGATTCTGGTTTGTTCACACGTCTCGCGGTAGAACTCCACAAGTGGAAATTGAGGGTGTGACAGTAGGCTTGTTACTAATGGTCATAATAATACGGCACGTTGGCCTTGCACGCTGGCCTGACACTTTGGTCATAACATATGGCATATCAGCTTGTCACTTTCGACATAACGTTTGGCATATCAGTCTGTCACTTGGACATAACATTTAGCATATCAGCCTGTCACTTTAGACATAACATTTGGCATATCAACCTGTCACTTTGGACATAACGTTTGGCATATCAACCTGTCACTTTGGACAGAACGTATGGCATATCAGCCTGTCACTTTGGACATAACATTTGGCATATCAGTCTGTCACTTTGGACATAACGTATGGCACGTTGGCCTACATCACTTTGGATGTAAATTATGGCACGTTGGCCTATCATGTAGACGGCTAGAGTGGTTCCTCAAGTCACACTACCAGGAGTATGAACATTCTTTAATGTTAACATAAGAGTACCTTAATGTTTGATTAATAGTCCCGGTCACTTTGGATCTTAACGACTTGGAGGCCTGAACCTAGTTCACCACCTCTGGATAGAAGGATAATTTCCCTGAAATATCATGATAGAAGGCCTTTTATCCTTAATTATCATTTCTTGGCCAATATGTGGTATGTGCCACTTGGTAATCAAATCCATTAAAGTCTTTTGGAATTATATTGCAGAGCATAAATTTCGAGTAAAATCGAGACGCTCGCTTGAAGAGGATGAATACATACATACAGTTGGTGGATAAACATGTGGGAAAGGAGACGGGTAAAGTGCATTGTGCATAATCGCCTGCATATAAGGGTCTTGCGACCATGCTTGGTAATCAACAGGTGTTGTTGGGTTTAAAAGGATCATATCCGAACGTATCCGGATATGTTGGGATTCGGTTATTATAACCCGATGGTGGTGGTTGAACTATTGGTGGTGGTGTTGGTTCCACCACAGGTGACGCATTAGAGGGTCCACCCATTTGTGGGTCCTCGTGAATAGTAGGGTAAGGTTTGGTCAAAGGTGGCAACGATCCTGACCGTTGGCCCGCACGTACTGACATACGTGCTCCTCTTTTCCTCCTTGGCGGTTGTAGTGGCGATTGGGGTTGTTCCACCGGTTCCATGTGCACGTATTCTTGCACGGGAGGTGGTTGGGAGTGATGGGAAGGAGTATTAGTGAAGGTAAATTGGTTCCAATATTGGTCTTACTCATTAGGACCTTGATATGGAGATTCGACATAAGAGTTTGAATCGCTCGATATCTCAATGGATGTGCATTTGAACCTGACAGCGGCATCTCCGGGTCGTAGTCCTCGTCCATTGGGTTTGGCTGATCCAGCTGATTCTGATCAGCTGGGGGTGTGTTAAAGTATTGGTTGGGATTAAACTCATCGTGGTAAGAATGATGAGAGTTGTGGGAGTGGTGTGAATGGTACGAGTGGTATGAACTTTGAGTGTGGGTAGGCGAATATTGTGGTAGTGGCCATGAATCCCCCGAATCTTCGTAAGGGTTAGGGTGATGGGGATGACAAGGGATATGTCCTGAAGGTCCTCCCCTCATTGGTCCTATTCCTCTTCCTCGTACACGTGGCGGCAGTTTCCTGATAAAAATCAATTCAAAAACAATACTAATAAGTTAATAATGAAATGATTAATCCTAGTTCAATGCCAAGACTCGAAAGTCTAAGGAATGTGCTTGTGTAAGTTTGAGATTAAACACAAAAGGCTAGTGCTTAATTCTCTCAAACGTTGGCTCTGATACCAACCTATCACACCCCGGCTTTCTAGATCCAATCAAACACCGGTGGGCCCGGGTGGGCAATATCGTGACGTAAGTTGATAACATCATAGAAAATCAAACACAACACAGTGGAAGTCTTTGATTTAAATTACTATTACAAACCAAATGTTCGAAATACAAAATAATATATAGGCTTGTAATAGAAGATCCCAGGCGGATCATAAATTGTACTAAGAAAGAATGTAAAACTGACTTTAGGCAGATCTAGGATTTGCAAGATCCTCTTATCACTACCGAGCACTTCCAGCCTATTTCGTATTGTACCCGCAAGCTTAGTCTTTTGAAAATACGCCAGCTTTCGCTGGTAAATACACCCAACTGACTCATTTTGAAAACATTTAAAATATGTTTTAAGTACGTATCAGCACAAAATCTTTTATAACTTGGGAAAGTTGACGTTGCAACCTTGTTAACAGATTTACATGTTTGTCCATACATACAGGGCCAGTGCGAAAACCGAGACATGATTAACGTACACACCACATTGGACTCACGAAGGAGTCAATTCTTCCCAACTTTGTGGGCAATGCATTTTGAGCGTCTATCGGGTGTATGCCTACACCCGCGCTAAGGTCGTGGCCATTATCTATTGTAATGAGCCGAGGATATCCAGGACACGGTAGTTAACCCCCGATGTTTAAGTTATCAAACAAAACTGATTAAAACAGAATATGCCGATTTACTAGCCACAATCCGGCATTCAATTTATCCCATTTCCGACCATGCGGTAATAATCTACCGTAACCTAAACCCGTATAGGGGAAATAAGTCGAGAGTATTTACCTGAGCTGTCTTCTTTTAATTTAATAACTCAGTCGTACACAAAAGTACTAAGTGCAGATAACATTTATCGGCAAGTCTCTAGTCTGGATTATGGCATAAACCAACCAATTAAATACTAACGGTCTTATTTAAGTCGTCGACTTAGACCGACTAGCGTACTTGATCAAAACGTATAACGCTAGATTAAACGACGATCGGAAAGAATGTAGTTTAATCCCAACAAGTACATTGAATTTTATAATATGGATAAACTATAAACATTCTGTATTTTGAGACTTAAATGACAAGGTTAGACCCGTTTCAGTTAATTTTCGTAAACTAGTTACATATGCTTAACCGTACGCTTATCAGTGACATCGGGTAACCGGATAAGTCATGGTCAAGTTCTATATGCCATTACACTTGAAATAAGTTGTAATATTAGTAGGATATCAACTTTTATCCCCGTTATGGTCTTAAAGTGAAACTATGCTTCATAAGGGCATTTTGGTAATTTCATACCTTATAAAAGAAACTTGAATATAATTTGATGTTATAACTATAACTATTCTGAAAAAATAAATTATTTATGATATAATATCAATAGGATATTAATTATATGTTTAATTTATCTTGTATGACCAAACTATGCAGCGAAAGGGCATTTTGGTCATTTTACACATAGTTTATAAATTATTTGGGATTCTGAGTTTGTATCATGTACCAACTGTAAAAATATTTAGAATAAGTTTTAAAATCAGTAGGTAACAAGTCTTGGTTAATAAATATGGTTTAAAACCATACTATATGTCGTAAAATGACGATTTGTGTGACGTTTAATGAAACTGATGTTAAGGTCAGGTTAACATATATTAGATATGTTATTTTATATAACATATCAGTAGGTAAAAATTTACTTTGAAAAGATGTGATTAAAGCCATTTTATAAGCCACAAGGGCCTTATCGTCATTTATCGACATAATACAAGGACTTGCTCATAAACTTAGTATCAAACTAATCTAGATATGTTATTTTATATAACATATCAGTAGGTAAAATATTTACTTTGAAAAGTTTATTATCTGATTTGACATCCCAAATAATCCTACTTATAATATTACATCAGTAGGAAACTCATTTTCAAGTTCATTATCATGAAAACCTCTTTTTTATGCAAAAAGGGTATTTTAGTCAAAATGGCATAATTACGGACTTGTGTATAAACTCATATTCTGATTATGATCATGTAATATAACCTCATAACCCTATGGTACATTATATTACAATCATAATGCAACTTTAGATCAGTATCAAACTAATCAAAATCGGGTCAGAATCGAAAGTCAAAGCAGAAGTCAAACTTCGCGACTTTCGGTTGCGAACCGACCCTAGAACTGAAATTGACGAGCCGAACATGTTCTTACATGTTCTAATAATTATACCAACTTTTTTAAGTGTCAAAACAGGTTTCAAAACATATATAAGATCCATTTATGATTTTTCCAAAAAATGGCCTGTTTGACTTTTTAATATCATAACTTTGACCCGTCAATCGGTCTAGCGAATGTGATCTTCAGGAGGTGCCCTTTATAGGGAATAACACCTACCTTATTACGATCACTTAGCCATGTTCATTACGAATAATGGCTAGACCATAATGGTCTTAACCGAAAGTCAAGGCGTTTTCTGTAAAACGCTTGACTTTTGTCTATAAGAGCCTATAAACGAAAATGCAAGAGCAAGGAACACTTACAAGAGGTTCCTAGAATGCAATAGAACTTAGTTGGATGCTCCTTTTAGTTTGGAACTTCCATAGGAGGGAGATAGAGTTGTGAATGAGAAAGGTGAAAGTTTAAATGGTGAACCTTGGCACCTATTTATAGTTGGTGAGCTTGAAGGAGGTGATGCCAGGTGATAAGGGGTGTAAGAGAAAGTTTACAAGTGTCCTAAAACGTGGCATAGCAATTTGGAAGACCATGGTTTTGAATAAAATGATTTTGGCAATTTGTGTGGAGGCCAAGCAAATTTTCTGCAGACACAGGCCTCTCACGCCCCGCGAGAGGCACAAGCCTTGCCTCTCGAGCCCCGCGAGCGCCCAATGGCTTGTTTCAAAGTTTGACACGTTTAGCCCCTTAACTTATTAAACCCTCTTAAACCTTCCTAAAACACCTTTTTAGCATTTTTAGCCTTCCGTAGCCAATACTTGGCGTACCCGGGATTATGCCCGGACATTGTCAAGCTCTCGGTTCGTTAAAAGGTCACTCAGAGGTATAAATTAAAATTTTGACACTTTTAATCCTTCCATTGTCCAACTTTTACATAACTATGGATTTGATCTCTCTCGTCCAACAAATGGGACATATGAGAGTTAGGACTTTGCAAAGGATCACTCAGAGGCTCATTTTAAGCATGTTGACACTAGTGGTCACCCAGAGGCTTGGTTTATGCATGTTGACATCAGAAGATCACTCAGAGACTTAGTTTGAGCATGTTGAAGCTTTTAGTCCCTGCTAGTCTTTAATAGACTTCAAAAAAATATGTCGTGTGTTGCTATATTATTGAACACGATTTTACGGGGTGTTACATCCTCACCCACTTAAAAGAAATCTAGACCTCGAGATTTTATTCAAAAAGATGTGGGTACTTTTGTCGCATAGTGGACTCAACCTCCCATGTAAATTCGGGACCTCTAAGGGCATCCCATTTAACCTTTACTATAGGTATCAGTTTCCTTCGGAGCTTCTTGACCTGTCGATCCTCGATCGAAATTGGTTTCTCAACGAACCTCAGGTTTTCATCTATTTGCACATCTTTGTGCGACATTGCTAGCGACTCATCGGCTAGACATTTCTTAAGGTTAGATATGTGTAATACATCATGAATTCCACTAAGCTCCTCTGGTAGCTTAAGCTTATAAGCTACAGTGCCAACACGTTTTATTATCTCGAATGGTCCTATATATCTTGGGCTTAGCTTGCCCTTCTTTCCAAACCTCATTACACCTTTCCAAGGTGATACTTTCAGCATGACCCTGTCCCCTACTTGGAACTTGAGAGGTTTACACCTCTTGTCAGCATAGCTCTTCTGCCTATTACGGGCAGCTTTGAGACGATCATGGATTTGCACAATCTTATCTATGGTCTCCAGGACAATCTCAGGTCCTACTAGTTGAGCTTCCCCAACTTCTGCCCAACACACGGGCATTCGACACTTTCTCCCATACAAGGCCTCATAGGGAGCAGCCTTGATGCTCGTATGATAACTATTATTGAAGGAGAATTCTATTAGGGGTAAGTGGTCATCCCAGCTTCCACCTAAATCAATCACACATGCCCTAAGCATGTCTTCCAACGTATGAATAGTACGCTCACTTTGACCATCAGTCTGCGGGTGGTAAGTCGTACTAAAATTTAATCTTGTGCCTAAAGATTGTTAGAAACTTTTCCAAAAATGAGATGTATATCTAGTATCTCTATCAGATACAATAGATATCGACAACCACGTAGGGACACAATCTTGTCCACATACAGCTTAGCCAATTTGTCTGAATTATACGTTTCCTTAATAGGTAAGAAATACGCTGACTTAGTCAGCCTATCTACAATGACCCAAATCGTGTCGTTTCCACGTTTGGTCTTAGGTAACTTGGTAATCAAGTCCATAGTTACCATTTCTCATTTCCATGTGGGTATTTCCAATTGTTGTAGAAGTCCTGACGGCTTCTGATGTTCGGCCTTAACTTGCGAACATGTCAGACACTTAGCTACATAAGTGGCTATGGATTTCTTCAAACCCATCCACCAATAATTCTTCTTCAGATCTTGATACATCTTATCACCACCTGGGTGAACTGAGTATCTCGTATTATGCGCTTCTTGGAGGATTAGATCTCTAACTCCCCCAAAGACTTGAACCCAGATTCTATTATTTAATTTAAGGATTCCATCCTTTCCAGGCATTAACTGATCAACAGTTCCACCTAATCCCTCATTAGAAATATTAGCCTCTAACAGGGCTTGTTTTTGCGCATCTAATATCTTCTCATTCAAGTTATTTCTGAGCTCAATGTTCTTCGCATTAATCCTTATGGGCTTAATTCTTTCCTTGCGACTTAAGGCGTCAGCAACGACATTTGCCTTGCCGGGATGGTAGCGAATTTCAATAGACTATAAAATCCTCAATACCCTCAGGTAGAGATAACACAGGAGCATTGCTCAACTTGTGTTTTAGAATCTCAAAGGATTCTTGTTGTTTCAGACCCCAAACATATTTGACATTCTTACGGGTTAAGATAGTTAGAGGAATGGCTATTCTTGAAAAGTTCTCAATGAACCTCCTGTGGTATCCAACCAATCCTAGGAAACTACGAATCTCCGATGGGGTCTTGAGCACTTCCCAATTCATTATGGCTTCTATTTTGGCGGGTCCACTTGGATACCACGCTCACTTACAACATGTCCAAGAAATTGGACTTCTCTAAGCCAAAATTCACACTTAGAAAATTTAGCATAAAACTTCTCCTGCCTTAGCAATTCTAGAATGCACCGAAGGTGTTTCTCGTGATCAACTTGATTACAAGAATAGATAAGTATGTCGTCTATAAAGACAATGACAAACTTATCCAAATACGGTTTGCATACTCTATTCATGAGATCCATGAATGCTGTAGGTGCATTTGTGAGCCCAAAAGGCATCACTAGAAATTCAAAATGACCATATCGGGTCCTGAAGGCAGTCTTAGGAACATCCTCGTTCCTAACCTTCAACTGATGATATCCTGATTTCAAATCAATCTTAGAATAATAACTAGCCCCTTGAAGTTGGTCAAATAAGTCATCGGTCCTGGGCAGAGGATATCGGTTCTTAATTGTTAACTTGTTCAGCTCTCGGTAATCAATGCACATTCGCATTGAACCGTCTTTCTTCTTTACGAATAAAATAGGAGCTCCCCAAGGCGATGAACTGGGTTGAATAAAGCCTTTCTCTAAGAGTTCATGTAACTGTAATCTCAATTCCTTCATCTCTGTCGGTGCTAACCGATATGGAGCTCTGGCTACCGGTGCTGATCCAGGTAGGATATCAATTCTAAACTCCACTTGCCTATCAGAAGGTAGGCCAGGTAATTCTTCGGGGAAAACATCGGAATACTCCGAGATAATAGGCTCATTGATAGTTACTTGTGCCATATAAATGACACAACCTCTCCCCAAACACTTGGATGCCTTAAATAATGACACCTTTTTTGGCAATCCGTAGTGCAAATCTCCAGGGATGGTGATCGTTTCACAAGATGGGGTTTTAATTTCGATGAGTTTCTTATCGCAGGCAATGAGGGCTTGGTTATGGGATAACCAATCCATGCCTAAAACTACATCGAACCCTGCCAATTTCATTGGCAAAAGAGTGATGGGGATAGAATGATTCTTAATGGATATAGAGCATCCATCAAGAACGGAAGATGCTATCTCTAACGTTCCATCAGCGAGTTCTACCTCATAAGTTCTATTTAGAGTTCTTATGGGCAAGTTTAACAGTTTACTAAACTTATGATCAACAAAAGATTTATCTCCACCCGAATCGAAAAGAACTCTAGCATATACATCATTGATGAAGAATGTACCTGTTATGACCTTGTTGTCATTAACGGCCTCCCTGGCATTCATCTGGAAGACACGGGCATTCCCTTTCTTAGCCTCTCCAGGCTTTGCATCATTTTTGGGGTTCTTACGGCAGTTAAACTTCATATGCCCCTTTTCATTACAGCTGTAACAGACGATATTCTTAAGATCATTGCATTCTAGGGTCTTATGCCCATTTTTCTTACATATACTATAGTGTTTATCTTCTGGGTCAATATTGCATCGTCCCCAATGCCTGTGGTTGCAATTTCTACATGTCGGCGTTACACCTGACTTATCTTGGTTCCTTTTGAACCCAAATTTTCCTTTCTTTTTAAATCTTTGGGAGTTATCCTCCTCCCACTTTCTTTTCCCGTCAGTCTCATTTTTTACTGACTTTTGCCTCACCAAATCCAAGCTGAGGGAAAGGGATAGGTCAACAGCGGACCTATATGTACTAGGCTGAGCAGCCTTTACCATGCCCTTTATTTCGGGCGCTAGCCCATTGATGAAACATGCAATGCGTTTGGGCTCATGGGTAATCAGATAGGGAACTAACCTAGACAGGGAATTGAAATCAGAAACATACTTCCGACAATCTAGGTTCTTCATTGTGAGAGTCAGAAAGTCTGACTCTATCTTCTCCACCTCATGAGGTGGACATTAAGTTTCCTTAACAAGGTTCACAAACTTGGACCGTCCTAAACTGTACAGGTGTACCTTACCGGTTGACTGTACCATTGCTTTCCACCAT
Source organism: Scalesia atractyloides (assembly GCA_947069175.1). Lineage (NCBI taxonomy): Eukaryota > Viridiplantae > Streptophyta > Magnoliopsida > Asterales > Asteraceae > Scalesia > Scalesia atractyloides. The sequence continues at coordinate 72,291,104 of CAMTDV010000001.1, forward strand.
ATTAGGCATCGGCCTTGAAGGACTGTGATACATAAATAACCACATCCTAATCAGCACAGCCGCTGATATCCACTATTGTCTCCATCTCGTCCAGCCACTTCAAGGCTTCCACAGCTCCTTTCTCCCCATTAAAGTCTCGGGGCTTGCAGGAGACAAAATATTTATAGGTACATCCGTTTTTAAAAGAACGGGACCTATCAACAGTTTCTAATTTCTTTGGTTCACTCTTCGCATTAGAAGAGTGAACTAAGCTCTCCTTATGAGCTGAGGATGGTGAGATTTATAATGGTCTGGAGCGAGTAGCACTCGACTCCCTAAGTTTTTCTATGGACTTTTCCATGGCCTTTCCTATAGCTGTATCTATGCGAGCTTGGAAGTCATCGTTGTTAATGGCCATGTTTTCAGCCTTGTTAGAGCTAATCTCTCGGTGGCTACTCTGTGCCTCGTCCGAGTTTTCCATTTTGAAGCTTTGGCTCTAAATATTAGCCATGGTATAACAACCATATTGGCTTTAAAGATTGGATATAACAATCCATCGCCTATTTAAGCTAGTGTGAATAACATCACAACTCTTAGGCTTATTATATATATATTTGGCCTAGGTCTTAATAGGACCATCAATTGCAAATTACAATCTGGACGTAGTCCATATTTATTAGACAGTGGATCGTAATGTCACAACTGTCATTGTCATTTATACAATTATATACAGCTCGTAGGCTTGTTACTAATGGTCATAATAATACGGCACGTTGGCCTTGCACGCTGGCCTTGCACGCTGGCCTGTCACTTTGTTCATAACATATGGCATATCAGCTTGTCACTTTGGACATAACGTTTGGCATATCAGTCTGTCACTTTGGACATAACATTTGGCATATCAGCCTGTCACTTTGGACATAACGTATGGCATATCAGCCTGTCACTTTGGACATAACATTTGGCATATCAGCCTGTCACTTTGGATATAACGTATCGCATATCAGCTTGTCACTTTGGACATAACATTTGGCATATCAGTCTCTCACTTTAGACATAACGTATGGCACGTTGGCCTACATCACTTTGGATGTAAATTATGGCACGTTGGCCTATCATGTAGACGGCTAGAGTGGTTCCTCAAGTCACACTACCAGGAGTATGAACATTCTTTGATGTTAACATAAGAGTACCTTAATGTTTGATTAATAGTCCCGGTCACTTTGGATCTTAACGACTTGGAGGCCTGAACCTAGTTCACCACCTCTGGATAGAAGGATAATTTCCCTGAAATATCCTGATAGAAGGCCTTTTATCCTTAACTATCATTTCTTGGCCAATATGTGGTATGTGCCACTTGGTATAATCAAATCCATTAAGGTCTTTTGGAATTATATTGCAGAGCATAAATTTCGAGTAAAATCGAGACGCTCACTTGAAGAGGATGAATACATACATACATATATATAAACAATGAAATAAACTGTCCATGCAAGGACTACAAAAACAAAAATGTCCACGCAGGGACTAAAGAAATAACAATGTCCTCGCAGGGACTAACATATATTAGAAGAGACTTCACTCGTCCTTCTTTCCCTTAACCAGCTTGGAGAGTTTCATGAAGGATTTGTTTGTCTTCTTCTCCATTTTCTCCGCTTGTTGTTGCATTTCTTTCATTCGTTCTAAGGCCTCATTAATTGCCTCAAGTGGTGGCGGAGGTTGTGGTTGTGGTTGTGGCATAACCGGATACTGGTACCCATAAGTTGGATATCCAGTTGGTGGATAAACATGTGGGAAAGGAGACGGGTAAAGTGCATTGTGCATAACTGCCTGCATATAAGGGTCTTGCGATCATGCTTGGTAATCAACAGGTGTTGTTGGGTTAAAAGGATCATATCCGAACGTATCCGGATATGTTGGGATTCGGTTATTATAACCCGATGGTGGTGGTTGAACTATTGGTGGTGGTGTTGGTTCCACCATAGGTGACGCATTAGAGGGTCCACCCATTTGTGGGTCCTCGTGAATAGTAGCGTAAGGTTTGGTCAAAGGTGGCATCGATCCCGACCGTTGGCCCGCACGTACTGACATACGTGTTCCTCTGTTCCTCCTTGACGGTTCTAGTGGCGATTGGGGTTGTTCCACCGGTTCCATGTGCACATTTTCTTGCACGGGAGGTGGTTGGGAGTGATGGGAAGGAGTATTAGCGAAGGTAAATTGGTTCCAATATTGGTCTCACTCATTAGGACCTTGATATGGAGATCCGGCATAAGAGTTTGAATCGCTCGATATCTCAATGGATGTGCATTTGAACATGACAGCGACATCTTCGGGTCGTAGTCCTCGTCCATTGGGTTTGGCTGATCCGGCTGATTCTGATCAGCTGGGGGTGTGTTAAAGTATTGGTTGGGATTAAACTCATCATGGTAAGAATGATGAGAGTGGTGGGAGTGGTGTGAATGATACGAGTGGTATGAACTTTGAGTGTGGGTAGGCGAATGTTGTGGTAGTGGCCATGAATCCCCCGAATCTTCGTAAGGGTTCGGGTGATGGGGATGTGAAGGGATATTTCCTGAAGGTCCTCCCCTCATTGGTCCTTTTCCTCTTCCTCGTACACGTGGCGGCATTTTCCTGATAAAAATCAATTCAAAAACAATACTAATAACTTAATAATGAAATGAGTAATCCTAGTTCAATGCCAAGACTCGGAAGTCTAAGGAATGTGCTTGTGTAAGTTTGAGATTAAACACAAAAGGCTAGTGCTTAATTCTCTCAAATGTTGGCTCTGATACCAACCTATCACACCCCGGCTTTCCACATCCAATCAAACACCGGTGGGCCTGGGTGGGGAATATCGTGACGTAAGTTGATAACATCATAAAAAATCAAACACAACACAGTGGAAGTCTTGGATTTAAATTACTATTACAAACCAAATGTTCGAAATACAAAATAATATACAGGCTTGTAATAGAAGATCCACAGGCAGATCATAAATTGTACAAAGAAAGAATGTAAAACAGACTTTAGGCAGATCTAGGATTTGCAAGATCCTCTTATCACTACCGAGTACTTCCAGCCTATTTCGTATTGTACCTGCAAGCTTAGTCTTTTGAAAATACGCCAGCTTTCGCTGGTATATACACCCAACTGACTCATTTTGAAAACATTTAAAATATGTTTTAAGTGCGTATCAGCACAAAATTTTTATAACTTGGGAAAGTTGACGTTACAACCTTGTTAACAGATTTACATGTTTGTCCATACATACAGGGCCAGTGCGAAAACCGAGACATGATTAACATACCCACCACATTGGACTCATGAAGGAGTCAATTCTTCCCAACTTTGTGGGCAATGCATTCTGAGCGTCTATCGGGTGTATGCCTACACCCGCGCTAAGGTCGTGGCCATTATCTATTGTAATGAGCCGAGGATATCTAGGACACGGTAGTTAACCCCCGATGTTTAAGTTATCAAACAAAACTGATTAAAACAGAATATGCAGATTTACTAGCCATCCGGCATTTGATTTATCCCATTTCCGACCATGCGGTAATAATTTACCGTAACCCAAGCCCGTATAGGGGAAATAAGTCTAGAGTATTTATCTGAGGTAGTCTTCTTTTAATTTAATAACTCAGCCGTACGCCAAAGTACTAAGTGCAGATAGCATTTACTGGCAAGTCTCTAGTCTGGATTATGGCATAAACTAACCAATTAAATACTAATGGTCTTATTTAAGTCATCGACTTAGACCGACTAGCGTACTTGATCAAAACGTATAACGCTAGATTAAACGACGATCGGAAAGAATGTAGTTTAATCCCAACAAGTACTTTGAATTTTGTAATATGGATAAACTATAAACATTCTGGATTTTGAGACTTAAATGACAAGGTTAGACCCGTTTCGGTTAATTTTTGTAAACTAGTTACATATGCTTAACCGTACGCATATCAGTGACATCGGGTAACCGGATAAGTCATGGTCAAGTTCTATATGCCATTACACTTGAAATAAGTTGTAATATCAGTAGGATATCAACTTTTATGCCCGTTATGGTCTTAAAGTGAAACTATGCTTCATAAGGGCATTTTGGTAATTCATACCTTATAAAAGAAACTTGAATATAATTTGATGTTATAACTATAAGTATTCTGAAAAATAAATTATTTATGATATAATATCAGTAGGATATTAATTATATGTGTAATTTATCTTGTATGACAAACAATGCACCGAAGGGGCATTTTGGTCATTTTACACATAGTTTATAAATTATTTGGGATTATGAGTTTCTATTATGTACCGACTGTAAAAATATTTAGAATAACTTTTAAAATCAGTAGGTAACAAGTCTTGGTTAATAAATATGGTTTAAAACCATACTATGCGCCGAAACGACGCTTATGTCGTAAAATGACGATTTGTGTGACGTTTAATGAAAACTGATGTTAAGGACAGGTTAACATATCTTAGATATGTTATTTTATATAACATATCAGTAGGTAAAATATTTACTTTGAAAAGATGTGATTAAATCCATTTTATAAGCCACAAGGGCCTTATCGTCATTTATCGACATAATACAAGGACTTGCTCATAAACTCAGTTTATAATCTGATTTGACATCCCAAATAATCCTACTTATAATATTACATCAGTAGGAAACTCATTTTCAAGTTCATTATCATTAAAACCTCTTTTTATGCAAAAAGGGTATTTTAGTCAAAATGGCATAATTACGGACTTGTGTATAAACTCAGATTCTGATTATGATCATGTAATATAACCTCATAGGGTTATGCTACATTATATTACAATCATAATGCAACTTTAGATCAGTATCTAACTAATCTAAATCGGGTCAGAATTGAAAGTCAAAGTAGAAGTCAAACTTCGCGACATTCGATTGCGAACCGACCCTAGAACTGAAATATATGAGCCGAACATGTTCTAATAATTATACCAACTTTTTAAGAGTCAAAACAGGTTTCATAACATATATAAGATCAATTTATGATTTTTTCGAAAAATGGCCTGTTTGACTTTTTAATATCATAACTTTGACCCGTCAATTGGTCTAGCAAACATGATCTTCAGGAGGTGCCCTTTATAGGGACTAACACTTACCTTATTATGATCACTTAGCCATGTTCATTACGAACAATGGCTGGACCATAATGGTCTTAACCGAAAGTCAAGGCTTTTTCCGTAAAACGCTTGACTTTTGGCTATAAGAGCCTATAAACGAAAATGTAAGAGCAAGGAACACTTACAAGAGGTTCCTAGAATGCAATAGAACTTAGTTAGATGCTCCTCTCAGTTAGGAACTTTCAGAGGAGAGAGATAGAGTTGTGAATGAGAAAGGTGCTAGTTTAAATGGTGAACCTTGGAACCTATTTATAGTTGGAGAGCTTGAAGAAGGTGATGCCAGGTGTTAAGGGGTGTAAGAGGAAGCTTACAAGTGTCCTAAAACGTGGCATAGCAGTTTGGAAGACCATGGTTTCGAATCAAATGGTTTTTTGGCAATTTGTGTAGAGGCCAAGCAAATTTCTGCAGACACAGGCCTCTCGTGCCCCACGAGCGCTCAATATCTAGTTTTAAAGTTTGACATTTTTAGCCTAATAGAACTAGAAAACCAGAGATAGAGATGAGAAACTAACCTATAGATAAGGTAAGGTTAGAGATAAGGACAAGGGTGGTAGATAGAAACACACAAAAAGATAAATCAATTCTAGGGTTATAGTCTAGGTTTTAGGATTTCTAATAACCTAATTCTCTATAACCATGGCTCTGATACCAATCTGTAACACCCCAACTGACGGTGACGGAAATGTCAAGGTGTCACATAAATAGATTGCTCAATAGCTCATGATCGACTAAAACAAATAAATATTTCATTAATCAATTTAAAGATCTTCCATACAAGAAAAACAAATTGTTCAATAAAAATAACTAGATCAAGTTAAAATTATTCTAAGTCCCCCAAAGCATCCTAGATGTGATATCCTAGTAATCATCATGCATTGTTTCCTGAAACATGTGGAAAATAAAGGGTCAACTTCGAAAAGCTGGTGAGCATACATAGGTTTGCAAAAATAAGCAAGTAAGTAAGTAGCATGTCAAGTTTTATCTAGACCTATCTTGTGAAACAAGACTTAGGAACAAACGGGGCGCATAATCAAACCTTGCGACTAAAGGAACTTCCAAAAGTTAACCTTTGTGGATGTTGTTGTTTCAATCATCCCTAGATCCATACAAGGATGCGTTTGCAGACCTATAATGTTATAATCTACTACAGTGGGCTTGGCCGAAGTTAATGATTGTACTAAGTTTAAGCTCTGACGTTATGTATATGACAAGAAGTGTAGAGATAAAAAGTTAACATAAATAATTGATAAGTTAAGTAACATATTTCACCAAAAAGTTTAAATGAAAAAGGGCTATGTAAACTCACCTTAGCAAGCAATCAAATACACACATTGGTTGTATTAACGATATGGGGAGAATCCCAAAGTATTACCCCTAAAGAGCTCGGCAGAATGGGTTTGAAGAGTTTGACCGCAGACTCGTTTTTCGGCTAAGTGAAAAGAGAGATCGCAGAGGAATGTGGGTTGAGTTGTGGTGAGTCAGAATAGGTTCCACGAACATGTATTTATACTATGCAAGGTCGGCTAACGAGCAGAATCGTAATGACGGTTTTCGGAGGTGGTTGTGGTTATCGGATAGGCATAACTTACGGGACATTATTCAATAAAACGTTGGCATAAGATTTACATGGATTGGAGATAAATATTGACGCAAAGAAACGAGCTAAAATCAAGTTGAAACCGGGTTCCGGGTGTGCCGGAACTTGCGCCGGACAAACCGGAGGTGATAACCTGCAAGCAGGTTCTTGTTTCTCTTTAAAAAAACTGTTTTTTTTATAAATAGCAAATGGTTCCTGCGATTACGGATTAGTGCAAAACAGATTTTAATCTTCAAAATCCTTTTTATTTTCACATAAATATTACCATTTAAAATGAAGTTTTTGTGAACCAAAATTAATGGGTTGGTCAATAACTTTAAATTTGAATCTCTACATTAGTTGAAAACATTAGTATATTTATTTAATTTTTAGTCTAACTAGTAAATCATATTTTAAAGATCTTGTGAGTTTTTTTTTCTATGGATAAATGAAATGTGATAATAATTCAAAGCATTTATAAACGTGTTTGAAAAATACAGAATGTTACAGTCTTCCCTATTTTAAGAAATTTTGTACCGAAATTTGAATTGGAGAAGATTGTTGGTAAGGCTGCGATTACTTGAAAAAGTTGATTTGTAACATTTTAGTTTATGTTGCTAGTTTTGGAAGAGTATAGAATAGACGGTTTGCAAAAAGGTTTACGTGGTGACTATGGGGTTAAATGCATGTGTTCAAGGTTAAGGACAAATGAAAATAGAAGATTGAGTTGTTTGAGAGATTTGGATAAAAAGATTGTGAGGGTATAGTTTGAATTCCATAGATGGGATGCATGGAGTTGGAATGATGCCAATTAGTTGTTTAAGATTTGCTTACATGAGATTAGGCGCTTCTAATAGTTATCACTAGATAAATAGATCCTACTAACATTGGTCAAGGTCCAAAAATAACATAGAACTTTGCATGACAAGAAATAGCTACACATCTGACAATATGACAAAGACACTTATATATAGGAAGTCTTAATGGCGTATCCACCATACCCTTATCATATCGCATTTGTTTTGTTGTTCCTAATCATGATAGGTTCTATGTTATGGCACACGACAAAACTTGCTATGATTTCCATGCGCCGAATTTTATTATTATGTTTGCACCCATAATTACTCGATTCGTCGCATAGTTCATCCCATTGTGTGCGGGTCAAATGGCACAACAAGTAAGGTTTAGGTAACACACTACAACTAATGTATGAAACAAGCACGCAATTTAAGCATAGCATGATAAAGAATAAATGTGGCACCAAAAAGCTATGCAAGATGTAATGCTTTCCAACCAACAGGATGTACTAACGTTACCTAGCTCCCTTAAGTTGAACAAGGAGCGTTAGATGTTGTTAATGAATAATGTTAATGAATGTTAGGACGTGTATTAATAGTCTAATGAAATGTGCACAAGTAACCATTGTTATAATGTATTGCAAGAAAAGATTTCGTTTACCGATATAGACAATAGATAATCAAGTTTCAAGTTCATAGATAATAAGGTGTCATAGGTAAGCAAGTAGGTTAGTCTTTCATGGAAGTAAACAAATCACGTTTCCTAGATAAACAAGTTCATTGATAAAAGAAATACTCAATTGTTTTACTGATTAAATGAAAGTAGAAATACGAAAGAAAGTAAACTAAATGAGTAAAAGAAGGATGAAGTAAATAAGAGGTCACTGTTGGTTCCCCATATCGTTGTTTGCTTGGGCTTCGTTAGCATTGATGTTGAAAGCACGTCCACGAGCACCTTGCTTTCCATTTGCGAGTCTTGGGCATTGATTTCGATAATGGTTTGGATCACCACACTCATAACATGCACCACCATAAGTTATAGCATGTTGGACAGGAGAGGGAGGTCTGACAGGGCGAGAGGTTGAACAGGAGTTTGAGGTTGGTTGGCATTGGCTCTTGCAGTTGACCGGCAAAAGTTGGCCAAGTGCCCGTACCTGCCACAGTTAGTGCATAGACGACATGGCACTAGTATGGGATGATGGAACCTACAGGTGTTGCATAAGGGTTTGCTTCCCATATATGGCCTTATAGTGGGAGCTTAGGCTGCTTGAGCTACTTGGGCTATAGGTGTTGGTTGGGTTATGGGAGCTACTTGGGTTACAGGAGGGGCTGAAGTAACAGCATCATAGTTTTGATTAGCCTTGCGTTTTTTATTGTTACGAGAGGTTACAACCTTAGCATTTTGGGTTGTCACGGTAATAGTTTTCTCCTTCTCCTTTTATCTTCCTTCCTAAATAAGTTTTCCGCTTTTACATGATTATCAGTTAAAATAGCAGCTAGACAAACAGCTTCTTCAACAGTGGCGGGTTGTAACACCTCGTAAAATCGTGTACAATAGTATAATGACTCGTGTTGTATATTTTTATTTAAGTCTATTAAAGACTAATAGGGACTAAAGGTGTCAACATGCTCAAACTGAGCCTCTAAGTGACTGCCTGATGTCAACATGCATAAACAATAGCCTCTGAGTGACTGATATGTCAACATGTTTAATCATTAGCCTCTGAGTGACTGATATGTCAACATGCTTAAACTTGGCCTCTGAGTGACTGATATGTCAACATGCCCAACCTCTGAGTGACATCAGAGTCAACATTCTTATAGTGGGCCTCTGAGTGATCCTTTACGAAGTCCTAACTCTCATATGTCCCATTTGTTGGACGAGAGGGATTAAATTCGTAATTATAAGAAAGTTGGATAATGGAGGGGTTAAAAGTGTCAACATGTTAATTTATGCCTCTGAGTAACCTTTTAATGAACCGAGAACTCGACAATGTCCAGGCATACTCCCGGGTTTGCCAAATATTGATTACCGAGGGCTAAAAATGCAAAAAATGTGTTTTAGAAGGTTTTATAAGTTAAAGGGCTAAAAGTGTCAAACTTTGAAATTGGCCTAGGGGTGCTCGCAGGGTGCAAGAGGCAAGGGCTGTGCCTTTCGCGGCCCGCCAGAGACCTGTATCTGCAGAAAATTTGCTTAGCCTCCACACAAAAACCAATGTATTCGAAACTATGGATTCCCAAACAGCTATGCCACGTTTTAGGACAATTGTAAGCTTCCTCTTACACCGCTTAGCACCTGGCATCACCTCCTTCAAGTTCTTCAACTATAAATAGGTGCAAAGGTTCACCATTTGAACTTGCACCTTTCTCATTCACAACTCTATCTCCCTCCTCTGGAAGTTCCTAACTGAAAGGAGCATCCAACTTAGTTCTATTGCATCCTAGGAATCACTTGTAAGTGTTCCTTCCTCTTGCATTTTTGTTTATAGGCTTTTATAGCCAAAAGTCAGGCGTTTTATGGAAAATGCCTTGACTCTTGGTTAAGACCATTACGGTCCAGCCATTGTTCGTAACGAACATGGCTAAGTGATCGTAATAAGGTAGGTGTTAGTCCCTATAGAGGGCACCTCTTGAAGATAATGTTTGCAAGACCAATTGACGGGTCAAAGTTAATGTATTAAAAAGTCAAACATGTCATTTTTTGGAAATGTTATAATTTGAGCTTATATATGTTATGAAACGCGTTTTGACACTTAAACAAGCTGGTAATAATTATTAGAACATGTAGGAACATGTTCGGCTCGTCAATTTGAGTTCTAGGGTCGGTTCGCAACCGAAAGTCGCGAAGTTTGACTTCTGCTTTGACTTTCGATTCTGACCCGATTTAGATTAGTTAGCTACTGATCTAGATTTGCATTATGATCGTAACATAATGTAGCATAACCCCTGAGGTTATATTACATGATAATAATCAGAATCTGAGTTTACGCACAAGTTCCGTAATTATGCCATTTTGACTAAAATGCCCTTTTTGCATAAAATGAGGTTTAAATGATAAAGAACTACAAAATGAGTTTCCTACTGATGTAATATTATAAGTAGGATTATTTGGGGTGTCAAATCAGAACATAAACTGAGTTTATGAACAACTCCTTGTATTATGTCGATAAATGACGATAAGGCCCTTGTGACTTATAAAATGATTTTAATCATCTCTTCAAAGTAAATCGTTTACTTACTGATATGTTATATTAAATAACATATCTAAGACATGTTAATCTGACCTTAAACTCGATTTTCTTTAAACATCACACAAATTGTCATTTTACAACATAAGTGTCGTTTCGGCGCATAATATGGTTTTAAACCATATTTACCAGCCAAGACTTGTTACCTACTGATTTTAAAACTTATTTTAAATACTTTTACAGTAGGTACATGATATAAACTCAGAATCTCAAATAAATTATAAACTATGTGTAAAATGACCAAAATGCCCCTTCGTTGCATAGTTTAGTCATAAAAGATAAATTGCACATATAATTAATATCCTACTGATATTATGTCATAAATAAGTTATTTTTTTCAGAATACTTATGGTTATCACATTAAATTATATTCAAGGTCCTTTTATACGGTATAAAATTACCGAAACGCACTTATGAGGCATAGTTTCACTTTAAAACCATAACGGGCATAAAAGTTGATATCCTACTGATATTACAACTTAATTAAGGTATAACAGCATATAGAACTTGTCCATGACTTATCCGTTTACCCGTTATCGTTGATATGCGTACGGTTAAGCATATGTAACTAATTTACGAAAATTAACCTAAACGGGTCTAACCTTGTCATTTAATTCTCAAAATCCAGAATGTTTATAGTTTATCCATATTACACAGGTCAAAGTACTTGTTGGGATAAAAGTACATTCTATCCGATCATCGTTTAATCTAGCGTTATACGTTCTGATTAAGTACGCTAGTCTGTCTAAGTCTATGACTTAAACAAGACCATTAGTATTTAATTGGTTAGCTTATGCCATAATCCAGACTAGAGACTTGCCGGTAAATGCTATCTGCACTTAGTAATTTTGTGTACGGCTGAGTTATTAAAATCCTTGCGCTTAAAACGATGACTAGCTCAGGTAAATACTCTCGACTTATTTCCCCTATACGGGCTTGGGTTACGGTAAACTATTACCGCTTGGTCGGATATGGGATCAATCGAATGCCGGATTGTGGCTAGTAAATCTGCATATTCCATTTTAATCAGTTTTGTTTGATAACTTAAACATTGGGGGTTAGCTACCATGTCCTGGATATCCTCGGCTCATTACAATAGATAATGGCCACGACCTTAGCGCGGGTGTAGGCATACTCCCGATAGACGCTCAAAATGCATTACCCACAAGGTTGGGAAGAAATAACTCCTTCGTGAGTTCAAAGTGGTGTGTACGTTAATCATATCTCAGTCTCCATACCGGGCCCTGTATGGATGGACAAACATGTGAATCTGTTTACAAGGTTGGACGGTCAACTTTCCCAAGTTATAAAAGATTTTGTGCTGATACGCACTTAAAACATATTTTTTAAATTCAAAATGAGTCGGTTGGTGTATTTCCAGCGAAAGCTGACGTATTTTCAAAAGACTAAGCTTGCAGGTACAATACGAAAATAGGCTGGAAGTGCTCGTAGTGATAAGAGGATCTTGCAAATCCTAGATCTGCCCAAAGTCTGTTTTACATTCTTTCTTATGTACAATTTATGATCCGCCTGTGGATCTTCTATTACGAGCCGTTTGTATATTATTTTGGTACTTTGAACATTTGGTTTGTAATAGTAATTTAAATCCAAGACTTCCGTTGTGCTGTGTTTAATTGTCTATGATGTTATCAACTTACGTCACGATATTCCCCACCCGGGCCCACCGGTGTTTGGGTTTGGTTGTGGAAAGCCGGGTGTGACAGGTTGGTATTAGAGCCAACGTTTGATAAAATTAAACACTATCCTTCTTGTGTTTAATCTCAAACTTACACAAGCACATTCCTTAGACTTCCGAGTCTAGGCTTTGACCTAGGATTACTCATCTCATTATTAAGTTATTAATATTGTTTTTGAATTGTTTTTTTACAGGAAAATGCCACCAAGAGTACGAGGAAGAGGTAAAGGACCCATGAGGGGAGGACCTTCTAGACATATCCCTTCACATCCCCTCACCCGAACCCCTATGAAGATTCGGGGGATTCATGCCCATTATCGCAACATTCACCTTCTTATACTCAAAACTATTATCACTCGTACCATTCACACCACTCTCACCATTCCAATCATTCTTATTATGATGAATTTAACCCCAACCAATACTTTAATACACCCCCAGCCGACCAAAACCAATTAGACCAACCCAATCCCATGGACGAGGACTCCGACTCGGAAATGCCGCCATTAGGATCACACACCCACCTCATCGAAATATCAAGCGATTCGAACTCTTACGTCGGATTGCCATACCAAGGTCCTAATGAGTGGGACCAATATTGGAGCCAATTTACCTTTGCGAACACTCCTTCTCATCACTCTCAACCACCTCCTGTGCAAGAAGATATCCACATAGAAGCGGTGGAACAACCTCAGCTACCACCTGAGCTGCCAAGGAGGAAGCGCGAAGCGCATATGTCACTACATGCGGGTCAACGGTCGGGATCGCTACCACCTTTACCCAAAACCTACGTTACAATTCACGAGGACCCACAAATGGGTGGACCTTCCAATGTTTCACCTATGGTGGAACCAGCACCATCATCTGCAATTCAACCACCACCATCGGGTTATAATAACCCTATCCCAACATATCCAGATACGTCTGGATATGATCCTTTTAACCCAACTACACCTGTTGATTACCAAGCATTGTCGCATGACCCTTACATGCAAGCGGTCATGCATAACGCACTTTACCCGTCTCCTTTCCCACCTGTTTATCCACCTATTGGATATACAAGTTATGGATACCAGTATCCTGTTATGCCACAACCACAACCTCTGCTGCCACTTGAGGCCATCAATGAGGCATTCGAACGAATGAAAGAGATGTAACAACAAGCGGAGAAAACAGAGAAGAAGATGAACAAGTTCTTCAAGAAACTCTCCAAGTTGGTTAAGGGAAAGAAGGACGGGTGAAGTCTCTTCTAATATATGTTATCCCTGCGAGGACATTGTTATTTCTTTAGTCCCTGTGTGGACATTTTTATCTCTTTAGTCCTTGCATGGACAGTTTATTTCATTTGTTTCTAGTATTGTAATTTTTGTTGGAATTTAATGAAGTATTTTGGAATTACATATATATATATATATATATATATATATATGTATTATCCTCTTCAAGCGAGCGTCTCGATTATACTCGAAATTTGTGCTCTGCTATATAATTCCAAAAGACCTTAATGGATTTGATTATGCCAAGTGGCACAGACCACGCATTGGCCAAGAAATGATAGTTAAGGACAAGAGGTCTTCTATTAGGCTAGTTAAGGGAAGTTATCCTTCTATCCAGAGGTGGTGGACTAGGTTCAAGCCTCCAAGGTCGTTAAGGTCCAAGGTGACCGGGACCATTAATCAATCATTAAGGTGCTCTTATGTTAACATTAAGGAATGTTCATGCTCCTAATAGTATGACTTGAGGAACCACACTAGCCGTCTAGGTAAAAAGGACTACGTCCTAAGACCTACTATAAAGCCTATGTGATCAATGTGATCCCGGCTAATGTCATTAATGCGATGACAACAGACAGGCCAATGTGCCCAATTTTATGTTCAATGTGACAGGCCAATGTGCCCAATTTTATGTTCAATGTGACAGGCCATGTGCCCAATTTTATATCCAATGCGACAAGCCAATGTGCCTAATTTTATGTCCAATGTGACAGGCCAAAGTGCCCAATTTTATGTCCAACGTGACAGGCCAACGTGCCATATTACTATGGCCATTAGTGACAAGGCTATGAGTTGTATATAATTGTCAATTGGCAATGACAGTTGTGACATTACGATCCACTGTCTAATAATATATAGACTATGTCCAGATTGTAATTTGCCTTTGATGGTCCTATTGAGAGGCCAGATATAGATATGATAAGCCTAAGAGTTGTGATGTTATTCACACTAGCTTAAATAGGCGATGGATTGTTATATCCAATAATTAAGCCAATATGGTTGTTATACCATGGCTAAGGGAAATTTGGTTTGATGTTTAGAGCCAAAGCTTCAAAATGGTAAACTCAGACAAGGCACAGAGTAGCCACCGTGAGATTAGCTCTAACAAGGCTGAAAATATAGCCGTTAATAATGATGATTTCCAAGCTCGCATAGATGCAGCTGTTGGAAAGGCCATGGAAAAGGCCATATAAAAACTTAGGGAGTCGAGTGCTACTCGCTCTAGACCATTATCAATCACGCCATCCTCGGCTCATAAGGAGAGCTCAGTTCACTCTTCAAATGCGAAGAGTGAACCAAAGAAAATAGAATTTGCTAATAGGTCTCGTTCTTCTAAAGACGGATGCACATACAAATATTTCGTCTCCTGCAAGCCCCGTGATTTCAATGGGGAAAAAAGAGTAGTAGAAGCCTTGAAATGGCTTGATGAGATGGAGACAATAGTGGATATCAGCGGATGTGCTGATAAGGATGTGGTAAAGTATGTATCACAGTCCTTCAAGGGCGATGCTCTCATTTGGTGGAAGGCAATGGTTCAATCTACAGGTAAGATATACCTGTACAACTTGGGATGGTCTAAGTTTGTCGATCTAGTCAAGGAAACTTACTGTCCACCTCATGAGGTGGAGAAATTAGAGACAGACTTTCTGACTCTTTCAATGAAGAACCTAGATTGTCGGAAGTATGTTTCTGACTTCAATTCCCTGTCTAGGTTAGTTTCATATTTAATCACCCCTGAATCCAAACGCATTGCGTGTTTCATTAACGGTTAGCGCCCGAGATAAAGAGCATGGTAAAGGCTGCTCAGCCTTGTACCTATAGGTCCGCTGTAGACCTATCTCTCTCCCTCACCTTAGATTTAGTGAGGCAAAGGTCAGTTAGAACTGAATCTGACGGAAAAAGAAAACGGGAGGAGGATAACTCCCGAAGGTTCAAAACGGAAGGAAATTTTGGGTTCAAAAAAAGAACCAGTACACGTCCAATGACAAACCCCTGTGCAAGAACTGTTACTATAGACATTGGGGACAGTGTAGTGTAAATTCGTAGACTAAACCCTGTGGTATCTGTAAGAGAAAGGGGCATAAGACCCTAGAATCTATGGTCTTAAGAATGCAGTTTGCTACAACTGTAATGAAAAAGGGCATATTACGTTCAATTGCCCCAAGAACCCCAAAAGTAATGATACAAAGCCTAGAGAGGCTAAGAATGGGAATGCTCGTGCCTTCCAGATGAATGTCAGGGAGGCCGTTAATTAAAACAATGTCATAGCGGGTACATTCGTCATCAATGATGTATATGCTAGAGTTCTTTTCGATTCAGGTGCAGATAAATCTTTTGTTGATCATAAGTTTAGTAAACTATTAAACTTGCCTATAAGAACTCTATATATATAACTTATGAGGTAGAACTCACTAATGGAACATTAGAGACAGCATCTCCCATTCTTGATGGATGTTTTATATACATTAAGAATCATTCTATCCCCATCTCTCTTTTACCAATGAATTGGCAGGGTTCGATGTAGTTTTAGGCATGGATTGGTTGTCTCATAACCAAGCGCGCATAGCCTGCGATAAGAAACTCATCAAGATCAAAACCCCATCTGGTGAAACGATCACCATCCCTGGAGATTTACACTACGGATTGCCAGACAAGGTGTTGTTATTTAAGGCATCTAAGTGTTTGGGGAGAGGTTGTATCATTTATATGGCACAAGTAACTATCAACGATCCCAAGCCAAATATTGAAGACCTTCCAGTTATCTCGGAATATTCCGACTTTTTCCCTGAAGAATTACCAGGTCTGCCTCCAGATAGCAAGTAGAGTTTAGAATTGATATCCTGCCAGGATCAACACCTGTTGCCAGAACTCCATATCGGTTAGCACCAACAGAAATAAAGGAGTTAAGAGTTCAATTAGATGAATTTTTAGAGAAAGGCTTTATTCAACCTAGTTCCTCACCTTGGGGAGCTCCTATTCTGTTTGTTAAAAAGAAAGATGGTTCAATGTGGATGTGCATTGATTACCGAGAGTTGAACAAGATAACGGTTAAGAACCGATATCCTCTGCCCAGGATTGACGACTTGTTCGATCAACTTCAAGGTGCTAGCTACTTCTCTAAGATCGATTTAAGATCAGTATATCATCAGCTGAAGGTTAAGAATGAGGATGTTCCTAAGACTGCCTTCAGGACCCGATATGGTCATTTTGAATTTCTAGTGATGCCTTTTGGGCACACAAATGCACCTGCAGCATTCATGGATCTCATGAATAGATTCTGCAAACCATATTTGGATAAGTTTATCATTGTCTTCTAGAAGACATACTTATCTATTCTCGTAATCAAATTGATCGCGAGAAACACCTTCGGTGCATTCTAGAATTACTAAGGCAGGAAAAGCTTTATGCTAAATTCTCTACATGTGAATTTTGGCTTAGAGAAGTCCAATTTCTTGGACATGTTGTAAGTGAGCGTGGTATCCAAGTGGATCCCGCCAAAATAGAAGCCATAATGAATTGGGAAGTACCCAAAACCCCATCGGAGATTCATAGTTTCCTAGGATTGGCTGGTTATTACAGGAGGTTCATTGAGAAATTTTCAAGGATAGCCACTCCTTTAACTATCTTAACCCGTAAGAATGTCAAATTTGTTTGGGATCCGAAACAACAAGAATCCTTTGAGATTCTAAAACACAAGTTGAGCAATGGTCCTGTGTTATCCCTACCTGAGGGTAGTGAGGATTTTGTAGTTTATTGTGATGCTTCGCACACTGGCATGGGTTGTGTGCTAATGCAAAAAGGCAAAGTAATTGTTTATGCATCACGACAACTAAAGGTGCACGAAAGAAATTACACCACCCATGATTTGGAATTGGGTGCCGTTGTGTTTACACTAAAGTTGTGGAGGCATTACTTATATGGCACAAAGTGTATTATGTACACTGACCATAAGAGTCTCCAACATCTGTTCAATCAGAAGGAATTAAACATGCGACAACGTCCTTGGATGGAAACACTTAATGATTATGACTGCGAAATTCGCTATCATCCCGGCAATGCAAATGTCGTTGCTGACGCCTTAAGTCGAAAGGAAAGGGTTAAACCTATTAGGATTAATGCCAAGAGCATTGAGCTTAGAAATAGCTTGAGTGAGAAGCTATTAGACGCGCAAAAGCAAGCCCTGTTAGAGGCTAATATTCCTAACGAGGAATTAGGCAGATCAGTTAATGCCTGGAAAGGATGGAATCCTTAGATTTAATGAAAGAATCTGGGTTCCAATCTTTGGAGGACTTAGAGATCTAATATCCAAGAAGTGGATAATACGAGATACTCAGTTCACCCAGGTGGTGACAAGATGTATCAGGATCTGAAAAAGAATTATTGGTGGATAGGTTTGAAGAAATCCATAGCCACTTATGTAGCTAAGTGTCTGACGTGTTCGCAAGTTAAAACTGAACATCAGAAACCGTCAGGACTCCGACAACAACTAGAGATTCCAACTTGGAAATGGGAAATGGTAACAATGGACTTGATTACCAAGTTACTTAAGACCAAACGTGGCAATGACACAATTTGGGTCATTGTAGATAGGCTGACTAAGTCAGCACATTTCTTGCCAATTAAGGAAATGTATAATTCTGACAAATTGGCTAAGTTATATGTGGACAAGATTGTGTCCCTACACGGTGTGCCGGTATCTATTGTATCTGATTGAGATGCTAGAACCTCTCATTTTTGGAAAAGTTTCCAACAATCTTTAGGCACAAAATTAAACTTTAGTACGGCTTACCACCCGCAGACGGATGGACAAAGTGAGCGTATTATTCAAACCTTGGAAGACATGCTTAGAGCATGTGTAATTGATTTAGGTGGAAGTTCGGATGACCACTTACCTCTAATAGAATTCTTCTTTAATAATAGTTATCATACGAGCATCAAGGCTGCTCCTTATGAGGCCTTGTATGGGAGAAAGTGTCAAACGCCCATGTGTTGGGCAGAAGTTGGGGAAGCCCAACTATCAGGACCTGAGATTGTCCGGGAGACCACAGACAAGATTGTGCAAATCCGTGATCGTCTCAAAGCTGCCCGTGATAGGCCGAAGAGCTATGCTAACAAGAGGCGTAAACCTCTTAAGTTCCAAGTAGGGGACAAAGTCATGCTGAAGATATCACCTTGGAAAGGTGTAATGAGGTTTGGAAAGAAGGGCAAGCTAAGCCCAAGATATATAGGACCATTCGAGATAGTTGAATGTGTCGGAACAGTAGCTTATAAGCTTAAGCTACCAGAGGAGCTTAGTGGAATTCATGATGTATTCCACATATCTAACCTCAAGAAATGTCTAGTCGATGAGTTGCTGGTAATGTCACCCAAAGATATGCAAATAGTTGAAAACCTGAGGTTCGTTGAGAAACCAATTTCGATCGAGGATCGACAGGTTAAGAAGCTCCGAAGAAAATTAATACCTATAGTAAAGGCTAAGTGGGACGCCTTTAGAGGTCCTGAATATACATGTGAGGTTGACTCCACTATGCGACAAAAGTACCCCCATCTTTTTGAATAAAATCTCGAGGACAAGATTTCTTTTAAGGGGGTGAGGATGTAACAACTTCTAAAATCGTGTCTAATAGTATAGTGACACGTGTTGTATATTTTTATTTTAGTCTATTAAAGACTAATATGGACTAAAGGTGTCAACATGCTCAAACTGAGCCTCTGAGTGACTGCCTGATGTCAACATGCATAAACAATAGCCTCTGAGTGACTGATATGTCAACATGCTTAATCATTAGCCTCTGAGTGACTGATATGTCAACATGCCCAGCCTCTGAGTGACATCGGAGTCAACATGCTTATAGTGGGCCTCTGAGTGATCATTTACGAAGTCCTAACTCTCATATGTCCCATTTGTTGGACGAGAGGGATTAAATTCATAATTATAAGAAAGTTGGATAATGGAGGGGTTAAAGTTGTCAACATGTTAATTTATGCCTCTGAGTAACCTTTTAACGAACTGAGAGCTCGACAATGTCCAGGCATACTCCCGGGTTTGCCAATAATTGGTTACCGAGGGCTAAAAATACTAAAAAGGTGTTTTAGAAGGTTTTATAAGTTAAGGGGCTAAAAGTGTCAAACTTTGAAAATGGCATAGGGGTGCTCGCAGGTAGGGGTGTGAATTTCTGACACGATCCGGAAACCCGATACGAACCTAACACGAAATTCGCGGGTTTAGGTTCGGTCTAAACGGGTTCGGGTCAGTTTCGGGTTGAACACGTGAACCCGTTTAGGTTTACGGGTCAGGTTCGGGTCAACCTGGTCGGGTTGGCGGGTTGACCCGTTTAACACATTTATACTCTATTATATTTTTTTACAATATATTTTATCTCATAAATCACATGGGGCGTGTATTTTATGCCATGATTATAACTTAAAAGGAGAAATTAACATAGATTTTATAATTTAAATATGATATTATTATATGCATTTGTGTTTTTTAAGTAATTTTTAATTTTAATATATTAGTTTTAGAAAAAAAACTAAAAAATTCGGGTTAAACGGGTCGTGTTCGGGTCAACCCACAAAACTTCGGGTCGTGTTCGGGTTCATAAATATGATACGATTTTCGGGTTCGGGTCGGGTTCAGGTTCGTGTAAAATTTTCGGGTTCGGGTCGGGTTTAACCCGCCAACCCGCGAACACGACCCGTTTAGATCCCCTACTCGCAGGGTACGAGAGGCATGGCCTGTACCTCTCTCGGCCCACTAGAGACCTGTATCTGCAGAAAATTTGCTTGGCCTCCACACAAATTGCCAAAAACCAATGTATTCGAAACTATGGATTCCCAAACAGCTATGCCACGTTTTAGGACACTTGTAAGCTTCCCTTACACCCTTTAGCACCTGGCATCACCTCCTTCAAGTTCTTCAACTATAAATAGGTGCCAAGGTTCACCATTTGAACTTGCACCTTTCTCATTCACAACTCTATCTCCCTCCTCTAGAAGTTCCTAACTGAAAGGAGCATCTAACTTAGTTCTATTGCATCCTAGGAATCACTTGTAAGTGTTCCTTCCTCTTGCATTTTTGTTTATAGGCTTTTATAGCCAAAAGTAAGCGTTTTATGGAAAATGCTTTGACTTTCGGTTAAGACCATTATGGTCCAACCATTGTTCGTAACGAACATGGCTAAGTGATCGTAATAAGGTAGGTGTTAGTCCCTATAGAGGGCACCTCTTGAAGATCACGTTTGCTAGACCAATTGACAGGTCAAAGTTAATGTATTAAAAAGTCAAACATGTCATTTTTCGGAAATGTTATAATTTGAGCTTATATATGTTAGAAACGTGTTTTGACACTTAAACAAGCTGGTAATAATTATAAGAACATGTAAGAACATGTTCGGCTCGTCAATTTGAGTTCTAGGGTCGGTTCGCAACCGAAAGTGCGAAGTTTGACTTCTTGGTCTCCATACCGGGCCCTGTATGTATGGACAAACATGTGAATCTGTTAACAAGGTTGGACGGTCAACTTTCCCAAGTTATAAAAGATTTTGTGTTGATACGCACTGAAAACATATTTTTTTAATTTTTTTTCAAAATGAGTCGATTGGTGTATTTACCAGTGAAAGCTGACGTATTTTCAAAAGACTAAGCTTGCAGGTACAATACGAAAATAGGCTGGAAGTGCTCGGTAGTGATAAGAGAATCTTGCAAATCCTAGATCTACCCAAAGTCTTTTTTACATTCTTTCTTATGTACAATTTATGATCCGCTTGTGGATCTTCTATTACGAGCCGTCTGTATATTATTTTGGTACTTTGAACATTTGGTTTGTAATAGTAATTTAAATCCAAGACTTCCGCTGTGCTGTGTATAATTGTCTATGATGTTATCAACTTACGTCACGATATTTCCCACCCGGGCCCACCGGTGTTTGGGTTTGGCTATGGAAAGTGATGTTCTAAAAGTAGTTAATTAAAAACAACTCAAATTACCCTAATTCTAGACTCAAATCATACTCTAGACTCCTAAACTATACTAAACTACTAACCGACAAGTGGACCGATCAATTGTAGAATAGCATTGAGAAAGTCCGGATTATCGAACCCATAGGTGTCTCTAATTACTATGACTACTAATTTAGACTCAATTACACACTATGTATATTTTAAAGGGGGGTTTTTTCTAATAAATCTAAATTATCAATTAAACTAAAACTACTAAATTGGAATGACCAAACTATGAACTTCTAGGAAATTTGGGATTTTAATCAAGAAATAATGAACTAGTAACCTAGGTTGGATTTTTAGACTACTACTCCTTTAATTTAATAATAATTAATCAGGTTGAATATTTTACCGGGATCTTGACATGTTAAAGTTTAGGCTTACCAAACAGGACCCCCGACCTTTCTCAGGAAGACACCTACGATAACCTACCCTTTTTATTTGTTTACCGGTCTCAAAGATTTCTTTTCAGTTATCTTTTTAAATCAGTAAAGTGTCTAATTATTAATTACCTCTCAATAATTAACCTAGACCAACTACAATTTCTAGTTTAGATTAACTGATTCAATTATGACAAGGAAACTAGCTTTGGGAATTTCTCAAAACCCTAACCTAACAATTTACCAAATTAATTCTGCCAACTAATTGTTATTTCTCAATAAACAAGTTAGGTATAATGGCAAGTTTGATCTCATAATTTACTCAATTGTTTCCCCAGTTTTATTGGCCAATTTTACCGACAACTTCACGAATTCCTAAGAACACGAAAAGTAACATAAACCTATTCTATGGAAGACATCCATCTAAGTTCATGCAAAACAATCAAACAATCACAAAACAAGCAAAACAATGCAAATACTCTAAACTAGATAATTAAAGTTGTGACATTTACCGATAAAACATTCAAACCATAAATTAAATTAAATCAAATCAAAGTTTCATAAAATCCATCATCCAAAACCTAGGCAACTGAATTAAATCTAGCCTAAAAACATGTTTGAAAAGCAAAGTAAACAAAGTTTATAACAAGGTAGCATGAACAAGAAAAACAAGGAAATCAAAGGTCAAGATTGGAATGATAAAACCGTGACAATCTCCTGCGACAAACTCCCTTGATCACCCACACGATCCTTGTAACTTAGATCATCTTCTTCTAGCTCCAAATCTCCAGAAAAGTGCTCCCAATAAGCTCTAGTTCATCCAAGTTTGTTCCAATATGAGTTTAACTTCAATTATGAGTCTTTTAATAACAAACAAGTCCAATTTTACTTAGGTTTCGAAACTTTCTGGATAAAAGACCCTCTCACCGGCCGCGAGAGGGTTGGAGTATGCCGGTCGCGCCCCGCGACCGACGAGAAATCCGGATGACATTTATAACTCTCTCGCGGGCCGCGAGAGAGATGAGGCGTCCCGGTCGCGCCCCGCGACCGGGTTGTAAATCCTGTTTTGCATTTTGTTTTCTCGTTTTCGATCCACTCACGTCCCGACTCAGTTCTTTTCACCATTTTCGCTTGTTTTTCCCATCCTTCCAACCGTTTTCACGAACCAAGACCTGCGAAACGCGTTTGGATTAGAAGCAGATAAATTCTTGACAAACCGAAACGAAAACGCGCTAAACTTATACAAACTCTACAAGATAAATGGATGCATTATTCAATACATCAAATATCCCCACACTTGCTCTTTTTTCGCTCTCGAAAAAGAATTGTGCATAAACGAAATCATAACCAAACAATTACTCGATTTCAAAAATTATGATTATTTTCATTAGGGAACAAGATTTATGTTAACCGAGATTGCAAGTATTTGATCCACTTAAACTCAAAATTCGTTTCAAACCTCTTATCATGTGAATATAGTTTAAATGCGGTCAATCCACCTAGGGTCTCACACTAGAGTCCACGGTATCCCTAATTCCACCTCAAGCTTATGAAACAAAAGGAACGAATTATTTAAACCCTTTCCTAACCGTTTTATACCAAAATATAAAGAATTTAAAACCAAGCAATTTTCTTTTTCTCTTTTTTTTTCATTTGAGCATTTGATTTCTTTTTGCATATCTAACCTAGAGGTAGTCTCAACCAGAGTTACCATCCCCGAGAGCAAAAACGTGGGCTTCGATACTTAAAATTTCAACTAATCCTAGAGGGATTCTCGATCAGAGTCACCATCCCAAGGGAGATTCCATAGGCCTCGTCTACTTTTCAACCAAGCTCATTTTTTCTATTTTTTTCTTTATTTTACATGATTAAAAATTCTAAATATTTTAGCTTATAACGGCATTCCTTATACTATTTTTGGCGGTTTCAGTTTTACATTTTTCCCAGATGAGTACCCACAAGTAGACCGACAATTAAGGTATATTAAGCTCAAAGAAAATAAGAACCGAATCGAGCCTACTCACATATCCCAAGTTAGACAGAAACTCACCCTTTTATTTCTCATATTGTTATTATTTGATACCAATAAAAATTCAGTAGTTCTATCATTTTCCGTTTAAATTCATGCAAACTTCTTTTTCAAAAGACATTTTCGGATTTTTTTTTAAACTAACACTACTCTAACTATCTCATCCCCACACTTAAAGTTTTGCATTGTCCCCAATGCAAGGACGAGACATCTTATTACTCAAAACAAGACAAAACCAAATAAAGAAAGAAAAACAATATACAAAAGGGAAGCGACTTAGCTGGTAGTGCAAGACTGTCGATGTGCCAGTCAAAACACTCGTGCTCTCCAAACCGAACGCGCTTAATGTACCACTCTCAAAGCTCTCATGCGAACGGAACAGCATACAACATCGACCTATCACCATGCACTTTCAAAACATAATAATGATAAAGCAACAATAAATAAATTGTTCTGCAAGATTGTTCAACACATACCCAAACCAGCCAACACCACCCAACAAAATAAACTGTTTAAAAGTACAGACCATCAATAAATTAAAACAGCAGAAAATAAAAATAAAGATAAAGATCCTTAGCTGCTTCAATCATCCTCTTCACTCTTCAGACGCCTCAAATACCTGGTAGGGCTGCATGTCCTCCATCCCCGCAAACTGACTTGAACCTGCCTGACCGCCTGGATGCTGAAAGTAGGATGGGATTCCCATATTCAGATTCTGCATCATGTATCTCATCCCATCTTTTAGCCTCCTCTAGCTAGCCTCGTGCATGCGCCTACTCTCTAACATGGTCTGGCGAACTCCGCCAAACTATTAGTCCACATAGCCTCGCAAGTCCCCGAACCCAGTTTCCATCCTGTCATAAAGAGAATCTAAAGTCAGTGGGTCCGGGTGAGGCTCCCAAAGAGGATACTGTCATCCTGGCAGTTCCTGATGCGTAACTGGCCGCTGATAGCGATGGGGATGCCCGCCTGCATAGAAGATGCAGCTTCGGATCCGGAAGGCGGTTGCACTTAAGGTCCCTGGCAGACTGGTAGCCAGCTAACAGGCTCTTGGGTCGTCAGAATTCCGGTAGCGTGGAAGTCTCTAATGCTCATGACACAGGGGGCGGGGCCTTCTCTCATTCTGTCCTAGGGGTATCTGTCGAACACCCCTAGGCTCTCGGCCAAGCACATAATCAAGGGCCCGCAATAAACCCTTGCCCTGGGCCCCCCTCCATAGTCGCTTCATCCACCATGCAAATATTGTGGCCAGGTTTGTCGGCTGTCCCTCCACCATACACATCAGACAAAACAAACTCACCTGGTTGACCTTGTTGTCCCCCTGCCCTCTTCCAACCAGCGTAGCGGCAAGAATCTTATGGAGAAACCAGGGAATTGGATCAGTAATATCACTCGCCACTATGTTGTTTGAGTACAGGGCAGAAGAGATTGTACCCCAAAATCTGGCGAGCTCGTCTGTCTGGACACTATGGGGTGCCTCCTTTTGAAGACCCCCTGAAGGCTCGTGGCGAAGTCCGGTGCCTGAACCTCCTCTTCCGAGTATATTTGCGAGGCTACCGCAAACTGTGGGATTGTTATCACAAAAACTTGCCTCCGCAAGGCAAACGAGACAGAATCACTCCCGTTGAACTTACCCTGTTGGTATTCGAATGTGGAGTGAAACTTATAAGTGATCTCTTTATATTGTCTCGCCCCGCAGTCCAACACCCTTCGGAACTTGTCCCCTAACAACTACTCAATCCGACCCCTTTGACCCAAATTGTTAATCAAATCCCAGTCGATCCTTCTGTAGGGTAGCAACTCACAAGTGACCAGGTTCGAAAGCCTCTCCCACTCGTGGGAGTCTAGATCAAACTGCAAAAGAGGACTGTCCACAATTCTCGTACTCTGCCCGTGGGGAACACCATCCCCCCGGTATCTGATTCTGCGTCGACCGAAGTATGAAGGTTGTTGTGGCGCATCGACAGGGTCACCTCTCTAACGAGGTGTTGGTCCCCTCCTCTTTCGTCCGGCCCTGCTCTAACTACCCTCTCCTGACATCTGCATAAAGCACAAGTAAGACAAGCACGACATTAGAAAAAGGAGCCACATGAAACAAATGGCCGTATAGCATTTCATTCGCGGTCATGGTCTGCAAAAGATAAGCAATTTACCACATAATTTAAGATATATTTGAAAAGGGTGTAACATTATTAATTTCATGAAAACCGAATCTCGCCCGAATGGAGATTGAATATGGGCGAGACCGAATCTTATATGCATGACCATTCAAATCTTACTAACCCCCCGAAAAACGTATCAAAAACCAAATAACTACCCCCTCTCGGCACTTGAATTGTCCTTAATTAAACCGAAGTGCCGAAACATGAGTCCACATTGAATGTAATTCTAAAGATAAAACAGTTGGAACATGGTAGAAATAACGGTTGACGATCTTAAAAATCGAATTTTTAGTAACAAATTTAGCCAACCCTCATCCCCACACTCAATGTTGGACCGCACCAAACCCGCTAAGGAAAACCCTGCTTGGACTTAATCTACCCACAAAATGTAACATGTATCATCATCAAATCTCAAGTCAAATCCAGTTTAACCCAACCCGCAATTTAACCGAACATGCAACTGTCATAGTATCAAGCACCAAAATAAACGCAACAACTAGATATATGAGGAAGATGTAAGCATAAAAGTTGCGAAAAAGCATACCTTGGTGTAGATCTGTAGGAACAGCACAAAAATTGAAAAATTGAAACACCGGAGAAATACATGGTTGAAAGAGGAAAACGGATGGAATCACTTAAAGATGAGTGAGGATTGATGGTATGAAGAAAAGGTGGAAGATTTCAGTGGATTCGGGCTAAAAATGGCGAGTTTTGGTGAAAATTGGTTGTGTAGCCGTAATGAAAATGGTGAAGGAAGTGGGAAAATGTGTGTAAAATGGAGTCTAGGGTTTTTAATGTGCAGATAGGGTCTCTCGCGGGCCGCGAGAGAGACCTCTATGTCTCTCGCCCCCCACGAGCGAGGGATGATTCCGGATTATGTTGGCCTCTCGCGGGCCGTGGCCGAGGAGGCTTGTGCCTCTCGTGCCCCGCGAGAGGCTTGTTTTCACAGAAAGTTTCAAATTTTTTTCAGTTTCATGCCTTAGAAATTTTTTGAACCTTAATGTTGGCTAGTTTCGCTTAAGGAACCATCCTCGCTTTACCGAATTTATCAAACGTACCTGCAATTTTTCGCTCTCCATCAATGATGCGTGATATGACCTGCAAAACCAACTAAACCGACCCACACACAAACACACAAATACGAAACATGAATTAAATAAAAACACGAAATGCAATTAACTACCAAACTGTACATATTCTACACTCGAGCCGAAACCCAAGAACCTACGCGGTATGAGGTGGAACTTCGAGAGGAGTTTCCTCCGTCTCGGTGGGATCTAGCGGTCCTCCTAAATAATGTTTCAAGCGATGCCCGTTGACCTTCCATGTCCCTCCGTCAGCTTCATCTTTTAGCTCGATGGTTCCATACGGGAATACCTCATTGACCACATACGGGCCAGACCATTTTGATTTCAGTTTGCCCGCAAACAGTTTCAATCGCGAATTATATAAAAGCACTTTGTCATCGATTTGAAACTCTTTCACATTCTTCAATCTCCTATCGTGCAGCGCCTTGGTTTTCTCCTTCAAGCTCCATGACCGCTCATACGTCGTGTCCCGAAGTGCCTCCAACTCGTGAATTTGAAAGAATTGTCGCTTGGCCGCTTCGGTGAGGTCCAAATTCACGGTCTTCAATGCCCACAGTGCCCTATGCTCTAATTAGACTGGGAGATGGCAAGCTTTACCGTAAATGATCATGAAGGGCGTGCGCAGAAATGGGTGACCTAATATGATGGGTACCTTCTTGTCGGCCTCCATATCGAGGATGACGAAATCTACAGGAAAGACAAATCTATCAACTTTAACCAATAAGTTCTCAATGATTCCCCTCGGGTACTTAATAGACCTATCGGCTAACGACAAAGACATACGAGTAGGGGTGAGCTCCCCTAAACCTAATCGCTCGTACAGTGAGAAGGGCATCAGATTTATGCTCGCCCCAAGATCGGCTAGAGCATGAGCTGGAGCAATGGAGCCGCTGAATAGGCATGGAATCGTAAAGATACCCAAATCAGTCAGTTTCTTGGGCAACTTGTTTAAAATCACGGCGGAACATCCTCCAGTCAACGGGACATTCGAAAGCTCCCCCAGCCTATCTTTACGTTTTACAAGTTCTTTTAAAAACTTAGCATATTTGGGCATAGGTGGAGGGCCTCGATAAACGGGAGATTGATTTTAACTGAGTAAACATGTCAAGGAAATTCCCGTATTCCTTGGCATATTTTTGCTACTTCAGACGTGTTGGGTAGGGTAGGCGTGAAGTATCTACGATCGGTGATGGCCTAACATCTACCGGTTTTCTCTCTCCCCTACTCTCAATAGAAGGTCTCTGTTCTGATAAGAGCCTGATTGGAAACCAGGGGGGTTACCGGAAGATCGATATTATTATTATTATTTCGCCAGTTTGGATTATAATTGGAAGTATTCTTATTAAAGGGATTTGTAGGACCTCGGCTCTGACCGGTGATAAACTCGACCTGCTCGACGGTGAGCGTGGGACACTCTAACGTGTCATGACCCCCTCTACACACCTCACACCTGTCTACCTTCTTCTTCAGTTCTTGTATCTCCTTCGTGACCTCCCTCTTAAAGCTATCTAGAGCACCAGCTACCGTAGTTTCCAAGCTAACTTGGTGTAGACCCCGGTTAACCGGAGGTGTACGAGAAACAGGAATTGAATTCCTGCTGGCATTGCTGTAATCGACATCAGAATGGGCAAAGCTCTCGAAAAGGTCATTGCACTCGGCTACTGTTTTCTTTCCCATCAGGTGGCCACCAGCAGAGGTGTCGAATCGAGCGGGGGTCTCAGGGGAGAGACCATTGTAGAATTTCTCTACAAGCGCCCAGTCCGATAGACCATGTTGGGAGCAACGGGATACTAGAGTTTGGAACCGCTCCCAAGCTAGATGGTAGGGCTCGTCGGGTTCCATTCGGAATGAATGGATCTGATTATGAAGGCGGGATGCTTTAGCGGGTGGAAAGTATTTCTTAAGGAAAGCATCCCGTAGAGAAGCCCAAGTAGAAAAAGTACCGAGTGGTTGGGAGTCAAGCCAGATGGCGGCCCGACGCCCGAGTGAGAACGGAAAGACTTGGAGAAAACGGGCATCATTGCCCGCACCTTCCATATTGAATGTGTGGCATAGACGGGTAAGGAGGTTGATATGTGCGGGCGCATCCTCATCTTCACGACCGTGGAATTGGCAAGAGTTAGTGATGGCGGTCATGATGTAGGAAGGGATTTGCCAGGCTCGGTCATTGTTCATGGGGGGTAAGGTAATGGGTGAGTTCACACCGGTAAAGCCGGTGATGGCCTGTTGGTATACGGTCTGATCATTATTATTAGCCATGTGGAAGTTAGGTGGTGGTGGTGGTGGGCTTACGTTTCTATGGACTACACGGGGTGATGAGGAACCGAGTGGTGAAGGTTTAGGGGTAAAATCAAAGTCGGGCGGTACAAAGGAATGGGATGAACATGAAAAAGATGAGGAAGAAGCACTTACCTTTGGTGTGGGAGAGAATGGCGTATCCGTCGGCGGCTTAGGCGGAGGTCCTTGCGACCGCGTGTGGGGCATCCACTATACCGAAAACACGACAAACACGAGAAGTTAGAAAAAATAATTCAAATATATATACAAAAGTAAATATTAAACTAATTAAGTAATTTAGACTCCTACGACACAAACGAATACAAAATAAACACAAGTGTAATAAAAAAAGGCTAAATCGAGTAATCAACGCAATTGCCAATGAGAGAGTCCCCGGCAACGGCACCAAAAACTTGATGTTCTAAAAGTAGTTAATTAAAAACAACTCAAATTACCCTCATTCTAGACTCAAATCATACTCTAGACTCCTAAACTATACTAAACTACTAACCGGCAAATGGACCGATCAATTGTAGAATAGCATTGAGCAAGTCCGGATTATCGAACCCACAAGACTCTCTAATTACTATGACTACTGATTTAGACTCAATTGCACACTATGTATATTTTAAATGGGGGTTTTTCCTAATAAATCTAAATTATCAATTAAACTAAAACTACTAAATTGGAATGACCAAACTATGAACTTCTAGGAAATTTGGGATTTTAATCAAGAAATAATGAACTAGTTACCTAGGTTGGATTTTTAGACTACTACTCCTTTAATTTAATAATAATTAATCAGGTTGAATATTTACCAGGATCTTGACATATTAAAGTTTAGGCTTACCAAATAGAACCCCCGACCCTTTTCAGGAAGACACCTACGATAACCTATCCTTTTTATTTGTTTACCGGTCCCAAAGATTTCTTTTCAGTTATCTTTTTAAATCAGTAAAGTGTCTAATTATTAATTATCTCTCAATAATTAACCTAGACCAACTACAATTTCTAGTTTAGATTAACTGATTATATTATGACAAGGAAACTAGATTTGGGAATTTCTCAAAACCCTAACCTAACAATTTACCAAATTAATTCAGCCAACGAGTTGTTATTTCTCAATAAACAAGTTAGGTATAATGACAAGTTTGATTTCATAATTTACTCGATTGTTTCCCCGGTTTTATTGGCCAATTTTACCAACAACTTCACGAATTCCTAAGAACACGAAAAGTAACATAAACCTATTCTATGGAAGACATCCATCTAAGTTCATGCAAAACAATCAAACAATCACAAAACAAGCAAAACCATGCAAATACTCTAAACAAGATAATTAAAGTTGTGACCTTTACCAATTAAACATTCAAACCACAAATTAAATTAAATCAAATCAAAGTTTCATAAAATCCATCATCCAAAACCTAGGCAACTGAATTAAATCTAGCCTAAAAACATGTTTGAAAAGCAAAGTAAACAAAGTTTATAACAAGGTTGCATGAACAAGATAAACAAGGAAATCAAAGGTCAAGATTGGTATGATAAAACCATGACAAACTCCTTCCTTGAACTCCCTTGATCACCCACACAATCCTTGCAGCTTAGATCCTCTTCTTCTAGCTCTAAATCTCCAGAAAAGTGCTCCCAATAAGCTCTAGTTCGTCCAAGTTTGTTCCAATATGTGTTTAACTTCAATTATGAGTCTTTTAATAACAAACGAGTCCAATTTTACTCAGGTTTCGAAACTTTCTGGATAAAAGACCCTCTCGTCGGCCGCGAGAGGGTTGGAGTATGCCGGTCGCGCCCCGTGACCGATGAGAAATCCGGATGACAATTATAACTCTCTCGCGGGCCGCGAGAGAGATGAGGCGTCCCGGTCGCGCCCTGCGACCGGGTTGTAAATCCTGTTTTGCATTTCATTTTCTCGTTTCCGATCCACTCACGTCCCGGCTCGGTTCTTTTCACCATTTTCGCTTGTTTTTCCCATCCTTCCAACTGTTTTCACGAACCAAGACCTATAAAATGCGTTTGGATTAAAAGCAGATAAACTCTTGACAAACCGAAACGAAAACGCGCTAAAATTATACAAACTCTACAAGATAAATGGATGTATTATTCAATACATCAGAAAGCCAGGTGTGACACGGGTCTGCTTCCCAATACATTTCCTTGAATCTCGAGAGGCAAACCCCTAGCATATTTTTCGATGGCTCTAGACACTGGTGTGACCATAGCAAGTATGAGTATACTGAGCTCGTAGAATCGCTTAGTATAAGCAAGGTTTTCTCCGCTATCCTACTTAAGATGATAGAACTCATCCTCGAGTTTCTTAAGCTCATTTCTAGGGCAAAATTCCTCCTTCATCAGTTCCTTAAGGCAGCCTCAGGGCCACGGGTTCGCTTCTCATTGTTCCACCACATAAGTGCCCGTTGTAAGAGGACACCAATGGCGTATTGGACCTTGAGGTTATCAGGACATTTACTGTTTCTGAAGTGCTCTCCATACTTTCGAACCATTCTAGAAGTCCAGTGGCTCCTTCGCTACCAGTGAACCTTATTGGGTTGCAGGAGTTGAAATTTTTGTAGGTGCAGGGAATGTCTCCATTATTGTTAGCGTTGGCAGCTTGATTGAGTTGGTTAACTAGATTTGGAAGGATAGTAGCCATCTGGTGAGCGATGAGAGCAGCAATTTCCTGGTTTTGGTTGTTGTTCTGAGGTTCACGACGAGGAGTCATTTTATAAGAAAGGAAATTTATTAGGTTAAAGATAGGATAACAAAGAGAAAATGGAAATATAAGACAAGTCATTGAATGCAAAACAGGTAACACGAAGGCCGTTATCATTTATCCATTATTTTAAAACAAATAAATGAAAACATTGACTAATCAAAGTAATCAAGTCTAGATAATGTTTGGGAAGACATGCTATAGCCTATAAGTGGACACTCACTCCAAGAATTCCCAGGTAAGCATAACTGGTCCCTTGAGTTGGAATTTATACGAAATGCTTGCCTAGCCAGAAAACTCAGTGTACAGATATCAACCCTTTCAGATTGCACGTGTTCTTAATCATTATTTAAACTTAAGACTTTGATGAGATTTTGAAAATAAATTTAGGCCTAGGAATTTTCCCAAAGTCTAAGGATAGAACAAGAAAACCAGAGATAGAGATGAGAAAATAACCTATAGATAAGGTAAGGTTAGAGATAAGGACAAGGTTGGTAGATAGAAACACACAAAAAGATAAATCAATCCTAGGGTTATAGTCTAGGTTTTAGGAATTCTAATAACCTAATTCTCTATAACCATGGCTCTGTACCAATCTGTAACACGCCAACCGACGGCGACAGAAACGCCAGGGTGTCACGTAAATAGATTGCTCAATAGCTCATGATCGACTAAAACAATAATATTTCATTAATCAATTTAAAGATCTTCCATACAAGAAAAACAAATTGTTCAATAAAATAACTAGATCAAGCTAAAATTATTCTAAGTCCCCCAAAGCGTCCTAGATGTAATATCCTAGTAATCATCATGCATTGTTTCCTGAAACATGTGGAAAATAAAGGGTCAACTTCGAAAAGCTGGCGAGCATACATAGGTTTGCAAAAATAAGCAAGTAAGTAAGTAGCATGTCATGTTTTATCGAGAACTATTTTGTGAAACAAGACATAGGAACAAATGGGGCGCACAATCAAACCTTGTGACCGAAGGAACTTCCAAAAGTTAACCTTTGTGGATGTTGCTGTTTCAATCATCCCTAGATCCATACGAGGATGAGTTTGTCAGACCTACAACACTATAATCTACGACAGTGGGCTTGGCCGAAGTTAATGATTGTACTAATTAAGCTCCTAATATTATGTTTATGACAAGAAATGTAGAGATAAAACATTAACATAAATAATTGGTAAGTTAAGTAACATGTTTCACCCAAAAGTTTAAATAAAAAAAACTATGTAAACTCACCTTAGCAAGCAATCAAATACACACGTTGGTTGTATTGACGATGTGGGGAGAATCCCAAAGTATTACCCTAAAGAGCTTGGCAGAATGGGTTTGAAGAGTATGACTGCAGACTCGTTTTCCAGCTAAGTGAAAAGAGAGATCGCATATGAAATTTGAATGTGGGTTGAGTTGTGGTGAGTCAGAATAGGTTCCACGAACCTGTATTTATACTATGCAAGGTCGGTTAACGAGCAGAATCGTATTGACGGTTTTCGGAGGTGGTTGTGGTTATCGGATAGGCGTAATTTGCGGGACATTATCC
Organism: Scalesia atractyloides; assembly: GCA_947069175.1. NCBI lineage: Eukaryota > Viridiplantae > Streptophyta > Magnoliopsida > Asterales > Asteraceae > Scalesia > Scalesia atractyloides. Next base: position 72,325,041 of record CAMTDV010000001.1, read on the forward strand.
GATAAAACGTTGGCATAAGATGTACATGGATTGGAGATAAATATTGAGCCGAAGAAACAAGCTAAAATCGAGTTGAAATCGGGTTCCAGGTGTGCCGGAACTTGCGCCGAACAAACCAGAGTTGATTACCTGTAAGCGGGTTCTTGTTTCTCTTTAAAAAAAACTGTTTTTTTATAAATAGCAAAATGGTCCCTGCGATTATAGGTTAGTGAAAATAGATTTTAATCTTCAAATCCTTTTTATTTTCACATAAGTAATACCATTTAAAATGAACTTTTTGTGAACCCAAATTAATGGTTGGTCAATAACTTTAAATTTGAATCTCTACATTAGTTGAAAACATTAGTATATTTATTTAATTTTAGCCTAACTAGTAAATCATATTATAAATATCTTGTGAGTTTTTTTCTATTGGTAAATGAAATGTGAAAATAATTCGAAGCGTTTATAAACGTGTTTGAAAAATACAAAATGTTACATGGTGATGTTTAATTATTTCCATGGTCATGTCGGAGTATCTAAGGTGGTGGTTGGAGCTGGGCTATCCATCGGATAGGTGGTTAATGCAGTCATATCCTTTCCATCAAATCTATTTTACAATTACACTAAAAACAACTATATTTTCTATCTCCTATCAATTAAATAATATTTTTTTATAAATTTATCATTACCTTTTTACTTTCTTTCACTCATAACCACTTTCAAAATAAATTAAAAAAATTATAGAGAGTGAACAGTGTTTCCCCCAATATATAGATGAATAGTAACATTTTCTAGTATCCTCTACTTACAACCACTTTTTATAATACAAAGACCCCCTCATAGAATTTGATTGAAGGGATGTGAACGCTCTTAGTTGTGTTTTTTTTCAGAGGGCTATTGTGGTCATTTTGTAAAAAAAAATAAAAATAAAATAACTATTGGTATAAGTAGATGAGGTTAGTGGGGTGAGTTTAATTGAAACGAAAATGAAACGAATAGTACTTTTTTGACAATTTTTAAACTAATCGACTATAGTAGTTATTTTCGACAAACCTCGGACCAAAAAGAGTAATTAACTCCTTTGTATATTAAAGTATCTAAAATTGTTTAAGTTGCAGGTATCTAAAACTCATTATATACGTGGATGATATACGATTTTTATATGGGTTTCGTGTAAACTATATTGCTACTATGAAAACACTACCTCATTATTTTGTATTGTTTTGTATATAAAGTTATATCATCTTATTTGATGATTGAACAAATTATCAATGTAGCAATTTTTGCACATTTTTAGAATGACATTTCATTCAATTTTGATTGGTAACATGTTAATAATTTATTTATCGTGATACATACATATATATTATATGGAAACAATCAAATAGAAAGTTTGTTTAACGTGAGAAGTCTAGAAAGCCATATAGTATTGACGTCTGTCTTTTTTAAAATTTAAGATGGAGGGGCATTTTAGTCTGTCTACATTTTATCTAAAAAAAACCCCAGATCTTGATCTGAACTACACTTCATCATCTCCATAGTCCACCCTTGCTCCACCATCACCGCTACCACCAGAACACCATATCCATAGCCATAACGACGGCCACAACTCTCACCTCCATAACCACCACCGTCGTACTACATCCCTCCGACCGGTTTACACAACTTACCTCCGTTGGACAAACATAACCCAGCATCACTCAACTGTTAACCACTAGCCACCACCATTTAAAACCCTACCATAAAACCCAAAACCTGCAAACTATTACATCCCTCTTCACTACCATCGGATCAACCACCTTCAACAATACCTTCCTTCTTCAACATGTATTGCGTTCTTTTGGGTAGAGGCTGCCAAATCTGCATTGCATCCCTCCTGTAACCTCTAACAATCAACTCCTAGTGGCAGTTCACAAAGCTACTATTATTTGATCATGAAGCTACTATTTTTTATGTATTGCATTTTATGTCCACTGGTAAGTAAGTCTATGCTTGACATTGTAGTGATAATGGTACTAGTATGACATCATGCTTTGTATTGTTCTTTTCACTTTTTGATGGATATCGTGTTTTTATTTTAATGATTTTGTTGGTGATACTATCTAACAAAGAAGGAGGTGGCAGCTGGAAAAGTTATATGAAAGGTTAAAAAGCAAAAAAAAATTTTGTCAGAAATAGAAAGATAAGTTGGAATTATGATAGAAGTTAAAAGAAAAAGATGATCACAGATTAATGATAGGCAGGTAAACGATTACAAACAATGAAATGACATAACTCATAATTAGTACGTAGGATTTGGTTAGTGAAAGAAATGTTTTGGGAATAATTGGTATTGCGTTTTATATGATTTGTTGTGATATTTTAATTCTAATGAAGAGTGCAAGCTTATAAATAATCAAGACTGATATTAATTCTAATAGCATGCTATATTATTGTTGTGTTTTATATACCTTATGGTGAATGTGATTTGATTTTTAATTTTTTTATTGCATTTTATATAATTTGGTGTCTTTTTGTGTTGAGTTTGCTGAAATTGAAAAGAAATTACATGTTGATGATTCTACTTTTGTTGTTTTTGTTTTGTGTTTTATAAAACATAACAATTCATTATGTTTTATAACAAAAAAATATTTTTTATGTTTTTAATCAATTTCGTTTTATAACACAAAGAAAAAAAATGTGTTTTTAGTCTATTTCATTTAAGAAAAACCCATTTTTATGCTTTCATTTCATTGCGTTTTAGAAAAAAAAAATACATTTTTTTTGTGTTTTTAGCTCATTGCGTTTTAAAAAGAACACTTTCTTTTGTGTTTTTAGCCTATTGCGTTTTAGTAAAAAAAAAAGACATTTCTTTGTGTTTTTTTTTTCCATTGCATTTTAGAAAGAACACTTTCTTTTGCGTTTTAGTCTATTGCGTTTTAGAAAAAAAATCCTTTTTTTTTTGTTTTTTGTCCATTGCGTTTTACGTATCTGGGTTATCGAAAACTCTTTTTTTTCAAAAGTATAGCAATAGTGTGCCTGTTTTAAAAATAAAAAAGTGCTTATTTTTATGGTGCAATTTTTATTAAAAAATAATGTCGTACAAAATAATGTCATAAAGGCTGCCTTTATGATTCAACAGCCTTTATGATTCATCAGAGTTTTCTCTCTAGTAGACCTTTGTTTCCAGCAGAGCTTTGTCTTTAACAGATCTTGTGAACAGTCTTTAAGTAACGAGCAGAGTTTAGAGCAGTAGATCTTTATTAATGATCAGATGTTATAGATTGTTTTGGCTTTTCAATCATTTGTTCTTTTACAAGGTTCAATAGATCCAACAATCTCCCCTATATAAAATGATGTCAACACCCTTCTTTATTGTTGATCTTTATTTCTCAACAGAAATTCTCTGATTTGCCCTTTGAACTGTAGTTCAAAGTTCATGGAAAATATGTCTTCAAAATCCCTTTGCAATTAAAGGTTCAATAGATTCCAGACCATATGCATCCTCCATTTTCAGCTTTTGAGTCTTGCCATTTGATTTGAGCAGAGTCAATTCATAGGTGTCTGGGGATGACTTCCATTTTAGATTATTTGAATCATTTGGCTTTTGTGGGGGAAGACTTATTGTTGAGCTTGGTGGAAGTAATTTGCTTACAAGTTTAGAGATTGTTTCTTTTAGTTTTCACTTGCAGCATCAGTGTGATAGAGTAATTGATTTTTGATTCCCTCTTTTCTTTGTTCTTCAAACCTCTGTTCATCATCCTCTTCCATCTGCTTTTGCATTTTTACTTGATGTAAGGCAATTGTGGGTAAAGGGCCACTTTTTAAGGGTTTGGGTCTGATGAGAGATAACATTTGTTGGGTAGTCTGGCTTTCTTGGAACTATAGGGTCTTTCTTTCTAAGCTCTTCCAGTTTTTTGTAAGTATCTACAACCCAGAACTCAAACCATCTAGCAACTGACCTTGCACTACCATAATTTGCAGCAACCAGCTCTTTTTCATTCTTTTAAGCTTTAAAGCTCTATTCCGATCCATCTGCCTGTTTTTATTCCAATCCGGTGGTGTTGGATTGTGTAGAGGATCTTTGAGCATTGCTTGTATTCTGTCAATTTCTTCTTTAAGATCATTTGTTGACCAATCTTTGAACTGTGCTCTGGTAGCTTTGTAAGTTTTGTGTTGCGAAATGTGGTCAAGGTGATTTTCAGTTCTTCATCAAGCTCAGCATTTAAAGGTCTTTCTAACATAGGCTTACTAATCTCTTTGGCAAAGTGTTCAATCTTTCTCACTTTGCTCAGTTCATAAGACAAAATATCTTGAGTAGTCCTGTCATCTTTCCATTTGCTATTTTCTTTGGCTATGTTCTTAGCTTGTTTGGCATTCAAATTTAGATATTCATCTAATTTCTTGGCTTCCTGTAACCAAAGAAAGATGGAAAGTCTAGCTTTGAGATATCCTCTGCTGTGAAGAATGATTCAATGTCTTTTTGCACAGTTATCAGTTCTAGAGGATATTTGGTAGCAAAAGGTATGATGGATGGTGGTTGATAGATGGGTGGAAGTAAAGTGGTTTTATATGAAGATGATGAGGATGGTGATGAAGTGATAGGTTTTGATGACAAATGGATGGTGATGGAATCCCTTCATCATCATCTTCAACAACAGAAGTTTTCCTTTTGTGTAGGAATTTGATTTGAGGTGAAAGTGGTCGTGTTGGAATTCTTGGTGGTGTGGATAATGGTTGGGTTAAAGTAGGAAATGTGATTTTGGCAGAGTTTGAGGTAACATCTGTTGATACATTTAATGTAACAACATCTGTTGGTTGGTTTGATGGTGGTGGAGATGATTTCTTAGGTGAAGGCTTTGGTATTTTTAAGGTGGTGGTGTTGGTTTAGTTTTAATTGGAGCAGAGGATACACTTGTTGTAGGCATGACAGTGGTTTTAGAATAGGTGATTATTGGTTGTCTGACATTTCTTGTTGACTTTATTCTTTTTGAAATGCTAATGTCTTCTTTTTCCATATGCTTAGCCTGTTCATATTCAATGAGTTTGGAAGCCTTGCTTTCCAATGTATCTTGCATTTTCTGCTTTTCTACAGCAATCTTTTCTGCTTTTTGTTCAGGGTCTCATAAATCCCTTTTTGAACACCAACATCTGATGTTGTAGCAGAAGTTTGGTTTACAGCAATGGTTGTAGCAGACCCTGGCTTTTGTTGCACCTTTGAATCTGGCTGCAGCTTTCTCAGTTTATCACTCTCCCCTTTTTTGGCATCATCATCTACTTCTTCTTGAAGTATTGTTGCAGGGGTAGAGCCAGTTTCTTCACCAAATGTTCTTTAATGGCCTTGATGTCATCTTGAGTATCTTTGTATTTAGCCTCAACCATAATTCTGATTAGCTTCATGTGAGTTTCATGATGGATGTCAGCCAAATTCCTTTGAGCTAGAATGATTGGTTGCATAGATTTCCATAGCTCATTGGCTATTTGCTGTGTTGAAATTTGGCTTTGAGAATTTTGTAACATCTGCTTCATCATTTCTTTCATTCAAGTGATTGAAGACACCATTAATGGCATTCTCTCCGTCAAATCTCCGTATCTCAATTCATCACCTAATTTAATAGGATCATCTGAATCCCTACTAGAGTTAGTTGTATTTGAATCATCAACAGGAGGAGTCTCCATGTTATCAGAAACAAATACCTCTTTTTCTTAGTATTGGGACTTCTAACTGGAGCAGAGGTTACAGTTGTAGCCTCAACAGTTGTTGCCTTTAAGGAAGTCTGGTGGATGTAACCACTGTCCAACTGAAACACTGTTGTGTCATCAGTTGTAGTGGTTGCTTCACTTAAATTACCACCAAGAGTTACTTGTAACTCATGGGGTGTAGCCTCCTCAGCTGTTTCTTGGTTAGCAAGGAGATTTATCTCAAACTAAGTCACATGTGGAAGTGAACTCTCATGTACAGGTGATTGAGAGGAACTGATTTGTGTCTGAGTTATCTCAATTGTATGAAACAGAGGTATGATAGTAGGTGGAATTTGAGGGTGATGGTTGTGGGGTAAGATTCAAGTGAATCATCTGCTTAATAATGTGGGATCCCTGTACTTACAACCTGTTCCTTTTGTGAGGAAGCAGCAAGAGTTTGGCTGTGTGGTGGAGATCTTTCCAACTGTTGTGAGGAAGTAACAACAGTGGTTTCAAATGGCTTTTGTGATACCACAAGGTTATCCTCTGGGATCTCATCTTCCAGAGGTGCCTTTTTATGAATTTTGGTTTTTGTGGGCTTTTTGGATTTGGATGGTTTCTTTTTGGATTTTTCTGGTGTGGGTTTCACAACACCTGTTATGGTGGCATTATCACCAGGAGCAGTAGGCTCAGCAACAGAGGTTTGAGCTTGTGATGTGGACTCATCCAAAATTTTCTCATCCCCCTTTGCTTTTGTTTTAGAAACCTTTGACTGTATATTTTTTTATTATAGTAAAAGTTTCAGTTATAAGACTCTTCATCTCAAAAACAACTCATTGTTTAAAATCTTTTTCTGGAAGTTGTTTTTGTAGATAATAGCTCAAAAGTCTAGGATACAAAAGAAAAGCTTTATTTTTTATATTTTATTATAGTTTGCCACCAAGTCCATAAACAACACCTTGGATAGATTGAAATCAGATTTTGTCAAAATAGCATATCATAGAGATTGAATATTTTGTGGAATCTCATTGAATGAGGCGGTCTTTGCTGAAAGATATCTGAGTAAGGTATGGAAAAAAACAAGGCATTTCAGCAGGAAAGTTTGGTTTGTAAATGGTAACACCAGTTAACAAACCCTCATACCCATGTTCTATAAACTCAGCATGTAATTCTTGCTTGCCAAAAGAAGTGTTACCTTGTAGGTCATTTAGACCAAAAGTTGTGGAAATTGAGGATAGAGAAATTTGGACAAGGGTTTCTCCGACCTTGGAAGTGATAGCATACGGCTTCTTCTTTTGGGATTCAACTTTAGCATTTGCCCAGAACTGTCGGAGTGTATCCATATAAATTGGTGCGTTTGCAAGCATGATGTCTTTGTACTTTGAGAATGTGAGAACATCAATTATTGGATGGAATGAAGTATTATTGTCGGTTTTCTCGAATGTAGGGAGGTAGTTATGTGGGAGTTTGATTTTAGGAGCCATGATCGGAGATGGAAGTGAGGAGTAATGAAGAAGATGAGAATAATGGAAACCGCTTTTAAGAATTTTGAATTCGAGACGGCAAGTAAAAACTCTGTTTGGATGTAACAGTGATATATAAAGGGAATTAGTGAATGCTGACGTGGCAGCGGTTTCAAAGATCTGATGGCTAATCATCTGTCCACGTGTAACCTCTGATGGATATTGGATGACAGTTGTTAGGGAAACCGCTGCTGGGTACCAGCAGGGATTGAGAACAGTGGTGACTTTACTCTATCATAGGATAGATATCAGTGGATAAGGCAAAACAGTGGTTTAGCCCAAACAGTGGATGTGAACAGTGGATAAGGATAACAGTGGTACATTTATCAGTGGATAAACATTTAGGCCAAACAGAGATTTTAAAGAAACAGCGGTTTTAAACAGACTTTTAGGATTATTGAAAAGATTTTCAATTTTTGCTATATTTAAGGATAGATTTTAATTTTCTGAAAACATTTTAATGCCTTTTATTCATGGAAAACAAAAGTTTGTTTTTAATCCATATTAAGCATGCCAATCCTTGAGATCAAGCTTTCAAAAGTAGATGTATCTAAAGCTTTTGTTAGCACATTTGCTATGTGCAATCCTTAACAAAGTGATTTCTGATGTCAATGTGCTTGGTTGTGGAATATGAAACTTGATTTATAATAATATTTTAGCAGCTTGACTATCTAACATGAGAGGAGTCTTTAGAGTAGTTACACCAAAATCCAGCAATTGAATTTAAAGCCATAGGAGTTGAGCAGTGCAACTTGCAGCAGCAATATACTCAGCCTCAGTTGTTGATGTTGAAACTGCAGCTTACTTTTTGCTTTGCCAAGAAACTAAGCAATTGCCTAGAAATTGACAACTTCCTGAAGTTGACTTCCTTGTGGCATGGCATCCAGCAAAGTTACTGTCTGAGTAACCTGAAAGCTCAATATTCCCATTAGTAGGATACTAGATACCAAGTGTTGGAGCACCTTTTATGTATCTGAATATCCTTTTCACAACAATAAGATTTGACTTCCTAGGTGTTGACTAGGATCTGGCACAGACACACGTAGCAAACATGATATCTGGCCTAGATGCAGTTAGGTACAATAAAGACCCAATCATGCTTCTATAAAGAGTTTGATCAACCAAGTCATCTTTGTCATCAATAATGACCAGCTTTGATGTAGCCATGGGCGTACTACATGGTTTACAGTCATTCATATCAAATTTGGTAAGTCATTCTTTGACATACTTACTTTGATGAATGATAGTACCATTTTGCAATTGCTTAACTTGGAGTCCAAGAAAGCATAGGAGTTCACCCATAGCACTCATTTCGAACTCTATTGTCCTGAGTTCTCTAAGATCTTCACACATAGAATTTCATGTGGATCCAAAAATGATGTCATCTACATAAATTTGGACAAGCATCAAATCCTTTCCTCTCCATTTTAAAAACAAAGTTTTATCAGTTTGAACTCTTGTAAAGCCTATTGATAAGAGAAAGGTGGAAAGAGTTTCATACCAGGCTCTAGGTGCTGGTTTCAAGCAATATAAAGCTTTGTTTAGCTTGTAAACATGATCTGGATGAAAAGCATCTTCAAAACCACGGGGTTGGAATACATATACCTCTTCCTTAATCTTGCCATATAGGAATGCACGCTTGATATCCATTTGATACACCTTGATGTTGTGGTTGGCAGCAAAGGCTAAAAACAATCTGATGGCCTCTGATCTTGCAACAGGAGCAAAAGTTTCATCATAATCAATGTCTTCTTCTTGTCTATAGCCTTGAACCACAAGCCTAGCTTTGTTTTTGACAACAATGCCCCTTTCATCTGTTTTGTTTTTGAAGACCCATTTTGTGCCTATAGGACATACATCCTGAGGCAATGGTACAAGTTCCCATACTTGTTGTCTTTTTAACTGTAGGAGCTCTTCTTCCATGACCTCTACCCAACTGTTGTCTTTTAGTGCCTCTTAGTACTTGACAGGTTGTGTGAGTGATAGAAAACCAGCAAAAAGACAAATGTTTTGGGATTGACTTCTTGTGAGAACCCCTACATTGATGTTGCCAATGATTTGGTCAGATGGATGGTTTGTAAGGTAGATTAAATCTCCCTTGTATGGAATGATGGCATTTTGAGGTGAAGTGTCACACCCTGAATTTCCAATCCAAACACTGGTGGGCCCGGGTGGGGAATACCGTGACGTAAGTTGATATCATCATAGTCAATTAACACAGCACAGTGGAAGTCTTGCTTTTAAATTACTATTACAAACCGAAATGTTCAAAGTACAAAAATAGTATACAAATGGCTTGTAACGAAAGATCCACAGGCGGATCATAAAATGTACAAAAATGTATAACAGACTTTAGGGCAGACTAAGGATTTGCAAGATCCTCTTATATCACTACCGAGCAGCTTCCAGCTTATTTCGTATTGTACCTGCAAGCTTAGTCTTTTGAAAATACGTCAGCTTTCGCTGGTAAATACACCCGACTGACTCATTTTGAAAACATTTTAAAAATTAGATTTAAGTGCACAGGGCACAAATCTTTTATAACTTGGGAAAGTCAGCTTTGTAACCTTGTTAACAGCTTTACATGTTTGTCAATACATATGAGGCCCAGTACAGAGACGGAGACATGATTAACGTACACACCACTTATGAACCCACGAAGGAGTTATCCCCAACTTGTGGGTAAAAATAATTTTAGCATTCGCATCTGTCGGGTGTATGCCTACACCCCGTGCTCTGGTAATGGCCATTATCTAATCTAATGAGCCAAGATATCCAGGACACGGTCATTAACCCCTAATGTTTATCAAACAAAACTGATTAAAATAGAATATGTAGATTTACTATCCACAATCCGGCATTCGATTCATCCCATTTCCGACCAAGCGGTAAAAATTTACCATAACCCAAGCCCGCATAGGGAAAATAAGTCAAGAGTATTTACCTGAGTTAGTCTTGATTTAAAATGCAAGATTTAATATTTCAGCCGTATTCAAAATGAAATAAGTGCAGATAGCATTTACTGGAAGACTCTAGTCTGGATTATGGCATAAGCTAACCAATTAGAATGCTAACGGTCTTTATTTAAGTCATAGACTTAGACCGACTAGCTTAAAGGATCAAAATCGGTACGATACGCAAGATTAAGCGATGACCGGATAGAATGTAGTTTAAACCCAACAAGTACTTAAGACTTGTATAATATGGGTAAACAATTAACATTCTGGAATTTGAGATTAAAATGATAAGGTTAAACCCGTTTCGGTTAATTTTCATAAACTAGTTACATATATTTAACCGTATGCATATAAGCGATATCGGGTAAACGGATGAGTCATGAACAAGTTCTATATGTCATTATACTTTAAATAAGTTGTAATTTCAGTAGGATGTCAACTTATATGCCCGAAAAGGTTTTGAAACGAAATTATGCCTGATAAGGGCGTTTTGGTAATTATATGTCGTATAAAAGGAACTTGCATGTATTCTGATGTTATGATCATAAACATTCTGGAAAAATACTTAATTTGTGATATAATATCAGTAAGATAGCACACATAAGTGTGGTTTATGGTTTAAGACCAAACTATGCACCGAAAGGGCATTTTGGTCATTTAAAAGTATAGTTTACGATATTATACTAAAAATCAGTTTTTGATCAGAATATTAACGTCACAATATGTTAATTACATTAACATATCAGTAGGTATTTCATTTGCAAGTTCATTATTGATTAGAACCTTGTTTTATGTAAAAAGGGCATTTTAGTCAAATTTTGACATTTTACGGAACTTGTGCATAAACGCAGATTATGATTATGATCAAGTAATATAACCTCAAAGGGTTATGCTACAATGTATTACGATCATAATGTGACCTTAATTCAGAAGTTAACTAATCTAAGTCGGGTCAGAATCGAAAGTCAAAGCAGAAGTCAAACTTCACGACTTTCGGTTGTGAACCGACTCTAGGACTGAAATTGACGGAATGTTCCCACATGTTCTAATAATTATTACCAACTTGTTTAAGTGTCAAAATATATTTATAACATGTAGAAACTCAAATTATGATTTTTATGAAATCTGACCCGTTTGACTTTTTAAAACAATAACTTTGACCCGTCAATTGACCTAGTAAACGTGATCCTTAGGAGGTGCCCCTTTAAGGGGTTAATACCTTCCTAATTACGATCACTTAGCCATGTTCATTTCGAAAAATGGATGGAGTATAATGGTCTTAACCGAAAGTCAAGGTATTTGTCGAAAATGCTTGACTTTTGGATATTAAAAGCCTATAAAAAGAAAAGAGCAGAGATGGAGCACTTACAAGTGATCAAAGAGAAACTTAGAACTCAAAGGGAAGCTCCCAAATGGTCAGGAACTTCCAAGAGTGTAATAGAGAGGAGAAGAAGTGAATGAGCAAAGAATGAGTGAGCTTGAGTTGCTATTTATAGTGCAAGAGGGTGTGTGAAGATGAAGCCAGGTGTTAGAGGTGTTCTAGGATCATCACAAATGTCTAGCAAGGTGTCAAGAACTGCAAGAGTGTGGCAAATTGCAGGAGAGGTGGCATCTTGACAGAATTTTTGGGTTTTGACACTTTTAGTCCCTCAAATTTAGTTTGGTTGATTGTCATGAATTGTCCCTTGACTTATACCCAATGACATAATGATACAACTTTTCTTTTCGTTCAATACGAGATGTATTGAAGAAGAATAAGAGTAACCGACGTTAATGGGTGTCACACTAGGTGTTCTTACGACTTATAAGCGTTTACTAGCTTAAACGTGAAAGATACGAATACTTATGGTTTAATGGGTTAAATCACCCAAGCTAGTAAGGTTTAAGGTTCGGTGCAGATGTGTGATACTCAAGAATGGTGAATCACAAGATATTACCTTAACCGGGAGTAATTCGGGTCGAAAAATGACTTAAATATGCAAGGAAAAGGTTATAATAAAGTCTAGGGACCTTAGGGTTATTAGTTGAAAGTTTATATGGTTCAAAACTGAAGTTCTAAGGCTTTGCAGTAGGCTACGGTTGCCAAACCGTAGCTTACAGTTAGGGTTTAAACTCTAACAAGAAAGTCTGGACCGTAAGCTACTGTCAGTTTTAAATTTTTTTTTTTTAGATTTTTGGATATGTCTAAGGAGTTAGTTGCTAACTTATTTGAGGTATTTATATTTTGTATTTATTTATTTATTTATTTATCTATTTTTTAAGGGTATATACACGTGTCGGTTTATTACCGAACACGAATTTTACGAGGTGTTACATGAAGGTTGCAGATGGGAATCATCTGAGCTAACATCTGTTGGCAATATTGAAGAGCCAACATTTGTTTGGAATGGAGGTGGAGGTATATGTGGAATAGGGGTAAAGATAGCTTGACTTTTGTTCATAGAAAATGGATTTTTGTCAACAGAGGTTTAATTTGATGAGCTGGCAGAGGTTTGGGGATCAACAACTGTTGATCCAGCAGTGGCAGAGTTTTCATCGTTGTTCGTAACATCTATTTCTCTAGTGGATGAAATGACATTGTATTTTGGAATCACAATGTCATATCCATAATCTTGATGTGAAGACTATGGTGTACCTGCATTGTTAGTCTTGATAAACACATCTTTAAATGTAAATTTATCTGAATCAAACAATTCAGCAGAATTTGCTAGGATTTTTAATGAAGAAAGTTCATTGAACTTTACATTCAAGGTCTCTTCCACACACCTAGTCCTTGAATTAAAGACTCTGTAGGCTTTAGAAGTGGTTGAGTATCCCAGAAAATAACCACAATCTACTTTGGCTCCAAAATTTTGAAATTGAATCTTTTAAGTTTAAAATGGAACATGGGCAGCCAAAGATTTTGAAATATGAGATCAAAGGTTTAATTTTGTATAGAATTTCATAGGCGGTCTTTTGATGCCTGGGGTTAATCAACACTCTGTTCTGAACATAGCAAGCAGTGTTTACAGCCTCTGCCCAAAAAGACAAAGGTAAACCTGAGTCTGCAAGCGTTGTTCTAGCAGCTTCAATCAAAGTTCTATTTTTCTTTTCAACCACCTCACTTTGTTCTGGTGTCCTTAGGATGTTGTATGCTTAATAATCCCTTTTGACACACAGAAATCATCCAACTCCTTATTTTTAAACCTTGTCCCATTGTCACTCCTAAAGACTTTTACTGGCATGTTAAATTGCTTTTCAACTTGTTTTACAAAATTTTGCAAAATACCTGCAGTCTCATCTTTGGAGTGCATGAAGTAGGTCCATGTAAATCTTGAAAATCATCAACTATGATAAGACAATATCTCTTCTTTTTAAGAATCATGATTTTTACAAGGCCAAACAAGTCCATATGTAGCAATTGCAAACACTGACTTGTTTAGGACTGTTCAGTTAATTTGTATGAACTTTTATGTTGTTTACCTTTTAAACAGGAAACACAATGTTCATAACAGGTGAATTGTTTTGATGGAAGACCTCTTACAAGACCTTGTTTGGAGAGTGTAGTGATAGTTTTAAGATTTGTGTGACCAAGTCTTCTATGTCATAGTTCTGTCTCTTTGCCACAAGCAACTTAGAACAGACATGCATTGGACATTGGATTATCTTTCAACATAGAAACTACATACACATTGCCACTCCTGTAAGCAACAAGTTGTGCTTTGCTCTCAACTATGATCTGATTAATCTTTTTAACCACTTATGGCCTAATAATCTGACAAGTTTTCTTAGTGAAGAATGAGCCATAGCCTTTGTCACTCATTTTGAGATACACTAAGAAGAATAAATTTCAGATTGTCAATAAGATTGAAATGTTCAAACTTGAGTTTTCCAGCATGGACTGTCCCTGACCATAACACCTTCCCTTCTGAATTGTTACCAAAGGATATATCACCCCCTCCATGTGCCATTAAATTTTTGAGTAGGGCTCTACATCCTGTCATGTGCCTGGAGCCTCCACTATCTACATACCATAAACTATCAAGGCAAGTAGAAGCTCCCTACACATTAGTAAACAGTTAGTTTCGGTGAGTTTCCAAAGCCAGGATGGCTTTGGATGGGGTCACAGACATTCCAGCCTCAAGTCAAAGAATATGGCCAGTGTTTTGAACAGACTTTGAAAACATCTGCTGTGAACCATTTCCTATCAAATGATCATAACCATGAGGATGCCTGTTAACTCTTGGTTTTCATGGTCTTTTGTAGACCTCATAGCCAAGTGGTACACTCTTGTAAACAGGTTGGCCATATCCTATTGAAAATTTTATTTGCTGGTGGTGCATCTGTTACTTGAACTTTTTTTGTAAGCAAAGGTTATATTCAATTGTTTGGTAACAGATGTTTGGATAGGGACAAAATTCTATTTAGTCTTTTCTTTTCTTAAAGTCTCAAGTCTTTTAGATTTATACTCATTTCTTTTGACATCAAGATTTTTGAGATAAACACACTTTTTAGTTTTGTAGTTTGTTCTGCCACAGATGGTGCAATTTAGTGAATCAATGATCACACTTGTTTTGTTTATATCATAGGCTTTTAGAAGAAAGAAGTTTTTAGTGACATGGTTCTTCTTTTCACAAAAATTACAAAACAAGTTTGATATTTTCTCTGTTTTCTTCCTTTTTTCTGACTTTTTGTCAGCAGATTTTGTAACATCTACAACATCTGCTGGAAGATCTTTTAAGGGAATGATCTTGACTTGAGGTGCCTTCACACCTTCACTTGTTGAAAAGTCCATTGGCTTAAAGTTGTCAAGAATGTCACACTTATCTGACCATGTAGGTTTGAATTGATATTTTTCTATTTCCTCAAAAGTTGAGGATCCTGTTGGTCTTTCTAAAAGAAAATTCTTACCATTTGGTTCAGTGACTTTAATTTCTTGACCAACAAAATTTGTTGGAATAATTTCAACCAACTCACAATCATTTACAGCAGTGTTTTGGAAAACTTGGTCATGTTTTTTAAAACATACACCAAATTTTACATTGCTTTGATTTGTGATTCTAACATCAGCTCATAACCTTTGCAGGATTCTACCCACTTTTCACAAGTAATTTGAGTAGATTCAAGCTCCTTTTTAAAACTTTGATATTTTTCTTATTCATAGTTTGTAGTTGATCCTTGGTTATGCTAGACTTATGTTTAGGACTACTGATTTCAGATTCTTTTTTAAACAATTTAGATTTTAACTCTTTTACAAGTTTTTCAAACTGAATTTAATCATCTAAAATTTTGTTTCGAAGGTTTTCATTTACCTCTTTTATGTTAGCAAAAGCAATAATACATTTGTCTGAACATAGGTCTTTAAGGACCTAAGGTGATATCTTAACAGCAGCCATCATGGCATAGTCACATTCTCTTTCACAAACACTGGTTTCCAATGGGTCTAACACTAATATTACAGTTTCTTCACCAACCTTCTCTTCTGAAACATCTGCCACAACATTATCACAAACATAATTAGAATTAACACTACTTCCTCAGACTCATCTCCTTCAAATATAGTGTCGATGAAACAAAAATCATCTTGTTTCTTTTCAGTATCAGCAACTAGAGCAAAATTCTCATCACTCAGTTCTTTAGGTAAGCTACTCCAATCAACAAAACCTTGTGAAAATAAGCTTTGATGACTAGTCTATGCTGGAGCAGAGGTTTGTGTAACTTGTGGTGAAGGTTGTACTTGAACCTAAGGACTTGGGGCTTGAACAGAATAGTGGTTTAGAAATACTGAACTGGAACAGTGGTTACAGGGTGTGTAAAATGAGTAGTGTTTTGTATATGAGGAGCTAGGGTATATTGGGAATAATGGACAGTGTTTTGTGTGTTTTGAGGTCTAGGACTTGGATGTGTGATAATTAGACCATTTGTTTGACTCCTACACTCCCTAGCAAAATTACCTAGTCAATTACACTTGTAGCATTTAATCTTTGACTTATCCAACCCAACTTTTAACCCTCCATAAAACCCTAGAAATTTTCTACCAGTTCTTTTATAGAACTTGCTGGCCCTAACACTCAGCAATGTCAATTGGTGTAATACGTCCATTTCTTCTAATAGATAGCGGTAAGTGGGTATCGAACACAGGGAGTTTGTGGAATGTGTTATCTAAAGATTTAGCTAAAATGATTAAATTTTCTAAAATGCAAGAAAAGTGAATTCAAGATTTTTATTGTTTGGTTTTAAAACTAAGATTAACTAAATAAATTGCAAGTCAAAGATTGCTTATTAAAATAGATAAAGAGAAAGTGACCATCCTAGGTTTCTAATTTCAATTGACATTCGTGTTTAAATCCAACTAGAAAGAATCACAAACATGATTCATGTATGATTATTTGTTCGTGATGAAAGGGAACTAAGTACTCGAATTATAAAATGCGAGATTGTTACCCGATGACCAATTAACCAATATCCAACCCTAATCCTTCCCGTGATATCTCGATTGTCAACGACACCAAGAACGTACGATTTAGACTAAGATCAAAATATCAATTAACAACTTACAAACAAACATTCACACACCATAGTAAACAACAGATGTTGCAAGTCTATTAGTCTAGAAATACAGATAAAAACACAAATGTCTTAGACAAACCTTCAACCTAGGATGTTCACAATGAGTTTAGCCACTCATAGTCCAGCGAATCATCATACCATCAAGTTCCATATTCATAAGAATCAAAAACACAAAAACAAATGTTTAGAAATTGTCTTAAACCAAGAGGACTACCCCAAAATCTCCCTAGAACTGCTTAGAAACGTCTCCAATCATCCGATATCCCAAAAGACACTTGAAAAAACGATTTTAATAGGCGGTTACGTTTTTCTCACAAGTCACCACCGTAAGCTACGATGCCTGTCGTAGCCTACGGTGGCAATCATTTCCTTATGCCATCTCACTTCTTGATTACGGCGCAAAAACAAGGACTCAGTCATCACTGTAAGCTACGGCGCCACCGTAGCCTACGGTGGATCCTGTTTTCCCTCCTCTTGTTCTCTTATCAATTCTCTCTTTCTCCATCTTCACTTTTCCAAGTACGAGCTCCCATCAAAGCACATTAAAACCACTTATTTATGCTCTTTGGTACCTGCAAAGCCATTCACATCATAGTTATCACATTCCAATAATTAACCAAATTAAGTGCGAAATATTAATCCTTTTATAGCACTTGAGGGTTGTCCTATGGGTCACCCATCACATCCCCACACTTAACCGTTGCTTGCCCCAAGCAACACATTAAAACCATTCCCAAGCTTACAAGCGATCAAAGTGTAAACCAAACAAAAACATGTTGTCCTTTTGCTAATCTACCATCATACCAAATGACACACCCCTCGCAATGACTCTCCTCTCGGTGACAAAAAGATACTAGCAAGATTATGCTAGAGCATGATTGTGCGACAATAAGCTTGTATAAAAATCAAATCTCCACCTACAAAATACTTAACATGCTTATGAATTAAAAAGACTTACGGGTTGTAACGAGGCTCTGTGTAAAGGTGAGAAATGGTGGGATATATATGCAAGTAGCTCATTGATTCGACCCGGTCCTATTATTACAACTAAACAAAAACAACCACTAACTATTTACACAACTTCACTTTCTTTTTCTTTTCTTTTTCATTTCTCTTTCAACTAACTACTATCGCAATTATTTCCCCCTTTTTTCATCTTTTTTTTCTTTTTCTTTTTTTGACACAAACAAAAACACACATAAACATAAACATCAAACACTACATACTAAAGCTCCTAAACAGGGTCGTATCAATAGGTAGAATTTTGTAGGAAATAGGCTTGGGTTACAAATGAATGGCATTAGGCTGGATTTTGGCTACTAAAGACCAAACCCCCAGCCCTCGAACTACCAAGCTCATATATTTATATCGTATGAGGTCCAATCCCCCGATCCCACACTCTCACACATCCTGACAAAGCTACCTAGATGCCCTTATCATCTTCACAAGCATGTTACACCAAGGCCTCGACAAGCATATATTACACAAGTTCTATTAACACATATCACACATTGCCACTCAAACCAAAGAAATAATTTCTAATAATCATATATGTGGCCCAAGAACTCACCATGAAAGGACAAAAGGGTTACCGGTTGTCACGCGGAGTAATGTTAAATTTTCAAATTTGAACAATTGTTTCGCCTGGTTTAAATTTTTTTCAAAATCCTAAAAAATTTCCCCCATCCCCACACTTGTGATACATTGACCCCAATGTATGGCTTTGAAGGAAATGATCGCCATAACCACTTCAACATCAATTTCAGCTTAAACTCTCAAACCCCAAATTTCTTTTTGCTCTTTTTATATATATATATATGAAGACATATTAACACCACCAAAACTACCACAACCCTGACATAAATATCAGAAACAATACATCACCCTTCCACCCAACCAAAAACAAAAACATAATAATATCTACAATGATATACAAGAAAAAACACCACCTGACTAGTAGTATCGACGCTGAGGAGGCCCAAAGATAAACGTCATCATCTCCGAGAATTCTCCAAATGCAAATGCGCCGCTCTCACTACTGCTACCACCTTCACTTCCACCTTGCTACGTGGCGTCATGTTGCTGGCCATGTCGGGGATCCACCCACTGTGAGTGATGCAATGGTGGCGTGGGGTACGAAATACTACCATCATAAGGTGGCAATGTCGAATAATCCACCGGTTGCGGTCCACAACAACCGCTCGCCCCGCATGCCAATTGGCATGCATGTGCCAGTTCTGATCATCAAGATATCGGTTGTTCATTTCTTGTTCGAAAGCATATGCATGAGTGCGATTCCATGATTCTTGTTGATCAAAATTGTGCTTTAAAGCACGTTCCATGCTCGCTCCCATCCATGTTTGATGATTGAAAAATGTACGTTCTGACCCGCTCCAACTGTCGAATATAGGAGGAGGTTGATTTTCGATTACCTCTTGCATTGTTCCTTGATGAGCCCAATTCGGCTCATAAGGATTACTCGAATAGTCGAAGAATCCCCTTTCATGCCCACGCCCACTACTCGAATCCCCTTGGTCTACATTCATGGGATCCACATATTGGTCATCCATATAATCCTCATCTCCACTCGGAACCTCCTCTTTGCTCTCAGGCTCGTCAACTTCCCCCAGTCTCAACAGCCGCGCATCTGCCTTTAAAACTCTTCACCTTTGGCCCTCGCTCTTAAGTTTATGATACCTCTCTGATTCATTATACTTCCATCCAACCCATAACTGCTTCAAATCAAATGGTTTGAATTTTTGTAGGACCCCCTATCATCAAAACTGATTGCTTCGTACATCTTTAATAGCGCCGTAATGAGTCTGCAGTGCGGTATGATCTTTCGCTGATCACTGTTCCGACTGATCCAAATATTATTCATCACTAAAAATCAGAACGGGAACAATGGAGCCCCAGTTAACAGAGTGTACAACACCGGCACTATAGGACGTCGCACTTCAACTTTGTCATCCCGTCGTGGAATGACATTTTGTGTACATATTGCCAGCATCAGTTTCGCCTCAATCCTCATATCCTTGCGATAGAGTTTCCCATTTGTAGTACCTGGTAAGAACAAATAATCTAACATTGTATTCCACCTCGGGTGCTTTTCCGGCTCAAAATACAAATCTTCCAACCTCGGAATCATGTATTGGTTCGCAGGTTTACTATCAAATTTAGCCACCCTTCGCAACGAATCAAATGACATTTACACATCAATACTATTGACTGTTCCAATCAGCTTCATTTTCGACACACCCTTATACGGAGGACATCTTAGAGTGGCCATCCACTCTTGAATTTCGGTATCGTACAAAGTCGTTTCCTCTCGATCATAACACTTCAATGCAGCCTCCCAACCTAATGACTGGAACTTATTGGTGATCCCAAACGGACCAAAATCCACCTCTCTAACTTCCTTTTCACATATAAATGCATCTTTCCGCTGGGCTAATTTCTTTATCTGATCATTGAATAGCTCCTCCTGCCATTCAGGTGGTTGGTCATGCAAAGGCCCGGATGTCCACTTTGGATTCGGACCCCTTACCGGTACTTCTTCTTCCTGTTGTTGTTCTTCTTTTACGTCCCTCTGCAGATTCAATCTCCTTTTCCGTTGAGTTGGATTACTAGAAGATCCAACTTGCTCCTTGCCTTTACGACCCATTCCTGCAAGTTATAATAACAAACACAAGTTAAAACTCTCAACACCCAAAACATCCCACACTTGCTAAACACTATGGTTGTATATATAAGCCAAGCATCTTATTCATCTTTTTGCAAAATTTGGACAATATTTCCTTAGGTTAGCAAAAAATCTACCCAAAAATCATGTTTGACATAAAACACTTATCATTTACAGCCATAATCTCATACAAACTCCTCAAGTTCATACCATCATATCACTAAAAACAAGTGTGTAAGCAAAAACCAAGATGAAAACTTACAAATCTGCAATGTACTTCAAATACTGAACATAAATTGCATACTTTTACCTTATAGATGATGAGAATGCTAAGAACTTCAAGAAAAACAAGAAACCCACACAAACCCCCAATTTTTGGATCGAAATCTTTGAAAATGTCTGCCAAATCGTTGTTTTCTTTCAATTATGAACCCAAAATCAAATTGCTCATGAAATTTTAGTCAAAATAGATTCCAAAATTACGAGATTTGATGAAGATATGGTGAAAATATGAAAGTTTGAAGTGGTGTTCTTGAAAAGGGGTTTAGGAAGAAGAAAAAAGGATGTGTGGCTAGGGTATGTGCAGAGAATGTGTGAATGGGTTGAAAACTCTTTTTTTTCTTTTTTTACGTCGGACCCCCTGCCAGCGACGACCGTAAACTACGGTTGCACCGTAAGATACGGTGGCATCTGGCACTACAATACAACCGTAAGACAGATGGCTAATGCCATAAGCAACTTTTTGTTTAAGACCTACCGTAAGCTACGATGACATCGTAACCTACGGCGATCACTGGGAAATTTCAGTTTGAATTTTTTTTTGTTTAGACATGAAAATTATGCTACCCCCCCCCCCCCCCATGAAAAACCCCTGTTGTCCTCAACACTATGTTAGAGAAATTCGTAAGAATTTTCCCACACTTGTTTCAAACACAAGTTAAAACGAGTTCGGGAATTTGTTTAAAAACAAACTAACTAAACTAAACTAAGTATTTACACACCAAACCTGGGCCTCTTATGCTTCTTCCTCATCCAATGGGCGTAAAATGTTGCCCACCTTGTCGAGATCGAGATTTTTGATATCGTTCCCTTCCAAGTACGGTATGAGCCGGTGCACATTCACTGTTTGCTTCATATTAGTGTGAACGTCTTCAATATCTATATCTCCAAACTTGCCCACTCTTGTGATTACATATGGACCCATCCATTTGCTCTTCAACTTTCCCGCGAACAACTTCAATCTTGAATTGTACAACCTAACTTTTTGACCCACTTCAAAAGTTCGTTTTCTAATCTTCGCATCATGGACCTTTTTGAGATTATCTTTGTACGCAGATGCACACTCATAAGCTTCATCTCGGATTTCTTCTTTCTCGCTCAACTGTAGCTTCCGAATCTTACACGCTTCATCATAATCCGTATTCACCGTTTTAATCGCCCAATGTGCCCGGTGAGCTAACTCCATTGGTAAATGACATCCTTTCCCATACACTAACCGGTAAGGAGTTGTACCAATGGGAGTTTTATAGGTCGTTACGTATGCCAACAACGCATCATTCAACTTACTTGACCAATCTTTTCTATCCGTTCGCACCGTCTTCATGAGAATTTCTTTGATTTGATGGTTGGACACTTCAACTTGTCCACTTGTTTGCGGATGATACGGCGTAGCGATTCGGTGGTTCACATTGTACCGCTTCAACAATTTTCCGAAGTTAAAATTCTTAAAATGCGAACCACCATCGCTAATTATAACCCTCGGATCCCAAACCGAGCAAAAAATATTAGACTGCACGAACTTGCATACAACCGAATGATCGGTTGTTCTTGTTGGTATGGCTTCAATCCATTTCGAGACATAATCCACCGCAACCAAAATATACAAGAACCCCTTCGAACTCGGGAAAGGACCCATAAAATCTATACCCCACACATCAAATATCTCAACCACCAAAATGGGTTGCAATGGCTCTCGTCCCGTTTCGAAATACTTCCCATTTTTTGGCAATTTAAACAATTCCGGGTAAACTCACACGCATCTTTAAAAATTATCGTCCAATAAAACCCACACGTAAGTACCCGATATCCCGTCTTGTGACCACTAAAGTGACCCCCACAAGCGGATGAATTAGCATGGGTCAAGATTTCTAACACCTCCGTCTCAGGCACGCATCTTCGAATCACTTGGCCGGGCCCAATTTAAAAAGATAAGGTTAATCCCATATATATTGTTTGACTTGAACCATAAAAATTTTTCTCCTTTTCTTCGTCCAATGTAGCACCCGTAGCCAAATAATTCACATAATGGAAGTACGGTGCAACAAAAGTAGACACGGCCAACAGTGGTTCATCGGTAAACCGTTCATTGATTTCACAAACATCATCGACCCATCCAACGGAATTCGGGATAAATGATCCGCCACTACATTGTTACTTCCTTTCTTATCCCGGATTTCTAAATCAAACTCTTGCAATAAAAGCACCCAACGAATTAAACGGGGCTTTGCATCTTTCTTCTCCATCAAGTAACGAACCGCACTATGGTCTGAATACACAATCACCTTGCTTCCCCATATGTAATTTGTCCAAGGCATACACCACTGCTAACAACTCCTTTTCGGTTGTGGTGTAATTCAGTTGCACCTCAGACAATGTCTTTCTTGCATAGTAAATTGCCACCGGCTTTTTATCAACTCTTTGACCTAAAACCGCTCCGATGGTCGTGTCACTCGCATCACACATGATCTCAAACGGCTTTGACCAATCCGACGGTTGCAAAATGGGAGATTTCACCAACTATTCCTTCAAAATCGTAAAGGCTTGCAGGCATTCGTTAGTAAAATCAAAAGGTACATCTTTTAGTAACAGATTACATAAAGGTTTAGTAATAACACTAAAGTCTTTAATAAATCGCCGGTAAAATCCCGCATGTCCCAAAAATGATCTTACTCCTTTAACATTTTTAGGTGGAGGCAAAGATGATATTACCTGAATTTTTTCCTTATCTACCTCCATCCCCCTTTTCGAAATGACATGACCCAACACAATACCCTCTTGGACCATGATGTGACTTTTCTCCCAACTTAGCACCAAGTTTTTCTCGACACACATTTTTTAAACTTTTTCCAACTCGTCGAGACAAGACTCAAAACTTCTGCCAAAAATGGAGAAATCATCCATGAATACCTCAAGTGACACCCCAACCATGTCTGAAAAAATACTCATCATACATCGTTGGAAAGTCGCCGAGGCATTACACAAACCGAATGGCATTCGCCGAAAAGCAAAAGTGCCATACAGACAAGTGAAAGTGGTCTTGTGTTGGTCATCCAGGTAAATGGCAATTTGGTTATACTCCGAATACCCATCTAAGAAGCAATAATATTTTTGACCCGATAATTTTTCAATAATTTGGTCAATGAAAGATGGAAAATGATCCTTAGATGTCGCAGCAATTTTCGGTAATCGATACAAACATGCCACCGATGACCGGTCGGGTGGCAATTTGTTCACCATTTTCATCTTTAATTACTTGAATGCTGGCCTTTTTAGGCACCACTTGGGTAGGACTTACCCAAGCACTATCTGAAATAAGATAGATTATACTTGCGTCTAACCACTTAATTACCTCCTTTTTTACCACTTCTCGTAGATTCGGGTTCGATCTCCTTTAAGCCTCTCTAGTTGGTTTCACATCCTCAGTCGTGATGATTTTGTGCATGACAATTGATGGACCAATTCCTTTCAAATCGGCAATCATCCACCCAATAGCCTCCTTATTTGCTTTCAACACCTTCAACAATTCTTGCTCTTGAGCCATCTCCAAGTTAGAGGCAATAATAACCGGTAAAGTGTTTATCCCCTAAAAATGCATACTTCAAATGGCTTGCCAGGTCTTTTAACTCCAACTTCGGTGGCTCCTCTAATGACGGCTTCGTCCCCAAATTAATCTCCACCGGCAAGCTCTCGAACTGATGGGTCCATGGCGGTCGACCCTCCTTAACCGCCATAGCATCTTGCTCTTTCTCCTCAATCCTCAGTGCACACGCATGTACCTGTTCAGAAAAATCGCAAACATAAACATCTACACAATCCTCATCATACTCGTGCGGTTCGCATCCGTCAACTAAATCTGCCATAAAACACTCATCAACACCAATAGAGTTAGAAGTGTTAGTAAAAACATTCAATCTCATTTTTCTATTGCCGAATGTCATGTCGACCGTACCAAAACAACAATCAATCACGGTATGAGTGGTGCTCAAAAATGGCCGACCCAAAATAACATTTTGTTGTTGTTTTGGGTCCGTGGATGAGTAAGTTAAGACCAAAAAGTCTACCGGATAATAAAACTCATCAACCTTTACTATGACATCTTGCGCCATCCCTCGGGGTAGCTTATGAGACAAATCGGCTAGAACCATCGTTGTCTCAACCCGTGCTAATGGACCAAAATCATATTGGTCGTATAAGCCTCCCGGTAATATACTTACTCCGGCTCCAAGATCTAACAGCGCCTTTAACCTTTGAAAATCTCCAACTTGAATATTTATTCGTGGCGTTCCCAGATCTTGGAGTTTGGGAGGAAGATCCCCTTTAAGCACCGCACTTACCTGTCCGGTCAAGTCAACCCGCTTAGGCAATTTTTTTTCTTTTGTTGCCTCTTTTATGTGCATAATTTTTTTAAAAATTTTGCATAAGCGGGTACTTGTTTAATTGCGTCGAGTAAGGGGAGGTTCACTTTTACTTGCTTGAAAACATCCCCAATTCCTCTTTTGAAGGACCCCTTGTTGAAATAAAAGTTTTCCTACCCGGGTCAACTAAAGCCGATGAAAATGGGACTTGACTTGGTCTCTCTTCCTCGTTTTTTGTCCTTTAAAATTTCACCCAACCCCGGTTTTGAATTACCTTTTCAACGTTAGGGTCCTTAGACACAATTGAAGGTGAGTCTTCATCCTCATCACTTTCATTTCCTGTGATATCTTTAACCATCCCATCAACCAAACCTGGTGACAAGTTTGCCTTAAATTCTTTTCCACTTCTTAGGACACTAACATGGTTAATAGGAATATTACATGAAGAACTATGAGAAGGATTTACCTTAGTGTCGCTAGGAAGTTGACCTTTACCTTTTTTTCAACTCCGCCACCTCGGTTGCAAGTTGACCCACTTGAGTTGTCAATGTCTGAAAGCTCTTGTCATGGACCTCATCCTTTTGCATCCGAACTTCATCAAGTTGATTTCTCCTTTGCATATCTTGTTGCATCATCCGGGGCATATCCATAACTTCATACCCACTTGATGAAGTTTGACCTATGGTACCACTTTGACCACCCAATTGTTGAAATCACCCTTGGTAGCCTTGACTATTACCGCCTCTAAAATTACCTTGATTGTATTGTTGGCTTGGAATGAAGTTTCCTTGAGATCCTTGGAAATTTGGTTTAGCTTGGTTCGCCGGGTTCCTATAACGAAAATTGGGATGGTTCCTTAACCCGGGTGGTATGTGTTCGAGTTCATGTTAAAATTATGACCACCCCCTTGAATAGCATTCACCTCTTCTACTTGACCTTCGACCACACCCACCAAACACACATCCGTCGAATGACCCAATTCATTGCAATTTGTGCAAATGTCACACACGTGATTAGTTGGTTGCACCCCCCCCCCCCATCATCTACCGCATGAACTTGAGGTCTTGTAATGGCGTGCCTTGCCCTTCTTGAAGATTGGGCTTTTATCTTGGATGTGACCGCCATTTGCTCCAGAACTGCCCAATCATCTTGCTCAAAATTTGTACCAAATGTACCATTAGTGATTGACATTAAGTCACGAGCATCTTCCGAACTCAACCCCTCATGAAAGGCATTCAACAACTCCCAAAGTGCAATGCCATGATGAGGACAATTTTTCAACATCATATTAAACTTCTCGAATGCTTCATGAAACATCTCACCCGGTTGTTGTTAAAAACTTCTCAAACTCCGCCTAGCCTCATTAGTCTTTTGGGACGTGAAAAACTCTTCCAAAAACCTTTGTTGCATGTCGGCCCATGTATTGACGCAGATGGCAAAGTATGAAACCACCTTTTAGCCTTATCTTCCAAAGAAAATTGGAAGCGTACCAACTTGACATCATCCGAAGAAAAGCCTTGCCCTCCAATAGTGTTGCAAATAGAATTGTATGTCTCCAAATAGAATTACGATTCCTCCGTTGCTAGCCCCTTGTACTTTGGCAAACTTTGAAGTGAGGTTATTCTAACCTCAAATGTTCTTCCATCCGAATGATGAGAAATCACCACCGGAGAAAGGTTATTAGTGATAATGGGTCTAAAATGAGCTTCAATCCCCCTCACCACCTCTCAGTGATGTCTTCGTGGAGCACCCAATGGTACTCTCGGTCCTTGAGGTGCAAACTGTTGTTGGTATTGAGGTTGTTGCATTTGTGGTTACTGCATCGGCCTTTGAAATTGAAGTTGTTGATATTGAGGTTGAACTTGTTGTAGAGGCATTGGCCGTTGAAACTATGGCCCTTGCGGATGAATCTGTTGTACCCCCGTTGGTTGCCTGACCACTTCTTGAATTTGTTCCAGTTGTTGTATTTGTTGGTAAGCCATTCCTCCTTGAGGTCCCAAATTACCTCCATCCCCTCCATAATAATACCCCTCTTCTTCATATCCTCCAAATTCTTCCTCATACCCGTCATCAAATCCATCTCCTCCTACCCGAAGATTGCACAAACTGAGAAGATGGATAATGAAAACCCGGTTGGTTTTGTGGTTGAAATGTAGATGTAGTATGAACAATGGTTGAACTTGGTTGGAATTGATTTGGTGGTGGTTGTTGAGTGGAAGATGATTGACCGAAAGTCGGGAAAAATGATGAAAAGGGTGGAACCATTGATGTGGGGTTAAAAGTGAGAACGGGTTCGGTTTGGGTAGTTGCGGATGATGTGGTGTTGGTTGGGTTGGCTTCATGTGTTGAAGTAGGATGGGTAGTAGAAATTGGTGAAGGTGTGGATGGTGCTGTTTGATTCATAGTAGGAGGTAGTGGATCCATTGTGTTAACCGGTGTAACTGGTGTTGTAGGCGTTGTTGGTGAACCACTGATTTTATTTTCTCGCAGTAAAACTCTGTTTCTTCGCAAAGTTCGTTCAATCTCCGGATCAAATGCCAATGGTGATAGCTTGTGAGAGCCTCTAGTATCCATGCACCTTAGATACCTACACACTAAAACAACCAGGGTAAACCCAAAAAATAACAAACTAAACTATCAAAGATAACACACGTAGTGCACTACTCCCCGGCAACAATGCCGAAATTTGATGTAGGATCGTAGTCTCAAGCAAATCTAATCCAAATACTACAAATAGTTAGCGGTAAGTGGGTATCGAACACAGGGAGTTTGTGGAAAATGTGTTATCTAAAGATTTAGCTAAAATGATTAAATTTTCTAAAATGCAAGAAAAGTGAATTCAAGATTTTTATTGTTTGGTTTTAAAACAAAGATTAAATAAATAAGTTGCAAGTCAAAGATTGGTTATTAAAACAGATTAAGAGAAAGTGACCATCCTAGGTTTTCAATTTCAATTGACATTCGTGTTTAAATCCAACTAGAAAGAATCACATAGAAATGATTCATGTCTGATTATTTGTTCATGATGAAAGGGAACTAAGTACTCGGATTATAAAACGCGAGGTTGTTACCCGATGACCAATTAACAAATATCCAACCCTAATCCCTCCCGTGATATCTCGATTGTCAACGATACCAAGAACGTACGATTTAGACTACGATCAAAACAAGAATTAACAACTTACAAACAAACATTCACACACCATAATAAACAACAGACGTTGCAAGTCTATTATTCTAGAAATACGGATAAAAACACAAATGTCTTAGACAAACCTTCAACCTAGGATGATCACAATGAGTTTAGCCACTCATGGTCCAGCGAATCATCATACCATCAAGTTCCATGTTCATAAGAATCAAAAACACAAAAACAAATTGAACCAATAGGACTACCCCAAAATCACCCTAGAACTGCTTAGAAACGTCTCCAATCATCCGATATCCCAAAAGACACTTGAAAAACGATTTTAATAGGCAGTTACATTTTTCTCGCAGGTCACCACCGTAAGCTACTGTGCCTGTCGTAGCCTACGATGGCAATCATTTCCTTACGCCATCTCACTTCTGGATTACAGCGCAAAAACAAGAACTCAGTCATCACCGTAAGCTACAGTGCCTACAGTAGCCTACGGTGGATCCTGTTTTCCCTCCTCTTGTTCTCTTATCAATTCTCTCTTTCTCCATCTGTACGAGCTCGTATCAAAGCACATTAAAACCACTTATTTATGCTCTTTGGTACCTGCAAAGCCGTTCACACCGTAGTTATCACATTCCAATAATTAACCAAATTAAGTGCGAAATTTTATAGCACCTAAGGGTTGTCCTATGTACCACCCGTCAAATGCCAGTTGGTGTAACACGTCCATTTCTTCTAAATCAGTTGGATCAAAATGTTGAAGATCATTTAGTTCAAGGATAAGTTGTCGGAAACTTGGTTTTCCCCATTTGCAGCAAAAGCAAAATTGGGTGAGCAAGAATCAGAGTTGAAATTTCCACCAGATGTTATGTCAATAAAATGATCATAACTCTGTTCCTTGTTACTACTAAAGGTTTCTTGACCAAAAAGTGATGTACTACCAAGGAATAGTCATCAGCCACTTTTCCTGACTCTTGTAGCTTCTTTTTCTGTTTAAGCTCTCTCTTATAAGTGAGAAGCCTACCATCAAGTTGAGTCAAACTTATCTTTTCAAACCCAACAGAATTTCTGGTTACAAAGGCAATAGTGTCCCATTTATCTGGTAGTGGTTTAAGAAATCGGCTATATAAAGTAGAATTTGAAAAATTAACATCTACCAATTTTAACTCACTAATTAGACAACTAAACCTTTCAAATTGTTAAGTTAATGATTATCCTTTCACATGACAAAATGTTTTGTACTATTGGTTCAAAACTTCTCTGTTATTTTCAATAACTTTTTCAGTGCCACCGAATTGTTCTTTTAGAGCATCACATAACTCCTTTGTACTGTTGCAATGCAACAGGCCAGCATAGATATCATTAGGCAAAGCAGTTGCCACGATGCTAAATGCCTTTGCATCTAGCTCAATTTTCTGAAAATCTTGCTCGGGGTAATGTTCAGGACTCTTTGGAACTTGAACTTTTGGGTCTTCGGTACTCAGTACCATCGAAACATGTGGTCCGAAGAAAACCGATTTCCAGCAACCCGTGTTCTGTTGTGCAAGTATGTGACCCATCTGACGTTGCCAGATGTTGTGCTCCGATCTGACAAGTATCAGAAGTTTATATATGGTGCCTGTGTTGTTTGGATCTTGTGGATTTTGAGACATTCTGATTGTTTAGAAACAGGTTTTTGTTTAAAAACTTTGAATGTAAATAAACTTTTACTCTGTTTTCAATACAAACGAACAAACGAATTAGCAGTGCGAGCTGACCAATTTATATCAAATTGATTGTTAAATCAAATTTGAACAACCAGGCTCTGATACCAATTGTTTGGATCTGAGTTTGATATTGATATGATTGTTTAGATGAAATCGATGTAAGAGATAGATAACAATGAAACAATGCAGCGGAATTGTGTAAACTTTGAAATCACAACAATAGAAAGATTGTTTTCATTAACATGATTTTGTAATTATAATCACGTATGCATGCAATTCACAAACTCTCCCTTAGCCTAAGATCACTCTAATTTGTTCGTACAGAATGTGCAGAAAAAAAGTGATAGATAGATAGATAGAACAGTACAGACATTGTTCTATTTATAGTTGTAAGAATGGTAAAAGGCTTAATTGAACTATTATTGAATGAGTAGGTTATAATATATAGGGATTACGAGTAACCCTAGAAACCTAACTGAGCCCGTGGGCCCATAGTCTAATACTCCCCCGCAGTCGTAGCGGATGGAACTAGAAGCTTAGACTGAAAACAAAAACAATAATAAACCCTAAAAAACTGTCTTCGATTT
Organism: Scalesia atractyloides; assembly: GCA_947069175.1. Classification (NCBI taxonomy): domain Eukaryota; kingdom Viridiplantae; phylum Streptophyta; class Magnoliopsida; order Asterales; family Asteraceae; genus Scalesia; species Scalesia atractyloides. The sequence continues at coordinate 72,355,461 of CAMTDV010000001.1, forward strand.
TGGTCAAAGTTCGATAATCTTGCAATCTTCGATCCACAGTTTTGAATGATCTCATAATCCTATAAGAGGCAACCAATACCACAGTGTAGCGGCGGCTAGTAGCGGCGCGGCGGCGGGTCGTAATCCTGCAGGCGGCGCGGCGGAAGACCGTAGTCTAATGAGCGGCGGCAAAGGGCGGCTTGACGGAGATGTGAAATCAACAAGATGAGCCGTAGCATCATCTATGTGGTAAGAGACCGTAAGAAAGCCGGTGAAACTAGAACCAAAGACATTTGAATACGAAACTGAAAAAAAAGAAACGGAAAACGAACAGAGATCGGACAGGGCGGCCGCGGCGGCACGCCACCCTGTCTAGGGTTTTTTCAAGTGGTGACGGCTAGGGTTTTGTTATTTGTGTTTGATGCAGCGGAGAGGGTATAGAGCCTAGGCTGGCTCTGATACCAGGTAAGAATGGTAAAAGGCTTAATTGAATTATAATTGAATGAGTAGGTGACAATATATAGGGATTACAAGTAACCCTAGAAACCTAACTAAGCTCGTGGGCTCATAGTCTAATAGTAGTACATTTCAAACCACTGAGCATCTGACGTCACTATGAAAGTGACATTTAACAAACTAAACAAACTCTATCCTCTGCTAGACATAAACACTGTTAAATTAATTACATAATAAAACTTTATTGAACAACAACTATTGATGTATACTTTGTTAGTTTTCAACAGACTTTTGCTTCTACAACCTTTATGGTTCATCAGAGTTTTCTCTCTAGCAGACCTTTGCTTCAAGCAGAGCTTTATTTTTAACAGATCTTGTGAACGGTCTTTAAGTATGAGCAGAGTTTAGAGCAACAAATCTTTATTAATAATCTGATATTATAGATTATTTTGACTTTTAAATCATATATTCTTTTATAGGGTTAAATACATTTAAAAAAAAACAATAGTTATTAAATAAGGATTGTTTAAAATTCTTCTCATTTGATGAAAACTAAAACGTGACCACTTAATTTGTGTGCGGTGACAGATAACAATGCCACTTCAGCTTTTTTGTAAGCTAATATGAAGAAAAATAATATTTTGTTGCCGTTAATAGTATATTTATATGTTAATGCCGACGTGTTTTGTTAAAGCTTATGATAAGCGTTATCCAAACATCATATTTAAGATTAACTTGAACACATTCAGGTACGAATGTTCGTGTCTAGAATGGTTTTAGTATTCCAACGTTCCTTAAACCCATCTCGTTATAATCGGGTCCTCAAATGTTTCTGACAACTACGTTAACTTAAAATATCGTATATACCATAAGAAAATCAATATTATACAAAGCTACTTACCAAACAGTCTAAAACTATTTTATTACTAAAATAAAAAAAATTATTAAATTATAAGAAAAGGTTTAAATTTTAAATAAATATCACACATATATTGTCTACTTGAAAGGAAAACCATTAAATATTGTTAAGATTCGTTTGATGAAGATTTTATATGACGTGACATTTTATAATTAACATGAGGAATATATTAAATGTAAACATATATTGTATTTTATCGACGGATATAATTACACACTATATTCATTAGCGAATAGAGTTTAATGAACGTAATGGTGTTTTTGTACTTATTCTTAAGTAATAACACTTATTATTATTGTTGTTATTATTATATATACATATACATGTGTAAGTATATATCATTGAGCTGGATTAAACTAGAAGTAGAAAATTTATACGAAGCGTACAAACGTGTACGGGTCGGTTATAATATTAATATTGTGTGTCAATTTTTTTGAGCAGAAAGGTATTAGTTTCATTTGACTATGTTCCAAATTATTGTAAAAAAAACACTTAAGATGTCAATAACATTAAATAGCCAAATGGTGGTAATACCTTTCCACCTAATAAAACTGGATACACAAAATTATGCCTTTGGCCAGTACAGGGGTAGACCCAACGCAACCCTTGGGCGGACGGGCGGGCGTCCCCCTTAAAAAAAATTTTGCTTTTTATAGGCAAAAATCCAAATCGCATAACTTGAAAGTTTGGTTGAACCCTTCATCCGCATCCCCAGAAAATAATTAACCGTTCCGCCACCAGGCCCATACAACTTTGTTTGCATGGAACCCCCACTTGTTATTTGGTTAATCTGGTATACGTATTGTACAACAAATGGTTTTGAAATCAGTTAGTTAAATCGGGGTTATAGACCAGTTAAATAATTTTGTTCTACAGCCAGCCCGGCTTCAAAAACCAGACCCGGCCCCATCCATAGTAGTTTGGTTTCGGATTTTGTCATATAGGTATATATTTAAATGGTGCACGTGTCAACTTTGATTACCCATCCAAACCAAAACAAGATGCTCTTTCCTAGTTCATTTTCATTTATCTAATTGTATAAGTTTCAACGGTAAACATTGCGTGTTAACTATATATCTATGTCGGTTAATACGTAACTAATAACTATAAGAGAAGAAAGAATTGTAAAAACCGTATAAACATGTGATTTATTTATTTAGCTTCTTTTTTTTTTTTGGGAACGGCTACGCGCTAAGCAAAACGCTAGCGCACAACAACAAACAACCAAAAAGACGTTACAATCCAAACTTCACCCACTCTTTCCACTCAAGCTACAATGTATTCTTTAATCCTTTGGATGCTAATCTCCTTACTTGAAAAGACAAGATCGTTCCTCGCCTTCCCAATGCACCATGCCGCTGTAAAGATGATGACTTGAATACACTTCTTTTTTTCTCGAATCACGCAGTTTGCAGCCGAATGAATAGAGATCAAGTCTTTAAACGAAAAGGCGAAGATATCCAGGATGTTACCATCTAGAAACAAACTGCCAAATTGCGATCAACACCGAACAAGCTGTAAAAAGGTGATCGGTATCTTCAACGCTACAGATCTTACAAATCCCGGCTCTGAAAGAATATTGTGTCGAATAAGGCCTGCAAGGGTAGGGAGTCTTATCTCTCGCTGCTTTACAAATGAACGTGTTTAATTGACTAATTGACTTCCAAACATACATACAACCAAATAGCAAACTCATAGCAGATATCAGGACTAGGCAAAGACGATATCTCAAAACAAGAAAAAGAAAAGGAAGCTTTAAACTGATATCCAACATAAATGTAAAAGAAAAATGCTCAGGAAAAGGTCTTTCTGTTTTCTAGTCTTGTTTCTTTTTTGTTTTTTTTTTTTTTTGGGTTTTTTTCTTCTTTTTTTTTCTTTTTTTTTTTCAGGAAATGCAGAAAAAACTACATGCTATTCACCCCAATCTGTTGTATACACAGCTAGCATATGACAAATCCTAAACTAAAAGAAAAGTTGGAATGAAAATACTAAACATCCTAACAGTTGTCTTGGATCACTGTTATCATTCTATCTCTCCAGCCTAACCAACTCCTGGTTTCTTCACGTTGTTTTAAACTTTCGAAATGTGTTACATCTGCAGAGAACACTGAAAAGATAAATTGTCAGATCAACCATAAAACACTAGAAAAATATGAAGTAGCATTTATAGAACTGAAAGGCATCAAGCACGGCATTTAATTAAAAACAGCACCAACTCATTTCTAAACCCCTTTTGTTCAAAATCTGGCATCTCTGAGATTCGGTTCTAGTTCTTATTTCTTTTAAATTCTTTTAGTCAAACTATTAGATAAGGTTCCTCTCAGTAGCAAACTACACTGCAGAGGTAACAAATTTGACTGAATGGGCCAATTCGTGTTGTATTTTACCTCAGAAATAGGTCAAACAAAATATTAATTTAATGGGAATCGGTACATCAGGTTGGAAGTAGCACCCCAAATCTTAATCTGTATAAATAGATTATTATCTCTGACCACGTTTTGTAATTGAAATTTTGTTATGTTTAATAGCTAGATCTTTTATTAAAGAAACAAATTATGGGTAATTCGGTATCAATCATTGGCGTTGACAAAGTAACAAACTAACAGCATTGTGGTCATTTAATCTAAAGGTGAGTGTTCATGGTCTATTTTGGCCGGTTTTGACAGAAATTTTAGGCTGAATCGCTAACCACGGTTTCGCAAAACAGCAAACCAGACAGGCTGGATTGACTGGGTCGGCCAGACCAACTGAACCGTCTCAAAACAGTTCAGTTTGGCAGTTTGAGCCCGGTCTTTTCAGACCGTTAGTTTGAATTAATTTTTTTTAAATGATTTCATGACTGAATATGGCGATTTTTTGAAGTTTTCTTTATGTGAATTTGGTGGTAACCCATCATATTAAATTTATATCTAATAACCCTCCACTCATGTAACAGTGTAACACCCCTACTTATTATGATCTCTCATGTCACGATGCGGGCATTTAGCCCCTCTCATGAATGATCTTGATTTGCCTATGAGTAATTGTTTTTGTTTAGACGATGAACACGCCTCACCATCGTGATTAAAACTGCTACTAAAATCATCCATTCTAAATCCCCAAGGTTGCCTATTCTCATCCCCCACAGGGGTGTTGAACTATCGATGAAGATGAGAACTTCAAGGAATTAAGCTGACTCCCCAAGGTTAGTTCATTTATTAGCCTAATTTCATGTCCCCAAGGTTAGTTCATCATGCTTTTCCATATAATCTAATTTTTGAAAACTTGTCAAACTGAAGAAAACCCGAAAATAACTACGGAAGTCGAAAACTACCTAAATATGAATGCATATCCCATCCTAACTATACTTGTCATTGCAACATTTGCTTTGTTCCCTTATCGTGATTACGCTTAGGATAAACCTTGAGATGCTTAAGAGTAGGATCTATAAAAGTGCCTCGACGCAAGGCGCAGAATGACAAGCACGTTGCAAGAGGTGAGTGATACAGAATTTTGACGCTTCTTTTGTGCTTCAAAATGAAGCACACCTCTGAGCATTATGGCTTCCTCTTCTTGTTCATGTATATTGACGTGCAACTTCTGCCTTGGTTTAAAAGAGCGAGCTTGAAGCGTGAAGCGCCCGAGGCATTAGAAAAAACGCTTTTTTGCCCTGAAGCGTTATATTATATGAAGCGTTTCAATTCGACACTTTAAACCTGAAGCGCTAGGTGTTTGAAGGGACGCTTCAGGCCAATTAGGTCAGATTTGGGTTTTATTTGGGCCCAATATTCTAAATCAGCTTCAATAGGATTTCATAAGCGGCCCAGCTGCTTTAAATCACGTCAGATTTAGGTTCTTTACCCTAAAAAAAGAAGGTTGCGACCTCTTCTGTTCAGCCACTTCACTCTTCTGCATCGATTATTGATTAAAGCCTATATTTTATGATTATGTTTTAAGTGTGTTTTGACTTCAATGTATGTTTTAACCATAGTTATTAATGTCGAGCGTTTTTTGCGCCTGGGTGAGTTTTTGGGGCGAGGTAAACCGTTTATTTAATGCGCTTCTGGTACCAAGGTAAATAAGGCGCTAAACAGGGCAGTTAATGTTAATTAGGGTTTTTTTTATTTAATGATAAATTATCGGTATTCTCTTTATGAGGCCTCAACGTAGATGATTGAATCAACTTACAGGTCTGTTCTATTTAATGATAGTTTTTAGTGCGCAGTTGATACTAATTAAGGTCTTTTCTATTTAATGATAATTTCTGTATATTCTCCCCTTTATAAGGCCTCAAAATAAACAGTTCTAGCAACTTAGAGCAAGAACTATTAAAAAAATCAAATCCTCTAACTTATGTTTATCTAATTACATGAACACGGTATCATATGCCATTAAATTTATATTAATACATAGTATGTAATTTTATAAAACAAAAATGTCATTTAGTACTACTTTTCTACATTAATACACCAATATTTTAGAACTTTTGGTACTAATTAGATGCTACTAAAAAATATATAATAGCTTTTGTTTATTTTATTTAAAGAATTGGGTATTATTTTTCTAATATATTTGATATTTTTAATTTTTTTCAGTGTGCGCTTTTTTTCCTCAGGCCCGCGCTTTTTGTGCCTAGCGCCTTTGATAACTATGGTATTAACTATGTTTTTGTGCGTTTAAGTGTGTTTTATAATCATGTTTTTATGTTTATTATTGATTAACAAGTACAATATGTCATATTGATGTGTACAAATATTTTTACATTTTTTTTTTATTTTGAGCGCCTCGCATACGTGAAGCTCACGCCCCGTGCTTCTCACCTCGCTTAAAGCGTTTGGAACCAGAACGCTTCAGAGCCCCTCGCGCTATTTTAAACCAAGACTTCTGCAAAGTTGTGTTCCTTTTTCTCTTCCTCCATTCATCCTTACTTCTATGTTCGATTTTTCCCTTTCCCTTTCCCTTTCTCTCTCTCAAACTTTTGTATATTATTGGAGAAGCGAAAAATGAACAACGTAACTAATAGTCGGGTACAAAAAGAGAGTGCAAATATAAGAGACTACAGTATAATTAAGAAAAGTATATGGGTATACATACAGATAAAGAGACAGGCCATGCTTTTTACAATTGTACATAAAGCTCGTATGTACATAGAGAAAAAGATAAGCCATGCTTTTTATAGTAGTGCATAGAATTTATATACTTGTACGCTATGTAGTTAATATCCCGATATATCAGTGATATATCGGTTATCGATCTCCTTCCAAGATATATCGGTACCGATAATATCGGCGATATTGGCCGATCTATCACCGATTTTCCCGATATCAGTACCTTTCTTCCTAGTTCATTCGTCTTTCTTCTTATTGCTGCTATTAGTGTTTAAGTCTTAATTGTTAGTTGTTACTGTTAAATGTTAAGTGTTTTAAGTCTTAGTCAGTTCCTACTTGCTACAATTGTAGAAGAGTACTGAATTGTTGGTGTTAAATTGCTTCATATATAAATTTAGCATGATATTAAAATTACCGATATCCCACCGCAATAACCGATATCTCAGATATCAATCCTTGGCCGATATCTGATATTTTAACGCATTAACTACTTAGCTTGCACGTTGATATATTAATGTTAATAATGATTTTTATGGTTGCATATAGAGATAAGAAATGTGGATTATTCTTAGTATTGTTATACATATAGAGCTTGTATGGTTGAACATAGAAAAGAAAGGTAGGCCATGTTTTATAATATATAACTATCTAAGTGTGTGCATTTGTTTTGCTATCTTGTTTTTGTTTTAGTTCTAGTGTCTACATTAAACTAACTACAATATAAGTTGAATTACAAATAAAAGCATGTGCGCCTCGCCTCTCAACTTGGCTCTTTGAACGTCGTCACTCCGGGGCGCCTCGGTCTTTTTGAAACAAAGACTTAAAAGATAATCATTATGGTATCATTGTCTCTATAATCCTAACACATAATTATTTAACAATATAAATGGACAAAAGTGTTTGTAGCACATTACTAGAAACCATTACCATTATTGGCCCTTGCAAAGCATATGCCATAAATCATCGACAATAAATAGCTTGATCAATATGAGGAGGAATTTGTTTTATTTCAGTTCCAAGCTCCTGCTCAATCCTATACCTGTACGATAGCAGAAAGACATTAACTTTGGTAAAGTCGAAAGCATATGTCACTTAGAAATATGAACCACATACAAGTTAAAGCGATCTTCATAAGTTATCAAATTCACAGCCAAACCCAAATGTCCAAACCTTCCGGAACGACCCACCTGCAATCACAGCACAAATACTTCACTTTAAAACATTTCTACAAATAGGTACATTCTTTTCAGAAGAAAATAAAAACTTACCCTATGCAAATATGTCTCCGCATTCCTAGGAAAGTCAAAGTTGATAACAACATTGACTGCTTGAATATCTATACCCCTAGTGAATAGATCTGTTATGGCAAAAACAAAACTGACCGTTAGATTTTCAAAATACGTTTACAATAACATTTAGTTATGTTGCGAAGTAAAGTATATGAGTATACCGGTACAAACAAGATTTCTGCATGCACCATTACGGAAGTCATGAAACACTCTATTACGGTGATCTTGCAACATTTTAGCATGAATATAGAAGCAAGAATAACCTAGCTCGGTGATCTTCTTGGCTAATAGCTCTACACGGTTCACAGAGTTGCAGAAAATTATGGATTGGTTGATTTGCAACTGCACATAAGCCATCAAATTAGTAAAACTTAGTTTAAAAAAAAGAAAGAAAGAAAAATGTTTTAGTTGAGTCATGATCAAACCTTTGAGAAAAGAGCGTTTAGACAGTGAACCTTTTGTCTTTCTTCTACAAAAGCATAATACTGTGTGATACCTTTAAGAGTAAGCTCATCCATTAAGTTAACAACATACGGTTTTCTCAGGTATCTGTCTTTGAAATCTTTGACGGTAACGGGGAATGTGGCGGAAAACATTAAAATTTGTCGGTTCTCAGGAAGAAAATCGATTAGTTGCTCAACAGAAGGCTGAAACTCGGGTGACAATAACTTATCAGCCTGAAGCATAAAACAATTTAATTCAGAATCAAGCAATAATTACAGCATCAAACAATAATTTAGTTTAAGTAATTGATACCTCATCCATAACCAGCATTGTACAGTTATCGAGTTTGCAAATTCCTTTTTTTGTTAAATCAAGGATTCTTCCAGGAGTACCGACAAGTAAATGAACGGGTTGATATAAGCGCATAATATCATCCTTTAAACTTGTTCCTCCCGTGGTGACCATTACTTGAATTTGTAAATGCTTTCCGAGTTCCTTGCAAACCTGTGACGTCTGAAGAGCTAATTCTCTTGTTGGAACCAGAATCACAACTGCATATATTATTAACACCACAAGTTAGCAACAGAATGTTCTAGAAACCTATTCTCGAAAGAATTAAAAGCTACAACTCCATGTTTTTACCAAACAGATAATAATTATAATATTTGCAAGTATCAAATACATGTAGATGGTAACCTTGGATGACATTGTTATCAGTATCGATTTTTTCAAGAGCGGGAATGCAAAAAGCTGCTGTTTTCCCGGTTCCATTTTTGGCTCTAGCGAGAATATCGCTACCGGTTAACGCAATAGGGATGCTCTCTTCTTGAATGGGTGAAGGCCTTTCAAAACCCTTCTCGTAGATTCCCATAAGTAGCTCTCTTTTCAAGAAGTAATCCTCGAATTCATTTCCTTTTGTAGCTGTGACATCCTGTAGAGTAGCATATATTTAAATTTAAAATAATATAAAAAATAAGTTGTTAAAGGTATCCATATATGGCTTCGACCATTTATATGAGAATATGTACTAGCACAAGTGGTCTTATCATCCGCTAATACCGCTATAAGGATTGACTGCCACTAATCCTGAATAAAAATGACTTCTTATAACGCTTTTGATTTTTTCTTAGAAGTCAAAACATATATGGAACCTCGACTATACATTGTGTAGGTTTCTGAAGTTGCACTACTTTTTTTAGTTAAAACTTGCTATAACAAGATGGTAACGTATGATAAATCGTAAATGACAGAAAACAGTACGAAAATTAATAAAAAGGTAAAAAAAAGCCATTGAAAAGATTTTTCATTATTAGCAGCACAATGCATAATGTCAACCGTTGCATGCATACCTCAGTCTTGTAACGGCTATCCGCTGCCGGTATGTTTAACTGCGCCTTCCAATCTTGAGAACTAAACCCACAGAAAGAATAAATAGATAAGTTCATGGCCATCTTACAATCTACAAATAGAAATTAAGTTCAGATCAGAACTCTTAATTATAAGCATCACAAAAACGTTCAAAGATCGTGCTTTGTTGACTACACAATCTATTTGAACCCCACATGCCCATTGCAAAAAAAAAAATCATCTACAAATTTTTATTCTACATGTGAACGGGTGGGGCACTTGCTTGCATGCATGTTTGTTGCACTTTGCATGTCTTTGTGGGAACACAACATGTGCAGCTTGTAATACTTGATAGCCATATATTTTGGTATAAGTCGGTTAAACTTTATCCAAGGTTGGCATCACACACACCCGTGTTGTAAGAATCAGGATTCTTTGCAAACTATTTAGTAATCGGTAGTCATCCGATGATATTTCACCTAATCAAACCAAAAAATCGGTAGGCGGTCAAAGGCGGTCCTAGGTTGTCCAAATTGTTTCTAATTGACGCAATCGGGTCCCTTGGTTTTAACCCGTTAACCAGAGGTCCCGACCCGATCCATGGATGCATGGGTTTTTTAAGTTTGATTTGTTATGTTTAAGTTTTATTGTTTTTGTTTGAAGTATACTATGTGAACTTTGAAGTATTTATGTGAACTTTGGCGTATTATATTCATATCAATGTGTCTCAATGTGTGTCTATATATATAAAAGTTCGAAAATTCACACATTAAATTCCAATTCTATTAATCCCTAATCGCTAGTCGGTACCACACCGCCCAACTAGCGCCTAGTGATTTTTACAACACTGACACACACACAAATACTAATAGCCACACTACATAATATTCAAGAACCAAACCATGCTAACTTTGAGAATAACCCACTGCAGATACAACCTGAAAGAACTGTCACAGCCGGAAACTACCAACCGCATAGTATCACCAAAGAAACCTAAGTGGCGGCAGCTACAATGACTAATATCCTATGGTTCTTGGTAGTTATTAAAGATTATTTACTTCTAACCACTTCATAAACTTTCCTCAATCAAATTAAAGAAGTGAACATAGGAAAAAATATGCATCCACACAAACTTGCAGTTCACATCACTGTCACTCATATAACACCCAAAATTCTATCAACTTTTCACACTATCAATGCCAGTTTAACACAGACAAAATCCACACAAACACCTAACATTACCATTAATTTTCTACTATATCATATCACAGCATTAAAAACCCTGAGTATACACATATAAAAAGCCAATTAACACACAGGACACAGGCATTGCAATTTCAACAACAAAAAACAAACATAAATAAACAATTAACCAACTATTTGACCTTGAATCTACGCTTGCTTCTGACTGTACGGCCTTTTCAACTTCAAAACTGTTATTATTATTCCCAGTAGAAGAACCAGAGACATTAGGGTTCAATTGCATCCACTGTTGCTTCTGAATGTACTGTTGTTGTGCGTGCTGCTGTCTCTGCACGTACTGTGACTGCTGCTGTTGCTGATTTTGTTGAATTTGATTTGGATTACGAGGTTGATTGTGGTAATTAGGGTTTGGTTGAAGATTACCACCACCACCGCCGCCGCCGTACCATCCTCCGCCGCTGCGGTTGTTGCCGATACCGGGAGGATACCGGCGGTTGTTGCCGTCGTTGACGCTGCTGTTGTTGTTCATCGGAAGATGATCGTTGATTGTTAGGGTTAGGGTTTGATTGTGTGTTTTCGGAAAGAGAGTAGTGTGGGTAGATGACAAAAGGAGTTGTTGATCTAAAAGTTTATTTTAATTTAGCAATAATAATAATATCATGTGTGTAATTATGAGTGTGTAATTATGAGTCTAGAGCATCTGTAATGCGGTTATTTTAGAAACTCTATTGTGAAGCATATGGAAAGTAAGGAATAAAACGCTCTTTGAGAGCAAATCGGTGAATTTGGAGAAAATTTTAGAGGAGATAAAGTCTTTAAGCTATCTGTGGGTCAAAAATCGCTCAAAAATCGGCGACATGGACTGGAAGAAATGGTTGTCTTTTGATGTGTAATGTTTGTTGTTTCGTTGTAAGTCTTGCTAGCGGCTTGCTAGTTTTCGTTTGAATGAAAGTCACCGTTCAAAAAAAAGACTCTATCGTAAAGTGGTGAGGGTGAGGTGTTTGTGATTGTTGTGTAATATGCGTTTGCGACTGTTGTTTATGGATATGTTTAAGGAATCATAATCTATGGAAACTAAAACTTACTACCTCTAAATATATAAAATGTTAATTACAAATGCGTGTTTATTTACCAAAATAGATGTATGGAGAAAATATTATAGCTAATGACCAAAGTTGCTTGCAATGCAAAGGAATAGCAAGTAATGGGTAATGACATGATCTTGTAATGGACATCAATAGTGGAGCACTAGCTATGATCTAATGCAGATTTGCTATCTAAAATCACATATCACACGCGTAACGAAATGATAAGTGAATAGATGGAGGTTGTATACCCCAAAACAAGAATATGGTTACATAAATAGGTATGTTTGGCATGAAGTTTTTAAAAACTTCTACCTTTAAGCTTTTAAGAAAAAGTTTCTACTCAATAAAAAGTCTTGTTTGGTTGAAGGAGCTTACAACTTTTAGGTTAGGAGCTTGAAGTTTTTGGTTAAACGCTCCTACTAGTAGCGTTTAGAAGGAGCTATATGTTTTTAGGGAAAAATAAGTATTTTAACCTCTAAAGATAATGAACTTTTTAATGCACCAACTTTTTAATGTCCATTTGGTCATTTTTACATTTTATTAAAAGCTACAGCTAATCTATCAAACACCTAAATATATTTAAAAACCTACAACTACCAGCTACAACTACAGCTACCAGCCTCTAGCTTTCAGCCACCAGCTTATAGCCACCAGCCATCAATTACCTTTACCAAACATACCCAAAGTCAAAATTTGGATAAGGGGTACTGGATGTTTGATTTTAATTTATTTGACCAATTTAATCAAAATTTGGCATGTCTTGTAAATATTATAGTGTATCCATCATTTACCCATATGACCTAATGGTTTTTGGCAAATGTTTTAATCCAAACATACTCTTAGTATGCCTTTAACTATTTCACAAGCGTATGAAAAATTAAGACGAATCCACTATGTATTCGTCCAACAATGACTATATGTTTCATGTTGGTTGATTAATACTTAGAACATCTCCAATACTCTAATGCCCTATGTCATTTGGTATTTTAATCTTGTTTCACGCCACCTACACCGGCCCCGTGATTGCTAAAAATAGCGTGAAGACCCTCACACCCATAATCTCTGCACTCCGGTATCAACTTTTTGCCCATGATTTAATTGCATGACCCAACGAAATAAACCTCCACGTCGCCCCCCTTTACCACTTTTCCTCTTTTAAGTTATTTTAATTTAATTAATTTAGATATTATTTTATTAAAACTTTGTGAAACCATAACACACAAACGTAAAAAAAGTTAGTAAGAGTTCATGCTTACATGACAGCGACTTGGAATGAAAAAAAATGTGAAACAAAAACACATACCACTCTTACTTTTTAAGTTTTTTAACTTAATTAATTTAAATATTATTTTATCAAAACCTTGTGAAACCATAACGCACGAGCGTGACAAAAGTTGGTAAGAGCTTATACCTACATGGTAGCGACGGGGTGTCAGCCCAGTGGCCAGCCTCACCCATTCCAAACGGGAGGACGCGGGTTCGAGTCCAGCTCGGCCCGAATAATCCTGCTGGGTAGTAACCCGCCAGACAGCTATGGGGCTAAGCTAGCTTGGGGAGGGAGAACCCTCCCGCAGTCAGGGGTACCGTGCATTTACCCTTTCTTTTTACATGGTAGCGACGTGGAGTAAAAAAAATGTGAAACCATAACATATAGCCTAACCTTAGATAACGACGTCGATGTCAGTGGCGGGCTCAGCCCTGTTTTGTGGGTTCATGTGAACCCACTCGGTTTGAAAAACTGAAAAACATTAGTGAGAACTTTATATGATTTAGAAAAAAATAGTAAGAATATATCGAAGCGACCCCACTAAAAGAAGTTTCTGGACTTGATACTGGTCGATGTGGCCTCAAAAAGGGGACAACCCATTGGATATGGTGTCCGCTCCTTGGTTTCCACTTAGACGTTGGATTTCAGAATGAGGGAAGCAATGGATTAGTGAGGTCCCTCGTTTGTAAAAACATACAAAAGATTCATTGAGATGCTCATATCTTCCATCTTTTTTCTTTTTTGTAACGAAAACTTTCATTAATATCTTTGATCTTTAAACATACTTTTAATTTTAATACCATTTAATGAAAATACCAATCTTACACCACATCTATAACTAGGGGCGCACGTTTATATAGGTTCCGGGTTGTCTCAGTCTTACCGATTTTTCATTCATAAAGTTGATTTAACCGAAAATTTACAAACAAAAAACACGTTTTATAGTGTAAAATTGGACTTTTTAAGAATCTGACCACTACTGATTTGGACTTTAAGATTCTGACCCAAACCGAGTTTTTGTTAAGCTGTGTCATAGTCTATGTGTTTTGGGAAAAATAATTTCCTTAACATGTTATTTTTACTCTTACACCTCATAAAATTTTTGTGCTAAAATTCTTGCATTTTTTGAACTAATTTCCATTTTTGTAATTGCATCAATTATTTGTGAGTAAAAAACGCTGGGCAGAAACACATGCACATGCAGATCTAGGGTCGTTTAGATGGACATTGATGAGTGACCATGTTCTTGATTTGAAAATTAATGGCATTCAAAGATTGCTCTTCATTAGATCGTCTCTCCAGTTTGATCGTTCTCTTTCTTTCAGTAAGTTTCTGTTTTCCTCTAAATTTAATCGCAATTTTGTGTCGTCTTTACGTGTTCTTGACTTCTTGCATTATCAAATGAGTAAATTCTATTTGTAGTAATGCCCTATTCAAATGATTGAATAAGTTTTAGCCCTCTTTCTATTTTTATGATTGCAAAGCCCCAAATTTCTGGATTTGGATGGTGTTTCGGTGTAGTATCCATCTGATCATTTTAAATTGTTTACCCCAAAACAATTAGAAAATTAATGTACATAATTAGGTATCTTCAAAAAGCTCGCTCCAAATCGGGTAAGTTTTATAAATGAAGCCGGTAGCTCGTTAGCTCGTTTAAGTATGTGTGTGTATGTTTAAAATTTTCTAAATATAAATGAGCCGACTCAACAAGTCACGAGCTGACTCGAGTTTTTGACGAGCCTAGCCAAAGCTCAACTTTCATCTTGTTAAGATAAACGAGCCGATCCCGAGCTCACCTTGGCTCATTTACAACCCTATACTAAATCCAGATGAATGTATGCAGATGGATGTATGCTTATCTTACTATCATCATGTTTTGGATATACAGATATTATTGAAGATTAGATAGTCTTATCGGTTCAGTTATCCTCGTTCGAGATACTTTCTCATGGCAGATCATCATTCTGATAAAGGTGTGAGTACAGATAATGTTTCTGTTAAAAGTGTGGAATTGGAATCAGCTGGTGTGGCAAATCAACATTCTGATGTTGCAGATAAAGGAGACAGAATAGCTGAAGTTGCCCTTGAAAGTTTGAAACCGAAAGGTGGTGCAGAGAAACAGTCAGATAAAGATGAAACTATAGCTGAAGTTGCTCGTGTTGCGGATGAACATTCAGATAAAGGTGACAGAATAGCTGAAGTTGCAATTGAAAGTCTGAAATCAGAAGGTGTTGCAGATAAACGTCCGGATGAAGGCGAAAGTATAGCTGAAGTTGCTCTAGATGCTTTGAAATCAAAAGGTGTTGCAGATAAACATTCAGATGAAGGGGCTTCTGGATCAACGGTGGAGATTAATATCAAGACGCTAGATTCACAGTTACACAACTTTATTGTCGATAAAAATGTATCTCTTCCATTCCCTTTTTATATACGCACACATGCCACTCTTCTTCGGTCCCTCCTTATCCTCTTTTTTTTCTTTTGTAAATAAAAAAACAGATGTTAGTTTCGACATTCAAGGAGACTATAGCTAGTGAAGTCAGCCTTCCAGTTGATCAGCAGCGACTGATTTTTAGAGGCAAGGTGTTGAAAGATGAAGACCGTCTTTCAGAATACCGTATCCTATAATCATGTTACATAGTATTAGGTTGTCAAGAGTAGAATGTGTGTGTGTATATATATATATATTTCCCATGTAGTTTGTACTATGGTTTCAGCCTTGACGGTTTATAGATGTTGAAAATGGACATACACTGCATCTAGTGAATAGACAACCATCTGAATTTCAACTCTCATCTGGCTCCCCCAATGTGGAGACAGCTGCAAGGAGCAGCAATGCAGGTGAATTTTGGTGATACCCTTATTCTATATATACACGCACACATGTAATGACGTATGCACAAGAAAGTTAAATTATGATTTTGGTCCCAGGACAAGATGATAATGTGACCGGTACACGTCCTCGCGTCGGGCATGTTTCACATAGTGTAGTTCTTGGGACATTCGGCGTAGGAGAGCAAGATGAAGGCGGCAGTCCAGATGTAAATCAGGTTCTATATTCTGCATAATTGTTTTCTATAAAGTGATTTAGTGTGCTTTGTGGTGATTATATTTTAAAACCGTTTTTTTTTTTTGCATTCAAGGTGATTGGGGCAGTTCTTAATTTCTTTGGGCAGGGCCTCATCGCTGGTACCGGCACAACGCAACCACACATGCAGGTGACTTTTGTTTTTTCTTTCATGATGATTTGTGCACATATAATTCAGATTACTATTTGATATATTTTGATTGTCTACTTGTTTACAGTTCAGTATGCCCATGCAAGTTGCTCTAGGAAATGAGACGGGAAATCAGTCGCAGCCTAGAAGTCCTAGTCAATCAATGCCTCAAGGGTATCAAATCCCAGTGGGATCAGTGCCAGCTGTACCTACACTTGCAACGGTAATAAACATGTTGTAAACTTCCTTATTTCATGCTAAAGTTTCTTTAGTATTTTCTACATGGTCTTACATGGTATTCTTGCCATGTTTACTCACCTGTAGCCAATTCCTGAGTCCTTACACACGCTTTCTGAGTTCATGAACCACATGGACCGAGCATTATCTCAAAATGGAAGTAAGAGTTATTATTTTTTGTTTAACATAACATTTAGACATATTTTTTTTGCAATGTTTGTATGACCTTTACGTTTGGATCTCTTTGTGGGTCATCGACCTTCAGATAGTACGGGAGGCTTCCTGTCTGTAGAACTACCCTCCAATGCTCGTGGCTTTCCGTCACTAGCAGCTTTGGCAGTTGTCATGCGACAAGCACAACGTATTCTTAGTGGGCCCGCTGTTGATTCTTTATCTGTACTTACCTTTCTCTATACCCTGGTGTTCATAAGTATTTACCATATTCCGGATGATAATTAAACGAAAATTTAACTACGTAATTTTCTAGCATACCGCAAGAAGGCTAGAGGAACAGGAGGGTTCAAGTGACGTCACGGTGAGAACCCAGATTCAAACGGAAGCAATGCAGTCGGGGCTTGCTATGCAGCATTTAGGTGCTCTTTTGCTAGAGCTAGGTCGTACGATGCTGACGTTGCGTATCGGACAGTCACCCGTATGTCATTACTTTTTTCTATATGCAACGCTATAATCTTATAGAAGTTATCATTTACAAGTGATTATGGTAAACATTTCAGGCTGAATCTTCTGTAAACGCTGGGCCTGCTGTTTACATATCTCCTTCCGGTCCTAATCCTATTATGGTTCAGCCATTCCCTCTGCAAACTAGTTCTCTCTTCGGTGGGTCCACTGGTCCTGTTGGAATAGGAGCCGTTCCACGACACCTTAACATACATATCCATCCTGGTCAGTAACTGAAACCGAATTACTACATATGTTGTTATCATGGTGTTTCCTTATGTTATTCGTATGAATAGGTCCAAGGGCAACTAATGTCGAATCAAACCTAGGAGCACACGCTAACATAAACGGTAAGTTTTTTTCTACTTATTTATTTTCATAAAAAGTTTACTATTTATGTGTTACAAGAAGCTTTTGATTACTATGATAATAGCTGGAGCCAGCTCACAAGCCAGAGGTGTGGGTGATCACATGAGAAGTGGAAATCAGAGTTTTGTGGGTATGTCTATGTTTAATATGTTAAGTTTTAAAATTTTAATTTATTTTGTTTTGTGATCTTGTGTTAACATTTGCTATTCTTTCCATCTAGGCCAAGCAGATGCTGGTCTTTCAGAGGTTCGGACAGTACGCTTTATGTTTGTTTCTTGATGTGGCAGTTTTGGCGTATGGTCGATTTGGGCTAAATATTTATCTCAACCTGGTTAATTAAAAACAATAGCTAAAAAGAAAAGTATATTTTTATATTTAAAGTTTAGATTATTATTGTAATAGTTTAGTTTTTAAAATCATACCTAACCCATTATTTACTTAGAAATTTATAATACAAGGGTAAGTGTATTTGGGCCGACCAGAGCTGAACAAACAGTTACAACCATACTTATTAATAGCGAATAGCGGCCGATAGCGATGAAATAGTAGGCATTATTTTATGTTTAGCGACACACTAGGAAAAAAATTTAGAAATATTTTATATGTATATTAAATCCAAATAAGCTGTTTTTTACATTGTTTTATATGTATGCTTAAGAAAAAACCTAGAACCCTGCTATATACCTATAAAATCCCGTTATTTATACTAAAGCAGAAAAAAAACTAAAAAACCTAAAATCCAGCTATTTGCCCTCTATGGAGGTGCCAAAATCAAATAGCGACACATGAGTGCTACGCTACGCTATTTGCTATAGCGCTCGCTGTGAGCGCTATTAATAACTATGGTTACAGCCAGAACCCATTTTGACCCGGTACCCAACCCACCATCCTGCCAAAATCCTTCATTCTACTAGTTTCTCTTTTGTTTTCTTAGATTTATTAAAGCCATATTTACCAGAATGCCACTTACATAGTATCTAACAGGATGCAGGAGGCACAAGAATGAAATCTTTAAGTGAAACGGAAGATGGTTCGTCATCATTCAGTAGAAGGAACATTCCCCTTGGACTTGGCCCCGGAGGTTTACAACCTAAAGTGTGCCCATGTTCCAAGATTTTATTTTTAAATACCATGATCAGTTTCTCCGTTGCTATATTATTTCCGCAGTTTTAACACAATTAGTATATGCTGAAACTGTCTATAAATATGATGCTAGAGACGAAATCGGCCGACAAGATTAGAGGCGAGTAGTAGTGGCGTTTCTACTTCATCAGCTGGAGGCCAACTGGATCCTGCGACAACCATGAATCAACTTATGCAAAATCCTGCCTCAAACAATCTTTTAGCCGGTGTTTCGAATCAAAGTGGGGCTGGATCTCCAGATTTATTTAGAAATTTAATGAGTCAAGTTGCTCAAAACCCTGAAATGATGAACACAGTCAATCAGTTTGCTCAACATATGGATGGTAATCAAGATTTAACAAGCATGTTGGCGGGCATGGGTGTGTCCGGTGGTAGTGGCAGCGGCAACCTTGATATGTCGAGTTTGGTTCAACAGATGATGCCGTTTGTTCCTCAAGCTCTCAATAGTGGTAGTGGAAGTGGGAGTTCAAGTTCAAATAAGCTTCAATCTGTACCATCTAGAAAAGGCACGCTTCATCGACGTTCCAGTAGTGTGAAGAGTTTGAACACTTATGAAAGATCGAGTGAATTTCAGGTTTGTTCTAACACAGTCAAGTTTGAACACTAATGAAAGTGAACACTATTAATTAATGGTTTGTGTAAATGTTATTGGACTGATACTTAATGTGACGTGAAATGGTTCGTATATGTAGATGAACCTTGAAAACGCGGCCCAGAAAATAGTGGAGCATTACCCTCCTCTAGAAATATTCTCGTCAATAGTACAAACTGCTGCTGCTTTACGCAACGATGTTTATGATACAAATGCTATCAATGCATTATGTATGGAAGAGGAGCTTGCTCAGGTTAGCATCTTCAGGTCCCATATTTACTTTTAGCTCCTGCAGAATATAAGAATATTTAGTTTGATTCAGTTGTAATTGGATTTGCAGGAATTTATGGATATGTTGAAGCGTGACATTTCTCGACGGCTTCAGTAGATGGTGATCATAGCAACTCTTTCTTTTTCCCTCCATTTTTTCTGTGATTTTGGTTGTTTTTGGCGGGTGAGGTCGAGGATCCTTGTAAGGAGTAACCTGTGGTGATATCAGTTAAAGAATTTTTGGCTTCTTGATAAATTTTGTTGGTGCATTTGTCAATCTTATTGTTTTGTGTTAGGTTATATAACAAGTCTATGTGTAAAACATGTTTTACTAAAGTTGAAACGGGTGAGACTGGTATACGTTTATCTAAAATGTATTAGTGCGTAAAAGCTCTTAAATCGTTTTACTCGGTTAATTGAATTAGAAATATAGTAATTAACATGTTCTTTAGTTATAAACAATTATGAAAATAAACAAAAATGTGTTTGCAGAATGACACAACCAATTATAATTTATTTCAACCTGTGCATAAATAACTCCGAAACAATGAATGTGATCAATCAAAATGGTCGACACATGGATGGTAATCAAGATCTAGGTAACATGTTTGCTGCTATGAATGGTAGCCTTGATATGTGTACAAGTGTATTATGATCCGATAGACGATGTCACTCTTTTCTCAAGCTTTAAAGCATCCGGATTCAAGTTCAAACCACACATTTAACATGACAACATGGTCGTTGTTATAGTGCCGGTGCAAGGACCAGTCGTCTACCAATTCGTTGCTAGGTTTGTAAAGTAATAAGCCGAAAGTTTTCTCATATATAGTTGAAGTGTTGCTCTTTGCGAAAGATAGACGTATGAGGCATTACAAAGAAAGTTGGAAAACATGGACATTATAAATACCAATTTTAAACATTAAATGCCTTGATAGAACAATATGTTGTGGGTGTGACACCCGACTATTTTGAGTCTGTATCGTACTAGTGTGACACATGTTATGAATAAATAAAGGTAATATTTTATTGAATTAGGTGTTAATATACGGTATTTGATGTGTTGGTAAATCCAAACTTTGTTAAAAATTATGTTGGTAACAATAAGATAAACGTTAATCGTGTAACGAACAAAATACGAAATGAACGTCGGTGACCGCCCGGTTAATGTTAAAATTCTAAAAATATTCTGTTATGATTAAAATGCTATTTTTAATCATATTCGTGAGGAAAAATTAATTAAAACACTTAGAAACTCTATTTTGCGAGTTTAAACGCGTACTGCGCAATACAGCGTGTATACTGTAAAATACAGACAACGCAGCCAGTCTAGGTAAAACAAATATTGTTCAGCAATATTATGGTGAGTTTATTGATATAGGATGATAAAAATAATTTTAAACGCCATCAAACGCAATTAAAATGCGAGATAAAATGCCCGGTAGTCAGTTAAATACATGTATTTAACTAGAAATATTATATATATGTGTGTATGTATATATGGAGTGTGTGGGGGTGTAGGTGGCGGCTAGGATGCCCACCTTTTCCTTCCATTTGCTAAGTACTACACAATGATTACTACCTTCTAAACACTCCATACATGCATTTTCAAGATCATAAATTCCTTTCATCTCCTCCACTCTCTCTCTCTCTCTCTCTCTCAACCGTATACACACATACACACATCCATATTCAAATTTCAAACTTCATCTTGAAGATTAAAGCCATTCCAAGCAAGTTCCAAATTAGTTTGAAGATCCAATGTGTTTCCAAGGTGATTTCAAGGAAGAACAAGCTCCATATCATCAAACTTTTTCAAAAACCCACCAAAAATCTTGAAGGTATAAACTTACTTTTATAACTATATTCTTGATTTTTGGTGATAATAATGATAGTGGAATGTTTCTCTTAATCTTGGAATTATTCACAAACTTGAAACTAATAACAAATGGGTTTTTAATCAAAATAAAAATGAAAGTATATGTGTGTGTATACATAGTCGTAGGTGTGTCTATATAAATATTAGAGTTGAGTTTTGATTATGAATGATTCTTGATTGATGAGGTTCTTGAAAGATTGTTGCATGTATGATCAAAATGGGTTTTTACAAAAGTTCATATGATTGAAGATGAACATGTAAAACTAGGTTTCTGGAAGTATATGTGCACATGTGTGTGTCGTGTGTGTGTATATATATATGCATGCATGTGGGTTTTGTTTATTAGTTCATAAAAGCATGAGAATGTTACATGCATTAGTGCTATGAATGATTTGATGATGATTAGGTGAAAATGATATTCGGATAATATGAAATGTATGTAAGATGCATTAAGTCTTGGATGAAGATGATATGATAAACATGGATTAGATGCTTGTACATAAGCATGCATGATGGTTACATGATCATAAGTTGTTAAAATTGTTATGATATGATAAAGATGTTTAAATATCAGAATATACACATGTTTAAATGATGTTATATGATGTATTATGATGACACAAAATTATGTCATAAGTGCGATAGCTTTGCATGTTGTACATGTAGCTTAAAAAGTAGTAAAATGGGCGAAATCACATGATTTATATGACTTACATGAAAATCTGCACTAACATGAGTATAAGTACCATTTTATTCAGTATATAACATGTGTTATGTTAAAATATCAAGTCGTGACAATTTGGGATATTTATAGTAAAGTTCAGTACAAGACTATGCGTTAAAAATGATAAAAATCGGATTATAAAGTGATTTTTACAAAAATGTTTTAGATCATAATATAAACTGATCTTTTTATATAAATATAAGTATTTTAACTTATATTAAGTATCCTTGGTGTTTGGCTAGTCATACGTGACTTCCGACGCCCGAAAACGCTAAGATACTCATATTTCAATGTAAACAAAAATGGGTTGTTCGAGAGTGAATTTTGTGTGATATTATATGATATGTGAATATGAGTATGTGTAATGTGTTATGTTAAGTGTTGACATGATAGTAGGATTTAAGACTATGCATGTACACTTGTTCGGTTGAAACGGTAATTCCGTTGAAAGTCACGTTAAGTATGTAACTTATTTGTCAAGCATGAAAATAATACACAGGTTAACTTGATGAGTTATTTCATGTATAAATGCTTTAAAAATGATAAAATGTATACGTTGACGAAATACGTGTATTACGATATATGATAATGTGTTCACGTTTATGTATATATTACGAAGCGCAAATGGTAGATATATTGCTTATTAACGGGTGTGATAACGGATATAACATAATGATGGTCACCAATAAAATCGTTCAAGTCGCAAAAATCTTAATATATATATATATATGTATGTATGAACGCATATATATAAATACGCCAACATAATAAAAAATAAGACTTTTTGAGAAAATCTCAAAGTTATGTGAAAACTTCTAAGTATTGGAGAAACTTAGGTATTTTGTGAAATATTGGTTATTAAATCGTTCCTACTTAAATTAGGACGTGTAAACAAAATTGTGGGATCGCGCTAATATAAATACGCACCCAAAGATGAGTGTCACTAACCCTCTTTTTACTGTTTTATATACGTTTGGGGGGAAAACGCCTTAAAAGGAAAATTATACGTTTGTGTATAAAATATGCCTTTAAATAAATTATTAATATATTTTCGTGGAAAATATATGATTTTGATGAATATAAATATACGTTTCGGCCTATAAATACCAAACGAGATCCCACTCCCAAATCGCGCAATTCTTTCTCCTCTTATCACTAGTTCTTCTCTGCTCAAAGCAATTTTCGCTATTTCATCAAATCGCAGTCGCCGGACTTAACTCGTCGGAAAAAAAACAGCCCACTGCCGATGTAACATCCGTCAAAAACCGGGTTATCCAAACCCGCTTCGTTTATTAACCGAACATCTAGTTAAAATTTTGTTGCATGTTTAGAGCTCAAACTAATTTTAAACAATACATAATTAATAAACATTTTAGAATTTAAAAACTATAATTATTAAAATGTAAAAATTAGTGCAAAAAAAAATAATAACAAGCTGCCGGGTTTCGAACCCGGGTCAGCTAGTTCACCAAACAAACACTTTACCGCTCCGCCACTTGACTTCCTTGTTATTATAACGAAACAAATAAATCTTATGATGAAATCCGAATTCAAACCGGACTTCCAGCGCGGCTGAACTCGCAATCACCGGAAAATCCGGCGATCCGCGAGTTTAGCCATTTTCCTTTTGACTATAACGTTATAACCGACGTCTACATCGGTTATAACCGGCGTCTGACCCCCAATCCAAGTCGTAACCGCCGGAGAAACCTTGACCACGGATCAAGACCCAATTCAGACTAAATTCATCCTGTTCTACCCTATAAATACCCCCCACAACCTTCCAGGAATCCTTTCGCTCAAGACCGCACACTTTTTCGTAGTTGAAGTGCTCAGAAACTCGTCGCCGGAGATTTCCAATTTCGCCGGAATAGGTCACCGGAAAACCTAACCCATTTCATTTCTTTGCCTTACTCTAAAATAGGACTTCTAGAGCTCAGACAGAAAGCACCGCACTCACCTCAAACTTCCTGTAGATCCTCTGTAGCAAGTTACACGTCGCCGGAAAAGTTTCAGTCACCGGAAATTCGTCGGAAATCACACCTGTTCGATACAGCATCCTTAAAACCTTTCTGTTTAAATTAATTTCGTTAATCAGTATACTCAATCAACTAATTCAACAAGAATTATTGATTAAACAGTTGAGTTGGTTCTCTGGTTTCATAAACTGAAGAAGATGAAGTTTGTAATGTGTTTAAAGGAAATTGAAAACAGAAATTATACCGGGTTAGACACACAGTCCAGTGGTGGACTATGTGCATATTTAAATCATAGTCCCGGGTTCGACTCTGTCCTTGTTCCGATTCGTCACAATATTCAAACCTTTTTATAAAACCCAAATTCAGAACTTGACAGTAAGTGTATAAGAGAAATAAAAATCATAATATAAACGGGTTAGTCACCCAGCCTAGTTGGTAGGGCTGGGTGCGTTGCAAGACCAAGGTCTCGAGTTCGAAACGCATACTGCACACCGGTTCGAAGTTAAAACCCTTCTTAAATAAATTAATTTCTGAATTAATCTAATTAATATATAAATATAATTAAAATCAGATTTATTTCGGGTTAGACACGTAGCTCAGTTGGTAGAGCTGCGTGCACGCGTAAGGGAGGTCACGAGTTCGAACCTCACTCAGCGCAAACAAACACAAAGTCCGAACCGGTCAACGGTCAAAGTCAACGGTCAACATTTTTTTATTTTATTTATTTATTTAATCAGAAAATTATTTAAAAATACTTAAAAATAATATTTTTAAAGTTAGAAAATGTCCTTCAACTCACAAAAATAAATCTAGAAATCCTATTAAGGTTATGAATTAAAATTATTAATATCAAATAAATACCATTTATTTACCGAACCATTATGTTACTATTTAGGTTAGTTTCTCTCGTGGTTAAATCCAAATTCGTGCGCATTCATCATCAATCCAAGAAAACGCAACCACTGTGAGTGAATTCTTACAAATTCCCCTTTTTATTCATGTTTTGGGGTGTATCATGTGTCGCTTAAATAAATTCGCTTATTCAAACTCGTGCTATACCATTATATGATCTAAACTTAGAATGTAAATATTGTTTGTTGTGATGTATTACATATTGTCAAGTTGTATGCAAATTATTTATTAGGCCCATCAGTTCCTCGTGGGAGACGAGTTGAACAACGCGTGCCTCAAAAACATTCATTAGGCCCATCAGTTCGTTGAACAACGCGTGCCTCAAAACTCATTCATTAGGCCCATCAGTTCCTCGTGGGAGACGAGTTGAACAACGCGTGCCTCAAAACAATCATTTGTTGTATGTGTGTGCAATATTTAATATTATGTGTTTTGTGAATAAATTTACATCTACATTTACTCATATGTGGTTATGCACTTTATTCTATAATCAATACAATAAACACGTTTAAGTGTTTTCATAGGATTCACTCGTCAACTTTTTGTTGACCCAAACCATTTTTACACATGATACAGGTGGACAGGATGAAGCAAGGAACACATAGGAAATTGCCTTAGAAGAAAAATAATGAAGTCTAGAAAGATGTATAGAACATGTTGTACTTGTATGATTTGATTGTATGATCTCCTTTAAATTGTAATAATAAATATGAAACATTATAATAAATGTCATGAGCTTTGATGAAAACCCAATCATGCCCCGATCACCTTTTTCCGCTGCGGGGGGGTGTGACAGCCTACCGGTAACACCCCTTTACTTTCTAATTCGGTTTGTATGCTATTTCGATATCTTTTAGTATGATGATCAAGTAATCGAATTATGAAATCAAGGAACCGGGTTCTGTGTTAATTCAAAATGAAGAAGACAAAGTGAGTGAAGTGTTTTATGTAATTACTTTCTAATTTTCAAATGGGTTAGACACACAGTCCAGTGGTGGACTGTGTGCAAACGCACTCACGTGTCGCTGGTTCGACTCCGAACCTTCTCCCGGCCTGATCACTTTGCAACCTTTTTAAAATCCATCAATTCTGTATAAACCTAATTAGTGTATAAATATAATAAATCACAAGTATAACTGGGTTAAACACCCAGCCCAGTTGGTCAGGCTGGGTGCCATTGACGGCCGAGATCATGGGTTCGAAACCTTTGAGGCGCGCCGGTCTGATCCAGTTTATTCTTTTTTGATTATAAATGAATTTGAATAGGCCTAACTTATGTATAAATATAATAAGAATTCAGATTCTTTCGGGTTAGACACGTAGCTCAGTTGGAAGAGCTGCGTGCACGCCACCGAGAGGTCACGAGTTCGAGCCTCACCACATGCATACGAAACCCACTGTTCGACCGGTCTGACAACCCCTTGTCAGACTGACAAGTTTTTATTTTTTATTTTTTTATTTATTTTTTTATTTTTTTTATTTTTTATTTATTTCCTATTTTATTTCATTCTTATTTTATGGATTGTATTAATCATTAATCTAAAAATCAATAAAAAAATTTTGCTTAAAAATATATAATTTCAAAGGGTTAAAATACCGTAAAAATAACTTAAATATCTAAAACAAATTTTTAACCAAAAAGTTAGTTATTTATTTATTGAGTTATCGCATTATTATTATAGGTGAGTACGTCCTCGTCAATTAAATTCACAACTCGTGCGCTCTCATTTCCGCTCAAGAATACGCACCCAAGGTGAGTGAATCCCTACAAATTCCCCGTTTTAATCACGTTTTTGGGTGTATTATGTGTCGTACCATTTCTTTATTTTATTTAACACTTGTGCTAATATCATTTCGTGATCAAATGTGTATTACTTGTAATGTGGTTTATATGTGGATACATTTGTCATTTCAATGCACTCATTTCATTAGGCCCATCAGTTCCTCGTGGGATACGGGTTGAGCATCAGGTGCCTCATTAGATCGGCTCCGTTTGATTGAGCCTTGATCTCAGATACATCATCATTCATGTCATATATTCATTCAATGTGGTTTGTGATTTGTTACATACATACAATTGCTCACATGTGATTATGCACAATCTTATTTAAACAACGATAAAATTGATTTACTTAAATGTTTTATCAAGGTTCACTCGCCAACTTTTGTTGACCCAAAATTTTCTCTGTTTTACGCATGATACATGTGATCAAGTTGAGGAAAGAAACACCTAGGATGGCCTAGAAGAATAAACAAGTTATTTCGTTAGAACAAGCATTTAGATTATTATATGTGTTTGTATGAAATTTTGTTGGATATTTAAATTTTAATTTGAATTTAATAAATATGAAACTTCTTAGTAAATATCATGAGCTTTGGTGATAGCCCAATCATGCCCCGACTTCTATTCCGCTGCGGGTCGGGGTATGACAGATTGGTATCAGAGCTTGTGACTATAGGGATATATGATAGATTATTAGACCCTTAGAGCCTATACTATAGTTGACTAGATTTAAATTGTTTATGTGTTACATGCAAAATTCATGATGTTTATATGTTTCATGTTTATATTCACACACAACATTATGTAAGCACTCTCACAAGTACATGTTAATATGCAATGCTCATCATAGATCATACCCTCATATCATATCATATCCATGAAAGCACACACCTCACGATTTCACAATTTCCGTTATTTCTTTTCAAAGATTTTTGCAATGTTTTCATATTTTTCAAATCACATCAAAGTGAGTTTTCACGACGGGCATGTAGTAACTGGAAGGGTACGAGTATCGGCAGTCGGAACGTCCTGTCTAGACTTGGCATTCGTATAAATCCAAAATAAAGGACCAGTTTGCCTACCTGGGGACTAACGATGAGAGTACGAAGGACCTATTAGGCCAAAGCATGCCATACCAAACGTCGTGTGAACTAACCCCACTTTGAGTTGTCATCGTGTCCACACCTGGACACCCTCCGACTTTACATCTCGCAATCATGTTTTACGATTTTCATTCGGGTGATGCGAGTGTTAACCAGCCGACACCAATGTGAACCCTACCAAGCCCAATAGTCATGGGGGCTCACATGACTATACAGGCAATGGTATGGGGGACATTTGGAGGCCCAAACATGAGCAAACCCAAGACATCCTATGGATGTAGTTAAATTATTTTCAATTATGTTGTTTTCATTCTTTTTACGACACATGACACCTAGGAAATTCTTGAACTCACAATCTCCCTACATATATTCCTGTAGATGTCTGCTAGGCAATTACGTGGAGGTAGAAGGTCAGGAAAGTCAAACGAACGCTTGGCAACGCAAATTGCTAAACAAATGGACGCAGTGCTTCCTGACATCGTGCTACAAGTTCAGCAAGCTCTCACCGCTAATCCCATTAACCCTCCCAACCAAGAAGACCAAAGCGTCGCCAACCCTCCTCCCAAAAACCCTAAATGCACCTACAAACACTTCAAGTCTTGCGATCCCCCAAAATATGAAGGGACTGAAGGTGTCACCGCTCTCCTCCACTGGTTTGAGGAGATGGAAAACACCTTTCTCAATTGCGACTGTCCTAAGGACCGTAAGGTACGTTACGCGACTGGAAGATTGTTCGGGGTAGCCCTTACCTGGTGGAACACGGAAAAAGGTAAGCGAGGTGTAGATGATGCCATGGCCTTATCATGGGAAGAATTAAGAGAGGTCATGACAAGACGTTTTTGCCCTAGAAGCGAGATCAAGAAGCTTGAAGATGAATTCTATGCTCTAAAGCAAAAAGAAGGGGATCACACCTCCTACAACAAGAGGTTTCTTGAGTTGAACCAAATGGTTCCCAATCTGTTCACCCCATTATACCGCTTAATTGAACACTACATTCGAGGCCTCCCCTCGAAAATCCAAGATTCGGTTTTAAGCACTTCGCCTGCAACACTCGAAGCCGCAATGGAGTTAGCCACGGAACTCACTGAAAATCGCATTCGAAATGGCAATTTTAAAGATGAGAAGAATAAAACACCCATTGAGACCCCAATTCTAAACCACTCAGGTTCATCCTCGAAGTTTGCTGGTAAGAGGAAGCGAAATGGCAAGAACTTTGCTGTCACCCAAACCAACCCTCCCATCACTGCTGCTCGAATCACCCAAGTTGCCCCTCCAGCCAAACCATTCAAAAGGCCATACACTGGCCCACACCCAAAGTGTAACCGTTGCCAATACCATCACCCTCTTGAAAACCCTTGCCAACATTGCACAAGTTATGGCCGTGTGGGTCACACTATCCAAACCTGCCGTACCCTTCAGCGATCGAACCGCAGTCAACCTCCAACCCAAACCCAAAGTCAAATGGTGGGCCAAGCCCAACAACCGTTACTTCTACCACCCGCACAACTCGCAGCCCAACCTTACTACCAACCCAACTACCCCATGATGCAATCCATATGAGCCTGTTTCAATTATGGGGACCCAAACCACTTTAGGAATACTTGCCCATGCCTGGTGAACATCATCCATGCCCAAGCTCAAGCAAACCCGGTAAACCAAGCTAACCAAGCTCCCCCACCTGCTAGAGGAAGAGCTTTCAATATCAACGCCAACCAAGCCAGGGCTGACAACAATGTGGTCAACAGTACGTTTCTCGTAAATGGTAGTTATGCATCCATATTATTCGATACTGGTGCGGATAAGAGCTCTGTGTCTTTAGAATTCGAATCTATTCTCGACCAACCTCGTGATAATCTCGTTGAATCTCTGACGGTGGAAGTTGCTGACGGAAAACCCATTTCATTAAACTCTATTATACGCGATTGTACTCTCACCCTAAATGATCACGATTTTTCAATTGATCTCATTCCTATGAAATTGGGAAGTTTCGATGTTATCATCGGTATGGACTGACTCAGCCAGCATCACGCTGAAGTGGTGTGCCATGAAAAGTTCATTCGTATTCCTCTCGCCGACGGTCAGACACTACGTATCTTTGGGGAAACTCCTTCGAAAGGGCTTAAATTGATGTCCTGCCTTCAAGCCCGAAGTTATCTTCACAAGAATTACGTCGCATTTCTAGCTCACGTCGTCAAGAAGGAAGGCAAGGAGAGGAAGCTCGAAAATATTCCAATTGTGAAAGAATTCCCGCAAGTTTTTCCCGATGACGTTTCAGGACTTCCTCCTGTGCGAGAAGTCGAATTTTGAATCGATCTTGTGCATGGCGCTACACCGGTCGCAAAATCTCCCTATAGGTTAGCCCCATCCGAGATGCAAGAGTTGGCCAGTCAACTGCAAGAGCTGACTGACAAAGGATTCATACGTCCTAGCTCATCGCCTTGGGGTGCGCCCGTTCTTTTTGTGAGGAAGAAAGATGGAACGTTTCGCATGTGCATTGATTATAGAGAACTCAACAAGTTGACGGTTAAGAATCGCTATCCACTGCCTCGTATTGATGACCTTCTAGACCAACTTCAAGGCGCCACCTGTTTTTTCCAAAATTGACATTCGTTCTGGTTATCATCAGCTTAGAGTGCGCGAAGAAGATATTCCAGAAACTGCCTTCCGAACTCGTTATGGTCATTACGAGTTCATGGTTATGCCCTTCAGTTTAACCAACGCCCCCGCTGTCTTCATGGATTTGATGAATAGGGTATGCAAACCCTATCTCGACCGTTTCGTCATAGTCTTCATCGACGACATTCTTATCTACTCCAAGTCAAAATCCGATCATGAGCGACACCTTCGACTCATTCTTACACTCTTAAGGACTGAAAAGCTTTACGCTAAGTTCTCAAAATGCGAATTCTGGTTAGGAGAAGTACAATTCCTTGGTCATGTCGTCAATGACAAAGGGATTCATGTCGATCCTTCGAAAATCAAGGCAGTACAAGAATGGCAAGCGCCACGCACCCCTACTGAAGTTAGGTCATTTCTTGGCTTGGCTGGTTATTATCGACGCTTCATTGCCAAATTTTCTCATATCGTTGTTTCACTCACTGCCTTGACTCACAAGGGAAAACCCTTTGTTTGGGGATCGAAGCAAGAGGAGGCCTTCCAAACTTTAAAGCAAAGGCTTTGTGACGCACCTATCCTTACACTCCCTGAGGGTTGCGATGACTTTGTGGTTTATTGCGACACATCAGGGCAAGGTCTAGGCTGTGTATTGATGCAAAGAGGAAAGGTGATAGCATATGCCTCTAGGCAACTCAAAGTTCATGAGAAAAATTACACCACCCACGACCTGGAACTTGGAGCCGTTGTGTTCGCTCTCAAGATATGGAAACATTATCTTTACGGTACTAAGTGTGAAATATACACTGACCACAAGAGTCTCCAGCATATCTTCAATCAAAAAGAGTTGAATATGAGGCAACAAAGATGGGTCGAACTGCTCAACGATTACGACTGCGAGATTCGGTATCATCCTGGCAAGGCAAACGTGGTGGCTGATGCGCTCAGTCGAAAGGGATATGCGAACTCTATTCGTCTTCTATGTTCGCAAATCATAACCGACATCAAAGATCAAATACGGGCAGCTCAACATATCTCTGTAATGGAAAATGACGTACGCGATGAGCTGTCATGTGGAGCTGAACTCAAAATTGAAACCAAATCCGACGGTATTCTATATTATTTAAACCGCATATGGATTCCCGATCGCGACAACCTTCGTGATTTCCTCATGAATGAGGCACACAAAACACGATACTCTGTACACCCAGGAGCCGATAAGATGTATCAAGACCTATGATACACCTACTGGTGGCTGGCATGAAAAAGGATATCACTGTTTTTGTTTCCAAGTGCCTTACATGTTCCAAAGTGAAAGCTGAACATCAAAGACCTTCAGGACTTCTAGTCCAACCCGAAATACCTGTATGGAAATGGGAAAACATAACCATGGATTTCATTACCGGGTTACCTCGCACCCTTAGTGAGTATGACACCATATGGGTAATCGTTGATCGTCTTACAAAATCAGCTCACTTCATTCCGATTCGCGAGGACTTCAAGAACGAGAAGTTAGCTCGTATCTACATCAACAAGATCGTAAGCCGTCATGGTGCACCCTTAAGCATCATTTCAGACCGTGATGGTCGTTTCACTTCACGAACATGGCGATCCGTACAAACCGCTTTGGGTACACGGTTAGACCTTAGCACCGCCTTTCACCCTCAAACTGATGGTCAATCTGAACGCACCATCCAAACCCTTGAAGACATGCTTCGAGCATGTGTCATAGACTTCAAAGGGAACTGGGACGCTCATCTACCGTTAGTCGAGTTTTCGTACAACAATAGCTATCATTCAAGTATCGGCATGGCTCCTTTCGAAGCTTTATATGGTCGTAAATGCCGATCTCCAGTATGCTGGCACGACATTGGTGAAGCGCAAATCACCGGACCTGAATTGATTCAAGAAACAACCGACAAAATCCTTCAAATTCGAAACAATCTTCTAGCGGCCCAAAGTCGTCAAAAGAGTTATGCTGACAAACGACGAAAGCCCTTGGAGTTTTGTGTTGGTAATCAAGTACTTTTGAAAGTATCACCGTGGAAGGGAGTGGTTCGTTTTGGCCAAAAGGGCAAGCTAGCACCACGCTATGTAGGACCTTTCAAGATACTCGGAAGAGTAGGACCTGTAGCCTACAAGCTTGACCTACCAGAAGAACTCAACAGAATACATCCCACGTTCCACGTATGAAACTTGAAAAAGTGTCTCGCCGACGAAAACCTCCGTATCCCTCTAGAAGACATTCAAGTCGATGAATCAATGTACTTTGTTGAAAGACCAGTGGAAATCATGGATTTCGGTGAGAAGCGTTTAAGGCGAAGTCGTATTCCAATCGACAGGGTACGTTGGGAGTCAAAACGAGGGCCCGAGTTTACTTGGGAACGTGAAGACTCAATGCGTGAAAAATACCCGCATCTTTTTCCGGTTACAACTACTACTTAAATTTCGGGACGAAATTTTCTAAAAGTATGGGATACTGTAACATTCGTGTAAACCGGGTTCCGAAGACCCGCCCCAATTTCATCAATCGAAGTATATTTAATTACGTCGTTCGATTATTTATTTATTTGTTATATAATTAACTAAATATTTATAATATATAGGATAATAAATAAGTTTAAAAATTATCTTAATAGAATAAAGATAAGGAATCAATTAAATATTTAGAATTAAAAACTGTGTTAGCTTAAAATAATTTAAATAAATAAAAGTTAAAAAATGGGTAAAACCGGGGTCGAACCCAGGTTCCCTGATCAATACACACACCACAAACACCACTACGCCACACACACTAGATGTGTAAATCTTAGAAACTTAAAACTTTTATATTGAAACTAGGATGGACCTGCAACCATGATCGCAATCAAAGACGCGCCTTTCCTTTTCTTCCGAATCTCCTAGACAACTGGCAGCATGTATATTCGGCAGACACCAATCTCGTCGGTCAATTACCAATCACCGATTATGGTTTCCAAAACCGAAACCAAACCCACCCCTGTTTCAACCTATAAATACCAAACGAGATCCCACTCCCAAATCGCGCAATTCTTTTTCCTCTTATCACTAGTTCTTCTCTGCTCAAAGCAATTTTCACTATTTCATCAAATCGCAGTCGCCGGACTTAACTCGCCGGAAAAAAACAGCCCACTGCCGACCGGTAACACCCCTTTACTTTCTAATTCGGTTTGTATGCTATTTCGATATCTTCTAGTATGATGATCAAGTAATTGAATTATGAAATCAAGGAACCGGGTTTTGGGTTAATTCAAAATGAATAAGACAAAGTGAGTGAAGTGTTTTATGTAATTAATTTCTAATTTTCAAATGGGTTAGACACACAGTCCAGTGGTGGACTGTGTGCAAACGCACTCACGTGTCGCTGGTTCGACTCCGAACCTTCACCCGGCCTGATCACTTTGCAACCTTTTTAAAATCCATCAATTCTGTATAAACCTAATTAGTGTATAAATATAATTAAATCACAAGTATAACCGGGTTAAACACCCAGCCCAGTTGGTCGGGCTGGGTGCAATTGACGGCCGAGATCATGGGTTCGAAACCTTTGAGGCGCGCCGGTCTGATCCAGTTTATTCCTTTTTGATTTTAAATGAATTTGAGTAGGCCTATCTTGTGTATAAATATAATAAGAATTCAGATTCTTTCGGGTTAGACACGTAGCTCAGTTGGTAGAGCTGCGTGCACGCCACCGAGAGGTCACGAGTTCGAGCCGCACCACACGCATACGAAACCCACTGTTCGACCGGTCTGACAACCCCTTGTCAGACTCACAAGTTTTTAATTTTTATTTTTATTTTTTTATTTTTTATTTATTTCCTATTTTATTTCCTATTTTATTTTATTCTTAATTTATGGATTGTATTAATCATTAATCTAAAAATCAATAAAAAAATTTTGCTAAAAAATATATAATTTCAAAGGGTTAAAATACCGCAAAAATAACTTAAATATCTAAAACAAAGGTTTTTAACCTAAAAATTAGTTATTTATTTATTGAGTTATCGCGTTATTATTATAGTTAGTACGTCCTCGTCAATTAAATCCACAACTCGTGCGCTCTCATTTCCGCTCAAGAATATGCACCCAAGGTGAGTGAATCCCTACAAATTCCCCGTTTTAATCACGTTTTGGGGTGTATTATGTGTCGTACCATTTCTTTATTTTATTAACACTTGTGCTAATATCATTTCGTGATCAAATGTGTAATACTTGTAATGTGGTTTATATGTGGATACATTTTGTCATTTCAGTGCACTCATTTCATTAGGCCCATCAGTTCCTCGTGGGATACGGGTTGAGCATCAGGTGCCTCATTAGATCGGCTCCGTTTGATTGAGCCTTGATCTTAGATACATCATCATTCATGTCATATATTCATTCAATGTGGTTTGTGATTTGTTACATACATACAAATGCTCACATGTGATTATGCACAATCTTATTTAAACAACGATAAAATTGATTTACTTAAATGTTTTATCAAGGTTCAGTCACCAACTTTTGTTGACCCAAAATTTCCTATGTTTTACGCATGATACAGGTGATCAAGTTGAGGAAAGAAACACCTAGGATGGCCTAGAAGAATAAACAAGTTATTTCGTTGGAACAAGCATTTAGATTATTATTTGTTTTTGTATGAAATTTTTTGGATATTTAAATTTTAATTTGAATTTAATAAATATGAAACTTCTTAGTAAATATCATGAGCTTTGGTGATAACCCAATCATGCCCCGACTTCTATTCCGCTGCGGGTCGGGGTGTGACACGTTTCGGGGAGAAACAGGGGTTTTTACGGTGTTTGGGATAAAACGACCGTGTAGATTTAAAAATGCTTAAATCTAAGTTGTGACGAATTTGCTCGATCTCAAGAGAGTAAGTATCGGTATTGGCTTACGCTTCGGTGGGAACTTCGGAAAATTCATACAACACAAAATATTAAATTTATCAAATTTTAGTAGGATATATATATATTGTACATGGGGTAGGCATTATAAGTGGCCCATTGTGGGCATTTGCGCAAATTTTTTCGTTTAATCATTAATACTATATGCGTAGAATTGTTGATAGATCTATCGGGTGACTACCCCGTCGTGGCCAGTAGCTTCGTGTTAAGTCAAGCGACAAATTTATATTATGTTATTGTCTAGTTTTTATTATACCCTTATTGTTAATATATAGCTCATATGTCTTGCAAACTTATGAATCTGAACATTTAATGCTAGCAATTTAATATGTAAACCTTGGGAAGATGTTGTTTATCGAAGATTTTTGGAAAATGCTTGCGATGGCTGACCCTCGGATTTTTGTAAAGGAAATAAAAATTGACTTTCATAAATTACATGGATGTTTTATTCTTAAACATATAAAGTTTTCCTTGAATCAAATTATTTATAATTTGAATATGTGAACTCACCCTCCTTTGTGTTGACACTTGATTTTAACGTGTTCTTCAGGTACATGAGTTCAGCTTCGGGATTTTGACGTATCTTGTGGTTGATGATGCATGTTGTGTTAAATAATATTTTGGACAGCTTTTAAAACTATTTTGGGACCAAGTTTGTACTAAGATCCATAAGGATCAAAACAACTTAGCTATTTGTGGTTGTGGTTGTGTTTAAACTCTAAACTTTAAATTATATTTTAATTAAGTTGAATGTCCAAAAATAAATTATGCATCGTCCACGAAGATACTTATAGGCACCAATTTTCGTCACCACTACGTTTGTATTTCCGCCGCGACATTTTTAGGGTGTGACAGTGGGGTGGTGCCCTGCCAACTTACCACCATTTTAACCAATATACCACCGCCAAACCATAACACAACCATCATCTTTGGGCATTAACCCCTTAACGTCCTCATCATCCACTTCACCAACCCAGTTAATTTCCAGATCCAATAAAAAAATTGCACATCACCCACTTTTATTTTAATTTAGTTTTTATTTTTTAATAAAAATGGTTAGTTACACAACCACGTGATAGTTAAAGGGTGGATTAGTTAAAGCCTATTGCCTATGTGGCAGTGATATTGATATGCTTAGAATTATACATTTTTTTCCTATCAAATTCCCTATATCTTGAGTTCTTCGTATGTGATTTCTCCGGGTTTATGATACTGATCCGGTTTACATGTGAATTTGTAGGAAATAGTGAAAAACCAGTCAATTTTTCAAAGAAATCGAAGAAATCCGGAATAAGATACGAGACCATAAAGTGGTATACTGAAAAATCAAGAAGAAAGGAGAATTATGCACTTTTGGGAGGTCTTGCGGACCACAAGACCCTATGTCTTACGGTCAATAAGGCGTTTCAATGAATAAAAAGAAATAAAAACCACCCGGGGTGTCTTGCGGACCGCAAGAACCTAAGTCTTATGGTCCGCAAGGACATTGTTTTGCGAAAAATTATAAATCAACCCCTATAGCCGTAGGGTGTAGGATTTGATACAACTCGTAACCCAACCATTCTAGAGCACTTTGTGGACGATTTTAGGAGTTCTTAGAGCATATTAGAGGTCATGGAAGCTTTGGGATCAAGTTTGAGTATCATAGGTTTGATATTACGTTGCTCTTTCGTATAATTCATTTTAGAAACATGTTTTGCTTCGAATTCAGTTATGTTTATGCTTTGTTACAAAAAAAAAATATGAGTAGCTAAACACTTAAACTACTTAGGGTTTGATGATCTAGACAATATGTGATGATGTTTTGACTCGGTTTTGATTGTTTTATGTGATTTACATGATTTTGCTTTGAATCTGATCCTTGATATTGCATGTTTTTCTTGGTTGTGTTGATTTTTGGTTGTTGATTTCATTGGTTCAGGCACATAGAGATATCACCTAGAGCTAGGAGTGTTTAAATCGTTAATTCTAGGGTTTTCAGTTTAGATATTGTCTTAGAAATAATTCAAGTTAATCAAAAAGTTAAAATCAACTAACTAAAACATACATCCTTACCTAGTGATTCGAGAGGAGGATTAGGTTTGCTAGGTTATTAGCTAGCCGTTGTTGGGTAGATTGGGTGAGCTATAGCTCAGATCATTCTATTTCTTCGCGTCTAAGGTTTCCTGGGATTTCAGTTTTGGAGGTTTTATCTGCTTCACAAATTGAGGATTTTCACACCTTAGTTGTCACACATCTAATATTTGTGGGATTTGGTATCGATAGGTCGAGTGGGTCCATCTTAGCACTTTGAATTTCGCCCACTTCCTTGCACGGTTTATCATCTCTAGTGGGAGGTTTATTGGGTAGATTAGTGTATTCAATCTATAACCGTAGTCAGGATATCATTGCATTAGTCTAGGGATTAGACACCTAGGTAGTTCTTTGTCATATATGATCTTAGATCCCATTCTCCAAGTTTGTATGCTTGCTTGTTGTGTCCAGTTTGCTTTGCTGAGTTGTTTGAGTGAAATCACCATTTATTGTTTTTCGTGTTCTTTGTTTAATTAGGTTTTTAGAAAATCATAAAACTCATCATTGAAATTAACTAGGTTTTTTTATAAAGGTTCAATATCGAGGGTTTGCTCATAGTGTCCACGGATTGATATCTAGTCTTGCCATCTACACTACACTACGGCGGGTGCACTTGTCGATTGTGTGTGGTTTAGTTAGCGATTCCATTTTTAAAACTTGTTTGAAACTAATATACACACTTTTCACACATCAGATATGGCAGGATGTTATGCACTTTTTAGTTAAACCATAACATATAGCCTAAGAGCAAGGCCCGACTCAATTGATTTGGAAGTTTGATGAAAAACTTTAATTTTGGTTTTAGGGAAATGCTAGAAGTGGCTAGTATATCAGATAAGATAAAAGAGGCGAGGTTGACATGGTTTGGGCTTGTGAAGAGGAGGCAGACGTCGACGCCAGTTAGAGTAATGGAAACCTTCACTGTATAGGGGAAAAGGGTCTAGAGGGAGACCAAAATTGTTTGGGATGAGTGTATTAGGCAAGATTTGCTAGATTGCACCTTTATGAGGACATGGTCCATTAAAGGAGTTTTTGGCTATGTAGGGTTAAGGTTAAGAACTTTAAGGGAATGTATATATGTCTTAGTTTGTCCTAAAGCATCTACAACAGTGGATTTCTACAAACTGTCACCTTAGCGTCACATCAAATTCCAAACTCACTTAAGTTATCCACATTCATAACCCAACCCAATCTCTAATAAAAAAACTAATTTCTCTTTCTTCCAACTACAAAACCCAACCTATTCCAACCTTTTACACACATATACTGTGTTACTAAATAATATGATTTAGATTTTAATTCATTCTATAAAATTTATTATAAGTAATAAAAATGTTTATTTTCTAAACTATATTATCTTAAATATAAAAATTGATCCAAATAACAAAATTTACATTCATCAAAATACTTAATTAAATAGATAAATCAAGTTATAATCGTAACATTGAATGTTAAATTACTAGTATATAAGATACGAACTATATAATTATTCATCAAGGGAAAATTTGTGCCATGTATGCTCAATCAATTCTTTTTTAGAGCGTTATGAGCTTCTCTGTTGTGAAGTTATGCCCTATTGGTCATATAACTTGTCACACCCTGACCCGCAGCGGATATAGTAGTCGGGGTATGATTAGATTTTCATCAAAGCTCATGACATTTACTATAATAAAATTTCATATTTATTAATTCAAATTTAAAAGAGACTATTCCAACAAACACGTAAAAACATACAAACACGAAATTGTTCTAGACAAGAAATGTTTTATTCTTCTTCTAAAGCAAATCCTAAGTGTTCCTCTCCTCAGCCTGTCCACTTGTATCATGTGTAAAATAAAGATTTGGGTCAACAAAAGTTGGCAAGTGAATCTCATTTAAACATTTGAAAGAAATAGTTATATTGATTATTTTAATAAAAATGTGCATAAACCAAATATGAGCATACGTATATGTAAATCTACCACAAACCACATAACATCAAGCAATGTACACAGGAGCATGATAAATGATGAACTGTGAGATCAAGACTCAATCAAACGGAGCCGATCTAATGAGGCACGCGATACTCAACTCGTATCCAACGAGGAACTGATGGGCCTAATGTGAATGGTTGCACTGAAATGAGAAAATCTAACCACGTATAACAACAACCAAACATTACACAAACGTTAGATAATATAATGGTAGTAGAACAAGTGTTTGAATAAACAATAATATATAAATGACATATGAGACACCCGAAAACATGAATAAAAAGGGGAATTTGTAAGGATTCACTCACAGTGGGTGCATTTTCTTGAATTGATGATGATTGCGCACGATTTAAGATTCAACCGACGAGAGAAACTAACCTAAATAATCACGTAATACTTCGATAAATATATAAATTTTATTTGAAATTAATATTCCTAATTAATACCTTTTATAAGATTTTAGGTCTATTTTTATTGTATTTATGGCCCTTTTAAATCTTGAAAATTCTTATTTTTATGTATTTTTAAAGGATTTTTAAATTAAAAATAAAGAAAATAGGAATTAAAAATATTAGACCTTGTCAGGTCTGACCGATCGGACTATGCTTGGATTCGGCTTCGTGTGAGGTTCGAACTTGTGGCCTCCCGTATACGTGCACGCAGCTCTACCAACTGAGCTACGTGTCTAACCCGAAATAAACTCTATTTTAATTTTATATATATATATATATATATATATATATATATATATATATATATATATATATATATATATATATATACTAACTAGCTTTAACTTTATTTTGTTTTTATTTAAAAAGGATTTAATATGGCCAAAACCGGTTACAACCGCCCGGCTCGAACTCGAGACCTATGGTTCGTGTGCACACAGCCCAACCAGTTGGGCTATGTGTCTAACCCGTATTAACACTTAATTATATTAAATTTATATACATGCTATGAGTTGATCTGAATAAGTTTAAAAGGTGTTGGTTTTATTTCAGAAAATCGGAGACATGTGCGACTCGAACCCGGAACATGTGCTTTGTTATTGCACACACTCCACCACTGGACTGTGTGTCTAACCCGATTAAACCACCAAATTTAATTATACTTAAACACTAAAGAAAACTTCATCTTCTTCATAAACCATACCCAGAAACCGAATCCAATTGTTCACCCGGTTATACAGTTTTTAATTAACAGTTTTAAGACAAACAAACACTAATCAAAAGATATCAAAGAGGTTAAGAAGATTATACCAATTTGGAGAAGTGTTTCGGTTTTCCGGTTGGAAATTCCGGTGATGGACAGAGGATTCCGGCAATGACAATCGAAACAGAGAGGTTCTTCGCGATGATTGAGAAAGTGTGCGAGTGCAATTGAGATGAATTGGTTGGTATTTATAGAATAAACAGTCAAACACAGATTTCGGCTTCAAAATCAAGATTTAAGATCAATGATTCTTTCAATTTCAAATCATTTGATTTCGAATCTTCGGTTAAACTGATATTGGAAGTCGGTTACACTTGCTAATCATAAGAGAACACGTTAATTGAGCTTGATTGCTCGGATTGGGTTTTCAGCGGTTACTGGTTCTGCCAAAGTTCAAATTGCAGGTTTGAGGTTTGTGTGTGTATAAAATTTAATTGTTTTAGGTTTAAAACAAATGGTGTGTGTAGCTCAGTGGTGTAAGCTGTGTGTGTGTTTGATGGGGACCCGGGTTCGAACCCGGTTACCCTTTTCCTTTATCTTCTTATTTTTAAACTTTTATTTATTAGTATTATTTTTACTTTTTTATTTATTTAATATATTAACTATATACTTTATTTATTAACCATAAAAATTAACTAACATAAATTGTAAGACGAATAAATGCGTTATGAAACATTTAATAAAATACTTGAATTTTTAAACGGAGCAGGTTTTGGAAACCCGTTTTACAACGAATGTTACATAACTAATAGGTCTGTAATTCGTTCAGAAGATTGCCCATCATCTTCAATAGAGCTTCTTTGTTGTCGTTTTGTAGCCGTGTCATTTAGAAATTTAGATGGATCATAATATTAAGAGAAAATTACAAAAATCGCCTTTTATGTTGACAGCAGATTGCAAACTATGTCATTTGTCTTCAAAAAGGACAAAAAAACGTACCCGATATTTGCAAACTCTTGCACTTTATGTCCTTTAGCCATAAC
The DNA here is from genome assembly GCA_947069175.1 of Scalesia atractyloides. Taxonomy (NCBI): domain Eukaryota; kingdom Viridiplantae; phylum Streptophyta; class Magnoliopsida; order Asterales; family Asteraceae; genus Scalesia; species Scalesia atractyloides. The sequence continues at coordinate 72,397,206 of CAMTDV010000001.1, forward strand.
TCAATTAGTATTAATGGTTAAATTTGACTAAATGAACCCACACGAGGGTATTTTAGTCATTTTACCCTATCTATACTATATGATAATGCATAAGGGATGGGTATTTTAAGATGCCCAAAAAATAAGAACTTTTTCCCTCTTTATTTATAAAAACACCTCTAAAATGAGGGTAATTTAGTCTTTTAAACACTAATTATATTTTAGTCCCTCGTATTATTACATTTAAATCCCTTTATTTTAACAAAATTATGGCTAATTAGTTACACTTATCCTCTTTCATAACAAACTTATAATTACTTTACGTATTCTTGTCATATCTTTATAAACTATAATGTTTTAAAAAAAAAATCTAAAGGTACCATAATTACATACTCATTTTTGTCGACGTTTCGATAGTTGTCTTGGTCAGTATTGTTGTGCGGATTAAAATGTACAAGTAAATGATACATTAATGTACAAGTGATTAAAGCGATGTGTCTTTCGTAACAAACTTATAATTACTTTACGTATTCTTGTCATATCTTATAAACTATAATGTTTTAAAAAAAATCTAAAGGTACCATAATTACATACTCATTTTTGTCGACGTTTCGATAGTTATCTTGGTCAGTATTGTTGTGCGGATTAAAATGTACAAGTAAATGATACACTAATATACAAGTGATTAAAGCAATGTGTCGTATCATATTTAAAATGCTCAAGATGTTTTTTGTTGATTTTAGCAGGTTATTTGCATTACGTTTTTTTAGTTGAAGATCTACATGTGGATGCAAAAGATATTGTTACAAGTGAAATAACTGTAAATTAAATTAAATTAAGCGTAACAAAGGTAGTTTTATATTTCGCTATGGTCGGTGGATGAAATATCTAATTAAATCTACGTTCAATAAAGCTTCTTCATTTTCCAGACCTTTTAATAAACATATCGTAAAACCTTTTTATCACGCTATAATAAATATCTAATTCAAAAAAACTTATATAAAAGCTATTCTATCCATCTTAAAATTCTAATTAAAAAAACTTTATATAATACCATATTCAACAAAATGGAAATTTAGTTTTCATAAAAAAATATTATAAAAACGTTTTTAGAAGCATTTTTGTTTTTTTATAACCTTTTTTTTATAAAAAACGTTTTTTTGAAGTTTGGTAAATAAGTTTTGCACCAACAAACTTTTAGGAAAAAACTCTATAATCTAAACATAATACATATTCAAAAACTGAATACTAGATTGTGTTGCATAGGGATTATAAGTTTAAAAAATACTCTTATAGATAATGCTAGTTAGTTGAAAAACACTACATATTATTTAATTTGTTGATTTATAGGTTCTATATAATATAATTCATTAGTTTTTCCACTTCAAGAAATTTCTTGTTCTTTAGAATTCTTGGTTTATTAGCACTTCAAATTTCTGTTGTGTATAACTTTGATTTTTCTTCTATGCTCACACTTAACATTCATCTTATTTATTATCCAGTGGTTTGAAGCTACAATATTCATCCTTTCAGATCTTTACACTGGTATGTATGTTTCTAAAACATGATATATTGTTTATTTTGTTTTATATTATATATAACTGTGAACGTCGTTTTTTATCCTACATTATATATAACGGTAACATGATAAAAATATGTAACTAAAATATTTAACATTTTTTTCCAGTTACCCAAACTGCTCTAGCTACTGTCAGTTATAGATGAGAACATAGAAGAAACTCATATTTCAAAGAATGTAACAATCAAACAGGAAGTAAAAATAAGAAATTTCGAAGGACGCTGATCTTGATGATGACAAATGGTGGTGTGACAATATAGATGATATCCTTGAGATGTTTAAGTCATATGATTAATGAATTGATTTCATCATGATACAAAGTACTTGACACTTGAGCTTTTAGTTTTCAACTTTTATATTTAAGACTTATAATTCCTTATTCGTGTGCTACTTTATATAACTTTTATTTATGTTTAAGACTTTTTTTTCTTATTCATGTGTTATTTTATTGTATCAGTGGTTTGGTTTTTTGAAGTACTTGATAATTTAAATTCTAATTTAATAATTAATAAACATGTGTAATACTTATGACATATATCCACCACAATAATACTACCATAAATATTATACGAATAAGAAAACTATCGCAATGCAAAGTGTCGCCCTCGCTGCATCATGCGGACACCCTACTAGCATACTTAAATAAATAAACATAAATAAAACTCGCCCACCCACCTACCATTTCTCTCTCTAAAAATACACACACACACACACTCTCTCTCTTTCTCTCACTTTCTCTACAAACTATTTGTTTGTCTGTCTGTCTGTCTGTCTCTCTACAAATATGGTGCGGTACCTCCATCACATCACCACCATCGCTGCACCCCCAGTACCATCGCGCCATCAATGCCATCACTACCATCATTCCACTGGTCATCATTATGGCAGCCTATCACAACTCCTTCTCCAGCCATATTTTCTGAAAATTATCTTTCAAAACCCTAATTAAACTGTTTTTAGCTGAAAATATTTGGTTGCAACACCCAACAACCTATATGATGAAATTGGGTTTTGAATGACGATCTTGGAATAGGAAAGTGAACCCCAAAAAGATAAAGAATAATTTGCGTAATGAGGTTAACAAGAAATTGCACATTCAACCCTTATTTTTTGGGAGATCTTATTGAAAATCTGAAATAAGGTTTGGTGTGACGGTCGGAAATTGCATGGTGGTGGCTGGGTTGGACGATTGGTGGTGGTTGTAGTGGTAGTTGAGTGGTGGTGGAGAAAGAGTTTGTATATATATATATAGAGAGAGAGAGTATGTGTGTGTATGTTTAGAGAGAAAAATGGTAGGTGGTGTGGGTGGGTTTTATTTATTTAAGTATATAGAGTAAAATGACCAAAACACCCTCATGTGAGGTTCACTTGGTCAGGTTTAACCATGAAAATTAACTGAGTTATGGCTAAAGGACATAATGTGCAAGTGTTTCCAAACATTGAGTATGTGTTTTGTACTTATTGAAGATAAAGGACATAGTTTGCAATTTTGTGTCAACATAAAGGACGATTTTTGTAATTTACTCTAATATTAAATGTACATGTCTCGTTCATCTGCAAAGATCAAATATACATGCAATCATAATTTTCCCTATCCTTGTCCCACACAAGATATGGGTGTCGAAGAAATGCAACCCAAGCTTGTATAACTCCATATGCTCGTTCAACATCTTTTCTAACGGTCTCTTGATGTTGAGCAAATAATTTATGTTTCTGAAGTTGTGAAGAAGTTATGAACTTAACAAAGGCATCCCATGAAGGATATTTTCCATCAATGAGATAATATGTCTTATTATATTCCCAACCTTTCACGACGTAACTCACATTTGGTGCTCGACCTGACAATACATCATCAAAAACAGGAGATCATTGGAGGATATTAATGTTATTGCACATAGCTAGTGTTCCGAAGAATGTGTGTCATATCTATAAGTCATATGATGCTACGACTTCTAAAATAATTGTTGGTTTACAGCTTGCATCCACATATTGCCCAGCCCAAGCGGTGGGACAGTTTTTCCATTCCCAGGGCATATAGTCAATGTTGCCTACCATTTATGGGAATCCACGTTCTATTCTAACATGAAGTAGTCTTGCTAAATCATCATCATTTGGCCTTGTAAGGTACTTTTGACTAAAGCATGTAACTACAAACTTTATAAGAGAGTCCCTTGTTACAGTTTTACTCATTCTCAAATACTCATCACGCGCATCGGCTAATGGAAATATCTCAACGTTATACTCTATCTATACAAGAAAATGATAAATATTCACACCAGATAATGTTAATATTTCTCATCTAAATAAAATCTAAGCACCCAAATGAAAAGTTGACAAATGGAAAACTGAAGATAATGTTAAATTAAATGGATAATGTTAAATTAACTTATCTAAATAAGATCTAAATAACCAATAAAAAGTTGGAAAGTGGAAAATTGAAGATATGTTAAAAGGAGCAGATAATATTAGATTATTATTATACCTTACACAGACAAGAAATACATAACATGATAATCAAATATATTACAAATGCATTAACAACAATCTAAAGATTAAACACTTAATAGATAATCTTTCACACACATGAAATATGGAGCTAGATTCATTTTTCATAAAACTTCGACATTAGAAAGTTTTTCATGTCTTCTTCATGAGGCGACAAATGCTCGTTTCGTAACAGTGTGTTAAGATGCAGAAGTTGAATTTTCTTCATGTCTCTTTCTTCCTTTGACGTTGTTTTCTTGCTCTAGATGTTGTTTTCTTGCTCCATGTCGAGTTTTCTTTTAAAGAGTTCATTCTTAGTGTATCTAATAAGCGTAAACCCATAGAGTTGTTCATCAACTCCATCAGAAACCTTACTTTTCACTTTTTAGCCGCATCTCTATGTATTGGACGTTGAATTGTTGAACCACCACTATTTGGCGTTTCTGGGTTGGAATAGTCCCCTTCTTTAGTAGTCCTTGATCTTTTTGTACTATCACCACTTTCTTCATCCTCCACTTTACACTAAGGACAAGAACGTGTTGTGTCACGATATATTTGTAACTCCTACTTCGGTTGTTTACATATAACTTCATTAAAAACAACACAATCAACAAACTTACTTTTAACTTCATGCTCCTGAATTTTAATTTGATGAGCTTCATATCCTCAACATCTTTTTGGCTCATTCTGCTTTTTATGCAGTGATATGCTTCCTCATAAGCACCACACTTTCTATAAGCCGTAATATATGACCTTTCATTTGTTCTACATTCCTCTTGCCAAGCTTTTCTAGATTTTCTACTTGAGCTTCGTCATACAACTTCTTTACTTGTGCCTACAATGCTGTAGATTTCCGGTTTTTGCCACATATATTATTTTTACTAGCAATACACCATGATGACATTAAAGCGACATCTTCAACAACATTCATTTAACAACATTCATTTAGTACTTTGGGATGTTTCTAAGTATTTTGTGAGGTTTGAAAGTTTTAGTGACATGAACATGATCCGGGTTTGAATAAAACAGAGTGTTTTCATTGCATTGATTGTTCGGAATCCAAGATTCAAATAAAAGTTTGGAAACGAAAAATCATGGTATAAAATACGAAATGAGTTAGGGATGGGGAATTAGGAGTGGATATGAAAGTATGTCACTTTTATACAATATACATAACAACTCTCATTAGCTTTGATATTTTTAAATCCCTTTTTGAATTAGATGATGTTAAGTTATTTATTTTATATTTTGTGATGTTTTATAAAATTTCAAATATACATTTGTGACGTGCTTATTTTTATCTGTGTTTCAATAAAAGCTTTTTTCAAAATCGAACGGGTCAAGTATAAATGATATTGTTGTTCTTTACTGTGACAAATCAAAGCAATACCGTCCGAACAACTTAGATAGTAATATAGAGTATATTTTATATATTTTAAGCTATAGCGAGTGTCGGGGATGTATCAGTACCGTAACAAACCGATGTTTAGCAACATCGAGCCCTACCGATTTCAACCGAACAACATCAATACTAGTATCAGTACTATCGAAATCGTTATTGATATTCGTTTTTATGGTTTTGTTCAAATATAAAACGCATGTCGATATCATTTTGGTCATGTCATAACTTTACTTTTTGGGGTTTCTCTCGATTGAAATACGGAGTACCAATAGCGTAAATACTGACTAAATACCCGCCAGAACGTGCGGCGAGAAATTTTACAAGTTAATTATTAATTATTATATTGAGTTTATGAAATTATAAATTGGAGGGATTAAAAGTTGCAACTTGAAAAAATATTTTTAATCCAAACAAATTTAAAATTCAAGCTTTTAACTTTTCATTATTACAAATCCAGCCCTTTTTGTCTTTCCCAAAGTTCAAACTTTACCATCCCCATCACCACCACTAATAACCAAGAAACACCCATAACAGAGAAACGGATAGACCTCTCACACACACTCTCTGATCTTCAAACACTATCGGTTACAACTGATGAGTGTGTTACCCTTTTCTTGAAACATGGAGTCTCTCACTCTAACCACCACCACCACTACCACAAACACTTCAAAATTCAGATTCTCTATCCCATGTTATAAAAATCCCAAAATTTATAAGAATCTTCCTTTTAACCACAAAAGACACAGGAAATTTGCATCCTTTGCTGCTAAAGATGATGCTAGTTTTGACAGTTATGACCAAATGGAGATTAAGTTTGGTAGGTTGATTGGTGAAGACCCTAAACTTACCCTTGCAAAGGTTTGTTTTTTGCTTTGTGGTTGTTTTGTGTTGAAAAGATGAATAGATAACATGGTGAAAAGATGAAGTCTTTTTGACAATTGTGGAATTCTTGAAAGCAATTATGAGATTCTTGAAGATGATTTGATATGGGTGTGGTTCAAAGTTTAAATTTTTAGGATGAATTTGAAGTTTAAGTGCTTGGTTTGTTAATATTTTAGCTGAGTTATGATATATGAACAGATACTTGTTAAAAAGATGAAGACTTTTTGACAATTGTGTGATTCTTGAATGGAGTTATGAGATTCTTGAAGGTGAATTTGATATAGGTGTTGTTTTAAATTTTTAGGATGATTTTGGGGTTTAAGTGATTGGTTTGTTGAGATTTTAGTTTCATTATGAAATATGAACAGATACTTGTTAGAAAGATGAAGTCTTTTGACCGTTGTGTGATTCTTGAAAGCAATTATGAGATTCTTGAAGGTGAATTTGATATGGGTGTGATTAAGTTAAAATTTTTAGGATGATATCGAAGTTTAAGTGCTTGGTTTGTTAATATTCTAGTTGAGTTATGATATATGAACAGATACTTGTTAAAAAGATGAAGTTTTTTTTTGACAATTGTGTGATTCTTGAAAGGGGTTATGAGATTCTTGAAGGTGAATTTGATATGGGTGTTCAAAGTTAATTTAGGATGATTTTGAAGTTTAAGTGATTGGTTTGTTAATATTTTGGTTGAATTGTGAAATATGAACAGATACTTGTTAAAAAGATGAAGTCTTTTGACAGTTGTGTGATTCTTGAAAGCAATTATGAGATTCTTGAAGGTGAAATCGATATGGGTGTTGTTCAAAGTTCACATTTTTAGGATGATTTTGAAGTTTAAGTGATTGGTTTGTTGACATTTTTGTTGAATTTTGAAAGCATAAGTAATATTGTAAGGTCAGTTTGAATTGGGTGTTGTTGGAATTGTGATATTGGTATGGCTGATTCTGATATAAGATAAAAAGATAACATCTTGAGTTATTAGTTTTTTGTTACTATCTTTTTGTTGAATCCTAAAATGAAGAAGTGGAATCTTAAGGTCAATTTGATTTAGGTATTGTTTGGCATGATACTTAAGATTAAGGATAGTGCACCAAGAGTATATCGAAAACTTGCACGAAAAGTGCATGTGTGTCATGCTAATTTGATCTAGGAATTAAACCACATTTTCGTCCATTTCTTCATTTTTTATGTTGAGGAAAACGGACCCTTTGAATGATACATGCTATGATCTAAGCGATATAATTTGTAAACCGATATACCAAATGATAAAAAGGAGTTATTGTTGTTTCAACCTTAAAACCATCATATACGTCTTTCTGTTACAAACAAACCCTTCTTACAAAACTGAGAAAAAATATAACTTTACACTCCAACAGCAACCAATAATGATATCTTCTTTCGGGTCCATTTCTGGTGCATTTTTGCAAGAATGATGGATAATTCAAAAGGTCAATAACTTGTAAAACGTAAACAAACTGTATTTAACATTACTAGATAGACATTTGATGTTTTAACCATATGTTGAAATATTAACTGTGACTTGCATATTTTAATGCTTTGTGCAGATACTCGGCAGAAAGACATTTCCCGAAATGTCTTCTTTAGAAATCGAGAAGTTATACAACAAGAAGGGTCTTAAAGCTTTTAATGACATAGAGGAGCTCCCATTTGATGTATCCGATGTTAGGAAAAAACCAAAGGATTCACTTGACGGACTAAATTTGACCCGGCCCATACCCAAGAACGGGGTCAAATTCGAAAAAAATGAATCATCCGTTGGGCTAAATTTGACCCGACCCGTACCCAAAAAAGGAGTCAAATTTGAAACAAATGATAAACCAGTAGTAGCTGAAGTAAAAAGACCAAGTCGACCCTTGGCAAAGGCTCCCAGTAATCCCGTGCCAAGTGTAGTCCCAAATGTCGAATTACGGAAACCGACTACTTTTGACGATGATGATGGTTTGACCACAATGATACCTAGACCGAATTTCGCGTATAAAGTTAATAAAGAAGAGGAAGAAGACAGGCTTACGGATATGACAATGGTGAGGAAGCCTGCACCGTATGTGCAAAAGGAAGAAACAGAAGTTGTGGATGATGAGAGTGAAAGTCAGAGTCAAAGTCAAAGCGAAATTCAAACAGATGCTTCACTCCTGCAAAAGCCTGAGATCGCACCATCTTTGCAAAAAGAAGAAACAGAAGTTGTGGATAATGAAAGTAAAAGTCAAAGTGAAATCCAAACAGATGCTTCACTCCTGCAAAAGCCCGAGATCGCCCCATCTTTGCAAAAAGATGAAACAGAAGTTGTGGATAATGATAGTCAAAGTCAAAGTGAAAGCCAAACAGATGTTTCGCTCCTACAAAAGCCTGGGATCGAGGTGAACCAAGATTTTAGAGATCAGAATGAATCAAGCGCTGAGATTGATGAAGTGAAGAACAGTTCAAGAAGTGTCGATTTAGCTTTCGAGACAGAAAAGGAGGATAATAATACAACTGGTAATGCAATCATATCAAGACGTGTGTCAAACGGGTTGAAAGCAACCCAAAGAGTATTTTTTTTAATGCATACAATCTCCTAAATCGTTTTTATTCAATGATTTAGACTATTAGTGTCTTAATATGTTATTTTGCAATCATAACTAACACACTACTTTTTCATAATGAGATGTAAAATACGAACAAAAGTTTTCGACTTGGTTTGACATGTGCTAAATTTTTTGACCCGTTACCCAACGTGTCTGACCTCCCCTCCCCCCCCCCCCCTCCCCCAATCTTGCCACCTTTGGTATATATAATATATATATTTTTTCGCAGTGAATATTGTCCGAAACAAATCACATGACAATTTAGAACTCTATTTTATATTCATGCACATGCTATTAATTCGTCACACCTATGTTCTTTCTTAAGGATCTCAGCCTTCTGAGCAAACCGAAACAGGGATGGCCGAGACAGGTGCGGTTCCCGATATAGCAGCCGCCTTGAGAGGGCCACCTAAAAGGTACTTTTAACTATTCCACATGATTTTTCATTGTTTTGTAGCAATAAGTTGTGATATAAACGCGCATAGATCACATTATACTAAGTTATCTTATCGTTAATGTGTTATAAACTTATAATAGATTAGATCAACCCGTCAAAGATGCATCAAAGATCGAGAAACCGGTTTCAAGCCCAACGAATCCTGTACCAACGAGTCCAGTGCCTGACAGTGAAACGTTACCTACAACACCACTTTTAAAGGTAAATGACTGATATTCTTCCATGGTCAAATGACAATGTTACCCTCTGTTCTCTGTTAGTTGCTATGTACTTATAGTGGTTGAAAATCAAATAGCGGTCAAGGACCGATATTTGAGATATAGGTTATTGTAGTAGGATATTGGTAATTTTATATCATGCAGAATTCATATATATACATATATAAAAGAATTAATTACATGGTTAGTACCCAGGGTTTACTTATTTTACCATTTCGATACCTATTTTATAGAAATAACACGGTTGGTATCAACTTTTACAAATGTTTCACCATTATTACACGTGGTTGTAGAATTTATTACATGGTTAGTACCTATTATGTACTTATGGTGAAATGATTTTGTAAAGTTGATACCAATTGTGTAATGTTCAATAAATAGGTATGAAAATCGCAAAATAGGCAAACCACATGCACTAACCATGTAATTAATTCTATATAAACGTAAAACATGTATAATATTAGTAGTAATATCAAAAGTCAAAACTCAAAAGTGTCAACATTTGAAACATATCGTAAGCCATGAAATCTTCCTCTTAGTCCACATCAACCAAGGCAAAAATAACGATCAATATCAGTCAATAGCGCTGATAATAGCGGTTCCGCTATTTGACACCGCTATGTTGAAAGGCCAGGTAACCGCGATCCCACCGCTATTGACTGCTTAGGTTAGTTGTGACAAATATTTCGTTCTACAGGGCCGTGAAGATGCCGACTGGAAACGAGCTCAAGATTTGATGAAGGCAGAAGGAAGGGAAGAAGTGGAACTCATAAACTCTAGCACTCGAGGATTTGTCGTAAGGGGCTGATAAGAAAGTTTACCTTTTTATGTTGGGAATTTACCTATTTACCCTTTTGGTGATTTCATCTTTTTGCGCTTGTTGTATAGGCGTCTTTTGGTTCTTTAATCGGGTTTTTGCCTTACCGAAATCTTGCCACCAAGTGGAAGTATTTAGCATTCGAGTCTTGGTTGAGAAAGAAAGGGTTGGATCCCGCTATGTACAGGCAAAGTCTCGGTGTTATCGGAGGCTATGATGCAACAAGCAAGTCAACTCCTAAGTCAACTGTAGATGTTAAAAAGATCGAGGGTGAAATATCGCCTGATATGAAACTTGAGGACCTTCTTGCAATTTATGACCAAGAAAAACTCAAATACTTATCATCCTTTGTTGGTCAGGTTTGAATTATCTATTGATTCGTTAAATCATATGAACTTTTCAAACATTCAAACATCTGATTATTTGATTATTGATTTATTATTGTATTCTCGTCGCAGAAAGTAAAAGTGAACGTGGTCTTAGCAGATAAAGAGACGAACAAATTAATATTTTCTGGAAAACCGAAAGAGAAGGATGAATCGATTGAGAGAAAGAAAAATCTCATGGTAAGATTCTTTTATATCTCTTGAATTCTCTCTTTAAATGACAATATATTAAGTGATTTAAGCTCGTATTTTCTACTTGTGCAGGCAAAGCTTAATGTTGGAGATGTCGTGAAGTGTTGCATAAAAAAGATTACGTATTATGGTATTTTCGTTGAGGTATTACAGTTTTGTTCTACTACTAATGTATCTCATTTGCACCCCTCATTCTTAATTTTTAGCCAAAAGTAACATCGTTTAGATGAGGGTAAACTTGTCTTTTCACTTGGTTTTGCGACTCAATTTTTTTTATTATGTAATGATGTAGGTTGAAGGAGTACCTGCATTGATTCACCAAACCGAGGTGTCGTGGGATGATACTTTGGACATCATATCTCATTTTAAAATCGGACAGGTACCTTTAGCATTTTAATGTTAAATATCATTTCCATATTGAATTTCTTTACAATAACAATAACAATAACAATAATAATAATAATAATAATAATAATAATAATAACAATAATAATGATAAAATAATAATAATAATAATAATAATAATAATTATTATTATATTTTGTTCATAGGTTGTCGAAGCAAAGGTTCATCAATTAGATTTTTCACTTGAACGTATATTCCTATCGTTAAAGGATATCACGGTAATCTGTCATCTGTATTTCTTGGATCGAACAAATATCTAGAACTTAAGATAATCTTAAAACCTTGATAATCGTCATCTTGTGGCAGCCAGATCCGTTGATCGAGACTTTAGAGGCTGTTGTCGGTGATCAAGCTAACTTGGATGGTAGATTAGAAGCAGCCCAACCTGATGAGGAGGTTTTTTTTCTTTACATCTTTTCGATCTTTCACTCTTCACACACAAAGCACGTTCATATTACAATGGACCATTTTTGATGAATCCTGCATATAAAACTGTACAGTGGGCCGAGGTTGAATCACTTGTGAAAGAACTGCAGCAGTACCAAGGAGTTGACCGGGTAAAGAAAGGCGGGTTTTTCTTGAGCCCAGGTTTGGCCCCGACATTTCAGGTAGTTTTCTCGCAAGAGAAGATCAACTTCCTTATTTTATGTTCTTCGTATTGTGTGTGCACTTAACAATCCTAAAACGTCGGGTTTCAAATTAAAAACGACGTTCTATGAATTACGTGTAGGTTTATATGGCATCCGTGGTTGACAACGAGTATAAATTGCTTGCTCGGGCAGGAAACAAAGTACAAGAGGTATAAATAAATTTCTTGTAACCTTTCTGATATCTTTAGTAGCGATCACATATCACATTTTATCTGTCTCATTGATTAGCAGTGTACTGGTGGGGCCCACAAGTCTTTTAGTGATGGGTTCTCACGGTTATAAATAAATTAAGTTGCTTATGGAACGATAGAATTCTTTAACACTAAAAATACGATAAACGATGTATGTATGTTGTTTTGAGACAGGTGATCGTTGAGACATCGATGGGGAAAGAAGAGATGAAATCGGCAATCCTAACATGTGCCAATAGAGTTGAATAATGGTCTCGCATGTTTCCGTTCGGTTCTTGTATAGTTTGTTTGATCATTCTTCTGGTAAAAGATGGGTTGATGTGTGTGAGACTTTTAACCAAGATCAAGTGTGGTATTCATTATGTGGCTGGGAGAGCTATGAAGAGAGGTTCTTGAGGTGGTCTACACAAGTATAAATTGGGATTACTTCAAGAAAGATGTAATACCCTAAATTTAAAAAAAAAGTGTTTATTGGTGTTAAATAAATGTATTCATTATTCAAGGCAGCTATGATTATTATGTGTATAACCATTAAACAAGAAGTGTTTTTTAGGTATCAAAAGAAATGAATACAAAAAGAAAGATTTTGTGTTTTTAAATATCATTGCTAAACAAGCTATTAATATCTGCTAATAACAAACTAACTAATTGAATGTTAGATGAATTGTTTGCAAAATAGTCCCTTCAATAGTTATAATTGACAATTATCACCCCCAAACTATCTATTATACATATGCTACACCATCTAAAATCTATCTAATTACCCACAATGGGTTTGAACCCTTACCATTTGTTTGAAGGAAATTCACTAGTGTCATTTTGATATTGTATATAACCGTTTCATATAATGTATCTATCTTTTTTTTTGTATCGGGTGATATGCGACAGCACGAATATTATAATTTTGTCATCTATCATGTTACATATTAGTAGTTTATTGGATATATGAATTCACATGTGTACATACACGTGTGAATTAGTGTTCATCTTGACATACATGAGATGATCATGAACATAGATTATTGATTGCCCCCACAATATATTATTTATTAATTTATTTTTGAACATTTTACAATTTTTGCAACTCAACAAACGTTACAAGGCCCTGGATTTGACGATGTCAAGACTCATCTCGTCAACGTCTGTTGCTTGGAGTTCCAGTTGGATCCCTTCTAGCTCTCTCTTGAACGTCTCCTTTGAGCTCGCATATATCATCTTACTTCTCACCCGTGATGAATCCGGACACCTGAATTATAAACATGTGAAGTTTCTTATTAGATCTTGTTTATGTAATGTATGGTCACATGAAGCCGAAAATGATATAGATGTATAGAAACCATAGTAAAAACATTGATAATGTTGTTTATGCGCAATCCAATGTACAAACCTACATTATGAGTTGTTTTATAATTTGTAAGTTCTTTTGTCAATAACATGTTATGTCAGAATACTCTATTGGTGACCAAAACTAGTGTTGTGTGCTTACCATGCAAAAAAGAAAATTTTGCTCTTTTGGCAGTTCTCGACGGTGGTGAAATCTAAGTCATAGACGGCGTAGTGACACTCATTGACGGGCAAGTTTTTCTGAAAATCCGCATAGCTTTCGTTTGGTTGGCCTAACTTCTCGATGACAACTTGTTGTGTCTTGTCTTCGATCTTGAAACCTATGAATCGGTAGTTTCTCTTTGCTTTCAACTCCAAGAACTTTATCTTGCACTCGTTGTTCACAACCATTCCTGATGCCGCGTTCGCCTTCACATTTTCAATAAATATTGTTAATATACTTAATTAGGTCTACTTAGTGTGTTGCATATGAAAGCACATCAAACATCATGTTTGATATAACACTACCCACTTTGATATTGGCAAAAGACTACACATGCAAGGGCAAATCTACATAGTTAGCACCAATTTCATATGATACTAATAATTTTTTTATGTTATGCAATATCTGACATTTTTATTTTTATGTTATATAATATCTGATACCTATTTTTTTTACGTGTTATACACATATCTGACATTCATGTGACATTGATACCGAACATTTTTTAAAAGTGATATCACTAGTATCACTGATACTTATTTTTTATGTGTTATACACATATCTGACATTCGAGCGACATTGATACCAAACATTTTAGAAGATGATACCAGTAATATAACATTTTTATGTGTTATACACATATCTAATTTCGAGTGACATTGATACCGGATATTTTTAAAAGGTGATACCAGTAAAAGAAATGTTGTATGCACATACATGTGAGAGAGTGAAAATTTACCATAATGCCCACCGAAGACTGAAAAGGATGTTGATTTATAGAATATATTTTATTGAAAGGTGAAAAGAAGATATGATGGAGGGGGCAATGAAAAATGAATGAAAGGGGGTTGTTTAAATACCCAATTTGGTTTCTAAAATTTAGATCCTTTTCGTGGGACTAAGCAAAGGTTATGTTTGATTTGGGAAAACAACACCGGTTAATACTCATGACCAATATATATTAGCCGATAAACTTGTTCTTAATGTTTAATTTTTAATTTCACTTTCTAATTGTAGGAGGTGATTATGTATAAGCACTTTATATTCGAAGATAAAATAATAATAGCAAATATTTCATAACTTGAGAATGAGGATGGGTACATCTAATATTTTTTTGTTTGGTTAAATATGAAGTTATTAAAGTTTTGAACGGGTATATATAATTCATAGCCCTAAAATTTATGTGTGGAAATATGTTTAAGAATGAAATTGAGAAACATGATACAACCAAAGATAAATATAAAGACTAACAAGAAAATATCATAGTATTAAATGTAAAGTTCGTTTTTAGAGTTATGTCAAAGAATAAAGATGTACTCTAAATAATTATATTAGGTTTTAACCCCATGTATTATACGGACGCATAAATAATTAAAAAGATATATCTTAAAAAAACTCGTATATTGCATATGTTAAATAAAATAGAGTAAATTGCACAAAACATCCTTTATGTTTCTTCAAACTTGCAGGTTCCAGCCTTAATGTTTAAAAGTTGCTAAAAACAGCCTTTAAGTTTATTTTTGTTGCGGGTTCAATCCTTTATAGCTAACCACGTTATTTTCTTCAGTTAAGTTCCCTCACATGCATAACATGTGAGGGTATATTCGTCATTTTTGTTGATCTTCCACCCACGTCAATTATAAGAAAAAAGAATATTTAAGGTTTAACCTATTTTAAAAAAATTCTAACCGCAGGGACTAATGTGCTATAATACCAAACTTTTAAAAACCAAACACCCTCTTTTCCGGTCTTCTTCTCCGGCGACTTCGCCGGATTCCGGCGAACCCGGAATTAAGATAGGAATCTTGTTAAGCTAGCCCACTAAGCTGTAAAGATTAACACAAATTTTGATCATGCCAATCAAACTCTTCAGGATTATCATCAGTTGGAAGAATCGACGCCTTATTCGCATCAGACGGAAACGACAAACGACTCTTCAACCCTAGATACCTCTCACGGAACTCCGATGCTGTCAAATCAGAGAACTTCGTAACACCGTGTTCAGTAGTCGGATCCAGCAACTGGTGACGCTTAGGACGCCGCAAGTTAGACTTAAACACTATCAAACGGTAATCGTGATGCTCTGTAGTCGCGTACGTTTTACCAAACTTTGTTTAAACTAGGTTAAAACTTAAATATTCTTTTTTTTTATAATTGAAGTGGGTGGAAGATCAACCAAATGATGAATATACCCTCACATGTTATGCATGTGAGGGAACTTAACCGAAGAAAATAACGTGGTTAGCTGTAAAGGATTGAACCCGCAACAAAAATAAACTTAAAGGCTGTTTTTAGCAACTTTTAAACATTAAGGCTGGAACCTGCAAGTCTGAGGAAACATAAAGGATGTTTTATGCAATTTACTCAATAAAATATAATGTCATATGTTAACACATACAGTCGTCAAGATTTATCTTTCAACAATAACCTTTGGTGTACTATTCACTTATTATAACATTTGACTTTTGAACTATACGTTTTCATTAAAATATAGCAAACTTGCGAAGTTACATCAAAATAGAAGGTAGACGGGCAACAAGTTGTATTTTAGTTTCAAACGAGTTTCAATCACCAAACTCCAAAGTATATATATCTACTCATAACACTCGAGATATAACTTTATAATTATATAAAAAACAAAAGTTTATCCTTACCTAAATATTTGTTTAAAATTATTTACAGAAAAATAAATATTTATTCTTATTTAAAGTTGCATAAAATTATTGTTATTATTATTATTATTATTAGTATTATCATTTAATATAAAAGATTAATAGGAAAATAAGATGAGAAACCACTAAAAAGTGACACATGTCCAAAAAAAATTTCATTTATTAGTGGGATATAACTTTATAATTATATAAAAAACAAATATTTATCCTTATCTAAATATGTGTTTAAAATTATTTATAGAAAAACAAATATTAATTCTTATCCAATTTTGTTTAAAGTTATTGTTATTATTTAATATAAAAGATAAATAGAAAAATAATATGAGAAATCATCAGAAAGTCACACGTGTCTAAAAAGATTTTTATTTATTAATATAGAAAAATATTCTTATAAGTAGAGTGAAAGTAATTCATCATCTCAAACTATCAATAGTAAAAAATTACGAACTATCAATAGTCAAAAATTAAGAAGGAACCAAAAGAATCTATAAAATTTCATTAATTGCTAACATAATAACATAAGCAGGAATCCGTTAGGATCAAGCACTCACGAATACATATACGGAAAAGCGAAAACAATAAACGAGACACATAGGGAATTTACATGTTTTAGTCTAAATTGACATACATCCACGGGTGGCAATTAAGTTATTCTTTATTGAGGTGTTAATTATTAAATTAAAGCAGTAAACTACACTTTCCATCCCCGACGTTTTCTTAAACTAATAGTTTCATCCACCCTTAACACCTGTCATCCCTGATGTTTTAAGTATTAACAGTAATCGTTAGTTTCATCGTCAACGAAACTAACGTTTAAGCATTAGGGGAGATTATTGGTAATACTTAAGAAGTCATAGACAAAAGGTGTTTAGGGTGGACGAAACTTGTTAGTGTAAGCAAACTTTAGGGGTGAAAAGTGCAGTTTACTTTATATAGATACAAATTAGGGTTTAACAAACTTACTCACCAATCTGTTGTTAGTTGTATATACTGACTAAACCTTTAGGGCTACGTTAACATTAATGGTCACAAATGCTAAGAGTTATAAAAAAATAACGATGAATAAATATGATAAATTATGCCCAACCAAACACATATTGAGAATGTCATAATATAAATATTGAATATGAAGGCAAATATTTCTTTTGCAAGCAATATTTGAATGGTTACAACCATTGTCGTCAGGGTCGTGATCATCATGCTTGTGAAAACCATCACACCCATGAGGGCGCATGTGAGCTTGATGGAGGTGACTTTTCAACGACGTGCATCGTGACAATAATTTCATGTAACTTTTTTTAATTTTTCAACGCAAAGCGTCACCGTCATGACAACCACATCATGTAACTTTTCTTACTCTTTCAACGCAATACGTCACAGTCATGACTACCACATCAAGTAACTTTTCTTGGAGCATAAGTAAGCCAACATCACCGTCGCATTTCCCCGTATTCTCTTTTGTCATTTTTCTATATGTGGTCGCTTTGCGTATATTTTTTACAATATTGTTGCCTAAGACGCAAGAGAGAAACACATCTAAGTAGAGAAACTGTAGCGAGATAAATTTGTTCGTTGTTTCTGTATCTTCTTGAATAGTTTTCTATATATGTTGCAAGTTTTGAAAAATAAAAAAAGGTTTCCGCCTATAAATGCGTTGGAATATTGTAGAGCCGAAAAATGTCATAGCTTAAGCTATGATGATTGGGTTGGAGGGCTACTCAATTGTGGACTATACTTTAACCCTTTGACGTTGGTTACCCACAACAATTATCTGCATTTTCATTTGATTAAGATAAGTTTTACATGAAGCACCAGTGGTCTAGTGGTAGAATAGTACCCTGCCACGGTACAGACCCGGGTTCGATTCCCGGCTGGTGCACTTTGCGATGAAGAAACAGCGCTTTATGTGATGTTGGGTCATCACAGCCGTTTGATTATTCGAATTATACAGCGCATCTGAGCTTTATTGTTATTTTTTTAAATCTTTTTACAAAATAAATAAAGTAATGGGGTTTCTGAATTTTTTTTCAATTTTCTCTTTTCATTAACGAAGTGTAGATATATATTTATGAATCCAAATAAAAAACAAAATTACTACGTCGTTTACGTATATATATCCATATCATATTAAAGTTAGATTTTCTTTATTTATGGACTTGAACACCTGATGTTTAGAATTAGTGGGATTCCCCGCATTATACAATGTGTATTTGGTCGGTAGTAGTTCAGGATGGTACCGACACTCAGTATATCAACTGAAAAAGAAAACCCAAAGAATAAAGTCGTTAAAAAATTTACAGGTGTGGTTTGGGCAAATAGGTTTGTAGGTTTTGGGTAATTAGGTAGGTAACACTTAATACCATATTTGTCTCATACCCACGGAAATTTTTAAGGACCATGCTATTCACACACTCATCACCTTATTTCCACACCCTGTAAGCTCGACGTTTGGGTGGTTTTTTAATTTTTTTAAATTGATTTTAATTCAAAAACACACCTATACTTGTCAAATTTTGACGTATTTTGTTATTACACGTCATTTTATGAAGTATATGGTTTATACGGCACGTTCCGGATAAGTTCGGTTACGTGTATTGCCGTATTCCATGATTTCATTTGATTATGTTTTGATTTCACTTGTAGTCCAACATACCGTTTTGTATGTATATGTTTGATTTCACTTGTAGTCCAAATGGTGTACGCTCATGAAGTTATGTGTATTAATAACCATTTAAGTACTAAAAGCTTCTGTTGTGAGTTATCTTTTAATTATGTGACTGTTTTTGTGAGTTATAATTTAAGTTAGCAGGGACTGAACATTTTATAATATATATTAAAGTAGGGGTGTAAACAAGCCAAGAGGCTCGAGAGCTATTCGTTATCGACTCGATTAAAAGCTCGAATGAGCCTGAGCTCGAGCCTGAAATACAAAGCTCATTTAGGCTCGCGAGCTAAACGAGCCCAAACAAAATTTAAGGATTTATATTTATAATATAATAATGATGATGATAACATTGGAGAGCCGAGCTTTGTGGGTATGCTTTTAAGTTATCTGTCATTTGCTTTTTGTTACTATGTCTCTAGCGTTGTTACTCGGTTCTGTTACTTCTGTATCAAATGCTCTGTATGGCAATGTAAGCTGAGGGAGTAACAATGGTTGTGGGAGCTGTTGGCTTTGCCTGAAAATGGCACATCTGGATCCTCGCGTGTTTCCTGGGTTGCTGTATGGTATATCGATCAGAGGGGTTCTGTTGCCTAGAGCGTTTAACTGGATCCCTCATTCAGATAGGTTATCAAGATTCCCTGAATTAAGAATCAACTTAGTTCAAAGAATAAAGGCAAGTTATACGAGACAAGCAATGTTGGTGACCCCTATGTACATGGGAGATAAGACCCATGTACATGGGAGATAAGACCCATGTACATAGGGGTTTTGGTCCAAACTGTAAGGCCATACACTTTAAGCGCAAGAGGAGGGCTTCATGTACATGAGGCCCCTTAAACTAAAAAAATATTATTATTATTATTATGGTGTTAACATGTTTTATTGTAATATAACTTTGAGTTTGTCACCAGCCCCACACTTTATGTGGAGGCCTTTTAACTTATTAAAGGCCAAACTATAACAACAATAAAAATATCAGAATGCAAGGTTGATTTCTTGAAGAAACATGGCAGTAATAGTGCCTATTATAAGTATAAATATATAAATTGTTCAAAAGAAAATTTATAAAAGAAAAAAAAAGTGATTTTTTATAGTTGTGGCCTATGGGTACAGTTTAGTTTTAGATTTTATTTCTTTTAGACACTCTACTTGCTCCCCTCAAAATTGCCCTCATGAACTGTCCTGGCAGTTTGTGGGTAGCCAAGCAAAAAGGCCCAACCTATCAACCGTTGTAGTTTTAGATTTTTTTAATTTTTTAGATTTTTTTTTATTCTTTAATTTTTTTAGACTTTTTTGAATTATTAGATTTTTTAGATATTTTCTTATTAACTTTTTTTATATTTTTTTTGAATATTACAATTTTCTTTTACTTTTTTAGATTTCTTAGTATTTTTTAGAGTATTTTTATTATATTCTTTTAATATGGATTGATCCGGATAGTGATCTATCCATTTAAAATCATTTGGATATGGATCGGATCACGATCCACTATGTTGAATCAAGGATCGGATCATGATCCATTTAAGTTGGATCATTAATGGATCAGATCATGATCCAATCCATATCCATCCATTGACAGGCCTATCCACCACCATATATGTTGCGACTCAAAATGTCACCATACTCACATACATACGTACGCATATAGACCTGGCTTCAACTAACAATCCTCCTACCAAAGGTTGAAAGTTCAAATCTCATTACGAACAAATGGCGTAGACTTAGGGGCTGTTTGACAACTTCTAAATGGTTAAGTGTTGAACCAGTAAGAGATTTGAACCATTAAGTGCTGAACCTGTCACACCCCGACACGCAGCGGAATAAAAGTCGGGGCATAATTGGGTTATCACCAAAGCTCATGATATTTACTAAGATGTTTCATATTTATTAAATTCAAATTACAAACTTAAATATCCAAAAACAAAATCCATACAATTACAAAGGAAAATGAAACTATATATTTATTCCAAAGCATTAACTTGTTTATTCTTCTAGGCCATCCTAAGTGTTTCCTGTCTCAGCTGGATCACCTGTATCATGTGTAAAACAGGGGAGATTTTGGGTCAACAAAAGTTGGCGAGTGAACCTTGATAAAAACATTTTAACTAATTTCTTGTTTTATTTATTAAAGAAAATTCGTGCATTAATCACATGTGAGCAACATATATATGTAAACAATCACAAACCACTTTGGATGAGTATATGACATGAATGATGATGTATTTGAGATCAAGGCTCAATCAAACGGAGCCGATCTAATGAGGCTCCTGATGCTCAACCCGTATCCCACGGGGAACTGATGGGCCTAATGAAATGCGTGCACTGAAATGATAAATTCAATCTACATATAATTCACACAACAATCAATTCACATTTGATCACGGATATGATGTATGCACATGTGTTTAAATAAAATAAAGGAATAGTACGACACATGATACACCCCAAAACATGATTAAAACGGGGAATTAGTAGAGATTCACTCACAGTGGGTGCGTTCCTTGATAATGATGAATGCGCACGAATTTATGATTCAACCGACGAGGGAAAACTAACCTAAATAATAACGAAATAATTCGATAAATAAATAATTTTATTTGAGGTTAATATTTTTAATTAGTGCTCTTAATGAGATTTTTAGATTTATTTTTATGAGTTTATTGCAAATTTTTAACCTTAGGAATCTTATTTTTTTTAAGTATTTTTAAATAATTTTAAATTGAATAAGTAAAAAAGAAAACAGATTTTTTTAAAAAAATGTTGACCTTGTCAGGTCTGACCGGGTCTGACCAGTCGGATAGCATGAGATTCAGGCGGCGAGTGAGGTTCGAACCCGTGACCTCCCGTATACGTGCACGCAGCTCTACCAACTGAGCTACGTGTCTAACTCGAAATATTCTCTGTTTTAATTATATATATGTACTAACTAGCTTTAACCTTATTTAGTTTTTATTAAAAAGGTTTTAATTTGGCCGAATCTGATTACAGAACCCGGACTCGAACTCGGGATCTGTGGTTCGAGTGCACACAGCCCAACCAGTTGGGCTGTGTGTCTAATCTGCATAAACACTGGATTACATTCATTTTATATATATATATTGTGAATTGATCTGAATAGGTTTAAAAAGTGTTGGCTTTATTTCAGAAAATCGGAAACGTGTGCGACTCGAACTCGGGACGTGTGCTTTGTAATTGCACACAGTCCACCGCTGGACTGTGTGTCTAACCCGGTTAAATACCCGTTTTTATTTATATTTAAACACTAACTTAACTTCATCGTTTTCACCATTCAAAATCCCGACAATGATTCCGACTGAATAAACTGGTTAATCAGTTTTGATTACTGTTTTGAGCTAATAAATTACAAATCAAGAGATAGCAAGGAGGTTTAGATAATTATACCGGTTTGGAGATCAACTACGGTTTTCTGATCAGTGATTCCGACGATATTCCGGCGAGTGCGAAAGTTTCCGGCAACGTGCTTTGAAAGGAATAAAGTTTCAGGAAGAGAGTGCGGTTCTGAGCGAAAAGTTTACAAGGAATTTGGGTGGGTATTTATAAGGTGGACATGCTTACTCGGTTTCGATTTAGAGGCCAAAATTTCCGGTCAATGATTCCAATTTTCGAAAGAAACGGTTTTGACTCAATTGAGTGTTAAGCAACGGTTATAACTGATGTCGAAATCAGTTTATGCGTTTCAGTCAAGGGAAAGTAGCAACATTTGCGGAGTCTTCGTTCTTGCCGGCGATTTCGGGTTCTGGGTTTTGCTGAGTTACAGGTTTGATTTTCGGTTTTACCATAAGTATTATTTGTTTAAGTATTAAACACAAATATGTGGGTGGCGGAGTGGTGTGATGTGTGTGTGTGTACGCGGTAGACCCGGGTTCGAGACCCGGCTACCCTGTTCTGTTCTTTTATTTAATTTTATTATTATTATTTATTAATTATGGTTTTTAAACTCTAAAATATTTATTAATTATGTATTATTTAAAATAACCGGCACAATAAATACGCAACGAACTTTTAACCGATTATTTGATTATTAAACGAAGCGGGTTTTGAAACCCGTTTTACGACGAATGTTACAGAACCAGTGAGAGGTTTGAACCATTAAGAGCCAGTATAATGCTTAATCATTCAGAGGCAAATGTCTGACCAATTCAGATTAGAGGTATTAACCGTTCAGACTCTTTATAATGCTTAACCATTAAGAGGCAAATGTCTGAACCATTTAGACATGTACTCACGAAACAAATAGTCTAAACCATTAAGTGTTGAACCAGTAAGAGATCTGAACTATTAAGAGTCTCATTAAGATGTAAACAAACAACCCCTTAGATTGCCGCTAAAAAACAAATAAATAACAATCCTTACATATTTAGAAACTCACATAATTATTTTTAAAATCTTTGATCATGGCGATGGTTTATGTTTATGAGTGAAACTGTATAATAGAACATATTTATTCAGATAATATCCAAGGATATACAATGATTATTTGATTTGTAGTTATTTTATGGTTCTTATAAAAAAGCCCTAAATATATAGCTACCGTTAATACAACCTATATTATTTAGTTATGATAGGTTTTTTATGTTTAATTACAAAACACATCTATATTTGTGTTTATGTGACAAGGCCCCGAAAGTTTGGTTACGGGTTTCCGTTTTAGACGTCTACCAGTCAAATTGAAGCTTGAAAATGAGGAGCACGTCGTGACAAGGCCCCAGAAGTTTCAGTCCAAAAACGCATTCTAGTGGTAGTTACGACAACTTTTATGTTTTTCTTTATGTTTTATTCACTTTGTTTTTGGGCTTGTGTTTGGCCTGTGGCCTTTTTATGGCCTGTTTCGAATTTCAGTTCTTATTTATGTTCTTCTCATGTAATTTGGATGGTTATTTATCAGTTTTACAATAAACCATCTTATCATTTCAAATTCTCTGCCCTTTAGGACAAATTTAGGAGTTTGGGGACGATTATCACGGGTATTCACAAAATTAACGTGATTAATTCTTTATTATCATTTTACACGCTACATCAGTGAGTTATTTAAATCTTGGATCTTGTTTGATGGCTTATACCAAATCTATAATTTCTTAAATTTAGAGAAAAAAACACAACATAAACATATCATATATCTACAATCCGTGTAATTGTTTAAAAAATTCACTACATTATATATATATAAGAAAAGTACATTACATTAGTATAATGTATGACATCTCTATACATGATTGTCTTAGAAAAAGTGGGCACGTGCCCTTTGCAGCCACATAGAAGTTCACTTGTCCTGTACTCCAACCCTTAGCTTAACAATTACAAAAAAGGTGTGTGCAGCCTTAAGAGCTGTCACTCACTATACTGCATTTGCATCCAATTGATTTTTCACCCCCACCTTATTCTCCTTATCCTTTACTAAATATTACATGCATTTTATATCTCAAATGTATAAACAAAAATATATTTAGAAGATTTAACATTTTCTCCACAGATCTATTTGATTAAAACAAGTTCTAGTCGTCTATTTTAATTTAATATTTTCTTCACAGATGTCTAAAATGTAAAATTTGACGTTTTATTAACCCTTGTAGCTATTGTTTTTATTATCATTTATTGTTTCGAAAATATGATATGTTACAAACATTTTCAACCTAATGCTCACAAAACGCTAGTTAGTAATTATGAATTATACTTCCTCCCGTAAACCTTTAATCAAACTCCATCCATCTCTCATAAGTATAACTCGTGGAAAACTAAACTGAAACAATACGTTACAAGTTCAAAACTTTCAACGGTACCATATCATACCGATACTGATACTAACCAAAATATTTCATTTAAATATCGGTACCGATCTTATCACCACCCAAGAAGACTAATGGATTCATAACAAAAAAACAAACCACTAATATTATAAATATAACCTACTCACAAAAAGACCAATAACCTTCTAGTAAATTGATAGTCCTATGACCTTCTAAGTTCTAATGTGAGGGACACGGGTTTGAGTCTTGCTCGAAACAAAATTACTCCTGGTTGAGCCAGGAGCAAGGTCAACAACGCCATCTATGTTTATAAGCATAGATAACCTTTTGTCATTGAATTCATCCCGATGTTCGGCTTCTATGGATTGTTAAAAAAATCTACTCACAAAATAAATAATAAATAATAAAAAAGAAACTTTAAATCTCCCTCTTAAAAAAATCCAACCCCCTCTCATGTTTCCTGCATATAAACCCCCCTCCCATCTCACCTGAAACACACGCACACCCAAACACACACTTTCACTTTCTTCTTCAAACCCTCAAAACCCTAACCAAACCATGAGAGAAATCCTCCACATTCAAGGCGGCCAATGCGGCAACCAGATCGGAGCCAAGTTCTGGGAGGTGGTCTGCGCGGAGCACGGCATCGACTCCACCGGCCGTTACACCGGCGACCAGGATCTCCAGCTCGAGCGCGTGAACGTCTACTACAACGAGGCCAGTTGCGGTAGGTTCGTTCCACGCGCCATTCTTATGGACCTTGAGCCTGGTACTATGGACAGTGTCCGATCCGGCCCCTGCGGTCAGATATTTCGGCCCGATAACTTCGTGTTTGGGCAGTCGGGTGCTGGGAATAATTGGGCGAAAGGGCATTATACAGAAGGAGCGGAGTTGATTGATTCGGTTCTTGATGTTGTGAGGAAGGAGGCTGAGAATTGTGATTGTCTTCAAGGTTATGTTTCTGTTTCACTCTGTTTTTTTTTTCAATTGTTATTTAGAATTAATGTTTTTAGAACCGGATAAACGGTGAACCGCCGAACCGTGTTATTGGTTTAGTGGTCGGATCGGATGGTGAACCGTTCCTCTTACTAGTTTATTGGTGGGAGTGGATGTCAAACCGGTCGTCTTACTGTTTAACTGGTTGGATCGGATGGGAACCGGTAGTCTTACTAGTTCACTAGTCGGACCGAATTTAAGAACTGATGACGTATTAAATTATATAAAAGTTAAAATTGTGTGTGTATATATGTATGTATATATATGTTATAGGACAAATATGAAAAATACCTTTTTATGTTTTGGTGTGAATTTGCAATTTTTAATGACATATTATTAAGTCTTAAATAAATAAAATGTGTGTTTCTTTAGTGAATGAATAAAAAATGAGATTTTGAAAAAAAATGAAAAAAAGTTAGGGAATTGAAAATTCGGTCCGACCTCCCGATCCTGTTAGTATAGGTGAATTTGCAATTTTAGTGAAATATTAAGACTTAAATGAATAAAAAATGAGATTTTGAAGGAAAAAGATTAAATAAAAGTTAAATGAAAATGCAGTAAGACCACCTGATCTGGTTCATATAGTTTGTAACCAGCCAGTCCGGTTGTGAAAACATTGTTCAGATCTACAGTTATGAGTTATCGTACCTCGATTCATGGAATTTTAATTTTGTAATAATCTAATATTCAAAATTCTCTAAAACTTTTTAAAATGAAAACATGATTAGCATATTCTGAGGTAGCACACATGTATCCAAACTGTTTAGTAAAATAACCTCAAAAGTTATATGAGTTCCTCACATATGAAGACTTGGTGTGTGGACTATGAACTGAATGTTAGATCTTGTGTTATTTGTATGTGTAACAGGATTTCAGGTATGCCATTCATTGGGTGGTGGCACAGGGTCCGGGATGGGGACTTTGCTAATATCTAAAGTAAGGGAGGAGTATCCGGACCGGATGATGCTCACCTTCTCGGTTTTCCCATCACCCAAGGTGTCCGACACAGTGGTCGAGCCTTACAATGCGACCTTATCAGTGCATCAACTGGTTGAGAACGCAGACGAATGCATGGTTCTCGACAATGAGGCTCTCTATGATATCTGTTTTCGTACACTCAAGCTCACCACTCCCAGCTGTAAGTTCATCTTCTTCACATAGTCCCAAAAATTTAACATTTTAAAGAATTGCTTATACAAATCTGTGTAGTCAAAGACGCACAACACGCTCACCTAGGCGCACATGCACAAATTCGGCCAAATTCTGCGGAGAATAACACATGCTTAAACTGGTCTGGAATATCTAAAAATCATAGTTGCTGCCTAGCCTCTGATTAGTCGTTGGTTAACGCTAGACCCAGGTTCACTGAGTAATTTTCATCTAATCGGCCAATTAATTGCTAGGCAGTCAATAGTGGTCAAATCAGCTAAAAATCGTTGGTCGTCTAGTGATTCCGGTCAAATTCTGGCAAAAAATTATAAATTCCGGCCAAAATCTGTAAATTTTGGTAATTAATCCTATCTACTTCAAAATATGGGTCGAAGAAGGTGTTAAAACATGTCTACATAGAAAAATTACATATAAAAATGTGTCACATAAAACTGAAAATTACATATAAAATCTCAATCCGATTAATCCCACAGGCCGATAGCGCCTAGCGATTCTTACAACACTGTTAAAAATGGCCTGGAACGTCCAAAATGCCTAAAAATGGCATGTTTAACACACCATGCTTATAAACACCCTCGCTTTTTAAGCACCTGAAGCCTTTGACTACCTAGATAGAAATCACATGTTTCTTGATGTTTCAAAACAATTAGGCATCTAACTAAAGCTCATTTTCTCGCTGATTTTTTTAGTTGCGACACATAGAACTATTATTACAATCTTTATTTTACTATAAAAGTTTGGTGTAAGTTAAGAATGCAGCTGATCAGATTTCTAGTTGTGTTGTAATGAGTCAAATCATAGTGTTGTAGTCTCCAAGTCATGTGGGTCCATGTCATGTGATTCCCAACCTAAGCAAAGATTTTTATTAATTTTTTAGTGGGCATAAAAACAGTTGTCAATTTCAGCCTTTCACGTGGTTGGTTTCTTGATATTACACACACACACAAAAAAAAGAAAAACTTTTTCAACTAAAAGTTATAAAATTAATTAGATCCTTTATTCTTATAGGAAGATTTGGATCTGTTTGTCAGGCATTTGTGTTGCTTGCATTTTCAGTGAAGGGATAATTTGTTACAGATCTGTCTCTTCAGTGAGAATTTAAGCATCACTTTTATGAGGGGCCATGTGTTATTAATAAAAATAAGTAATATATTAAATACAACTATCACTTGTTTTCCAGACAGTAGATGGGTCAGATAATTAGTTTATAAGATTCATGTGTTTTTGTTCTTGTGGATTGAGGCATCTCCATTAAGTATTGTACATACCTGACCCGATACTCGTTACTTATTACTTATTGGGTTAAAAAATAACCCGTTGAGCTTTTCTGATCTGAAACTTACTCCCGAAACCTATTTGATATATCAAATAGTCAACTACATTTTTAACAATTAAGTTAAAAGGGTAAATCGCATTGAACGTCCTTAAATTTTCACCAAAATTTCAGGCCCGTCTATCAACTAACGGAATTACAACGGATTTTCACCAAAATTTCAGGCGCGTCTATCAACTAACGAAATTACAACGGATGTCCTTATGTTTTGATTTCTTTACATCATGTGTCCTTTATTTTGTAATCTTTTTAGACAGGACACCACCTCTAAAGAAATTAGAACACAAGGGACATCCACTTTAATGTTGTTAGTTAAAGGAGAGCGCCTGAAATTTTGATAAAACTTAAAAGAAAAATGCAATTTTCCTTAGTTTTAATAGTTCTAAGTTTAAATAATTCAAAATATTGTTCATTCTATGTTTTGAGATTATGCAATATATTTGGTTTTGACGTGAAAAAACTGGCATGTGATTGGTGTTGGGCAAGTAGTCAGGTATCACCTAATATTATACCTGTCCAAAACCTGTGAATTAAATTCTAAACAAATTCCATACACGAATACCCGTCAAGAATGTTTTAGATTTTCCATCACGATTCAGGTTTTTTCGCCATCCCTAACGATTGTTTTTGTGACTTTTTATACAGTCGGAGATTTGAACCACTTAATCTCCGCCACCATGAGCGGTGTCACCTGCTGCCTCCGCTTCCCAGGTCAACTAAACTCCGACCTCCGCAAGCTTGCAGTCAACCTAATCCCATTCCCCCGGCTCCACTTCTTCATGGTCGGGTTTGCACCTCTAACCTCGCGTGGGTCCCAACAATACCGCGCTCTAACAGTACCCGAGCTCACCCAACAAATGTGGGACGCGAAAAACATGATGTGTGCAGCAGACCCCCGTCACGGCCGCTACTTAACCGCGTCAGCCATGTTCCGGGGTAAAATGAGCACCAAAGAGGTGGACGAACAAATGATCAATGTACAAAACAAGAACTCGTCTTACTTTGTCGAATGGATCCCAAACAATGTGAAATCAACCGTTTGTGACATCCCACCAACGGGTCTGAAAATGGCGTCCACGTTTATTGGAAACTCGACTTCGATTCAGGAAATGTTTAGGCGTGTGAGCGAGCAGTTTACCGCCATGTTTAGAAGGAAGGCTTTCTTGCACTGGTACACGGGTGAAGGAATGGATGAGATGGAGTTTACGGAAGCCGAAAGTAACATGAATGATTTGGTTTCGGAGTATCAGCAATACCAAGATGCAACTGCTGATGAGGAAGGTGAGTACGAGGAAGATGAAGAGGGTTACGAGGATGAAGCTTGAGAAATATAATGCTAATATGGGTGTTTGTGTCTTAGGTTAAGTTTGGTATAATGGTATATGTTTTGTGGGAGTTTATTGATTGGTTGGTGATAAAGTCTATGAGCTTCTATAGTGTTGCTTTCTTAAATGTGCGTGTGCTAATGTATTGGTAGTCTACTGTTTTCGAAACATAAAGTATAATATATCAATGAGTTTGTCGTTATTTATTTTTTTACGGTTCTTTTTTTTTTATGTTTCTGATAACATATTTGGTTGAATAATGAATAGAATAAATGTTACCATTTTATTGGTTTCATATAGCGTCCGAATTCAACCAAAACATAGAATTATAAAATGTAAACCTTACTTCTGAACCAAATAAATATTGCATATTAAGCAAAAAGTATCAAATTTATATACATATGGTAGTGAACATAGAGATAGTAAGAAAAGATGAAGATTGAGTGGCATTGAGGTTATCTACTAATCAACAATCTTTTGAGATAAAGTTTCAAGACTACTTTATGTTTGGTTTTTATTAAAGTGTGTGATAATATATTGTGAAATATTGGTAGGAGTGGTTTGTGTTTTTATTTTAGTTTGTTGGTAATTAAAGTGTGGTAGTTGTTTTGGTAAGTGGACGGTAGTTATCTATTTTTTTTTGTTATGAAAAATTATAAGTTTTTTCTACACAATCACAAGGGTGAGATTTATTTGTTATATAATACATAAGGAGAATTACCAAATAGGTTTTAATGTTTTAATTTAGTAGTATGTATCAAAAAGTGTAATAAGGTGCGAATACTAGTTCCATCGTAAACATTGTGTATTATTTAGAAATAGATTTAATGGATGTGTGTAAATTTTTCGTTCTATAAAGATTAGAAGAGTTATCCGGTGTTAGTGCCCCTTTTTGTTCATGTGACATGTTATAATAAGACACCACAAGGTATATTTTAATTTTTTGATCCATTTACTAATATGACCCTAGATCATGAATTTGGACGTGGCCCAAAATATGAATAAATGCACAAATGGTTTTAGACTTTTCATGATTTTACAAGGGTTTATTTAAGAGTGAATTTCAAGTTTTGTCTTTTATCTACATACTCAATTTCAGTCGGTGTCCTTTGTCTTTAAAATTGACGAGTTTTGTATTTATTGTTTCAAATATTGCACGCTATGTTTTTTAGCCCTAACCCAGTTAATTTTTTCTGTTAATCAGATAACACAAGGATATATTAGTCTTTCTACTCATTTATTTAAAAATATTAAAACAAAATTAAATTTAAAATATATATAATATTATACATATACATACACCTCTCTACCTCTCTCTCACCAGCCCCTGCCCCCACATGTCCCCACCACTAGCCCCCACACACACCACCAACCACTTACAAAATATTCATTACAAATTCTGGCTTTTTTACACTCATTTTAATTACACAAATTCTAATCACAGTAGTTCACATAAAAATCACAATAGTATTCCAAATTAACAATATGCATCACCTCATAAAAAAAAAAAAAAAAAAAATTGTGCCGGTCTTCATAAAAATAACAAAATATCTCTATCCACCATAAAAACCACAGTCCGTGTAAAAGGTGTTAGAATCAAGGCCGAATGTTCTTCAAAATTTGTGAAAAAAATGTAAAATTTCTTTACATTCTTGAGCGTTCTTCATTTGGGTTCTGCAAACAATAATTAAGCGTCGATCTTCATAGATCTGATATATGCGGAGCAAGATCCATTGAAGGATGGTACGGAGGGTTGGATGGAGCAGAGAAAGTGTTTGTTTGGAGAGATAAAAGGGATAAGTTGATATATATAATATATTTTTTTTTCTTTAATTGGGTAAAATACAATTATACTCTCATGTGCAGAGCACATGTTCTGATTTAACAGAAAAAACTAATTGGGTTAGAGTCAAAGGACATATCGTGCAAGATTTTGAAACAATAAGTATAAAACTTGTCAATTTTAAATACAAAGAACACCGCCTGAAATTCACTTGTTTCTTAAATAAAAATGATCCATGTGTACAGAGTTTTCTAGCAAACTTTCAATCTTAAGAATTTTTTTGAACATGTGTTATGATTTTGCTTCAAGATAAAACAAATAACAATCACATAAAGTATTTAGTTTTATTTTAATGTTATTTTACATGAGTGTGTGATTTTGATTCAAATTTATTGTTTTTAATAGTGAGCTTTAGGGGTTTTTTTTTTCGAATTTACATGTTTGTTATTTTGTATGATCGTGTTTGTTAAATATTATCGATCTTCACACTAATGTCTGTGAAATGAATGTGCATTAAAAATTAGATGAGAATCTTGTCCCAAACAAATAGAAGGATGTATAAAACATAGATTTTGGAATGGTTTATGAGTATGAACACAAGCTTTAGGTAATCTTCTTTAGTTGTGCTTTTACAACTGAAAACATGGAAACAAAGTTTTAGAACAATATTGTTCGGTTTTCTGTCTGTGGTCGAAACCAAGCGAGAGCCGTCTAAAGTCTAAACCGAACAGCCTGAATAAGTCATTTATTTTTCAACTGCAGCTGTGCAATTGTTCGTCATTCACATCGGTTTCTATTTAACATTCGACTACAACGACTTATTTTCTGGGCTTTAAACAAAACCTCATGAACTTCATCAAAATGAGGTGCCGTTGCAATCTTCGTATCTTCAATCCACTGAGCAACTTTCTTGAATGGCCCGAATATCCAATCACGTTCTTTGTCGATCAGAAGCTGAAAACACATGAAATTTTGTGTTTTGATGCAAAACTAACCAAAAAGATGAAGAAATGAGAGAACTTGATCAAACGTATTGATATACTTTATTACCTCAAGTTGCATGATTTCACATACTAAACTGATATCTGCTACCGATGGTTGCGAGCCTCCAACCAAAAACGGCCCGTCTTTTAGCCAAAACTTTTCTAACATAGACAATGATTTCATAAAATATTCCCTCGGCTTGATTAACCACTTGAGGGTATGATTGGTGGCCATCTAGCTGTGACAAGAGAATGTTGAAAACAAGTGTTAAAAAGCATAAAATCGACAATATTAGAGGGTGTTAATTATATATAAAACTAGTATGTTGCCCCGCGCGTTGCCACGACGTTGAAACATAAGGTATCTCCAATTTATATCGTCTAATAAAAACGAATTATATTTGACCTGACTAGTTTCCCGGAAAAAAAAACGTCAAAACGTAGACCAACTGAAAACGTACATTAAAAAGACACGAAAACGTATTATATTTGACCCGACTCAATTCTAGGAAAAAAATAAAAATTTACGTCAAAACATAGACAAAAAACGTACATAACAATAAGTATAAGAACATATTATATTTTACCAACTCATATCCGGGAAAATTTACATCGAAATGCGAAACAACTTGAATTTATACCGACACGCACATTAAAACACGTAAAACTTGATTACAAACTCGTTAGAAACTTAAGAGATTGTAAGTATCAATGCTAAAAGTTGAGAGATAAAAATATAAATAAGACAAAAAAGACCCCAAAAAAAAGTCAAACTACCATTCACCTAAGTTGGTAATTGTAATATAGATGATGTAGTTTGAAAAAAATTCACCTGAACCACGACGTAAATTGGCATGATGCTGGTCTAAAACCGAGTGAATCTTCGCTCTTTTGATTAGATCACCTGGATACCTATAGATATAATAAGCTTATTTTATGTTATAACAATGGCGTATGATGAATCTAAACTTTTTTTTGGTAACCACGAGAACCCGTTAAGGAAAACTCACGGGCTGACCAACATATGTAGGTAAGGCAACGAATTTAGACATTGTATGTATATATAAGAGAAGAAAAAAACCAGTGACTAGCCACTCCCGGAAATGCACAGCATATGTAGATAAGTATCGCGTAACTGCATATCACAACCATATATTTCAAATCATGAAACACTGAAGGAAAACACATAACAATATTTTGGTTTTAGAATGCGCGCATCACGTGATGTGACGATGAGATTGCATCGCTGCAGTTGATGATTAAGAGCATCACATGATGCACATGTGATGAGGTCTGATGCAACACCTTATGCGGTTAACCAGTATTTGAACAAATTAGAAAGTCGAATGCACATATAATGTATATATGTGTGGGCCCTCGGGGGACAAAAGTGAAAGCGCACTAATTTTAACGTTATTTTACTAATTTCGTGAAAATAACAAAAAAAGCGGGGGACGGTTGATCATGCATCATGTGGTGGCGTTGATAGCCGAAAGACTAGAGAGTACATGCACTAATCGGCCTTAGTCCTAATTGCTGAGTGTGACGTGCCTTATGTCCAAGGCTTGATGCAAAACTACTATCGAGCCGGGGGTCTCACTAGAAGCTACCTCTCTATACCTCGTAGAGGTAAGGCTGTCTACATCTTACCCTCCTTAGACCTAACCTTCGTCTTGCTGTTGGCGGGATTGATGAGTATGACGACGAGAAAGTCGAGTGCAATGGGTCTGAGTTTTTCAAATCCAATTGGACAAATCCTACCATTGACGGAGCAATGGGTTTGAGTACTCAAACAAACTAGACCATCGGTTGCACAAGTCTAACTAGAATTTATAAGAATACCTTATATCTTAGTGTTTAAAAGTTAACAAGTTAAAATATTATTTTACAAAATAATTTATAGTAATAACGAACGCGCCTCGCATACATGATACATTTGGGATCAAAACGCGTCGGAGCACCACACGCTTTTTAAAACCAAGGCAAAAATACATGATTTAAATAGATTAAGAACCAGTTTAACAACAAATTACTGCTATCCATTAGTAATTATGCTTTTGAGTGCACCAAATAACAAAAGCATATTAATAAACAAACTTTACCCATTTGCCAATAAACCCAACTGAATTCACCAAACAACAAATTAATGCTATACATGGGATGGCTGAGACATTCGATCTGCATATACTTTAAGCACCATGCTTCTGTCTCACAGACTTCTTCTCAGGCTACTCGGTGTGGGTGACGGACCTCTCTCCAGGACGACCTGCCACGTCAGCAAACGCGTCAGAGAGCTTGGAGGACGCCCCTCCTGGGATGGAAGCTTGGAAATGGGTGACGACCCGCCACGTCAGCAAACACGTCAGAGAGTTTTTTATTTTTCTTTATTAATTAAACTAGTTTTTTAACATTTACTTATATAAATAAAAACATTTTATATTAAAAAACACACATTACATAACCCTAAAAAAAGTAAAAAATAAAAAATTACTGAAAAAAATAATAAACATAACCTAAAAAAAACCTATGAACTCCATTTTTTTGTGACTTTTCTTTCATTTTTCGCAAAATCGGCCGACCTTCATCAGGATACGCGTTTATATCGGCTGTCATGATCTCCCACTCTTTAAACTCGACCTCGCGTTCCTTCGCTTTCACCTTTTGAGCCGTGACCTCGGTGAACACTCTGAACTGATTCATAAGGTCGTCCATTTTGGAACTGGCCCTCGGCGCGGCATGTTTTTTTCCAGCTGCCGCCCTTTTTGATTTGTCCCTGCCCGGGGGACGCTCCTCCTCTCTAACCACAAACTCTTCATCATCGAATTCGGGCTCGTCGTTTATATTTATTTGACAACGGGCGTCCGAGCCTCCACCCGCGCTGTAACTACCGGTCTCCAGGTTTTTGTTCGGTTGGCCGTTGCAACCTCGTTTGGGACCGGCGCCCACTTGTTCCTGGTTCGCAAAATTTCCCAAGCACGTATGTGGGGGAAAGCGGTTGCATGCGTATCTTCGTATCGACGCATCGCCTCTTTAAACACATCTTCATCGCTCATCCCACTACGACGACCAGTATACAAGTTATTGTAAATCGCCGAAAACCGGTTCACGACCGGATGCATCTTCCTCCACTTGGAAGAGACGGAATCGATGTCGCGATAATGACCTTGTTCCATTATCACAAGAAACTTCGACAGTACTTCCTTCCAAAACCCGTCGCCGGTTTGGTTGTTACCTATATTTTTAAATTGTAGCAAAAGTTATATTAAAAAAAAGTTTATTGTATCAATTTTTGGTATATTTTATAAAAGTTTAGTTATGTACCAATAATGGGGCTTTTGGAAGTGCTAACCCACGCCTTGGCTAAGGCCTCCTCCTCCGTCTTCGTCCAGAGTTTCGCCTTCCCTCTCGAAGGTTGTTCTGAAACAAGCATAGTTTGTTTCCCTTTTTTCGTTTGGACGATTGAGGTTGGGTATTCGGAACAAATTCTTGAACGTCCTCTTCGGGTTGTGGTTGCGAATTGAAAGGGTTTCGCATCATCATTTGTTGAACCGACTGCATTTGTTGCACTTGGCTCATTTGCGAAAACGCGTTCGGGCTTTGTTGAAAACCCCCAAAAGCGTTGAATGAAAATTGAGACGATGACCAACTCGGCTCCATACTAGGATAGTAGCCGGGTACGAAGAAAATTTTTTGGTTTGGGTTTGGGTTTGGGTTCAGGTTTGGATTTGGGTTCGAGTTCGGGTTGCTCGGGTTGTATGGATTTGGGTTCGGGTTGTATGGATCCATGACGAAAGTTGAAGATTTTAAATAAGGTTGGAGGGTTATAAAAAAATGGGAATGGTTTTATAAATTTGAGAGAAAGAGGTGAAGAAAGTGTGTAAAAAATTGGGATGATATTGGGGTATTTATAGGTAAAATTATTAATTAATTTTTTTATTAAATCTAGCCGTTTATCAACGGCTATATATTTAAAATATATATATACACGTTCCGTCTTGCATGTCCCCGAGAAGACTTCAGCGACGACAACGGGCTACCCGGCGTGATGTTGGGGGCGTTGTCACCGCGTGACGCGACTGGAACGGCCACACACCGAGTAGCCTCAAATTGGAAATTCAAGGTTTCATTTAATTATTCAGACAAAAAGTTTTCAACTTTAGTTGACGACGAATTCTACCTTTTCAAATTAATTTTAAAAATATGTTTACGGAATTAAGATAATAATTAAATTTAGTTCTTAAATAATAATAAACTATACTTAGCCTTATTCGTTAATTTGAATATTATTTTACTTGTTATTTAGTTGTTTATGAAAAAGTTCTTAAATATAAACTATACTTGCCTTGGTTCGTTAATTTCAATAATATTTTACTTATCATCTAGTCCTGATTCGTTAATTTAATAATATTTTTAGCTATCATCTAGTTAAATTTATCTTTTGTGTTTCAGCTTTAAGGTTACTCGTCACTACTTTAGTCGTAAAGCAAGAAGTAGGAGGTTGAGAATTCGCTACAAAGTAAGCTATTGAGACGATTTTCATCAACTATGTCTAGTTACTCGAAATCGATCAAACGCGTTCAACTTTAGTAAGGATAGGATCTAGTCGGTCAACTCGGGGCGAGTTTGACTTAACAACAAAAATAAACATAATTTTTATATCACATTAAACAATGAATATCATTTTTTAAGGAACGAATATCAACTTTTGAAATACTTTACTATTTGACAATTTTGTTTATATTGATATTTACGTATTTTGTTATAAATATTAGTAAAGTTATAATATTTGACATATATATGTAGGTCCACTTGGAGGATCAAGATTAACCTACTTCCCAGTTTATACAACACAAATACTAGTGCGGAATCCTCGTAAGTTTGGAAACCAAAGCAAAGTAAGAAACACAGGATAACCAAAGATTCAATATCTTGATTAACAGAAGAAAACTAGTACAAACACATACAAACAATGTTCATACAGACTCATGAAATACTCTCTGTGTTCTTGTGTATCTCTCTCTAGCTTGTTCACTAATGTCTCACCTCTAACCTCTTCACCTAGAAGTGCATGTATGTTTATGTAGTGCCCACATCTAGCAACAGTACGAAGAATGTTGCTAGTCATACGAAACACCATAAGACACAAAGAACATTCTCCAAAAGATGCTCGTACGAACGACCAATGGCTCGTACGAACATAAACTATCTCGTACGAGTCAAGCAAGATGCTTGTTACATGAGCCACTCGTACGAATGGAATGTGACTCG
The DNA here is from genome assembly GCA_947069175.1 of Scalesia atractyloides. Lineage (NCBI taxonomy): Eukaryota > Viridiplantae > Streptophyta > Magnoliopsida > Asterales > Asteraceae > Scalesia > Scalesia atractyloides. The sequence continues at coordinate 72,434,942 of CAMTDV010000001.1, forward strand.
TACGAGCAACATCTTGCTCGTACGAAGCATCTCTCAATCGTACTAGGATGTGTTCTTCGGAGAACGTGCCAACAGATATGACGTACACAAGACTTAACAGTATGCACATATGCAACTGTTTTACACAGACAAACTAATCGTCGTACTAAACCAAGATAGGAGGATATCTTGATTTGGTTGACACGACCAAACTATACAGACACATTAAACAAAGACCGTACAATTACATACGCAACTAAGAACAAGCAACAGACACAAAAGTGTATCAACAAACTCCCCCTTGGCTGTTGCTTGGTCTACGGTCTTCATACTGAATTGCCTGTTGTATCAACAAACTTCCCTGAAAATCTTCATTTCAATGTTGATTGATAATCAGGTCTTCAAAACTTTTCCAGAAGCATCAAACCTTTCATGTTTCCTCTTGAGTGTCACTAGAGGCAACTGGATCGGTTACGATCAGCTGTACATTAGACTCTATCACTGGAGTTGAAGCATAAATTTTTGGTGGCGAGGATGAGGCTGAAGCATCAGGATTGCCAGGGTCTCCACTATCCTGATCACATTTACGTTTAATCTCCTGTGCTTTGCATCTTTCATTCCACAGAATGTTCACTCGCTTTCTGCTCATTTCAAACACGTTTTTAATACCATTAAAGCCTTCAACCAGTGTAGCATTACGAGAATGATACCATTCTCTCAAGTCGTTATGTTTAGTAGTTAATGTTTCTGCAGATCGTTGTACAACCGCACTACATTCTTTCAGCCTATTTATCTCAATCCCCCGAGAGTTATCAGCTGCTCTTATCTGTTGTAGCTGTGTTGCCCTTTCAGCATATGCAGCCTTCAGTCGCTCATTTTCTTTTCTTAACTGAGCAATTTCAGAATCCTGTTTTCTAACAGTCTCTTTCAAAGAATTTATCTCCAATTGTTGTTTGACAATTGTGTTCCGATTTGAAGACATGAACTCCGAATGCTTGTTAATCTGAATTGCTGCAGCTTGCACCTGAGAGAACAGAAAATCCACTTTCTCATCCTTTTCCATTTCAGAAAATAAACGACTACTTCGTTTTGTATTTTGTTGATGAGTTGTGGACTGGGATTGTTGAACTGATGAAGTAGTAGGTTGTGATTGAACTGGAGTATCTTCAGCCGAAGGTGTTTTAGCTGCTGTGGTGTCACACCCCGGATTTCCAACCCGAAATCCATACACCGGTGGGCCCGGGTGGGGAGTATCGTGACGTCAGTTGATAATCATCGTAGTCAATTAAACACGGCACAACGGAGTCTTGGAGTAAAATTACTATTACAAACCGAATGTTCGAAAATACAAAATAATATACAGGCTCGTAATAGAAGATCCACAGGCGAATCATAAATTGTACATGGAAAGAATATAAAACAGACTTTGGGCAGATTTAGGATTTGCAAGATCCTCTATCACTACCGAGCACTTCCAGCCTATTTTCGTATTGTACCTGCAGTTTAGTCTTTTGAAAATACGTCATCTTTCGCTGGTAAATACACCCAACCGACTCATTTTGAAAACATTTCAAAAATGTTTTAAGTGCGTATCAGCACAAAATCTTTTTATAACTTGGGTTAATTGACCGTCCAACCTTGTTAACAGATTTACATGTTTGTCCATACATACGGGCTCGGTACGGAGACCGAGACACAATTAACGTACACACCACTTTGGACTCACGAAGGAGTCAATTCCTCCCAACCTTGTGGGAATGCATAATTGAGCGTCTATCGGGTGTATGCCTACACCCACGCTACGGTCGTGGTCATTTCTATTGTAATGAGCCGAGGATATCCAGGACACGGTAGTTAACCCCCGATGTTTAAATTATCAAACAAAACTGATTAAAACAGAATATGCGGATTTACTATCCCCGAACTAGCGTTCGATTGAATCCCATTTCCGACCAAGCGGTAGTAATTTACCGTAGCCCAAGCCCGTATAGGGGAAATAGATCGAGAGTATTTACCTGAGCTAGTCTTCTTTTAATTTTTATAACTCAGCCGTACACAAAAGTACTAAGTGCATATAGCATTTACCGGCAAGTCTCTCGTCTGGATTATGACATAAACTAACCAATTAAATATTAACGGTCTTATTTAAGTCATAGACTTAGACCGACTAGCGTACTTGATCAAAACGTATGACGCTAGATTAAACGATGATTGGATAGAATGTAGTTTAATCCCAACAAGTACCTTGACTTGGATAATATGGGTAAACTGTACACATTCTGGATTTTGAGACTTAAATGACAAGGTTAAACCCGTTTCGCTAATTTTCGTAAAATAGTTACATATACTTAATCGAGCACATATTAGCGATATTGGGTAACCGGATAAGTCATGGACAAGGGTCTATATGCGATTATACTTTAAATAAGTTAAGATATCAGTAGGATATCAACTTGTATGCCCGTTATGGTTTTAAAATGAAACTATGCCTCATAAGAGCATTTCGGTAATTATATACCGTATAAAAGGAACTTGAACATATTTTAAGTTTATAATCATGAGTATCTTGGAAAAATATTTTATTTGTGATATAATATCAGTAGGATACCAATTATATGTGTAACTTACCTTTTATGACCAAACTATGCACCAAAGGGGTATTTTGGTCATTTTACACATAGTTTATAAATTATTTGGGATTCTGTTTATAACATGTACCTACTGTAAATTTGTTTAAAATAAGTTTTAAAATCAGTAGGTATCAAGTCTTGGTCAATAATATGGTTTAAAACCATACTATGCGCCGAAACGGCGTTTATGTCGTAAAATGACGTCTTTATGCGATGTTTATGAAAACTGATGTTAAGGTCAGATTAAAATGTTTAAAATATGTTATTTAATATAAAATATTAGTAGGTGAAAGATTTATCTTGAAAAGATTGATTAAAATCATTTTATGAGCCACAAGGCTAAAATCGTCATTTATCGACATAGTTTAAGGACTTGTTTGAAAACTCAGTTTATAACTTGGTTTATCATCCCAAATAATCCTACTTATAATATTACATTAGTTAGAAACTCATTTTCAAGTTCAATGCCATTTAAAACCTTGTTTTATACAAAAGGGCATTTTAGTCAAGAATGACATAATTATGGAACTTGCGCATAAACTTAGATCCTGATTACCTATCACACCCCGGATTTCCAACCCAAATCCATACACCGGTGGGCCCGGTGGGGAGTATCGTGACGTAAGTTGATATCATCATAGTCAATTAAACACAGCACAACGGAAGTCTTGGATTTAAATTACTATTACAAACCGAATGTTCAAAGTATAATATAGTATACAGACGGCTTGTAACGAAGGATCCATGGGCGGATCGCAAATTGTACAAAAATGTATAACAGACTTTGGGCAGATCTAGGATTTCGCAAGATCCTCTTATCACTACCGAGCACTTCCAGCCTATTTTCGTATTGTACCTGCAGACTTAGTCTTTTGAAAATACGTTAGCTTTCGCTGGTAAATACACCCAACTGACTCATTTTGAAAACATTTCAAAAAAATGTTTTAAGTGCACATTGGCACAAAATCCTTTATAACTTGGGAAAGTTGGCCTTGCAACCTTGTTAACAGTTTCACATGTTTGTCCATACATACAGGGCCCAGTACAGAGACCGAGACATGATTAACGTACACACCACTTTGGACTCACGAAGGAGCCATTTCCCCCAACCTTGTGGGTATGCATTTTGAGCGTCTTATCGGGTGTATGCCTACACCCGCGCTAAGGTCGTGGACATCCAGGACACAGTAGTTAACCCTTGATGTTTAAGTTATCAAACAAAACTGATTAAAACAGAATATGCGGATTTACTAACCACAAACGGGCATTTGATTGATCCCATTTCGGACCAAGCGGTAATAATTTACCGTAACCCAAGCCCATATAGGGGAAATAAGTCGAGAGTATTTACCTGAGCTAATCTTCGTTTAATTTTAATAACTCAGCCGTACACAAAACCACAAAGTGTAGATAGCATTTACCGGCAAGTCTCTAGTCTGGATCATGACATAAGCTAACCAATTAAATATTAACGGCCTTATTTAAGTCATAGACTTAGACCGAGTAGCGTACAGGATCAAAACGTATAACACTTGATCAAACGAAGATTGGATAGAAAGTAGTTTAAACCCGAAAAGTACATTGACTTGTATAATATGGGTAAACTATAAACATTCTGGAATTTGATACTTTAAATGACAAGGTTAGACCCGTTTCGGTTAATTTCCGTAAACTAGTTACATATACTTAACCGTACGCATATCAGCGATATCGGGTAACCGGATAAGTCATGGACAATTTCTATATGCCATTATACTTTAAATAAGTTGTAATATCAGTAGGATATCAATTTATATGCGCGTTGAGGTTTTAAAACGAAACTACGCTTTATTAGGCGTTTTGACCTTTATGTGTCGTATAAAAGGAACTTGTATGTATTCTTATGTTATGATCATAAACATTCTGGAAAAATACTTAATTTGTGATATATTATCAATAAGAAGTCACACATAAGTGTGGTTTATGGTTTAAGACCAAACTATGCACCGAAAGGGCATTTTGGTCATATAAAAAGTATAGTTTATGATATTATACTAAAATCAGTTTACGATCAGAATATTAACACCATAATATGTTAATTACAATAACATATCAGTAGGCAATTCATTTTCAAGTTCATTATTGATTAAAACCTTGTTTTATGTAAAAAGGACATTTTAGTCAAAGATTGGCATTTTACGGAACTTGTGCATAAACTCAGATTATGATTATGATCAAGTAATATAACCTCAGAGGGTTATGTTACATTGTATTATGATCATAATGTGAACATAATTCAGAAGTTAACTAATCTAAGTCGGGTCAGAATCGAAAGTCAAAGCAGAAGTCAAACTTCGCGACTTTCGGTTACGAATTGACTCTAGGACTGAAATTGGCGGTTCGAACATGTTCCCACATGTTATAATAATTATAAACTTGTTTAAGTCTCAAAGACATATTTATAACATGTATAAACTCAGATTATAATTTTTATGAAATCTGACCCGTTTGACTTTTTAAAACAATAACTTTGACCCGTCAATTGACCTAGTAAACGTGAACCTTAGGAGGTGCCCCTTTAAGGGTTAATACCTTCCTAATTACGATCACTTAGCCTTGTTCATTTCGAACAATTGCTGGACCATAATGGTCTTAACCGAAAGTCAAGGCATTTGTCGAAAATGCTTGACTTTTGGCTATTATAAGCCTATAAAAAGAAAAGAGCAGAGATGGAGCACTTACAAGTGAGGAGAAACTTAGAACTCAAAGGGAAGCTCCCAAATGGTCAGGAACTTCCAAGAGTGTAATAGAGAGGAGAAGAAGTGAATGAGCAAGGAATAAGTGAGTTTAAGTGCCTATTTATAGTATAAGAGGTGCAAGGAGATGGAACCATGTGTTAGGAGTGTTGTAGGATCATTACATGTGTCCAATTAGGTGTCAAGAGCTGGAGAAGTGTGGCAATTTGCAAGCTAGGTGGCATTCTTACAAAAATTTGGGGTTTTTAAACACATTTAGTCCCTCAAATATAATTTTATTAAATGTCATGAATTGTCCCTTGACTTATATTCCATGACATAATGACACAATTAGTTCTTTTCGTTCAACACGAGATGTATTGAAGAAAGTATGAATAACCAAACGTTAACGTGTAACACCCTATAAAATCGTGTCCAATAGTATAGTGACACGTGTTGTATTTTAAATATAAGTCTATTAAAGACCAGTAAGGACTAAAGGCGTCAACATGCTCAAACCGAGCCTCTGAGTGACGATCCGATGTCAACATGCATAAATAACAGCCTCTGAGTGACTGATATGTCAACATGTTTAAATCATTTGCCTCTGAGTGACTGATATGTCAACATGCTTGAAATTTGGTCTCTGAGTGACTGATATATCAACATGCCCAGCCTCTGAGTGACATCGGAATCAACATGCTTATAATAAGCCTCTGAGTGATCCTTTGTGAAGTCCTAACTCTCATACGTGCCATTTGTTGGACGAGAGGGTTCAATTTTGTAAATATGTGAAAGTTGGATGATGGAGGGATTAAAAGTGTCACATGTTAATTTATACCTCTAAGTGACCTTTTAACGAACCGAGAGCTCGACAATGTCCGAGCATAATCCCGGGTATGCCAAGTATTGGCTACGGAGGGCTAAAAGTGCCAAAAAGGTGTTTAAAAAGGTTTTTATAAGCTTTTACAAGTTAAGGGGTTAAAAGTGTCAAATTTTGAAAGTGGCCTTAAGGCGGTCGCGGGCCGCGAGAGACCAGGCCTGGGTCTCTCGCAGGGCGCGAGAAAGGCTCTGCAACAGAAAGTTTTGTTTGGAGACCAAACAAAACTCCAAAACCATTATTTCGAAACCATGGCTTCTCTAAACTACTATGCCACGTTTTGGGACACTTGTAAGCTTCTTCTTACACCCTAAACACTGGCTTCACCTCCTTTGAGCTCTCCAACTATAAATAGGTGATCAAGTTTTGAACTTGCACCTTTCTAAATCATAACTCTTCTCCCTCCTCCGGAAGTTACTAGCTGAAAGGAGCATCCAACTTAGTTCTCTTGCATTCTAGGAACCTCTTGTAAGTGTTCCTTGCTCTTACGTTTTCGTTTATAGGCTTTTATAGCCAAAAGTCAAGCGTTTTCGTAAAACCTTTGACTTTCGGTTAAGACCATTATGGTCAAGCCATTGTTCGAAATGAACATGGCTAAGTGATCATAATAAGGTAGGTGTTAGTCCCTATAAAGGGCACCTCCTGAAGATCACGTTTGCTAGACCAATTGACGGGTCAAAGTTATGAAAATAAAAAGTCAAACAGGCCATTTTTTGAAAAAATCATAAATTGATCTTATTATGTTATGAAACCTGTTTTGACACTTAAACAAGTTGGTAATAATTATTAGAACATGTAAGAACATGTTCGGCTCGTCAATTTCACTTCTAGGGTCGGTTCGCAACCGAAAGTCGCGAAGTTTGACTTCTGCTTTGACTTTCGATTCTGACCCAATTTAGATTAGTTACTTACTGATCTAAAGTTGAATTATGATCATAATATAATGTATCATAACCCTCTGAGGTTATATTACATGATCATAATCAGAATCCAAGTTTATGCACAAGTTCCATAATTATGCCATCTTTGATCAAAATGCCCTTTTTACATAAATCAAGGTTTTAATGATAATAAACTTGAAATGAGTTTCCTACTGATGTAATATTATAAGTAGGATTATTTGGGATGTTAAACCAAGTTATAAACTGAGTTTTCAAACAGGTCCTTAAACTATGTCGATAAATGACGGTTTTAGCCCTTGTGGCTTATAAAATAGTTTTAATTAAATATTTTCAAGGTAAATCATTTGCCTACTGATATGTTATACTAAATAACATATTTTAAACATTTTAATCTGACCTTAATGTCAGTTTTCGTAAACATCGCTTAAAAACGTCACTTTACGACATAAGCGCCGTTTCGGCGCATAGTATGGTTTTAAACCATATTATTGACCAAGACTTATTCTCTACTGATTTTAAAACTTATTTAAACATATTTACAGTAGGTACATGTTATAAATTCAGAATCCCAAATAAATTATAAACTATGTGTAAAATGACCAAAATGCCCCTTCGGTGCATAGTTTGGTCATAAAAGATAATTTACACATAAAATTGACATCATACTGATATTATATCATAAATAAAGTGTTTTTCTAGAATAATTATAACTATAACATTAAATTATATTCAAGTTCCTTTATTACGGTATAAAATTACGAAAATGCCCTTATGAGGCATAATTTCGTTTTTAAAACCTTAACGGGCATACAAGTTGATATCCTACTGATATCTTAACTTATTTAAAGTATAATGGCATATAGAACTTGTCCATGACTTATCCGGTTACCCGATATCGCTATTATGCGCACAGTTACGTATATGTAACTATTTTACGGAATTTAACCGTAACGGGTTTAACCTTGTCATTTTAGTCTCAAAATCTAGAATGTTAATAGTTTACCGATATTAAACAAGTCAAGGTACTTGTTGGGATTAAACTACATTCTATCCAATCATCGTTTAATCTAGCGTCATACATTTTGATCAAGTACGCTAGTCAGTCTAAGTCTATGACTTAAATAAGACCGTGAGTATTTAATTGGTTAGTTTATGCCATAATCCAGACTAGAGACTTGCCGGTAAATGCTATCTGAACTTAGTCCTTTTTGTTACGACTGAGTTATTACAAATTTAAGAAGACTGGCTCAGGTAAATACTCTCGACTTATTTCCCCTATACGGGCTTGGGTTACGGTAAATTATTATCGCTTGGTCGGAAATGGGATTAATCAAACGCCGGTTCGGGATAGAAATCTGCATATTCTGTTTTAGTCAGTTTTGTTTGATAATTTAAACATCGGGGGTTAACTACCGTGTCCTGGATATCCTTGGCTCATTATAATCGAAATGGCCATGACCTTAGCGCGGGTGTAGGCATACACCTGATAGACGCTCAATTATGCATTCCCACAAGGTTGGGAGGAATTGACCCCTTCGTGAGTCCAAAGTGGTGTGTACATTAATTTTGTCTCGGTTTTCATGCCGAGCCCCGTATATATGACAAACATGTAAATCTGTTAACACGGTTGGACGGTCAATTAACCCAAGTTATAAAAAGAATTTTTGTGCTGATATGCACTTAAAACATTTTCGAAATGTTTTTAAAATGGGTCACTTGGGTGTATTTACCAGCGAAAGCTGACGTATTTTCAAAAGACTAATCTGCAGGTACAATACGAAAATAGGCCGGAAGTGCTTGGTAGTGATAGAGGATCTTGCAAATCCTAAATCTGCCCAAAGTCTGTTTTGTATTCTTCCCATGTACAATTTATGATCCGCTTGTGGATCTTCTCTTACAAGCTTGTATATTATTTTGTATATTCGAACGTTTGGTTTGTAATAGTAATTTTACTCCAAGACTTCCGCTGTGCTGTGTTTAATTGACAATGATGTTATCAACTGACGTCACGATACTCCCCGCCCGGGCCCACCGGTGTATGGATTTCAGGGTTGCAAATTCGGGGTGTGACAGGGTTTGTATCAGAGCCAATGTTTGAGAGAATTAAACACTAGCCTTTTGTGTTTAGTCTCAAACTTACACGAGCACATTTCTTAGACTTTCGAGTCTAGGCATTGACCTAGGATTACTCATTTCATTATTAAGTTATTAGTATTGTTTTTAAATTGATTTCTAACAGGAAAATGCCGCCACGTGTACGAGGACAAAGTGGACGAGGAAAAGGTCCAATGAGAGGAGGACCATCGGGACGCATTCCCCCTCAACCTCATAACTCAGATTCATACCAAGAATCAGGAAATTCATCTCCATGGCAACTAGTGAGATGTTCCGTCTTTAATAGACACTCGCCCTCACATTCCCATATTCTTACCACTCACACCACTCCTACCATTCTCACCATTCCCATTCTCATCACTCCTACCATGAAGAATTTAACCCCAACCATTATCTTAACACGCCTCCAGCCGATCAAAATCAGTTGGACCAACCACACCCTATGGACGAGGACTCCGACCCGGAGATGCCGCCGTCGGTATCAAATGTGCATCCTATTGAAATTTCGAGCGATTCAAACTCATATGCCGGATCGCCCTACCAAGGTCCTAATGAGTGGGACCAATACTGGAACCAATTTACTTTCGCCCACACTCCTTCTCACCACTCTCAACCACCTCCTGTTCAAGAAGATGTCCACGTGGAACCCGTGGACCTCAACCACCACCTGAACCACCAAGAAGGAAGCGTGGAGCATGTATGTCGGTACGTGCTGGATGAAGGTCGGGATCGCTACCACCTTTGCCCAACTCCTACCCCACAATTCAAGAGGACCCACAAATGGGTGGACCCTCTAATGTTCCACCTATAGTGGAACCAACACCAACACCTATTGTTCAACCACCACCAACAGGTTATACTAACCCAATTCCCACGTACCCAGACACGTCTGGATATGATCCTTTTAACCCATCTATGCCGGTAGACTATCAAGCATGGTCGCAAGACCCATATATGCAGGCGGTTATGCACAACGCACTTTACCCGTCTCCTTACCCACCTACCTATCCACCAACTGGATATCCAACTTATGGGTACCAGTATCCGGTTATGCCACAACCACAACCACAACCTCCGCCCCCACTAGAGGCCATTAACGAGGCCTTAGAAAGGATGAAAGAAATGCAGCAACAGGCAGAGAAAACGAAGAAGAAAACGAATAAGTTCTTCAAGAAACTCTCCAAATTGGTCAAAGGAAAGAAGGACGAGTGAAGTCTCTTCTAAATATGTGTAGTCCCTGCGAGGACATTGTTATTTCTTTAGTCCCTGAGTGGGCATTTTTATTTCTTTAAGTCCTTGTATGGAGAAGTTTATTTCATCTTTCTAGTATTGTAATTTCTTATGGAAATTTAATGAAGTACTTTTGGAATTATATATATATATATATATATATATATATATATATATATGTAATTCATCCTCTTGAAAACGAGCGCCTCGATTTTACTCGAATTTATGCTCTGCTATATAATTCCAAAAGACCTTAATAGATTGATTATGCCAAGTGGCACAGACCACACATTGGCCAAGAAGTGATAGTTAAGTACGAAGGGGTCTTCTATCAGGATAGTTAAGGGAAGTTATCCCTCTATCCAGGAGTAAGGGACTAGGTCCAAACCTCCAAGGTCGTTAAGGTCGAAGGTGACCGGGATCATTAATCAATTATTAAGGTACTCTTATGTAACATTAAGAAATGTTCATACTCTTGGTAGTGTGGCTGAGGAACCACACTAGCCGTCAGGCCAATGTGCCCAATTAATTGTCCCACGGGACAAGCTGATATGCCATATACATCTGATATGATGTAGGCCAATGTGCCCAATTAATTGTCCAATAGGACAGGCTGATATGCCATATACATCTGATATGATGTAGGCCAATGTGCCCAATTAATTGTCCAACGGGACAAGCTGATATGCCATATACATCTGATATGATGTAGGCCAATGTGCCCAATTAATTGTCCAACGGGACAGGCTGATATGCCATATACATCTAATTTGATGTAGGCCAATGTGCCCAATTAATTGTCCAAAGAGACAGGCTGATATGCCATATACATCTGATATGATGTAGGCCAATGTGCCCAATTAATTGTCCAACGGGACAAGCTGATATGCCATGTACATCTGATATGATGTAGGCCAATGCGCCCAATTAATTGTCCAATAGGACAGGCTGATATGCCATGTACATATGATATGATATAGGCCAATTTGCCCAATTAATTGTCCAACGGGACAGGCTGATATGCCATATACATCTGATATGATGTAGGCCAATGTGCCCAATTAATTGTCCAATGCGACGTGCTGATATGCCATATATATATTATGACCAATATGACGGCCAATGTGCCCAAGTATTATGTCCATTAGGAACAAGCCTATGAGATATATAATTGTCAATGATGACAATGACAGTTGTGACATTGCGATCCACTGTCCAATGACATATGGACTACGTCCAAATTGTAATTTGCCTACAATGGTCCTATTAAGACCTAGGCCAAATATAGATATGTTAAACCTAAGAGTTGTGATGTTATTCACACTAGTATAGGCAATAGATTGTTATATCCAATATTGAAAGCCGATATGGTTAATGCGCCATGGCTAAATGAAGTTTTATTGGTATATAGAAACCAAGACTTAAAGATGGCTAACTCAAACGAAGCACAAAGTAGCCACAGGAATGCTAAATCTAATAAAGCTGAAAATAAAAATATAGATGATGAAAATTTTCAAGCTCGCATTGATGCGGCTGAGGAAAGGGCCATGAGTAAGGCCATAGAAAAGCTAAGAGAGCCGAGTGCGACTCGCTCTAGACCTCTATCTATTCCACCATCTTCAGCTCATAGGGAGAGCTCTGTTCACTCTTCAAATGCGAAGAGTGAACCAAAGAAAATAGATCTTACTGAAAAGTCCCGTTCTGTTAAGGACGGATGTACTTATAAGTATTTTGTCTCATGCAAGCCCTGAGACTTTAATGGGGAGAAAGGAGCGGTAGAAGCCCTAAAGTGGCTAGATGAGATGGAAACGATTGTAGATATCAACAATTGTGCTGATAAGGATGTGGTCAAGTACGTATCACAATCCTTCAAGGGCGATGCCCTAATATGGTGGAAAGCCATGATTGAATCAACAGGTAAGGTACACCTGTACAACTTGGGATGGTCCAAGTTTGTTGATTTGGTAAAGGAAACTTACTGCCTAACCCATGAGGTGGAGAAGCTAGAGACAGACTTCTTGTCTCTATCAATGAAAAACCCATACTGTCGGAAGTACGTCTCCGATTTCAACTCCCTATCTAGGTTAGTATCCTATTTGATCACCCCCGAATCCAAACGCATTGCGCGTTTCATAAATGGGTTGGCACCCGAGATAAAGGGCATAGTAAAGGCTGCACAGCCTAATACCTATAGGTCTGCTGTAGACCTATCTCTTTCCCTCACCCTAGATCTGGTAAGACAAAAGTCAATTAGGACTGAAACTGACGGAAAGAGGAAACGGGAGGATAATAACTCCCAAGGATTTAAGAAGAAAGGAAATTTCGGGTTTAAGAAGAACCAGCACGTGTCTAGTGACAAACCTCTGCTCAAGAATTGTAAATATAGGCACTGGGGACAGTGTAGTATAAATCCATAAACCAAACCAAGAGAAAAGGGCATAAGACCTTAGATTGCAAGGATCTCAAGGATGCAGTTTGCTATAACTGCAACGAAAAAGGGCATATAACGTACAATTGCCCCAAGAAACCCAAAAGTAATGAGGCAAAGCCTGGAGAGGCCAAGAAGGGCAATGCCCGTGCCTTTAAAATTAATGCCAGGGAGGCCGTTAATGACAACAACGTCATAACAGGTACTTTCCCCATTAATGATATTTATGCTAGAGTTCTTTTTGATTCGGGTGCAGATAAATCATTTGTTGACCATAAGTTTAGTAAACTATTAAACTTACCCATAAGAACTCTTGACAAAATTTATGAGATAGAACTCGCTGATGGAACCTTAGAAATTGCTTCTTCCATTCTTGATGGATGCTCTATATTCATTAAGAATCATTCCATCCCTATCTCTCTTTTGCCAATCAAATTGGCGGGGTTCGATGTTGTCTTAGGCTTGGATTGGTTATCTCATAACCAAGCCCGCATTGCCTGCGATAAAAAGCTCATCAAAATCAAAACCCCATCTGGTGAAATGATCACCATCCCTGGAGACTCACACTATGGATTTCCGGACAAGGTGTCATTATTTAAGGCATCCAAGTGTTTGAGAAGAGGCTGTGTCATCTATATGGCGCAAGTTACCATAAATGAACCAAAGCCAAACCTTGAAGATCAACCAGTTATCTCGGAGTATCCTGATGTTTTCCCTGAAGAATTACCAGGCCTACCTCCAGATAGGCAAGTGGAATTCAGAATAGATATCATACCAGGATCAGCATCCGTAGCTAGAGCTCCATATAGGGTAGCTCCAACCAAAATGAATGAGTTAAGAGTTCAATTGGACGAACTCTTGGAGAAAGGCTTTATTCGGCCTAGTTCCTTGCCTTGGGGAGCTCCAATCCTCTTCGTTAAAAATAAAGACGGATCAATGTGGATGTGCATCGACTATCGGGAGCTGAACAAGCTAACAATTAAGAAAAGATATCCTCTGCCCAGGATCGATGATTTATTCGACCAGCTTCAAGGGGCTAGTTACTTTTCTAAAATAGATTTGAGATCAGGATATCATCAATTGAAGGTTAGAAGTGAAGATGTTCCTAAGACAGCCTTCAGGACCCGCTATTGTCATTTTGAATTCTTAGTGATGCCTTTTGGGCTCACAAATGCACCGGCAGCATTCATGGATCTCATGAATAGAGTCTGTAAACCATATTTGGATAAGTCTGTCATTGTCTTCATAGACGACATACTTATCTATTCTCGTAATCAAGCTGATCACGAGAAACATCTTCGGTGCATCCTAAAATTATTAAGGCAGGAGAAACTTTATGCAAATTTCTCTTAATGCGAATTTTGGCTTAGAGAAGTCCAATTTCTTGGACACATGGTAAGTGAGCGTGGTATCCAAGTGGATCCCGCCAAAATTGAGGCCATAATGAATTGGGAAGTGCCCAAGACCCCAACGGAAGTTCGTAGTTTCTTAGGATTGGCTGGTTACTATAGGAGGTTCATTGAGAACTTTTCAAGGATAGCCACTCCTTAAACTTCCTTGACCCGTAAGAATATTAGGTATAATTGGGGTCCAAAGCAACAAGAATCTTTTGAGATTCTTAAACACAAATTGAGCAACGCTCCTGTGTTATCTCTTCCCGAGGGTGTTGAGAACTTGGTTGTCTATTGTGATGCTTTGCACACTAGCATGGGCTGTGTGCTAATGCAAAATGGCAAAGTAATTGCCTATGCATCAAGACAGTTAAAGGTGCATGAAAGGAATTACACCACCCATGATTTGGAATTGGGTGCCGTTGTATTTGCACTAAAACTGTGGAGACATTACTTGTATGGCACAAAGTGTGTTTTATACACAGACCATAAAAGTCTCCAACATCTGTTCAATAAGAAGGAAATGCGACAACGCCGATGGATGGAAATGCTTAACGATCATGATTGCGAGATTCGCTACCATCCAAGCAAGGCAAATGTAGTTACCGATGCCTTAAGTCGCAAGGAAAAGGTTAAACCTATTAGGATTAACACCAAGAGCATTAAGCTCAGAAATAGCTTGAGTGAGAAGCTACTAGATGCGCAGAAACAAGCCCTCTTAGAGGCTAATATTCCTAATGAGGGATTAGGCGGAAATGTTAATCAATTAACGCCTGAAAATGATGGGATCCTAAGATTTAATGATAGAATTTGGGTTTCGATCTTTGGAGGATTTAGAGATCTAATCCTCCAAGAAGCGCACAATTCAAGATACTCGGTTCACCCGGGAGGTGGCAAGATGTATCAAGACTTAAAGAAGAATTATTGGTGGATGGGTTTGAAGAAATCCATAGCCACTTATGTAGCTAAGTGTCTGACGTGTTCGCAAGTTAAGGCCAAACATCAGAAATCGTCATGACTTTTACAACAACTTGAAATTCCCACTTGGAAATGGGAAATGGTAACTTTGGACTTGATTACCAAGTTACCTAAGACCAAAAGTGGAAATGACACTATTTGGGTCATAGTGGGTAGGATGACTAAGTCAGCTCATTTCTTGCCAATTAAAGAGACGTATAATTCAGATAAATTGGCTAAGTTATATGTGGACAAGATAATGTCCCTACACGGTGTGCCGGTATCTATTATATCTGATAGAGATACTAGATACACATTTCACTTCTGGAAAAGTTTCCAACAATCTTTAGGCACACGATTGAACTTTAGTATGGCTTACCATCCGCAGACAGATGGTCAAAGTGAGCATATTATCCAGACACTGGAAGACATGCTTAGGGCATGTGTGATTGATTTAGGTGGAAGTTGGGATGATCACTTACCCCTAATTGAATTCTCCTACAATAACAGTTATCATACAAGCATCAAGGCTGCTCCTTTTGAGGCCTTGTATGGGAGAAAATGTAGAACACCCGTATGTTGGGCAGAAGTTGGGGAGGCCCAACTATCAGGACATGAGATTGTCCTGGAGACCACGGAAAAGATTGTGCAAATACGTGATCGTCTCAAATCTGCCAGAGATAGGCAGAAAAGCTACGCTGACAAGAGGCGTAAACCTCTTCAGTTCCAAGTAGGGGACAAAGTCATGCTAAAAGTATTACCCTGGAAAGCTGTGATGCGTTTTGGAAAGAAGGGCAAGTTAAGCCCTAGATATATAGGACCCTTCGAGATAATCGAACGTGTCAGCACTGTAGCTTATAAGCTCAGATTGCCAGAGGAGCTTAGTGGAATCCATGATGTATTCCACATATCTAATCTTAAGAAATGTCTAGCCGATGAGTCGCTAGCAATGTCGCACAAAGATGTGCAGATAGATGAAACCTGAGGTTCGTTGAGAAACCAATTTCGATCGAGGATCGACAAGTTAAGAAGCTCCGAAGAAAAATGATACCTATAGTAAAGGTTAAGTGGGATGCTTTTAGAGGTCCCGAATATACATGGGAGGTTGTGTCCCCTATGCGACAAAAATACCCCCATCTTTTTGAATAAAATCTCGAGGTCGAGATTTCTTTTAAGGGGTGAGGATGTAACACCCTATAAAATCGTGTCCAATGGTATAGTGATACCTGTTGTATTTTAAATATAAGTCTATTAAAGACCAGTAAGGACTAAATGCGTCAACATGCTCAAACCGAGCCTCTGAGTGACGATCCGATGTCAACATGCATAAATAACAGCCTCTGAGTGACTGATATGTCAACATGCTTAAATCATTAGCCTCTGAGTGACTGATATGTCAACATGCTTGAAATTTGGCCTCTGAGTGACTGATATGTCAACATGCCCAGCCTCTGAGTGACATTGGAATCAACATGCTTATAATAAGCCTCTGAGTGATCCTTTGTGAAGTCCTAACTCTCATACGTGCCATTTGTTGGACGAGAGGGTTCAATTTTGTAAATATGTGAAAGTTGGATGATGGAGGGATTAAAAGTGTCAACAAGTTAATTTATACCTCTGGGTGACCTTTTAACGAATCGAGAGCTCGACAATGTCCGGGCATAATCCCGGGTATGCCAAGTATTGGCTACGGAGGGCTAAAAGTGCCAAAAAGGTGTTTAAAAGGTTTTTATAAGCTTTTACAAGTTAAGTGGTTAAAAGTGTCAAATTTTGAAAGTGGCCTTAGGGCGGTCGCGGCCCGCGAGAGACCAGGCCTTGGTCTCTCGCGGGGCGCGAGAAAGGCTCTGCAACAGAAAGTTTTGTTTGGAGGCCAAGCAAAACTCCAAAACCATTAATTCGAAACCATGGCTTCTCTAAACTACTATGCCACTTTTTGGGACACTTGTAAGCGTCTTCTAACACCCCTAAACACCTGGCTTCACATCCTTTGAGCTCTCCAACTATAAATAGGTGATCCAGTTCACGATTTGAACTTGCACCTTTCTAAATCATAACTCTTCTCCCTCCTCTGGAAGTTCCTAGCTGAAAGGAGCATCCAACTTAGTTCTCTTGCATTCTAGGAACCTCTTGTAAGTGTTCTTGCTCTTGCGTTTTCATTTATAGGCTTTTATAGCCAAAAGTCAAGCATTTTCGTAAAACGCTTTGGCTTTCGGTTAAGACCATTATGGTCCAGCCATTGTTCGAAATGAAAATGTCTAAGTGAAATAAGGAAGGTGTTAGTTCCTATAAAGGGCACCTCCTGAAGATCACGTTTGCAAGACCAATTGATAGGTCAAAGTTATGAAAATAAAAAGTCAAACAAGCCATTTTTTGGAAAAATCATAAATTGATCTTATATATGTTATGAAACTTGTTTTGACACTTAAACAAGTTGGTAATAATTGTTAGAACATGTAAGAACATCAATTTTAGTTCTAGGGTCGGTTCGCAACTGAAAGTCGCGAAGTTTGACTTCTGCTTTGACTTTCGATTCTTACCCGATTTAGATTAGTTACTTACTGATCTAAAGTTGCATTATCATCATAATATAATGTAGCATAACCCTCTGTGGTTATATTACATGATCATAATCAGAATCCAAGTTTATGCCCAAGTTCCATAATTATGCCATCTTTGACCAAAATGCCCTTTTACATAAATCAAGGTTTTAATGATAATAAATTTGAAAATGAGTTTCCTACTGATGTAATATTATAAGTAGGATTATTTAGGATGTTAAACCAAGTTATAAACTGAGTTTTCAAAACAGGTCCTTAAGCTATGTCGATGGTTTTAGCCCTTTTGGCTTATAAAATAGTTTTAATTAAATATTTTCAAGGTAAATCATTTGCCTACTGATATTTTATACTAAATAACATATTTTGAACATTTTAATCTAACCTTAATGTCAGTTTTCGTAAACATCGCTTAAAAACGCCACTTTACTAAATAAGCGCCGTTTCGGCGCATAGTATGGTTTTAAACCATATTATTGACCAAGACTTCTTACCTACTGATTTTAAAACTTATTTTAAACATATTTACAGTAGGTACATATTATTAATTCAGAATCCCAAATAAATTATAAACTATGTGTAAAATGACCAAAATGCCCCTTCAGTGCATAGTTTGGTCATAAAAGATAATTTACACATAAAATTGACATCCTACTGATATTATATCATAAATAAAGTGTTTTTCCAGAATACTTATAATTATAACATTAAATTATATTCAAGTTCCTTTATTACGGTATAAAATTACGAAAATGCCCTTATGAGGCATAATTTCGTTTTTAAAACCTTAACGGGCATACAAGTTGATATCCTACTGATATCTTAACTTATTTAAAGTATAATGGCATATAGAACTTGTCCATGACTTATCCGGTTACCCGATATCGCTATTATGCACACAGTTACGTATATGTAACTATTTTACAAAATTTAACCGTAACGGGTTTAACCTTGTCATTTTAGTCTCAAAATCCAGAATGTTAATAGTTTACCCATATTAAACAAGTCAATGTACTTGTTGGGATTAAACTACATTCTATGCAATCATCGTTTAATCTAGCGTCATACGTTTTGATCAAGTACGCTAGTCGGTTTAAGCCTATGACTTAAATAAGACCGTTAGTATTTAATTGGTAAGTTTATGCCATAATCCAGACTTGAGACTTGCCGATAAATGCTATCTGCACTTAGGCCTTTTTGTGTACGACTGAGTTATTAAAAATTTAAGAAGACTGGCTTAGGTAAATACTCTCGACTTATATCCCCTATATGGGCTTGGGTTACGGTAAATTATTACCGCTTGGTCGGAAACGAGATTAATCGAATGCCGGTTTGGGATAGAAATCCGCATATTCTGTTTTAATCAGTTTTGTTTGATAATTTAAACATCGGGGGTTAACTACAGTGTCCAGGATATCCTCGGCTCATTACAATCGAAATGGCCACGACCTTAGCGCGGGTGTAGGCATACACCCAATAGACGCTAAATTATGCATTCCCACAAGGTTGGGAGGAATTGACTCCTTCGTGAGTCCAAAGTGGTGTGTACGTTAATTGTGTCTCGGTTTTCGTGCCGAGCCCCGTATGTTTGACAAACATGTAAATCTGTTAACAAGGTTGGACGGTCAATTAACCCAAGTTATCAAAAAAATGTTTGTGCTGATACGCACTTAAAACATTTTCGAAATGTTTTCAATATGAGTCACTTGGGTGTATTTACCAGCGAAAGCTGACGTATTTTCAAAAGACTAGTCTGCAGGTACAATACAAAAATAGGCCGGAAGTGCTCGGTAGTGATAAAGGATCTTGCATATTCTAAATCTGCCCAAAGTCTGTTTTGTATTCTTCCCATGTACAATTTATGATCCGCCTGTGGATCTTCTACTACAAGCTTGTATATTATTTTGTATCTTCGAACATTTGGTTTGTAATAGTAATTTTATTCCAAGACTTCCATTGTGCCATGTTTAATTGACAATGATGTAATCAACGGACGTCACGATACTCCCCACCTGGGCCCACCGGTGTATGGATTTCGGGGTTGGACATCCGGGGTGTGACATAACGGGTGTCACACTAGGTGTCTTTATGACTTAAAAGTGTTTACTAGCTTAAACGTGAAGATACAAATACTTCTGGTTTCATAGTTTAAATTTGCCAAACTAGTAAAGTTAAAGGTTTGGTAAAAGAGCGGAATGCTTGAGGATGGTAAATAAAAATATATCGTCTCAACCAAGAGACGTTCGGGTCTAAAGGTGACTAGATTAAACAAGTAATATGAAAATGACAAGGTTTAGGGGCCTTTGGGTCACTTGAAGAAAATAAAAATGGTGAAAAATAAAAGGTTCAGGAGCTCGCCGTAGGCTACGGTCGCCAGACCCTAGCTTACGGTCAGTGATGTTTTGTTTCAGTAACATTAGACCGTAGCCTACGGTCCTAGACCGTAGGTTACGGTTAGGTATATAAAAATTTGTGAATTTTGGACATGTTTCATGTTAGTTGAGTGGCTAACGTATTGAGGTATGATCCGAGGGTATGTACACGTGTCGGTATATTACTAAACACGAATTCTATGAGGTATTACATAATCCCTCATCGTCCAACATTGACGTATTCTTAGAATTAATTCCTCTCGTCCAACTAGTGGCTCATGTGAGAGTTAGGACTTCGTAAAGGATCACTCAGAGGCTTATTATAAGCATGTTGACTCCGATGGCACTCAGAGGCTGGGTATGTTGACATATCAGTCACTCAGAGGTTGTTATTTATGCATGTTGACATCGGACCGTCACTCAGAGGCTCAGTTTGAGCATGTTGACGCCTTTAGTCCTTATTGGTCTTTAATAGACTATATTCAAAATACAACACGTGTCACTATACTATTG
The DNA here is from genome assembly GCA_947069175.1 of Scalesia atractyloides. NCBI lineage: Eukaryota > Viridiplantae > Streptophyta > Magnoliopsida > Asterales > Asteraceae > Scalesia > Scalesia atractyloides. Next base: position 72,455,608 of record CAMTDV010000001.1, read on the forward strand.
GACACGATTTTACAGGGTGTTACATCCTCACCCCCTTAAAAGAAATCTCGACGTCAAGATTTTATTCAAAAAGATGGGGGTACTTTTGTCGCATGGTGGACTCAACCTCCCATGTATATTCGGGACCTCTAAAAGCGTTAACCTTTACTACAGGTATCATTTCCTTCGGAGCTTCTTGACCTGTTGATCCTCGTTCGAAATCGGTTTCTCAACAAACGCAAGGTTTTTATCTATTTGCACATCTTGATGTGACATTGCTAGCGACTCATCGACTAGACATTTCTTAAGGTTAGATATGTGGAATACATCATGAATTCCACTGAGCTCCTCTGGCAGTCTGAGCTTATAAGCTACAGTGCCGACACATTCTACTATCTCGAATGGTCCAATATATCTTGGGCTTAACTTGCCCTTCTTTCCGAAGCGCATCACACCATTCCAGGGTGATACCTTCAATAATACTTTGTCCCCTACTTGGAACTTAAGAGGTTTTTGCCTCTTGTCTGCATAACTCTTCTGCCTATCACGGGCAGCTTTGAGATGATCACGGATTTGTATTTTCTTATCCGTGGTCTCTAGGACAATCTCTGGTCCAGACAGTTGGGCTTCCCCAACTTCAGCCAACAAACAGGCGTTCTACATTTTCTCCCATACAAGGCTTCAAAAGGAGTAGCCTTGATGCTTGTATGATAACTATTGTTATAGGAGAATTCTATTAGGGGTAAGTGGTCATCCCAACTTCCACCTAAATCAATCACACATGCTCTAAGCATTTCTTCTAAAGTTTGAATAGTACACTTACTCTGACCATCAGTCTGCGGATGGTAAGCCGTACTAAAGTTTAATCGTGTGCCTAATGATTATTGGAAACTTTTCCAAAAGTGAGATGTGTATCTAGTATCTCTATTCGATACGATAGATAACGGCACACCGTGTAAGTACACAATCTTGTCCACGTACAACTTAGCCAATTTGTTAGAGCTATAAGTCTCTTTAATTGGCAAGATATGTGCTGACTTAGTCAGTCTATCTACAATGACCCAAATCGTGTCATTACCACATTTGATCTTAGGCAACTTGGTAATCAAGTCCATATTTACCATTTGCCATTTCCAAGTAGGAATTTCAAGTTGTTCTAGAAGACCTGACGGTTTCTGATGTTCGGCTTTAACTTGTGAACATGTCAGACACTTAGCTACATAAGTGGCTATGGATTTCTTCAAACCCATCCACCAATAATTCTTCTTTAAATATTGATACATCTTGTCACCATCCAGGTGAACTGAGTACCTTCCTAATTACGATCACTTAGCCATGTTCATTTCTAACAATGGCTGGACCATAATGGTCTTAACCTAAAGTCAAGGCATTTGTCGAAAATGCTTGACTTTTGGCTATTAAAAGCCTATAAAAAGAAAAGAGCAGAGATGGAGCACTTACAAGTGATCCAAGAGAAACTTAGAACTCAAAAGGAAGCTCCCAAATGGTCAAGAACTTCCAAGAGTATAATAGAGAGGAGAAGAAGTGAATGAGCAAGAAATAAGTGAGTTTAGGTTGCTATTTATAGTGTAAGAAGTGCAAGGAGATGGAGCCATGTGTTAGGAGTGTTGTAGGATCTTTACAAGTGTCCAATTAGGTGTCAAGAGCTGGTGGAGTGTGACAATTTGCAGGCTAGGTGGCTTCCTCACAAAGATTTAGGATTTTTGACACATTTAGTCCCTCAAAGATAGTTTTATTAAATGTCATGAATTGTCCCTTGACTTATATTTCATGACATAATGGTACAACTAGTTCTTTTCGTTCAACACAAGATGTATTGAAGAAAAGTATGAATAACCAAACGTTAACGGGTGTCACACTAGGTGTCTTTACGACTTAAAAGTATTTACTAGCTTAAACGTGAAGATACGAATACTTATGGTTTCATAGTTTAAATTTGCCAAACTAGTAAAGTTAAAGGTTTGGTAAAAGAGCGGAATGCTAGAGGATGGTAAATAAAAATATATCGTCTCAACCGAGAGACGTTCGGGTCTAAAGGTGACTTGATTAAACAAGTAATATGAAAATGACAAGGTTTAGGGGCATTTGGGTCATTTGAAGAAAGTAAAAATGGTGAAAAAAGGTTCAGGAGCTCGCCGTAGGCTACTGTCGCCAGACCGTAGCTTACGGTCCGTGATGTTTTGTTTCAGCAACATTAGACCGTAGCCTACGGTCCTAGACCGTAGGTTACGGTTAGGTATATATAAATTTGTGAATTTTGGACATGTTTCATGTTAGTTGAGTGGCTAACTTATTGAGGTATGATCTGAGGGTATGTACACGTGTCGGTATATTACCGAACACGAATTCTATGAGGTATTACATAACATCGTCCAACATTGACGTATTTTTAGGATTAATTCCTCTCGTCCAACTAGTGGCTCATATGAGAGTTAGGACTTCGTAAAGGATCACTAAGAGGCTATTATAAGCATTTGTGAATCTAAAAGGCATCACTAAGAACTCAAAGTGACCATATTGGGTCCTGAAGGCAGTTTTAGGAACATCTTCACTTCTAACCTTCAATTGATGATATCCTGATCTTAAATCGATCTTAAAAAGAAAAGAGCAGAGATGGAGCACTTACAAGTGATCCAAGAGAAACTTAGAACTCAAAAGGAAGCTCCCAAATTGTCAGGAACTTCCAAGAGTGTAATAGAGAGGAGAAGAAGTGAATGAGCAAGAAATAAGTGAGTTTAGGTTGCTATTTATAGTGTAAGAAGTGCAAGGAGATGGAGTGTGACAATTTGCAGGCTAGGTGGCTTCCTCACAAAGATTTGGGATTTTTGACACATTTAGTCCCTCAAAGATAGTTTTATTAATGTCATGAATTGTCCCTTGGCTTATATTTCATGACATAATGGTACAACTAGTTCTTTTTGTTCAACACGAGATGTATTGAAGAAAAGTATGAATAACCAAATGTTAACGGGTGTCACACTAGGTGTCTTTATGATTTAAAAGTGTTTACTAGCTTAAACGTGAAGATACGAATACTTATGGTTTTAAAGGCTAATTTACCTAAATTAATAAAGTTAAAGTTTTGGTACAAGAGCAGAATGCTCGAGGATGGTAAATAAAAATATATCATCTCAACCGAGAGACGTTCGGGTCTTAAGGTGGCTTAGTAATATAAGAAATATGAAAATAACGAAGTCTAGGGGTCTCTGGGTAATTTTCTAAAAGTTAAAACAAAGAAAAACTCAAGGCTCTAGGAGCCCACCGTAGGCTACGGTCGCCATACCGTAGCTTACGGTCAATGATAAATTGTTCCAGCAGCTTTAAACCGTAGGCTACGGTTATCAACCGTAGGTTACGGTTAGTTTTTATGAAATTTTGAGATTTTTGAACATGTTTGGGTGACTATCTTATTGAGATATGATCCGAGGGTATGTACACGTGTCGGTATATTACCGAACACGAATTTCACAAGGTGTTACAGAATTAATCCCTCTCGTCCAACTAGTGGCTCATATGAGAGTTGGGACTTCGTAAAGGATCACTCGGAGGATCAGTTTAAGCATGTTGACACAACGGTCACTCAGAGGCTAGGCATGTTGACACAACGATCACTCAGAGGCTGAGTTTAAGCATAATGACACTAATGATCATTCAGAGGCGACATCTTTATGCATAACGACACTAATGGTCGTTCAGAGGCTACGTTTTTATGCATGACGACACTAATGGTCGTTCAGAGGCTAGGTTTAAGCATGTTGACACTAATGGTCACTCAGAGGCTGTTATTTATGCATGTTGACATCGGATCGTCACTCAGAGGCTCAGTTTGAGCATGTTGACGCCTTTAGTCCTTATTGGTCTTTAATAGACTATATTAAAATATGACACGTGTCACTATACTATTGGACACGATTTTACAGGGTGTTACATGATCATGTAATATAACCTCAGAGGGTTATGCTACATTATATTATGATCATAATGCAACTTTAGATCAGTATCTAACTAATCTGAATTGGGTCAGAATCGAAAGTCAAAGCAGAAGTCAAACTTCGCGACTTTTGGTTGTGAACCGACCCTAGAACTGAAATTGATGAGCCGAAGATGTTCTTACATGTTCTAATAATTATCACCAAGTTGTTTAAGTGTCAAAACAGGTTTTATAACATACATAAGATTAATTTATGATTTTTCCGAAAAATGGCCTGTTTGACTTTTTAATAACTTAATTTGACCCGTCAATTGGTCTAGCAAACGTGATCTTCAGGAGGTGCCCTATACAGGGACAATCAACTACCTTATTACGATCACTTAGCCATGTTCATTTCGAACAATGGCTGGACCATAATGGTCTTAACCGAAAGTCAAAGCGTTTTCCGTAAAACACTTGACTTTTGGAATGAAAATGCACAAAGAAGGAACACTTACTAGTGATTCCTAGGGTGCAAAAGAACTATGTTGGATGCTCCTTTTAGCTAGGAACTTCCAGAGGAGGGAGAAGAGTGAATAAATGAGAAGGTGCAAGTTGGAATGTGAACTTAAGCACCTATTTATAGTTGGAGAACTCAAAGGAGGTGAAGCCAGGTGTTTAGGGGTGTAAGAGGAAGCGTACAAGTGTCCCAAAACGTGGCATAGCTGATTAAAAGTCCATAGTTTCGAATTAATGGTTTTGTGGAGTTTTGCTTGGCTGCCAAACAAACTTTCTGTAGTAGAGCCTTTCTCGCGCCCCGCAAGAGACCCAGGCCTGGTCTCTCGCGGCCCGCGACCGCCCTTTGGCCAGTTTCAAAGTTTGACACTTTTAACCCCTTAACTTTATAAAGCTTCTAAAAACCTTTTTAAACACCTTTTTGACACTTTTAGCCCTCCGTAGCCAATTCTTGGCATACCCGAGATTATGCCTGGACATTGTCGAGCTCTCGATTCGTTAAAAGGTCACTCAGAGGTAAGAATTAACATGTTGACACTTTTTAATCCCTCCAATATCCAACTTTCACATATTTACAAAATTGAACCCTCTCGTCCAACATTTGGCACGTATGAGAGTTAGGACTTCGTAAAGGATCACTCAGAGGCTTATTATAAGCATGTTGATTCCGATGTCACTCAGAGGCTAGGCATGTTGACATATCAGTCACTCAGAGGCCATGTTTCAAGCAGGTTGACATATCAGTCACTCAGAGGCTAATGATTTAAGCATGTTGACATATCATTCACTCAGAGGCTAATGATTTAAGCATGTTGACATATCAGTCACTCAGAGGCTGTTATTTATGCATGTTGACATCGGACCATCACTCAGAGGCTCAGTTTGAGCATGTTGACGCCTTTAGTCCTCATTGGTCTGTAACAACACGTGTCTCTATACTATTGGACACGATTTTACAGGGTGTTACATCCTCACCCCCTTAAAAGATCTCGACCTTGAGATTTTATTCAAAAAGATGGGGGTACTTTTGTCGCATAGTGGACTCAACCTCCCATGTATACTCGGGACCTCTAAAAGCGTCCCACTTAACCTTTACTATAGGTATCATTTTTCTTCGAAGCTTCTTAATCTGTTGATCCTCGATCGAAATTGGTTTCTCAATGAACCTTAGGTTTTCATCAATTTACACATCTTCGTGCGACATTGCTAGCGACTCATCGGCTAGACATTTCTTAAGGTTAGATATGTGGAATACATCATGGATTCCACTAAGCTCCTCTGGCAACCTGAGCTTATAAGCAACAGTGCCGACGCGTTCGATCATCTCGAAGGGTCCTATATATCTTGGGCTCAACTTGCCCTTCTTTCCAAAACGCATCACACCTTTCCAGGGTGATACTTTCAGCATGACTTTATCCCCTACTTGGAACTAAAGAGGTTTACGCCTTTTGTCAGCATAGCTTTTCTGCCTATCTATGGCAGCTTTGAGACGTCATGGATTTGCACAATCTTTTCCGTGATATCCAGGACAATCTCAGGTCCTAATAGTTGGGCTTCCCCAACTTCTGCCCAGCACACGATTGTTCTTCATTTTCTCCCATATAAGGCCTCAAAAGGAGCAGCCTTGATGCTAGCATGATAGTTGTTATTGTAGGAGAATTCTATTAGGGGTAAGTGGTCATCCCAACTTCCACCTAGATCAATCACACATGCCCTAAGCATGTCTTCCAAAGTTTGAATAGTACGCTCGCTTTGACCATCAGTCTGTGGATGGTAAGTCGTACTAAAGTTTAATTGTGTGCCTAACGATTGTTGGAAACTTTTCCAAAAGTGAGATGTGTATCTAGTATCTCTATCAGATACTATAGATACTGGCACACCATGTAGGGACACAATCTTGTCCACGTATAACTTAGCCAACTTGTCAGAATTATAGGTTTCCTTAATTGGCAAGAAATGTTCTGACTTAGTCAGCCTATCCATAATGACCCAAATAGTGTCATTACCACATTTGGTCTTAGGTAACTTGGTAATCAAGTCCATTGTTACCATTTCCCATTTCCAAGTGGGAATCTCAAGTTGTTGTAGAAGTCCTGGCGGTTTCTGATGTTCGGCTATGGATTTATCTACATAAGTGGCTATGGATTTCTTCAAACCCATCCACCAATAATTCTTCTTCAAGTCTTGATACATCTTGTCACCACCCGGGTGAACCGAGTATCTTGTATTGTGCGCTTCTTGGAGGATTAGATCTCTAAGTACTCCAAAGATCGGAACCCAAATTCTATCATTAAATCTTAGGATTCCATCATTTCCAGGCGTTAATTGATCAACAGTTCCGCATAATCACTCATTAGGAATATTAGCCTCTAACAGGGCTTGTTTTTGCGCATCTAATAGTTTCTCACTCAAACTATTTCTAAGCTCAATGCTCTTGGCGTTAATCCTAATAGGTTTAACCCTTTCCTTGCGACTTAAGGCGTCAGCAACTACATTTGCCTTGCCGGGATGGTAGCGAATCTCGCAATCATAATCATTAAGAGTTTCCATCCAACGGCGTTGTCGCATGTTCAATTCTTTTTGATTGAACAGGTGTTGGAGACTCTTATGGTCAGTGTATATAATACACTTCGTACCATATAAGCAATGTCTGCATAGCTTTAGTGCAAATACCGTGGCACCCAATTCCAAATCATGGGTGGTGTAATTCCTTTCATGCACCTTTGATTGTCGTGATGCATAGCCAATTACCTTGCCATTTTGCATTAGCACACAGCCCATACTAGTGTGCGAAGCATCACAATAAACAACACAATTCTCAATACCCTCAGGTAAAGATAACAAAGGAACATTCTCAACTTGTGTTTCAGAATCTCAAAAGATTCTTGTTGCTTTGGACCCAATTATACTTAACATTCTTACGGGTCAAGGTAGTTAGAGGAGTGGCTATTCTTGAGAAGTTCTCAATGAACCTCCTATAGTAACCGGCCAATCCTAGAAAACTATGAATCTCCGATGGGGTTCTGGGTACTTCCAATTCATTATGGCCTCAATTTTGGCGGGATCCACTTGGATACCATGCTTACTTACCATATGTCCAAGAAATTGGACTTCTCTAAGCCAAAATTCACATTTAGAGAACTTTGCATAAAGTTTCTCATGTCTTAATAATTCTAGGAATAGATAAGTATGTCGTCTATGAAGACAATGACAAACTATCCAAATACGGTTTGTAGACTCTATTCATGAGATCCATGAATGCTGCTGGTGCATTGGTGAGCCCAAAAGGCATGACCAGGAATTCAAAATGACCATAGCGGGTCCTGAAGGCTGTCTTAGGAACATCTTCACTCCTAACCTCAGTTGATGATATCTTGATCTCAAATCGATCTTGGAGAAATAACTAGCCCCTTGAAGTTGGTCGAATAAATCGTCGATCCTAGGCAGAGGATATCTATTTTTAAATTTTAACTTGTTCAGCTCTTGGTAATTGATGCACATTCGCATCGAACCGTCTTTCTTCTTTACAAAGAGGATAGGAGCTCCCCAATGCGAGGAACTAGGCTGAATAAAGCCTTTCTCTAATAGTTCGTCTAGCTGCATCCTCATTTCCTTCATCTATGTTGGTGCTAGCCTATATGGAGCTCTAGCTACGGGTGCTGATCCTGGTATAATATCAATCTTGAACTCCACTTGTCTATCTGGAGGTAGGCCTGGTAATTCTTCTGGGAATACATCGCGGGATATTCCGAGATAACTGGTTGATCTTCAAGGTTCGACTTAGGTTCATTGATGGTTACTTGTGCCATGTAGATAACACAGCCTTTCTCAAACACTTGGATGCCTTAAATAACGACATCTTGTCTGGCAGTCCATAGTGTGAGTCTCCGGGGATGGTGATCATTTCACCAGATGGGGTTTTAATTTCAATGAGCTTTTTATCACAGGCAATGCGGGCTTGGTTATGAGATAACCAATCTATGCCTAAGACAACATCGCCAATTTCATTGGCAGAAGAGAGATAGGGATGGAATGATTCTTAATGTTATAGAGCATCCATCAAGAATGGATGGTGTGGATTCTATCGTTCCATCAGCAAGTTCTATCTCATAAGTTTTGTCTAGAGTTCTTATGGGCAGGTTTAATAGTTTACTAAACTTATGATTAACCAAAGATCTATCTGCACCCGAATAAAAAAGAACTCTAGCATAAATATCATTAATGGGGAAAGTACCTGTTATGACATTGTCGTCATTAACAGCTTCTCTTGCATTTATTTGAAAGGCACGGACATTCCCCTTCTTGGCCTCTCCAGACTTTGCATCATTACTTTTGGGTTTCTTGGGGCAATTGTACGTTATATGCCTTTTTCATTGCAGTTATAGCAAACTGCATCCTTAAGATCCTTGCAATCTAAGGTCCTATGCCCTCTTCTTTTGCAGATACCACAAGGTTTGGTTTTTGGATTTATACTACACTGTCCCCAATGCCTATATTTACAATTCTTGCACAGGGGTTTGTCATTAGACGCGTGCTGGTTCTTCTTGAACCCAAAATTTCCTTTCTTTTTAAATCTTTGGGAGTTATTATCCTCCCGTTTCCTCTTTCCGTCAGTTTCAGTCCTAACTGACCTTTGTCTTACCAAATCAAGGGTGAGGGAAAGAGATAGGTCTACAACGGATCTATAGGTACTAGGCTGAGCAGCCTTTACCATGCCCTTTATTTCGAGTGCCAACCCTTTTATAAAATGCGCAATGCGTTTGGATTCGGGGGTGATTAAATAGGAAACTAACCTAGATAGGGAATTGAAATCGGAGACGTATTTCCGACAGTCTAGGTTTTTCATTGGAAGAGACAAAAAGTCTGTCTCTAATTTCTCCACCTCATGGGTTGGGCAGTAAGTTTCCTTAACAAGGTCCACAAACTTGGACCATCCTAAATTATACAGGTGTACTTTACCTATAGACTGTATCATGGCTTTCCACCATATTAGGGCATCGCCCTTAAAGGACTGTGATACATACTTGACCACATCCGTATCAGCACAGCTGCTGATATCTACAATTGTTTCCATCTCGTCCAGCCACTTCAGGGCTTCTACAGCTCCTTTTTCCCCATTAAAGTCTCGGGGTTTACAGAAGACAAAGTATTTGTAGGTGCACCCGTCTTTAGAAGAACGAGACCTATCAGCAAAATCTACTTTCCCTGGTTCACTCTTCGCATTTGAAGAGTGAACAGAGCTCTCTTTATGAGCTGAAGATGGGGTAATTGATAGTGGTCTAGAGCGAGTAGCACTCGACTCTCTTAGCTTTTCTATGGCCTTACCCATGGCCCTTTCCACAGCCGCATCAATGCGAGCTTGAAATTTTTCATCATCAATATTTTTATTTTCAGCTTTATTAGATTCAACATTCCTGTGGCTACTTTGTGCTTCATTTGAATTAGCCATCTTTAAGTCTTGGGTTCTATATACCAATAAAACTTCATTTAGCCATGGTATATCAACCATATCGGCTTTCAACGTTGGATATAACAATCCATTGCCTATACTAGTGTGAATAACATCACAACTCTTAGGCTTAACATAACTATATTTGGCCTAGGTCTTAATAGGACCATTGTAGGCAAATTACAATTTGGACGTAGTCCATATGTCATTGGACAGTGGATCGCAATGTCACAACTATCATTGTCATCATTGACAATTATATATCTCATAGGCTTGTTCCTAATGGACATGATAATTGGGCGCATTGGCCGTCATATTGGTCATAATATATATATGGCATATCAGCACGTCGCATTGGACAATTAATTGGGCACATTGGCCTACATCATATTAGATGTATATGGGCATATCAGCCTGTCCCGTTTGACAATTAATTAGGCAAATTGGCCTATATCATATCATATGTACATGGCATATCAGCCTGTCCTGTTGGACAATTAATTGGGCGCATTGGCCTACATCATATCAGATGTACATGGCATATCAGCTTGTCCCGTTGGACAATTAATTGGGCACATTGGCCTACATCATATCAGATGTATATGGCATATCAGCCTGTCTCGTATTAATAGGACCATCATAGGCAAATTACAATTTGGACGTGGTCCATATATCATTGGACAGTTGATCGCAATGTCACAACTGTCATTGTCATCATTGACAATTATATAACTCATAGGCTTGTCCCTAATGGACATAATAATTGGGCACATTGGCCGGTCACATCGGACATAATATATATATAATATATATATAGCATATCAGCTTGTCACATTGGACATAAATTGGGCATATTGGCCTACATCATATCAGATGTATATGGCATATCAGCCTGTCCCGTTGGACATCAATTGGGCACATTGGCCTACATCATATCAGATGTATATGGAATATCAGCCTGTCCCTTCGGACATAAATTGGGCACATTGGCCTACATCGTATCAGATGTATATGGCATATCAGCCTGTCCCTTCGGACATAAATTGGGCACATTGGCCTACATCATATCTGATGTATATGGCATATCAGCCTGTCCCTTCGGACATAAATTGGGCACATTGACCTACATCATATCATATGTATATGGCATATCAGTCTGTCCCATTTGGATGGTTAGTATGGTTCCTCAAGCCACACTACCTAGAGTATGAACATTTCTTAATGTTAACATAAGATCACCTTAATGATTGATTAATGGTCCCGGTCACCTTCGACCTTAACAACCTTGGAGGTTTGGACCTAGTCCCTTGCCTCTGGATAGAAGGATTCCTTCCCTTAACTATCATGATAGAAGACCCCTTCGTACTTAACTATCATTTCTTGGCCAATGTATGGTCTACGTCACTTGGCATAATCAAATCTATTAAGGTCTTTTGGAACTATACAGAAAAGCATAAATTTCGAGTAAAAATCGAGATGCTCGTTATCAAAAGGATGAATACATATATGTAATTCCAAAATACTTCATTAAATTTCCATAAGAAATTACAATACTAGAAAATGAAATAAACTATCCATGCAAGGACTTCAAAGAAATAAAAATGTCCACGCAGGGACTTAAAGAAACAACAATATCCTCGCAGGAACTACATATTATTAGAAGAGACTTCACTCGTCCTTCGTTCCCTTGACCAACTTGGAGAGTTTCTTGAAGAACTTGTTTGTCTTCTTCTCCGTTTTCTCCGCCTGCTGCTGCATTTCTTTCATTCTTTCTAAGGCCTCATTAATGGCCTCAAGTGGTGGCGGAGGTTGTGGCAAAACCGGATACCGGTACCCATAAGTTGGATATCCAGTCGGTGGATAAGTAGGTGGGAAAGGAGACGGGTAAAGTGCATTGTGCATAACAGCTTGCATATAGGGGTCTTGCGACCATGCTTGATAGTCTGCCGGTGTAGACGGAATAAAGGATCATATCCAGACGTGTCTGGATATGTGGGGATTGGGTTAGAATAACCCGATGGTGGTGGTTGAACTGTAGGTGTGGGTGTTGGTGTTGGTTCAACCACAGGTGAGGTGTTAGAGGGCCTACCCATTTGTGGGTCCTCTTGAATTGTGGGGTAGTAGTTTGGCAAAGGTGGCAGCCATCCTAACCTTTGTCCTACACGTACCGACATACGTGCTCCACGCTTCCTCCTTGGTGGTTCAGGTGGCGGTTGAGGTTGGTCCACTGGTTCCATGTGGACATCTTCTTGAGCCGGAGGCGGTTGAGAGTGATGGGAAGGTGTGTGGGTGAAGGTGACTTGGTTCCAATATTGGTCCCATTCATTAGGACCTTGGTAGGGTGATCCGACATTGGAGTTCGAATCACTTGAGATTTCGATGGGATGCGCGTTCGATCCCGATGGTGGCATCTCCAGGTCGGAGTCCTCGTCCATAGGGTTTGGCTGGTCCAACTGATTTTGATCGGCTGGAGGTGTGTTAAAGTAATGGTTAGGGTTAAATTCTTCATGGTAAGAGTGATGAGAATGGGAATGGTGAGAATGGTAGGAGTGGTGAGAGAGGTAAGAATTTTGGGAGTGTGAGGGCGAGTGTCTATTAGAGACAGAACGTCTCGCTGGTTGCCAAGGAGACGAATCTCCTGATTCTTGGTAGGCATCTGAGTTGTGAGGTAGAGGGGGAATGCGCCCCGATGGTCCTCCCCTCATTGGACCTTTTCCTCTTCCACTTTGTCCTCGTACACGTGGTGGCATTTTCCTGTTAGAAATCAGTTAAAAAAAAACAATACTAATAACTTAATAATGAAATGAGTAATCCTAGGTCAATGCCTAGACTCGAAAGTCTAAGGAATGTGCTCGTGTAAGTTTGAGATTAAATACAAGAAGGATAGTGTTTAATTCTCTCAAACGTTAGCTCTGATACCAACCTGTCACACCCCGGATTTCCAACCTGAAATCCATACACCGGAGGGCCCGGGTGGGGAGTATAGTGACGTCAGTTGATAATCATCATAGTCAATTAAACACGACAAAACAAAAGTCTTGGAGTAAAATTACTTTTACAGACCGAATGTTCAAAAATACAAAATAATATACAGGCTCGTAATAGAAGATCTACAGGCGGATCATAAATTGTACATGGAAAGAATATAAAACAGACTTTGGACAGATTTAGGATTTGCAAGATCCTCTATCACTACCGAGCACTTCCAGCCTATTTTCATATTGTACCTGCAGTTTAGTCTTTTGAAAATACGTCAGCTTTCGCTGGTGATACACCCAACCGACTCATTTTGAAAACATTTCAAAAATGTTTTAAGTGCGTATCTGCACAAAATCTTTTTATAACTTGGGTTAATTGACCGTCCAACCTTGTTAACAGATTTACATGTTTGTCCATACATACAGGGCTCGGTACGGAGACCGAGACAAAATTAACGTACACACCACTTTGGACTCACGAAGGAGTCAATTCCTCCCAACCTTGTGGGAATGCATAATTGAGCGTCTATCAAGTGTATGCCTACACCCGCGCTAAGGTCGTGGCCATTTCGATTGTAATGAGCCGACGATATCTAGGACACGGTAGTTAAACCCCGATGTTTAAATTATCAAACAAAACTGATTAAAACAGAATATGCGGATTTCTATCCCGAACCGGCGTTCGATTAATCTCATTTCTGACCAAGCGGTAATAATTTACCGTAACCCAAGCCTGTATAGGGGAAATAAGTCGAGAGTATTTACCTGAGCTAGTCTTCTTTAATTTTTTTAATAACTCAGCCGTACACAAAAAGGACTAAGTGCAGATAGCATTTACCGGCAAGTCTCTAGTCTGGATTATGGCATAAACTAACCAATTAAATAATAACGGTCTTATTTAAGTCATAGACTTAGACCGACTAGCGTACTTGATCAAAACGTATGACGCTAGATTAAACGATGATTGGATAGAATGTAGTTTAATCCCAACAAGTACATGACTTGTATAATATGGTAAGCTATACACATTCTGGATTTTGAGACTTAAATGACAATGTTAAACCCGTTTCGGTTAATTTTAAAATAGTTACATATACTTAATCGAGCGCCTGTTAGCAATATCGGGTAACCGGATAAGTCATGGACAAGTTCTATATGCCATTATACTTTAAATAAGTTAAGATATCAGTAGGATATCAACTTGTATGCCCATTATGGTTTTAAAATGAAACTATGCCTTATAAGGGCATCTCGGTAATTATATACCGTATAAAAGGAACTTGAACATATTTTAAGTTTGTAATAATGAGTATCTTGGAAAAATATTTTATGTATGATATAATATTAGTAGGATACCAATTATATGTGTAACTTAACTTTTATGACCAAACTATGCACCTAAGGGGTATTTTGATCATTTTACACATAGTTTATAAATTATTTGGGATGCTGAGTTTATAACATGTACCTACTGTAAATATGTTTAAAATAAGTTTTAAAATTAGTAGGTATCAAGTCTTGGTCAATAATATGGTTTAAAAACATACTATGCGCCGCAACGGCGTTTATGTCGTAAAATGACGTCTTTATGCGATGTTTACGAAAACTGATGTTAAGGTCAGATTAAAATGTTTAAAACATGTTATTTAATATAACATATTAGTAGGTAAATGATTTATCTTGAAAAGATTGATTAAAATCATTTTATGAGCCACAAGGACTAAAATCGTCATTTATCGACATAGTTTAAGGACTTGTTTGAAAACTCAGTTTATAACTTGGTTTATTATCCCAAATAATCCTACTTATGATATTACATTAGTTAGAAACTCATTTTCAAGTTAAATATAATTTAAAACCTTGTTTTATACAAAAAGGACATTTTAGTCAAGAATGGCATAATTATGGAACTTGCGCATAAACTTAGATTCTGATTATGATCATGTAATATAACCTCAGAGGGTTATGCTACATTATATTATGATCATAATGCAACTTTAGATCAGTATCTAACTAATCTAAATTGGGTCAGAATTGAAAGTCAAAGCAGAAGTCAAACTTCGACTTTCGGTTGCGAACCGACCCTAGAACTGAAATTGACGAGCCGAACATGTTCTTACATGTTCTAATAATTATCACCAAGTTTTTTAAGTGTCAAAACAGGTTTTATAACATATATAAGATCAATTTATGATTTTTCCGAAAAATGGCCTGTTTGACTTTTTAATAACTTAACTTTGACCCGTCAATTGGTCTAGCAAACGTGATCTTCAGGAGGTGCCCTATACAGGGACAATCACCTACCTTATTACGATCACTTAGCCATGTTCATTTCGAACAATGGCTGGACCATAATGATCTTAACCGAAAGTCAAAGCGTTTTCCGTAAAACACTTGACTTTTATAAAAGCCTATAACGAAAATGCACAAAGAAGGAACACTTACCAGTATTCCTAGGGTTCAAAAGAACTATGTTGGATGCTCCTTTTAGCTAGGAACTTCCAGAGGAGGGAGAAGAGTGAATAAATGAGAAGGTGCAAGTTGGAATGTGAACTTAAGCACCTATTTATAGTTGGAGAACTCAAAAGAGGTGAAGCCAGGTGTTTAGGGGTGTAAGAGGAAGCTTACAAGTGTCCCAAAACGTGGCATAGCTGATTACGAGTCCATAGTTTCGAATTTATGGTTTTGTGGAGTTTTGCTTGGCTGCCAAATAAACTTTCTGCAGCAGAGCCTTTCTCGCGCCCCGCGACCGCCCTTTGGCCAGTTTCAAAGTTTGACACGTTTAACCCCTTAACTTTATAAAGCTTCTAAAAACCTTTTTAAACACCTTTTTGACACTTTTAGCCCTCCGTAGCCAATTCTTGGCATACCCGAGATTATGCCCGGGCATTGTCGAGCTCTCGGTTCATTAAAAGGTCACTCAGAGGTAAGAATTAACATGTTGACACTTTTTAATCCCTCCAATATCCAACTTTCACATATTTACAAAATTGAACCCTCTCGTCCAACAAATGGCACGTATGAGAGTTAGGACTTCGTAAAGGATCACTCAGAGGCTTATTATAAGCATGTTGATTCCGATGTCACTCAGAGGCTGGGCATGTTGACATATCAGTCACTCAGAGGCTAATGATTTAAGTATGTTGACATATCAGTCACTCAGAGGCTGTTATTTATGCATGTTGACATCGGACCGTCACTCAAAGGCTCAGTTTGAGCATGTTGACGCCTTTAGTCCTCATTGGTCTTTAACAGGCTATATTTAAATACAACACGTGTCACTATACTATTGGACACGATTTTACAGGCTGTTATATGTGGTATTTGATGGTTGTGGTTCAGAGGTTGTATTGGATTACGTCATTACAGGTTCAGTCTCCTCTGTTGTACAAGTAGACTGGACTTCTGCAACTGATTCCAATACATTTTCTTGATGTGAGGTTGTCGGTTGTGTGATTTCAGGTTGTGCTGACGATGTTCCCGTTGTCTTTCTGTTTTGTTTCTTTCTTCCCTTATCACCAACTGTAGTATCTACATCACTTGCACCATCATTATCACTGTCATCATCATCACCTTTTCCCTTTTGACGACCAAACTTATCTTCGATCATCCTTTTCAAAATTGGTTCTTCATTATCTGACTCGCTGTCATCATGACGCCACTTATCGTTTTCTGGTGCAACATATTCATCATTTGCTAGAAAACCGATCATTTTATGAGGGGGTGTGCTTTACTTATAACGTTTTACTGCTACACCTCTAAAGATCTTCAACGAATGTTCCATCATGATCTCAACTTTTAAAACATTGTTTTCGTTCTTCGAAAGATTCGGATGTTGCACATTCAAGATCATTTGGAGAAAACGATGATACATCCAAAACTTGTTTCCACCATATCCGGTTCTTCTCAGGTTCTCCTTCATGTTTGCAAAAATATACTTTGAAACACTAAACGGTTTGTTCATTGTCAAAGCTATCATCATTCCAACAAGTCGTTATTCGCCATGACATAACTACTTCGTCGGTTGCTCAAACACTGAATTAAAACATGTAGAAAGAACTTGTATCAGAGTGGCAACCATGCTTTGTTTAGTTGTCCCACGAGAAAATCTCCAACACATTTCATTCTAAGCAAACATCCACGTTGACACTTCAACGGTACTGAGAAAGGAGCTTCAGAATCATCACCAACTTGTAATATTGAATCAACTATTTCAACAGAGATATCTACGTTCAAGTCATTCACTTTCCCGTGGATAAGTTCCTGCCCATTTACTTCAATAACTTTAGTTGAATCCCAAAATTCCTTGATCAACGTCTTGTATATTGTAGTCTTGTGCGTGATAGCATAATGTATCCTTGAGTCGCGAAAAACTGCATTATACCATTGTACACAACAAATTTGTCTTTCGGATCTAAGTAGGCCACCATCTTATGTCTTGGTTCTGACATAATTCCACTTCTGACTTGCCAGTTCTCTTTGTTGCGGGTTTTCTTTTATGTTCCTTTTGTTCCATTCTGTACACATAAGACAACAAGGATAAGAACATAAATTCATTAGGGAGCATACACAAAAAGTTTTATTTCATACTTTCTGTATGTATGTATTCCCTAGACGAAGAGCTACTAACTCATACGAATAACAATTTATTCGTACGAAGAACAGCTGATTTTTACGAACAGTTTACTTGGTTAAATAAGTGATTTACTCGTATGAGTAACTGGCTCGTACGAGCAACATGTTACTCGTGCGAGTGGTATTTCACTCGTACGGATATTGTTCGCACAAACAACTTCAAGAGAAGATTATTCATGAGGAACTTGTTTTTCGTTAAAGATTCTTCGTTTAAAGTTTGTTGTTCATGTTAGTTAAAGTCACATGGTTAGATAATGTTCAAGTTGTTCATCTTCAAAGTATGCCAACATTGTCAAATATACCTTAAAGAAATCAAAAACAACTTAAGGAGAGGTGTAAAGATGACGTGAGCAAGGTGAAAGTAAAGTTCTACCAAAGAACTTTATCACCTTTTATACCACATCAAGATACTCGTACGAACAACCTTAGCTCCTACGAAGAACTCCATTCGTACAAGACCCCTGTTGTCATTCGTACGAGGCACAATGGCTCGTACGAGTGATCTCTACTTTGTACGAGTCCAAGTTTATCAAAAACTGAACTTTCAGTTCTTCGAGGACCTTAGGTTTTTCGATGACCTATTTTGAACTTTGCACATATCCACATTAATAAGAAATTAAGTTAGGAAAAGTTCTTGTTAAACAGATTTTGTTCTTTGAAATGAGTTTATCCGTTGTAAGAAAGTACTTTATGGAGTTATGATAACAAGACAAATGATTTTCAGGGGTATCTTGGTAGAAAACTTTTTGAGTTTTCGTCTTTGGCTAAATCAAAAATAACTTAAATTAACAACAGAGTAAACTAAAACTAAAATGTCAATAAATAAGATTAAACTATATATTTACGAGACAATCTTTTTTAGAGTTTATAGGTAAGAGAATCATACCAGCTTTTAATCTTGCCAAAAACGAGTTTTGTTTAAAACATCAAATTAAATAAATAAGTATTTACTATGATTATCGGTATTGTTGTCCATGTAAGCTCAACTTATCAGATGTAATCATGATTAGGAGATATGATTAATGTATGATTTATATTTACTAGCCGGTGTTCAACCAATTCACAACACATTCCCGTATCAAGACATGCACGAGAGAAAATCTTACTGGTGAGTATACTGCTTATCATCTGTTTTGACGTATATGCTGTGAGATACTCACTTATTTTGATTGAAAAACAAGCCCTACATGATCAAATCACTTATTGATGAGGAACTTGATTTTCATATGCATGCAGGGCACAGGAGTAAGTCCGTGAAAAGTTAGTACCATCGTACCGACAAAACGAACTTAGCTCCCGCATAAAACTGTGATATTTTATCACTTATTTTTGGGTGGATGTGATATTTTTATCACTTATTGATGGTCGTATGCGGTATTTACACGTATGTATGGTATCATGGAAGTTCTAGACTTGCGTCACCGTTATTTTACAGTAAAAGATTCAACCATGATACCCAGATGATAAGTCAGCATAAAGACCGCATATCTCAGTTCCTCAGCATCCTATCAAACAAAATTTTGGTACCAAGACCATATGCCAATGAATGGTTCCCACCTGACTTGCAGTGTGTTGTGTTTATATCAACCTGCACATTTTAGTCTGATTGTGAGCCTACCGATACATCATTAGTAAAGCTACTTATCAATTTTCGTTTTATGTTTTTGACCATTTTTGACAAATCACCGGTGTGTATCATCGTCTTCTCTTATCTTTCCAAGAAACTCATTTTTGATTTTTTTTTCTATTGTTTTTGTATTTTTCTAACTTTTCTCCCCCTAAAATATAAAACTAAGAGAGAATGGAAAATCTTTTTGTCGTTTTATATTTTAAGAAAATATTTATGAAAAATTATTAGCCAAGGATGATTTACTCGGGTTTCACCTTGATGCCATTAACCAAAAGTAGATAATCAAAACGAGATTTATCAAAAGCTTTTATAAACAGGTCGGCACGTTGGTGACCGGTATGGATTTTAACAACATTGATAAGTTTCTTTTCATAACAATCTCGTATGAAATGATACTTAATCTCAATGTGTTTGGTTTTTTAGTGTTGTACAGGATTACGAGTGATCTGTAAAGCAGCTTCGTTATCAACAAAAATAGGAGTAGTTAGAAATTCAAAACCGTAGTCGCGCATTTGCTGTTGGATCCATAGAACCTGAGAGCAGCAACTAGAAGCTGAAATATACTTAGCCTCACAGGTTGACGTAGCTACACAAGTCTGCTTTTTGCACTACCACATGACTAGGCGATTTCCCAAGAACTGACATCTTGCTGATGTTGATTTTGCATCAATCTTGCAGCCACCATGATCAGAATCACTGAATGCTGTCAAATCAAACTTATCATCCTTAGGGTACCAGAGACCAGTGTCCGGGCGACCCTTCAAATAACAAAAGATTCTTTTCACAGCCATCAAATGAGAAACCTTTGGACTTGACTGGTAGCGAGCTAGAAGACATGTTGCGTACATTATATCGGGTCTTGAAGCAGTAAGATACATAAGAGATCCGATCATAGCACGATAAAGAGATGGTTCCACATGTTCACCCATTCCATCAGGAGTAATCCCATGATTTTGAGCTAACGGAGTTCCCAAGGGTTTTGAGTCTTCCATTCGAAATCGTTTGAGAATATCCCCGACGTACTTGGTTTGATGGATGAATATCCCTTCCTTAGATTGATGAACCTGCAAACCTAAAAAGAAAGTCATTTCTCCCATTGCGCTCATCTCGAACTTCTCTTGCATCACCTGCTCAAATTCTTTGCACATTCTCTCGTTTGTAGACCCAAAAATAATATCATCAGCACACACTTATACCAGCAATAAGTCCTCATTTTCTTCCTTAATGAAGAGAGTACAGTCGATTAATCCACATCGAAAACCATTCTTCAGAAGATAGGAAGACAACGTTTCATACCAAGCCTGAGGAGCTTGATGAAGACCATATAACGCCTTATTAAGAAGCCAAACCTTGCCAGGATGGATTGGATCTTCAAGACCAGGCGGTTGCTCAACATATACTTCTTCTTCAACCACACCATGAAGAAATGCACTTTTCACATCCATTTGATAAACGCTAAACTTCTTGTAGGACGCATAAGCCAAAAAGATTCTTATGGCCTCAAGACGTGCTACCGGTGCATAAACTTAATTATAATCAATGCCTTCTACCTGATTAAAACCTTGGACAACCAATCTTGCTTTGTTTCTCACAACAACACCTCGATCATCCTTCTTACATTTGTAAACCCATCTCGTACCAATCTTCTTGTAGTTGTCAGGCCTGTCAACCAATTTCCACACGCCTAACTTCTGAAACTGCTGAAGTTCTTCTTGCATTGTTTTAACCCATGAGTCTTCTTTCATTGCCTTCTTCCAAGATTTTGGTTCAACTTGGCAGACATAGCAGGCAAAAGACCAATCATTCTGTTCCCCAAATTCCCTAATAACCGAATACAAACCAGCATTCTGATTATTCCTTAGTTGATTACGAGTCTGCACACCACTAAGGACATCTCCTATAATATTCTGCTGAGGATGGGTATTAAGAATTCGAGTTTTAGGAACATCAGGAACTCGAGAATTTATACCCAAGTTGTTGATATTCAGATCAACAACTAATTCGTTTGCTGGATTTGACGAAGATGTAGAAGCATGACCTTCAGCCGTCCCTTGATTTTGCACATTTGACATGACATCTGAAATTCCAGGAACCGGACCAGAAGTAGCTTCATTTGCATCATGGAACTCATCGTCCTCTGACGAAACATTATAATCAGCAGCATCTTCGAATTCCTCATTCTGAACAAGATTGTTAACCAAAGTAGACACTTGAGGGTTAACAATAATTGGTTGTACTAATGACAAGTCAACTGCAGTATCACTTTCCAGTAACATTTGAGCAACTGTAGAAGCATCATCAAAAGTTGGCAGATTAAAGGAGTTAAACAGCCCATCGTAGTCAAACATCCAAGGAGCACCTGGAGCTCTTACTGATTCAGTGTATATTTGAACCTTAACTTCACCCCATTCTTCAATCTTTTTCGATTACAAATTCCACACTCTGAAATTAGGAGTAGCATATCCAAGAAAGAAACCTTTGATAGCCTTAGGACCGAATTTACGATGTGGATCAATCATAGTGCAAGGAGCTCCAAAAGGTTCTAAGAAAGACACATCCGGTTTCCTTTTATGTATAGCTCGAAACATGTTTTCCTATGCCTCTTCACCGTAAGAACTCTATTCATCGTATAACATGCAATAGCCACAGCCTCCACCCAGAATTGAACAGGAAGTTCTGATTCTACTAACATAGTTCTTGCAGTTTCAATCAGAGTTCTATTTTTCCTCTCTGCGACACCATTTTGTTGTGGAGTGTAATGAGAACTATATTCATGCAAAATGCCTTTAGAAGAACAGAACTCATCCATAACATGGTTCTTGAATTTGGTGCCAATATCGCTTCTGATTCTCCTTATCTTCAAATTGTAAAAATTTTCGAGTAGCGTCAGGAGATTCTTGAGGATTTCAGGAACTTCACTCTTGTGTGCCAAAATATTCACCCATGAAAATCTTGAGTAGTCATTAGTAACTACTAACAATAAGAATCACCAAAGGTAGTCTTGTGTTTCATAGGTCCAAAGAGGTCCATATGAAAACGTTCCAGAGGCATATTCACCGTGTTGATCTTCTTCACAGGATAAGATTTTCTAGCTTGCTTTCCTTTTTGGCACGATACACAGACGTCTTGTAAATGAAAGTTCTTCACTGGTACACCAGTCACAAGATTGTTTTTCACTAAATAGTTCATTTTCCTCAAGTGAATGTGTCCCATTCACCTATGCCAAGAGATTGATTCTTTTTCGGTGGCTTTTTAGACAAAACATGTGACTTGTGCAGACGTGGTAATAGCTTGGCTCATGTCAAGAATATACAAGTAATTAATTCTTGGAGCCGATAGTAGAATCCATTCTTTGGGAATCTTGAAACCAGGTTTCAGCACATAACATCCAGCATCATCAAAATGAACCGTAATCTTCTTGTCGCAGATTTGAGAAACACTTAGAAGATTGTGATCAATTTGATGAACATAATTGATCTTATCAAAACTGGTAACACCATTGGATACCATTCCTTCCCCAGTGATGTATCCGCCCTTGTCTCCAGCAAAAGCAACATAGCCTCCTCGAATGCTTTTCACATCATAAAGAAGCCTTAAGTCACCAGTCACGTGCCTCGATGCTCCACTGTCAACAATCCAGTGACTATTCACAGTTCCTCCTATAACACCCTACACATTTCAATACCCAATCAATTTGAGATGGGGACCCAAGCCTTAGTGGTCTTGGGTCGACCGTTATCATCAAGAAATGTGATTTCTACTTCTTGATGATTTGGAAACTTTGTGCCTCCCCCTGAGTCATTACCGATTTTAGGTTTCCAAGATTGTTGAAATTTATCAGAATTACTATTATTTACAGTTTTAAAATTTCTGGTTTTAACAAACTTGAAGAACTTGGTTTCTTCTCTAAAACATCCGGTTTCAATGCCTTTTCAATTATTTTTACTTATTTACGTCTCTGCTTTTCTTCTTGTTCTTTAACAATACGTTTGTCTTGTTTTGGTGATACAGATCGACGTTGGCAAGTTGGTTCAGGAGGGGCTTTCTCAACAAATCTGGGTTTTGCTGGGTTTGAGCAATTTTTGATTATGTGGCCAAACTCTCCACATTTAAAATATGTTCTCCTTTCAACAAATGTAGGAGATCCTGTTTTATGACTTGATGTTGAACTTGTTGGTCTAGAGGTACTTGGTTCATCTTCACACCCATTTGTATGTTGGGTGTAATTGTTTTGACTGTTTCGCTTTAAAATCTTGACTTGTTTTACAAAATCAACATTAGACATGCTTCCAAAAGTCTTGATTTTATCAGTACCAGTTAAATCCACGAATTTAACATTCTTCAATTTCTTCTTGTAGCGAGCGCCTTTAGCTTCATCTTTTGGTTGTGATACCTTAGGTTTTGCAGCTCGCTTTATTGTTGTTTTTCTTTTGAAATGAATAATGATTGTGACTTGATTGGATTTTTCTTTTCCGAAAACTTGGTTGTTGAATTTTCAAAAACTTGATCAATAGAGGTTGCATTTACATTTTGGATCGGAAAGTCTTTGTTTGAATAAATTTTCTTGTCCCCAATCAAAGTATACAATACATTATCATTTTCATCTGTAGACGCATTTGTTTTAACAGATTTCATTGGATCATTCTCTTGATTTTCAATAGTTTTCATATTGAGAGTAGCAGAAATTTCTATCCCTTTTTCTTCATCAAGAGATTGATCTTGATCGATTTTCTCGGCCTCATCATCTGATGAATCATCCTCCTCTATTGTAGAAGGATTTTGATCAACTACAGATGATGAGTTCTTTGATTTTCTTGATTCAACCGAGGAATTGTCCAGCTTAAACCCTAATCCTACTGCAAACTCTTCAGGATTAAGAGGTACAGAAGGTTCAAAGCGTGGCATTTCCTTTTCATCAGGCAATTTGGTATAATTGTGTTTCAGCGGAGGTGGACACGAATTATACCCAATGCATTTAACATCTCCTTTCAGCTTTTAAATGTCAATGATATGATCAAGTACATATCGGGAGTTAGAGTAACTCTCTAATTTTAGCTTGATCGCATCATGTTCGCATTTGGCAATGGCTAACTCTTTCTTTGTTTCTTCAAGGATATTAATGTAGTTATTAATTCCTGTTTGCTTGTTCAAAACTGTCTTTGTTAATTCAGAAACTCTTTTCTTAAGAGTTTCTATTACAGATTTGAATTCTTTTTCATTTCGAGTTAAAGCCAAATTTGCCTCTTTGCATTTTGACAGTTCAACAACTAGGTTTTGATTGTGACTGTTTATTGTTTCAAAATTTCATTTTTAATTCAGCACAGTCACCGCATATTTTAGGAGAGTCGAAGTTTACCTGAACTTATCGAACCAGCAACATTAGCCATGAAGGCAGTGTGATGAGAGAAGGAAGCACTGTTTGTAAAGATTTTCTCCGTTTCCTTCGATGCAGCTTCTGCTTTCTTCATCAAACCAGCCTTTTGACTTTTCAGCTCCTCTGCTTCTTTCAACAACTCAATGACCTTAGTATCAATCCTTTCCCTGACATCTGAATCAGATCCATAGCTTCCTGTACTTGAGCATTCTTCATCAGACCTACCATTATACCCTGAACTATCATCATCATCATCAGAACTGTCAATGTTGTGAACATGTTTGATTCGATTGATAATCTTGGCATAACATGTAGTTTCGCCTTGATTCTCGTTTCCCAATTGTATTGACCAATCGCATCCTTCATCTGCTTGAACTACCAGAGCTCTGTTTGTGTTGTTTGAAGGTCCAGACTGGTTGGTGTTGTTTGGGTTGTTAACAACTACTATTCTTCGTTCATTGTTGACATGAGCTGTGTTGGATGGTTGTGATTGATTTCGGAAAAGGTTGTGATTTCCTTGTTTACTTGGTCTAGTGCACTCACGTTTGAAGTGGCCTTTTTCACCACTGTTGAAGCAAGTAACAGCATCTTTATCAAATTTGTATCTTTCTTGCTTTCCAAACTTGTTCTTCCAGCTCTGCTCATGTAATCCTTAGCTCTTCTGACCGCACTTGCAAATGCCCATTTGATATCCATTAGCTCCATTTCATCTTTGTCTATTTGTTAGTAGTCTTCATTAGTTAAGTTGATGTTTCCAATTTGACCAGCGAGTAATCCACAATAAGCACTAACCATGGTGTTTAGAAGTTCCATATGATCCTGAGCAACTTCTACAGTGACCTTGGAAAGATGTGACGTGTCAAGTCTGATTGTATTAGGGTTTGCAGGTTGAAAGTTGTTACCATAGAAAGCTTGTTGAGAAGCTTGTTGTGGAGCTTGAGGTGTAACAACTTGGGGTTGTGGTAGAAAGGCTTTAGGATCAAATACTTGACCATAGGTTTGAGTACTTGAGCCGGCAGATTGATCTGTTTGAACTGGTGGTGGTAAAAAGGGGTTAACATTTGACACAAACGTGGTCTGAAGTTTTGGTTGCTGAATTGCATTGACACCTGTGTTAATACCTCCAAAGTACATCTCACAGAAACCCCTTTTGCTTTCTGGATCTCTTCTTCATTTTTTTTCTCCAGTTTCTGAACAAATTCATAGATACTGATGACATCCAAAACGCCTGCATGCCTTAGTAAGTTAATAAATTGACTCCACTTTGGTGGTAAGGCGTCAACAAAACGCATCACGATTTCCTGTGGAGATGCTAACACTTTGTAGGAATACATTTCACTAAGTAGGTGGTAGAAATGTATTGTCATGTCGCTCAATGTTTCATTCTCCATTAACATGAAACCTTCAAACTCCTTCTTCAGCGGATCATGTCGTATTTTTCTGGTTGCAGCATTTCCTTCTCCTCTTGCTTCCAAAGTATCCCACAGATTTTTGGTGGTGGTACAGTACACAAACTGATGATAAATATCCTTATAAAGTTCTTGTGTAAGGATAGCAAACGCCCTTTTCTCTAAATCATAAGCCTTTTATCGCATTCATCTAGATTTGCTAAGGAAGTTGGATTTGATCCTGCTTCTTCGAGAGATTCCTATATGGTGTAGTAAAACATGTCCATAATTATGTATTTTGTCTGAGAACATATGTATGGAAACGACTTTTCCATGAAGGATAATCGTTCATATGGTTCAGTTTTGGTGGACCGTTATTACTCTCAGTTTCACTCTCGCTAATAAGAAGAGTCTGAATGCTCTGATTTTGATTTGCGACACATGCCTATTGATTTGCGGTAATCATGGCTATTTGTTGAGGCATTAATGATTTAACCCATGAGGTTGCGAAGCTTTGTGATGAGTCTTGATTTGTGCTTGAACTACTCCCCAATCCCAAGTATTATTACTCATTATGTTTTCTTGGTTATGAAAATTAAAAGGTTTAAAATGTAATTTCTGAAAATAACAGTCTCATTTTAAAGTTCACAATTTTAAAAACCACAAATTTTGAAAAACTGAAACATGAAAAACAAATCAAGTTTGTTCTTCGAACGAATCAGAGATTCGTGCGAATGACTGACCTTCGTACGAACCAGGTTGTTCGTACGAGAGACACTCTTTCGTGCGAGCAAACTTATGCTTCGTGCGAACTAGGTTCTTCGTGCGGATCACTTGGTTTTTCGCACGAACAGCCTTGTTCTTCGTGCTTTTCACAGACAGGAATCTTTTTGCAGGGTTGGTTGGTGAAAATTTCCTTTTCTAACATAGACTGGTTTCAAAAGTGGTTAGTTGTCTACACAGTTTTGGTTAAAAAGACAAACATTCCATATCAGCTTTTCAGACAAAACAGTCAAGTCAAGTCAGAATGTCCAGAGATTTGGTCAACCCAACAAGAATATTCCGGTGAGTTTTCCGACAGTGTTTCGCTTGAAGATATGTCCAACTGAACTTTGATAGAAAATCTTAAGAAAAACAAGATTTTAACATGTCTCCATGTATTCTAACATGGTTTTTATGAAAATTTTCTGGATACAACAAGTTTTAACTAAGTTTTAGGTTGGTTATCTTTTAAAAACTTAAGTTTCCTGTTGAATGTCAAGAACACCTCCAGAAATCCTCACAACTAGCTCAGACACAATACTAAGCTTGGTTTCAAACAAGGAAGAGAGCCAAAGCTCTGATACCACTTGGAGGATCAAGATTAACCTACTTCCCTGTTTATACAACACAAATACGAGTGTGGAATCCTCGTAAGTATGCAAACCAAAGCAAAGTAAGAAACACAGGATAACCAAAGATTCAATATCTTGATTAATAGAAGAGAACTAGTACATACACATACAAACAATGTTCATACATACTCATGAAATACTCTCTGTATTCTTATGTCTCTCTCTAGCTTGTTCATTGATGTCTCACCTCTAACCTCTTCTCCTAGAAGTGCATGTCTGTTTATATAGTGCCCACACCTAGCAATAGTACGAAGAATGTTGTTGGTCATACGAAACACCATAAGACACGAAGAACATTCTCCAAAAGATGCTCGTACGAACGACCAATGGCTCGTATGAACATAAACTAGCTCGTACGAGTCAAGCAAGATGCTTGTTACACGATCCACTCGTACGAATGGAATGTGACTCGTACGAGCAACATCTTGCTCGTACGAAGCATCTCTCAATCGTACTAGGATGTGTTCTTCGGAGAACGTGCCAACAGACATGACGTACACAAGACTTAACAGTATGCACATATGCAACTGTTTTACACAGACAAACTAATCATCGTACTAAACCAAGACAGGAGGATATCTTGATTTGGTTGACACGACCAAACTATACAGACACATTAAACAAAGACCGTACAATTACAGACGCAACTAAGAACAAGCGACATACACAAAAGTGTATCAACAATAAATAATTTCCCAAGAACTAATTTCAAATTTACCATGCTTGTATACTCTACGCCTAGGCCCAGTACTCGCAACTAGTTAGCCGACCGATATGGGAGCGCCTAGTGACTTATGCAACCACGCCATAAATAAAATACTATATGCTAAAAGCATGCACCACATGATGGCCTCTTGAGTGCACTTCAATAACTCATCGAAAACTACTACAAAACAAAATGGATTTAGCATAGATCCTTGGTGAAGGCCCACCTTCACGATGAAGAAATCAGTGTCTCTCACTGATGCTCGAACGTTTGTCTTAACACTATCATACATAACCCTAATTATATTGAAATACCTCCAGGGAATCCTTCTTCCATAACTAACCTAAATCATTCAACGGGCACATTGTCGTATCATTTTCAATCACTCAACGGGCATGCTGTCGTATCATTTTCAAGACTGATAATTATATGCAAATCTTGCTTTTTCACAATATACTTTTTCATTAGTCTTTTTGGAATGTGTGTCATATTTGTAGAAAACCGTCCAAACATAAATCAAAATTGGTATGCCATATCTGAATTTCCCGTATAATTCTCGCCTCGATAACGCTTTCTCACAATTCCATAGTGTGAGTTGGGGTATTAATCCCCATGTAGTTACCACAACATTAGGCGTCTTCTTTATTCGTGTAAAGAATGACTACGACACACTCCTGCGTGGCATGACATCTTACCTTTTTGAAGATAATATTGAGCACACTTGTTATCCATTAAACTTCTCCCTTAGCCAAACACTTCAACACCTCAATGTGGATATTGTCTGTGCCAATCGCCTTAGTTATTCCTATCTTCCTAAGAACCTTTGTCACCTCTTTTGTATTGATATTACAACAATAACGACTATCTCGTTGTCGTTGGTTAGTGGATTCTCACTTTATTCTTGATGATTTCTACCATCGTTGAAAAGATTGCCAAAATAGGTCTATCATCTCACCTTACCTTGATGTCTTGCTTCTTCATTAAAACCATCATCCTCGCCTTTTATGTACTTCACGACTACTAGATCTGCCCCACTACTCCCTAGATTTGGTAATCGTGAACATAATAAGCCTTCCTTATTTAGTCTCCATATATATATATCCTTATAAAATATGTTTTTATTTGCCTCCCACTTAGCCTCCTTCAATCTCGTTTGCTTCTCTTCATCATTGTATCTCATAAACTCTAAAAACTCACTTGCTTGTCCCTTACATTGATTTGCACATCCTCATTCCACCACAAAGACTCCTTATGCCCATAGACCTTTCTCGTTGTGATCTCATTACTCAAGAGTCTCTTTCATTACTTATTGATGTTCGCCATAGCCTCTCACATCTGCTTTATGTCCCCCACAGTCCAAAGGATCTCCCCTAAATAGTATAATCTCCCCGTCCTTCAGATAACCCATCGAATCTTAGTTTTAATCTTCCTTTTTCCCCTCAACCAACTCATTTTTTTTCATAGATATACATGCCACCAACAATTGACGCCAAGCCACTACTGTCTCTCCTAGTATGACCTTGCAATCCTTCCACTAACACTACAATCTACTCATAACATCAATATGTATCAATACGAGTCGACGAAAGTGAATACTGACTCTCCTAGCATACATTAGATGCTAAATGTAATCAAAGGTGATCCCCTTTTCTAAAGTGAGGAGTTTATAATATTTAAGTCATGTGCTCAAGCAAAGTTAAGAATGTCTCTACCACTCTCATTACAATCACCATAACCAAAACCCCCTGCACCAATGGAAAGTCATGCTATACTTACCAACGTGACCATTAAAATCACCTTCGATGCATATTTTCTCATCCTTTAGTATTATATAATGTATTACTTAATATTTAATTGACAATATGACGATTTTGGTTTTTAATATTCAGAAGTTACACATATTAGTTTTTTTAGACGTAACATGTTTGGTACTTAACGCTAACAAACATTAAAATGTCCATTAAGTTTTATATAATAACTATTAATCTTGTTACAATATTAGCTTAAATTAAGTTTTATATAATAACTATTAGTCTTGTTACAATATTAGCTTATGGAGATGAAGATGCAAAATTTGAATTGTTTCAACATCCATTACAATCAACAACTAAATTGAGAGGGTTAAGAGTTTGATCTTGTAGCAAGTGATACTATGAGAAAGAATATCACAATTATCCATTGCTGCACAATCACATGAACAAAATCATCTTGTTTTTATTGTATAACATATTTTTAAAACATTATTATATGCTTTTGTTTTGTGGGGACGACTATGAATATAATATCCTTCAAAAAAAGAGGTAAAATTCATGCTTTATACCTTGGTTGTTTCCTTCCAATTCCAGTCAATCAGCCATGGCATACCAACCTGAATCCATCTATGATCTTACAGTCAAGGTAAACTACTTATACAACCCCAACACATACATGTTTTGTGACCATTAGTCTTTATCATCAAGAACAAACTTGTGTTTTAATTAGGGTTATTAAATCTTATCTTTAATCTTTTGATTAAGGAACACAAGCAAACATTGATTTTTCAACTTTTTAATTAGGGTTATTAAATCTTATCTTTAATCTTTTGATTAAGGAACACAAGCAAACATTGATTTTTCAACTTTTTAATGTTTAAAGATCCATACACATTGAAAACGATTTGATCCCGGTGGGTGTTTTAGCTTTCAAGAAATCTTGAATTTGGATTTTGAAGCTCTCAGTTTGACTTTTGAAGTCAACTAGGTTGAATGATAAGCTGATTTTAAATAAAGTCAACGCATTTAAACTGTCAAGAAAATGTGGTAACCTGAAATAAAATATGACAAAGGTTAATGTAGAAGAATGTTTTGTGAAATCTACAACAAATCCCAAACATATTTGCATTTGAAAGGTAACAAGTTTGACCCGGAAAGTCAAAATGTTCCTTTTTTACAGTCAGCACAGTCATATTGTTGGTTTTCTCTATGCAGGATGCTAATGGAAACAATTTTGACCTTAGCATCTACAAAGGAAAAGTTTTACTTGTAGTCAATGTTGCCTCCAAATGGTATGACTCATTTTCAGTTCTTCGGTTTTTCTGCTACTTGTGTATGATCATAATGCAGTTTTCCCAATTTGGTGTAACTTCTTTAAATCTTGTTTATGAAATGGTGAATCTTTGTGGCAGCGGGTTGACGAATTCGAATTACTCCGAGTTGAATCAACTCTATGCAAAATACAAAGATCAAGGTTCGGTTTTTGAATGATAGCTTGTTTGATACTTGTTATAAGGATCTGAATTTCAAGAACTTGATGCATGATTTGTATGTTTGACTATTAATGACAATATGTAGGGTTGGAAATCTTGGCATTTCCGTGTAATCAATTTGGGGATGAGGAGCCCGGGAGTAACAAGCAGATTTTAGAGTTTGTTTGTACTCGATTCAAATCCGAGTTCCCTGTTTTCGACAAGGTAATCTGTTTTTTTGAAGGGATTAACATTTGAATTTGTATATTCACATAAATTGGATAGATTATTATAAAACAACTCTAGAGTTAGCAATATGAGTGCTATTTTCGGTTTCTAGTATCATATAATCATGAATATATTGTTATGGGGGAACAAAAGTAAAAGACATGAAAGGGGTGTTTGGTTTGTTGGAATCCAGTAGAATTCAATAAGAGTATAATCTGTATCATTTTCTTACCTGTTTGGTTTGCAGAATTTATGAAATTTGAATTTAGAATCGGCATTTAAATAAATTCCAATAATGAAAACATTCAACCAAAGGAATTGGAAATCTTTCAATTCCTTTTACAGATTTTTTATGAAAGTGGAATTCGTTCAAATACCGTTTCTGAACTCAAATTCCAAAAATTCGGCGAACTAAACAGTTAAGAAATAGAATACAGATTATACTGTCAGTTATTTAACAAAACACTTCTGCGATCGAAAAGTCCCTTATTCATATACAAATATATTTTGATGCAATTTATGTTTGTTATGCACATGCAACGATTGTTAGATTGAAGTGAATGGCGAAAACGCTGCACCAATATACAAGTTTTTGAAGTCGGGAAAAAGAGGTATCTTCAGGGACAACATTCAATGGAACTTTGCGAAATTTTTGGTTGGTAGAGACGGGCAGGCTGTTGGACGTTATTACCCAACAACTTCACCTCTCACAATCGAGGTACAAGCAACCTCGTTTTATAAAATTCATTCTGAAACAAGGTCCTCTCGTTAGGGCTGTAAACGAACCGAACGTTCAGCGAACAGTTCGTGAACCGTTCGGCGGGAAGTTCGTTTATGTTCGTTCGTTTAGTAAACGAACGAACATGAACAAGAAATTTCGTTCGATTAGTTAAATGAACGAACATGAACTAAGGTCTCGTTCGTTCAATTGTGTTCGTGAACGTTCGGTAAGGTGTTCGTGAACGTGTTCAGGAACATTCATTCATTTGCGTTCGTTTATGTTCATATGTTTGTGTTTCAATTAAAGATTTGTGTACTTTCATATATTTTATCTATACTTTTTATGTTATTAAACTTCTATTTATTTTATTACCATTAAACTTTTATTTATATTATTACCCTATCAATTAAACTAGGAAACCCTATTTCACTTGTTTATGCACCGATCCCCCTTTTATTTCTCATTATTTACATCGACGAATACGACCGACCTCCGTTCCACAATAAGGGATCCATTGCCTTTATCCTCCGTCATGTTCGCCAAATTTATTTGTGTTCGTGAACCGTTCGCGAACACACTCATTTCCTTAATGAACGAACACGAACATAAAATCTCGTTCGGTAAGCGTTCATGAACCGTTCGTGAACACATTTATTTCCTTAACGAACGAACACGAACAAGGCCTTGTTCGTGTTCGTTCGGTTCGTTTACAGCCCTACCTCTCATCATAAGATTAACGCGCAATTTGTTATCTATCTCTCTCTTAAAGCTATGAACTTGATGATCATTTTGCAGAGAGATGTGCAGAAACTTGTGGAATAGATTCACGACAAGGTCCTCTCGCATAAGATTAACGTGCAACGATTAAAATGCTTAAAGTATTAGATTTGATTTTGGTTTAAAAGACTTGGGGCTTCATGAAAAAGGTTTTTCTTTTATGCAAAAGAGGATCAAAATTCAAAAGGATCAAAGAACATAGCATTCATCATGTTATCAGACCTGAAATATTCTCCTACTTCTACTTAACTACGGGTGTAAATTTCTGACATCGACACAAGCCTAACGCGAAATTTACACTGTTAGTTTTTGTCTAAACGGGTCTGGTTCAGTTTTGGAACGAACTCATAAACACGTTTAACTAAACCACCAAAACGGCATAAGTGTTTTGAGTTAACTCAGGTTGAACCCGCAAACACGTTTAGCTAAATCGCCTAAACAACTTGTGTTTGGGTCAATATTACTAGTATACAGGTTGACCTGTTTATTTCTATAAAAATCTAAAAGAAATATGTTTTATGTCATAACTCAGACAGATGAAGTATTTTATGCTAGAATATTAAAGAGATTATTATTTCAAAGTTTAACATAACTATTTATATACATTAGTAGTGTTAGTTGCTAATTTGTAACGAGTATTCATATGAAAAAAAAGACGGGTCGTGTTTGTGTGAATCCACGAAAACTTGCACCGTGTTCAGGTTCATGTGTCACGATATTTGGGCCGTGCCGTCTTCGGGTTTGGCCTACCAATGGCGAACACAACCCATTTAACATCCCTGTGTTTAACAACCACAACCATAAATTGGTTGTTTTATTTGTTACAGACACGTTAACACAAGTGGTTCACAATCTACAAACAAGCATCACAAGAGCTCCAAAGATGACGTGAGCAAGGTGAAAGTAAAGTTCTACCAAAGAACTTTATCACCTTTTATACCACATCAAGATACTCGTACGAACAACCTTAGCTCCTACGAAGAACTCCATTCGTACAAGACCCCTGTTGTCATTCGTACGAGGCACAATGGCTCGTACGAGTGATCTCTACTTTGTACGAGTCCAAGTTTATCAAAAACTGAACTTTCAGTTCTTCGAGGACCTTAGGTTTTTCGATGACCTATTTTGAACTTTGCACATATCCACATTAATAAGAAATTAAGTTAGGAAAAGTTCTTGTTAAACAGATTTTGTTCTTTGAAATGAGTTTATCCGTTGTAAGAAAGTACTTTATGGAGTTATGATAACAAGACAAATGATTTTCAGGGGTATCTTGGTAGAAAACTTTTTGAGTTTTCGTCTTTGGCTAAATCAAAAATAACTTAAATTAACAACAGAGTAAACTAAAACTAAAATGTCAATAAATAAGATTAAACTATATATTTACGAGACAATCTTTTTTAGAGTTTATAGGTAAGAGAATCATACCAGCTTTTAATCTTGCCAAAAACGAGTTTTGTTTAAAACATCAAATTAAATAAATAAGTATTTACTATGATTATCGGTATTGTTGTCCATGTAAGCTCAACTTATCAGATGTAATCATGATTAGGAGATATGATTAATGTATGATTTATATTTACTAGCCGGTGTTCAACCATATTCACAACACATTCCCGTATCAAGACATGCACGAGAGAAAATCTTACTGGTGAGTATACTGCTTATCATCTGTTTTGACGTATATGCTGTGAGATACTCACTTATTTTGATTGAAAAACAAGCCCTACATGATCAAATCACTTATTGATGAGGAACTTGATTTTCATATGCATGCAGGGCACAGGAGTAAGTCCGTGAACAAGTTAGTACCATCGTACCGACAAAACGAACTTAGCTCCCGCATAAAACTGTGATATTTTATCACTTATTTTTGGGTGGATGTGATATTTTTATCACTTATTGATGGTCGTATGCGGTATTTACACGTATGTATGGTATCATGGAAGTTCTAGACTTGCGTCACCGTTATTTTACAGTAAAAGATTCAACCATGATACCCAGATGATAAGTCAGCATAAAGACCGCATATCTCAGTTCCTCAGCATCCTATCAAACAAAATTTTGGTACCAAGACCATATGCCAATGAATGGTTCCCACCTGACTTGCAGTGTGTTGTGTTTATATCAACCTGCACATTTTAGTCTGATTGTGAGCCTACCGATACATCATTAGTAAAGCTACTTATCAATTTTCGTTTTATGTTTTTGACCATTTTTGACAAATCACCGGTGTGTATCATCGTCTTCTCTTATCTTTCCAAGAAACTCATTTTTGATTTTTTTTTCTATTGTTTTTGTATTTTTCTAACTTTTCTCCCCCTAAAATATAAAACTAAGAGAGAATGGAAAATCTTTTTGTCGTTTTATATTTTAAGAAAATATTTATGAAAAATTATTAGCCAAGGATGATTTACTCGGGTTTCACCTTGATGCCATTAACCAAAAGTAGATAATCAAAACGAGATTTATCAAAAGCTTTTATAAACAGGTCGGCACGTTGGTGACCGGTATGGATTTTAACAACATTGATAAGTTTCTTTTCATAACAATCTCGTATGAAATGATACTTAATCTCAATGTGTTTGGTTTTTTAGTGTTGTACAGGATTACGAGTGATCTGTAAAGCAGCTTCGTTATCAACAAAAATAGGAGTAGTTAGAAATTCAAAACCGTAGTCGCGCATTTGCTGTTGGATCCATAGAACCTGAGAGCAGCAACTAGAAGCTGAAATATACTTAGCCTCACAGGTTGACGTAGCTACACAAGTCTGCTTTTTGCACTACCACATGACTAGGCGATTTCCCAAGAACTGACATCTTGCTGATGTTGATTTTGCATCAATCTTGCAGCCACCATGATCAGAATCACTGAATGCTGTCAAATCAAACTTATCATCCTTAGGGTACCAGAGACCAGTGTCCGGGCGACCCTTCAAATAACAAAAGATTCTTTTCACAGCCATCAAATGAGAAACCTTTGGACTTGACTGGTAGCGAGCTAGAAGACATGTTGCGTACATTATATCGGGTCTTGAAGCAGTAAGATACATAAGAGATCCGATCATAGCACGATAAAGAGATGGTTCCACATGTTCACCCATTCCATCAGGAGTAATCCCATGATTTTGAGCTAACGGAGTTCCCAAGGGTTTTGAGTCTTCCATTCGAAATCGTTTGAGAATATCCCCGACGTACTTGGTTTGATGGATGAATATCCCTTCCTTAGATTGATGAACCTGCAAACCTAAAAAGAAAGTCATTTCTCCCATTGCGCTCATCTCGAACTTCTCTTGCATCACCTGCTCAAATTCTTTGCACATTCTCTCGTTTGTAGACCCAAAAATAATATCATCAGCACACACTTATACCAGCAATAAGTCCTCATTTTCTTCCTTAATGAAGAGAGTACAGTCGATTAATCCACATCGAAAACCATTCTTCAGAAGATAGGAAGACAACGTTTCATACCAAGCCTGAGGAGCTTGATGAAGACCATATAACGCCTTATTAAGAAGCCAAACCTTGCCAGGATGGATTGGATCTTCAAGACCAGGCGGTTGCTCAACATATACTTCTTCTTCAACCACACCATGAAGAAATGCACTTTTCACATCCATTTGATAAACGCTAAACTTCTTGTAGGACGCATAAGCCAAAAAGATTCTTATGGCCTCAAGACGTGCTACCGGTGCATAAACTTAATTATAATCAATGCCTTCTACCTGATTAAAACCTTGGACAACCAATCTTGCTTTGTTTCTCACAACAACACCTCGATCATCCTTCTTACATTTGTAAACCCATCTCGTACCAATCTTCTTGTAGTTGTCAGGCCTGTCAACCAATTTCCACACGCCTAACTTCTGAAACTGCTGAAGTTCTTCTTGCATTGTTTTAACCCATGAGTCTTCTTTCATTGCCTTCTTCCAAGATTTTGGTTCAACTTGGCAGACATAGCAGGCAAAAGACCAATCATTCTGTTCCCCAAATTCCCTAATAACCGAATACAAACCAGCATTCTGATTATTCCTTAGTTGATTACGAGTCTGCACACCACTAAGGACATCTCCTATAATATTCTGCTGAGGATGGGTATTAAGAATTCGAGTTTTAGGAACATCAGGAACTCGAGAATTTATACCCAAGTTGTTGATATTCAGATCAACAACTAATTCGTTTGCTGGATTTGACGAAGATGTAGAAGCATGACCTTCAGCCGTCCCTTGATTTTGCACATTTGACATGACATCTGAAATTCCAGGAACCGGACCAGAAGTAGCTTCATTTGCATCATGGAACTCATCGTCCTCTGACGAAACATTATAATCAGCAGCATCTTCGAATTCCTCATTCTGAACAAGATTGTTAACCAAAGTAGACACTTGAGGGTTAACAATAATTGGTTGTACTAATGACAAGTCAACTGCAGTATCACTTTCCAGTAACATTTGAGCAACTGTAGAAGCATCATCAAAAGTTGGCAGATTAAAGGAGTTAAACAGCCCATCGTAGTCAAACATCCAAGGAGCACCTGGAGCTCTTACTGATTCAGTGTATATTTGAACCTTAACTTCACCCCATTCTTCAATCTTTTTCGATTACAAATTCCACACTCTGAAATTAGGAGTAGCATATCCAAGAAAGAAACCTTTGATAGCCTTAGGACCGAATTTACGATGTGGATCAATCATAGTGCAAGGAGCTCCAAAAGGTTCTAAGAAAGACACATCCGGTTTCCTTTTATGTATAGCTCGAAACATGTTTTCCTATGCCTCTTCACCGTAAGAACTCTATTCATCGTATAACATGCAATAGCCACAGCCTCCACCCAGAATTGAACAGGAAGTTCTGATTCTACTAACATAGTTCTTGCAGTTTCAATCAGAGTTCTATTTTTCCTCTCTGCGACACCATTTTGTTGTGGAGTGTAATGAGAACTATATTCATGCAAAATGCCTTTAGAAGAACAGAACTCATCCATAACATGGTTCTTGAATTTGGTGCCAATATCGCTTCTGATTCTCCTTATCTTCAAATTGTAAAAATTTTCGAGTAGCGTCAGGAGATTCTTGAGGATTTCAGGAACTTCACTCTTGTGTGCCAAAATATTCACCCATGAAAATCTTGAGTAGTCATTAGTAACTACTAACAATAAGAATCACCAAAGGTAGTCTTGTGTTTCATAGGTCCAAAGAGGTCCATATGAAAACGTTCCAGAGGCATATTCACCGTGTTGATCTTCTTCACAGGATAAGATTTTCTAGCTTGCTTTCCTTTTTGGCACGATACACAGACGTCTTGTAAATGAAAGTTCTTCACTGGTACACCAGTCACAAGATTGTTTTTCACTAAATAGTTCATTTTCCTCAAGTGAATGTGTCCCATTCACCTATGCCAAGAGATTGATTCTTTTTCGGTGGCTTTTTAGACAAAACATGTGACTTGTGCAGACGTGGTAATAGCTTGGCTCATGTCAAGAATATACAAGTAATTAATTCTTGGAGCCGATAGTAGAATCCATTCTTTGGGAATCTTGAAACCAGGTTTCAGCACATAACATCCAGCATCATCAAAATGAACCGTAATCTTCTTGTCGCAGATTTGAGAAACACTTAGAAGATTGTGATCAATTTGATGAACATAATTGATCTTATCAAAACTGGTAACACCATTGGATACCATTCCTTCCCCAGTGATGTATCCGCCCTTGTCTCCAGCAAAAGCAACATAGCCTCCTCGAATGCTTTTCACATCATAAAGAAGCCTTAAGTCACCAGTCACGTGCCTCGATGCTCCACTGTCAACAATCCAGTGACTATTCACAGTTCCTCCTATAACACCCTACACATTTCAATACCCAATCAATTTGAGATGGGGACCCAAGCCTTAGTGGTCTTGGGTCGACCGTTATCATCAAGAAATGTGATTTCTACTTCTTGATGATTTGGAAACTTTGTGCCTCCCCCTGAGTCATTACCGATTTTAGGTTTCCAAGATTGTTGAAATTTATCAGAATTACTATTATTTACAGTTTTAAAATTTCTGGTTTTAACAAACTTGAAGAACTTGGTTTCTTCTCTAAAACATCCGGTTTCAATGCCTTTTCAATTATTTTTACTTATTTACGTCTCTGCTTTTCTTCTTGTTCTTTAACAATACGTTTGTCTTGTTTTGGTGATACAGATCGACGTTGGCAAGTTGGTTCAGGAGGGGCTTTCTCAACAAATCTGGGTTTTGCTGGGTTTGAGCAATTTTTGATTATGTGGCCAAACTCTCCACATTTAAAATATGTTCTCCTTTCAACAAATGTAGGAGATCCTGTTTTATGACTTGATGTTGAACTTGTTGGTCTAGAGGTACTTGGTTCATCTTCACACCCATTTGTATGTTGGGTGTAATTGTTTTGACTGTTTCGCTTTAAAATCTTGACTTGTTTTACAAAATCAACATTAGACATGCTTCCAAAAGTCTTGATTTTATCAGTACCAGTTAAATCCACGAATTTAACATTCTTCAATTTCTTCTTGTAGCGAGCGCCTTTAGCTTCATCTTTTGGTTGTGATACCTTAGGTTTTGCAGCTCGCTTTATTGTTGTTTTTCTTTTGAAATGAATAATGATTGTGACTTGATTGGATTTTTCTTTTCCGAAAACTTGGTTGTTGAATTTTCAAAAACTTGATCAATAGAGGTTGCATTTACATTTTGGATCGGAAAGTCTTTGTTTGAATAAATTTTCTTGTCCCCAATCAAAGTATACAATACATTATCATTTTCATCTGTAGACGCATTTGTTTTAACAGATTTCATTGGATCATTCTCTTGATTTTCAATAGTTTTCATATTGAGAGTAGCAGAAATTTCTATCCCTTTTTCTTCATCAAGAGATTGATCTTGATCGATTTTCTCGGCCTCATCATCTGATGAATCATCCTCCTCTATTGTAGAAGGATTTTGATCAACTACAGATGATGAGTTCTTTGATTTTCTTGATTCAACCGAGGAATTGTCCAGCTTAAACCCTAATCCTACTGCAAACTCTTCAGGATTAAGAGGTACAGAAGGTTCAAAGCGTGGCATTTCCTTTTCATCAGGCAATTTGGTATAATTGTGTTTCAGCGGAGGTGGACACGAATTATACCCAATGCATTTAACATCTCCTTTCAGCTTTTAAATGTCAATGATATGATCAAGTACATATCGGGAGTTAGAGTAACTCTCTAATTTTAGCTTGATCGCATCATGTTCGCATTTGGCAATGGCTAACTCTTTCTTTGTTTCTTCAAGGATATTAATGTAGTTATTAATTCCTGTTTGCTTGTTCAAAACTGTCTTTGTTAATTCAGAAACTCTTTTCTTAAGAGTTTCTATTACAGATTTGAATTCTTTTTCATTTCGAGTTAAAGCCAAATTTGCCTCTTTGCATTTTGACAGTTCAACAACTAGGTTTTGATTGTGACTGTTTATTGTTTCAAAATTTCATTTTTAATTCAGCACAGTCACCGCATATTTTAGGAGAGTCGAAGTTTACCTGAACTTATCGAACCAGCAACATTAGCCATGAAGGCAGTGTGATGAGAGAAGGAAGCACTGTTTGTAAAGATTTTCTCCGTTTCCTTCGATGCAGCTTCTGCTTTCTTCATCAAACCAGCCTTTTGACTTTTCAGCTCCTCTGCTTCTTTCAACAACTCAATGACCTTAGTATCAATCCTTTCCCTGACATCTGAATCAGATCCATAGCTTCCTGTACTTGAGCATTCTTCATCAGACCTACCATTATACCCTGAACTATCATCATCATCATCAGAACTGTCAATGTTGTGAACATGTTTGATTCGATTGATAATCTTGGCATAACATGTAGTTTCGCCTTGATTCTCGTTTCCCAATTGTATTGACCAATCGCATCCTTCATCTGCTTGAACTACCAGAGCTCTGTTTGTGTTGTTTGAAGGTCCAGACTGGTTGGTGTTGTTTGGGTTGTTAACAACTACTATTCTTCGTTCATTGTTGACATGAGCTGTGTTGGATGGTTGTGATTGATTTCGGAAAAGGTTGTGATTTCCTTGTTTACTTGGTCTAGTGCACTCACGTTTGAAGTGGCCTTTTTCACCACTGTTGAAGCAAGTAACAGCATCTTTATCAAATTTGTATCTTTCTTGCTTTCCAAACTTGTTCTTCCAGCTCTGCTCATGTAATCCTTAGCTCTTCTGACCGCACTTGCAAATGCCCATTTGATATCCATTAGCTCCATTTCATCTTTGTCTATTTGTTAGTAGTCTTCATTAGTTAAGTTGATGTTTCCAATTTGACCAGCGAGTAATCCACAATAAGCACTAACCATGGTGTTTAGAAGTTCCATATGATCCTGAGCAACTTCTACAGTGACCTTGGAAAGATGTGACGTGTCAAGTCTGATTGTATTAGGGTTTGCAGGTTGAAAGTTGTTACCATAGAAAGCTTGTTGAGAAGCTTGTTGTGGAGCTTGAGGTGTAACAACTTGGGGTTGTGGTAGAAAGGCTTTAGGATCAAATACTTGACCATAGGTTTGAGTACTTGAGCCGGCAGATTGATCTGTTTGAACTGGTGGTGGTAAAAAGGGGTTAACATTTGACACAAACGTGGTCTGAAGTTTTGGTTGCTGAATTGCATTGACACCTGTGTTAATACCTCCAAAGTACATCTCACAGAAACCCCTTTTGCTTTCTGGATCTCTTCTTCATTTTTTTTCTCCAGTTTCTGAACAAATTCATAGATACTGATGACATCCAAAACGCCTGCATGCCTTAGTAAGTTAATAAATTGACTCCACTTTGGTGGTAAGGCGTCAACAAAACGCATCACGATTTCCTGTGGAGATGCTAACACTTTGTAGGAATACATTTCACTAAGTAGGTGGTAGAAATGTATTGTCATGTCGCTCAATGTTTCATTCTCCATTAACATGAAACCTTCAAACTCCTTCTTCAGCGGATCATGTCGTATTTTTCTGGTTGCAGCATTTCCTTCTCCTCTTGCTTCCAAAGTATCCCACAGATTTTTGGTGGTGGTACAGTACACAAACTGATGATAAATATCCTTATAAAGTTCTTGTGTAAGGATAGCAAACGCCCTTTTCTCTAAATCATAAGCCTTTTATCGCATTCATCTAGATTTGCTAAGGAAGTTGGATTTGATCCTGCTTCTTCGAGAGATTCCTATATGGTGTAGTAAAACATGTCCATAATTATGTATTTTGTCTGAGAACATATGTATGGAAACGACTTTTCCATGAAGGATAATCGTTCATATGGTTCAGTTTTGGTGGACCGTTATTACTCTCAGTTTCACTCTCGCTAATAAGAAGAGTCTGAATGCTCTGATTTTGATTTGCGACACATGCCTATTGATTTGCGGTAATCATGGCTATTTGTTGAGGCATTAATGATTTAACCCATGAGGTTGCGAAGCTTTGTGATGAGTCTTGATTTGTGCTTGAACTACTCCCCCAATCCCAAGTATTATTACTCATTATGTTTTCTTGGTTATGAAAATTAAAAGGTTTAAAATGTAATTTCTGAAAATAACAGTCTCATTTTAAAGTTCACAATTTTAAAAACCACAAATTTTGAAAAACTGAAACATGAAAAACAAATCAAGTTTGTTCTTCGAACGAATCAGAGATTCGTGCGAATGACTGACCTTCGTACGAACCAGGTTGTTCGTACGAGAGACACTCTTTCGTGCGAGCAAACTTATGCTTCGTGCGAACTAGGTTCTTCGTGCGGATCACTTGGTTTTTCGCACGAACAGCCTTGTTCTTCGTGCTTTTCACAGACAGGAATCTTTTTGCAGGGTTGGTTGGTGAAAATTTCCTTTTCTAACATAGACTGGTTTCAAAAGTGGTTAGTTGTCTACACAGTTTTGGTTAAAAAGACAAACATTCCATATCAGCTTTTCAGACAAAACAGTCAAGTCAAGTCAGAATGTCCAGAGATTTGGTCAACCCAACAAGAATATTCCGGTGAGTTTTCCGACAGTGTTTCGCTTGAAGATATGTCCAACTGAACTTTGATAGAAAATCTTAAGAAAAACAAGATTTTAACATGTCTCCATGTATTCTAACATGGTTTTTATGAAAATTTTCTGGATACAACAAGTTTTAACTAAGTTTTAGGTTGGTTATCTTTTAAAAACTTAAGTTTCCTGTTGAATGTCAAGAACACCTCCAGAAATCCTCACAACTAGCTCAGACACAATACTAAGCTTGGTTTCAAACAAGGAAGAGAGCCAAAGCTCTGATACCACTTGGAGGATCAAGATTAACCTACTTCCCTGTTTATACAACACAAATACGAGTGTGGAATCCTCGTAAGTATGCAAACCAAAGCAAAGTAAGAAACACAGGATAACCAAAGATTCAATATCTTGATTAATAGAAGAGAACTAGTACATACACATACAAACAATGTTCATACATACTCATGAAATACTCTCTGTATTCTTATGTCTCTCTCTAGCTTGTTCATTGATGTCTCACCTCTAACCTCTTCTCCTAGAAGTGCATGTCTGTTTATATAGTGCCCACACCTAGCAATAGTACGAAGAATGTTGTTGGTCATACGAAACACCATAAGACACGAAGAACATTCTCCAAAAGATGCTCGTACGAACGACCAATGGCTCGTATGAACATAAACTAGCTCGTACGAGTCAAGCAAGATGCTTGTTACACGATCCACTCGTACGAATGGAATGTGACTCGTACGAGCAACATCTTGCTCGTACGAAGCATCTCTCAATCGTACTAGGATGTGTTCTTCGGAGAACGTGCCAACAGACATGACGTACACAAGACTTAACAGTATGCACATATGCAACTGTTTTACACAGACAAACTAATCATCGTACTAAACCAAGACAGGAGGATATCTTGATTTGGTTGACACGACCAAACTATACAGACACATTAAACAAAGACCGTACAATTACAGACGCAACTAAGAACAAGCGACATACACAAAAGTGTATCAACAATAAATAATTTCCCAAGAACTAATTTCAAATTTACCATGCTTGTATACTCTACGCCTAGGCCCAGTACTCGCAACTAGTTAGCCGACCGATATGGGAGCGCCTAGTGACTTATGCAACCACGCCATAAATAAAATACTATATGCTAAAAGCATGCACCACATGATGGCCTCTTGAGTGCACTTCAATAACTCATCGAAAACTACTACAAAACAAAATGGATTTAGCATAGATCCTTGGTGAAGGCCC
This sequence comes from Scalesia atractyloides, assembly GCA_947069175.1. Lineage (NCBI taxonomy): Eukaryota > Viridiplantae > Streptophyta > Magnoliopsida > Asterales > Asteraceae > Scalesia > Scalesia atractyloides. The sequence continues at coordinate 72,499,798 of CAMTDV010000001.1, forward strand.
ACCTTCACGATGAAGAAATCAGTGTCTCTCACTGATGCTCGAACGTTTGTCTTAACACTATCATACATAACCCTAATTATATTGAAATACCTCCAGGGAATCCTTCTTCCATAACTAACCTAAATCATTCAACGGGCACATTGTCGTATCATTTTCAATCACTCAACGGGCATGCTGTCGTATCATTTTCAAGACTGATAATTATATGCAAATCTTGCTTTTTCACAATATACTTTTTCATTAGTCTTTTTGGAATGTGTGTCATATTTGTAGAAAACCGTCCAAACATAAATCAAAATTGGTATGCCATATCTGAATTTCCCGTATAATTCTCGCCTCGATAACGCTTTCTCACAATTCCATAGTGTGAGTTGGGGTATTAATCCCCATGTAGTTACCACAACATTAGGCGTCTTCTTTATTCGTGTAAAGAATGACTACGACACACTCCTGCGTGGCATGACATCTTACCTTTTTGAAGATAATATTGAGCACACTTGTTATCCATTAAACTTCTCCCTTAGCCAAACACTTCAACACCTCAATGTGGATATTGTCTGTGCCAATCGCCTTAGTTATTCCTATCTTCCTAAGAACCTTTGTCACCTCTTTTGTATTGATATTACAACAATAACGACTATCTCGTTGTCGTTGGTTAGTGGATTCTCACTTTATTCTTGATGATTTCTACCATCGTTGAAAAGATTGCCAAAATAGGTCTATCATCTCACCTTACCTTGATGTCTTGCTTCTTCATTAAAACCATCATCCTCGCCTTTTATGTACTTCACGACTACTAGATCTGCCCCACTACTCCCTAGATTTGGTAATCGTGAACATAATAAGCCTTCCTTATTTAGTCTCCATATATATATATCCTTATAAAATATGTTTTTATTTGCCTCCCACTTAGCCTCCTTCAATCTCGTTTGCTTCTCTTCATCATTGTATCTCATAAACTCTAAAAACTCACTTGCTTGTCCCTTACATTGATTTGCACATCCTCATTCCACCACAAAGACTCCTTATGCCCATAGACCTTTCTCGTTGTGATCTCATTACTCAAGAGTCTCTTTCATTACTTATTGATGTTCGCCATAGCCTCTCACATCTGCTTTATGTCCCCCACAGTCCAAAGGATCTCCCCTAAATAGTATAATCTCCCCGTCCTTCAGATAACCCCATCGAATCTTAGTTTTAATCTTCCTTTTTCCCCTCAACCAACTCATTTTTTTTCATAGATATACATGCCACCAACAATTGACGCCAAGCCACTACTGTCTCTCCTAGTATGACCTTGCAATCCTTCCACTAACACTACAATCTACTCATAACATCAATATGTATCAATACGAGTCGACGAAAGTGAATACTGACTCTCCTAGCATACATTAGATGCTAAATGTAATCAAAGGTGATCCCCTTTTCTAAAGTGAGGAGTTTATAATATTTAAGTCATGTGCTCAAGCAAAGTTAAGAATGTCTCTACCACTCTCATTACAATCACCATAACCAAAACCCCCTGCACCAATGGAAAGTCATGCTATACTTACCAACGTGACCATTAAAATCACCTTCGATGCATATTTTCTCATCCTTTAGTATTATATAATGTATTACTTAATATTTAATTGACAATATGACGATTTTGGTTTTTAATATTCAGAAGTTACACATATTAGTTTTTTTAGACGTAACATGTTTGGTACTTAACGCTAACAAACATTAAAATGTCCATTAAGTTTTATATAATAACTATTAATCTTGTTACAATATTAGCTTAAATTAAGTTTTATATAATAACTATTAGTCTTGTTACAATATTAGCTTATGGAGATGAAGATGCAAAATTTGAATTGTTTCAACATCCATTACAATCAACAACTAAATTGAGAGGGTTAAGAGTTTGATCTTGTAGCAAGTGATACTATGAGAAAGAATATCACAATTATCCATTGCTGCACAATCACATGAACAAAATCATCTTGTTTTTATTGTATAACATATTTTTAAAACATTATTATATGCTTTTGTTTTGTGGGGACGACTATGAATATAATATCCTTCAAAAAAAGAGGTAAAATTCATGCTTTATACCTTGGTTGTTTCCTTCCAATTCCAGTCAATCAGCCATGGCATACCAACCTGAATCCATCTATGATCTTACAGTCAAGGTAAACTACTTATACAACCCCAACACATACATGTTTTGTGACCATTAGTCTTTATCATCAAGAACAAACTTGTGTTTTAATTAGGGTTATTAAATCTTATCTTTAATCTTTTGATTAAGGAACACAAGCAAACATTGATTTTTCAACTTTTTAATTAGGGTTATTAAATCTTATCTTTAATCTTTTGATTAAGGAACACAAGCAAACATTGATTTTTCAACTTTTTAATGTTTAAAGATCCATACACATTGAAAACGATTTGATCCCGGTGGGTGTTTTAGCTTTCAAGAAATCTTGAATTTGGATTTTGAAGCTCTCAGTTTGACTTTTGAAGTCAACTAGGTTGAATGATAAGCTGATTTTAAATAAAGTCAACGCATTTAAACTGTCAAGAAAATGTGGTAACCTGAAATAAAATATGACAAAGGTTAATGTAGAAGAATGTTTTGTGAAATCTACAACAAATCCCAAACATATTTGCATTTGAAAGGTAACAAGTTTGACCCGGAAAGTCAAAATGTTCCTTTTTTACAGTCAGCACAGTCATATTGTTGGTTTTCTCTATGCAGGATGCTAATGGAAACAATTTTGACCTTAGCATCTACAAAGGAAAAGTTTTACTTGTAGTCAATGTTGCCTCCAAATGGTATGACTCATTTTCAGTTCTTCGGTTTTTCTGCTACTTGTGTATGATCATAATGCAGTTTTCCCAATTTGGTGTAACTTCTTTAAATCTTGTTTATGAAATGGTGAATCTTTGTGGCAGCGGGTTGACGAATTCGAATTACTCCGAGTTGAATCAACTCTATGCAAAATACAAAGATCAAGGTTCGGTTTTTGAATGATAGCTTGTTTGATACTTGTTATAAGGATCTGAATTTCAAGAACTTGATGCATGATTTGTATGTTTGACTATTAATGACAATATGTAGGGTTGGAAATCTTGGCATTTCCGTGTAATCAATTTGGGATGAGGAGCCCGGGAGTAACAAGCAGATTTTAGAGTTTGTTTGTACTCGATTCAAATCCGAGTTCCCTGTTTTCGACAAGGTAATCTGTTTTTTTGAAGGGATTAACATTTGAATTTGTATATTCACATAAATTGGATAGATTATTATAAAACAACTCTAGAGTTAGCAATATGAGTGCTATTTTCGGTTTCTAGTATCATATAATCATGAATATATTGTTATGGGGGAACAAAAGTAAAAGACATGAAAGGGGTGTTTGGTTTGTTGGAATCCAGTAGAATTCAATAAGAGTATAATCTGTATCATTTTCTTACCTGTTTGGTTTGCAGAATTTATGAAATTTGAATTTAGAATCGGCATTTAAATAAATTCCAATAATGAAAACATTCAACCAAAGGAATTGGAAATCTTTCAATTCCTTTTACAGATTTTTTATGAAAGTGGAATTCGTTCAAATACCGTTTCTGAACTCAAATTCCAAAAATTCGGCGAACTAAACAGTTAAGAAATAGAATACAGATTATACTGTCAGTTATTTAACAAAACACTTCTGCGATCGAAAAGTCCCTTATTCATATACAAATATATTTTGATGCAATTTATGTTTGTTTATGCACATGCAACGATTGTTAGATTGAAGTGAATGGCGAAAACGCTGCACCAATATACAAGTTTTTGAAGTCGGGAAAAAGAGGTATCTTCAGGGACAACATTCAATGGAACTTTGCGAAATTTTTGGTTGGTAGAGACGGGCAGGCTGTTGGACGTTATTACCCAACAACTTCACCTCTCACAATCGAGGTACAAGCAACCTCGTTTTATAAAATTCATTCTGAAACAAGGTCCTCTCGTTAGGGCTGTAAACGAACCGAACGTTCAGCGAACAGTTCGTGAACCGTTCGGCGGGAAGTTCGTTTATGTTCGTTCGTTTAGTAAACGAACGAACATGAACAAGAAATTTCGTTCGATTAGTTAAATGAACGAACATGAACTAAGGTCTCGTTCGTTCAATTGTGTTCGTGAACGTTCGGTAAGGTGTTCGTGAACGTGTTCAGGAACATTCATTCATTTGCGTTCGTTTATGTTCATATGTTTGTGTTTCAATTAAAGATTTGTGTACTTTCATATATTTTATCTATAAATTTTTATGTTATTAAACTTCTATTTATTTTATTACCATTAAACTTTTATTTATATTATTACCCTATCAATTAAACTAGGAAACCCTATTTCACTTGTTTATGCACCGATCCCCCCTTTTTTTCTCATTATTTACATCGACGAATACGACCGACCTCCGTTCCACAATAAGGGATCCATTGCCTTTATCCTCCGTCATGTTCGCCAAATTTATTTGTGTTCGTGAACCGTTCGCGAACACACTCATTTCCTTAATGAACGAACACGAACATAAAATCTCGTTCGGTAAGCGTTCATGAACCGTTCGTGAACACATTTATTTCCTTAACGAACGAACACGAACAAGGCCTTGTTCGTGTTCGTTCGGTTCGTTTACAGCCCTACCTCTCATCATAAGATTAACGCGCAATTTGTTATCTATCTCTCTCTTAAAGCTATGAACTTGATGATCATTTTGCAGAGAGATGTGCAGAAACTTGTGGAATAGATTCACGACAAGGTCCTCTCGCATAAGATTAACGTGCAACGATTAAAATGCTTAAAGTATTAGATTTGATTTTGGTTTAAAAGACTTGGGGCTTCATGAAAAAGGTTTTTCTTTTATGCAAAAGAGGATCAAAATTCAAAAGGATCAAAGAACATAGCATTCATCATGTTATCAGACCTGAAATATTCTCCTACTTCTACTTAACTACGGGTGTAAATTTCTGACATCGACACAAGCCTAACGCGAAATTTACACTGTTAGTTTTTGTCTAAACGGGTCTGGTTCAGTTTTGGAACGAACTCATAAACACGTTTAACTAAACCACCAAAACGGCATAAGTGTTTTGAGTTAACTCAGGTTGAACCCGCAAACACGTTTAGCTAAATCGCCTAAACAACTTGTGTTTGGGTCAATATTACTAGTATACAGGTTGACCTGTTTATTTCTATAAAAATCTAAAAGAAATATGTTTTATGTCATAACTCAGACAGATGAAGTATTTTATGCTAGAATATTAAAGAGATTATTATTTCAAAGTTTAACATAACTATTTATATACATTAGTAGTGTTAGTTGCTAATTTGTAACGAGTATTCATATGAAAAAAAAGACGGGTCGTGTTTGTGTGAATCCACGAAAACTTGCACCGTGTTCAGGTTCATGTGTCACGATATTTGGGCCGTGCCGTCTTCGGGTTTGGCCTACCAATGGCGAACACAACCCATTTAACATCCCTGTGTTTAACAACCACAACCATAAATTGGTTGTTTTATTTGTTACAGACACGTTAACACAAGTGGTTCACAATCTACAAACAAGCATCACAAGAGCTCCAAAACGAAGTCATTTACCATCCACTTTGCAACCCCTACTACGATATGTGACGTTTCGGATATGGCATATCCCCTTTCATTCTGGCTAAATGAAATCTACACTTTTGACTCCTAAGATTATGTAACCATTAGATACATCCGCAGGACCATGGTTAAATACATTACTAGATGCTTATCCATGATTTTCACTAAAACGGACGGAAATGATCTTGTTTCGAACATTCATTCACAACAATCATCAACCATGTTTTTTAGTGAAAATTCATAAAAGGGTAATGCCGATTTTAGTAGGCGAGTTTCTTAGATTTGCTCTGAATGTTATTGCCAAGGGACACAAATGAGTTTAATGTAAGGTGTAGCGGGTGGGTCTCTAACCGCATATTCATATGACTGGACTTGGAGGGCGTAGGCGTGGCTGATACCACATTCACTAACCCCCCGGAATCAAGTTTTCTGGTATCCCCAGTTTCAAGTGTTGACCCGTGCAACCTAACCTCACGGTCAAGAAGGTTTAGAGGTCTATATTCGTGTTATGTGAGTTGTGACGGTTGGGTTTAGAGATCATGGGTTCATTTGTGATGATCCCGCATGTGTTGTGATGATCAATGGTCAACAGTCGCGTGGATCTTATCACCTCAGGGAAGTGGTAACTGCAAGATTATGGCAAGATTTAGGAGAACAGCGACAAGTTAGGGTCATGGTAAACGACGATTAGAAGCTGTGTCGCACACTATAACCGTATCCAATTTACATGTAACAAAAAAGAAATACAAAAGATTAACCAACTATGAAGGTGAAATTCTTATATACAGATTACACATATATAACACATACACATGGTAATCTAATGCAGACTACCCTTTTCCCTTTTAATTTCCCATATCCCCCTTTCCATACCTATAAGCTATAAGTAACTGATGCATCATTCCACCATTAACATCAAGATTCAACCCATAAAACTACTGTACAAATTCACAACACATTACCAGAAATCATCATGATCATCAATCGCGACCTGCGAAGAAGGGTATTCGTCATCTACCTCTAACTCCATCTCCACCTCGGGTTCCGCTCCAAACTCCGAAGATTCAACATCCGCAAGATTCTTCAATCAACAATCGAAAGCTCATCGAGCCACCTCCCAACCAAATCAGCCGCACTCAGCTCGTAAACCGGATGCTTACTAGCCACAGCCACACACTTCATTCTAGCCTCGTGAGCAGCCTCGATCGTTAAATTCGAGTTACCAAACACAATGCAACGTTCAGGTATAAACTGCAACAACTGAGCCGCATACGCAAACATTTCAAAGTCCGGTTTCCCTAACGTCTTCGGCAGTCACCACCATGTTAAAAACCCCGGTTATCCCGATCGACCCGATAGCTTCTTCAAGATTTTTTCTCGGTCGTGTCGAGACTAGAGCCATTGGGATATTGTAACGAGTCAAAACGTTTATAAACTCTTTTGAACCGTCACGAAACATGTACACCCCGCCTTGTAACGCTTGATAAATCTGCTCTTTCCTTAACACGACATCTGCTTGAGTTGACTCGGGTCTCTTGACCAACAAAGAACTTCCGAAATCGCCTGCTCGTTTTTCATCCCCTCAATCCTTCTCAACATAAAAGACGGAGGCGGAGACTTGCCTTCTTCTTGAGCAAGCGCGAGCCACGCTTGCTTCTCGTGATCAGGATTATCTTCGACTATAACACCTTCCCACTCAAAAACCGCACCTAAGCAACCGCTCCCCATCCGTTCTTGTCGTAACAACGGGTTATGCAACCACGGGTTATCCGCTTTGTTGTTAGGCGGCCACAACCCGGGCTTTCGTTCCACAACACTATCACTTTCATAATCAAAACCCTTAGAAAACCTATCTTCTTCCTTAAAATTACACACCTCCCTAGTCAACTCCATCGCCCGGGCTCTGTTTGACCGAACCCGAGTCAACCGATTCGGGCTCATTGCAACTCGGTTAAAGGAACAATCTTTCAAACAATGACCTAAAATTGAACTACACCCTAAAAGGGAAATTGCACCAATTGATGCAACCATTTTCTAACAAACCAATTGTAAGTTGAAACCCCCAAATTCAGTTAAATCAAGAACCCTAACCCTAATTGACCCAATTGATGATTTGATTATCTCAATGAGATAACGTATTAAATTGAAGGAATCTTCTTTATGGGAATTTTGGATTAATTAGTCTTGACAAACACCCAAAAGGGGGAACAGGGTTTTTATAAATAAAGATCGAAACTTTATTTATTGATTAAATAACAATCAAAACCCAACAATAAAGATTCCCAATATGATGAAATAACAACACCAAACACCTTAAAGATTGAAACTTTATGTAATAAAGATCCTCAAACTGATAATATAACAACAGTAAACAGCTTAAAGATTGAAACTTTATTGATAAAGATCCTCAAAGTGATGTAATAACAGGTGATTAGATGAAAGTAAAGACCATAGGTCCAAGAATATGCACAGGAAAAAAAGGGGTTGATGAAATTATAAATCTTTAATAGAAGATGAAATTATAAATCTTTAACTTTTTCACATTATAAACATACTAAAATAAATTACTAATAGATAAGGGTTAATGGAAAATAAAAATATAAATTAAAAAAAATCGGGTGTATGATCGAGTATATAGTTTGGGTAAACGGATATGTGGTTTGAGCATGTTGTTTTGACCCGTTGTCTAAGTTCAGTAAACCTAAATTAACCTATAATCTAATTTGAGTTGGCCATAATTAACTAGTACAAAATTTCCCCAAGATTAATATATCATTTAGAAAATATGTCATATTTGTCATATGTATTCAGTATATGTAATTAATACGAAATTAAATATGTCAGAAATGTATATTCAAATAAATGTAATCGAACCTTGGACTTTTAATCGCTAGTATATTTAGTGCTCTTCATTTGTTTTAATAAAAATACATTTTGAATTCGAGAATTTACATCTATCTTCCTTTGAAAACAAAAAGAAACAACAATTTAGAAAGTCTACTGCACTATTAATTGTGCGTCGAGTAGATTATAACAATGTGTCTAACTCATTACAATGGTTTGTGTAACTTATTACGACTGTGCGTCTAACTCATGACAATGACAAGTCCACCTTTTTAATTTGTAAATCACTAAATCCAATTTTCAAAATCTATATTTAATTGGGTTTTGGTTACTTTATCCATTACAATGACGTGTTTAACCTATTACCAAGTACCAAACCCAACAAAAAAAAATACTTTTAATATGAATTCAGAATTGCATCGTTTATCATCTACGCTGTATATATATCATACATACAGTTATCCACCCACAAAATAACTGACTCAATCATAACTCATAAATTTATTTATGTAAGACATATTTTCAAGGTTGTCCAAACTGGCGATGAAAAGAGTAGATTTAGAGCTTTGAATATTTGAAATGTAACATTTAAGCATGTTTATTAAATTATGCTTTGTTTGTAATTTCTGTAATACGACAATTTAAAGTGTTGACTATCACGTGAAATCTGTGGATATCATCCTTCATCTCCGAGGAAGATCTCGTTCTCTTGCACGCAATAGTCAAATATGAGAACTCGTGGAAGAGTGTGGGTGTTTGCTATCATTTTTATTTACGTTTAGTTAAAAAAATGTCAACCTTTTAAATTTCTATTGTATAAAATTTATTTTAAATAATACTAATTTACAGTTTGGTCACAGTTAACTTAACCGAGACCGAATTAACCAAAATAGCCAACCAAACTAATGACCAATGGCTTTGTTTTGTTTTGTTTTCAAACCGAAATTACAATTCAGTTTGGTTATGACTCAATCCAAAACCAGACTGCACCGAAACTAAACCAAACAGAAAAACCCAAAAATTCAGTTTTTGGGTTGGTTCGAGCGTAAAACCGATCAATGCACACCTCTAGGTGGTACAAGTAACAAGTTGTGCAAACCTACACTACAAAAATCTTAATGAACCTACCCCTACTTTCATACCATGTTCAAAGATTGAAACATGTCATGGTGGTCTTAAAACAAACAATTAAAAAACTAAATTATATTAATATTGTTATTATGTCATGGTGGTCTTAAAACAAACCCATAAAAAATTAATATTATAATAATATATTGTTATTAATGGCCAGGTATACTATTCTTCTTTCCACACAAGAGTTTATTGTGTATTGCTTTTGCAGTGTTTTTTAGTTGATTGGATTTTCAAACCTATTTTAGACACCTAACAATTCAAACATCAAGACTTGTTTACAAAATCAGTTGGTGGTGGTGGTTTGTCTTCATCTTCAGGCCTCAACTTATTCAATGATTTCTGCTTTTCGGGTATAGTAACAGGCTCGGATGGTTTTCCAAGAGACGGGTTGGCACGGGGGCTCCCCAACTTCTTTTCGACATCTTCAAACTTGGCAGTAGCCCATGGTGCCGTTCCTATGTTCTTTGATGAGCCCGGCCCGATTATTGTAAGTGTGGATGCTTCATCCTGAGAAGCATACCACATGTTACCACATGCACTGCACTCGAGCTGCAAAAGCAAGAACATGAACAGGATTTTTAAGGATTCTATTAAGCATATAACATGGCATGGAGCATGAACCTGGTATCGGTCTGCGTGTCCACCTGAGATGATCTCTACCAAATGTACTTTTCTCTCTGTACATCTTTTACATCGCGCGTCGGTCATCTGACACATATATCATTATTAACAAAACGAAATCCAAATCTTTTTGATGTCTGCAGATATTGTTGATCAGTATTACCTGCACCTGGACACCCTCTTCAGGCTCTTTATGTGCTATCTCCTATGCTGTCAATTCCTCCTAAAAAAAATTAAAAAAACGTTTCCTTATGTAAATATCATAATTTTTTTTTCATTCAATAAAATAAGATGGTATAATCTAGTGGTATGCACGGTTCGGTTAGGTTTTTCGGTTTTTGATACAAAATTACGTAAATTTCAAAAATAAAACTATAATCCAAGATCTAAGAATCCTTCTTAGATGTTTGCATTTCATCATCATACTTGGTAAATCCCACCAATAGCATAGCTAAGGTAGGGTCTGAGGAGGGTAAGATGTAGACAGCCTTACCTCTACCGCGTAGGAATAGAGAGGCTACTTCCAGTGAGACCCCCGCTCGATAGCAGTTTTGCATCAAGCCTTGGAGATAAGGCACATAACACTCAGCAATTGGGACCCAAAAGCCGATTAGTGCGTGTACCCCCTTGTCTTTCAGCTATCAACGCCACCACATGATGCATGACTAACTGCCCTCCCTTTTTAATGTTATTTTCACGAAAAAAGTAAAATAATGTTAAAATTAGAGCACTTTCACTTTTGCCCCTGGTATAAAGACATACCTTCAACTCAATAGGTGACATGTTCAATATTTTTGAAGGTTCCAATTCTCCCTTTAGGAGGCGACGGGCTAACTGTGCATTTTTCTGCATAGTAAAATTAATTAGACATAGCATAATTTTTCTTTATCCAGATAAATATGTGCTTACCTTAAGATTAAAGACTAACTGCCTCATTTTCTGATTATATTTTAAAAAATCCAAAGAAAGAGACTCGTGTGACGCTAGCTCAAGTGCAGCTACAGCACGCACCGCATCCTCAGGTCACACAGGCGATAATCCTGTTACATTCTGCAATATAATATATTATTAAAGTACACGGATGGTCCCTGGGGTTTACCAAAATTTTGGATTTGGTCCCTAGCTTTCCAAAACTACACAGATAGTCCCGGTAGTTTGCACTTTGTGATATAATATTATATTATTATTATTATTATTATTATTATTATTATTATTATTATTATTATTATTAAATATTATTATTATTATTATTATCACTTACTAAAATAATTATGAAAGTTTCACAACAATGGAACAATAATTAAACTTGAGTGGTTTAAGTATGAGCGACTTTATTACAAGGGTACAAACAAGTCGAATAGCTTGCGAGCTGCTCGAGATCGGCTCGAGAAAAAGCTCGAAGCGATCCACGCCTTATCGAGCCCGAGCCGAGCTAGGGCCTAAAATACAGCTCGTTTATTTATCAAGCCCGAGCTTCACTTATCGAGCTCGCGAGCCTAAATGAGTCTATTATTTATATCATTTTTATTTAATATATTAACTAATAAATTATAAACGAGCCGAGCTTGAGAAACTACCAACAAGCTGAGCTCAAGCTCTCATAAGTTAATCGAGCTCGAGCTTAATCAGGCTCGGCTCGGCTCGGCTCGTTTGCACAGTTTACTATAACAATATTGAAACTTAGTTTATTTCATGATTTTATCCCTGATAAAAATTCATGCTTACATTTGAAGTTTTGTCTTGGGGCTCATTTGGAGGAAGATTATTAGCTCCATCAACTTCCTTCCTATTTCCACCACCGTCATCCACATTGCTGCATACAAATTTTACGGTTTCTAGAACCTTTCTAACCATTTATCACGTTGCTGATCACTAGTGACAGCATCAAACTTCACAAGAATATTATAATATTCCGAAGCAACACTATTACAACTTCCTGGAGTTTCTGTCCTCGACAACGGTCCAGACCGGTCACTTGCAGCATCTTCATCTCTAGTAACATCTAACGATGACATACTCTTTCTCCGTAACATCCTTTTACTTTTTATATTATCTTCTGGTTCAACGTCTTCGTCAATTTTGATATCGGGAAGGTCTCCTATCCGTGACATTGTTTTTTGAACAAGAAGATCGATTTCGTGTTGCATGGTATCTTCATAATCTTTGTCTGTAAGTTTATAAAGACGTTTAAAAATGGTGTCATAAACCTTTTGAACGATGAATCCGGGATGTAATTTACGGCTCGGGATCTGTTTGTGTGCGGGAATGAAGTGTACTACACATTTGTGCATTACGGATTCGGCTGGGACCTCGTCTTTGTGAAAACTATAAAACAGTTGTCGTGTATCGTTTGATTGCCAATTTCCACCGCCTTTCCGCTCTGCCTCTTCGGGTCGATAAAACCATTGTCCGTTCACCATCACACTCCCATTATTTGTTTCTGAAATATCCTGTGTATAAAAGGAAATTACACTTTAGAACCGCTACGAGACCATTTACCACAACATAGAAATATATTGTGAAGATTAAAAAAAATCACTACAATAGCCATTTTTGGGTGTGTTATACAACTATGGTAATGTTAAAACAATTTCACATATACAGTCATGAAATACATGAATTCTTGTCTGCATATCACTTCTTACATCAAATGACACTGCAGAAATCAAACCAGAAATGAATGCTATCCGAATCAGATTCGAGTATATCTTCTATACTCGCGAATCCAGTAAAACATCTTTCCTACTGGCCCGTAGATCATTATACATTGACTATGCAGTTAATATCGGCGAGATACCGGTTATCGGACCTTACAAAATATCGTTGTCAAATATCGATCCTGAATATTGGTTCTGATACTATCGGCGAAATTGACCGTCTGGATGCCTTGGTTGATGTGGACTCGGAGGAAGATTATATGGCTTATGAATAGATCATGTTTCAAATATTGTCATTAAGTTTTGACTTTTGATATTAGAATTAATATTATATATGTTTTACATTTTATATATGTATATATATACATTCTGCATGACATTTAAGTTACCGATATCCAACCTATATCTCAAATATCGGCCCTTGCCCGATATTTGATTTTGGACCGCATTAACCGCACAGTACATTGATGCGCCACATTCCAGCCTCCGCGTATCCTATTTCCATTAATGTGTCCTATTTTCATTCACGTATATGCAAATATTTTAATCCCCAATTATGAAATTTTGTCATGTCCAAGAAATACATGCCTTCATGTTATAGGTGCAAATGTGCAATCAGTGCTTAAGAATTCTAAATGCCTAGTGATTACTTTCACGTATTAAAAATTGCAGTCAATGCTTTTACAATTCTCAGTGTCAGATTGATGACTACTCTCGCATATCTTATACAAGCAGTGCTTATTTATTTAGTTGGTTCTCGTATTTTTAATAATTACAAACATACTTGTGATTTAAGTGTTAAGGGACTAAAAAACAATGCACGAGCATTTCTTGGCTACATGTGTGAAAATCTTCTGACATGACCATAGAGGTGTATAACACACCCAAATATGGCTATTTTTGTGCTTTTCTCAAATTAAAATACCTTGATTATGGCAACATATGGCTTTTTGTTTGGTCCTTCAGATGCAGCTGCTAAAAGTACAGGATCCACCTGCACAACAGAATAAATTCATATGAGCAGTTTTCACGTGGCTGCTTCAGATACTAGATAGATAAAATGCTAAATTAAATTATGTATGGTCATATTATTGAATGCTTCTTGTATGTACCTATGTGTATAATCAACCTCGACACACGGCATTCTATCACAAATTCATAGATGTTATCGCATCAACTTGGTGTTTTTCAATGTCATGCATATTATTATTGTGTACATTTACACAGATATGCATACATGTGCCTTTGTGTTTGTGTATATGGGCTTAAAACTTACACAAACACAAAGGCACATATATATCTGTGTAAGTGTACACAATAATAATATGCATGACATTGCAAGAACACCAAGGTGATGCGATCACATCTATGAATTTGTGATGTTTACATAGATACATACACACAATAAACATTCATTGGTATGACCATCACATGATTTAACTCAGCATTTCATCTATCTAGCATAGAACCACACCTCAACAAAAAGGTTAAAACCTACTAATGCAACCTTACATAAATTCTATGAGGGTGGTTCCATTACACAATACTCTTAAATCTTAATGTAAAAACGGTGAGAAGTAAAGTGCTAATATGTAACACAAAGTGCAGATATGTAAAAAACAAAACGTTGATATGTAACAACACATGTGTAGTTACATATACGCACCGTCTTGTTAAGTGTTAACTTGTTACATTTCAACACTTTACTTCTCACCGTTTTTAGGTTATGAGCATTGTGTATTTAATCTAACCTCTGAATTTTATTAACAAATGAACACACTCAATAAATCCTGTAACATCATATACATACAACAAAATAGAAAGCCTAAAACACTAGCCCCTAAATTCTCCCTCCTCACAAAACCGCACCATGTTTTTACATATAAGCACTTCACTTCTCGCCGTTTTTAGGTTAAGAGGATTGTGTATTTGATCTAACCTCTAAATTGTATCAACAAATGACCACACTTAATAAATCCATAAGGCAATAACATCACATACATACATCATATAAAAAGCCTAAAACGCTAGCCCCAAAATTCTCCCTCGTTTCTCACAAAACCACACTGTTTTGTTAGATATTAACGCTTTCGTTCTCACCGTTTTTAGTTAGTATTGCATATTTGATCTAACCTCTAAATTCTATCAACACACTCAATGCAGGCAATAAAATCATATGCACACATCAACATAGATAACCTAAAACCCTAGCCCCTAAATTCCTCTCAATTCTCACAAAACCACTTCCTAATTCTAAAAATTCACCAATCAATCACATTTATTCACAAACAACAGATCATCATCAACAATGCTAAACCTAATAATAATAATAATAATAATCAACAATACACTCACAAGCTCGTAACAAAGTCCGTCAAACTCGAACGATTTATAATGATTCCTCTTCGATCTCCCCTTGCCTGAAACCCTAACAACATCGCCAATTGGTTTAGCGTCTTCCGGCGGCACTGCCTCATCTACCGGCGGTGAAACTTCCTTCTCCTCCAAGTCATCTTCTTTTTATGTTTGATTAGATTTTCTTCTTCTTCATCGTCGTCTTCGTAAATTTTCATCCGGTTTCGCTTCCGTTGAGTAGATCGTGCTTCATCGGATTCAGTTTGTGATCGGTGCCGTGGCGCGTGGTGGTGATCATCCTCGTCGTCGTCTCTCGGGGCTACGTACCGGCGGTTGCGCATTTTGGTTCCGGTGAGAGATGTGAGTGTGTGGGGGGAGACCATGGGATATGTATTCTTTGACGAAGAAGCATATTGATTAATTTATATTTCTTTTCCACATAACCTTTTATATTCATAATTTTTTTAATCGCGAATTTCTGGTGTCTGGCAACGGCAATCCCAAAATTGGAGACTTCTAGTAATTTTTTGAATGGCGAATTTCTTGTGTTAGAATCCCTAAATTGGACTCTTATTCTGGATAGACGATGTTGTTTTAAGCGGGCCACATTGGCTTTGGAGTTTGGCTGAACACCATCTGACGTAACACACAGTGGGTCAAAAACTCATGAGCTTAGGATAGAACCTGACACTTCTACAAGCAGGCTAGGTTTTATCCATCATTGTCTAGTCCACCAAAATGACACAAGTGAGAATTAAACTTGGATATCCATTGAAGAACCCAAGTCTCCCTACCACTAGGCCATAAGTGATGGATTTTTTATTTTTTTATTCATAGTTAGCTCTTATTTATATTAGTCTTTTTTTAATAGCAACGCTTGCTTCTATTATACACCAATAATTATTCATGTAACCCTACCTAACTCAGAACCGAAAATTCAAACATCTAGTTAAGAGACATTTGAGCACCAGAGAAAAAACGACCCTGGTGATAAGAATTTAGGTATCCACATGAGTCGATAATGATAGTTCTAGCTAGGGTTTGATCGTCTGTATGACTTAGTACTCTATTAGTTCTTATGATTACCAGGTATATATCACTGAAACCATGCTTGTGTGAAAACATAAAAAAATCGAGAGTGATGGTATAAGTGAAAAGGGTCCTTAGCTAGCAAAGAACTTGCATTGTCGAGATCATGTGAAATCCTATGTTCAAGGTATTCTCAAACTTTATAGAGAACATACTTTAACACCGGGGGCATTCCAACCTTTTTAAGGTCTAAAGCAAAATAAAATTTTTGGGCCCTTTTTTATTTTTTTTATTATTATAAACAATACTCCTTTATCCTTGTGTTGGAATTAAGCAAAAATCTAACACAACAATAATGCAGAACGGTTTGTTTGTATAAGAAATCAAACAAATCCAAAACACTAAATTTACACTAATATTAATAGTTAGCATATAAGTTTTCTTTTAACTGAAGACCCTAGGTCCAAGCCTATGTTACTTATACTATGGATCGACCCTGTACATAAGTCTTCATCACTCTACTTCGTGATTCATGTCAATCCTAATTTTACATTCTATAGAGTTTCTTTCGATGTACTAATTTTGTGTTAGTAATTACACAACATATAGTGAAAAGGTACAAGTTTATAAGACGAGTTAAAAGTAAGATTTGAACATTGAATGTTCAAATAAACTAACGGTCAAACAAAAAGTCAGCTTTGAAAAGTCAATAGTTATGAAATCTGATAAGCATTTCACACACATCAAAGTCTGATTTTGGTAAGTAGATTAGACATATAAATATAACAAGAAGATTGATAAGACTTTTATAATATTATACATCCCGAGTCCGAAGATAAACATACTAACTTATAGCAAAAATTTCCCACATAAATTTAAAATTACTAATCGAGACATTCCTGATCTTGACTTACTAACATAAGCAATCACTCAATCTGGGCATAACCACATATTTACTTATTCTTGATCTTCGACCACAAAATCAAAAATAAGTTTATAACTACTTGGTCAGTACATCACATCATAATGTTTGATTATGTAAAGAAACTAGGGTCCCACATTACAAGAACAATAAGTTTTATAATCTTGTTGAGGTCAATGCACTGATGATCAGATCCATGAAGTGATCTCAACTTGTAAGCCATCCATATGCTATATCCATCTCACCGATTCTTACCTCGTCTTTACAATAACCTATAGCTACGTGTGACTCTCAAGAGTGGCCGACTCAATTATTCAGGCATGACTAAATATACAAAACCTGAACACTTGCCTCGGTTGAATAATGAAAATTTTAAATAGTTAGTAATGAAGATTTAGAAACTTAAAATGATATTTTGAGATAAATTTGATAGAATGTAGAATTACGTTTTTTTTAAATTAAAAATAGAATATAAATGAGTGAAATTAAGCTGGAAAATGTATATTGGAATTAACATTAACAAGAAACCATATGAATTTTTTTGAGAGATCATATCATACTTTTAGAAGTAATTTCTTTTGAGAGGTCATGTAAAGCGATTATAGCATTAACAAAGTTATAATTCTATGTTTGAAAGTTGGACAAGCTTAAGCAATGGACTTGTCAATTGCACTGTTAGGGGCGTGTACTGCCGGTTTTGATAAAAATATCAGCCGAACGACAAACTAAACCGGCTTGGTTAGAGGGATGACAGTTTTTCGGATTCATTTTGGTGATTTGATCGTTTAGAACTTTTTTTTTCTAAAATCATTAGTTTGTAATAAAACTTTTAAAATGGTAAAGGTGGTTCATGAATATAATACATATATACTCAAAAAAATAAAAAATAAAGGTTAAACTGTTGGATCCTAGTTTCAAACTATAGGCCAAGCCATAAACTGTCAAAAATGAACTGTGTAAATCTAAGACCAGCCGAGCGACTGGCTTGCTTTGGTTTGAGTGGTTCAGCATACGGTTTATAGACACCCGGGCTGCTGTCCTTCCACACCAGCAAAACTCGACACTTTCTTAAAACCGCGACTCGATACAACGACGAAATTGTTTACTAGAAATGCTGCCTCGACTCTTGATGCATATGGTCTTTGTGGAATAGATGAACTGAAATGACGAATAAAAGAATTGGCAGCAAATGCTCATTTCAGCAAAACAATAATTTTACAAAAAAGAATTGTTTCTGTTTCTCCTCTGATCCTCATTTCAGCATATCTTAAAGTATCCCTCTCTTTATAAGAACTATGCACTCAATGAATTTCTCATATCTTACATCTATGACACCTGAAAGAATCAAAAACAGTAACCAGTAGGCCTACAATATCACTTAAAATGTTGTATCACGAACCCTTTGATGTAGTTTCCAGTTGAGTAGCTTCCAAAGAAAGTAATCTTTTAAACGACTCGTAAGATGCAAAAAACAGTGCACCTTGAGTCATGTACATGAACAATCTTGGAGTCAATCCCCTAATGATCACAAACAAGATCCACCCACCCGTCAGTCAAACACGCAGATTTTAATAAACCCGGGATCATGTTACGATTTATGAGTCGAGTTTATTAAGGTGAATCCATGATGATCTTACCTATATAGACCCTGCAGGCCTTCATGTTGGGCTATGTCTCTAAGAGTGTTGTATACGCCATTATAGCGGCTTGCAGATCCGGGTATCTACACGAAATCCCATCTTTTACTTATGAGTAAAATAGATATAAATGGGACCCACTATATGAATATGAAATGACTTGAACATGTACATACCTGTGTCTGTAATCTCGTCTTCACGACATCAAAAGGGGTGGTAAATAAGGCAGCAGTAGATCCAGCTAATCCTCCACATAATAGCTAAAAAATAAAAAAATAAAGAAATTAAAAAAACAAGAGTAAAAAAGTTATATTACTTGAAGGAAATGCGACAAAAAGAAGCAAAAAGCAGACCGTTGATACTGTAGTTGACTGACCGTGCGCGTCATTTGAAGTGAGTAATACACTCTTTAAACCCTCGTATGTATAGAACTGCAATTACAGGAAGCAAGGTATTTTAAGAATATTATAAAAAATTGGATACAAGATTAACATACAAAACTGGAACTCAATTTTGGTTATATTATCTAACCTTAATGATAGAATGAGGAACATTTCTACAGAGCACGGCTCCCCATCCATTGTACAACGATAAAAACCCTCCTTTCCCGACAATTTCTAAAAACGCATTCCTGTGAAGAAGACGTACCATAAAAAATACAAAAACCATTATAAACACACATACACACACACAAAAGCTCATATATATGATTGTAAGTAGGGGTGTGAATTTCTGACACGACCCAAAAACATAACACGAACCTAACACGAAATTCGCGGGTTTGGGTTTAGTCTAAATGGGTTCGAGTCAGTTTCATGTTGAACTCGCGAACCCGTTTAGCTAAACAGGTTGGGTTCGTGTCAACCGGGTCGGGTTGACGGGTTGACCCCTTTTAACCCATTTATATTATGTTTTATTTTTTTACAATATGTTTTATGTCAAAGATTAAATTGGGTGGGTGTTTATGCCATAATTATAACTTAAAAAGAGAAATTGACATTAAATTTTATAATTAAAATGTGATTGTATTATATACATTTGTGTTTTGTCGTAAAATTTTAATTTTGATATATTATTTTGCGAAAAGAAATCAAAAAATAAAATTTTGGGTTGAACGGGTCGTGTTTGGATCAACCCACGAATACTCAGGTCGTGTTCGGGTTCATCTGTATGACACGATTTTCAGGTTCGGTCGTGTTCGGGTCGGGTTGAACCCACCAACCCACGGACACAACCCGTTTAGCACCCGTTATTGTAAGTTGTAACAGTCAATGTTGAAACAGGGAAGTCAAACGTTAAGAAAAGGTTGATAAAAGGTTACCAACAGCTGCGATAGTGTGAACCAACTTGCATCTGCTGCTTTATTCGTTCACTTGGAGTAAAAACAAAAGAAGTAGCAACACTTGCACAGCCTCCAGCGATACAATGAGCCAATGAATGATATTCCTGAAGTAGTTTTGTATAATAGCACATGTAAAGTCTACCGACACAAGTACAAAAGAAGTTTCAGGAAAACGTATTATAAGAGAAGAAAACTCTTCACCTTAGCAAAGAGAGGAAGCAAAGCGCCTTTACCGATTCATAACTGAAAGTATAAATTGCAGAAATAGGTGCTGATGAAGCGATATTGCTTGCGATTCCACGGTAAAGTCCTAATAAACCTGAAAATAAGATCATAAATCATATTCAGCTCTGACTACGGTCCTTCAACAAGATTATAGTAATATACTTTTCACACATACCTCTTTCGGATATAATCGATTTGCTGATATAAGGTATAGATCTTTGGTCAGTATGGCAAGACTGCACGACAGTCTTAACTGTATCCATTGGGTGCAAACACAGGCTAACGAACGTACCCGCAAAAGCTCCAGCGAAAGCATGCTCTTGCTTTGCAAGTCCATACTGTGATTTATGCGATGATGAAGTAAAAACATGCAAAACAGAACTTTCCTCGTTTGGAAATTGACTTGTTTGACCCTCTTTTGTCTCAAGTAAGGCATCCTCTTTCTCATGTCGGGACTCTGTGTTTATTTCTATAATACTTTTCATATTTTCATTAGATAAAGATTCCATATTTTCAGCTAATCGATCGTAACAGACATCGTTTTTTGAGGTCATACCATTATCAGAAGTAATAGCGTCATCTGGATCACTTCTTTCATGATTATTTGTTTCTTCAGTGTCGTATGTCGGTCTCAAAATCTGTACTGTGTTCATCCATCCATATATATCTTGCAATCCATCTGATATCCGTACACTAGAGACCCTTTTTTCACCAGATGATAGAATCGTCTTACCAGAATCAGTATGCATGCATCTCAAAAGATAATTGTAAATGCGAGACTCACTGAAACAACTAAGTTTCTTCTCTACGTGTATAAAATCCAAGTCTTTTTGCACATCCGGTGAAACGTTGCTATCAGCTTTTAAGTTGACCGAGACATTTTGACCCTCGGAAGAAATTGATGCAACTATATTTCCTTCTTCAGCTGGAAAGTATAACGTATTTAACGTATTTTCTTTCTGAAGGATTTCAGTGTTTTGTGCTGATATCGTCCTATGGCGTACGGGAATTGTTGAGGTTGCAAAATTCCATAATTGGCTGACTCCCGATATGACATAAGCGGTGCTTAGGACAGACAATCTGGCTTCAGCTTGATTGGCGGGGTTTTTTGAGTTGTTATGGGAACTGGGAGCGTAATCTTCGCGCGTAACATTCACAACTTCAAAACTAGCTCCTCCATGAGGGTTATATTTATAATTGATGGATGGTTTATTCTTTGTACAAGGGCGAGCTCCCCCACTCATTAGTGAAAAAGTACAAAACAATTCAGGAAACACAACTGCATGATGAAATCAAATCATCATAAATCTTATACAGAATAGCTGGAAACAATTTCACATTTCATTATGTATATTTATTGAACAGCAAAGAAGCTAGCAATGTCATAAACAGCATAGAGCTTGAACAAGGATGCTTGGTCATTCTCAGGCCATGTGGTGTGGAGATGAATATCAACTAAATTAAGTCAACCCTAAAATGCACATCAAAAGTAAAAAAAAAAAAAAACCTAATTTAAGCACTACTTACATGGATAATCAATTGGTTGTCAATTTGTGAACAACAAACAAAATCATTCAAAACGAAATCAACTTACAGATCTCGTTCTCTATTTCTCCAGATTTGAGCAAAAATTCAATATAAATACACAATATAGAAAAATGATGAAGAAATAGTACGAAATGTGAACGAACCTGAATGGATTGCTCGATTGAGATGAAGATCGGAGCTTAGGGTTTAGTGTTGTTACAATCATTTTCAGGGAAAATATAAGAATGGAAGGAGATGAGGGTTTAGTGGAGGTTTTATATGTGATGAAATCTAGACGCTAACATAACTAGATTCTAGACCACATCACCAGTTCTTACATTCATTCATTATTTTTTAAAACATAAAAATAATTCTAACTAGGGTTAATCGCCCGCTTGCGCGGGACATAGTTGGAATTAATCGTATAGCGTGACAATTGATAAATATATTCGGAAATAAAATGACTTGTATTGTGTAATGCTATTTGCGTTGTAACTCGGCTCTAAATATCAAAATAATAAGAGAAAGTAAAATAATATGGTAAATAACCAAGGTAAACAAAAAAGAAAACGATAGAAACTCGGTCGGTTTCAATGCAAAGAAAAATAAAAATAAAAAAATATGTATAAAAGAGCATCAACATGTTTGTCAAAAAAAATTCAATGCACTCATTATAGCAAAAGAAAAAAAAAAGTTAAAAAATATGTCCAAAACAGTATTAACACATTTGTTAAAAACAAAAAAACTAAAAAAAAACTGAAAAAAGCAAATAAGAAAGAAAAATTAGATGTAAGTTAGCAAAAAAAAGCTAAAGGCTCATATTAGCATGAGCTCACTATTCATCTTACCTTCTTTTATACTAGTGAGAATTAAAAACAAAAAAACTAAAAAAAAACTGAAAAAAACAAAGAAAGAAAAAATTAGATGTAAGTTAGCAAAAAAAAGCTAATGGCTCATATTAGCATGAGCTCACTATTCATCTTACCTTCATTTATACTAGTGGGAATGGGAATGGCCGTGTGTTGTGACGGGTGTCCCGATTTATAAAAGACAAATGTTGACGTTAAAGCATGAAGTTTGTTACTTGCAAAACCTAACATGTTACTAACACAGGGATTAATTAATTGCATATTCTTAATCATTGTTGTAAAACCCGTGTAGAGAAACTCGGTTTCGCACGACGATTAATCGATAATCAACAAAATATATTGTTTTCTCAGTGGAAAGAATTCAAAATAATCAAGACTTTCTATTTAGCTACGCGAATTGCATATTGCATATTAGTTAAAAACGAGAGGTCCTAAATTCAAGTATTATTATCTAAAAAGAAAAATCTTCAGTTTTTTTATCGAAACATTAAAGCGGTTCACCGATCAACTTCTACTTCTACTGATAAAAACCTGGCTACTTCAACCGCTATCGATTCAACCCATATTGAAAAAACCATCCAAGGATATCCAAATCAATCCATTTATAACAAGTAGTGGTTTGAGTTGGTGAAATGTAAAACTCTAGATATATGATATGATTTTATGAAATGATGAGTGGGACGTATAAATATAAACATAAACATATAAATATAAATATAAACATATAAGTATACTAGCAATTCGATGAAGACATATTAAGCCTAAATTGTAGCAGATAATAGGACCAGAAAAAGGGTTTTAGTTACTACAGGTTATTATTGAAAACTAGTAGCTGTAGACTAGACTTCAATTTTAGTAGCTGTAAACCAGATTTCAGTTGACTCACATTTAGAGCTTTAACAAAAGCCACAGTATATGTGAAGGCTATGTAGATGATTTTCTTTTGACATGGGAATCTGCTGGACTGTTTGGTGAACGTGGGACTAGAGGTGTTCAGAATTCGTTTCGAATTCGAAAAATTTCGATATTCAATTAAATTCAATTCGATTATCAAGAATTTGTTTTGATTACAAGAATTCGAATTCGATTCAATTTGAATCAAGTAAATCGAATACGAATTTATAATTCAAATTCGATTCGATTCGAAATTTGAATAAAAATTATACATTTTTATTTATTATTGTTGTATATAATACATATATAACTTTTATTGGGCTATGCTATACATTATTTTTAAAATTTATTCCAAGTATTAAAATTACTCATTACCAAACCCATTACATTGCCCATAACTAAAAGCGAAGTAGCAAATCTATCAATAGATTTTTAACCCTAAAAATATTAATTTGTAATGTGGAGTAGTTACTCCCTACTTCTTGTTTTGAATGTTCGGCTGATGGTACTTTATTTGAAACTTTTTAATGTGATATCATGCTTTATTGGCTGTTTTGAAATTTAGTTTTATTTTGATAGTTTCTTTACTTGTTTTAAAATGACCTAAATCAAATCGAATTTATTCGAATTCGAATTTTTAACCGATACGAATCAAATGCGAATTGGGTTTTTTATTCGAATACGAATTCGAATCGAATTAGATAGGTTTTAATCGAATTCGAATTCAGAAGCAAAATAATATTATCCGAAAATTCGATATTCGATTCGATTAACACCCCTACATGCAACACTACCTCATTAATCACTTTATCTATAATTTTAGACCATCTTATATGTGAAATAAAATATTAACCATGTGATCATTTTTGTATACCTTGATGCCACTACATCAAATTTTGACATGCTTAAAACACTAGCAAGTCATTTTTTATTTTTTTAAATATATTTTCATCAAAAAGTAATATATTTAAAAATAATAATATTTTAGAGTTTCATTGCATTATATGAATAGAACATGAGTAATTAACAAATACATTCTATTACGTTTTATATTAACATAGTATAAGGCAAACTAGTATAAAAGACAAAATATTGCATTTTAACATAACTAACATTTAATTTTCTAACTACTTTTTAAACAACATATATAACAAATATTTCCATCAAAAAATAACATATTTAAGAATAATAATCTTTTAGAGTTTGATTGCGTTATACGGATAGGACATGAGTAATTAAGAAAAACATTCTATTACGTTTTATATTAACATAGTATAAGACAAACTAGTATAAAAGACAAAATATTGCTTTTTAACATAACTAACATTTAATTTTCTAACTACTTCTTTTAAACAACATACATAACAATTATTTCCATCAAAAAGTAAAATATTAACAAATAATAATCCAGAAGATAACGATTGTGTTTTATAATAGAACAAGAATAATTACAAAAGACAGGAATTGCATTTTATAATAACAAACAACAAGACAATCATGTTCATAAACCAGTAGAAGCAAACCTATTTTTAATCCTTTGTAAACTAGTGTCATAATCATTTTTTTAAGTTGTGAACTTAGGCTGCAATACTTCTTTAAATCTTTAATAATAAAATCTTTGCATTCGTGAGATTGTGCAGTAGTATCTTTGCAATATACTTTCGTCGTAAATCCTCAAATTGTGTTGTTTTTTTGTTCACTGGATTTTTTTTGCCTTCTTATTATTTGGTGGGTTTTCATATTCCTTGTTAAATCCACAATTCCATTTTTCCACACTTTCACCCTCATAACTTTCCATATGACGCATAGAGAATATACCACAGTCGATGGAGTTATCTTGTGTTCTCCATTTCATCTTCATTCTTTTAGGCACTATATTCTTTGTATTATCTCCTTTGGATGATTAACTCATTTAATGCAATCAACCAAAGCATCCCTTTATAGAAAAATAATATAAAATTTAGTTAAAAAAGATTAGTTGGTTTATATTGTGTTTTAAAAGCATAATGTGGCATAACTTACTATATTTTCAGGCACATCTCTATATTTTATAAAATTTGAAATCTTTGATGCACTGTTGTCAATGATGTTTATTTCTTTCTCTTGAAGGTAGAATGAGATCACATAAAACTGCTCTTGATGGAGAATTGGCACAAGGATAATATCAAAATCTTTAACGCTCTCTATCTTTGAACGTTTAAGAATTTTTGTTATACTCTATGTGAACTCTTCTACATCTCTTTTTTAGTTTTCTCCAACGTGTAAGCCTGCATTAAAATAAACAAAGTAAAAAATTTATTGCATTTTATACGAAACATATATAACAACAAACATTAAACTATTAAAGTCATTGTGTTTTATAGATCATAATTCAGATAATGTCAACCAAACCAAACTTCTAAATAACTTCATACAAAACAAAGATAAATAACAAAATAAAACAAACAAATTGTGTTTTAGAGATCTTACCAGCATTTGAATTTTACAGAAAAATCTTGCTTTCAATTTGTCTTTTGATTTTCTTTTTTCTTCTCCGTTCAACATATAAGCCCAAGAACTGATTATTTCTCGTGTTATGTACAATCCTGGCCTCATTGTTTCTACAGCCCATCCTGATAAAAATAAATGATCAAAAATTAAAAAGAGAGTGTCTCTGCAAAAATATAATAATAATAATAATAATAATAATAATAATAATTGAGTTATATATGATTTTTGCATTTGTTTTGTGTTCGAGTGTGTGATTTTTTAAATATAAATGTTTTTGTACATTATGTCGTGGGCTGCATAGAATACATATCCAAAAAATTTGTTTTCAATCTTCGTTCGAACTTCATTCATTGCTATTTGTCTAGTATGGGAAACATAATGCATTGCCTGCATTTTTTTGACGATCTGGTCGTACTATCTTTGTAATTATTTCTTTCGTTTTGTTGATTTCACTTATTTGTTGTTTTTCTTGAACAAATTTTGCAGGTATTTCATACGAATCTTCTTCGGTGTTGAGGAATGATGTGTTTCCAATCAAATCATTGATTTCTTTTTCACTCATATCTTCATCAATTCTATTAAGCATTGTTTGTATTCCTGTAATTTGAATACATGTTTCAACTCCTTTTGGTTGATCTAATTCTTTATCAGCATTTTCAGATTGTGTTTCTTGCTTGTTGCATCTTTTTGATCTTCGGATTGTGTAGCATTGCGATTACTATTATCTTCCACTTATGTTTCTTTCTCATTTGAATTTTGAGAAATTTGCAAATCAAATGATGGTCCCTCATCATTTTCAATTGTTTTTTTTGTTTTGATCTGCTTTCTGCTCTGTCTTCTTGATCATCTCCAACATTATTGATGGAGTTTCTTCATTAAATGATAATGGTACAAATAAAGTATTTTCATTGCGTTTTTCCATACTTGATGGATTCTCATTGGTTTTTTCAGGACTTGAGCATTGTACCACAGTTGTAGTATCTTCATTGCGTTTTGCAGTTAATGGAGAGCATATGATTTCATTTTCTGTTTCTTCATTTTGGCTTTGGTTCAAATTTAAGTAGCTTGATGGTGTATGTTGATTACTTTGAGTTCCGATCATTCTTGAATCAGAGGTAACTTGGTTGTGTTTTTAGCTACATTGTTGAATTTCTCGATCAATAAAGTCCATTCATTTACTTTGTTATGAACAATTTCACTATTTGGATATTGTTCAATAACGTCATCGATTGGATCTTATGAAAAGATTCTTCAAACCCTTTAAAATGATCATCTAATGTTGACACAATATGCTGCTCATTGCTTTTTTCACCTGCTTCGCTTATCAGAATTTCATCACCACTTTTTGTTATATGTATTTCGGAAAACCCTTTTGTTTTTTCAATTTGAATTTGTGATAGTATGAAATTATGCAATCGACATTGACTGTCTACCCATGGTTTTTCTTTTATTTCCCTCTGATGGTTTTTCGAAGAAATGCCCCCATGATCCTACACTTTGTGTTGGTGTTTTTTCAGTTTCATTGGTTTTATGTTGTCTGTTTTGAGTATCTTCTGGTGCAATCCAATTTAGTGCAGTAGTTAGTAAGGTGTTTTCTTCTTTTACTTGAACACAGTTTAGTTGGTTGTTTGGGTGGTCTTTATTTTGTTCTTCATCATCATTGTTTTCTTCAAATTCAGCATCATTTCTTCATTTTCATTGTCGGATTCAGATGGATAAACATAATATTTAATCTCCTCTTCTTTCTTTTTTTTTTTGTTTTTTCTTTGCCATATTTTTCTCTTTTTTCCCGGTTTCTTTTACAAGTACCTTCCTTCATTTTGCGTTGCGATTTCTAATTCATCTTCAAATTCTTGTAAAGTTGTAGAGTCAATTTTATTGTCACACCCCGGATTTCCAACCCGAAATCCATACACCGGTGGGCCCGGGTGGGGAGTATCGTGATGTAAGTTGATAATCATCATAGTCAATTAAACACGGCACAACGGAAGTCTTGGAGTAAAATTACTATTACAAACCGAATGTTCAAAATACAAAATAATATACAAGCTTGTAATAGAAGATCCACAGGCGGATCATAAATTGTACATGGAAAGAATACAAAACAGACTTTGGGCAGATTTAGGATTTGCAAGATCCTCTATCACTACCGAGCACTTCCGGCCTATTTTTGTATTATACTTGCAGCTTAATCTTTTGAAAATAAGTCAGCTTTCGCTGGTAAATACACTCAACTGACTCATTTGAAAACATTTCAAAAATGTTTTCAAGTGCGTATAAGCACAAAATCTTTTTATAACTTGGGTTAATTGACCGTCCATCCTTGTTAACAGATTTACATGTTTGTCATACATGCGGGGCCCGGTACGGAGACCGAGACACAATTAACGTACACACCACTTTGGACTCACGAAGGAGTCAATTCATCCCAACCTTGTGGGAATGCATAATTGAGCGTCTATCGGGTGTATGCCTACACCCGCGCTAAGGTCGTGGCCATTTATTTTGTAATGAGCCGAGGATATCCAGGACACGGTAGTTAACCCCCGATGTTTAAATTATCAAACAAAACTGATTAAAACAGAATATTCGGTTTTATTATCTCAGAACCGGCGTTCGATTGAATCCCATTTCTGACCAAGCGGTAATAATTTACCGTAACCCAAGCCCGTATAGGGAAATAAGTCAAGAGCATTTACCTGAGCTAGTCTTCTTTAGTTTTTAATAACTTAGCCGTACACAAAAAGGACTAAGTGCAGATAGCATTTACCGGCAAGTCTCTAGTCTGGATTATGGCATAAACTAACCAATTAAAAACGGCCTTATTTAAGTCATAGACTTAGACCGACTAGCGTACTTGAGCAAAACGTATGACGCTAGATTAAACGATGATTGGATAGAATGTAGTTTAATCCCAACAAGTACCTTGACTTGTTTAATATGGGTAAACTATAACATTCTGGATTTCGAAACTTAAATGACAAGGTTAATCCCGTTTCGGTTAACTACCATAAAATAGTTACATATACGTAGCCGTGCGCATATTAGTGATATCGGGTAACCGGATAAGTCATGGACAAGTTCTATATGCCATTATATTTTAAATAAGTTAAGATATTAGTAAGATATCAAATTGTATGCCCGTTATAGTTTTAAAACGAAACTATGCCTCATAAGAGCGTTTTGGTAATTCCATACCATATAAAGGAACTTGGATATAATTTAATGTTATAATTATAAGTATTCTGGAAAAATACTTAAGTTATGATATATTATCAGTGGGATACCAATTATATGTGTATTTTACCTTTTATGACCGACTAGCGTACTTGAGCAAAACGTATGACGCTAGTTTATAAATTATTTGGGATTCTGAGTTTATATCATATACCTACTGTAAATATTTTTAAAATAAGTTTTAAAATCAGTAGGTAACAAGTCTTGGTCCATTAATATGGTTTAAAACCATACTACGCGCCGAAACGGCGCTTATGTCGTAATATGACGTCTTTAAGTGATGTTTATGAAAACTGATATTATAGTAAGTTAAAAATGTTTAAAATATGATATTTAGTATAACATATCAGTATGTAAATGATTTACCTTGAAAAGATTTGATCAAAACTATTTTATAAGCCACATGGGCTAAAACCGTCATTTATCGACATAGTTTAAGAACTTGCTTAAAAACTCAGTTTATAACTTGATTTAACATCCCAAATAATCCTACTTATAATATTACATCAATAGAAACTCATTTTCAAGTTCATTACCATTTAAAACCTTGTTTTATGCAAAAGGACATTTTGGTCAAAGATGGCATAATTATGGAACTTGTGCATAAACTTGGATTCTGATTATGATCATGTAATATAACCTCGAAGGGTTATGCTACATAATATTATAATCATAATGCAACTTTAGATCAGTAGGTAACTAATCTAAATCGGGTCAGAATCGAAAGTCAAAGCAGAAGTCAAACTTCGCGACTTTCGGTTGCGAACCGACCCTAGAACTGAAATTGACGAGCCGAACATGTTCTTACATGTTCTAATAATTATTACCAACTTGTTTAAGTGTCAAAACAG
Source organism: Scalesia atractyloides (assembly GCA_947069175.1). NCBI lineage: Eukaryota > Viridiplantae > Streptophyta > Magnoliopsida > Asterales > Asteraceae > Scalesia > Scalesia atractyloides. The sequence continues at coordinate 72,530,061 of CAMTDV010000001.1, forward strand.
GTTTCATAACATATATAAGATCATTTTATGATTTTTCCAAAAATGGCATGTTTGACTTTTTAATATCATAACTTTGACCCGTCAATTGGTCTAGCAAACGTGATCTTCAGGAGGTGCCCTTTATAGGGATTAACACCTACCTTATTCGATCACTTAGCCATGTTCATTTCGAACAATGGCTGGACCATAATGGTCTTAACCGAAAGTCAAAGCGTTTCCTCAAAACGCTTAACTTTTGGCTATAAAAGCCTATAAACGAAAATGCAAAAGCAAGGAACACTTACAAGAGGTTCCTATAATGCAAGAGAACTAAGTTGGATGCTCCTTTCAGCTAGGAACTTCTAGAGGAGGGAGTAGAGTGAATTAATGAGAAAGGTGCAAGTTCAAATGGTGAACTTGATCACCTATTTATAGTTGGAGAACTCCAAGGAGGTGAAGCCAGGTGTTTAGGGGTGTAAGAAGAAGCTTACAAGTGTCCCAAAACGTGTCATAGCTGATTACAAGTCCATGGTTTCGAATTTAAATAGTTTTGGAGTTTTGCTTGGAGACCAAACAACTTTCTGTTGCAGGTCTGTTCTCGCACCCCGCGAGAGACACAGACCAAGTCTCTCGCGGCCCGCGACCACCCTTGGAAACTTTCAAAATTTGACACTTTAACCCCCTTAACTTTAGAAGCTTATATAAACCTTTTAAAACACCTTTTTGGCACTTTTAGCCCCCCCCCCCCCCCCCCGTAGCCAATACGTGGTATACCCGGGATTATGCCCGGACATTGTTGAGCTCTCGGTTCGTTAAAAGGTCACTCAGAGGTATAAATTAACATGTTGACACTTTTAATCCCTCCATTATCCATCTTTCACATATTTACAAAATTGAACCTCTCGTCCAACAAATGGCACGTATGAGAGTTAGGACTTCACAAAGGATCACTCAGAGGCTTATTATAAGCATGTTGATTCCGATGTCACTCAGAGTCTAGGCATGTTTAGGTATCAGTCACTCAGAGGCGAAATTTTAAGCATGTTGACATATCTACAAGGAGCAGCCTTGATACTAGATAACTGGTTGATCTTCAAGGTTCGGCTTAGGTTCATTTATGGTGACTTGTGCCATGTAGATGACACAACCTTTTCTCAAACACTTGGATGCCTTAAATAATGACACCTTGTCTGGCAGTCCATAGTGGGAGTCTCCGAGGATGGTGATCATTTCACCAGATGGGGTTTTAATTTCGATGAGCTTTTTATCATAGGCAATACGGGCTTGGTTATGAGATAACCAATCCATGCCTATGACAACATCGAACCCTGCCAATTTCATTGGCAGAGGAGAGAAGGGATGGAGTTATTCTTAATGGATATAGAGCATCCATCAAGAATGGAAGATGTGGATTCTATCGTTCCATCAGCAAGTTCTATCTCATAGGTTTTATCTAGAGTTCTTATAGGCAGGTTTTATAGTTTACTAAACTTATGATTAACAAAAGATCTATCTGCACCTGAATAAAAAAGAACTCTAGCATATATATCATTAATGGGGAAAGTACCTGTTATGACATTGTCGTCATTAACAGCTTCTCTTGCATTTATTTGAAAGGCACGGGCATTCCCTTTCTTGGCCTCTCCAGGCTTTGCATCATTGCTTTTGGGTTTCTTGGGGCAATTGTACGTTATATGCCTTTTTTCATTGCAGTTATAACAAACTGAATCCTTAAGATCCTTGCAATCTAAGGTCTTATGCCCTCTTCTTTTGCAGATACCACAGGGTTTGGTTTGTGGATTTATACTACACTGTCCCCAATGCCTATACTTACAATTCTTACACAGAGGTTTGTCATTAGACGTGTGCTGGTTCTTCTTGAACCCGAAATTTCCTTTCTTCTTAAATCTTTGGGAGTTATTATCCTCCCATTTCCTCTTTCCGTCAGTTTCAGTCCTAACTGACTTTTGTCTTACCAGATCTAGGGTGTGGGAAAGAGATAGGTCTACAGCGGACCTATAGGTGCTAGGCTGTGCAGCCTTCACCATACCCTTTATTTCAGGCGCCAATCCATTTATAAGACGCGCAATGCGTTTGGATTCGGGGGTGATCAAATAGGAAACTAACCTAGATAGGGAATTAAAGTCAGAAACGTACTTCTGACAATCTAGGTTTTTCATTGAAAGAGACAAGAAGTCTGTCTCTAACTTCTCCACCTCATGGGTTGGGCAATAAGTTTCTTTTACCAAATCAACAAACTTGGACCATCCCAAGTTGTACAGGTGTACCTTACCTGTTGATTGAATCATGGCTTTCCACCATATTAAGGCATCGCCCTTGAAGGATTGTGATACGTACTTGACCACATCCTTATCAGCACAGTTGTTGATGTCTACTATCGTCTCCATCTCGTCTAGCCATTTTAAGGCTTCTACAGCTCCTTTTTCCACGTTAAAGTATCAGGGCTTGCATGAGACGAAATACTTATAAGTACATCCGTCCTTAACAGAACGGGACCTTTCAGTAAGATCTATTTTCTTCGGTTCACTCTTCGCATTTGAAGAGTGAACAGAGCTCTCCTTATGAGCTGAAGATGGTGGAATAGATAGGGGTTTAGAGCGAGTGGCACTCGGCTCTCTTAGCTTTTCTATGGCCTTACTCATGGCCCTTTCCACAGCCGCATCAATGCGAGCTTGGAAATCATTATCATTAATATTTTTATTTTCAGCATTGCTGGGTTCAACATTCCTGTGGCTATTTTGTGCTTCATTTGAGTTAGCCATCTTTAAGTCTTGGTTTCTATATACCAATAAAACTTCATTTAGCCATGGCGTATCAACCATATCGGCTTTCAATATTGGATATGATAATCCATTGCTTATACTAGTGTGAATAACATCACAACCCTTAGGCTTAACATATCTATATTTGGCCTAGGTCTTAATAGGACCATCATAGGCAAATTACAATTTGGACGTAGTCCATATATTATTGGACAGTGGATCGCAATATCACAACTGTCATTGTCATCACTGACAATTATATAGCTTATAGGCTTGTCCCTAATGGACATAATAATTGGGCACATTGGCCGGTCACATTAGACATAATATATTCATATGGCACATCAGCTTGTCACATTGGACATAAATTGGGCACTTTGGCCCACATCTTATTAGATGTATATATGGCATATCAGTCTGTCCCGTTGGACAATTAACTGGGCCCATTGGCCTGCATCATATTAGATGTATATGGCATATCAGTCTGTCCCGTTGGACAATTAATCGGGCACATTGGCCTTAATTGGGCACATTGGCCAACATTATATCAGATGTATATGGCATATCAGCCTGTCCCGTTGAAAAATTAATTAGGCACATTGGCCTACATCATATCAGATGTATATGGCATATCAGCCTGTCCCGTTGGACAATTAATTAGGCACATTGGCCTACATCATATCAGATATATATGGCATATCAGCCTGTCCCGTTGGACAATTAATTGGGCACATTGGCCTACCTCATATCAGATGTATATGGCATATCAGCTTGTCCCGTTGGACAATTAATTGGGCACATTGGCCTACATCATATCAGATGTTTAGTCACCGCACTTGTGATATTAGCCGGGATAAAATAGATCATAAGGGCTATATAAGGTTAGGACATAGTCCATTACCTGGAAGGCTAGCATGCTTCCTCAAGTCACACTACCAAGAGTATGAACATTCTTAATGTTAACATAAGAGTACCTTAATGATTGATTAATGGTCCCGGTCACCTTCGACCTTAACGACCTTGGAGGTTTGGACCTAGTCCCTTACCTCTGGATAGAAGGATAACTTCCCTTAACCATCCTGATAGAAGACCCCTTCGTACTTAACTATCATTTCTTGGCAATATGTGGTCTACGCCACTTGGCATAATCAATCCATTAAGATCTTTTGGAATTATATAGCAGAGCATAAATGTCGAATAAAATCGAGGCGCTCGTTTTCAAGAGGATGTTTTACATATATGTATATTTCCAAAAGTACTTCATAAAATTTCAAATAGAAACTACAATACTTGAAACAAATAAAAGAAACTGATTGTCCATGCAAGGACTAAAAGATACAAAATGTCCACGCAGGGACTAAAGAAATACCAATGTCCACGTAGGGACTACATATAATAGAAAAGACTTCACTCGTCCTTCTTTCCCTTGACCAACTTGGAGAGTTTCTTGAAGAATTTGTTTGTCTTCTTCTTCGTTTTCTCCGCTTGCTGCTGCATCTCTTTCATTCTTTCTAAGGCCTCATTGATGGCCTCAAGTGGCGGCGGAGGTTGTGGTTGGGGTTGTGGCATAACCGGATACTGGTACCCATAAGTCGGATATCCAGTCGGTGGATAAGTAGGTGGGAAAGGAGACGGGTAAAGTGCATTATGCATAACCGTCTGTATATATGGGTCTTGTGACCACGCTTGATAGTCTACCGGTGTAGACGGGTTAAAAGGATCATATCCAGACGTGTCTGGATATGTGGGGATTGGGTTAGTATTGTAACATTTGTAAAAATCGGGTCTTCAAAACCCGCTCCGTTTTGTAATCAAGTACCAAGTTATAAAAGTTACATTAAATATTTATGATTATTTTGAGTTAAAACGATACATAATTAATAAATAAACTAAACTATAAAAATTATATTTGATAAAAAGTTAAAATAAAATAAATAAAAAAATAATGAAGCTGCCGGGATTCGAACCCGGGTCAGCCAAGACACTTCAACAACTTAACACTCATTCCCTAAACCACTCCGCCACATTGTGTTTTCTGCTAACTCTAGGAACACAAATGAAATTTATACACAAACTCAGTTATAACCAATGGCGCCATCTGAGAAACGGTAATCGGCAAACCAAGCGTCAAATCGATTGTTTACCTCACACATTCAGTTTATAACCGATGCACGACGGTTTTTAATCAATAAGAAATTGATTAAACTTCAAGACTCATCATTGTTGATTTTAAAACCGAAAAAGAACATCAAGTTCAGAATTACACAAACTCCAGACCACTCTCGCGATTCAGAGATATCATACCAATACTCTATTTCCTTTTCGTCGCATTTTCAGACCATCAGAGCGCCTAAAACAGCTCGCCGGAATTCTCTGCAAAAGTCGCCGGAAAACCGTATTCAACTCAAACCGGTAAAATACTTCTACTTTACGCTTTCAATCTATTGTTAGAACCTTACTAACATTAACCCATCGCTCAAAATCAACCACAGACGTCATTGCTGGACTTTCTGTGTTCGCCGGAAAACTTCTGGAATTGCCGGAAACTCGTTAATTACCGGTATGCACATTTCAACATACTGATAATCAATACTCATTAGTTCAATTTCATATCTAATCCCTTAAACCTGTTAATTGATTCTCGCAGCCGAAGGTTTCAAAAACAGAGCCGACAAGTTTCGCCGGACTCTCTGAAGAAGACAACCTGTTCGGTATCTTCTTTCCCCAAACTTTTCGGTTCAATGCATTCAAACTAGACATCATGTTTATTAACTAAATTAATCACGAATCGGTTGTTTGATTGATGTCTGCGTTCGTAATGAAGAAGACGAGTTTAGTGATGACATAAGATTAATTAAAATCGGAATTAGTTAAATATGAGGCAACGAAGATGGGTCGAACTCCTGAATGATTACGACTGTGAAATTAGATACCACCCTGGTAAAGCAAATGTGGTGGCTGATGCACTTAGTCGAAAGGGTTATGCGAACTCCATTCATCTTCTATGTTCGCAAATTATAACCGACATTAAAGATCAAATTCGTGAAGCTCAACACGTTTCAATAACAGAAGAAGACGTTCGAAAAGAGATGTCCTGTGGAGCCGAGCTAAAACTTGAAACTAAATCAGACGGTATCATGTATTACCTAGATCGTATCTGGATTCCTAACCACAACAATCTTCGTGAAACTCTTATGAATGAAGCTCACAAAACGCTATATTCTATACACCCCGGAGCCGATAAGATGTATCAAGACCTACGATACACCTATTGGTGGCCTGGAATGAAGAAGGATATTGCCGTTTTTGTTTCCAAGTGTCTCACATGTTCCAAGGTGAAGGCTGAACACCAAAGACCCTCAGGACTTCTAGTCCAACCGGAAATACCTGTATGGAAGTGGGAAAATATAACCATGGATTTCATTACCGGGTTACCTCGCACTTCTGGTGGGTATGACACTATATGGGTGATTATAGACCGACTTACAAAATCAGCTCACTTTATTCCTATCCGCGAAGATTTCAAGAACGAAAAGCTTGCACGTATTTATATCAACGAAATCGTGAGCCGGCATGGGGTACCATTAAGTGTTATTTCTGATCGTGATGGTCGTTTCACCTCACGTACATGGCAAGCAGTACAATCCGCTATGGGCACACGATTAGATCTCAGTACTGCCTATCATCCTCAAACTGATGGACAGTCTGAGCGCACCATTCAAACTCTTGAGGATATGCTTAGAGCATGTGTAATAGACTTCAATGGAAATTTGGACGCCCACCTACCATTAGTTGAATTTTCGTACAACAACAGCTATCATTCGAGCATCGGCATGGCACCTTTTGAAGCCCTATATGGTCGTAAGTGCCGATCTCCTGTATGTTGGCACGAAATTGGGGAAGCACAAATTACTGGTCCAGAATTGATCCAAGAAACCACAGACAAGATTCATCAAATTCGAAACAATCTTCTAGCAGCTCAAAGTCGACAAAAGAGTTATGCAGATAAACGACGGAAGCCCTTAGAGTTTAACATTGGTGATCATGTGCTTTTAAAGTATCACCGTGGAAGGGAGTAGTTCGTTTTGGACAAAAGGGGAAGCTAGCACCTCGTTATGTAGGACCTTTCAAGATACTCGAAAGGGCAGGTCCTGTAGCATACAAGCTTGACTTACCAGAAGAACTCAACAGGATTCATCCACATTCACGTGTCGAACTTGAAGAAGTGCCTCGCTGATGAGAATCTCCATATTCCGCTGGAAGATATTCAGATTGATGAATCTATGCATTTTATTGAAAGACCAGTGGAGATCATGGACTACGGGGAGAAGCGTCTTCGTCGAAGTCGCATTCCAATTGTTAGGGTACGCTAGGAGTCGAAACGGGGACCTAAGTTTACTTGGGAACGTGAAGACTCAATGCATGAAAAATACCCGCATCTTTTTCCTACTACTTCAACTACTTAAATTTCGGGACGAAATTCCTAAAAGTAGGGGATACTGTAACATTTGTAAAAATCGGGTCTTCAAAACCCGCTCCGTTTTGTAATCAAGTACCAAGTTATAAAAGTTACATTAAATATTTATGATTATTTTGAGTTAAAACGATACATAATTAATAAATAAACTAAACTATAAAAATTATATTTGATAAAAAGTTAAAATAAAATAAATAAAAAAATAATGAAGCTGCCGGGATTCGAACCCGGGTCAGCCAAGACACTTCAACAACTTAACACTCATTCCCTAAACCACTCCGCCACATTGTGTTTTCTGCTAACTCTAGGAACACAAATGAAATTTATACACAAACTCAGTTATAACCGATGGCGCCATCTGAGAAACGGTAATCGGCAAACCAAGCGTCAAATCGATTGTTTACCTCACACATTCAGTTTATAACCGATGCACGACGGTTTTTAATCAATAAGAAATTGATTAAACTTCAAGACTCATCATTGTTGATTTTAAAACCGAAAAAGAACATCAAGTTCAGAATTACACAAACTCCAGACCACTCTCGCGATTCAGAGATATCATACCAATACTCTATTTCCTTTTCGTCGCATTTTCAGACCATCAGAGCGCCTAAAACAGCTCGCCGGAATTCTCTGCCAAAGTCACCGGAAAACCGCATTCAACTCAAACTGGTAAAATACTTCTACTTTACGGTTTCAATCTATTGTTAGAACCTTACTAACATTAACCCATCGCTCAAAATCAACCACAGACGTCATTGCTGGACTTTCTGTGTTCGCCGGAAAACTTCTGGAATTGCCGGAAACTCGTTAATTACCGGTATGCACATTTCAACGTACTGATAATCAATATTCATTAGTTCAATTTCATATCTAATCCCTTAAACCTGTTAATTGATTCTCGCAGCCGAAGGTTTCAAAAACAGAGCCGACAAGTTTCGCCGGACTCTCTGAAGAAGACAACCTGTTGGGTATCTTCTTTCCCCAAACTTTTCGGTTCAATGCATTCAAACTAGACATCATGTTTATTAACTAAATTAATCACGAATCGGTTGTTTGATTGATGTCTGCGTTCGTAATGAAGAAGACAGTTTAGTGATGACATAAGATTAATTAAAATCGGAATTATAAACGGGTTAGACACACAGTCCAGCGGTGGACTGTGTGCAAACAAAAACTATACACGTCCCGAGTTCGATCCCTGCTACACGCACACCTTGTGTAATAAAATGCCTTTTTGATTAAGAACTAAACCGGGTTAACTCAGATAGTTGTTAAGTATAATAAAAACCGAGATAATAACCGGGTTAGACACACAGTCCAGCGGTGGACTGTGTGCAACATGAACTACACGTCGCGCGTTCGAAACCCGTCACGAGCACCGGTCCGATTGAATTAAAATGTTTTTGCAAATAAAGGAAATTCGATTAAATCGAATAAGTGTATAAATATAATTAAAAACGAGATTATTTCGGGTTAGACACGTAGCTCAGTTGGTAGAGCTGCGTGCACGCGAACGGGAGGTCGCCGGTTCGAATCTCACCCGGCGCAGATTAATTCGCTGACCGAACCGGTCAACGGTCAACGGTCAACGCTAAAAAAATAATATTTTTTTTATATTTTTATTTATTTAATTTAATTTAAAAATCAATTAAAAATACTTAAAAATAACATTTTTAAAGATAGAAAATAGCCATAAACTCACAAAAATATATCTAAAAATTTCATTAAAATCCTTAATAAAATCCATCCATTTAATATATTTTTCCATTATTATTTAGGTTAGTATTCCTCGTTGATCCGCTCATCTAAATCGTGCGCATCTCACCATCTCCAATCCAACGCATCCAGTGTGAGTGAATCTTACAAATTCCCCGTTTTAATCACGTTTTTGGTTGTATCATGTGTCTTTGTATATATATACTATTACTAAACCATTGTGCATACATCATATCATGAACTTGTGTATTCAGTTTGTTGCTGTTAAGTAGTTATCATTGGATGCAATTTATTATTCAGTACATGCAATTTCATAGGCCGCCGCTCCCCATTACATTATGAGCGTTGAGCATGTTCCCCCGGTTGAACCTGGCGTGCCCACATACGATCGGCTCCGTTTGATTGAGCCTTGATCGCACAGACATTTTCATTTTCAGTACATGCAATACGATCGGCTCCGTTTGATTGAGCCTTGATCGCACAGTTTCATTTATGTTATTTACAGTATGATGTTGGTATGTTCATGTATGCTGCCATGTGTTATTGTATGTTATAGTTGTGACTGCTATTTGCCAATATTTGGTTATTTACATTTGCTCATCTATGATTATGCACAATTTTCATTGATAAACTAACAATTAATTTATTAATAAACGTTTATCTAATAAGGTTCACTCGCCAACTTATGTTGACCCAAAAACTCCCATTTTACACATGATACAGGTGAAGCAGCTGCAGCTAGGAACACATAGGATTTGGACTAGAAGAATAAAACGATTTAGTGTTGGGATTGTTATGCTTGGCTTATTTTCCTTGTATTGAATGAACATGTTTGGATGTTTGAAATGTAACTTTGACTTTATTAAATATGAAACATATTAGTAAATGTCATGAGTTTTGGTGTAACCCAATTATGCCCCGACTCTTATTCCGGTGCGGGTTGGGGTGTGACAAGTATAACCCGATGGTGGTGGTTGAACAACAGGTGTTGGTGTTGGTTCCACTATAGGTGAAACATTAGAGGGTCCACCCATTTGTGGGTCCTCTTGAATTGTGGGGTATGAGTTAGGCAAAGGTGGCAACGATCCCGACCTTTGTCCGGCATGTACCGACATACGTGCTCCCCGTTTTCTTCTTGGTGGTTCAGGTGATGGTTGAGGTTGGTCCACCGGTTCCATTTGGACATCTTCTTGAACCGGAGGTGGTTGAGAGTGGTGAGAAGGAGTGTGGGCGAAAGTGAATTGGTTCCACTATTGGTCCCACTCATTAGGACCTTGGTAGGGCGATCCAGCGTATGAGTTTGAATCGCTCGAAATTTCAATGGGATGCATATTAGATCCTGATGGCGGCATCTCCGGGTCGGAGTCCTCGTCCATAGGATGTGGCTGGTCCAACTGATTTTGATCGGCTGGAGGGGTGTTAAAATAATGGTTAGGGTTAAATTCCTCATGGTGAGAATGTGAATGGGAATGGTGGGTATGGTGTGAATGGTGTGAGCGGTAGGAATGGTAAGAATTTTGGGAATGTGAGGGCGAGTGTCTATTAGAAACAGAACTTCTCGCTGGTTGCCAAGGAGACGAATCTCCTGATTCTTGGTAAGCATCTGGGTTGTGAGGTTGAGGGGGGATACACCCTGATGGTCCACCTCTCATTGGACCTTTTTCTCTTCCACTTTGTCCTCTCACACGTGGCGGCATTTTCGTGTTTAAAGATCAATTCAAAAACATACTAATATCTTAATAATGAAATGAGTAGATCCTAGGTCAATGCCTAGACTCGGAAGTCTAAGGAATGTGCTCGTGTAAGTTTGAGACTAAACACAAGAAGGATAGTGTTTAATTCTCTCAAATGTTGGCTCTGATACCAACCTGTCACACCCCGGATTTCCAACCCGAAATTAATACACCGGTGGGCCCGGGTAGGGAGTATCGTGACGTAAGTTGATAATCATCATAGTCAATTAAACACGACACGCGGAAGTCTTGGAGTAAAATTACTATTACAAACCGAATGTTCAAAATACAAAAATAATATACAAGCTTGTAATAGAAGATCCACAGGTGGATCATAAATTGTACATGGAAAGAATACAAAACAGACTTTGGGCAGATTTAGGATTTGCAAGATCCTCTATCACTACCGAGCACTTCTGGCCTATTTTCGTATTGTACCTGCAGATTAGTCTTTTGAAAATACGTCAGCTTTCGCTGGTAAATACACTCAACTGACTCATTTGAAAACATTTCAAAAATGTTTTTAAGTGCGTATTAGCACAAAATCTTTTTATAACTTGGGTTAATTGACCGTCCAACCTTGTTAACAGATTTACATATTTGTCATACATGCGGGGCCCGGTACGGAGACCGAGACACAATTAACGTACACACCATTTTGGACTCACGAAGGAGTCAATTCATCCCAACCTTGTGGGAATGCATAATTGAGCGTCTATCGGGTGTATGCCTACACCCGCGCTAAGATCGTGGCCATTTCTATTGTAATGAGCCGAGGATATCCAGGACATGGTAGTTAACCCCCGATGTTTAAATTATCAAACAAAACTGATTAAACAGAATATGCGGATTTAGTATCTCCGAACCGGCGTTCGATTGAATCCCATTTCCGACCAAGCGGTAATAATTTACCGTAACACAAGCTCGTATAGGGAAATAAGTCGAGAGTATTTACCTGAGCTAGTCTTCTTTAGTTTTTAATAACTTAGCCGTACACAAAAAGGACTAAGTGCAGATAGCATTTACCGGCAAGTCTCTAGTCTGGATTATGGCATAAACTAACCAATTAAATACTAACGGTCTTATTTAAGTCATAGACTTAGACCGATTAGCGTACTTGAGCAAAACGTATGACGCTAGATTAAATGATGATTGGATAGAATGTAGTTTAATCACAACAAGTACCTTGACTTGTTTAATATGGGTAAACTATAACATTCTGATTTTGAAACTTAAATGACAAGGTTAAACCCGTTTCGGTTAACTACCGTAAAATAGTTACATATACGTAACTGTGCGTATATTAGCGATATCGAGTAACCGGATAAGTCATGGACAAGTTCTATATGCCATTATATTTTAAATAAGTTAAGATATCAGTAAGATATCAAATTGTATGCCCGTTATGGTTTTAAAACGAAACTATGCCTCATAAGGGCGTTTTGGTAATTTCATACCATATAAAGGAACTTGGATATAATTTAATGTTATAATTATAAGTATTCTGGAAAAATACTTAATTTATGATATAATATCAGTAGGATACCAATTTTATGTGTATTTTACCTTTTATGACCAAACTATGCACCGAATGGGCATTTTGGTCATTTTACACATAGTTTATAAATTATTTGGGATTCTGAGTTTATATCATGTACCTACTGTAAATATTTTTAAAATAAGTTTTAAAATCAGTAGGTAACAAGTTTTGGTCCATTAATATGGTTTAAAACCATACTATGCGCCGAAACGGCGCTTATGTCATAATACGACGTCTTTAAGTGATGTTTATGAAAATTGATGTTATAGTTAGTTAAAAATGTTTAGCATATGTTATTTAGTATAACATATCAGTATGTAAATGATTTACCATGAAAAGATTTGATTAAAACTATTTTATAAGCCACAGGGGCTAAAACCGTCATTTATCGACATAGTTTAAGGACTTGCTTAGAAACTCAGTTTATAACTTGATTTAACATCCCAAATAATCCTACTTATAATATTACATCAATAGAAACTCATTTCAAGTTCATTACCATTTAAAACCTTGTTTTATGCAAAAAGGACATTTTGGTCAAAGATGGCATAATTATGGAACTTGTGCATAAACTTGGATTCTGATTATGATCATGTAATATAACCTCAGAGGGTTATGCTACATAATATTATGATCATAATGCAACTTTAGATCAGTAGGTAACTAATCTAAATCGGGTCAGAATTGAAAGTCAAAGCAGAAGTCAAACTTCGCGACTTTCGGTTGCGAACCGACCCTAGAACTGAAATTGACGAGCCGGACATGTTCTTACATGTTATAATAATTATTACCAACTTGTTTAAGTATCAAAACAGGTTTCATAACATATATAAGATCATTTTATGATTTTTCCGAAAAATGGCATGTTTGACTTTTTAATATCATAACTTTGACCCGTCAATTGGTCTAGCAAACGTGAACTTCAGGAGGTGCCCTTTATAGGGATTAACACCTACCTTATTAGATCACTTAGCCATGTTCATTTCGAACAATGGCTTGACCATAATGGTCTTAACCGAAAGTCAAAGCGTTTCCGCAAAACGCTTGACTTTTGGCTATAAAAGCCTATAAACGAAAATGCAAAAGCAAGGAACACTTACAAGAGGTTCCTATAATGCAAGAGAACTAAGTTGGATGCTCCTTTCAGCTAGGAACTTCCAGATGAGGGAGAAGAGTGAATTAATGAGAAAGGTGCAAGTTCAAATGGTGAACTTGATCACCTATTTATAGTTAGAGAACTCAAAGGAGGTGAAGCCAGGTGTTTAGGGGTGTAAGAAGAAACTTACAAGTGTCCCAAAGCATGGCTTAGCTGATTACAAGTCCATGGTTTCGAATTTAAATGGTTTTGGAGTTTTGCTTGAAGACCAAACAACTTTCTGCTGAAGGTCTGTTCTCACGCCCCGCGAGAGACACAGACCAAGTCTCTCGCGGCCCGTGACCACCCCTGGTTAGATATGTGGAATACGTCATGAATTCCACTAAGCTCCTCTGGCAACCTGAGCTTATAAGCTACAGTGCCGACACATTCGACTATCTCGAATGGTCCAATATATCTTGGGCTCAACTTGCCCTTCTTTCCAAAACGCATCACACCTTTCCACGGTGATACTTTCAGCATGACTTTGTCCCCTACTTGGAACTTAAGAGGTTTACGCCTCTTGTCAGCATAGCTCTTCTTCCTATCCCTGGCAGCTTTGAGACGATCATGGATTTGCACAATCTTTTCCGTGGTCTCTAGGACAATCTCCGGTCCTGATAGTTGGGCTTCCCCAACTTCTGCCCAACATACGTGCGTTCTATATTTTCTCCCATACAAGGCCTCAAAAGGAGTAGCCTTGATACTAGTATGATAACTGTTATTGTAGGAGAATTCTATTAGGGGTAAGTGGTCATCCCAACTTCCACCTAGATCAATCACATGTCTTCCAGTGTCTGGATAGTACGCTCACTTTGTCCATCAGTCTGCGGATGGTAAGCCGTACTAAAGTTCAATCGTGTGCCTGAAGATTGTTGGAAACTTTTCCAAAAGTGAGATGTGTATCTAGTATCTCTATCAGATACAATAAATACTGGCACACTGTGTAGGGACACAATCTTGTCCACATACAACTTAGCCAATCTATCAGAATTATACGTTTCCTTGATTGGCAAGAAATGTGCTGACTTAGTCAGCCTATCCACAATGACCCAAATAGTGTCATTACCACATTTGGTCTTAGGTAACTTGGTAATCAAGTCCATTGTTACCATTTCCCATTTCCAAGTGGAAATCTCAAGTTGTTGTAGAAGTCCTGACGGTTTCTGATGTTCGGCCTTAACTTGCGAACACGTCAGACATCTAGCTACATAAGTGGCTATGGATTTCTTCAAACCCATACATCAATAATTCTTTTTCAAATCTTGATACATCTTGTCACTACCCGGGCGAACAGAGTATCTTGAATTATGCGCTTCCTATAGGATTAGATCTCTAAGTCCTCCAAAGATCGGAACCCAAATTCTATCATTAAATCTTAGGATTTCATCCTTTACGGGCGTTAATTGATCAATAGTTCCCCCTAATCCCTCATTAGGGACATTCGCCTCTAATAGGGCTTGTTTTTACGCATTTAATAGCTTCTCACTCAAGCTATTTCTGAGCTCAATGCTCTTGGCGTTAATCCTTATGGGTTTAACCCTTTCTTTGCGACTTAAAGCGTCGGCACCACATTTGCCTTGCCGGGATGGTAGCGAATCTCGCAATCATAATCATTAAGAGTTTCCATCCAACGGCGTTGTCGCATGTTCAGTTCTTTCTGATCGAACAGGTGTTGGAGACTTTTATGGTCTGTGTATATAACACACTTCGTGCCATACAAGTAATGTCTCCATAGTTTTAGTGCAAATACAATGGCATGGGTGGTGTAATTCTTTTCATGCACCTTTAGTTGTCGTGATGCATAGGCAATTACTTTGCCATTTTGCATTAGCATGTAGCCCATGCCGGTGTGCGAAGCATCACAATAAACGACAAAGTTCTCAATACCTTCAGGCAGAGATAACACAGGAGCGTTGCTCAACTTGTGCTTCAGAATCTCAAAAGATTCTTGTTGCTTTGGACCCCAATTATACTTTACATTCTTACGGGTCAAGGTAGTTAGAGGAGTGACTATTCTTGAAAAGTTCTCAATGAACCTCCTATAGTAACCAGCCAGTCCTAAGAAACTACGAATTTCAGATGGGGTTTTGGGTACTTCCCAATTCATGATAGCTTCAATTTTGGCGGGATCCACTTGGATCCCACGCTCACTTACCATATGTCCAAGGAATTGGACTTCTCTAAGCCGAAATTCACATTTAGAGAACTTAGCATAAAGCTTCTCTTGCCTTAACCGTTCTAGGATGAACCAAAGATATTTCTCGTGATCTTCTTTGTCACACCCCGACCCGCAGCGGAAAAGGTGATCGGGGCATGATTGGGTTTTCATCAAAGCTCATGACATTTATTATAACGTTTCATATTTATTATTACAATTTAAAGGGAAACATACAATCATAACTACAACATGTTCTACACATCATTCTAGACTTCATTATTTTCTTCTAAGGCATTTCCTATGTTTTCCTTGCTTCATCCTGTTCACCTGTATCATGTGTAAAAATGGTTTTTGGGTCAACAAAAAGTTGGCGAGTGAATCCTATGAAAAACATTTAAACAAGTTTATTGAATTGATTATTAAATAAAGTGCATAACCACATATGAGTAAATGTAAATGTAAATATATTCGCAAAACACTTAATATTAGATATTGCACACACATACAACAATTGATCGTTTTGAGGCACGCGTTGTTCAACTCGTCTCCCACGAGGAACTGATGGGCCTAATGAATGAGTTTTGAGGCACGCGTTGTTCTACGAACTGATGGGCCTAATGAATGGGTTTTAAGGCACGCGTTGTTCAACTCGTCTCCCACGAGGAACTGATGGGCCTAACAAATAATTTGCATACAACTTGACAATAAGTAATACATAACTACAAACAATATTTACATTCTAAGTTTAAATCATAATATGGTATGGCACGAGTTTGAATAAATGAATTAGTTTAAGCGACACATGATACCCCCAAAACGTGTAATTAAAAGGGAGAGTTGTAAGATTCACTCACAGTGGTTGCGTTTCTTGGATTGATGATGAAACCGCACGAAATTGGACTTAACCACGAGAGAAAACTAACCTAGATAATAACATAACAGTTCGGTAAATAAGCGGATTTTATTAATCAATTTTAGTAGGATTTTTGGATATATTTTTGTGAGTTTAAGGGTATTTTCTAACTTTAAAAATGTTAGTTTTAAGTATTTTTAATTGATTTTTAATTTAAATAAATAAATAAAAATAATAAAAAAAGTTAATTTTTGACCATTGACCGTTGACTTGTTGACCGGTTCGGTCGGTTATATGTGTGCGCTGGGTGAGACTCAAACCCGTGACCTCCCGTACGCGTGCACGCAGCTCTACCAACTGAGCTACGTGTCTAACCCGAAATATTTCTGTTTTTAATTATATTTATACACTAATTAAGTTAATCCGAAAATCATTTATTTTAAAAAGGTTTTAATGTATCGACTCGGTGCTCTCCACAGGTCTCGAACCCGGGACCTGTGGTTTAGTTTGGCACACAGTCCACCGCTGGACTGTGTGTTTGACTTGGTAAATATTCTGGTTTTTAATATACTTAACATCTTACTGTTGTGGATCCGGTTCAGTTTTTTTAAAAAAGACTTTTTATTACAGCGAATGTGTGGGTGTCAAGGATCGAACTCGGGACGTATGCATATTGTTTGCACACAGTCCACCGCTGGACTGTGTGTCTAACCCGTTCATAATATTGATTATTAATCTTATATCTTACACGACTTCGTCTTCTTCGTTCAAAACACAAACAACGGTTAACTAACTGTTATTCGTTAAATTAATTTAACGAACTTATAAACAATTGCAATGTATTGAACAGAAAAGGGTTTGAGGAATGATTGTACCGAACTGATCGTCTTTCTTCAGAAGTCCGGCAAAGATCGTCGGCTCTGTTTTGGGAACTCTTTCTGTTCGGATTCAATAATCAGTTTGGATGAATTAGATGTGAAATTGAACTACTGAGTAACGATTATCAGTAGGTTTGAATGATCATACCGGTTATCAGCGACTTTCCGAAAATTCCAGAAGTTTTCCGGCGAAAACAGAAAATCCAGCAACGTTGTCTGGAATAGATTCTGGGTGAGGGATTGATATCAGAATTTGTCCAATAATGGAATGAAACAGAAAGGTCAAGGTATTTACCGTGTAGATGAAAGTCTCGGTTTTCCGGCGACTTGCAGAGAATTCCGGCGAGTGAAATTTCTTGCGACAGAGATTCTTCAGAGGTTTAAGGTGAGTGGGGGTGATGTCAGTATGAGCTCCAAGATCTTTTGTTTGGGTAAGCAGACGGGATGGAATGAACTCGGTTTTCCGGCGATAATTTCCGGTTAATTTACAGAGAAATCCGACGACTTGCGGCGAAGTTTTCTGAGCAAAAATGGAGAGTGTAAGTTGGATAGATTCGTGAGCTCAACTGGTGAACAAAGTATAATTCAGGCTTAAGTGTATTTCCGGTTTCGAATTCAACACTTTTCGGTTACGGTCCGATGATTTGAATGAGTGACATTAAGGTCTTTCAGTTATAACCAGCGTTGGTGTAAACGCAACCGTTATGACAAAAGAAAACGTTAAAGATTGACGAATTTGTCGGGATTTCCGGCGAGGATGATTTGGGCGCTGAGTGACCGAATTCGACTTCAATTTTTATTATATGAATTAATTGAATCCATAAATCAACAAGAAACACAAGTGGCGGAGTGGTTGGGCGCGTGTGAGTTAAGTCTTTGCTTGTATCTGGCTGACCCGGGTTCGAAACCCGGCTTCAGCATTTTATTTTTATTTCACTATTTTTAACACATTTTCAAATATAAATTTTATATTCTAATATACTTATTAATTATGTATCGTTTAAAATTAATTTAAGCATTAAATATGCAATGAAATTTTTAACTGGTTGTTCGGTTCATAAACGAAGCGGGTTTGGTAAATCCGGTTTTTGACGGATGTTACAGTATCCCCTACTTTTAGAAATTTCGTCCCGAAATTTAAGTAGTGGCATGTTTTGACTCACAAGAATGGTGTTTAATTTGACAGTTACATACTTAGAAGAGAGTAAGAGTTTAAATTTTGTTTGAGGCGGTAACGTTCCTTGTAAGGGTTGAGTACCCTGCTACAGGAATCGCTTTTTGATGCCTATGATAATGAATATTGATAAATAGAGTTGATTGACTAAATATGATTTCATGCGCAAGAGTTTTGATATGTTTGGAAAGATAAGGTTATATCCTAAAACAAAACTTCTACTACTAACACCTACATGGAACTTCTCATAACCGCCTGACAATGCCTCTGATCCTTTGGCAAGAATACTTATATATAGGAAGTACCAGCGGCGTATCCACCATATTCTTGTCAAATTTTTATTGGTTTCATCAGTAAGTTATGATTGGTTCTATGACGTGACTCTAGAACATAAATAAACACAACAAACAATGTCTGAGTCCTAATTCTGGTAGTATACATGTTTGAATGGTGACAGTACCTCTCTCGTTTGTTATGATGGAGAGGTTAGTCTATGTAGAAATAGAACACAATCCAATTTCTTTAGATGATGAGATGATATGAATGCTAAATCAGTGAGTATAACACAAACTTCAACCAAGACAATACTAAATCCTACATGGAACTTCTCATAACCGCCTGATAATGCCTCTGATCCTTTGGCAATAATACTTATATATAGGAAGTACCAGCGGTGTATCCACCATATTCTTGTCAAATTTTCATTGGCTTTATCCGCAAGTTATGATTAGTTCTATGTGACTCTAAAACTTAAACAAACACAATCAACCAAAGCTTGAGTCTTAATTCTGATAGTATAACTGTTCGAATGACGACAGTACCTCTCTCGTTTGTTATGATGGAGAGGTTAGTCCTTGTGGAAGTGAGACATAGCTCAACTTCTTTAAATGATGAAATTGAAATACGTTGTGATGTATGATGATATGAATGTTAAATCAACGAGTATAAAACAAAACTGAAATAGTAATTCGCATTAAGATTCTTGGATAAATTTCCAATTTATAATTGAGATACGTGATAATTGAGATAACATAAAGAAAAAAAAAACACAAAAACTAAGCGGTTGGAGTTGAATCTTGATTTTTTTTGGTGAAGAAGACTAGTTGGTTGGTTCGTTTGGGCCGTCATTATCTTCATCAGGATTGGCGTTGATGTTGTAAACTCTTCCTCTTGCTGGTGGCCCAGTGATTAGGTTTCCTTGATTTGCTTGGTTAACTGGGTTTGCTTGAGCTTGGGCGTGTATGATGTTAACCAATTGAGGGCAGGTGTTTCTAAAGTGGGTAGGGTCGCCACAATTAAAACAAGCTCGAACATAAGGAAACATGGGGTATTGGGGTTGTTGATATGTTTGGATCATGTTTTGAGTAGGGGGTAAGGTTTGGTTTCGAGAGGTGCGGCAAGCCTTGCTCAAATGACCATAGCATCCACAATTCACACATAGTCGACAAGGTAAGGTAGATGGATGGTGATAAAAACAGGTGTTACATTGGGGGTGAGGTCCAAGGTAAGGTTTCTTATTTGGGTAAGTTGAGTTGGGTGCTACTTGGGTGATTGGGATAGCTTGGAGGGGTACGGCTTGTGAGACAGGTTGATTGCGTTGGGTGACAGCGAAAAGTTGCCCATCTCGTTTTCTCTTAGAAATGGATCGTGAAGGGGATTCGGTTTGGGTGGAGTTTGAGGTTTCAGTCGATGATTTATCCTTCTTCTTCTCCTCCTTGAAGTCTTTATTCCGTATGCGGTTCTCGCTGAGCTCTGTAGCTAACTCCATTGCTGCTTCCAAAGTTGCAGGCATGGTACTTATTACAGAGTCTTGAATTTTTGAAGGAAGACCTCGAATGTAGTGTTCGATCAAACGGTAGTGAGCAGTGAACAAGTTGGGAACCATTTGATTTAACTCGAGGAATCTCTTGTTGTACGTGGTGTGGTTGCCTTCCTTTTGTTTCAACGAATAGAACTCATCCTTTAATTTCTTGATTTCGCTCCTTGGGCAAAACCGTCTTGTCATGATTTCCTTCAACTCTTCCCAAGTCAAGGTCATAGCATCTTCAACACCTCGTTTGGCCTTCTCTGTATTCCACCAAGTAAGTGCTATTCCAAGTAAACGACCAGTAGCATATCGCACTTTGCGATCATCGGGGCAATCGCAATTT
Source organism: Scalesia atractyloides (assembly GCA_947069175.1). Lineage (NCBI taxonomy): Eukaryota > Viridiplantae > Streptophyta > Magnoliopsida > Asterales > Asteraceae > Scalesia > Scalesia atractyloides. Next base: position 72,550,643 of record CAMTDV010000001.1, read on the forward strand.
AGAAAAGTGTTCTCCGTTTCTTCAAACCAATGGAGGAGAGCGGTGACACCTTCAGTCCCTTCGTATTTTGGAGGGTCGCAATGCTTGAAGGTGCATTTAGTGGTAATTGGGGGAGGGTTGACAACATTTTGATCTTCTTGATTGACGGGATTAGCGGTAAGGGCTTGTTGAACTTGAACTACAATGTTGGGTATTACGGCAGCCATTTGTCGAGCGATTTGGGCAGCCATACGCTCGCGAGCTTTTCCTGATCTCATCTTCCTACGAGCGAGACTAGAAGACATCTACAAGGAATACATATCAAGAGTATGAGTTGGATGTTTTAGGGATCATGTGTCGTATTTAGGAATGGACATTTATAAAATAAATATAAAATAATAAATCTACTACATCCATAGGATGTCTTGGGCTTTGCTCGTAATTGGGCCTTGCATGCCGCCATACTTCACCTTCGTAATCATGTGGGCCCCCATGATTACCGGGTTTTTCATATGGTTCGCATGTGTTAGCGTGGTTACGTACACTAAAACCCAGAGAAAATTGAGACATAAGTATGTAACATATGATATTCGAAATGTATCCAGGTGTGGACACGGTGACACCTCAAAGTGGGGTTAGTTCGAACGACGTTTGGTGTGGCATGCTTTGGCCTAATAGGTCCTTCGTACTCTCATCGTTAGTCCCCAGGTAGGCAAACTGGTCCGTTATATTGGATTTATACGAATGCCAATCTAGACAGGACGTTCCGACTACCGGTACTTGTACCCTTACAGTTACTACATGCCCGTCGCAGAACTCACTTTGATGAGATTTGAAAAATGAAAAATTCGACAAAATCTTGAATAACGGAAGTATGAAGATAATTTGAATATGTGAACATTGAAATATATATGATGAATATGTATGTAAGTATGTATGTTTGACTGTAAGTATAACCCACTATGTATCACAATATGTAATATCGGAAGTGTTTGCATGCATTTGCGTATGTAATAAATATGAAAGAAATAAACATCATGAGTTTGCATATAACCACATAAACAATTAAAATCTAATCAACTATAGTATAGGCTCTAAGGGTCTAATAACCTATCCTATACCCCTTTAGTCATGGCTCTGATACCAATCTGTCACACCCCGACCCGCAGCGGAAAAGGTGATCGGGGCATGATTGGGTTTTCATCAAAGCTCATGACATTTATTATAACGTTTCATATTTATTATTACAATTTAAAGGGAAACATACAATCATAACTACAACATGTTCTACACATCATTCTAGACTTCATTATTTTCTTCTAAGGCATTTCCTATGTTTTCCTTGCTTCATCCTGTTCACCTGTATCATGTGTAAAAATGGTTTTTGGGTCAACAAAAAGTTGGCGAGTGAATCCTATGAAAAACATTTAAACAAGTTTATTGAATTGATTATTAAATAAAGTGCATAACCACATATGAGTAAATGTAAATGTAAATATATTCGCAAAACACTTAATATTAGATATTGCACACACATACAACAATTGATCGTTTTGAGGCACGCGTTGTTCAACTCGTCTCCCACGAGGAACTGATGGGCCTAATGAATGAGTTTTGAGGCACGCGTTGTTCTACGAACTGATGGGCCTAATGAATGGGTTTTAAGGCACGCGTTGTTCAACTCGTCTCCCACGAGGAACTGATGGGCCTAACAAATAATTTGCATACAACTTGACAATAAGTAATACATAACTACAAACAATATTTACATTCTAAGTTTAAATCATAATATGGTATGGCACGAGTTTGAATAAATGAATTAGTTTAAGTGACACATGATACCCCCAAAACGTGTAATTAAAAGGGAGAGTTGTAAGATTCACTCACAGTGGTTGCGTTTCTTGGATTGATGATGAAACCGCACGAAATTGGACTTAACCACGAGAGAAAACTAACCTAGATAATAACATAACAGTTCGGTAAATAAGCGGATTTTATTAATCAATTTTAGTAGGATTTTTGGATATATTTTTGTGAGTTTAAGGCTATTTTCTAACTTTAAAAATGTTAGTTTTAAGTATTTTTAATTGATTTTTAATTTAAATAAATAAATAAAAATAATAAAAAAAAGTTAATTTTTGACCATTGACCGTTGACTTGTTGACCGGTTCGGTCGGTTATATGTGTGCGCTGGGTGAGACTCGAACCCGTGACCTCCCGTACGCGTGCACGCAGCTCTACCAACTGAGCTACGTGTCTAACCCGAAATATTTCTGTTTTTAATTATATTTATACACTAATTAAGTTAATCCGAAAATCATTTATTTTAAAAAGGTTTTAATGTATCGACTCGGTGCTCTCCACAGGTCTCGAACCCGGGACCTGTGGTTTAGTTTGGCACACAGTCCACCGCTGGACTGTGTGTCTGACTTGGTAAATATTCTGGTTTTTAATATACTTAACATCTTACTGTTATGGATCCGGTTCAGTTTTTTTAAAAAAGACTTTTTATTACAGCGAATGTGTGGGTGTCAAGGATCGAACTCGGGACGTATGCATATTGTTTGCACACAGTCCACCGCTGGACTGTGTGTCTAACCCGTTCATAATATTGATTATTAATCTTATATCTTACACGACTTCGTCTTCTTCGTTCAAAACACAAACAACGGTTAACTTACTGTTATTCGTTAAATTAATTTAACGAACTTATAAACAATTGCAATGTATTGAACAGAAAAGGGTTTGAGGAATGATTGTACCGAACTGATCGTCTTTCTTCAGAAGTCCGGCAAAGATCGTCGGCTCTGTTTTGGGAACTCCTTCTGTTCGGATTCAATAATCAGTTTGGATGAATTAGATGTGAAATTGAACTTCTGAGTAACGATTATTAGTAGGTTTAAATGATCATACCGGTTATCAGCGACTTTCCGAAAATTCCAGAAGTTTTCCGGCGAAAACAGAAAATCCAGCAACGTTGTCTGGAATAGATTCTGGGTGAGGGATTGATATCAGAATTTGTCCAATAATGGAATGAAACAGAAAGGTCAAGGTATTTACCATGTAGATGAAAGTCTCGGTTTTCCGGCGACTTGCAGAGAATTCCAGCGAGTGAAATTTCTTGCGACAGAGATTCTTCAGAGGTTTAAGGTGAGTGGGGGTGATCTCAGTATGAGCTCCAAGATCTTATGTTTGGGTAAGCAGACGGGATGGAATGAACTCGGTTTTCCGGCGATAATTTCCGGTTAATTTACAGAGAAATCCGGCGACTTGCGGCGAAGTTTTCTGAGCAAAAATGGAGAGTGTAAGTTGGATAGATTCGTGAGCTCAACTGGTGAACAAAGTATAATTCAGGCTTAAGTGTATTTCCGGTTTCGAATTCAACACTTTTCGGTTACGGTCCGATGATTTGAATGAGTGACATTAAGGTCTTTCAGTTATAACCGGCGTTGGTGTAAACGCAACCGTTATGACAAAAGAAAACGTTAAAGATTGACGAATTTGTCGGGATTTCCGGCGAGGATGATTTGAGCGCTGAGTGACCGAATTCGACTTCAGTTTTTATTATATGAATTAATTGAATCTATAAATCAACAAGAAACACAAGTGGCGGAGTGGTTGGGCGCGTGTGAGTTAAGTCTTTGCTTGTATCTGGCTGACCCGGGTTCGAAACCCGGCTTCAGCATTTTATTTTTATTTCACTATTTTTAACACATTTTCAAATATAAATTTTATATTCTAATATACTTATTAATTATGTATCGTTTAAAATTAATTTGAGCATTAAATTTGCAACGAAATTTTTAACTGGTTGTTCGGTTAATAAACGAAGCGGGTTTGGTAAATCCGGTTTTTGACGGATGTTACATGCTTGATTACAAGAATAAATAAGTATGCCGTCTAAGAAGACAATGACAAACTTATCTAGATATGGCTTGCGGACTCTATTCATGAGATCCATGAACGCTGCTGGTGCATTTGTGAGCCCAAAAGGCATCACTAAGAATTCAAAATGACCATAGCGGGTCCTGAAGGATGTCTTAGGAACATCTTCACTTCTAATCTTTAGTTGATGATATCCTGATCTCAAATCTATCTTAGAAAAGTAACTAGCCCCTTGAAGTTGGTCGAATAAATCATCGATCCTGGGCAGAGGATATCTATTCTTAATTGTTAACTTGTTTAGCTCTCGGTAGTCAATGCACATCCGCATGGAACCGTCTTTCTTTTTAACGAAAAGGATAGGAGCTCCCCAAGGCAAGGAACTAGGCTGAATAAAGCCTTTCTCTCAAAGTTCATCCAATTGAACTCTTAACTCATTCATTTCGGTTGGAGCTAGTCTATATGGAGCTCTAGCTACGGGTGCTGATCCTGGTATAATGTCAATTCGGAACTCCACTTGCCTATCCGGAGGTAGGCCTAGTAATTCTTCAGGGAAAACATCGGGATACTCTGAGATAACTGGTTGATCTTCAAGGTTCGGCTTAGGTTCATTTATGGTGACTTGTGCCATGTAGATGACACAACCTTTTCTCAAAAACTTAGATGCCTTAAATAATGACACATTGTCTGGCAGTCCATAGTGGGAGTCTCCGAGGATGGTGATCATTTCACCAGATGGGGTTTTAATTTCGATGAGCTTTTTATCGTAGGCAATACGGGCTTGGTTATGAGATAACCAATCCATGCCCAAGACAACATCGAACCCTGCCAATTTCATTGGCAGATGAGAGATAGGGATGGAGTGATTCTTAATTGATATAGAGCATCCATCAAGAATGAAAGATGTGGATTCTATCGTTCCATCAGCAAGTTCTATCTCATAGGTTTTATCTAGAGTTCTTATAGGCAGGTTTTATAGTTTACTAAACTTATGATTAACAAAAGATCTATCTGCACCTGAATAAAAAAGAACTCTAGCATATATATCATTAATGGGGAAAGTACCTGTTACGACATTGTCGTCATTAACCGCTTCTCTTGCATTTATTTGAAAGGCACGGGAATACCCTTTCTTGGCCTCTCCAGACTTTACATCATTGCTTTTGGGTTTCTTGGGGCAATTGTACGTTATATGCCCTTTTTCATTGCAGTTATAACAAACTGCATCCTTAAGATCCTTGCAATCTAAGGTCTTATGCCCTCTTCTTTTGCAGATACCACAGAGTTTGGTTTGTGGATTTATACTACACTGTCCCCAATGCCTATACTTACATTCTTGCACAGAGGTTTGTCATTAGACGTGTGCTGGTTCTTCTTGAACCCGAAATTTCCTTTCTTCTTAAATCTTTGGGAGTTATTATCCTCCCGTTTCCTTTTTCCGTCAGTTTCAGTCCTAACTTACTTTTGTCTTACCAGATCTAGGGTGTGGGAAAAAGATAGGTCTACAGCGGCCCTATAGGTGCTAGGCTGTGCAGCCTTCACCATGCCCTTTATTTCAGGCGCCAATCCATTTATAAAACGCGTAATGCGTTCGGATTTGGGGGTGATCAAATAGGAAACTAACCTAGATAGGGAATTAAAGTCAGAAACGTACTTCCGACAATCTAAGTTTTTCATTGAAAGAGACAAGAAGTCTGTCTCTAACTTCTCCACCTCATGAGTTGGGCAATAAGTTTCTTTTACCAAATCAACAAACTTTGACCATCCCAAGTTGTACAGGTGTACCTTACCTGTTGATTAAATCATGGCTTTCCACCATATTAAGGCATCGCCCTGGAAGGATTGTGATACGTACTTGACCACATCCTTATCAGCACAGTTGTTGATGTCTACTAGCGTCTCCATCTCGTCTAGCCATTTTAGGGCTTCTACAGCTCCTTTTTCCCCGTTAAAGTATCGGGGCTTGCATGAGACGAAATACTTATAAGTACATCCGTCCTTAACAGAACGGGACCTTTCAGTAAGATCTATTTTCTTTGGTTCACTCTTCGCATTTGAAGAGTGAACATAGCTCTCCTTATGAGCTGAAGATGGTGGAATAGATAAGGATCTAGAGCGAGTGGCACTCGGCTCTCTTAGCTTTTCTATGGTCTTACTCATGGCCCTTTCCACAGCCGCATCAATGCTAGCTTGGAAATCATTATCATTAATATTTTTATTTTCAGCATTGCTGGGTTCAACATTCCTGTGGCTATTTTGTGCTTATTTGAGTTAGCCATCTTTAAGTCTTGTTTTCTATATACCAATAAAACTTCATTTAGCCATGGCGTATCAACCATATCGGCTTTCAATATTGGATATGATAATCCATTGCTTATACTAGTGTGAATAACATCACAACCCTTAGGCTTAACATATCTATATTTGGCCTAGGTCTAAATAGGACCATCATAGGCAAATTACAATTTGGACGTAGTCCATATATTATTGGACAGTGGATCGCAATGTCACAACTGTCATTGTCATCACTGACAATTATATAGCTCATAGGCTTGTCCCTAATGGACATAATAATTGGGCACATTGGTCGGTCACATTAGACATAATATATTCATACGGCACATCAGCCTGTCACATTAGACATAAATTGGGCACCTTGGCCCACATCATATTAGATGTATATATGGCATATCAGTCTGTCCCGTTGGATAATTAATTGGGCCCATTGGCCTACATCATATCAGATGTATATGGCATATCAGCCTGTCCCGTTGGACAATTAATTGGGCACATTGGCCTACATCATATCAGATGTATATGGCATATCAGCATGTCCCGTTGGACAATTAATTGGGCACATTGGCCTACATCATATCAGATGTATATCGCATATCAGCCTGTCCCGTTGGACAATTAATTGGGCACATTGGCCTGCATCATATCAGATGTATATGGCATATCAGCCTGTCCCGTTGGACAATTAATTAGGCACATTGGCCTACATCATATCAGATGTTTAGTCACCGCACTTGTGATATTAGCCGGGATCAAATAGATCACAAGGGCTATATAAGGTTAGGACATAGTCCATTACCTGGAAGGCTAGCGTGCTTCCTCAAGTCACACTACCAAGAGTATGAACATTTCTTAATGTTAACATAAGAGTACCTTAATGATTGATTAATGGTCCCTGTCACCTTCGACCTTAACGACCTTGGAGGTTTGGACCTAGTCCCTTACCTCTGGATAGAAGGATAACTTCCCTTAACCATCCTGATAGAAGACCCCTTCGTACTTAACTATCATTTCTTGGCAATATGTGGTCTACGCCACTTGGCATAATCAATCCATTAAGATCTTTTGGAATTATATAGCAGAGCATAAATGTCGAATAAAATCGAGGCGCTCGTTTTCAAGAGGATGTTTTACATATATGTATAATTCCAAAAGTACTTCATAAAATTTCAAATAGAAATTACAATACTTGAAACAAATAAAAGAAACTGATTGTCCATGCAAGGACTAAAAGATACAAAATGTCCACGCAGGGACTAAAGAAATACCAATGTCCACGTAGGGACTACATATAATAGAAAAGACTTCACTCGTCCTTCTTTCCCTTGACCAACTTGGAGAGTTTCTTGAAGAATTTGTTTGTCTTCTTCTCCGCTTTCTCCGCTTGCTGCTGCATCTCTTTCATTCTTTCTATGCCTCATTAATGGCCTCAAGTGGTGGCGGAGGTTGTGGTTGGGGTTGTGGCATAACCGGATACTGGTACCCGTAAGTTGGATATCCAGTCGGTGGATAAGTAGGTGGGAAAGGAGACGGGTAAAGTGCATTGTGCATAACCGCCTGCATATATGGGTCTTGCGACCACTCTTGATAGTCTACCGGTGTAGACGGGTTAAAAGGATCATATCCAGACGTGTCTGGATATGTAGAGATTGGGTTACTATAACCTGATGGTGGTGGTTGAACAGCAGGTGTTGGTGTTGGTTCCACTATAGCTGAAACATTAGAGGGTCCACCCATTTGTGGGTCCTCTTGAATTGTGGGGTATGAGTTAGGCAAAGGTGGCAACGATCCCGACCTTTGTCCGGCACATACCGACATACGTGCTCCCCGTTTTCTTCTTGGTGGTTCAGGTGGTGGTTGGGGTTGGTCCACCGGTTCCATTTGGACATCTTCTTGAACCAGAGGTGGTTGAGAGTGGTGAGAAGGAGTGTGGACGAAAGTGAATTTGTTCCAGTATTGGTCCCACTCATTAGGACCTTGGTAGGGCGATCCAGCGTATGAGTTTGAATCGCTCGAAATTTCAATGGGATGCATATTAGATCCCGACGGCGGCATCTCCGGGTCGGAGTCCTCGTCCATAAGATGTGGCTGGTCCAACTAATTTTGATCGGCTGGATGGGTGTTAAAATAATGGTTAGGGTTAAATTCCTCATGGTAAGAATGTGAATGGGAATGGTAGGTATGGTGTGAATGGTGTGAGCGGTAGGAATGGTAAGAATTTTTGGAATGTGAGGGTGAGTGTCTATTAGGAACAGAACGTCTCGCTGGTTGCCAAGGAGACGAATCTCCTGATTCTTGGTAAGCATCTGGGTTGTGAGGTTGAGGGGGGATACGCCCTGATGGTCCTCCTCTCATTGGACCTTTTCCTCTTCCACTTTGTTCTCTCACACGTGGCGGCATTTTCCTGTTTAAAGATCAATTCAAAAACATACTAATATCTTAATAATGAAATGAGTAGATCCTAGGTCAATGCCTAGACTCGGAAGTCTAAGGAATGTGCTCGTGTAAGTTTGAGACTAAACACAAGAAGGATAGTGTTTAATTCTCTCAAACGTTGTCTCTGATACCAACCTATCACACCCTGGATTTCCAACTCGAAATCCATACACCGGTGGGCCCGGGTGGGGAGTATCGTGATGTAAGTTGATATTCATCATAGTCAATTAAACACGGCACAGCGGAAGTCTTGGAGTAAAATTACTATTACAAACCGAATGTTCAAAATACAAAAATAATATACAAGCTTGTAATAGAAGATCCACAGGCGGATCATAAATTGTACATGGAAAGAATACAAAACAGACTTTGGGCAGATTTAGGATTTGCAAGATCCTCTATCACTACCTAGCACTTCCGGCCTATTTTCGTATTGTGCCTGCAGATTAGTCTTTTGAAAATACGTCAGCTTTCGCTGGTAAATACACTCAACTGTCTCATTTGAAAACATTTCAAAAATGTTTTTAAGTGTGTATCAGCACAAAATCTTTTTATAACTTGGGTTAATTGACCGTCCAACCTTGTTAACAGATTTCATGTTTGTCATACATGCGGGGCCCGGTACGAAGACCGAGACACAATTAACGTACACACCACTTTGGACTCACGAAGGAGTCAATTGATCACAACCTTGTGGGAATGCATAATTGAGCGTCTATCGGGTGTATGCCTACACCCGCGCTAAGGTCGTGGCCATTTCTATTGTAATGAGCCGAGCATATCCAAGACACGGTAGTTAACCCCCGATGTTTAAATTATCAAACAAAACTGACTAAAACAGAATACGCGGATTTATTATCTCCGAATCGGCATTCGATTGAATTCCATTTCCGACCAAGCGGTAATAATTTACCGTAACCTAAGCCCGTATAGGGAAATACGTCGAGAGTATTTACCTGAGCTAGTCTTCTTTAGTTTTTAATAACTTAGCCGTTCACAAAAAAGGACTAAGTGCAGATAGCATTCACCGGCAAGTCTCTAGTCTGGATTATGGCATAATCTAACCAATTAAATACTAACGGTCTTATTTAAGTCATAGACTCAGACCGACTAGCGTACTTGAGCAAAACGTATGACGCTAGATTAAACGATGATTGGATAGAATGTAGTTTAATCCCAACAAGTACCTTGACTTGTTTAATATGGGTAAACTATAACATTCTGGATTTTGAAACTTAAATGACAAGGGTAAACCCGTTTCGGTTAACTACCGTAAAATAGTTACATATACGTAACCGTGCGCATATTAGCGATATCGGGTAGCCGGATAAGTCATGGACATGTTCTATATGCCATTATATTTTAAATAAGTTAAGATATCAGTAAGATATCAAATTGTATGCCCGTTATAGTTTTTAAACGAAACTATGCCTCATAAGGGCGTTTTGGTAATTTCATACCATATAAAGGAACTTGGATATAATTTAATGTTATAATTATAATATTCTGAAAAATACTTAATTTATGATATAATATCAGTAGGATACCAATTATATGTGTATTTTACCTTTTATGACCAAACTATGCACCGAAGGGGCATTTTGGTCATTTTACACATAGTTTATAAATTATTTGGGATTCTGAGTTTATATCATGTAACCTACTGTAAATATTTTTAAAATAAGTTTTAAAATCAGTAGGTAACAAGTCTTGGTCCATTAATATGGTTTAGAACCATACTATGCGCCGAAACGGCGCTTATGTCGTAATATGACGTCTTTAAGTGATGTTTATGAAAACTGATGTTATAGTCAGTTAAAAATGTTTAAAATATGTTATTTAGTATAACATATCAGTATGTAAATAATTTACCTTGAAAAGATTTGATTAAAACTATTTTATAAGCCACAGGGGCTAAAACCGTCATTTATCGACATAGTTTAAGGACTTGCTTAAAAACTCAGTTTATAACTTGATTTAACATCCCAAATAATCCTACTTATAATATTACATCAATAGAAACTCATTTTCAAGTTCATTACCATTTAAAACCTTGTTTTATGCAAAAAGGACATTTTGGTCAAAGATAGCATAATTATGGAACTTGTGCATAAACTTGGATTCTGATTATAATCAGGTAATAAAATCTCAAAGGTAATAAAATCTCAAAGGGTTATGCTACATAATATTATGATCATAATGCAACTTTAGATCAGTAGGTAACTAATCTAAATCGGGTCAGAATCGAAAGTCAAAGCAAAAGTCAAACTTCGCGACTTTCGGTTGCGAACAGACCCTAGAACTGAAATTGACGAGCCGAGCATGTTCTTACATGTTCTAATAATTTATGATCATAATGCAACTTGTGCATAAACTTGGATTCTGATTATAATCAGGTAATAAAATCTCAAAGGTAATAAAATCTCAAAGGGTTATGCTACATAATATTATGATCATAATGCAACTTTATATCAGTAGGTAACTAATCTAAATCGGGTCAGAATCGAAAGTCAAAGCAGAAGTCAAACTTCGCGACTTTCGGTTGCGAACAGACCCTAGAACTGAAATTGACGAGCCGAGCATGTTCTTACATGTTCTAATAATTATTACCAACTTGTTTAAGTGTCAAAACAGGTTTCATAACATATATAAGATCATTTTATGATTTTTCCGAGAAATGGCATGTTTGACTTTTTAATATCATAACTTTGACCCGTCAATTGGTCTAGCAAACGTGATCTTCAGGAGGTGCCCTTTATAGGGATTAACACCTACCTTATTCGATCACTTAGCCATGTTCATTTCGAACAATGGCTGGACCATAATTGTCTTAACCGAAAGTCAAAGCGTTTCCGCAAAACGCTTAACTTTTGGCTATAAAAGCCTATAAACGAAAATGCAAAAGCAAGGAACACTTACAAGAGGTTCCTATAATGCAAGAGAACTAAGTTGGATGCTCCTTTCAGTTAGGAACTTCCAGAGGAGGGAGAAGAGTGAATTAATGAGAAAGGTGCAAGTTCAAATGGTGAACTTGATCACCTATTTATAGTTGGAGAACTCAAAGGAGGTGAAGACAGGTGTTTAGGGGTGTAAGAAGAAACTTACAAGTGTCCCAAAACGTGGCATAGCTGATTACAAGTCCATGGTTTCGAATTTAAATGGTTTTGGAGTTTTGCTTGGAGACCAAACAACTTTCTGCTGCAGGTCTGTTCTCGCGCCCCGCGAGAGACACAGACCAAGTCTCTCGCGGCCCGCGACCGCCCTCTAGCAACTTTCAAATTTTGACACTTTAACCCCCTTAACTTATAGAAGCTTATATAAACCTTTTAAAACACCTTTTTGGCACTTTAGCCCCCTCGTAGCCAATATGTTGCATACCCTGGATTATGCCCGGACATTGTTGAGCTCTCGGTTCGTTAAAAGGTCACTCAGAGGTATAAATTAACATGTTGATACTTTTAATCCCTCCATAATACATCTTTCACATATTTACAAATTTGAACCCTCTCGTCCAACAAATGGCACATATGAGAGTTAGGACTACTCAGAGGCTTATTATAAGCATGTTGATTCCGATGTCACTCAGAGGCTAGGCATGTTGATGTATCAGTCACTCAGAGGCTAGGCATGTTGATGTATCAGTCACTCAGAGGCCAAATTTTAAGCATGTTGACATATCAGTCACTCAGAGGCTAATGATTTAAGCATATTAGTCACTCAGAGGCTAATGATTTAAGAATGTTGACATCGGACCGTCACTCAGAGGCTTAGATTGAGCATGTTGACGCCTTTAGTCCTTATTGGTCTTTAATAGACTATATAAAAAATACAACACGTGTCACCATATTATTGGACACGATGTTACAGGGTGTTACATTTATCCAGAGAGAATTCTGGATTACGATCCTCAAATCCTTGTTTTTTGTAAGCATATAGAATCTGTATGAATCATTGCGTTTTATAAAGATATCATTCAGCTTGTATATTTTGGGTACAAAAGAAAACAATGAGTAATTATTGCGTTTTATGAAATAAAGATAACAATGAATATATGCTACGTTTTATGATAATAAGCTTTGAGAATTGAGTAAAGATGTCATTAAGCTAGAATATTTAACAAAGGATAACAATAACTATATATTGCGTTTTATGATATAAAGCATTCAACATTTAGATAAGATATAATACAGTAAGCATATTTTAAACAAAGCATGTAACCAAGCATTAAGCATTGAGATAAGATAGCAATAAAGCAAGCATATAAACAAGTAAGCATTATTGCGTTTTATGATAAAAATAAGATCATGTTTTATACCGCTAGCATTCCAATAGGTCCATTCAAGGTCCTTTTAGCTCCAGGCCATTGCTTTCTTATACACCAAAAACAATTAAGCATATATCACATCAACTAAAATCTTGGATATTTATGTTAGTTTTCATTGATGGCAAAAACATTTAGTTTACATTACTACTTTCCATTATCTCTGCCATGACGGTACAAAATATAACCAAGAAGTTTAGTTTGAACATTCTTCCAAGTTCATTTCTATTCTTTAAATGTCTAATCAGATTGGCAATATACAGTTTCTTCAAAAGTTCTTTAGTGAATTGCCCCCGCCAGAATTTAATTATAAGATCATTATCTTTGGGCTTTAATTTTTCCTCAATCTTTATTTTGCCATTTGGTAGTTGAAATACCTTTTGAATCAAATCAGTTGTGATCTTAATCTTTTCATCTCTAGTATTTATCATATCATTTCAACATCAAAGTTAATTACTAGCCAATATCCAAATTTGCAAGGAACTGATGGCAAGTTGATTGATAGTGTGCTGCCAAATTCTCACAGCTTTCTTTTGATCTTTTAACAAATTGTTAATATACTTTGGGAGATTATTGACTGCACGTCTTATGTTGATTTTACTTCCATCGTATTCATGGTTGTTGTTCTGGTGTTTTATCCTTCCTCAATGATTTCTTTGTCTTTGCTTTAAAATTATCTGACTTTTCTTTCTTTTTCTTTTTCTCACTTGCTGAAATAACGATATTTTGAGTCTTTTTCACTCTTGGTGGGGGATCAACAAAATCATTATCTGATATATACAAGTGTATTAGAAACAAATATTTGTTTATAAAATTATGTTTTCTGTGATTTATGTTACCAGAATTTATTTGTTATTGTTCAGAACTATGCAAAATTATAGCTCTCTTAGTATTTTCCACTTGTGAAACAGAATGTTCATCTTCTGAAGTTTCAATCACCACTTTCTTTCTTCTCCTTTTCATATTTTCTTGTTGTGTTCTATCTTAAAGAGAATAATGAAACAAAGTCAGTTTAAAACGCAATAGTTAACAATTTTATAATAAAAAGCAGTCAAGGTTTTAAGATAAAACACAATTGTTAACAATTTTAAGATAAAAAAAAGTTGTGCACAGTTTTAAGATAAAACGCGATATTTAACAACATATCTATATTTGTTTTATATTATTTTATTAAGATATTAAGATAAAAAGCAGTAGGTCACAGTTTTAATATAAAACGCAATCGTTAACTGCAAACCTAACTAAGCATATATAAGAAGTAGTAGGTTACAATTTAATATAAAACGTAATCGTTAACAACAAACCTTACTAAGCATATACAATGATAAGATAAAACTCATTAACAATTTATACTCAATTTTAGGTACTATGGATATTTCTACTTCATAAAACATAATTTGAATACAGTTTAAAGTTTAAAAAGCAAAAATACATACCATTATCAGAAATCTCTTTTCGTTTTCTACCAATTTGTTCTCTCATTGTTGATTTTTTGCTAATTTTTCTTTGTTGATCATTGTTTTCTTCATCTTATGTTTTTCGTTGCTTCTTTGATGATTTAGGGTTTTGCGATATGGATTTCTTATCAATAACTCGAAGGTGAACCTTCAAATTTTCTCTTGATGATGCCATGAACTTCAACGGAGTTTGATTATCTCTAATTTCAATCTGTGTGTGTTTTTTCAAATGAAATGTAAAACGTAATGAACTTTTTACGAAGGTTTCTATGTATATTCAACAACGATTGTTGTTGGAATTTGATGATAATACACTTGAAAGCCCGGACAGCTTGTTTAAATGAGAGTTTTTTATTAGATTTTAATCTTGGCTGTTGATAGTGCAATTGGATGCTCCATCTTACTTTCTATCTTTTCTAGTGATAAAAACTTTCTATTATATCCTAACCCTTGATGTTTAATGTGATTTTTAATATTTTAAAGTCTTAGATAATTAGATTTTGGAAAACATGTTAATGAAACCTGACACATCATCATTGTGATAACCTAATAATTACATAATATTAGGACGGGAAATGAAACTGGATGATTTTAGAGAGAGAAAAAAAGTTTTAATTACTTAATTGAAACAATTGGGAAACTTGATTATATTGCTACAAAGTTACCCCTAAAATTTCAGCCAAAACATATATTTAGAATATTATCTTGTTGTAAATGCAAAACCTTTGATTTGTTGGATAACTAACAAGAATAACAAACAATTACAACACCTCCATCGTATTTTTCTTGGATAGCTCAGCCCTCTCACCTCCACTATCATAACCCACGACCAAACAACAATTTTCCAGCCCTCTTACTCTTTCAAAATCGTAAAAATCCCAAGCCAAAGTCCAAGGTTCAGTTGGTTATCAAGAACACACCAATTCAGGTAAAATTCAAACCCTAGTTTTGTGTTTTCATTAACTTCTCACAAACAAAACTCTAAAACTTAAACTTTGCTGTAGTATATGATATAACATTATCATGATGAATATGAGTCGTTATTTGATGATTACATGCAAGTTTGTCACTTAAAAACTCATTTAGAACACGAACAGTCACAACAGTCTTCAAACATATTCAAAGCCGGTTTTTTTGGAAGTCATAACTTGATGATAACTAAAATAATTTGGTAGATTCTTGAGTCCAAATTGTATTCAAAGAGTCCTAGTTTTAGATATCAAGTTTCATAATTTTTTATTAGATCTAGTTAGTCCTTTTGAATTTACAAAAAACATCTATAATACTGATTTCGAAACAGAAACTTTGGGTTGTCTTACGAGAGTCATAACTCACATAGTAAAATTTCGGATAACCTAAAATTTATACAAAAGTTATACTATGAATTACAAAGATTTTCCAACTACAATGACATGATTTGAATATAAGTAGAATTTTTAATAATTTTTGTCGTAAACTGTTGCCGCAATAATTTTTCATGATTATTCTACATCATACCGGAAAAATACAAAAAAAAAATATTTTTAAAGAATAAAAACATGTAGTAGCATGTCATAAAATTTTCATAATTTATTTTGACCGTTTAGTTAGTCAGTAAAATCCGAAAAAATAGCCATTAAAAGTGATCCAAATGTAACTTGCTGAATTGTTTTAATTGCCCATTAACTTGTTACAAACAACTTTATTTAACATATAAGTGATGTTAAAACATAAAACACTATTATAAAACCTTAATACCAATACTTAATATAAAGCTTATGATTCATCATATAAGCATATAAACAATTGGATACCATTAATTTTAATCACAATGCTCATTGATTCATCCAACTTAACCCTTATACGCGTTATACACTTTAAAGTTTTTGTATAGGTCGACCTCTCATTAATCTTAACAACCTATTGTGGGAATTTAGCAACGCAACCAATGAGTTTACATAACCTTTTTCACTTTTACGTTTTGGGGGCTATTAAACAAACACAACTTTTCATATTACACTTACATGTACAATTCAATTACTTTATGGCTTTTATGATACCTGGTTGCTTTTGTGAGAATTTGCTTGGTTATATATTTTACATACTAATACATTTATTAACTATGAGCAAGCCGATTGAGAATATAATGATAGATCTATTGGCCAGACAACTCATTTCACTTTTTGATCTTTTTAGAGGGAGTTTGGGAGATGATTGAAATCGACCACTACCAAGGAACCCTCTAGATTTCATACTAGTCAACCAAGGTTTAAGTGTGCATTGCCATGTTTTGTTATACAAATTGCTATGGATAATTACTATGTCATATGAGTCGTTACTTATTATACGTCTATTACATATACATATTATATATATATATATATATAGTGGAGAGTTCAAATGAGAAGAAAAATTTTGTAAGAATAAAGAGAATAACTTTTAAACCAATAAAAATTCTCCATTTACTTCATTTAATGTGTGTATTTAATATTATGAAAAAGGGCATATAGGTAAATCTATAATTGTCATTAATTAGCTAATCAGTTAAACTTGTAACTCATTTTTTTAATATACTTTTTCAAGATAAAATAGTTATGGTGAAAGACAATTTTCGAGATGTGTAGGATAAATTTTAGTATGTGTAGGATAAATTTTGAAATATGTAGGGTATTTTTACATGTGTGTAGGGTAAATTCCGATAAGTGTAAGATATATGTAGGTTAAATTTTGAAATATGTAGGATATAATGTTTTTGTTTTATTAATGAGAGATAACATAATTAATGTTTTACCATTAAGGTTTGTTGCAGGTGTATTTGGGGAAGGCTTGGGTTGGGAGATTATTATTTTGCACCTAAAGAAGACAGCCAACTAAATGGTCAATTGACAGAAGGAGGTAATGAGTGATAAAAGGAAACCATGCGGAGGCATATTGCAAAAATAAAGTTTGGAAAGGCATTATGTGTTGGGTCAGAACCGATATCGCACGAACACTTGAACAATATGCAACAAGCTCATACACAAACACACTCTAACTCACAAGAACAAGAACACAAGATTTATAGTGGTTCGGTCTAATCTAACCTACATCCACTCAACATCTAGTTCTTCCTTTTGTATTAGATGCTCAATGTGTACATGTACAAGAATAAAAAGTATTTATAGAGTACAAATTAGGTTACTGAATATAATAATAATAATAATAATAATAATAATAATAATAATAATAATAATAATAATAATAATAATAATATTTCTTTATCAGACAACAAAAGGACCAATCCTCTTCCTAGAGGAACAATTCTCTACCTAAAGGAAGAATCATCAGACTAGAGGAATAATCCTCTACTCGAGTCAAATCCTCCATAACCCAACAATCTCCCACTTGGAGGCTTTGACGACTTCAAATTGCTCTCCTTAAAACTTCATATTCATAAGTACCTCTGTAAACACTTCATCTTCACTAGTTGTGGGCGGCCTTTGCATCAATTAACCTGAAGGCTCGTTGAAGCTCCCACTAAGCTTCAACTCATCAGTCACTAGTGACTCGTGACTTGTTCTCTGTCCCTTCTGGCTCCCACTTAAACGAACCGTCGGACCCTTAGAAATCTTGAGAACTAACACTCTCCATCATAAGCAGGTAATTCACTGGAGAGACTTTCATCACTGGAGTACGAGTTCTCTTAACCCACTTTCGTCTGGGAGCTCTGACTGAAGCACTACCTGCTGCGCTCCCACTGCCACGAAAACCCCTGACTTGTTTCTTTGAACCTTTCCTAGCACGTTCAACTGGATCTGCCATGTGACTTTAGGTTTATCTTCTGCAAAAGAAACCTTTTTCTGCCCCTAAGATTCTGTGAACCGGATCTTGGTTTTCTTCAGAACTGGGATAACCTCTCCCTCAGGCGGTACACTGACCATGTACAATAAGCCTCTCTTCTTGCCACATGCAACTACTAAATTTCCCTTAATTACCTTCCACTGTCCACTACCTAACTTAACCTCGTGACCCTGATTATCCAGCTGTCCGACTGAAATAAGCATTTTCTTCAAGCCTAGAATAACTCTCACGTCTCTTAAAGTTCAAGTAGATATAACTGAAGTAACTAAGTCAATATCACCCATACCTGTGACATCAAGACTTCATCATTTGCAAGTCGTACCTTACCAAAATCCCCAATTTTAAGATTTCGTAGTGCTTCACTGTTGTCGGTAGCGTGAAATGAAGCACCCGAATCCATAACCCAGGAATCCACACTGCTCTCCACATTACAGATCAAAACTTCATCATCTGAGTGGTCTACTACAGCATTAACTTCTTTCTTGTCAT
Source organism: Scalesia atractyloides (assembly GCA_947069175.1). Lineage (NCBI taxonomy): Eukaryota > Viridiplantae > Streptophyta > Magnoliopsida > Asterales > Asteraceae > Scalesia > Scalesia atractyloides. The sequence continues at coordinate 72,569,321 of CAMTDV010000001.1, forward strand.
ATGGACATTGATTCCTGAAATGTCCAACCTCTTTACAGTTCCAACAGGTCACATCATTTCGAGCCCTGGACTGGCTCCTCTTTCTGTTCTTACTGCCACCACCTTTGTTATTCTTCCTTCCTCTGCTAACATGCATTAAATCACCCGACGATTCACCTGAATTCTTCTTTTGACATCTTCGACCAGAATAAGATCCCGCATCTTCACAAACATGAACTTGCTTGTATCTGAAGAGCTCGTAACAGTAGTTACGGTTCCGGACCAACTATCAGGCAATGAGGACAACAACAATAGGGCTTGGACCTGATCATCAAACTTGATGTTCACAGAGACCAACCGAGACAAGATAGAGTTTAAGTTATTGATGTGCGCTGTGACTGAATCACCTCCCTCATCCTAGAATTCACAAGCTCTCGAATAAGATAAACCTTACTCGCTGCAGAAGGCTTCTCATACATGTTTGATAATGCTGCCATCATTCCTCTAGCTGAGGTCTCCTTCTGGATGTTGAATGCAACATTGTCCGATAGAGAAAGCGTTATCACTGCTCTGGCTTTCTTATACATCCTGTCCCAATCTGCTTCTGGCATTTTTTCTGGCTTTTCGTCCTCGAGCACAACATCTAAGTCTATCTGACAAAGTAGTGCTTCAATCTGCATCTTCCACCAACTAAATTTCTTCCCGTCAAACTTTTCGATCTGAGTTTTACCGTCTTCTGCCATGATATACAAAATAACACAACTAATCGAAAATTTGAAACCAAAATATAAATTGAAAAAATCAACACTGAAACAAATAGAAATAGAAAACACCTGATTCATGTTTCTTTGATCTTCAAACAAACGATTAAGCACTCATATCTCAATGCATCTCTTTGGTCAAAGTTGAGGGGGTTATTTGCAAATAAGGGAAAGCTGATTTTGCCTTAAAGAAGGAAAAGAAAAAAAACACGTATTTCTTTCTCCTTCTTCCTGAACGTGACCTGCTCTCTGCTCTCTACGCTTCACAAAATTAGTCACCAAGATGCAAAATCAAAGCCCTAATCTTCGATTTTTGGAACCCTAGATGCGATATTTAGCAACAATGATTTCTGATTTGGAACCCTAGGCGGCGGCTACTGGTTTATAGAAACCCTAGTCGCAATATGCAGCAGAAGTCTTCAATCGGAGCCCTAATCAGAGTTAGGAACTGCATCAGAACGATATCACACGAACACTTGAACAATATGCAGCAAGCTCACACACTCACAAGCTCTAACTCACAAGAACAAAAACACAAAAATTATAGTGGTTCGGTCTAATCTGACCTACATCCACTTCACAACTAGTTCTTGCTTTTGTATTAGGTTCTCAAAGTGTACAAGTACAAAAATAAGAAGTATTTATAGGGTACAAATTAGTTTACTGAATATAATAATATATCTTCATCAGACAACAAAAGGATCAATCCTCTTCCTAGAGGAACAATCCTCTGCCTAGAGGAAGAATCATCAAACTAGAGGAATAATCCTCTGCTCGAGTCAAATCCTCCATAACCCAACATTATGCTCGTGTCACAAAACCACAGGGAGGCAAATTACGATTTACTCTTTAACTTTTAAAAACTCAAACCTTTTTTTTCTTTAGTTTTTCAAAGGATGCATTAAAACCTAAATGATTGGTTTCAAATTATTTTTCATAAATTTATTTTTTAAGAAACATTTATATATTATACATAATCTTAAACTTCAAAGTCGGTGGAATTTTCAATAGTGGCCCCTCTTTGTAAATTGTCATGCTACCCTCTCTACTTTACAAAGTGTCATTTATGGTTTTTTCTTTTAAATTTTACAAATTCACCGTTTAGTTTTTAATGTTTAAACCATGTATAATATACGTTTTTAACCCATTAAGTTTTTTACCAAATTAACTTTTCTGTTCGATAATTTTGTTTTCCAAAAACTAATTTGTCACAGTGCTTAGAAACTTTGTAAAATATGATTTGACCCCTTAAGTTTCTAATGTTTGGAGTTTACTCATTTTGTTCTTTTATTTAACAAATACTATTTACGTGCGTATTACAATATACGTGTGGGTATAAATTCAAAATGTTATACATTTCAACGTTATAATCTTAAAATTGAATATCAGTTGACATTTCACTATTTGCCTCCAACTTTGTCAAAATCACATTTTTACCCCTTGACATTTTCTTTTACCCCAACTTCTTCTTTTTTAATACTTATCTAAAATGTCACTTTGAGTTTAGAAATGTGATTTCAATAGTAATATTTTTAACTAATTACCTATAATTTCAACGTGATTTCAACTTTTTTTTATACCTACATAAGCCCCTTTGTACGTTTTCTACGTATGAGTCGGGTCACATATAATACGTTATGATTGCACGGTATATAATCGTACAATACGTTTCCTATGTATGAGCCGTGTCACATATAATATGTTTTGACTTAACGGTATAAATTCGAGTTAGTGGGGTCGCATGTAATACGTTATGATTGCACAGTATATATTTCATTTACTTTATGTTTGATCAAATCGTAATGCTTATATAGGTTACATTGAGTTCATTCGGTTATATCGAAACGCACGTTTTCATATAGTTAACGCATCACATAACGCTTGGATTAGTATATTCCACGATTGCGATTTACCAATGCCGCAATGTGCGCGGGTCTTTAAAACCTTTGGCTGTGGTGGTGGTGGTGAAGCTACCTCTGGCGCCCAAATCCAAAACCATTGAAATTGTATCTAACATAATAATGATATACTCTCCAATTGAACTATCTTCCTCTTTCTTGGCCTTTTCTCTATCAATTTCAGAATCCCGTTACTGATGATGTGAGTCACAACACAGGTGTTCATCTACATGGGGTTGAGTTGGTTAATGCATATCATATAGCTTCTTCTGATCTTTTTTTCTTTGTTATATGTTACATGTTATAATCATTGCAATACTCAGTAATTTGATTCTTGTGGTGGAGATTCGTGGTTGATATACCAAAAATGTTCTTAATCTTATTGCTTAAATTTAGAGACATCAAAAGGCGTAGAACGGATAAAAACGGTTCAGGTTAAAATGGACAAATGTTAATAAGGCCATAAGGTCACACTGGATTGACCCACAAAATTTCCAGAAGTAGATAAGTCAAATTTGTGAGCTCCAATTTTTTTTATTATTATTAAGCATAAGAGAACTCAAACCTGAAAACAATAAAAGACCTCTGCATGGAGCAATGCAATATAATTGGCTTCCAATATTTATAGTGAAACTGTTGAGGTAGTTAGCAAACACAAGGTTCCATACACCTTGCTTATAGGTGGGAGTGAATTGTAATACCTGAAACATGGCACATGGAGATTATTAGTGCATTAGATCGAAGGGAGTCGAGGGGCTTGAACTGGGGGGCATGAGTTGACATGTGGTATGTGTGAGCTTCTCAACTCAAGCCCCAAAAGAGAGGGGAGTGGAAGGGTTTAGGTTTAGGCCATGAGTTGACAAGTGGCATTACTATATTCTTTTTTTTTATTTTCTTTTTTTAATTATTGAATTAAATTTATAAATAACAGATTTATATTAATTTAAAAAAAGACAATGAAAAAAATAAATAAAAAAATACATCAAATATAATAAAACTACTACATCCTATATTTTTCATCGTCATCTAAGTTTAGATTAAATTCCTTATCACGAGCATCTGAACGAGTTTGAGACGAGCATGTTTTCGTCCTTTTTGACGATTCGCTCGCTTGCGGGACTCTCGTCCATTTTGTAGTGTGCCTCGCCACATCCCAACAATGCATAAACTTGAACTCATGTTTCTTTTCATCTCGATAAGCTTTAGAGGCATTCGATATAAAGTCACCCTCCGTTTCACCACTTCTTGGAGTGTTCTTGGCATTTTGATAGAAACCGTAGAACGCGGTGACGGGTTTATTTATTTCACTCCACTTCGACGAGAGACTATCATTGGTCCGGTGGTAGTCTCATTGCATCGTTGTATGAAATTGTTTGTTTATTCCATTCCAAAATTCGTTTTTGTGTCAAGATATAAAAAATATTAAACAAGTTTATGTAACAATAAAACAAAAAAAAACACGTATTATCTTTAAAAAAAATAAATAAAAACAATATATATATATAAAATACTTAGAACCGAGTTCTCTGATTTGGTTATCCAACATTTGGTTAAAACAACTTCATCATTTGGCGTCCATTTTTTGTGTGTTGTTTGGCGGCAGCTTTAGCTTTCTCCTCATCGTTTTCTTCTTGTGACTTCTATTTTTAATCGTTTGTGTGCACGATCCAACAATATTTTCTGTCTGTGTTTCCGGCATAGTGTCGGGAATGGAGGAGTCGTCAAAAGGAAAATTTGTGTAGAGACGCCCACCTATATACGAAGCGATACCCGCTAGTTCCGGACAAGGTGAATATATTTGAGCCGGATGGTGTTGAGGCAGATGGTTTGGTGACGAACTAGGATTTGGGGTTTCGCTGAAGGCATACAGGCTGTTTGGGTTAAAAGGGTGGTTGTCTGGATGCATTTTTTTTTATAAAAATACAAGGTTTTTATAAAGTTTGAGAGTGTAGTAGTAGAGAATGGTAGAAAAGGGTTGGGTTAGTTTGATTTATATGGATAGTAAATAATAAAATTTTATTTTTTAAATATAGCCGTTTGCCAACGATCAAAACTCAACATCCAATCGTCATCCTCCACGTCCCAATCCATGCCCACCCCACGCCCGGTCAAAAACCCACGCCAAAGGGACAATCGTCCAAGCCAAGCCCATAGAGGGCGGTGTTGAGGACTTGGGTGGGTTTCCCACGCCTAAACCCAAGCCCAAGTCCATATGGTCTTAATAAAGAAAGCTCAGTCCAACATATTATCAAATAAAATATTTGAGATGACAAGATGGTGGGGTCGGACGTTGGACAACATGTTGAAATGGATCATTACTTTTAGTTTTGAAGGCTCAAATGTGGAGCTTTTTTGTGTATTTATATGTAAGAGTTTGTTTATTAGAAGAAGCAAGAAAAAAGGGTCATGTAGGTTTTTAATATAAGCGAATGAATATTTTTTATAAGGACAATTATGTATGTGAACTAATAAGGTCTACTCAAATTATTTTCATGATCAATGCGTAACACAGTACACGTATACAATGGTGGACCTATAATTTTTTTTATCAGGTGTGAAATATTTAGGTGTCTTTTGTATATGGTTATATAATAAAAAAATCCGGCACGGTTCAGATTGGGTCATATAAAAAATAATCAAACTACATTTGATATCATCAAGAAAAGCACAGCAAACATCATTACAAATTACAAATGCATAATGAAGATCTGATATATCTAAAGTCGCTCCCTACGAGTTTCATTTTTAAAATCTAGCCATAATCAATTTTTTTAACCAAACCAAACATGGAACCGAACGCAATATTGATTCACTGGTTGGACCGGTTGGTTTGGATTAAGAACCCGTATTTTGCTTAAATATAATTATATAAATATATAATAAATACATATTACAAATAGCATGATAATATTATGTGATTTAATGTAGGAAAAACATGCATATTAAAATAGTTTAGTAAAAAATACAACCAATGTTACTTTTTTTCTAATGAAAAAAAATGATTAGGGTATAAATTAAATGATAAATAAACAAAACTAAAAGAAAATTGTAGGTATTTTTTTTATTTAAATCAACTTCAACTTATAAAGTAAAAAATAAATGATAATTTTGAGGCCTTACAATTTAATTAATTAATTTACTACAAAGTCATAAAAATTAATTACTCTTAACTTTACACCTTTATTAGGTGTAAGAAAAGAAAAAATAGTTTAATAAGAAAAAAATATAAGGCTTTAGCCTTCAAGTAGCTTAGAGCTCAAATCACAACCACTTGCCCATACATATACATAAGATAAAACCAAATACATAAAGACTTCTTCTTCCCAAATTTCCATTGATGCACAACTTCTTTTCTGTTTGTGTATGTTGTTTCCGACCAAAGAAAAATATTGATAAACCTTCTTGCTTCACACAGATTTAACGAGGTCAAGGGGACGATTCCAAAATTGTATAGGGTGCGTTCGGGATTTTCATAGACATTAAACACTAAACTTTTTGTTTTCAAGGGGGTCCGCACCCCTTGGTAACGCATAGGTCCGCCCCTGCACGTATATGGAGGTTTTTTCTTGCATCTTATAATGTCATTTTCAAGTCTCTAAGCACTGACTTCCATCAGCGATGATAGTGTGGTGTAGATGAACAACCAAAGCTTGAATTTGATAAATTAGAGTTTGTAGCCAGTGATCTGGTCATTAGTGGTTGCCGAAGAGGAGATGTGTGATGCGAAGCAAGACTTTGCAGGGATATTTACCCACTGTCTTCCTAAAACAATCAAAAGAACCGATCGCTAATCATCAAAAGAATAAGAATTTACAAATTTCTTGTTAACAATCAAAGAACAATTGATAACCTAAGATTTTTATTTACCTTTGTTAAAACGATTCTTGCAGAAAGTAAAACCTAGAAAAACCCAAACAGACACCGATCCGTAATGCAAAACCCCTAAAAAAGCATCCGTTACAAAGATCGGCGCAATTCTCAAGCTATTACGTGTTCATAATGTAGACTTTCTAAGCTAACAGGTAAGAACAACCCATATGTTTAACAATCAACCCATAAAAGCATTTCATCGAACACCTATTTCTAAGCTAACATGTGTTTACAATGGAGACTCAGGCAACCATCAGGTCCATCATAGCCTCTGAAGCTTAGCTGGGCGTCACAACTTCATACCAGAATGAGAGTTAAAATGAACAACCCTGATTTTCAAAGTTATATAAACATTGCTCTCAAAAAAAAGTGTATACTGAATGTCACACCCCGACCCGCACGGAATAAGAGTCAGGGCATAATTGGGTTATCACCAAAGCTCATGATGTTTACTAATATGTTTCATATTTATTAAATTCAAAATTACATCCTCAATATTCCAAACAAGTTCATACAATTACAAAGAAAAGTAACTAAATAAACAATCCAAAATCTAAACCGATTTATTCTTCTAAGCCATCCTATATGTTTCTTGCTGCAACTGGGTCACCTGTATCATGTGTAAAAATGGGGGTTTTTGGGTCAACAAAAGTTGGCGAGTGAACCTTGTTAGAAAACATTTATTATTGATTTCTTGTTATAATTAATATGGAAAAATTGTGCAATAATCATATGTGAGCAAACGTAAATAATCATACAATAACATACAATAACAAACCACCTTGCATGAATATATGACATGAATGATAATGCATATGTTGGCAACGTCACGTTCACGCTCATAGGTAATGGGGAACGGACGGCCTATGATGATGTATGTGCGATCAAGGCTCAATCAAACGGAGCCGATCGTATGTTGGCAACGCCTCGTTCACGCTCATAGGTAATGGGGAACGGTTCATGCTCATAGGTAATGGGGAACGACGGCCTATGATGATGTATGTACTGAAAATGATAAATTTAATCTAAACGTTAAACACACAAACAGTTGATACATATTGAATACACATTTGATCATGGATATGATGGATGCACAAGTGTTTAACTGTAATAAATAATAAGACACGTGATACACCCCAAAAAGTGATTAAAACGGGGAATTTGTAGAGATTCACTCACATTGGGTGCGTTCGCTTGATGATGTTGAATGCGCACGAGTTTAGAGGGTTGATCGACGAGGAATAACTAGCCTAAATAATAACGAAAATGTACGGTAAATAAGTGGATTTTATTAGTAATTTTAATAGGATTTTTAGATATATTTTTGTGAGTTTAAGGTCGTTTTCTAACTTTAAAAATATTATTTTTAAGTATTTTTAATTGATTTTTAAATTAAATAAATAAATAAAAATATAAAAAAATGTTGACTTTTTGGGTTGACCGTTGACCATTGACTTTGACTGTTGACCGGTCCGGTCTTGTATTTGTTTGCACTGAGTGAGGTTCGAACTCGTGACCTCCCGTACGCGTGCACGCAGCTCTACCAACTGAGCTACGTGTCTAACCCAAAATATTTCTGTTTTTAATTATATTTATATACTATTTAATTTATTCGAAATTCATTTATTTTAAAAAGGATTTTAATTATATCGAACCGGTGTGCATAACAGGTCTCGAACCCGGGACCTGTTGTTTAACGTTGCACACAGTCCACCGCTGGACTGTGTGTCTAACCTGGTTAAAATACTTGTTTTTATTTCATTTATATACTAACTGGAAGTTTCCGTATTTGGGTTTTATAAAAAGTCTGAATATTGTGACGAATCGGAAACAAGGACGGACTCGAACTCGGTATCTCTATGTTTCAAATGCACACAGTCCACCGCTGGACTGTGTGTCTAACCCGAGATATAACCCGATTTATATTAAATATATACACAGTCTAAGCTTCATCTTCTTCGTTAAAACAACACAGACAACGATTCACTCTACTGTTCTTGTTTAATTCGATTGACGGACATATAATTGATTAAAATGAAATGGATAGGGAAGGTTTTGGGAATGAACGTACCGGAAAGATGATTTTCTCAGAATTCCGGCCAAGTCGTCGGCTCTGTTTTATGAACTCCGTCTGAGCGGACCAATTAACAGTGTTGATTAACTAATTGTGAAATTGAATGACTAAACAAGAGTTATCAGAGAGTTTAGATGCTCATACCGATTCACAGCGTGATTTAGAAATTTTCAGAAGTTTTCCGACGATTGTAGATTATCCGATATCGTCGTCTGAGACCGATGCTGATTGAAGGGTTTGAGTTAGTAAAAGTCTAACAACAGATAGAAGATGAAAGAATTGAGAAATTTACCGTTTTGATGAATGACACGGTTTTCCGGCGAAAGTCCGGTGATATCAGATAGCGATTCCCACGATCAAAAATTAGAGCAAAAGTGAAATTGGAGGTTCTGTGAGTGTTTTTGAGTCGCGAGATGATGATATTGATAGAGTAAATCAGGAAGTAAAAGATTTCGGTTTCTAACTCCCAAACTCATATGAATCGAAACAATAAAGACTGAATTTGATTAAGAACGTGCGTCGTAATGGTTTCATCGGTTATTATCAGTAATTGCGATCACTCAGTCGACTAGAAAGTTGAAAGCCGATGAACGGTTTCAGTTTTGGCGCAAACAGATGATTTCACAGGTAGAGTTAAGTATTATTTGTTTCCTAGATTACACAAAGACAGCAAGTGGCGGAGTGGTTAAATGTTTGATGCTAGTGTCTTCCGGCTGACCCGGGTTCGAAACCCGGTAGCCCATTTTTATTTTTAATTGCTTTATTTTTATTTCTAACAATTTTAATTTCCATATTTTAAAATGTTTATTAGTTATGTATTGTTTAAAATTAAAATAAGCATTAAATGAGCAACGAAAATTTGAAACTGATTATTCGATTAATAAACGAAGCGGGTTTTGAAAACCCGTTTTTCGACGGATGTTACAGTATCCCCTACTTAGTGGTAACAGGAAAAAGATGCGGGTATTTTTCGCGCATTGAGTCTTCACGTTCCCAAGTAAACTCAGGTCCTCGTTTCGACTCCCAGCGTACCCTAACAATTGGAATACGACTCCGTCTTAAACTTTTTTCTCCGAAGTCCATGATCTCTACTGGTCTTTCAATGAAGTGCATAGATTCATCGATCTGAATATCTTCTAGGGAAATATGGAGGTTTTCATCGGCGAGGCACTTCTTTAAGTTTGATACGTGGAACGTAGGGTGAATTCTGTTGAGTTCTTCTGGTAGGTCAAGCTTGTATGCTACAGGTCCTACTCTTTCGAGTATCTTGAAAGGTCCTACGTAGCGTGGTGCTAGATTGCCCTTCTGGCCAAAACGAACGACTCCCTTCCATGGTGATACTTTTAAAAGTACATGATCACCAATGTTAAACTTCAAAGGCTTTCGTCGTTTGTCTGCATAACTCTTTGATGACTTTGTGCTGCTAGAAGATTGTTTCGAATTTGATGGATATTGTCTGTGGTTTCTTGAATCAATTCTGGACCGGTGATTTGAGCTTCTCCAATTTCGTGCCAACATACTGGGGATCGGCACTTACGACCATATAAAGCTTCGAAGGTGCCATGCCGATACTTGAATGATAGCTGTTGTTGTACGAAAATTCAACTAATGGTATATGAGCGTCCCAATTTCCCTTGAAGTCTATGACACATGCTCGAAGCATATCTTCAAGAGTTTGAATGGTGCGTTCAGATTGTCCATCAGTTTGAGGATGATAAGCAGTACTGAGGTCTAATCGTGTACCCAAAGCGGCTTGTACGGCTTGCCATGTTCGTGAAGTGAAACGACCATCACGATCTGAAATAATGCTTAACGGTACACCATGACGGCTTACGATCTCGCGATGTAGATACGAGCTAACTTCTCGTTCTTGAAGTCCTCGCGAATCGGGATGAAATGAGCTGATTTTGTAAGACGATCAATGGTTACCCATATAGTGTCATACCCACCAGAAGTGCGAGGTAACCCGGTAATGAAGTCCATGGTTATGTTTTCCCACTTCCATACAGGTATTTCAGGTTGGACTAGAAGTCCTGAGGGTCTTTGATGTTCAGCTTTTACTTTGGAACATGTAAGGCACTTGGAAACAAAAACAGCGATATCCTTCTTCATGCCAGGCCACCAGTAGGTGTATCGAAGGTCTTGATACATCTTGTCGGCCCCTGGGTGTACAGAGTATCGTGTTTTGTGCGCCTCATTCATAAGGAAATCACGAAGGTTATTGTGATCGGGAATCCATATGCAATCTAGATAGTACAGAATACCGTCGGATTTAGTTTCAATTTTAAGTTCAGCTCCACAAGACAGCTCCTTGCGTACGTCGTTTTCCGTTACTGAAACATGTTGGGCTTCTCGGATTTGATCTTTGATGTCGGTTATGATTTGCGAACATAGAAGACGAATGGAGTTCGCATAACCCTTTCGACTGAGTGCATCGGCCACCACATTTGCCTTGACAGGATGATACCGAATTTCACAGTCGTAGTCATTAAGAAGTTCGACCCATCTCCGTTGCCTTATGTTTAACTCCTTTTGGTTGAAGATATGTTGGAGGCTCTTGTGGTCAGTGTATATTTCACACTTGGTACTGTAGAGGTAATGTCTCCATATCTTAAGAGCGAACACAACGGCTCCAAGTTCTAGGTCGTGGGTGGTGTAGTTCTTCTCATGAGTTTTGAGTTGTCTAGAAGCATAAGCTATCACCTTTCCTCTTTGCATTAGAACACAGCCTAGTCCTTGCCCTGACGCGTCACAATAAACCTCGAAGTCATCACAACCTTCAGGAAGTGTGAGGATAGGTGCGTCACAGAGTTTTTGTTTAAGGGTTTGGAAGGCTTCTTCTTGTTTGGGTCCCCATATGAAGGGTTTTCCTTTATGTGTTAAAGCCGTGAGTGGTACAGCGATACGGGAGAAATTTTCAATGAAACGGCGATAATAACCAGCCAAACCAAGGAATGATCTTACTTCGGTTGGTGTACGTGGCGCTTGCCATTCCTGTACTGCTTTGATCTTTGAGGGGTCGACATGTATTCCCTTGTCATTGACGACATGTCCAAGGAATTGTACCTCTTTTAACCAGAATTCGCATTTGGAGAATTTGGTGTAGAGCTTTTCATTCCCTAAGAGTGTAAGGATTAGTCGAAGGTGTCGTTCATGATCAGACTTAGAATTTGAGTAAATGAGGATGTCATCGATGAAGACTATAACAAAGCGATCGAGATAGGGTTTGCAGACTCTGTTCATTAGATCCATGAAGACAGCTGGAGCGTTGGTTAGACCAAATGGCATGACCATGAATTCATAATGACCATAACGAGTTCGGAGGCGGTCTTTGGGACGTCTTCTTCATGTACTCTGAGTTGATGATAACCAGAACGAAGGTCGATTTTTGAAAAATAGCTGGCGCCTTAAAGTTGGTCAAGAAGATCATCGATGCGAGATATTGGGTAGCGGTTCTTAACCGTTAACTTGTTGAGTTCTCTGTAGTCGATACACATGCGAAACGTTCCATCTTTCTTCTTCACAAAAAGGACAGGTGCACCCCAAGGCGATGAGCTAGGACGTATGAATCCTTTGTCAGTCAGCTCTTGTAATTGACTGGCCAGCTCTTGCATTTCGGATGGGGCTAACCTATAAGGAGATTTTGCAACTGGTGTAGCTCCAGGAATAAGATCAATGCGGAATTCGACTTCTCTCACGGGAGGAAGTCATGAAATGTCGTCAGGAAAAACTTGCGGAAAATCTTTTACTACTGGGATGTCTTCAAGTTTCTTCTCCTTGGTTCCCTTTTTGACGACATGAGTTAGAAATGCAACATAATTCTTGCGGAGATATTTTCGGGCTTGTAGACAGGACATTAATTTGAGCCCTTTCGAAGGGGTTTCTCCAAAGACTCGTAGAGTCTGACCGTTTGCAAGAGGAATGCGAATGAACTTTTCGCGGCATACAACTTCATCATGATGTTGGCTGAGCCAGTCCATACCAATTATAATGTTGAAACTTCCCAACTTCATAGGTATGAGGTCAACTGGAAAATCGTGATCGTTTAGGGTGAGAGTACAATTGCGTATAATAGAATTTAATGAGACCGGTTTTCCGTCAGCAATTTCTACCGTTATGGATTCCATGAGTTTATCACGAGTTTGGTTGAGGATGGGTTCAAATTCTAAGGACACAAAACTCTTATCCACGCCAGTATCAAATAACATGGATGCATAACTACCATTGATGAGAAACGTACCATTAACCACATTGTTGTCAGCCCTAGCTTGATTAGCGTTGATGTTGAAAGCTCTTCCTCTCGCAGGTGGAAGAGCTTGATTAGCCTGGTTACTGGATTAGCTTGAGCTTGGGCATGGATGATATTCACCAAGCGTGGACAGGTGTTCCTGAAATGGTTCAGGTCTCCACAGTTGTAACAAGCCCGCATAGGTTGCACCATGGGATAGTTGGGTTGGTAGTAGGATTGGGCTACAGGTTGGGTAGGTGGTAGGAGTAAAGGTTGTTGGGCTTGACCCACTATCTGATGGTGGGTTTGGGTTGAGGGCTGATGGCGGTTCGTTCGTTGAAGTACGCGACAGGTTTGGATGGTGTGACCTGCGCGGCCACAGCCGGTGCAATGTTGGCAGGAGTGATCAGGAAAGTGATGGTATTGGCAACGGTTTCATTTTGGGTATGGGCCGGAGTATGGCTTTTTATATGGTGCAGATGAGGGGGCAACTTGAATGATGGGTGCAACAGGGATAGGGAAATTTGTTTGTGTGACAGCAAAGTTTCTGGTGTTTCGTTTCCTCTTATTAGCAAACTTTGAGGAGGAGGTGGAATGGTTTGAAGTTTGGCCCTCAATGGGGGCTTTCTTTTTCTCGTCCTTAAATTTGCCGTTGCAAATACGATTCTCGGTAAGCTCGGTAGCTAGTTCTATAGCAGCTTCAAGTGTTGCAGGCGAAGTGCTTAGAACTGAGTCTTGAATTTTCGAGGGAAGGCCTCGAATGTAGCGTTCGACTAAGCGGTAAACTGGGGTGAACAAGTTGGGGACCATTTGGTTCAACTCCAAAAACCGTTTGTTGTAGGAAGTATGATCTCCCTCCTTTTGCTTCAGCGAGTGAAATTCATCCTCTAACTTTTTGATCTCGCTTCTTGGACAGAAGCGTCTCGTCATGATTTTCCTTAACTCCTCCCACGTTAAGGCCATTGCATCTTCGATTCCTCTCTTACCTTTTTCAGTATTCCACCAGGTAAGAGCTACTCCAAATAGTCTCCCGGTTGCGTAACGTACCTTGCGATCCTCGGGACAATCGCAGTTGAGGAAGGTGTTTTCCATTTCCTCAAACCAGTGGAGGAGAGCAGTGACACCTTCGGTCCCTTCAAATTTCGGGGGATCGCAAGACTTGAAGTGTTTGTAAGAGCACTTTTTGGAGGGAGGGTTGTCGACGTTCTGGTCTTCTTGATGGGGAGGATTGATGGGATTTGTGGCGAGAGCTTGTTGGACTTGAACTACGATGTCAGGAAGCACCGCGGCCATTTGTTTTGCGATTTGGGTGTCCAAGCGTTCGTTTGACCTTCCTGACCTCCTACCCCCACGTTGTTGCCTAGCCAACATCTACAGGAACATACATAAGAAGATTGTGAGTTTAAGGAGTCTTTTTAGGGGTCATGTGTCGTAAAAAAAATAACATAAACATCAATAATGCAACTACATCCATAGGATGTCTTGGGTTTACTCATGTTTGGGCCTCCAATGTCCCCCATACCATCACCTGTATAGTCATGTGGGCCCCCATGACTATTGGCTTGGTAGGATTCACATCGGTATTGGCGGTTTAACACTCGCATCACCCGAATGAAAACCATGAAATATGTTTGCGAGATGTATGGTCGGAGGGTGTCCAGGTGTAGACACAATGACAACTCAAAGTGGGGTTAGCTCACACGACGTTTGGTATAGCATGCTTTGGCCTAATAGGTCCTTCGTACTCTCATCGTTAGTCCCCAGGTAGGCAAACTGGTCCTTTATTTTGGATTTATACGAATGCCAAGCCTAGACAGGACGTTCCGACTACAGGTACTTGTACCCTTCCAGTTACTACATGCCCGTCATGAGAACTCACTTTGATGTGATTTGAAAATAAAAAAATCGTTGTAAAAATCATGGGAATTGTGTGGTGTCTGCTCTCATGGATATGATATGTTATGAGAATATGATTCATGATAGGCATTGTATAATAATATGTACTTATGAACATGCTTGCATAACATTGAATGTACAGTAAACATAAAGCATATAAACATCATGAATTTTGCATGTAACACACAAACAATTTAAAAAATTCTAATCAACTATAGTATAGGCTCTAAGGGTCTAATAACCTATCCTATATCCCTATAGTCATGGCTCTGATACCAATCTGTCACACCCCGACCCGCAGCGGAATAAGAGTCGGGGCATAATTGGGTTGTCACCAAAGCTCATGATGTTTACTAATATGTTTCATATTTATTAAATTCAAAATTACATCCTCAATATTCCAAACAAGTTCATACAATTACAAAGAAAAGTAACTAAATAAACAATCCAAAGTCTAAACCGATTTATTCTTCTAAGCCATCCTATATGTTTCTTGCTGCAACTGGATCACCTGTATCATGTGTAAAAATGGGGGTTTTTTGGTCAACAAAAGTTGGCGAGTGAACCTTGTTAGAAAACATTTATTATTGATTTCTTGTTATAATTAATATGGAAAAATTGTGCAATAATCATATGTGAGCAAACGTAAATAATCATACAATAACATACAATAACAAACCACCTTGCATGAATATATGACATGAATGATAATGCATATGTTGGCAACGTCACGTTCACGCTCATAGGTAATGGGGAACGGACGGCCTATGATGATTTATGTGCGATCAAGGCTCAATCAAACGGAGCCGATCGTATGTTGGCAACGCCTCGTTCACGCTCATAGGTAATGGGGAACGGTTCACGCTCATAGGTAATGGGGAACGGCGGCCTATGATGATGTATGTACTGAAAATGATAAATTTAATCTAAACGTTAAACACACAAACAGTTGATACATATTGAATACATATTTGATCATGGATATGATGGATGCACAAGTGTTTAACTATAATAAATAATAAGACACATGATACACCCCAAAAAGTGATTAAAACGGGGAATTTGTAGAGATTCACTCACATTGGGTGCGTTCGCTTGATGATGTTGAATGCGCACGAGTTTAGAGGGTTGATCGACGAGGAATAACTAGCCTAAATAATAACGAAAATGTACGGTAAATAAGTGGATTTTATTAGTAATTTTAATAGGATTTTTAGATATATTTTTGTGAGTTTAAGATCGTTTTCTAACTTTAAAAATATTATTTTTAAGTATTTTTAATTGATTTTTAAATTAAATAAATAAATAAAAATATAAAAAAATGTTGACTTTTTGGGTTGACCGTTGACCGTTGACCATTGACTTTGACTGTAGACCGGTCTGGTCTTGTATTTGTTTGCACTGAGTGAGGTTCGAACTCGTGACCTCCCGTACGCGTGCACGCAGCTCTACCAACTGAGCTACGTGTCTAACCCAAAATATTTCTGTTTTTAATTATATTTATATACTATTTAATTTATTCGAAATTCATTTATTTTAAAAAGGATTTTAATTATATCGAACCGGTGTGCATAACAGGTCTCGAACCCGGGACCTGTTGTTTAACGTTGCACACAGTCCACCGCTGGACTGTGTGTCTAACCTGGTTAAAATACTTGTTTTTATTTCATTTATATACTAACTGGAAGTTTCCGTATTTGGGTTCTATAAAAAGTCTGAATATTGTGACGAATCGGAAACAAGGACGGACTCGAACTCGGTATCTCTATGTTTCAAATGCACACAGTCCACCGCTGGACTGTGTGTCTAACCCGAGATATAACCAGATTTTTATTAAATATATACACAGTCTTAGCTTCATCTTCTTCGTTTAAACAACACAGACAACGATTCACTCTACTGTTCTTGTTTAATTCGATTGACGGACATATAATTGATTTAAATGAAATGGATAGGGAAGGCTTTGGGAATGAACGTACCGGAAAGATGATTTTCTCAGAATTCCGGCCAAGTCGTCGGCTCTGTTTATGAACTCCGTCTGAGCGGACCAATTAACAGTTTTGATTAACTAATTGTGAAATTGAATGACTAAACAAGAGTTATCAGAGAGTTTAGATGCTCATACCGATTCACAGCGTGATTTAGAAATTTTCAGAAGTTTTCCGGCGATTGCAGATTATCCGGTATCGTCGTCTGAGACCGATTCTGATTGAAGGGTTTGAGGTAGTAAAAGTCTAACAACAGATAGAAGATGAAAGAATTGAGAAATTTACCGTTTTGATGAATGACACGGTTTTCCGGCGAAAGTCCAGTGATATCAGATAGCGATTCCCACGATCAAAAATTAGAGCAAAAGTGAAATTGGAGGTTCTGTGAGTGTTTTTGAGTCGCGAGATGATGATATTGATAGAGTAAATCAGGAAGTAAAAGATTTCGGTTTCTAACTCCCAAACTCATATGAATCGAAACAATAAAGACTGAATTTGATTAAGAACGTGCGTCGTAATGGTTTCATCGGTTATTATCAGTAATTGCGATCACTCAATCGACTAGAAAGTTGAAAGCCGATGAACGGTTTCAGTTTTGGCGCAAACAGATGATTTCACAGGTAGAGTTAAGTATTATTTGTTTCCTAGATTACACAAAGACAGCAAGTGGCGGAGTGGTTAAATGTTTGATGCAAGTGTCTTCCGGCTGACCCGGGTTCGAAACCCGGCAGCCCATTTTTATTTTTAATTGCTTTATTTTTATTTTCTAACAATTTTAATTTCCATATTTTAAAATGTTTATTAGTTATGTATTGTTTAAAATTAAAATAAGCATTAAATGAGCAACGAAAATTTGAAACTGATTATTCGATTAATAAACGAAGCGGGTTTTGAAAACCCGTTTTTCGACGGATGTTACACTGGTACTATATCGAAGCCGTACCAGTACCAACAGAATATATACAGCATGGTTTTTGGTTTTGAATTGAGCTCAATTTCGGTATTGCTAACTTGCGGTACAATACTGGTCCAGGACTTTTAGTGGTACTTTATGATACGGGTACCAACAGAACATATATGATACATAATTGGTTTTGATTTTACCTAAACTAGTTTAAGTATCCGTGTGTTACACAGATGGTCTTAAAGTAAATTATATTATTTAACAGTGTTAACATAAACCTTGAAATAAAAGATACGTTCCATTGCTTATATAAATATTAAATTGCATTAAACTGAAAAAATGAATACGATAAAAAATTACAAGTTCTTGAAGATTTCTTTACACACCACGTTTGTCCAGTAAAATTCAGTTTTAGTAGGCTGATATATGTCCTTCTAGCATACACAATGTGTTCATACGAAACAAATGCTTATGAAACACTAATTGATCTTGCATTGTTGAAAAAATTGTATCATCTGAATTTATACAAAGGCATATAAACATTGTAATTCTTTCTTTTAGTCACATATACATTGGCTATATAAAACAATTGATTTATTAAAAAATTAAGTACAACTTTTGAAAGTTATTATATGACATACTTCCTATTAAACACATATTGTAATTTTTTTTTTGCTAAACGCACCCCTCATACCATGCGTACATGTATTATATACATATACGCATATAATACGGAATCTAAAAGAACAATGAGCATACATGAAGCTCTTCATCTTTACAAAAACTACCGCTTGCTTTTACATAAAGAAGTTGGCTAGATAGAAAGAACAACCAATAAACAAAATTTTAAACCTCTTCATGGTTATTTTAGCCAAGAAGCTTAGCCTTTCCCAATTCAAGCTTTAAAGTTTGTTCAATAACCTGCGCATTATCTAGTTCTCCGCTAGAAGCGCGAGTCACATAAGAACGATAAATTATCTCCCACAAAGCTCAATTTTTTAGCATATGTTGTATGACTGACAAAACACTTGGATCATCCATAGCCCATTTTCAGCAGTCACATTTTCATGACCCTGTGTTTAAACATTTACAATGAAACGATAATAGTATACAACAGTACATACATAAAGCGTAAGGGGCTTGCATTCACACTAAAGCTTAGTTTATTTTTGCATAAGAAAGACGTACTTTTTGTTATAAAGGAGCTTAAATTTATAACTATGAAATTATGAGCTCATAGATATATAGATATGTGAAGTTAAACACCTTCAAGTGGTACTTTATTTTGTATAGAAAGGGCTTGAAGGGCCTAGCAAATATAAAATAAGATACCATTAATAATCAATATTCTTCTACAGAACAAACTACAACATACATGAGTGGGCCAATCTCAACTGCATGTAAACATGTTGCACCCCAACTGCAGGATCAGATGGTAATACTACAACTATAGGTGAGCTAAGTGTTGGCATTATAATTCCAGCGCCTTCACGGGCCTTATGATCCATTACTTCTAACTTAAATAAAATAGTCTTCAATTTGTTATAATTATAAAACTCATATTTTAACACCACGCTCACATGTAAGACTTGTAGGAGGACTCACTTTTCAGCTGGATGAACCATCCTTTCTTTGTTAAACTCTTTTAGCCAACCTTCATCCTCGTTGTCAAGATCATACTCGACAAAATCTCCTATATTGGCCAGTGCTGCAAATATTACGTTACTGAGAATTAAAGTTAAAAGTTCAATAGTCCACAAACTTCCTCTTGCTAGTAGATAAAATGTTGCTTGGTTGAAAGGGAACGAATAATCTCTTTCGGATGTATCCACAATTTTGCAAAATGTTGGACCCGAAGTTGAACCAGCAAAAGCACCAAACTAACAAATCTGTAGCTAACCATGTACTTACCTTTCATCCTTTGTTCAAAAACACCTTGACAGTATCCTCAAAACACAAAGGTATGTAGTAATATACAAATGCCATAATCTGAACTATATAACAAAAGGGAACCCCACGTGTGGTTAACTATGTTTTGACTATAGAGGATATTGAGGATAGACGAGAGATATGATATGGGTCACTGAACAGAGTTAATGGAAGAATATAACTTAAACAACCTGGTGAGAAACTTATGTAATTTAACTTGTAAGACATGATAGCATTAAGCGTTGTACAATTTATAGCGTTGTATTCAAATTGTTGACCAAAGACGATCATTGTTAAAAGAAAAGCAAATCAACTTAAAAAACCTTCACTCTTCACTTTGTTAACATGTATTCAACTCATACACATAACGTATACATTCTAAAATATCAAGCAAGCAACATATATTTATAATCTTACCTGGAAAATGTGTCTCCTGGTTTTTATGTTAGAAAGTGGAAAGCCTTTTTAAGTTGATATCTCGATAATTTAAGCTCCTTTTGATGCTTCGCCAACTTGATTTCCATCTCTTCGAGACGGGTTTTTGATTCTTTTGTCGTTTTCATGGTTTGCCGAATTTAATTCAGCTTCTTCAAGACAGTTTCTTCATTCCTTCAACTTGTTTACACGCTCTGCCAAATTGATTCAGACTCTTGAAGCCACTTTCTTGACACCTTAGGCTCGTTTTCTCGGTCATATAACTTAGATTCAACCTCTTGAAGCTGCTTTCTTGATGCTTTAAGCTCCTTTTCATACTTAAATAACTTTATTTCAGCATCTTCAAGCGGAC
This sequence comes from Scalesia atractyloides, assembly GCA_947069175.1. Taxonomy (NCBI): domain Eukaryota; kingdom Viridiplantae; phylum Streptophyta; class Magnoliopsida; order Asterales; family Asteraceae; genus Scalesia; species Scalesia atractyloides. The sequence goes on from CAMTDV010000001.1 coordinate 72,589,635, forward strand.
TTCTTGATTTTCCTCTTTAAAAATCTAATCAATTCTTTTACAGTCTTCTCCATTTCTTTCTTTAAAGAAATGGGATCCGCCCCAAACAAAACCGCCAATAATAGAGATTTCATCATTTCTGCTGAAAGAACAATTGCAGTGGTAGTACCATCCCCAGCTAAATCATTTGTCTTCGTTGCAACCTGAAAAAAACAACAACGAATATTTGAAACACTAATATGTTAAACGAATGCAGTAATTATGGTCTGGTCAGCTTCATCACTACCTCTTGAATTAACACTGCCCTTCATTTTCTATTGAATCAGAAATCGTGACACCATCGTTAATAACTTTAAGTGATCCAGATTCAGTGATAGGTATTAAGTGTCACACCCCGACCCGCAGCGGAAAAGGTGATCGGGGCATGATTGGGTTATCATCAAAGCTCATGACATTTATTATAATGTTTCATATTTATTATTTCAATTTAAAAGAGATCATACAATCATATCAAACAAATACAACATGTTCTATTCATCCTTCTAAACTTCATTATTTTTCTTCTAAGGCAATTTCCTATGTTTTCCTTGCTTCATCCTGTTCACCTGTATCATATGTAAAAATGGTTTTTGGATAAACAAAAAGTTGGCGAGTGAACCTTATTAGAAAACATTTATTATTTATTTCTGGTTGTATTTAATATGGAAAAATTGTGCAATATTCATATATGAACAAACGTAAATAAACATACAAGTACAATAACAAACAACAACAAACAATAACATACATTAACAAACCAACAGCATACAATAACATATCAACTTGCTTAAATATATAACATAAATGAAACTGTGCGATCAAGGCTCAATTAAACGGAGCCGATCGTATTGCATGTACTGAAAATGAAAAAAATGTCTGTGCGATCAAGGCTCAATCAAACGGAGCCGATCGTATTGCATGTACTGAAAATAAAAATGTCTGTGCGATCAAGGCTCAATCAAACGGAGCCGATCGTATGTTGGCACGCCAGGTTCACGCTCATAATGTAATGGGGAACATGCTCAACGCTCATAATGTAATGGGGAGCGGCGGCCTATGAAATTGCATGTACTGAAAATAATAAATTAAATCTACACAATAATCACACAAACAGTTTACACAGGCAGGATACACATTTATTCATGATATGATGTATGCACAATGATTTAAATATAATAAATAGTATGACACATGATACACCCCAAAAAACGTGATTTAAACGGGGAATTTGTAAAGATTCACTCACAGTGGGTGCGTTCGGTGAATGATGATGAATGCGCACGAGTTTAGAGGATTGATCGTCGAGGAATAACTAACCTAATTAATAAAGAAAAGTAAGGTAAATAAATGGATTTTATTAACAACTTTAATAGGATTTTTGGATGTATTTTTGTGAGTTTTAGGCTATTTTCTAAGTTTAAAAATGTTATTTTTAAGTATTTTTAATTGATTTTTAAATAAAATAAATAAATAAAAATAATAAAAAATGTTGACTTGTTGACCGTTGACTGTTGACCGTTGACCGGTTAGGTCGGTTATATGTGTGCGCTGGGTGACTCGAACCGGTGACCTCCCGTTCGCGTGCACGCAGCTCTACCAACTGAGCTACGTGTCTAACCTGAAATAATTCTGTTTTTAATTATATTTATATACTAATTAAATTAATCCGAAAATCATTTATTTTAAAAAGATTTTAATGTAGCGACTCGGTGCACTCCACAGGTCTCGAACCCGGGACCTGTGGTTTAGTTTGGCAAACAGTTCACCGCTGGCAGTGTGTCTAACTTGGTAAATATTCTAGTTTTTATTATACTTAACATATTACTGAATTAACCCGGTTCAGTCTCTAAAAAAAAAGGCATTTTATTACCGCGAATGAGGTTGGGACCGGAATCGAACTCGCGACGTGTATGTATTTATTTGCACACAGTCCACCGCTGGACTGTGTGTCTAACCCGTTTATAATTCCGATTTTAAATAATCTTATAACATAACTACTTCGTCTTCTTCGTTCAAAACTCAGGCAACGGTTATCTATCTGTTATTTGTTAAATTCGGTTAATGATCAAGATGAACAATTGAAAAGTATTGAACCGAAGAGTTTGGGGAAAGAAAGTACCGAACAGATCGTCTTCTTCAGAAAATCCGGCGAAGCTCGTGGGCTCTGTTTTCGGAGCTCCTTCTGTTCGAGTTCAATATTTAGCTTGGATGAAATAGATGTGAAATTGAACCATTGAGTAACGATTATCAGTATGTTTGATTGATCATACCGGTTAACAGCGGGTTTCCGAAAAATCCAGAAATTTTCCGGCGAAAACAGAGAATCCGATAACGTCGTCTGGGATTGATTCTGAGTGATGGATTAATGTTAGTAAGGTTCTAACAATTGACTGAAACAGTAAAGTCGAGGTATTTTACCGTTTTGAGGTGAGTCTCGGTTTTCCGGCGATGATCAGAAAGTAATTCCAACGACCAGAAAATAGAATAAACACGAAATTAGAAGCTCAGGGAATGAAATTGAATCGCGAAATGAGTGTTTTGTTGAAGAAATACCAGAATGAATGTTTTCGGTTATAAAAACCAAACATCACCTGAATTCAAGTTCATTAACGACTGAATTGATTTAAGATGTCGGTTTTATCGGTTATGATCAAGATTCCGCGAGCACTCAAACGTCTTGGTCGGTTTGAAAGCCGATATCGGTTTCAGTTGGCGCATCAGGTTGATTCTCAGTTGAACATTTGATTTAATTGCTTCCCAGAACTCACAAAAAGATCAAGTGGCGGAGTGGTTATAAGTGTGTGAGTTAAGTCTTTGTGTATCCTTTGGCTGACCCGGGTTCGAAACCCGGCAGCAGAATTTTATTTTTAATTCGCTATTTTTAATACATTTTCAAAAATAAATTTTATATTCTAATATACTTATTAATTATGTATCGTTTAAAATTAATTTATGCATTAAATACGCGACAGAATTTTTAACTGATTGTTCGGTTGATAAACGAAGCGGGTTTGGTAAATCCGGTTTTTGGCGGATGTTACAGTACCCCCTACTTTTAGAAATTTCATCCCGAAATTTAAGTAGTGGCATATTTGTCTAAAAAGGATGGTGTTTTAACTTGACAATTACATACTTAGAAGAGAGTAAGAGTTTAAATTTTGTTTGAGGCGGTAACGTTCCTTGTAAGGGTCGAATACCCAGCTACAGGAATCGCTTTTTGTTGCCTAAAGTGTATGAATACGGAACATGGATACACAGAGTTGATCGACTAAGTATGATGTTATGCATATGAGTTTGGGTACGTTTGAAAGATTAGATTATATCCTAAAATAAACTTCTAATACTAAAACCTACATGGAACTTCTCATAACCGTCTGACAATGCCTCTGATCCTCTGGCAAGAATACTTATATATAGGAAGTATCAGCGGCGTATCCACCATATTCTTGTCAAATTTTCATTGGTTTTATCAGTTAGTTATGATTGGTTCTATGATGTGACTCTAGAACATAAATAAACACAACAACCAATATCTGAGTCCTAATTCTGATAGCATACATGTTTGATTGATAACACAATCCAATTCCTTTAAATGATGAGATGATATGAATGCTAAATCAGTGAGTATAACACAAACTTCAATCAAGACAATACCAAATCCTACATGGAACTTCTCATAACCGCCTGATAATGCCTCTGATCCTTTGACAAGAATACTTATATATAGGAAGTACCAGCGGCGTATCCACCATATTCTCGTCAAATTTTCATTGGTTTTATCAGTAAGTTATGATTAGTCCTATGCGACTCTAAAACATAAACAAATACAACAACCAGAGCTTGAGTCCTTGAATGATGACAATACCTCTCTCGTTTGTTATGATGAAGATGTTAGTCTATGTAGAAAATGGAACACAATCCAATTTCTTTAAATGACGAGTTGATATGAATGTTGAACCAGTGAGTGTAAAATAAATTTCAATCATAACATTACGAAATCCTACATGGAACTTCTCATAACCGCCTGATAATGCCTCTGATCCTTTGACAAGAATACTTATATATAGGAAGTACCAGCGGCGTATCCACCATATTCTTGTCAAATTTTCATTGGCTTTATCCGTAAGTTATGATTAGTTCTATGTGACTCTAAAACATAAATAACACAACAAACAATGCCTGAGTCATAATTATGATAGTATACATGTTTGAATGATGACCGTCCCTCTCTCGTTTGTTGTGATGGAGAGGTTAGTCTATGCAGAAGTGAGACACAGCCCAACTTCTTTAAATAATGAGATTGAAATACGTTGAGATGTATGATGGTATGAATGTTGAATCAATGAGTATAAAACATAACTGAAATAATAATTCGCATTAAGATCCTTGGATAAACTTCCAATTTAAAATTGAGACACGTGAGAACTGAGATAACATAAAGAAAGCATAAAACTAAGCAGTGGGAGTTGAATCTTGATTGTTGGTGAAGGGGACTAGTTGAGTGTTTTCGTTTGGGCCGTCATTATCTTCAACCGGATTGGCGTTGATGTTGAAAACTCTTCCTCTTGCTGGTGGCCTAGTGATTGGGTTTTCTTGATTTGCTTGGTTAACTGGGTTTGCTTGAGCTTGGGCGTTTATGATGTTAACCAATTGAGGGCACGTGTTTCTAAAGTGGGTTGGGTAGCCACAATTGAAACAAGCTCGAACATATGGGAACATGGGGTATTGGGGTTGTTGATATGTTTGGATCATGTTTTGAGTAGGGGGTGAGGTTTGGTTATGAGAGGTGCGGCAAACTTTGCTCAAATGACCATAGCATCCACAATTCGCACATAGTCGACAAAGTACGGTAGATGGATGGTGATAAAAACAGGTGTTACATCGAGGGTGAGGTCCAAGGTAAGGTTTCTTATTTGGGTAGGTTGGGTCGGGTGCTACTTGAGTGATTGGGATAGCTTGGAGGGGTACGGCTTGTAAGGCTGGTTGGTTGCGTTGGGTGACAGCGAAAAGTTGCTCGTCTCGTTTTCTCTTAGAAATGGGTTGAGAAGGGGATTCGGTTTGGGTGTAGTTGGAGGTTTCAGTCGATGCTTTATCCTTCCTCTTCTCCTCCTTGAAGTCTTTGTTCCGGATTCGGTTCTCGGTGAGCTCTGTAGCTAACTCCATTGTTGCTTCCAAGGTTGCAGGTGTGGTACTTATTACAGAGTCTTGAATCTTTGAAGGAAGACCTTGAATGTAGTGCTCGATCAAACGGTAGTGGGGAGTGAACAAGTTGGGAACCATTTGATTTAACTCGAGGAATCTCTTGTTGTACGTGGTGTGGTCGCCTTCCTTTTGTTTCAACGAATAGAACTCATCCTCTAATTTCTTGATTTCGCTCCTTGGGCAAAACCGTCTTATCATGATTTCTTTCAACTCTTCCCAAGTCAAAGTCATAGTATCTTCAACACCCCGTTTGGCCTTCTCTGTATTCCACCAAGTAAGTGCTATTCCAAATAAACGACCAGTAGCATATCGCACTTTGCGATCATCGGGGCAATCGCAAGTTAGAAAAATGTTTTCCATTTCTTCAAACCAATAGAAAAGAGCGGTGACATCTTCAGTCCCTTCGTATTTTGTAGGGTCGCAGGATTTGAAATGCTTGTAAGTGCATTTAGTGGTATTTGGGGGAGGGTTAACAACATTTTGAACTTCTTGATTGACGGAATTAGCGGTAAGGGCTTGTTGGACTTGAATTACAATGTTGGGTATTACGGCAGCCATTTGTTGAGCGATTAGGCCAGCCATGCGCTCGCGGGCTTTTCCTGCTCTTATCTTCCTACGAGCGAGGCTAGAAGACATCTACAAGGAATACATATCAAGAGTATAAGTTGGATGCTTTTGGGATCATGTGTCGTATTTAGGAATGAACATTCATAAAATAAACATAGCAAAATAAATCTACCACATCCATAGGATGTCTTGGGCTTTGCTCGTAATTGGGCCTTGCATGCCGCCATACTTCACCTTCGTAATCACGTGGGCCCCCATGATTACCGGGTTTTTCATATGGTTCGCATGTGTTAGCCTGGTTACGTACACTAAAACCCGGAGAAAATTGAGAAATATGTAACGTATGATATTCGGAATGTGTCCAGTTGTGGACACGGTGACACCTCAAAGTGGGGTTAGTTCGAACGACGTTTGGTGTGGCATGCTTTGGCCTAATAGGTCCTTCGTACTCTCATCGTTAGTCCCCAGGTAGGCAAACTGGTCCGTTATATTGGATTTATACGAATGCCAACCTAGACAGGACGTTCCGACTATCGGTACTTGTACCCTTACAGTTACTACATGCCCGTCGCAGAACTCACTCTGATGAGATTTGAAAAATGAAAAATGCGACAAAATCTTGAATAACGGAAGTATGAAGATGATTTGAATATGTGAATATTGTAACATGTATGATGAATATGTATGTAAGTATGTATGTTGGACTACAAGTATAATTCACTATGTATCACAAAATGTAATATTGGAAATGTTTGCATGCATTTGTGTATGTAATGAATATGAAACAAATAAATATCATAAGTTTGCATGTAACCACATAAACAATTAAAATCTAGTCAACTATAGTATAGGCTCTAAGGGTCTAATAACCTATCCTATATCCCTATAGTCATGGCTCTGATACCAATCTGTCACACCCCGACCCGCAGCGGAAAAGGTGATCGGGGCATGATTGGGTTATCATCAAAGCTCATGACATTTATTATAATGTTTCATATTTATTATTTCAATTTAAAAGAGATCATACAATCATATCAAACAAATACAACATGTTCTATTCATCCTTCTAAACTTTATTATTTTTCTTCTAAGGCAATTTCCTATGTTTTCCTTGCTTCATCCTGTTCACCTGTATCATATGTAAAAATGGTTTTTGGATCAACAAAAAGTTGGCGAGTGAACCTTGTTAGAAAACATTTATTATTTATTTCTGGTTGTATTTAATATGGAAAAATTGTGCAATATTCATATATGAACAAACGTAAATAAACATACAAGTACAATAACAAACAACAACAAACAATAACATACATTAACAAACCAACAGCATACAATAACATATCAACTTGCTTAAATATATAACATAAATGAAACTGTGCGATCAAGGCTCAATTAAACGGAGCCGATCGTATTGCATGTACTGAAAATGAAAAAAATGTCTGTGCGATCAAGGCTCAATCAAACGGAGCCGATCTTATTGCATGTACTGAAAATAAAAATGTCTGTGCGATCAAGGCTCAATCAAACGGAGCCGATCGTATGTTGGCACGCCAGGTTCACGCTCATAATGTAATGGGGAACATGCTCAACGCTCATAATGTAATGGGGAGCGGCGGCCTATGAAATTGCATGTACTGAAAATAATAAATTAAATCTACACAATAATCACACAAACAGTTTACACAGGCAGGATACACATTTATTCATGATATGATGTATGCACAATGATTTAAATATAATAAATAGTATGACACATGATACACCCCAAAAAACGTGATTTAAACGGGGAATTTGTAAAGATTCACTCACAGTGGGTGCGTTCGGTGAATGATGATGAATGCGCACGAGTTTAGAGGATTGATCGTCGAGGAATAACTAACCTAATTAATAAAGAAAAGTAAGGTAAATAAATGGATTTCATTAACAACTTTAATAGGATTTTTGGATGTATTTTTGTGAGTTTTAGGCTATTTTCTAAGTTTAAAAATGTTATTTTTAAGTATTTTTAATTGATTTTTAAATAAAATAAATAAATAAAAATAATAAAAAATGTTGACTTGTTGACCGTTGACTGTTGACCGTTGACCGGTTAGGTCGGTTATATGTGTGCGCTGGGTGACTCGAACCGGTGACCTCCCGTTCGCGTGCACGCAGCTCTACCAACTGAGCTACGTGTCTAACCTGAAATAATTCTGTTTTTAATTATATTTATATACTAATTAAATTAATCCGAAAATCATTTATTTTAAAAAGATTTTAATGTAGCGACTCGGTGCACTCCACAGGTCTCGAACCCGGGACCTGTGGTTTAGTTTGGCAAACAGTTCACCGCTGGCAGTGTGTCTAACTTGGTAAATATTCTAGTTTTTATTATACTTAACATATTACTGAATTAACCCGGTTCAGTCTCTAAAAAAAAGGCATTTTATTACCGCGAATGAGGTTGGGACCGGAATCGAACTCGCGACGTGTATGTATTTATTTGCACACAGTCCACCGCTGGACTGTGTGTCTAACCCGTTTATAATTCCGATTTTAAATAATCTTATAACATAACTACTTCGTCTTCTTCGTTCAAAACTCAGGCAACGGTTATCTATCTGTTATTTGTTAAATTCAGTTAATGATCAAGATGAACAATTGAAAAGTATTGAACCGAAGAGTTTGGGGAAAGAAAGTACCGAACAGATCGTCTTCTTCAGAAAATCCGGCGAAGCTCGTCGGCTCTGTTTTGGGAGCTCCTTCTGTTCAAGTTCAATATTTAGTTTGGATGAAACAGATGTGAAATTGAACCATTGAGTAACGATTATCAGTATGTTTGATTGATCATACCGGTTAACAGCGGGTTTCCGAAAAATCCAGAAATTTTCCGGCGAAAACAGAGAATCCGATAACATCGTCTGGGATTGATTCTGGGTGATGGATTAATGTTAGTAAGGTTCTAACAATTGACTGAAACAGTAAAGTCGAGGTATTTTACCGTTTTGAGGTGAGTCTCGGTTTTCCGGCGACTTGCAGAAAATTCCGGCGATGATCAGAAAGTAATTCCGACGACAAGAAAATAGAATAAACACGAAATTAGAAGCTCAGGGAATGAAATTGAATCGCGAAATGAGTGTTTTGTTGAAGAAATACCATAATGAATGTTTTCGGTTATAAAAACCAAACATCACCTGCATTCAAGTTCATTAACGACTGAATTGATTTAAGATGTCGGTTTTATCGGTTATGATCAAGATTCCGCGAGCACTCAAACGTCTTGGTCGGTTTGAAAGCCGATATCGGTTTCAGTTGGCGCATCAGGTTGATTCTCAGTTGAACATTTGATTTAATTGCTTCCCAGAACTCACAAAAAGATCAAGTGGCGGAGTGGTTATAAGTGTGTGAGTTAAGTCTTTGTGTATCCTTTGGCTGACCCGGGTTCGAAACCCGGCAGCAGAATTTTATTTTTAATTCGCTATTTTTAATACATTTTCAAAAATAAATTTTATATTCTAATATACTTATTAATTATGTATCGTTTAAAATTAATTTGGGCATTAAATACGCGACAGAATTTTTAACTGATTGTTCGGTTGATAAACGAAGCGGGTTTGGTAAATCCGGTTTTTGGCGGATGTTACATTAAGTGATTCCCACAACCATCATCATCATCGAGTCAGGGTAAGTAAAGCTTACTGGAGGCCCTCCTGTCACCATTCAACAGCATAAGCCTATGAGTCTACCGATCTAGCCAAAAACCGGACATGCCGGAAGTTCACTGGAAAAATAAAAAAAAATGACACTGGTTCTACATACCTTTGAGAAGACCATGCTACTCAAACCTGGAGCATACATCCAAAAACTCCATCACCGGAACCTTGCAAGAATACTGAAATTCCAAAAGCTAGTCTAATTCATCACACCAAGAGCCGATCTAACCAATATGACACCAGAAGACAATAAGGGTCTTGGAACATATTTACACAACTCCATTAAAATCAATCTTACGAAAACTACACACGAATATTAATTATAGATATTATCAATGCTATTCCAGTTATTAGTCCATTATTGAACCTCATATCCATACACTATCTAAAACATCTATATTAATTAGTTGATAGCCTAAGACTCTAATGAATAAGCTGTCAGGTTGATATAAATAGTTCATGAATAGATGAGTAAAGTTGGGTAAAGATATATCTCTAATAGGTTAAAGAGGTATAACCTGTCTAAAATGCAACTGGCCAAGCATTATTCAAAATTTGTCAACCTTCTAAAACAATTCATACAAACATATTATATATAACTTCAATAGTATACCTTATATAGAGTACAATATGTAAAAGACTACCAGTAACAACCAACTGGTTATACATCCAATCCTCAATATCTGCAGTAGTCAAAACATGGTTACATGACCTGCACCTGCAAAATTTGAAGTGAATGTTTGCCGTCAAATTCGTTAATGCCTGCTCCTACATTAAATCTAGGTATAGATTTACATACAACTTTAACACCACTATTCTTTGTAAAACCTATTACTTTGTACTATTAGATAAAAGTTAGAGTAGACCAAACACAAGAAATAAGACACGCTAAGAGCAGACCTTGAGTCACACGAATGGACGAAAGCACCACAACCAACACATGGCTTGTTGTAGTCGATGTGTAGTTCTATCTGAAATTGATGATCAATAAACTGTAGTCAAGTCTTAAGTGTTACATATAAACAAATTAATTCTTTTACTATCATGGAAGTTACAAGCAAAATACACAGTTGAGTATCACATACGAACATGTGTATTAAAAACATAGGAGTACACAATCGTATTGATCTAACCAATCACAATTCCATCATAACCACTCTTATTCTTTCATATTGAAAAGTGCAACACCACCCAATAGGCTTTGCGACCGTCGAACACTACAGTCACTACACTCACTCTATCCAAATCAATTAAATATATGAACCAAACATGAAATTGCGTTAGAAACCTTTATTGTACATTTGTATGTATATGCATTACAAATAGCAAGTTACATGTGCACTTAGAAACCTTTATTATATTGTATGTACATGCATAACAAATAGTAAGTTACAAGTGCGCATATACTATATCTTTATCTACCTACGATAACGGATGTATCAAAGTTTGTCCCAACATGCTTCTACTTTAACTACGTACAATACAATCGAGTAAGAGAATTCAAGCTATCAAAGCCAGGTTAAGTTATTTTACAAATGCTCCTAAAAATAAGAAGTGTACAAAGACACAATGGATCACACAAGATGACACAATGTCGAGCAAAATATAACACAATGCCGAAAAATATAACACAATGTCGAGTAAAAAAGACAGTGAGTCACAAAAAAACATAATAACGTAAATATAGAAAAGACACAATGATTATAAACAAAAATTATAAAATCTACAACCTATAAATCCAAAAGGAAAAACTTAAAATCTCACATTGTAGTGTTCGATGAGACGGTTTCAATACCGCTTGAATAAGGTCAATCAGAGTCTGTTTGATACCATTTGTATTACTTCTTATTTTTAAGAGTCTTTATATTTATTTTTATACCATCAAAGCTAATCGTAGTTCTGAAATTTTGAATTAATTCTTAGATAGTTAGCATATCATTGAACAAGATGTGCGTTTCTTTAACTTTTACAGAATTAATTTTTTTTTAATTGATTCTCGATGTTGAGTGTGTGTTATTTTAATTCAATTCCCGCTTTGTAGATTTGTACTCAGTCATTTGGAGCTTCAAATGTTTAACATTAATTTTTCTATAAATTTGGATATGAAAATTGTAAATAAATTATGTTTATATTTCTTTAAATAACTTTTAGTAAACCATAACGTTCTTTCTCTGAATATACTATGGTGAGTTAACCTTTTTTTTCTTTTTATTTAATTTAATTTTTCTCTTTTAAGGCACTAATTATTATCTTCTAGCGACAACATACTCTTTTTATTTAATTTAATTTAATTTTCTCTTTTGAGTCACTAATTTATTAACTTTTAGCCATATTATACTCTTTTTATTTTATTTAATTTTTCTATTCTAAGTCACTAATCTATTATCTTTTAGCGACGTTATAGTAATAATATCCTTAAGTTAATTATTTGTCACATAAATATTTAAAAAATATATTTGTTTGTCTGTTTGTTTGTTTACTTTTTGTTATTTGATTATTTTATATTTTGAACTGCCTTTGAAACTACTCCCAATACCAGAGTGAGCGTTTTTTTAGACGCGATGTCAATTGTCCATACTAATTTTGACACTTCAGACCTGGGTCACCCTAGAACACCATTAAAAAGGAAACTCACCACTGTAGAACTCCCCTTGAGTCGGGTTGAATTTGAGACCTTAAAGATCTCAAATTCTTACCATCCCATGTCACTGGACCATAAGGCCAGTTGCATTTGTTTATGTTTCGGTTCTAAATTTTCATATTATTACAACTTCGATATCTATACATAAGTTACTAAGTTGCTTATTATTATTGTTTCGTTAAGAAATGGAATGCGAACAAGTGAAATGAGATAAGCAGAGGGGATTTGGGCTCACACAATTATGAAATGTAACGCAAACGATTACTTATTTATTAACGTAAAGAAGATGGAGTATGTTACATTTCAGTCAATAAAATAGTCTCTTTAACTTGGGTCATTCGGTATTTGAAATGTCAAAATGTCAATAGGTCATTGACTTATTACATAGAAGGTTTTGATGTGATCCTATATGGCTACATGAAGTATAAAGCTCCTACGGGTTTTATTACGCCATCTTAGCGTTACGTCAACACCATGTTACATAGGGGGCTTTAAATCCCCTTCCTTTAACTTGCATGCAATGGTTTAAAGCTCCCATCATCATTACCTAGTTATTATTTTTATTTATATATTTTATTTTTTAATTTATATGCCAATTTTATTTAAACAAAATAAAAAAACATAATTTCATTAAAATAAATAAAACATTACAAAGTCCTTAAAAATGCAAAGTTAATTAAAAAATAAAGTACTAGAAAATAAAAAAAACTACACATATTTCGCTCGGTTTGGGTTTGGGGTTCGGTTTGGGTTTCGGGTACAGATTCGGTTTTGAGTATGTTTTGGGTTTGGGGTATGTTTTGGGGGAAAATGGTTGGGAATAGTATCCATAAAAACCGGGAATCGGTGGCGTGGTCGGATGAGGGGATGTCACAACCCCCGACCACACCCTGGGCGGGAGCCGTGAACTAGTTACTGGTGGTATCAGTGTTTATTAAATTGGCAGCGAAATTTATCATCAGGATCGTAGTTAGGAAATATTCAGAGTTTGTAAAAACACCCAAGTTTAATATTAAAAGAATGGGATAAAACCCATATTTCATTCAAATATTTTTATAGGGATAGATCCTAGTTGACAAAACATGAATTTCTTCTTTTATTCAGGTAGTCATAGCCACTTTATTTAAGCCTTCAGTGCTCCATAGCAGGCTTCTATTACTTTCACAGTAAGTTACCTCAAACGCGTTTAAAAACATTTTGTCAGCGAAAAATACTGGTGAGTTCATTCATTTTATAAAAAAACATTGTTATAATTTACAGTATCAAGGGTGATTACATTGTTTTTATCTAAAATACTCAATCAGTATTTTTCACTCGGTGGCAGTTCCGATGTGACGGTGGTCATATCACTTATTGGCTAACTTTCGTCCAATAGTGAAGATTATCAAGTTGTGTATACAAAATCCTACATACCGGCAATAATTTCATAATACAAAAACTTAATCACTGTAAATACAACTAGAAAACATTTAAGGTTTTGAAAGCATTTGATAAAAAGAAAGAATGACTCACATTATAGTTTTAGAGTTTAGCTTAAAGCTTCCTAGTGCTAACCCTAGGTTCCTAATAAAAATACAATGCAATCCGTGTTAGTGTAACACCCCAACTTAAAATTTAACAATACATCAAGAGACAAAACCCCAACGTAGTTTAAAAAGTATAGCCTTACACAAACAGTTCTTTTGACATCCGTTGATGGGTTTCAGATCAATCGAACAGGGTATCGTATCAGTGATTAGGGTTAAAAACACTTACAATGAAGCAGAGTTTAGAGTATTGAGTATAGAACAGAAGAGTTGTCACACCCCAGCTTTCCACAACCAATCAAACACCGTTGGGCCCGGGTGGGGAATATCGTGACGTAAGTTGATAACATCATAGACAATTAAACACAACACAGCGGAAGTCTTGGATTTAAATTACTATTACAAAACCAAATGTTCGAAATATAAAATAATATACAGGCTCGTAATAGAAGATCCACGGGCGGATCATAAATTGTACAAAAGAAAAAATGTAAAACAGACTTTAGGCAGATCTAGGATTTACAAGATCCTCTTATCACTACCGAGCACTTCCAGCCTATTTTCATATTGTACCTGCAAGCTTAGTCTTTTGAAAATAAGTTAGGTTTCGCTGGTAAATACACCCAACTGACTCATTTTGAAAACATTTAAATAAAATGTTTTAAGTGCGTATCAACACAAAATCTTTTATAACTTGGGAAAGTTGACCTTGCAACCTTGTTAACAGATTCACGTGTTTGTCCATACATACAGGGCCCAGTACAAAAACCGAGACATGATTAATGTGCACACCACTTATGAACTCACGAAGGAGTTATCCCCAACAAGTGTGGGTAGTTGCATTTGAGCGTCTGTCAGGTGTATGCCTACACCCACGCTAAGATCGTGGCCATTATCTAATGTAATGAGCCGAGGATATCCAGGACATGGTAGTTAACCCCCGATGTTTAAGTTATCAAACAAAACTGATAAAAACGGAATATGTGGATTTACTTGCCACAATCCGGCATTCGATTGATCCCATTTCCGACCAAGCGGTAATAATTTACCGTATCCCAAGCCCGTATAGGGAAAATAAGTCGAGAGTATTTACCTGAGCTAGTCTTCGTTTAAACGCAATATTTATTAACTCAGCCGTACACAAAAGCACTAAGTGCAGATAGCATTTACCGGAATGTCTCTAGTCTAGATTATGACATAAGCTAACCAATTAAATACTAATGATCTTTCTTAAGTCGTAGACTTAGACCGACTACCATACATGATCAAAACGTATAACGCTAGATTAAACGATGATCGGACAGAATGTAGTTTAATCCCAACAAGTACTTTGACTTGTGTAATATGGATAAGCTATAAACATTCTGGATTTTGAGACTTAAATGACAAGGTTAGACCCGTTTCGGTTAAGTTTCATAAACTAGTTACATATGCTTAACCGTACGCATATCAGCGATGTTGGGTAACCGAATAAGTCATGGACAGGTTCTATATGCCATTATATTTTAAATAAGTTGTAATATCAGTAGAATATTAACTTATATGCACTTTAAGGTTTTAAAATGAAATTATGCCTCATAAGGGCATTTTGGTAATTTCATACCTTATAAAAGGAACTTGAATATAATTTAATGTTATAATCATAAGTATTCTGGAAAAATACTTATTTATGATACGATATCAGTATGATATTAATTATATGTGTAATTTATCTTTTATGACCAAACTATGCACCGAATGGGCATTTTGGTCATTTTTACACATAGTTTATAAATTATTTGGGATTCTGAGTTTGTATTATGAACCTACTGTAAAAATATTTAAAATAAGTTTTAAAATCAGTATGTAACAAGTCTTGGTTAATAAATATGGTTTAAAACCATACTATGCGCCGAAACGACGCTTATGTCGTAAAATGACGATTTGTGTGATGTTTAAAGAAAACTGATGTTAAGGTCAGGCTAACATGTCTTAGTTATGTTATTTTATATAACATTTCAGTAGGTAAAAGACTTACCTTAAAAAGATATGATTAAAACCGTTTTATGAGCCACAAGGGCTTATCGTCATTTATCGACATAATACATGGACTTGTTCATAAACTCAGTTTATGTTCTAATTTGACACCCTAAATAATCCTACTTATAATATTACATCTAGTAGGAAACTCATTTTCAAGTTTATTATCATTTAAACCTCTTTTATGCAAAAAGGGCATTTTAGTCAAAATGGCATATACGAAACTTGTGCGTAAACTCAGATTTTGATTATGATCATGTAATATAGCCTCAGAGGGTTATGCTACATTATATTACGATTATAATGCAACTTTAGATCAGTATCTAACTAATCTAAATCGGATCAGAATTGAAAGTCAAAGCAGAAGTCAAACTTTACGACTTTCGGTTGCGAACCGACCCTAGTACTGAAATTGACGAGCCGAACATGTTCGTACATATTCTAATAATTATTACTAACTTGTTTAAGTGTCGAAACAGGTTTCATAACATATATATATAAGATCAAATTATGACATTTCCGAATTTGACCCGTTAATTGGTCTAGTAAACGTGATCTTCAGGAGGTGCCCTTTATAGGGACTAACACCTACCTTATAATGATCACTTAGCCATGTTTGTTATGAACAATGGCTGGACCATAATGGTCTTAACCGAAAGTCAAGGCGTTTTCCGTAAAACGCTTGACCTTTGGCTATAAAAGCCTATAAACGAAAATGCAAAAGGAAGGAACACTTACAAGTGGTTCCTAGGATGCAATAGAACTAAGTTGGATGCTCCTTTCAGTTAGGAACTTCCAAAGTAGGAAGATAGAGTTGTGAATGAGAAAGGTGCAGTTGAAATGGTGAACCTTGGCACCTATTTATAGTTGAGGAGCTTGAAGTAGGTGATGTCAGGTGTTAAGGGTGTAAGAGGGAGCTTACAAGTGTCCTGAAACGTGGCATAGCAGTTTGGAAAGCCATGGTTTCGAATCAAATGGTTTTTGGCAATTTGTGTGGAGGCCAAGCAAATTTTCTGCAGACACAGGCCTCTCACGCCCCGCGAGCGCCCCATGGCCAGTTTCAAAGTTTGACACTTTTAGCCCCTCAACTTATAAAACCTTCTAAACACCTTTTTAACACTTTTAGCCCTCCGTAACCAATATTTGGCGTACCCAGGAGTATGCCCGGACATTGTTGAGCTCTCGGTTCGTTAAAAGACCACTCAGAGGTATAAATTAACATGTTGACACTTTTAACCCCTCCATCATCCAACTTTCATATATTTACAGAATTAACCTCTCTCGTCCAACAAGTGGCACGTATGAGAGTTAGGACTTTGTAAAAGATCACTCAGAGGCTCATTATATGCATGTTGACATATCAGTCACTCAGAGGCTAGGCATGTTGACGTATCAGTCACTCAGAGGCCAGTGTTTATGCATGTTGACATATCAGTCACTCAGAGGCTAGGCATATTGACATATCAGTCACTCAGAGGCCAAGTTTAAGCATGTTGACATATCAGTCACTCAGAGGCTAGGCATGTTGACAATCGGTCACTCAGAGGCCAATTTTTGAGCATGTTGACACCCTTAGTCCTTATCAGTCTTTAATAAACTTAAATAAAAATACAACACATGTCACTACGCTATTGGACACGATTTTACAAGATGTTACAAGAAAAAATACAAAAGAAAAAATATAAGCAATTTAGAATGTCTAAATGTGTCGTCACTTTATTCTTCCTTATCTTTGCCCATCGACGAAAGAATGCTCAGGAAGAAGTTAAAATTTATTATTATTTTATATATATAATTAATTCAGCTGCATCGTTCATTTATCATTTATAACTTCTAAAATATAACGTTTTATAAAATAATGAATATGTCATTATAACGATCATATTTTTATCTACATTTTGACCTAAGTTTCATTAAAAACGGAGTAAGGTCAATTATACTAATATATTTTATTATTAATTAATTATTAAACGGTTCCTATAAAAGTAAATGTTCGTCTAGATACCTCATGTTTCTAACTGTCAACTTACTTGTAATCTACCCGTTTAATAATAATATAAGCTTTATATACTTTATTTATTTATTTATTATTATTATTATTATTATTATTATTATTATTATTATTATGGAATGTTACAGGGAAGTTGGGGTGCTAGGTGGCATCGGATAATACCCAAGTTCACTCGTTTGCGGGTCTCTTGGATAACGGTCTTCTTGCTCGTTGTTGGGATTGTTTGCTACACTTTGCTAAAACGGATGATTGGGATTCCACATGTTTTGGTTGTTGGGAACATTGTGTGCATATGAGAAAATTGTAAAGATTTTAGATAAAGATTAGAGGAAGAAGAAATGAAAAATATAGAAAAGGGGAAGGTATTTATAGGTAAATATAAAATTTAAACTTAGTTTTTTTAAAGATGACTGTTCCCAAACGACAACATTGATCAAATGCCTCAACCAAAGCCAAAATATGGCCGTTAGTGTGCTGGCGGACGTTTGGTAGCACCCCCTGTTAATGAGCGGAGGATGGGGAAGGGCGCTATGGAGCGCTAAAATTGTTGATGTGACAGAGTGACGCAATACTACACCCCTGGCCTAAGTATTAAAATAACGTATTTTCATTGTAAATCACAACTAAAACAAGGATTTTCAATGTAAAAGACATAACTAATACAAAAATCTAACTTAATTGGCATTTGCTTTGATATAACAAAATTGGGACAAATGAAAATTACAATAATTCAAAGTATGACTTGTCGGTTTATGTGGGCAATAATCCGTATCAAAGGGTTCTCAAAGTGAAACCACTTGTAAAATAAACAATATATATAGAGAAGGAGACACTAAGGATCCTGAAAAATGAACAAATTATATTAATGAAAAAAGGGTACAAAATTACGCTCCAAAATCAATTAAATGATAAAATAATTGTGTAAGCATTTGAGAGTTACTTTAAGATAGCGCTATATTTTTTTACAAGGATCGTTTAAGATACAGTGAATTATATATCACGGTGTTCTCATTCTTTTACGATCGCAAAAAATATCACATATATGTATGTGTATATGTATATGTATATATATATATATATATATTACACTTTTATATGTATTTTAATTTTGTGTGTGTTTTGTATTTTTTTTCTGATCTCAATAATCATATATACCTATAGTTTAAATCGTATTATTTAGGTTTGTAAGATCTAGAAAAGTATAACAAAATCCTAAGTGATTTAAAGCCGTAAAGATGTTCAAGTTAGAATAAGAATATTGAGATTTGATGTTATAAGATAAAATTAATACCATAAGTCATTTAATAAGTATTGTTAAAAGTCTTTCAATGAGTAATGTCAAAAGATTAGCTTCTGCTAATTAATCCAAATATATTTTGAAACAAAGAATCGAGATACCATGGAATATATTACGTCATAGCTCTAAATTTTTTTCTTTTAAATAAATACCACTAGATAGATATCGGAAAAATTACGTAAGAATGGCAGGTAAACGGGCAACAAGCTGCGTCACAACTTTCTTTTGAATAGCAAATCCAATTCTACTCGATTATATTTTTATGATATTATATAAATTTCCTCCACTAAAATGATTAATAGAAAAACAATTACATTAACAAACACCAAGTAAAATGCATTATGTGCAAACAAAGTTATCAAATATAAAAAATAGAATGTCATCTATACAAGTATGTAGACACTTAAAACATATTCTTTTTCATGTAGAAAATCATAAAAATCCATTAATTTGGGATGAGCATTTGGTACCAAGTATCAAACCTGTAGTGTACCGGTACTAAACCGTACCTAATCATCTCCGGTACCCACTTTTGGTGTTTTTCAAAATCGGTACATTGGGTCCAATATTGGTTTTGGTACAGTATGGTATTTTGCATTGATTTATCTTCGAATACCGATACCCACCTATGTTTTTACTTTAGCTGTGATATTATGTTACCATATAACATTTTTTCTTTCTTTGTTCTACTCACAGTTAATATGTGGTATCATGTTACCAAATTGTAGAAAATAAACTGACATGTTACCAAATCATAAACATGCAATAAAAATCATTCCCTAACATATGGTCAAGACATTTGACCCAATTTAGACTTACATTCTACACAGTCTTGATCTATGCTTAGATTAATTCATAAACACTAGGGTTTTTTCAAGAACTAAAGTTCATGAACTAGATAAGCAATGCTAAACTATCTCAAGTTACAGTCATGGCAATAATGTTTGACTTTCACGATCGTGCACCAGATTTAAGTAAAGAACCACCAGAAATCGACTTTTTCACGCTAGAACCTGTAAAATCATTCAACAAAACAAAGAACAAATAGATAACTTAGTAACAGTTTGCACAAAAATGGAGTGACAGTTGACATTGATCTCTCTTCAACGAAAGACGACACAAGTTTCAACTTTATATGAAAATTATATTAATAATTTTAAAATATGAAAATGATGGGGTTAAAAACTTTTGTTTAAAGATCCCATATCAGATGTGAATTTGGGTTATGCTTTATCTCTAACGGGTCAAATGGGATGTATGAGGCAAACGTAGTTGAACCTCGCCCAAAATACGGGTCAACCTTTCTACCTCTACTGTAAAACAAGTGAGTTGACATACTTGATGGAGTACGTGGGACCCCTGTGGTTAACGAAGGTCTAGAAGGTGCTATTAACCCGTGTCTTTGTGCAGATGGAGCGGCCTGCACTGGTTTACGAGAAGAAGATGCGGTCTTTTGCGGTGGTCTTGGAAGTTGAGCAGGTACAATGGGCCTGAAACCAGTAGACCACAAATCAAGTAAACACCAAAGAAATAAACAGCTAAAATATACAACACTCACTTCTGTTGGTGCTCAACATGCGCTTTTGTGCCTTCAGGAAAACGAGTTAGCTCAGCAATACTACTCATTGAACCGTCGGTTTCTGTTCCCACTGAAACACCACCCTCAGATACATCACTTAATCTCCCTTCAGAATCTGCATCACCTAATCCCAAAAGCTCGATATCATCGTTAATGCCAACTGTTGTAACAAATCTTGACTGTCTGAACTCATAATTATCACTGAACTCTGAACACATATCAATGTCAGAAGCTGCTTTTGGGCCCAAATTTAAGCTTTTATCACATGATGGATTGTTGTTGAGCTGTAAATCCACAGCGCTTGAGCTCTTTCTCAGCCGTAAGCGTTCTATCTCCTCGTCTTTTTTGGTCAATGCATCTTTTAGATTAATCACCTACATTAGGTAAAAATGAGCCCTGGTTAAAACGTATCCAGCTGGGTTAACCCGCAAAAAATCATACCTGTTCCATGAGCTCTCGAACGCTGCACCTAACTCAACACCAGACACGCGTTCAGCAAATTTCAGGGTACTTATGGTTTCAGAGAATGATTCCACATCAGGATTTAGCTGAACAAACATAAGAGTCTTTGCTTGACCTCCTATAAAAAAATATTTAAATGGCCTGATTATAAATTTATAATCATCGCTATATAAAGATTTTAACATTGTTAGTACCTAGGGAGCTCTGCAAAACTTGAGTAAGTTTACTGTTTCTGTAGGGCACGTGTTGACTTTTTTGTGCAAGATAAAGATTTGTTAATATGTTGAGCTTCTTTTAATCTCTCACCGGCTGCTTCAGATCGGTCCACCCGTTCACTACCAGCGAGATCAACCAAATGCAAGTTACCACGTAAAACCGCGTTGGTTTCGAGATCCGTTCCACGAACATGAACAGTTAAGACACTGAACCGTAAAACATTTGAAAAGCTCGTTAATGAAATTCAACTAAGTAAATAACTTTTTCATGAAAAGATGTACACGAAAGCGCAACCTGTGGGACCGGCTGCTCCTTTCGTTCAACGCGGTAGCACCTACAGCACGGTTCATTAACCCGACATTCATTAACTCGAGGACATCTGCGGTTGATGTAACCGGGTGCATGCTCGCATCAGGGACGGCCAACCCATTCGGTTGGGTAGAACTCCATATCCCAAGTGTGTGAAAGTCAAGGTATAACTCTAAAGATATACTAACAATATATATAAGAAAATAAAATTAGAGTAAAGTACACTGATGGTCCGGGCTGTTCACCAAAATTTTGGATTTGGCCCTAAGCTTTCCAGAAGTACACGGATGGTCCCTATGGTATAAATTGTGTAATGCAGTTAGTCCCCAACCAACAAATCTAAAGGTTTTAGCAGGTCCAAGTTAGGGACTAAATGCGTTACCAAGTGCAAACCACAGGGACCATCCATGTACATTTGGAAAACGTAAATGTGTTACAAAGTGCAAACCACAGTGATAGTCGTGTACTTTTAGAAAGCTAGGGACCAAATCCAAAATTTTGGTAAACCACAGAGACTATCCGTGTACTTTACTCATATAATTATATAGATAGTCAAGATAGAAAGTTAGAATTGAAGGATATCTTTTTTGAACGGTATCACTCGATAACAAATCACGAACTTGCTCATTATAGATCTCAACCATTTGCACACCGATTTCATATTCAAATGAGCTTCTCCTAATTTGAGAGAGATGAAACAGATCATTTAAGGCGCGATAGTTTACCCCCCAATCCACTGGAGATGATACATTAGGCCACTCTATGAACCAAAAGAAAAAAAAATCAAACTTTGAAAATCAACAAGTCAACTTATTTTCACAAACTCGTGCAAGCAACAAAACTAACCATAGTATATGTTTTCCCAGAGCCTGTTTGACCGTATGCAAATATGCACACGTTATATCCATCTAGCACCGACCGAATGAGCGGTTGAGTATCAACAAAAACTTCCTCTGCAAGAAACATAATATTATGTAAAACAAAAATCACAATTTTATATAAAAAAACATAATTTCACTGTTACAAAAAAGATTGCGAGTAAAATGCCATCTTCGTCCATGAGGTTTGGCCAGTTTTGTGACTTTCATGCAAATGTTTGTTTTTCCGCATTTGGATCCAAAAAGTTTGAAATCTTGCAATTTTCATCCAACTCGTTCACTCCATCCCTTTTCTCCGTTAAGTCAGGGGTATTACCGTCTTTTTAGACTTTTTTTATAAACTAAAAACACTATAAGAAATAAAGATCCACCTTTGTTGACGTTATTTCTTATAGTGTTTTTAGTTTAATAAAAAGATGTCTAAAAAGACGGTAATACCCTGACTTAACGGAGAAAAATGGATAGAGTTAATGAGTCGGATGAAAATTGCAAGATTTGAAAAAAACAAACCTTTGGATGAAAGTTGCAAATCTGGCCAAACCTCAAGGACGAAAATGGCATTTTACTCAAAACATTGTAGAAGAAGTACCTTGTGTTGCTGTAGGGCTAAAGACCTTGTTGAATTTGAATATGCGGTGGCTTTCTTTGACTATCTTTGAGGGATTTGTGACAACCAATTCGCCATTATCACCAATATACTCTATGGTGGTTTGTACTTTACTTTGACCCTTTAGGAATGGCCTTATACGACAGTAGACTCTAATATTCCCTGTTTAAAAATCGAAAGTTTCTTTAAAAAAAAAAGAAATAATTAATTTTAACAAAAGTACAGATTATATCTTTCTGCTTTACAATACCTTTCAAATCTTGAACTTCATTGTATAATTTCCGGTTTTCTTTTAGAACCGTGTTGTAATTTTGTGCAGCATCTACAAGCCCCTGAATCTTCATTCCTGTTCAAAGTAATATACAAAAGTGGTTAAACCAATGATGAAATTCACGGGTTTGGGTCTAATACAAACAGGTTCAGGTCAGTTTTGGGTCAAACCTGCGAACACATTTAGATAAAAGGTGAGTTGACCCATTTAACCCGTTTGCTTTCTTTAATGTCAAAATATTAAAAGTTAAAAATATTACATAAGGTAATTAAACTGTAGTTTTATATACCTTTGTATTTTTAGTTGTAAAATCAGTATTTGTAAATATTAATATACTAAAATAAATAAATAAAATTGCAGGTTAAACAAGTCGTGTTCGTGTCAACCCGCAAACATTCATGTCGTGTCCTGTCCAGGTTCATACGTCTTACATGATTTGTGTAAATCTGTAAATCTGTTGTGTCTTCAAAACTTCTTGCTTAGTAGACTCAGAACCCATCCTCAATTCCTGAAAGTAATTAAATCAAAAATATATTTCTCACATGTTTATATAATCCAAATATACTTACATCATTAAAATATCAAACATTATTGAAGATACGTCAATAATAGAAAACACAAACCTTTAAAGATCCATGCTGAAAATCCAAAAACTTCTTGTAACCGCGCTCTTTCTTTTTCCATCGTAAAAACTTGGATTCCGTAAACTTTTCAAGTTCTTTCACCTTCTTTCTTGAATGAGCGAGAAGATCCTCGAGATTCATAATCTTTTCCTCTAGCTCGGATTTAATTTCAATGGCGTGTGTTTCGAGCTGTCGAATACGATTTTCATATGTTTCTCTTGTGGCTTCTAGTTCCTTCTTTAATCTTGAAATTTCTAAGTTATTGTCATTGTTTTCTTTCCGTATCGTAACTAATTCTACATCTTCAAGCTTTTTCTTCTCCTCTACCATAGTCTTCTCAGTCTGCAAAAACATATTAACTTGATGACAGAAAGTAAAAAAGGCATGTTGACTCATCTACTAATGAATGGGCCGATTCGCTCACATGGGTCAACTAAAAAGTTCAGCTAACCAATTAGGGCCGTAAACGAACCGAACTTTCAACGAACAGTTCGTGAATCTTTCACGGGAAGTTCGTTTATGTTGGTTCGTTCATTTAATAAACAAACGAACAGGAACAGAGGTTACATTCGTTCGTTTATGTTCGTGAATGTTCAGTAATGTGTTCATTTATGTCCGCATGTTTATGTTCATTTGTGTTCGTTTACTTAGAGGTTTCTTTTATGTTATATTTTTATTTTATAGTTTTTAGTTTTTAAAATTTTGAAACCATAGTTATACTATACGTCTCATTTGACCATTTCAATTTCAGTGTGTTAAAGCTTGACAAACTTCTTAATTTTTGTGTTAGTTATGTTTAAGATATTGTTTATTTTTGTTGGACGCTTGGTAATCGTAATCTTTCTGATGAAAAATACATATATTATTTTAAAATGAATATATTTTTATTTAAGTCATCCAATGTTTTTTGAAGCACAGAACCTACTAAATCGTTTTATTCAAAAATTTGGATTACTATTGTAGTAACATTGTTTAAGTCATATGTGCAAAAAAATTTGCTTGTCAACCCAATCCGACCGGCTCGTTTAGACTCATACTATTCAAAAATTTGGATTACTATTCTAATAATATTGTTTTTGAGTCATATGTGCAAAAAAATTTGTTTGTCAACCCAATCCAACCGGCTCGTTTAGACTCATACTAAAAAGGTAAAATGACTCGTTTCAGCCCCAACCTACTTTGACCCATTACCCATCTTGCCCGACCAGTCCATCTTGCCATATATAATATTTGACATAAGTCAACGACACCCGCGTGTCACAAAGGAACAGAAAAACAGTAATGAGCATGCAAAAGATAAAAAAAAACTAACCTTTATACGCTGGAGCTGATTCATAAGGACCTAGCAGAAATAATGAAAAAAATGAGTAAATATTATAGTAAAGTACACGGGTGGTCCCTATGATTAACTAAAATTTTGGATTTAGTCCCTATCTTTTTCAAAATACACGGATGGTCCATGTGGTTTACACTTTGTAATGCTTTAGTCCCCAGCTTTTGCCAAAAGTACATGGATGGTCCCTTTGGTATGCACTCTGTAACGCATTTAGTCACTAAACGTTGGGGACTAAATGTGTTACAAAATGCAAACCACAAGGACCATCCGTGTACTTTGGCAAAAGTTGGGGACTAAATGTTTATTACAAAGTGCAAACCATAGGGAACATCCGTGTACTTTTGAAAAAATAGGGACTAAATTCAAAATTTTAGTTAACCACAGGGGCCATCCGTGTACTTTTGGCAAAAGTTGGGGACTAAATACATTACAAAGTGCAAACCACAAGGACCATCTGTGTACTTTTGAAAAACTAGGGACTAAATCCAAAATTTTGGTTAACCACCGGGACCATCCATGTACCTTACTCTAAAAATTAATTAATTGGTAAAACAATATGCCACTGCCACATACCTCATTCTCTTCCATAGCCCCCGTTACGAGAGTTTTGAACACTCTCATTTTCAGTTGATACTTGTCTTCACGAGTCTTGAACAAATTGTTTTGCTAAACCCACAAAAACAAACATACAAAATCAAGAAAACTGTCGTTCATTAGTATTAACTATTAAGTGGGTTTCACATTTTACACGCGAAAAAAGCTTTAAGTTTTAACTTCTTGAACTCTTCTGCTTGTTTTAAACTCCGTTGCTCAATCAATTGAACGAGCTTCTTCAATACACAGGCAACTCTCTACACAATAGAACATGAATGTATAAAGTTGTTGTAAAAAATATGCTAATCAGTTGTCAATAATCTCATAACGTAATGATCGCCTTACATCTGGTACATCCTCTTTACGGTTCTCAATGCTGTCATCGAGAATCTTATGAACAGTATGAAACAGTGACTGAGAAGATGTGTTCTGTAAATTGTTTACTTTCATCATTTCTGGCATGTTAGCAGCAGGAAGATCGCCTGATTAAAAAGACGTAATATGTTAAACAAAATAATCTAAAATATCGAGGTTTATTTTCTTTAACTCATGAAATATTTGCCCTCCATTTTTTTTTAAAATCATAAATACTCGAATAACAAGTGACAGATACAGAGATGTCAAAATAATACAAAAAGATCTGTTACCTTCAACAATGCCTCTAGTGTCATTTGTGTGTTTATCATCACCACCGTTAACATCATTTGATCCGTTTAACTGCCCGTTTCCACTCCCATATCTGTCGGGGTGCATGTTCATGATAAACTAGCGGAGCACTTGTTTCCTTGAATGTATCTGGATAGTGCTGAAAATAGAAATTATTTTTTTTAATTACTATTTAAAGGACCATAATTGTAAAAAAAATTGAAAATATAACAATTAAGTATGCCATTTTCTGAGTTCATAATCGGATTTGTGTTACATTACTGTTTAAAGAACTATACATGTAAAAAAGATAGAAAATATAAGGGGGTGTATAACTAATAACTATGCCATCTTGGTTTCAAAAAGCACGCAGCACTCCGAGGTGTTCAGGTCCCGAAAGCCGAGGCGTGATGCAGGTGGCGAAAGCTTCACATATGTGAGCAGTTGCTCTATGTACAACCAGATAAGCCTTATATACAACCAATTAACCAAAAGCTACATGTCGATTACATACGCCTCCTCCCGACCCTATATTTGACCAACGTTGACCCACATGTACATGAAGCACCGCCTCAAGACCCTAAGGCGTTTCCTGTTTAAAACCAACCTTTACATTGTTGAATAGCTCTAAGTTCCATAAATCAATAAATCTCACCCCCTCCCCCCTAATTCCAAATATCAAGTAATTTCAAGAAAGTAGAACATGATTTTCAGCTCATTACTATAGTACATTGCTAGATTTCACCAAACTTTACAAAAGGGTTTTGGGGTAATTTCGTTAATTCAGTTAATCTCAACCTGCAATTCTTGAATCTTGCTAAAACCCTAATAATCCAATCAAAGATATCAAGCCCTAGTGCTGTCAGAATCACTGCAAGTTAGTAAATTTCCCCTAAATGTAATAAACCCATATTCTAATTTCTACTAAGCCTCTAAAAAAATCAAAAATTACAGCATTTCTTGACAGATCTACATGAACCCAGGTGAACAAGTGATATTAAAAACTGAAAACACAAGATGGGAAAGATAACACACCTTAAAAAGATCTCTGACCAGAATCTTGAACAGAATTTAATACCATTTTGTTGAAAAAAAGAAATAAAATCAAGAAAAGTGTTTGTGTTCTAAATTTCAAAACTTGAAACTAACTTTTTTGTTTTTAGAAACAGGATATGGAAAGAAATGATGAGGGAGATGCTTGCCTGACTGACTGGCTACTGGTTCTTTTTTGAATTTGTTTCTTTTACTTTTATATAAAAATTAAAATTGTTTTATTTTATTGATTCTTGATGTTGAGTGTGTGTTTATTTGAGTCAATTCCCGCTTTGTGGATTTGTACTAGTCTTGTAGGGGCTTTAAATGTTCAAATGTTTGCCATTTATGGCTTTATGTTATGATTATTAAATATTAATTGTGTTGCCATTTATGGCTTTATGTTATGATTATTAAATATTAATTGTGTTGCCATTTATGGCTTTATGTAACAATTATTAAAACATTAATTAATTTTGTTATAAATTTGGATATGTGTTGGTATTTCTTTAAGAGTAAAATGTCGTTTTAGTCTTTTTAGTTGGAGTTATTTTGACAGATTAGTTCAAATGTTTTATTTACACATATAATTGACATCCTATTGATATTATATCATAAATAAAGTATTTTTTAAAAATACTTATGACTATAACATTAAAATTATATTCAAGTTCCTTTATTATGATATACAATTACCAAAATGCCCTTATGAAGCATAATTTCGTTTTAAAACCTTAACGGGCATACAAGTTGATATTCTACTGATATCTTAACTTATTTAAAGTATAATGGCATATAGAACTTGTCCATGACTTATCCGGTTACCTGATATCGCTAATATGCGCACGGTTACGTATATGTAACTATTTTACGGAAATTAACCGAAACGGGTTTAACCTTGTTATTTAAGTCTTAAAATCCAGAATGTTAATAGTTACCCATATTAAACAAGTCAAGGTACTGTTGGGATTAAACAACATTCTATCCAATCATCGTTTAATCTAGCGTCATACGTTTTGATCAAGTACGCTAGTCGGTCTAAGTCTATGACTTAAATAAGACCGTTAGTATTTAATTGGTTAATTTATGCCATAATCCAGACTAGAGACTTGCCGGTAAATGCTATCTGCACTTAGTCCTTTTTGTGTACGGCTGGGTTATTAAAAAAATTAAAGAAGACTAGCTCAGGTAAATACTCTCGACTTATTTCCCCTATACGGGCTTGGGTTACGGTAAATTATTACCGCTTGGTCGGAAATGGGATTAATCAAACGCCGGTTCGGAATAGAGATCCGCATATTCTGTTTTAATCAGTTTTGTTTGATAATTTAAACATCGGGGGTTAACTACCGTGTCCTGGATATCCTCGGCTCATTACAATCGATATGGCCACGACTTTAACGCGGGTGTAGGCATACACCCGATAGACGCTCAATTATGCATTCCCACAAGGTTGGGAGGAATTGACTCGTTCGTGAGTCCAAAGTGGTGTGTACGTTAATTGTGTCTCGGTTCTCGTGCCGAGCCCCGTATGTAAGACAAACAAGTAAATCTGTTAACAAGGTTGGACGGTCAATTAACCCAAGTTATAAAAAGATTTTGTGCTGATACGCACTTACAACATTTTTCGAATGTTTTCAAAACGAGTCGATTGGGTGTATTTACCAGCGAAAGCTGACTTGTTTTCAAAAGAGTAATCTGCAGGTACAATACGAAAATAGGCCGGAAGTGCTCGGTAGTGATAGAGGATCTTGCAAATCCTAAATCTGCCCAAAGTCTGTTTTATATTCTTTCCATGTACAATTTATGATCCGCCTGTGGATCTTCTATTACGAGCCTGTATATTATTTTGTATTTTTGAACATTCGGTTTGTAATAGTAATTTTACTCCAAGACTTCCGATATGCCTGTTTAATTGACCATGATGATTATCAACTGATGTCACGATACTTCCCACCCGGGCCCACCGGTGTATTGATTTCGGGGTTGGAAATCCAGGGTGTGACAGATAAACAGGGTTTTCGACACGAAGGATCGGTCGGAGTGAATGGCGTGGATTCTTGGTTAGCTTATTAAATGAGTTCTCAGAGAATGTCATGAGAGTAAATGAAGGTAATGTGTGTTAGGGTTTTTTGTGACTTATTTTTTGTTGATCTCCTCCCTAGCTTATGTGGGAGTATACCCTTATCAAACAGAACCTACCGCTGTGGAGACCAAGTAGGCAAACCTTGTTTCCTGTCTGGATCTAAAGAGATCCCCGCATTAAATGGTGATCATCCTCTCCAAGTCATCTCGCCGCCTTGATCTTCCATTCCCTTTCGCACAATAAATGCCACTAATAGGTCCTGTCACCGGTCATTCTTACCGGAATAGTAATTTGACCTGCCTTGAGAGCCACAGTGTTGGTTTTTTCACTAGTTGCGCCCCAGCTTTCGTATGACTATGATGGGCTGGCTGGTCTTGAAAATGAGAGCCCAGACGAAGAGTCTAGTAAGGGCCCTCGTCGTGACCTTTATTTGTGCAACCTTTTAGTTATTAAAAAAAGTTGATTTTAATATAATTATAAATAGCTATTTACAACAAAACTATAAATACAAACATTATTATTACTCAAAGTAAGAATTCTTAACATAAAAATTTACATTGTTAGTATGTATTATTTTATATAATATTAACTACATTGTTTGTGTTTAAATAGAATTTAAATATTTACTTATGATAATGTTCATTTATTTAATGTCTAAGAGCATTCAAAATGGATTCTCTAAATTAATGTGAGTGTAACCTATAAAATTTTTAGAATGATTGTAAATGGTTGTTAGTGGAAAAGAGAGAAAAAGAAGTTACTGTTTATCAGTAAATTTGGAGGAGATTATGTTCACCTTTATAATTTTTTTTAAAAGCGGGTGTAAGTGAAGGAGAGAGAAAGGGTAATAATAAAAATATAAAAATATTATTTAATTAAAATGAGAGAGAAAATGTATTGTTATTTAGTGTAATTATAGAGATGGAGTAAGAGATTTGATTGTGAATGCTTTAAGTATATGAGATCATATGTTATATATATATAGAGAGAGAGGAGAGGGTTATTTTGAGAATGCTAAATATTATGAGAATCGTAAGAATGAATGAGAAAACTATTCAAAACCAACTTTTTTAATACAAATCTCATTATAATTAAGATACAACATTAAAAAAAGAATTTACAACTTCAAATAATTCATTTATCATCTAAAGATTCTCTTATTAGATTTTTTTACACATGTGTAGGTTTGTCAAATACAACAAATTTATACATATGTAAATGAGAAAACTTACACATGTGTAAATTAAATTTCTAATATATATATATATATACATATATATATATAGGGTGGAGTTATTGTAAGAAGGGTTTTGTGATAAGTGTTTTAAATCCTTAGATTTTGTAGTTAACGGTTGAGATAAAAAAATGCCTTAAAATGTAAATTATGTTTTAATACTTTGACTAATTTGGCTAGATTAGGGGTAATAGTGTCTTTTTATTTAAATAAAGTGTTAGGATCTGAGTTTGATATTGTTGTGAATGCTTAAGATAAAATTAATAGAAGTGAATAAACATATGTGAATGGTGCAGCGGAAATAATAAACTTTGAAGTCACAACAATAGGAAAATTGCTTTCACAAACATGCTTTTATAAATTTATGAATCTACGTATGCATGAACGATTACAAACCCCCCCTCAGCCTAAGATCACTCTGATTTGCTCGTACACAAAATGTCAAGGTGAAGTGATGAACAGAACAGTACCCACACTGTTCTGTTTATAGTATAGAGCAAACCACTCAGCATCTTATGCTGACGTCACATTGAAAGTGACATGTAACAAACTAAAACAAACTACAACATCTGCCAAGCTAAACAATGTTATAAACTATATAATACGTCTGCTAGTAAGCACTGATGAGACATCCTCTGTTGGGTTTCAGCAGAACTTTGCCTTGGCAGACTTTAGCTTTAGCAGAGCTTTGCCTTGACAGACCTTTGCTTTAGTCTTCAGCAGAGCTTTGCTAGGGCAGACCTTTGCTTTAGTCTTCAGCAAAGCTTTGCTAGGGCAGACCTTTGAGTCTTCATCAGAGCTTTGCTAGGGCAGATCTTTGACATTTGTCTTCAACAGAGCTTGGTTTCTATAGATGTTCATCTATTACAAGGATCAGAGGTTATTGAATATTTTGGCCTTCTATCATCTATTCTTTTTGTAAGATTCTTCCAGCATAAAGAAACTACCATCAACCTCAAACACATGCACCCTCCCCCTAGTGTTTCTTAAATGTCAAAAGCTTTTTATACGCAACTTTTTAAAAAAAATTACATCATAATAACGAGCGTTTTTTTATCTTTAATATGAGTACCATATTGCTATACTTATATAGAGAGAAAAATTACGTTTCAATCGGATGTTTTAATCCATGGTGTTTTGCCTAGTTCACACAATGGTGTTTAGTTGTATTGTGATTCAAGGCGTGATGTTTTAAACATTTGGAAACATCATATTGTGATTCAAGTTATAGTGTTTTAACATCTGAAATCTGGAAAACATTGTATTGTGATTAAAGTCATGGTGTTTTAACATCTGGAATGATTGTATTGATATTCAAGTCATGGTGTTTTAACATCTGGAATAACAATACAATCATCTCAAAATGGTGTTAAAACACCATGACTGTATTACGATTCAAGTTGTCGTGTTTTTCAAATCTGTATGGTGTTTAATTCCTATTAAATAACAAAAACATTGTAGATGTTAAAACACCGTGATCATTTATCGATACGTAAAAAGAGAATTATCTTCTAAAATAACTTCTAAAGTGGTTACAATCTATTTTATAATTAAAATGGTGATGTTAATTACCTTATTACTTTTATTCCATAAAATTAAATAATGTTATATGTCATCAACGTGACATTTCTTACAATTTTCACAAACTTCAGTCTTTTTACAGAAAACATAACATGTAGTAAATGATAACAACATTTTTGTCTTTTGTTGGTTTTGCCTTTTATTGGTTTTTTCAATTTTATGACAAAAATTTGGTTTTTTTCAATTTTATGACAAAACTTTGGTTTTTTTTTTATAATTTGAACACAAAGTTAAATGAGTTTAATTTTTTATTTATGTTTTTTCTTGGATTTGTTTGTCGTTCGATTACTAGTTAGCATGATGTTTGGTAGCCATATTTGGTTTATCGGGTTTTTTACACCCTTGATTTTCTAATACATGTTTGTATAAATTCGACTTTATCTACTTTTTACGTTACAAGAGTCAATTTAAAAATAAAAAACAGTGACCCTAACACATTAAAGTAAATTATTATAAATTATAAACAAATTAAATAATCAAATAAGATAAACCCAGAAGGTCCGTAACGACAAACATAAAATATTTTTCACCATAAAACGAAATTTATATTATCATTATTTATGTGAGGTCTCTCATAAAGCTATTAATGTCGTGCCATAAGTTTCTCAATAAAACCATTATATTTTATTAACTTATTTTATTCTATAAATAAATTATATATACTTTAAAAAGTTAATAACACACTTGATAAAAATCCATAAACTAAAAGATAAGATTTAAAAAAGATAATTAAAACTTAATAACGTCTTAACACTTAATAAGAAGCTATCATTATGATAACTAATTCTTTTTATGAAGCAGCTGAACATAAAATTTTGAGTAAATTGCAATTTTCGTCCCTATTTATTAATTTTAACATTATTAGTTCAATAGTTTAAAAATTTGCATTTATCATCTAATACTTTGATATTCTAACAATTCTAGTCCTTCACTCTAACAGCCATCCAAAAGAGTGATGAATTAGAAGTCTTATCATGCAATAAAATGGTGGACTAGAAGTGTTAGAATATACAAACTATTGGATGATAAATGCAATTTTTAAACTATTAGACTAATAATGTTAAAATCAGTAAACCACATGAACAAAAATTGAGGTTTACTCTAAAATTTTTGATGTTAATACCTTGTCCGACGTCTATAGTACTCAAATTGTACTCGAAGGAAAAATATCTTTTGCATATATAAATAAAACAAAAACGGTTTAATTAAAATTTGTATATGTAAATCAAACAAAAATATGGTTTAGTTAAAATCTAACTAAACTAGAATAAAGAAATTAAGTAAAAGAAAACAAGTAAAAACGTTAATGAACAAAGGGGCCGTTTAACAACTTCTGAATGGCTAAGTACTGAACCAGTAAGATGACTGAACCATTTAGTGCTGAACCAGTAAGAGATCTGAACCATTAAAAGTCAGTATAATGTTTAACTGTTCACAGGCAAATGTCTGACCAAATTAGAAAAAAGGGCCTTAACCATTCAGACTTTATATAATGCTTAACCATTCAAATGCAAATGTCTGAACCATTCAGACATCTGCTTGCGAAACAAACAGTCTGAACTATTAAGTGTTGAACCAGTAAGAGCTCTGAACCATTAAGAGCCTCATAAAGAAGTAAACAAATAGCCCCAAAGTGTTTTATGAAGCATCAAATATTTTGTGTGTTTGTTTGTTGAATCCGGTAATAAAGTTATAGATTAAAAGCTATCACACTAGAGGCTAACATGCATGCCAAATTCGTATATGTTAAGAAGGGGTGAGCAAATTGAGCGTCATAAGCGACAATTGAACCATAACCGATATAATCAAACATGTTTTAACTATTAACTAACATAACCAATGGTTATTGTTATGAAGTATCTTTAACCAACCGAGTGGTTATGGTTACAAAGTTTTGGTTAATCGATATAACTGAACTGAACTTATAATGTTAATTCTATGTAATAGATTTCTGTTTAGCACTAACTATGCAGAGATTTTTACTAAGAAAAAAGTATGTTTGTAACAAAGTAATGTTGATGTAGGTGTCATTTATTTTGATAAAGAATTAAACTTCTAATCAAATGTTTAAGTAACCTTTTTTTTAGTTGAGAAATATCTTATCAAAAACGATCCGGCATTGGTAGTTAAACCTAAAAGTGTAGTCTTGGTTGTCTTATAAAAAAACCAAAGCTAAGTCTAACATGGTTCGTTCTATTTTTTTATTTTGTATACCCATTAGCTTAAAAGTTTTAAACTTTAGCCGAAAGGTAGTTTTAGTTGAAGTTTTTGGTTAGTAATCGAAACAACCATAACCGAACCATAACGATTAATCGTAACCAAAGATCAGTTATGGTTGTGGAAATCTCATAACCGAAACTGGCGATTATGATTATGATTATGATTAAGAGCAAAAACTGAACCAAACTAACACATACACACCCCTGAAAAACAGTATACACTTTGACTAGTTTATTACAATTTTTTAGATGTGATACTAGTTAAATAAACACACGTGATTACAGTTACAATATAATTTTCTTAAAGCTTATTAAACCTCTAGTCATCACAAAGTTAACCCAAAATTTCTTACAATCAACTATCTCAATTAAAGTCGTTCAAAAAAAAAAACTAGAGTAAAGTACAATTTCCGTTTACACCCACTTACACTTACAACTCTCACTTGAAAAAAAAAATCAACAATCAAGTTCCTGCGGTTGTCAATTGCTCACAATCAAGTCCTTCCCACTTACGTTCGTTAGTTAAACGTTGGCATTTCTATTAAAAAACCAAAATGCCCCTTAGGGATTAAATTGTAAATTGAATTACTGTTGTATTCTTTATCACCACCACCACTCACCATCACCACCAACAACCACCATTTACTCATCTGGTTTACTTGACTTGGCTTCATTTGCTTCACCTTGTTAAGACACACCCCATCCACCTTTTGTCTCTTTATATACCACAAAATTCACCTAACTTGTAAACAAAATTTGTTCTGTACTAGAGCTTTAAAAACCTGCAACATATTCTTTGGTTCTCACACATCTCTTCGCTTTCAACACAAAAAGATAACAATGATGGTATGTTTATGTCACTCTGTTCTCCTAATTTCATCATCAAGATTCGAGTTATTGAGATGTTTTATATGTATAATTCTCATCTGGTTTGTTTAACTTTTGTGTACTTTGTAGGGAAACCGTTCACAATACAAACTAAAATAACAATTATATTAATCAAATTCTGAATACATGATATATACAAATTGAAATAGACAGAATGGAAATACATAAGAAAACTAAGCTGAGAAACACATTACAAAGAAATAAAAACGATGGTGACTCAGGCACGTGAAGATCACGCTTCCCTTAAAACAGACTTCGGGCCACCCAGGTGAACCCGTCTGTTTCCCAGGGTACAACATCCTAAGCAGATTGTACTGCCGGGATTAGCCTAGCACCTGAAAAGTACCTGAAACAAGAGTGTGCAGTGAATCAAAGTTAGGAAAATTGTTGAAAGTGTGTGTTGTATCAACCATACGATTTTTTCAGAGCACAAAGCTTTGTATTTCTACTGGCTAGAATTCGAAATGATCAGTCTCTTATTGAATACACAATTCAATAAGATTAATTCTGAAATTCAATGGCATATTGAATTCTATGACTTAATCATTTTGCAGGTAAGAACTTACAAAGCTTTATATTTCTAATTCGAAATGATTAGTCTCTTTTACACAATTCAATAAGATTAATTCTGAAATTCAATGGCATATTGAATTCTATGACTTAATCATTTTGTAGGTAAGAACTTACAAAGCTTTATATTTCTAATTCGAAATGATCAGTCTCTTATTGACAACACCAAGTGCGTCATTAAAGCGCCCATCGCCCTCGTCCCGGGCGCGGTGTCAGCTGTTTTGCACCCTCCTGGCTGCCACTGGGTGTGACTTGTCACATAGGAATCCATTCGTGTAGAGAATTATGGATATAAATCAACAAAAGATTTATCTCTCGATCAATGTGGGACAAACACAACTTCCCACACATATTTAAAGTTCCAACATACAATTTTCAACACCTAATTAAAGCTTATAATCTCTTATTCATTTTGCTTTAATAATTTCCAACATACCTTTTCAATTTATTGTAGAAAATTGTGTTGAAATTGGACATCTTGGATGACAAAGTCAAGCAAAAGGCCATGACAAATGCCAGTAGTCTCTTCGGTACTGCAAAATCAAACTTTTTCAATCTTTATTGATCTAGGTCATAATATTCAAAATTAAACAAAACCCAGATCCAAATAAGCAAAAAGATCATAACTTTAATGTGAAACTGTGGGTTGAAATTTGCTTTAGAAATCAGTGCCCTGTGCCTCTCTAATCTCATCAAACTGTGGGTTGAAATATGCATTAGAAATCAGTACCTTGAAGAACATAACTGATAGACCACACTTTATGTGACGATCTGTTTGTTCGGCTTTTTGATAGTGAGAATTTATGTGACGATCTGTTTGTTCGGCTTTTTGATAGTGAGAATGTATGTGACGATCTGTTTGTTCGGCTTTTTGATAACGACAGAGACTTGATTGTTGGATTTTTTTCAGATGAGGACTGTATATCTTAGTGTGTGTGCACTAGATAGACGGAAATTGTACTTTACTCGAAATAACTATTTCAATTAAGAATTCCTCTTCCTCCTGGTCAACAACTTTTGCATGTGCTTTTCCTTTTCATGTCACTTTCAGGCATGAAACTGCCTCCCATTCTTTAAAAAAGTTTTTAACTTTTCAGTTTCACAAGTCCTTGTTTCATTTTACTCTTAAAAATATAACAAAACGTTTCCTCATCCAAGTTTCCACCGGAAGGAAACTTGTATATGGGCAACCACTCCGCCATAATAAGAACCCTCTCCGGATACAATATTAGGGGTGTTCACAGTTTAGTTTGAAACCATTAAACCGTTCAAACCAGTCATTGGTTTGGTTTCGCGATCGTTTTTTTTCTTTTACATTTGGTAAGCCGGTTTTGAAAAATTCAAACGATATTAAACGGTTTGGTTTGCGGTTTATACAAAAAACCAACTGTATAAAATCGGACCAGATCGTAAGATTTAGACATATCTTTTTATTATATATATATATATATATATATATATATATACACATACATACATACATACATACACACACATACATAGAGAGAGAGGGGGCCGGTTATTGTACAATAGGAGTTAACGTACGACTGTACCGACTGTCTATCAACGTGCGATTTTTATCTTCACCATGTGATTTCTGATATCATACACACATGCGAATTGTGTTTTCACCCCAACATGCAATTTGTTCATATTACCAAGTTGCGTTTTGCAGATTATATGCAACCCCTTTTTTTAACTTGCGATTTCAAAGTCGCGTACGGTCGTACAATAAGACCTACTGTACGTTACACTTTCTCTCTATATGTATATTATACACACATTAAATATTTATTCTATGCATCTGAGTTTATTTATATTAAAATATTGAGTGCCACAGATTGTAAAATTACCATCTTCACTAGTTATCAACACTTACGCTAAAGGAATATCATGTGTATCACAAACATATCTGATTACGTTCTCCCTATGTTGTGTACCAGACCTAATTCTGCCTGGCACTATTTATGTGCGATATATGATCTGCAACACTGATTACATCCCACCCAACACTTAGCCAAGATATGAAAATTGTTAAATAAAAAAAATCATTTTATGGTTTTTAAACAACAGCAATAGACATGCATGCCCTTAGTTCAGGAATAAGACTTGTGACTATCGACCACAAATAAGTTTTATTAGGTTCAGAAAGCTCTATACCAGCTAAATGCCTGAGTTACGGAATTTAGCTCAACCAGTCCAATGTAAGAAGATCTTTCCTTGTAGCAAACCGGCAACAAGACTTATAACTTACGACTATCGACCCTAAATCAGTTTGTTTAAGTTCAGAAAGCTCTATAATTCAATGAGATGCGAAATTTAGCTCAACCAATCCAATGTAAGAAGATCTTTCTCTTGGTAACAAACTGGCAACAATACTTGAGCACTTGAATCATTGAAACCATTGGTTTGATCCAAAAGTGGCAGCAAACAATAAAGTATAACGTTCTGAATTCTATCACTATGATCATGTTATCCTTAACGTCCATCACATATGTAGGCTCCCCATTCAGATTACTTTGCTCAGCCCAAATCTTCGATAA
This sequence comes from Scalesia atractyloides, assembly GCA_947069175.1. Classification (NCBI taxonomy): domain Eukaryota; kingdom Viridiplantae; phylum Streptophyta; class Magnoliopsida; order Asterales; family Asteraceae; genus Scalesia; species Scalesia atractyloides. The sequence goes on from CAMTDV010000001.1 coordinate 72,628,281, forward strand.
ATAAGCTACTGCAAATGGTTGGTTGTCTTTCCATTATTGTCTGGTTGATGATGCTTCCCAAAACTTGTGTAAGTATAGGCTCGTTCAATGAGTGCACTCTAGAAAATGTATCAATTATCTTCTCATTTAGAGATTGCGGACCAGCTTCGCCATTTAATTGATATAATAAGGATTAATACAATAAAGATTTGAATTTCCAAGACAACAATTTTTTTGTTTACGATCAAAATTAACACATAAATATGTTGTGAAAAATATTTCAAAAATATATTTATCACTCTACAAGTGTTTTGTTTATTTTAATTTATTTAAAAGATGAGTTATTTATATATCATCGAATTAGAATTATAACACGCGGAATCCATAGAATTCGTTGTGGAAATTACAAGTAATTAAGAACACGTGAATCTAAGTATCAATCGAGCTTGTGTTAAAGATGGATGTTGTTTACATATATTCCCCACACTTTCCCTTTAGAACAGTAACATATAAAACCCAAGATCTCACAAGTCTACTTAAATACAAGCTAACAACTCCTTTTACCTAAATTCGCATAAGGTCAAAGTCGCATAAAGCCTAAAACGAACCAAAACCATATATATTGATCCAGACAAAATTGTACAAACAATCTTATGTTTCATCTAAACTACATATCATATCTTTCACTTTAAAATCCGCCAACAACATTTGTTTTCATATTTTAATACAGGGGTCAGCCTTTCACACCAACTTCTCTTGTTTTTCTGATTAACACCCCTCACATCATGTGAGGGCTTTTTGATCATTTCATTCCTTCTTTAAAAATTTAGTTTTCTTTTAAAATAAACTAAAAATCACCACCCCCTCTCTCTCTCACACACATCTTTAACCTCAACCTATAACCACCTAACAACTGCTGAAACCCTATCCATATGAAAAAAAAAACACTACCTCCGACCATGAAGCGAGGATTTGGAAACGCGGGAAGCGAAATGGTTATAAGCTGGTAAATTGCCTTTTACTAAACTAGCTTTCCATGTTTTCAAACAAGGAAAAGTTTTACAACTTCAATTTTTTTGTATTTTGATTCAATCACATATCTTCACATCTTAAATATATTTAAAGTGATAAGATTTAATAAAAAAATATATATATATCTTAAAAACTATCATTTTACACACATTATTCTTTAGGCAAATTTAACTATAGTTTTCTTCATTATATACTAAACTAGTGGATCACCCGCGCTTCGTAGCGGGCTTTGTTGGTATCGATTCAGTTCGATATGGTACCGACGCTTGGTATAACAATCGAAAAAATATGCTTAAAATGATATCGACACGCGTTTTACATAAACTGAAAACCCTTAAAAAATTTCAACATTGATGTTGTTCGGTGATATCGGTTTGGTTTGTTATAGTCCCGTTGCACTTGTTGTATAAAAGAAACTCTTTCTAGAATACGACTTTGTTTTCAACGTACTTTATAGGTATCGATTTGGGGGGGAGGGTGCGAGTTGGCTACAAAGCCCATTTTTCCTACAAAGTGTAAAAAGTCATAACACATCATCATGTCAGCTATAAAACACACTCAAAACCCACAAATAACAAAGTGAAGATTACTAAAACGTCATATTTGTGGGTTTTGTGTTGTGTTTTGGATGATAAGGCTTTGATTATCGAATGACTAACATTAGTGTGTTATATGTTAATTATCATGTTGTGTTTTATATTCATAGTTCTACTATGGTGTGTTTGAAGTTTTTATGGACTGTTAGGGTTTAGATACTGTATTTTAGTAATCTTCACTTTGTTATTTGTGAGTTTTAAATGTGTTTTATGGCTAAAACTGTGGTGTTTTATGACTTTGTACACTTTGTTGGAAAAAAAAGGACTTTGTAGTCAAACCCCACCTATCGATTTGGTTCCTCACGGTAAAGAGCAAAAAAATACACTATATTTGACTCGATCGAATAAACGCTTTATCGAAACATAAATAAAAATAAGCGCGTCACAACGGTATTATCGAAATTTTATTAAACGTTCTTTTATATTACAAAAATAAAGAAAGCATAAGTGACTCACTTTATGAAAGAAAAAATAACTTATGTAGATTTAATGATATGTATGCGTGTGCTTCGATCAGTTATACATGTACAACTCCTTTTCTAAAATTGAAGTAAATTTTGTTAATTAAGTTACTAAAATCTATAAGAAATGCTCATAAATATCGCTACAACATTCATAAGATATAGATATTCATCATATGATCTACCCAAAAAAGAAAAATAGTGAATACAAATTCATATTAAAGTTTTAATAAATATCATTTAAATTAGAGAATATGTATTAAAAGTCACAACCTTTATAACTCATGGGAAGAGAAATAAAGAGTTGTGTAGCATTAAAATAAAAAAAATGGTCCATTAGTAACAAGTTATTGTTCACAAACTTTGCTAATTGTAATAGATACAATATAATATGCACGATATAGTGATGACACTGATCACTAATCCATGGTCAATGATGTAAACATCAATAATCCATGGTTTTTTGTTTTTATAACTAACCGTGATTGAAGGAGTTGGAACTCTTGATGATTAAAAGCACACTTTGGGAAACTTTAAAGGTTGTTTCTGACGGATTTTAAAGTGAAAAGTATGGTCCGCAGTTTAGATGAAACATAAAGGTTGTTTTGTACAACTTTATCATTGATTTATTGTCTCAAAATATGCACCAACAACAAATATTTCTTCTAGTTGAAGAAAATATAAATAATCATACTAAATCATTATAATTCAAAACGCTCTCTCAGTCATTTGCCATGAACGACTTGAGTTAAATACGCGCTAAGACCAACCTCAGTTCCTGACTCAAATCGAAGATTACGAGCCAAGCCAATCCAGCTCGTATGGTTACGATCTTGAGCCCATGTTGATACTTCTTGCTCGTTGATCAACCCTAAATCATGACAACAATGTACAATACAATACAAAACATAAACTACATCCGGGTTTAAGCTCTTATTCATCTGATTTGTACATACAGGCTTTATGTCCTAAAAAATGACCCAACAACTATATTAGCTAGAATTTCTCTCTATAACACTAACACATAACTCACTACTTGATGTGTGGTTCACCCCAGGCGAGACCTGTCTAAACCCGTGAGGCACTAACCATGAGACACAAGTCCAGACCAACAGGTCAACTGAAAAGTCAACGTGGCTTCAAAAGCAAAGGTCAATCCTAGCTTCTATCACCAATTCTTGCAGAATTTCATCTGCAGCTTCAACCACAATATCATTTCTATCTGATAAAGTGTCTAACCATGATCCGAGTTTCGCCATATCCTTTCTGATGAGCTGGTCTAGCGTCCGTGGACCCGCGGGTTGACCGTTATGCCAGTCAACTTGGTCAATGACCTTGTTGATCACATCTTTTTCCAACGAAAACGGCTGAGCACGTGAGCTAAATAACGTCATCCTGGAATGTAAACTAATCAGCACTTCCTTGACACAATCATGGAGGACTTTAATATCACACGGTGATTCATACGCGTAATCCGTTGCTAAAAAGAACTCCCAGTTTGACTCAGAAGCTCGGTAGAGCTCTTTGACATATGAAGAAATGAATTCCCGGTCCTCGGTAAATAAACTTACACCGCTCTTCCGTGCTGGAGATGAAGTTTGCGACGAATGTTCCTCGAAATCAAGCCGGCGTGGTTGCATATGGTGTTCAACTGTGATGGGTCACGGGTTGATGATAGACATTAAACAGTTTCTTATGAAAAGGAAAGTTATGACTTTGTATCTATACGTACCAGATTCGATGGTGCTCGTGGGTCTGTCGAAATTGTCAGAAAAAAATGGATCAAGAACAGACACTGGGCTCGGATTCTCTCTAAATTGATCATTATCCATGTTTTCTGATTTAAAACTGGCTTTTGGTGAAGAAACATCTAATAGAAGTTCCTGTAGCGAAAAATGTCAAAAAGCGTTGATCTTGGTTTATATCCAGGAAAAAACATGTTTAATTTACCAGGTCGAGTCTGTTAATGCACCCATCGGTTCCTGGTGGTGATGGACCGATGTCTTTTGGGTTCGAGTCCATGTTTGAGAACTTTGAGTCGCAACTAAGAGCATCATTCGTATATTTGAACTCCACAAAACCTGGAAAACAAAGTGTTATTATTCAGCCAAACTGCCTACAATATATACTTCCGTTTGGTCATCAACCAACCGAACCGGTATCAACTAGTTTGACAATTCAGTTACAAGGCTTTTGCAGTTTGGTTTAGTTCATGTTGAGAACACTTACAACTAGCATTTGAATACTCATTCTGCTTTAACGGGCTCAAGGCACTCCAAGTCGTATGCAAACTTTTCTCACCATGGGTTCCTCCGAGTTCACGCTTGAGAACAGCCATCGACTCATGTGTATGAGATGTTAGTAGTACCCTCTCCAAGGTTCTTGCCACTTGTTTACATGAAGAACCCGAAGGCTTATCCACACTCAAGCCCAAAGCCACTAGCCTTAACCTTTCGGCTAGGTTTCTTCTGGCTTCCATAAAGACTTCCGGTTCTTGATGCCTAGGGTATGGTACCAATGCTAAATCTCCAGCTTTAGAACTGGTTTCATCAGTTTCACCACAAGATTTCATCTTTCTAAAGCTCTTCAACTTAGAAACTTTCAGTTTTCTTCTGACATCACTAAACAAAACATGGGTGTGTTTAACCATGTGTTTGTTAGTTGCGGAGTTGTGATGAGGGTGTGAATGCGAGCATCGACACCCTATATCAACTGGGCATTCTACAACACATCGAGTAGGCTTCAAAACCACAATTGTATCAAGGATGTTCGTGTTTTCCTTCTTCTTGTTCATGTTTTCATATCGGGTTTTCATCTTTTGCCAAAAACGTTTCTGCATGGTTTTCTTCCAAGCCTCTTCATTCTTTAAAGATTGGTTCACACTTGCGGCTTTCTTCTTCGAATTAATCTGCGCAAATTGAAATATGTGTTCAGAATCTACCTCATCCCTTAAAGATTGAAAGTAGGGCTGCTAAACGGGTTGTATTTGTGGGTTGGCGGGTTGAACCCTACACTAACACGGAAATTTTACACGACCCCAAAAATTGTGTCACACACATGAACCGGAACAGGACCCCTGTATTCGCATGTTGACATGAACATGACCCGTATATATATATATATATATATATATATATATATATATATTTGCATATTGAAACTTTAAAATTCTAAATTTACATATTTCTATTATCTTTCTGAAGCGATTATGTTTAACAAATGCCAATTAGTTTTGAAACTATTAAACTTGCATAAGAAATGCCCAAATATTTTCAGTTATCACATAAACACATTTAAAAAAATATATATAGATGGGTTAAACGGGTCAACCCGCTAATCAATTGTGTTGACATGAACACGACCCATTAAGCAAAACGTGTTCATGGGTCCGGCCCGAACCTGACCCGAACCATTTTAAACTAAACTCAATTGAAATTCACACCCTCAATTGAAAGTAGAATAATCTACTTACATAAATGCTTCTAAGTTGTTCATCAAATGTCAGCATTCTTACTTGGCTCCCTTCATGTCCAGCTCCTGAAAGATTAGGAAACCAGTAAATCCCACCATTGAGTTTGACTTTTAAGGTCAACATATAACTTTCTCAATTCCAAAGTTATTTTTTATACAAAAAAAAACAGTCACATTATATAAAATTTCTAAAAAAACCTGTTCATACTTATAAACATGAGTTTTTAAGTCAGTCAGTTTGACCTAAAAAGTCAAATGATTTCTAAAAACTGCATGTCCACCAAATTTATATAATTTATATAATAAAGTTAATATTACAAACATAAAGTGAACTCACCTGGTAGACTTTTGCTCCTATGGGTCTCATCTGGCAGCAGCTTCTGGTGAGGACGACCATGGTGGTGGTCAAAGTCAAACATACCACCAAAATTCCACACACAACTAATTTTACTTGGTTCAACTGTAGGAGGGCATTTTGGGGATTTTCTTGCCATTACCGGTAATAACTAATTAAGGTAACAATCAAGAAACTCAAACTGCATATGTATCTGAAAACATTCACACCTGCAAGATTAAATTAGATAATTCAAGAAACAATAAAGTTGACTTCAATTCAATCATTCATAGCAGTATGAGCATAAAGTTGTTGACTTTGCAGGTTCTAGTCTGACCCATTAATTGTGTGAGTAAAATGACATCCAACGGTGTGTAAAGGCCCAACTAGAGTGGGAAATCTTGATAAAGTGTATGTGATGTTGACATATGATAATAAAAAAAGATTGCGCAAGAACACACCTTTTCATACCAAAATATAATAAATTAAAAGCCCATTTGAGTTTGCAAATTTAATAAACAAAAGACCAGATTTTTATCAAGAAAAATGTAATGTTGGATGAAACATGTAACAAAAGAAATGAATTGCAGCAAAAAAAGATGATAAAAAGATTGCACAAGAACTCACCTTTTCATACCAAAGTATAATAAATTAAAAACCCATTTGAGTTTGCAAATTTAATGAACAAAAGACAAGATTTTTATCAAAAAAATTGTAATGTTGGATGGAAAATGTAACAAAAGAGATAGAATTGATATGAAATTGAAAGGAATTATTGATAATTGAGTAGAATTAAGTGGAAAATAAGTTGAATAAGTAAGAATTGTACTTAATTACAGGTGAAAGTGTGATTAAGATAGTGCAATTGAGTGTTAAAAATGGAATAAAATGAGAAGAATAATATGTTTATTTGAAGAAGAGCTCATTAATGGTGAAAGTTAGAGGGAAAGGTGGTACCTTTTGAGAACAATATGGTAATGAAGAGTTCACCAATGAAGGAGAAGAAGAAGATGATGATAATAAAGAGGACCTCTTGTTAAGCCATAGAAGATGGAGAGAGAGAGAGAGAGAGAGAGAGAGAGAGAGAGAGAGAGAGAGAGAGAGGGGAAGGTCCAAATTAAAAGGTCAATATTCTGGGGTTTGATTTTGTTTTTGGTTATCGACACATCCAAATACAATGTATTTCCTAAATCACCTTTTGTGTTCTTTTCTTATAGTTTTCATTTCTTATAGATTTTTTAACAAATTCGGATTACTGACGGATTACTTTAGTATCATTATGCCATTAGTAGAACCACCCGATCATATCCATCCTCACTAGGCTATAATGCATATACTCCAATTTAGGAGGAAACCAAATAAATTTGAGAAAACCCCCTTGTGGAAATCGAACCCAGAACCTAACAGTCCTTAAGTTTTATCTCACCCTTAAGATGCGATCAGGCTATAATGCGATGTGCACTTTTCTTATAGTTTTTATTTTGAGAAAAAGACTGAAAAGAGGTGATACATGGCATGTTTGATAAAAAAAATTTATGGCATTCTTCTAGACCTAACTTCATAATGTACAGTGATGGAACTTAAATGAAAATCCAGTGGGGGGCAGACTTTTAAATTTCAAATCGGTATATGCTAGACTCATAAAAATCCAATATTTTACGCTACAAGAAATAATTTTTCGAATTTTTTTCGGTAAAATTAACATTACAAGCGAAAAAGATATGGGGTTGGGGCACCCATGACCCCAATAAAGCTCCGCCCATGATAATGTCCTTGTTGTGTTATGTTTATTGTATGCTTTACTTGATGAGTATTCTTTATACCTTGACATGTTTTGTCGTCATATGATTCGATAGGATATAGTTTATTTAATCTCTTGTTCGAATAAAGTTACAGCTATCGGTGCTTGTTTAGACCCTTGCATTTTGGGTCTTGTTCATCCTCATTATATGACTTGAGAAAGTTCACATGGAAGACCGTATTAAATTTTAATTTAGTCAATAATTGAAGTCAATAAGGTACTTTCATTACCTGTTTAGTTACTGGGAACGACCTTCATATCTCCTAATCAGTCTTTCTAGTACTTTCTTAATGATTTGAACTGTTGAGACAAAAGTTTAACCACCATCTTGCCCCGACTTGGTATTTTACATGTCCTCTTTTTTCTCAACTCATTTGTTAAGATGCTTTATTTAGAGACGCTCGTGTCAAATATGACTATCGTGCCATTCCTTCATGGTTTTATGAGTAATTGTGTTGTTACTATTGTAGGATGCCACTAAGGCATTTTGGATTAGTGGATGTCGTCATGTTACTAACTTAACAAGATCGTTTCCCGTTTATCTCACTATATTGCATGTTGTATGAAAATTTAGCAGCATCCTAGAGTATGGCCCAATCATGTTAGTTGGCACTTATATAATGTCGAAAAAAGAGTTCTAACAATGCATTTATCCATTTTTCCAAGTAGAAATTTGTGAATTCACATTTCTTCACATTAATATTACCAACTTCGTTCGATTTCTTAACTTCTTAAAAGACGCTTGATAACGCTGATTCTTCTTTGATATATCCGTCAAGGGTACAACTTTGACGGAAGATACTTGAATAAACCTTCTATAATATTTAACTACTTAAGAAACAGTCCAATCTATGCTATAAAATAACCATATAATATCTTATATATAAGTATTTGTGTGTAGTTATAATTAAACTTGAGCTTTAAACATAAAGTTTGAAACAAGTTTAAGTTAAGTATGAACTCTCTTAAGTTTACTGGACTGTCCCCTACCGTACTTGACGTACAATGCGAGCAGTTGTGAGCACTTGAAATCATGTGGCATTATACGAATAAAAGAATAAAAAAAACCCGTTATTTTCATAATAATATAACGAGGACAAATTGTGATGAATAACAAAAAGGGCATTTCGGTAAATTTGGTGGAGTTGAAATAGTCCAAATGACTTAAAAGCCTTGATGCAGACATGGGGTTTAGGCAAATAACACTCACAATTCTTTGTCTTTCGTAAAAGTGACGAGAAGGACAAATTGACGTCCTTTTTTTGCAAATCTTTTGTAAATTTATTTATATTCTGTTTTTTCTTCGCTGAAATAAATATTTTCGATTTTTAAAATAATAAATAATGTTATTGTTATATAGATAATAAATCAACTTATTAGCTACAATTGATTTTCATACTTTTTTTTACCACAAACTTTTATGTTTTTGAATTTGACCGCAAAATTATCTTAGCTACACTATTTTTTAGTTGATATTTTTCATTTGCATCCCTCATCTTTAGGTTTGTTATATTTTTTTCATTAATCGATATACATTACAATCTCATAACTTTAACTTTAATAAGGTTATCATTCTTAATTTTTAATGAATTTTGTATTACGTGAGTTATTTTTATCTATGTTCGACGGGAATTTTCGTAGCGTTGTTTTTTAACCAACCGGTTGTTATAAATTCGTGCTTTTTTTTTTTACATTTTTTCGATTTTGATTCGGCCCTGCAATGCAGTGTGATAGCACCAGTGAGATTTTGTGGTTTTCGCCATCAAACTTTGTTTCATATTGAAGGGGCTTTCTCCTTTCTCTCAGGTTTCAAAGTTGACCCTCTCTCGGCTTTTAAAATGTATGTAGAATATCTCTTTGACACTTTTGACTAATACATGTATAAGTTCGAGTTCACATTTTACTTTACGCAAGTCACTTAAATTCATGATTTTTTTACGTCTTTCTTCGTTTTTGGTCAAGGCGCTGCAACGCAGCAACATCAATTCTAGTTATACTGTATATTAAACATCATTAGCTACGAGAAACTTTTTATGCTTTGTTTTTAGTCATACTGTTTTGTACTTTTTTTATTTTACCATTAATTAATATGTTTGCTTTGTTCTCAATTTTTCTTTTAATTATAATAATGTCATCTACACTCATATATTTAACTTTTTATTGCATTTATGAAATTTACTCAATTTTTTGTGGCATTTGTAACCATCCTACAAGACACTTTATCTTTTTCTTTTTATGTTTTGATCACAAAAGTTTTAGTTCTTACACTTTGACCCTTTTAAATTTTGTTAAGTTTTTTAAACTAATTTACATTCTTACCCCCTGAGTTTTAATAAATTTGTCACACGTCCCATGAACTTTAATAAAGTTATTTTTACTCTTTTAAACTTGCATTACACTACAACCCCAGAATTTTTAATAAGTTACCACTTTAAATTTTTAAACGAATTTTCGTTGTGAAGTCATGATTTTTTACAAGTTTCATTTTTTTATATATCGTTTCAAATAATTTTAGTTTATGTTATTGTACTGGAAATTGTAGCTGAAACATAATTCGTTATCAATAAATTGACTTCTAATTAGTATGATTATTTTTGCTTTAAGAAAAATTGGTTCCCTATCGCAAACGCACAGGTGAGAAGAACCTAGTTTTAATTTTAATTAATATAATATAACAAAACAATATGGGTCCGTGACTATGGGATTTGCATTTTTATATTCATTTAGTCATTTGCCCATTGTTTAGTTTAATGATGGTTTTATTTGGGGTAACTATACATTTTTATGAATCATGTAGCCTATTTATCTAAGGGGGTTTATGATCTGTGATTAAGCAGTAAACGAATTAATGTGTCAATATATGATAATTAGTGGTTAAACGATTCATAAATCAAATAACTTTATTAAATGCATTTATAATTTAGTTTTAAACGAGTTCACAAATCAACATAATACCAAACACAATTCATTTCATCAAAGAGATTAAACAAGTCAACATGAACACAATCTATTTATTTAACACACTAGAAATTGTTATCCAAGCTTGTGTCAAATTTGTTATTCATCGGAGATGAGTGGAAGTTCTCAAAACTAAATGAATTATATTTACATATGTATTTTTTACTTATACATTAGTTAATTAATAAGAATTTTCCTATATAACTATCAAGTGTCTTTATATCTTTCTTTAAAACAAATAATAATATATAGGGAGCAAATCAGGTTTGAAATTATCACTTGGTTGAGTGAAAAGACCTCAAAATAATAGAGATCGTGTCATTGGAAAGACAATGTAGTAAAACTTATAAGTTAAAAAATATCGTATTTTATTTATATTTTTGGAGAATAAGTTATGTAAACTTTTCCTCAGATATAAATATATAATTTAACAAATACCTAATTTTCCACAAAAGACAAAGAAGTAGGCCAATTGAGAATAAACAATATATTATTATAACTATTGGTATTATTATATATTTGTATGACAAATTTTGTCTCACCATGCATCGATACTCCATTACATAGAGAATCACCTAGAGTATGTATTACTCTTTGATATAATTATATAACATAAAATAAACCCACACACACAAGTTAGAAGACATGAAACTATATTAAATTAGTTGAATTGGGGCTAGAAAGGAGTCAAAAGTTCAAAATGCCTTGTGAGGAACATCTATTAAAAAGAAGACAATATTTCTCAATGTGTTAAAAATACCTAAAGGTGGTGGCTATGGTTTGTAGGGTTTGAATAACTTGCCATTTTAAAGAGGTTAGGGTTTATTTTTTTTGTTTTTGTTTTTCTTTAGAAACACTTGCTTAGAGTATAAGAATGTGGCTTGTGTAGAGGATGATAGATTCATGAGTCATTTCGTAATAATCCTTTCTAACTATAAAGAAGCATATTGTGCTCTAAGAAGCTATTTATGATCATGGTCGTAAAACAAGGTCTCCAAGGCCGAGTACTTATCGAGTAGTCACTGCAAGGTAGGTTGCTGAGATGACTTTCTTCTATTCTGCCTAACTACTCGAAATTGATCAAACGTGGTTAACCTCGGCCGAGATCGGATCTAGTAGGTCAATTCGGAACGAGTTTGACTTAGAAAAATGAAGCATAATTTCTACGCCTATCACATTAAGTGATGAATATCATTTTCACGTATTTTTTTAAATAAAAATTAGTAAATTTATGTTACTCGACATATATTTAATTTTCGAAAATTAATTTATTTATAATTTAACATGCCCAAGTACTCCCTGAGTACTCTCCGTCTAGGCCAAGTACTCTTAACTCCCCGGCATCCGACTAGGGAGCGTGTAACAACCTTTACAACTAATTTTGCTAGTTAATTTAAGTACATGTGGGTGAATTGGAACAACTATGGGTAGAGTAAGTAGAGTTTTCTAAAACGGAGTATGCACCAACCCAAAATTCCTTTATTTTATGGTTTTGTACAAAATGCTTACTCATTTTCTCAGTTGTTTATAGTATGGCCAATTTGGTAGAATCATTGTTTGGCAAAGTTATGTATGGCTACTTGAGTTGGTGAACTAGTTAATTTTGATTTATATGTGCTGGTTGGTATTATCGGCGGATATAGCGAATATATGTAAATATACAGTAGATATGTATTTTTTTATGTTTGGTATATCTGATAATAGGTATGTGTAGGGATGGACTCACACAGAGTGAGTATAATTTTATAAGGACCCCATAAATAATTGATTAGGTGTACATCATAACAAACACACTGAGTGAGTATAATTTTATAAGGACCCCATAAATAATTGATTATGTGTAGATCACAACAAAAAAGGGAAATCTATTGTAGTGGTAAATCTCTTTCTTTATCAACAAGAGGTCATAGGTTCAATCCTTGTATAGCTTGGTTTTGCTGTTTTTTTAACTAATTGATTTTTTTTAGTTTTATAGCTTGAATTTTGTTACTTGTTTATTTGTTTAAGGATTTGTTACTATAAATATTAAGTTTAGAAATTAGAATGACATCATATTTTTATTGTGTGTTTAATGAGTAATAAATATATATTTTTGTTATATGTTCCTCGCTCTGACCCAAACCGAATGAGGACCTGTCCGAAAATTTTAACGTTTTTGTGAAAATTTTGAACACCAAAAAAGTTGACCCCATTGAAAAAAAATCCTTGGTCCCTACTGTGTATGTGATAGCTAGCTATTTGGCTGTGCATACCGTAAGAACTAGGTTCACTTTTCATTAAAATATATAATAACGAGACTATCGTTATTCGTAAGAAATATGATAGTATAATCCAATTACAACACTGTATGATAAATAAATAAAATACAAATACATTGATTGTACCAATCTTAATTCAAGTCGTCGTCTTTGAAAACTTCAACCACACCTTCTTGTTCGAAACTCCGCTGCAAGACAAGCAAACATTCGTTGACACAAGACCCTTAAAACAGATTCCACACCTCCTCTCAAATTAAAAGTGTGTGTGTATGTATTATAATTCTCATATTTAGTTAAAGCTTAAAACATATTTCACGCCTCCTCTCAGATGTTTTTATTGAATACGTATTTAATGTGTGGGTGTATAAGTTATGTAAAAAGGTCCCAACTTTATAATTCGTTGTTTAACGTTGGGACAACTCTGAATATCCTCACCTAATTTGATATATTAGTTATTTGTTTTGTATTGTTATAGTGATGTCAAAGGTTTCACTTGTTCTACACTCAATATATGGTACATCTGTTTTGTCTAGGCACCCAACATTACGGTGCTTCAGATGGAGGTTACGGTGGCCCAATGTTTATCTTCTTGTAACATTTCTATATATATATATATATATATATATATATAATTCATTGTCCTTTTTGTCACTTATGTATTCATTTTAGCTTTGCTGTGTCTGTGTCTGTGTCTATGATTAGAGCTGGTAAACTGGATAGGTTGGGTTAGTTGTTGGGTCAGGACGGGTTTGGATTAGAATAGGTTTGGGTTAGGATGGGCTAATTTATAAAAAAGAGTCAGGATGGTTTGAGTTAGGATGAGTTTGGGTCAAGATGGGTTTGCTGCTGTTACATTCACCGGCTTGTTTTGTGAACTCAAATTTAAAGTGTAAAACTTATTATGAAATGATTATGTGTCCAAGCTCGCTTATGAATATTAATGCAACTATGGAACTACTTTTGGACTGTGTTTTTGAACAACTTGCCCCCATTATTGAAGATTTTTATGAATCGTGTTTAGTTAAATTCGATTTAGAAATATTTGTGAGTGTCAACTGTTTTGATAGTTTTGTTAAGATAACAAATTTGAAAACTTTTTAGTATTTTTTTCAAAAGGGTTAAAAACACGAGCATTACATGTAATTAAATTTGTTTAGTTGAAAATTACATGGATAGATGATCCCTTACTTCACTCGTCATCTAAAAAGAACTAAAATTTTAAACACTCAATAAATAAAACAGATATTACTAATTAATATGAGAGTAGCATGCTATATCAAGTCATAAAGTTATCTAATTAGAACTACGCTATAAATATTAAAAATATATGTTATAAAACAACAACCTATTAGCAACTAGTATACAAACTATATAAACACACGAACAAGGAGCATATGATTATAGATAGAAACATGGAATGTAGAATTCTTATTCATCGATTTTAACATCATACACAAATGCCATTATCTATAAGCACTCACATTAGTACAATAGTTAATAAAGAGATAGGGTTATATGTATGGAAAGTCACTATATAATGTATGCATTCATAGATAGGGGTTATACATATGAAAAGTTACTACATAATGGTTGCATTCATAACACTCCCCCTTGACTATCCACATGATGGAATACTATTCTTTAATACGCTTAATGATGCTGCCTCATTAAAACCTTGCTAGGAAAACCTAATGGGACAAAACCTCAGCTAAGGGAAAAAGAGTGCAACGCATATTGTCTCCCCCTAATACTTCCGGATCAGGTATGTTGTCTAAAAAAACCTTACTAAGAAAATCCAATTGGATGAAATTAGTGAAGGGTAAAGAGTGCAACTTATGTAAAACTCACCCTCAAGATAATATGTATCATTTCAAGTAACAAGTGCCAATCTTCTATGAAAGTTGTTGAAAAACTTTTGTAGTGAGTGATTTGTCGCCTGATGTGCAATCTATTAATGAACTTGATGTATGATCTTCATGTAAAACTTTAATTGCCTCCTCTTTGTTAGTTGATACCATAAGATCCATGAATGTATTTTGTTACATTCCCTGCATTTACAAAACTAACCAAACTTGATGATGGGTTGGTATAATATGAACTCATACCTTTCGTACCATAAGGTATAGAAAATATATGTTGTACCCATTACATTATCTTCTCACTGTACAGGAGTTATATTCTGCTAATGAATTTCATGACATATGCTCGTGTATAACTAGCAAGATATACAAATACAATTTATTTGTAAATATGGTACTTCTGGACCAATGATTTTTGTTTTCCCTTTTTATTTTCATTAGAGATGATAGAGCTACTTTGTTTATCAACTACTTGAACATCATTAAATGTACTTAGACCATAAGCTTTGTCCGTATGAAAATGTCCACCATCTTCTAAATGTATTATAATATTGAAGGATAATTATACAAATGCCTTTTCTATATACCGAGCCATAAATTTGCAATACCATCTTTAATCTGCAAATTCTTGTTTTAATACTTGAGTTCATTTTGATCTCTTCAGGAGAGATTCAATGACATTATCAACATATATTGTAATACTTAAAAACCTCATATTGGTCTTTTAATGAAAACAAATGGACCAACTACATCATATATATTTCTATTTTCTGAGCTCATTAGTAAGTCAATTATACTATATTCGACTCGATTATTATCGTCCATACATATCTTGTAAACTTTGTAGAACATTTCTTAAGGTTTATATATCATTGCTTCAGCATTTACAATCCACCTCAAATTTCTTTTCATCTATATATATATATATATATATATATATATGTATATGTGTGCACTCTTTAGAAGTTTTGTCACATTAACTTTCTGATTTAACATATTGATTTCTATATTATATGTTCAAAATTCATATTGTACCATCTCTTTATTTATTGAGATATCACAACTAGCACGTACACGTTTTTCATGTATGCTTATGGATGCATAAAAAATTACATCATCAAGATGTTTCAATTCACCTTTAGGGCACTCAATTGCCTTACGAAACTCACCAGAAGTTCTAGTTGTATTCAAATATGAATATGTATACAACGATCATATTGTTCTCGAGAACTTACTTTACATGAATCACATAATTTAAATTCTTTAGGACTTTCATGTAGCTTTCAATTTCAAGTGACACAAAACATTCATTAGATGCATATCAATTCTCTCTTTATATTACCAGACTAATTAAATACTGAAAAGCTATTGCATCCACCACTGGAGAATACATCTCCTCATAATTAATCATAAGTCTTTACGAAATCCTTATGCCATCAATTGTTGATCCACATAAAAGACCTAATTATATTAAATATATTCTACAACTTTTTTTTGTATGGACTACTGGCCATAAAGCTTTCCATTTCAATAAAGAATTCAACTTTGACTCATTTGCATCTTTCCATTTTGGCCAATCATTTCTTTGTATTTATTCATAGGAAGATTTAAATCTTGATCCTGATCATTTCATCTTTTCAAGCGCTATATTATATACAAAAGTATAACGACGTTGATTTTATTTTTGATTCCATATACAATTTAATGAGATCTCTTTATTTTCAGGTACCTGAGGTTCTTCTGGAACCATCATGTCTAATGTCTCTTTAGGAGACTCTCTTACTATAACCTCGACTTGACAATCTTCATTACATGCTCCAATTTTCAAGGAATTTTATTATTGGAATCAACTAGTCTACCATTCTTCAGACGTGCAATAGACTCATTACAAGCATGTGGTTGTCCTTCTAGGACACTCATTTTAATTGGAGCATTAGCAATTGGTATATGTGACATAGTCACCTTTTTAAGGTCAGTGAATGTGTCTAGTAATAGATTCGCTAATCTTTGTAAATGAGTTATCCTTTGAATTTCTGGTTCACACTTTTTTTAGGATCATTGATAATTCATACCAACTCATTTCTTTTCCAACTGCTTTTTATCTCCCCCCTGATGTTGGGAATGTTAATCCATTGAGATGGATATCAATTAATTGAGTTGTAAATAAATATCTCGTGAAAGACCTTATTCATTATCATATATTCCCAACCATTTTAAAGTCCTATCTTTGTGCGTTATGGTGGATCAATTTCAATATATACCACATAACCAAATCTTAGAAGAGACATCTGTTAGGTCCTAGAAGTGTGAGACTAACGCATCAAATATATGCAACGGTCTATGGTAGCTAACTGGGATTAACTAGGTTAGTTTATATTAGGTTTGGACCTTATAGGTCATTTGGGCATGCCATAGGCCATGTGGGCCAGGCAAGCCCATGAAAGGCATGCCCTTACCCTAGGTATATAAGCTAAGCTTATGTCATTTCTAGGGTTAGACTTTTGGAGACTTTTAGGTTTTCTCTAGAGAACCACCATCTTGTACCAAACAGTTTTGCTTGTTCAAGTAATAGAATCGTGTGCAAGGTGTTAAAGTGAATTCGGTATTGTTCTTCATTGTTTCGATTTTATTGAATATCATCAAGTTTGGATTCCGCCCATCCTTGGTGATCATGTGATATCATTGTTAGATCCGGATAACCGGGACTTACAAGTGGTATCAGAGCCTGTTGAACCTATTTTCCAGGCTCAGATCTGATATCACACTGATTCTGTTAGGTTTTTGCTGAAAAACACGAAGAACACGAAGAAGATTCAAGCATTTCAGATCAACATTCAAGGGTTTCGGATTTTTAGGTTACATTTCAGACAGATTATGGATCATTTTGCTGCATTTCGGATAAATCCTTTGCATTTCGGATAGAATTCAGATTAATCTGTTAAATTTCGGATGCATTTCGGATTGATTTTGGATTAATCTGTTGAATTTCGGATAAATATATTGAATTTTGGATAGATTTCGGATAATCTTCAAGCATTTCGGATCATAATAGTTGCATCTCGGATTGAAACAGTGCATCTCGGATTTCATCTCGGATCACTGTTCCGAATCAGCATCTCAGATTAGCATCTCGGATCACTATTTTGAGATTCTCGGATTGTTAATCCGAGTTACTGTTCCGAATTCGGGGTACTGTTCCGGATTGTACCCACAAAGGTGGAAAGTTAATCAGCTGATGTAACCGGAGTTAAACGTTTTCGCACACAGAATTTGTTCCATAGATAATCTTGACAAACCGGTTGTACGGTTAGACTCGTGTGATTTTTAGGACAAAAAAAGGCACGAAAATTTCAAAAATCACCATCGGACATTATATATCACAGCAATCGTATCATCGAGACGAGTCTAACGGTACAATTTGGTAAAAATAATTTCCGGACAGTTTTTAACGTTTTTACCAGTATGGTTTCCTTTATCTGAAGATGTTTACATCCCAAGATCAGAACTCAAACATGATGTGGGGTCAAGTGAAGGAAAAGCTAAATGATTTATTGGAAAGTACAATTGTAACACCTTGTAAAATCGTGTCCAATAGTATAGTGACAAGTGTCATTTTTTTAATAATAAGTCTATTAAGGACTAATAAAGACTAAAGGTGTCAACATGCTCAAACTGAACCTCTGAGTGACCATCTGATGTCAACATGCATAAACCAAGCCTCTGAGTGACCATTAGTGTCAACATGCTTAAACTTAGCCTCTGATTGACCATTAGTGTCAACATGCTTAAACTTGGCCTCTGAGAGACCATTTGTGTCAACATGCCCAGCCTCTGAGTGACATTGAGGTCAACATGTTTATACTGAGTGTCTGAGTGATCCTTTACGAAGTTCTAACTCTCATATGAGCAACTAGTTGGACGGGAGAAATTAATTATGAAAATATGCCAATGTTGGACAATGGAGGGATTATGTAATACCTCGTAAAATTCATGTTTGGTAATATACCGACACGTGTACATACCCTCAGATCATACCTCAAAGAGTTAACCACTCAAACATATTCAAAAACATAAAATTTTCATAAGCTTAACCATAACTTACGGTCTAAGACCGTACGCTATGGTCTAAGCCTGGTGTTTTGATATTAAGCTGACCATAAGCTACGATCTAGTGACCGTAAGCTACGATCTAGTGACCGTAGCCTACGGCAGGCTTCTGAAGCCTTTGATTTTCACCATTTTAACTTTCATCAAATGACCCAAAGGCCCCTAAACTTTGTTATTATCATATTTCTTGATTTACTAAGCCATCTTTAGACCCGTACGTCTCTTGGTTGAGACGGTATATTTTTATTTACCATCCTCGAGCATTCCGCTCTTTTACCAAACCTTTAACCTTACTAGTTTGGGTAATTTAACCCATGAAACCATAAAAATTCGTATCCATCATGTTTAAGCTAGTAAACACTTTTGAGTCATAAACACGCATAGTATAACACATATTGACGTACGGTTATTCGTACTCTTCTTCAATACATCTCGTGTTGAACGAAAAGACCAAGTTGTGTCATTATATCATGGACTATAAGTCAAGGGACAATTCATGATATTTAGCAAAACTATATTTGAGGGACTAAATGTGTCAAAACCCCAAATCTTTGTGAGGATGCCACCTAGCCTGCAAATTGCCACACTCCTCCAGCTCTTGACACCTAATTGCACTTGTAAAGATCAAACAACACTCCTAACACATGGCTCCATCTCTTTGCATCTCTTACACTATAAATAGGCCACTAAGTTCACTCATTCTTTGCTCATTCACTTCTTCTCCTCTCTATTACACTCTTGGAAGTTCCTGACCATTTAGGAGCTTCCCTTTGAGTTCTAAGTTTCCTTCGGATCATTTGTAAGTGTTCCATCTCTGCTCTTTTATTTTTATAGGCTTTTAATAGCCAAAAGTCAAGCATTTTCGACAAATGCCTTGACTTTCGGTTAAGACCATTATGGTCCAGTCTTTGTTCGAAATGAACATGGCTAAGTGATCGTAATTAGGTAGGTGTTAATCCCTTAAAAGGGCACCTCCGAAGGATCACGTTTACTAGGTCAATTGACGGGTCAAAGTTATTGTTTTAAAAAGTCAAACGGGTCAGATTTCATAAAAATCATAATCTGAGTTTATATACTGTCGTAAATATGTGTTTGACACTTAAACAAGTTGGTAATAATTATTAGAACACGTGGGGACATGTTTGATTCGTCAATTTTAGTCCTAGAGTCGGTTCGCAACCGAAAGTCGTGAAGTTTGACTTCTGCTTTGACTTTCGATTCTGACCCGACTTAGATTAGTTAACTTCTGAATTATGGTCACATTATGATCGTAATACAATGTAGCATAACCCTCTGAGGTTATATTAGTTGATCATAATCATAATATGAGTTTATACACAAGTTCCGTAAAATGTCAATCTTTGACTAGAATGCCCTTTTTACATAAAACAAGGTTTTAATCAATAATAAACTTCCAAATAAATTACCTACTGATATGTTAATGTAATTAACATACTATGATGTTAAATATTCTGATCATAAACTATTTTTAGTATGATATCGTAAGCTATACAACACTGACTTTCCCAAGTTATAAAAGATTTGTGTCCTGTGCACTTAAATCTAATTTTTAAAATGTTTTCAAAATGACTCAGTCGGTGTATTTACCTTTCGAAAGCTGACGTATCTTCAAAAGACTAAGATGCAGGTACAATACGAAACAGGCTAGAAACTGCTCGGTAGTGATATAAGTGGATCTTGCAAATCTTTAGCCCAAAGTCTGTTATACATTTTTTTACATTTTACGATCCGCCTGTGGATCCTTCGCTACAAGCCGTCTGTATATTATTTTGTACTTTGAACATTTCGGTTTGTAATAGTAATTTAAACTCCAAGACTTCCACTGTGCTGTGTTTAGTTGACTATGATGATATCAACTTACGTCACGATATTTCCCACCC
This sequence comes from Scalesia atractyloides, assembly GCA_947069175.1. NCBI lineage: Eukaryota > Viridiplantae > Streptophyta > Magnoliopsida > Asterales > Asteraceae > Scalesia > Scalesia atractyloides. The sequence goes on from CAMTDV010000001.1 coordinate 72,649,038, forward strand.
GGGCCCACCGGTGTTTGGTTGGAAATACGGTGTGTGACAGGTTGGTATAAGAGCCAACGTTTGAGAGAATTGAACACTAGCCTTCTTGTGTTTAATCTCAAACTTACACAAGCACATTCCTTAGACTTCCGAGTCTAGGCTTTGAACTAGGATTACTCATCTCATTATTAAGTTATTAGTATTGTTTTGACTTGATTTTAACAGGAAAATGCCGCCAAGATTTACAGGACAAAGTGGAAGAGGAAAAGGTCCAATGAGGGGAGGACCATCGGGGGGCGCATCCCTTCATAACCTCATAACTCAGATTCCTACCAAGATTCAGGAGATTCGTCTCCTTGGTAATCAGCGAGACACTCTGTCTCTCATAGACACTTGACCCCACATTCCCAAAATTCTTACCACTCCTATCATTCACACCATTCTCACCATTCCCATCATTCCCATTCACATTCTTACCATGAATAATTTAACCCTAACCACTATTTCAACACACCCCCAGCTGATCAGAATCAGTTGGATCAACCAAACCCCATGGACGAGGACTCCGACCCGGAGATGCCACCGTCAGGATCACATGGACACCCTATCGAAATCTCTAGCGATTCTAATTTTTACGCTGGATCACCATACCAAGGTCCTAACGAATGGGACCAATATTGGAACCAATTCACTTTTGCTAACACACATTCACACACTCTCCAACACCTCCTATACAAGAAGACATTCAAATAGAACTGGTGGAACAATCTCAACCATCACCTGAGCCACCGAGGAGGAAACATGGAGCACGTATGCCGGTACGTGCGGGTCAACGGTCAAGGTTGCTACCACCATTGCCTAAACCCTACCCTACCATTTAAGAGGACCCACAAATGGGTGGACCCTCCAATGCTCACCTGTGGTGGAACCGACACCATCACAAGTGGTTCAACCACCACCATCGGGTTGTAGTAACCCTATTCCTACATATCCGGATATTATCCTTTTAACCCATCTATGCCGGTAAATTACCAGACACTATCACATGACCCTTATATGCAAGCGGTCATGCATAATGCACTTTACCCGTCTCCTTTCCCACCTACTTATCCATCTACTGGATACTCAAGTTATGGGTACCAGTATCCTGTTATGCCACAACCACAACCACAACCACAACCTCCGCCACTTCTTGAGGCCATTAATGAGGCCTTGGAGTGAATGAAGGAAATGCAACAACAAGCGGAGAAGACGGAGAAGAAGATGAATAAGTTCTTCAAGAAACTCTCCAAGTTGGTTAAGGGAAAGAAGGACGAGTGAAGTCTTTTCTATTTTAGTCCATGCGTGGACAAGTTATTTCTTTTAGTCCTTGCATGGATAGTTTGTTTCATTTATTTATTTCAAGTATTGTACTTTCTATTATCATTTAATGAAATACTTTGGAATTATATATATATATATATATATATATATATATATGTATGTATGTATGTACTCATCATCTTCAAGCGATCATCTTGATTTTACTTGAAATTTATGATCAGCTAAATAATTCCAAAAGATCTTAATGGTTCTGATTAGCCAAATGATAAAATCCATATTAATTGGCCAAATTATAAATGATAGTTAAGGATGAATAGCCTTCTATCATGATAGTTAAGGAAGAATTATCCTTCTATCTAGAGGTGGTGGACTATGTTCAAGCCTCCAAGTCGTTAAGGTCAATGCGACCGTGACTATTAATCGACCATTAAGATACTCCTATGTTAACATTCAGGTAATGTTCATACTCCTGGTAGTGTGACTTGAGGAACCACACTAACAATCTAGGCAAATGGACTATGTCCTAACCTATTATATAGCCTATGTGATAAAATTTGATCCCGGCTAATATCATCAATGCGATGATAATGATTAAACATCCATTAGTGATGTAGTGCCTACGGGCCATAATTAAACATCCATTAGTGATGTATTGCCTACGGGCCATGATTAAACATCCATTAGTGATGTAGTGCCTACGGGCCATGATTAAACATCCATTAGTGTTGTTGTGCATACGGGCCATAGTTAAACATCCATTAGTGATGTAGTGCCTACGGGCCATGATTAAACATCCATTAGTGATGTAGTGTCTACGGAGCATGATTAAACATCCATTAGTGATGATTTGCCTTCGTGCAATATTATATTGTCAATTAAGACAACGACAGTTGTAACCTTATGGTTCCCTGTCCAAGGTGGTGAGCTATGCTCAAGCCTCATAAGTCTATATGATTAATGATATCATGGCTAATATCATCAGTGTGATGATAATCTATCTTGACATCTAGGTGATGTTAATTGACAGGCCAATGTGCCATAATTTATGTCCATTAATGACAGGCCTATGTGCCATATTTTATGTCCATTAGTGACATGCCTATGCGCTGTATTATTATGTCCGTTAGTGACAGGCCAAAGTGCCATATTTTTATCTGTCCTTAGTGACAGGCCTATGTGCCATAATAATAAGTCCATAGTGACGAGTCTTAGTGACATATTTTACGTCCTTAAGTGACAAGCCTATGTGCTGTATTTTTAATATCCTTGGGATAAGGCCTATGAGCCATATTTTAATGTCCTTCGTGACAAGCCTATGAGCTATTTATAATTGTCGTATGACAATGGCAGTTGTGACATTACGATCCACTGTCTAGTAATATATGGACTATGTCCAAATTTTAATTTGCCTTTGATGGTCCTTTTGAGACCTAGGCCAAATATAGATAACATTCTTATAAATGTTAAGCCTAACAGTTGTGATTATATGCACACTAGTTTAAGAAGGCAATGGATTTATATATCCAACCTTAAGGCCTATATGGTTATTAATACCATGGCTTAAGATGAAATTTAATTTGGTGTCTAGTACCAAACCATAAGAATGGCTAACTCGGACGAGGCGCAAAGTAGCCACCGAGATATTAACTCTAACAAAGCTGAAAACATAGCCATTAATAATGATGAATTCCAAGCTTGCATCGATGTAGCTGTTGGAAAGGCCATGGAAAAGGCCATAGAAATACTTAGGGAGTCGAGTGCTACTCGCTCTAGACCTTTATCAATCCCACCATCCTCAGCTCATAAGGAGAGCTCAGTTCACTCTTCAAATGCGAAGAGTGAACCAAAGAAATTAGATGTTGCTGATAGGTCCCGTTCTTCAAAGGACGGATGTACCTATAAATATTTTGTCTCCTGTAAGCCCCGAGATTTTAATGGGTAGAAAGGAGCAGTAGAAGCCTTGAAGTGGCTTGATGAGATGGAAATGATTGCGGATATCAGCGGTTGTGCTGATAAGGATGTGGCAAAGTTTGTATCACAGTCCTTCAAAGGTAATGCCTTAATTTGGTGGAAGGCAGTGGTCCCAATCTACAGGTAAAGTACAAATGTACAACTTGGGATGGTCCAAGTTTGTAGACCTTGTTAAGGAAACTTACTGCCCACCTCATGAGGTGGAGAAGATAGAGTCAGATTTTCTGACTCTTACGATGAAAAATCTGGACTGTCGGAAGTATGTTACCGATTTTAATTCCTTATCCAAATTAGTATCTACCTAATCACTCCTAAACCTAAACCATTGCGTGTTTCATTAATGGGTTAGCACCCGAGATTAAGGGCATGGTAAAGACTGCTCAGCCTAGTACCTATAGGTCTGTTGTTGACCTATCTCTCTCTCACCTTAGACTTAGTGAGATAAAAGTCAGAACTGAGACTGACGAAAAAAGGAAACGGGAGGGACCTGTAACCGCAGGCATTGGGGAAAGTGTAATTCTGACCCACAGGATAAGCCTTGTGGAATTTGCAAAAGAAAAGGGCATAAGACCCTAGAGTGCTAAAATTTTAAGGATGCCGTCTGTTACGGCTTTAAAGAAAAAGGGGCATATTAAGTCTAACTGCCCCAAGAACCCCAGAAGTAACGACGCAAAGCCTAGAGAGGCTAAGAAAGGAAATGCGCATGCCTTCCAGATGAATGCTAGGGAGACTGTTAATGATAACAACATCATAACAGGATCGATGACTTGTTCGATCAACTCCAAGGGGCTAGTTACTTCTCTAAGATCGATTTGAGATCAGGATATCATCAACTGAAGGTTAGAAGTGAGGATGTTCCCAAGACTGCCTTCAGGACCCATTATGGTCATTATGAATTCTTGGTGATGCCTTTTGGGCTCACAAATGCACCTGCAACATTCATGGATCTCATGAATAGAGTCTGCAAGCTGTATCTAGATAAGTTTGTCATTGTCTTCATAGACGACATACTTATCTACTCTCGTAATCAAGTTGATCACGAGAAACATCTTCGGTGCATCCTAGAATTGCTAAGACAGGAGAAGGTTTATGCTAAGTTTTCTTGGACATGTTGTAAGTGAGTGTGGTATCCAAGTGGATCCCGCCAAGATTGAAGCCATATTGAATTGGGAAGTACCCAAAACTCCATCAGAGATTCATAGTTTCTTAGGATTGGCAGGTTATTATAGGAGGTTCATTGAGAACTTTTCGAGGATAGCCACTCCTTTAACTACCTTGACCTGTAAGAATGTCAAGTTTGTTTTGTGTCCAAAACAACAAGAATCTTTTGAAAGTTGAGCAATGCTCCTGTGTTATCTCTACCTGAGGGTATCCAGGATTTTTCGTTTATTGTTATGCCTCGCACACTTGCATGGGCTGTGTGCCAATGCAAAAATGGCAAAGTGATTGCTTATGCATCACGACAATTAAAGGTGCATGAAAGGAATTACACCACCCATGATTTGGAATTGGGTGCCGTTGTATTTGCACTTAAGTTATGGAGACGTTACTTATATGGCACAAAGTGTATCATATACACTGACCATAAGAGTCTCCAACATTTGTTCAATCAGAAAGAATTGAACATGCGACAACGTCATTGGATGGAATCACTTAATGATTATGATTGCGAAATTCGCTATCATCCCGACAAGGGAAATGTAGTTGCTGATGCCTTAAGTCGCAAGGAAAGGGTTAAACCAATAAGGATTAATGCCAAGAGCATCGAGCTCAGAAATAGCTTGAATGAGAAGCTATTAGATGCACAAAAGCAAGCCCTGTTAGAGGCTAATATTCCTAATGAAGGATTAGGCGGAACTATTAATCAGTTGGTGTCTGGAAAAGATGGAATCCTTAGATTTAATGGCAGAATCTGGGTTCCAATCTTTGGAGGACTTAGGATTCTAATCCTCCAAGAAGCGCACAATTCAAGATACCCAGTTCACCCAGGCAGTGACAAGATGTATCAAGATTTGAAAAAGAATTATTGGTGGATGGGTTTGAAGAAATCCATAGCCACTTATGTAGCTAAGTGTCTGACGTGTTCGTAAGTTAAAGCCAAACATCAGAAACCGTCAGGACTTCTACAACAACTTGAAATTCCCACTTGGAAATGGGAAATGGTAACTATGGACTTGATTACCAAGTTACCTAAGACCAAACGTGGTAATGACACTATTTGGGTCATTGTGGATAGGCTGACTAAGTCAGCACATTTCTTGCCAATTAAAGAGACTTATAGCTTTGACAAGTTGGCTAAGTTGTATGTGGACAAGATTGTGTCCCTACATGGTGTGCCGGTATATATGGTATCCAATAGGGATACTAGATATACATCTCACTTTTGGAAAAGTTTCCAACAATCATTAGGCACAAGATTAAACTTTAGTACGGCTTATCATCCACAGACGGATGGACAGAGTGAGCGTACTATTCAAACTTTGGAAGACATGCTTAGAGCATGTGTGATTGAAGTAGGTGGAAGTTGGGATGACCATTTACCCTCAATAGAATTCTCCTATAACAATAGTTATCATACAAGCATCAAGGCTGCTCCTTTTGAGGCCTTGTATGGGAAAAATGTAGAACGCCTGTTTGTTGGGCTGAAGTTGAGGAAGCCCAACTGTCTGGACCTGAGATTGTCCTAGAGACCACGGATAAGATCATACAAATCTGTGATTGTCTCAAAGCTGCCCGTGATAGGCAGATTAGTTATGCAGACAAAAGGCGAAAACCTCTTAAGTTCCAAGTAGGGGACAAAGTATCATTGAAGGTATCACCCTGGAAAGGTGTGATGTGCTTCGGAAAGAAGGGCAAATTAAGCCAGAGATATATTGGACCATTCAAGGTAATCGATGTGTCGGTTATGTAGCCTATAAGCTCAAGCTGCCTGAGGAGCTCAGTGGAATCCATGATGTGTTCCACATATCTAATTTAAAGAAATGCCTAGCCATGAGTCGTTAGCAATGTCACATCAAGATGTGCAAATTGATAAAAACCTGAGGTTCGTTGAGAAACCAATTTTGATCGAGGATCAAAAGGTTAAGAAGCTCCGAAGGAAAAAGATACTTATAGTAAAGGTTAAATGGGATGCCCTTAGAGGCCTTGAATATACATGGGAGGTTGAGTCCACTATGCGACAAAAGTACCCCCATCTTTTTGAATAAAATCTCGAGGTCGAGATTTCTTTTAAGAGGGTGAGGATGTAACACCTCGTAAAATCGTGTCCAATAGTATAGTGACACGTGTCATTATTTTTGTATAATAAGTCCATTAAGGACTAATATGGACTAAAGGTGTCAACATGCTCAAACTGAACCTTTGAGTGACCATCTGATGTCAACATGCATAAACCAAGCTTCTGAGTGACCATTAGTGTCAACATGCTTAAACTTAGCCTCTGATTTACCATTAGTGTCAACATGCTTAAACTTGGCCTCTGAGAGACCATTTGTGTCAACATGCCCAGCCTCTGAGTGACATTGAGGTCAACATGTTTATACTGAGTGTCTGAGTGATCCTTTACGAAGTCCTAACTCTCATATGAGCCACTAGTTGAATGAGAGGAATTAATTCTGAAAATACGCCAATGTTGGACAATGGAGGGATTTTGTAATATCTCGTAAAATTCGTGTTTGGCAATATACTGACACGTGTACATACCCTCGGATCATACCTCAAAGAGTTAATCACTCAACCATATTCAAAAACATAAAATTTTCATAAGCTTAACCGTAACTTACGGTCTAAGACCGTACGCTACGGTCTAAGCCTGGTGTTTTGATATTAAGCTGACCGTAAGCTACGGTCTAGTGACCGTAGCCTACGGCGGGCTTCTCAAGCCTTTGATTTTCACCATTTTAACTTTCATCAAATGACCCAAAGGCCCCTAAACTTTGTTATTATCATATTTCTTGATTTACTAAGCCATCTTTAGACCCGTACGTCTCTTGGTTGAGACGGTATATTTTTATTTACCATCCTCGAGCATTCCGCTCTTTTACCAAACCTTTAACCTTACTAGTTTGGGTAATTTAACCCATGAAACCATAAAAATTCGTATCCATCATGTTTAAGCTAGTAAACACTTTTGAGTCATAAACACGCATAGTATAACACATATTGACGTACGGTTATTCGTACTCTTCTTCAATACATCTCGTGTTGAACGAAAAGACCAAGTTGTGTCATTATATCATGGACTATAAGTCAAGGGACAATTCATGATATTTAGCAAAACTATATTTGAGGGACTAAATGTGTCAAAACCCCAAATCTTTGTGAGGATGCCACCTAGCTTGCAAATTGCCACACTCCTCCAGCTCTTGACACCTAATTGCACTTGTAAAGATCATACAACACTCCTAACACATGGCTCCATCTCCTTGCATCTCTTACACTATAAATAGGCCACTAAGTTCACTCATTCTTTGCTCATTCACTTCTTCTCCTCTCTATTACACTCTTGGAAGTTCCTGACCATTTAGGAGCTTCCCTTTGAGTTCTAAGTTTCCTTTGGATCATTTGTAAGTGTTCCATCTCTGCTCTTTTATTTTTATAGGCTTTTAATAGCCAAAAGTCAAGCATTTTCGACAAATGCCTTGACTTTCGGTTAAGACCATTATGGTCCAGTCATTGTTCGAAATGAACATGGCTAAGTGATCGTAATTAGGTAGGTGTTAATCCCTTAAAAGGGCACCTCCGAAGGATCACTTTTACTAGGTCAATTGACGGGTCAAAGTTATTGTTTTAAAAAGTCAAACGGGTCAGATTTCATTAAAATCATAATCTGAGATTATATACTGTCATAAATATGTTTTGACACTTAAACAAGTTGGTAATAATTATTAGAACATGTGGGGACATGTTCGATCTGTCAATTTTAGTCCTAGAGTCGGTTCGCAACCGAAAGTCGCGAAGTTTGACTTCTGCTTTGACTTTCGATTCTGACCCGACTTAGATTAGTTAACTTCTGAATTATGGTCACATTATGATCATAATACAATGTAGCATAACCCTATGAGATTATATTAGTTGATCATAATCATAATCTGAGTTTATACACAAGTTCTGTAAAATGTCAATCTTTGACTAAAATGCCCTTTTTACATAAAACAAGGTTTTAATCAATAATGAACTTGCCAATAAATTACCTACTGATATGTTGATGAAACTAACATACTATGATGTTAGATACTCTGATCATAAACTGTTTTTAGTATAATATCGTAAGCTACATTTTTTAAATGATTAAAAGCCCTTTCAGTGCATAGTTGGGTCTTAAACCAAAAACCACACTTATGTGTGTCTTCTCACTGATAATATATCATAAATTAAGTATTTTTCCATAGTGTTTATGATCATAACTTTAGAATACATGCAAGTTCCTTTTATACGACACATAACGGTCAAAACGCCTAATAAGGCGTAGTTTCGTTTTAAAACCTCAATAGACATATAAGTTGATATCCTACTGATATTACAACTTATTTAAAATATAGTGACATATGGAACTTGTTCATGACTCATCCGGTTACCCGATATCTCTTATATGCATACGGTTAAGTATATGTAACTAGTTTACGAAAATTAACCGAAACGGGTTTAACCTTATCATTTTAATCTCAAATTCCAGAATGTTAATTGTTTACCCATATTATACAAGTCTTAAGTACTTGCTGGGTTTAAACTACATTCTATCCGGTTATCGCTTAATCTAGCGTATCGTACCGATTTTGACCTTTAAGCTAGTTGGTCTAAGTCTATGACTTAAATAAGACCGTTAGCATTCTAATTAGTTAGCTTATGCCATATGTAACACCCTGTAAAATCATGTCTAATATTATAGTGACACGTGTTGTATTTTTAATATAGTCTATTAAAGACCGATAAGGAATAAAGGCGTCAACATGCTCAAGTTGAGCTTCTGAGTGACGAACCGATGTCAACATGCATAAATAAGAGCCTCTGAGTGACTGATATGTCAACATACTTAAATCATTAGCCTCTGAGTGACTGATACGTCAACATGCTTGAAACTTGGCCTCTGAGTGACTGATATGTCAACATGCCCAGCCTCTGAGTGACATCGGAATCAACATGCTTGTAATAAGCCTCTAAGTGATCCTTTGTGAAGTCCTAACTCTCATACGTGCCATTTGTTGGACGAGAGGGTTCAATCATGTAAATATGTGAAAGTTAGATGATGGAGGGATTAAAAGTGTCAACATGTTAATTTATACCTCCGAGTGACCTTTTAACGAACCGAGAGCTCGACAATGTCCGGGCATAATCCCGGGTATGCCAAGTTTTGGCTACGAAGGGCTAAAAGTGCCAAAAAGGTGTTTAAAATGGGTTTTATAAGCTTTTATAAGTTAAGGGGTTAAAAGTGTAAAATTTTGAAACTGGCCAAAGGGCGGTCGCGGGCCGCGAGAAAGGCTCTGCAGCAGAAAGTTTTGTTTGGAGACCAAGCAAAACTACAAACCATTAAAACGAAACCATGGCTTCCCTAAACTGCTATGCCATGTTTTGGGACACTTGTAAGCTTTTTCTTACACCCCTAAACACCTGGCTTCACCTCCATTGAGCTCTCCAACTATAAATAGGTGCTTAAGTTCACCATTTCAACTTGCACATTTCTTATTCACTCTTTTCCCTCCTCTGGAAGTTCCTAACTAAAAGGAGCCATCCAACACAGTTCTTTTGCATCTAGGAATCACTGGTAAGTGTTCCTTCTTTGTGCATTTTTGTTTTTAGGCTTCTATAGCCAAAAGTCAAGCGTTTTACGGCAAACGCTTTGACTTTCGGTTAAGACCATTATGGTCCAGCCGTTGTTCGAAATGAACATGGCTAAGTGATCGTAATAAGGTAGGTGTTAGTCCTTATAAATGGCACCTCCTGAAGATCACGTTTGCTAGACCAATTGACGGGTCAAAGTTATGTTATTAAAAAGTCAAATAGGCTATTTTTCGGAAAAATCATAAATTCATCTTATATATGTTATGAAACCTGTTTTGACACTTAAACAAGTTGGTAATAACTATTAGAACATGTAAGAACATGTTCGGCTCGTCAATTTTAGTTATAGGGTCGGTTCACAACCGAAAGTCGCAAAGTTTGACTTCTGCTTTGACTTTCGATTCTGACCCGATTTAGATTAGTTATCTACTGATCTAAAGTTGTATTATGATCATAATATAATGTAGCATAACCCTCTGAGGTTATATTACATGATCATAATCAGAATCTAAGTTTATGCACAAGTTCCATAATTATGCCATCTTTGACCAAAATGCCCTTTTTGCATAAAACAAGGTTTTAAAGATAATAAACTTTAAACTAAGTTGCCTACTGATATAATATTATAAGTAGGGTTAATTGGGATGCTTAACCAAGTTATAAACTAAGTTTTCAACCAAGTTCTCAAACTATGTCGATAAATGACGGTTTTAGCCCATGTGGCTTATAAAATAGTTTTAATCAATCTTTTCAAGGTAAATCATTTATCTACTGATATGTTATATTAAATAACATATTTCAAATATTTAATCTGATCCAAACAACAGTTTTCATAAACATCGCTTAAAAACGTCATTTTACGACATAAGCGCCGTTTCGACACATAGTATGGTTTTAATCCATATTATTGACCAAAGCTTGATACCTACTGATTTTAAAACTTATTTAAACATATTTATAGTAGGTACATGTTATAAACTCAGAATCCCAAATAATTTTTAAACTATGTATAAAATTACCAAAATGCCCCTATAAGGCATAATTTCGTTTTAAAACTTTAACGGGCATACAAGTTGATATCCTACTGATATCTTAACTTATTTAAAGTATAATGACATATAGAACTTGTCCATGACTTATCCGGTTACCCGACATCGCTATTATGCGCACAGTTACGAATATGTAACTATTTTACGGAATTTAACCATAACGGGTTTAACCTTGTCATTTAAGTCTCAAAATCCAGAATGTTAATAGTTTACCCATAATAAACAAGTCAAGGTACTTGTTGGGATTAAACTGCATTCTATCCAATCATCGTTTAATCAAGCGTCATACGTTTTGATCAAGTACGCTAGTTGGTCTAAGTCTATGACTTAAATAAGACCGTTAGTATTTAATTGGTTAGTTTGTGCCATAATCCAGACTAGAGACTTGCCGGTAAATGCTATCTGCACTTACTCCTTTTGTGTACAGCTGAGTTATTAAAAATTAAAAGAAGACTAGCTCAGGTAAATACTCTCGACTTATTTCCCCTATACGGGCTTGGGTTACGGTAAATTATTACCGCTTGGTCGGAAATGGGATTAATCAAACGCCGGTTCAGAATAGAGATCCGCATATTCTGTTTTAATCAGTTTTGTTTGATAAATTAAACATCGGGGGTTAACTACCGTGTCCTGAATATCCTCGGCTCATTACAATCAAAATGACCATGACCTTAGCGCGGGTGTAGGCATACACCCAATAGACGCTCAATTATGCATTCCCACAAGGTTGGGAGGAATTGACTCCTTCGTGAGTCCAAAGTGGTGTGTACGATAATTGTGTCTCGGTTTTTTGTGCCGAGCCCCGTATGTATGACAAACATGTAAACCTGTTAACAAGGTTGGACGGTCAATTAACCAAAGTTATAAAAAGATTTTGTGCTGATACGCACCTAAAACATTTTTGAAATGTTTTCAAAATGAGTCAGTTGGGTGTATTTACCAGCGAAAGCTTACGTATTTTCAAAAGACTAATCTGCAGGTACAATACGAAAATAGGCCGGAAGTGCTCGGTAGTGATAGAGGATCTTGCAAATCCTAAATCTGCCAAAAGTTTGTTTTATATTCTTTCCTTGTACAATTTATGATCCGTCTGTGGATCTTCTATTACAAGCTTGTATATTATTTTGTATTTTTGAACATTCGGTTTGTAATAGTAATTTTACTCCAAGACTTCCGCTGTGCTATGTTTAATTGACAATGATGTTATCAACTGATGTCACGATACTCCCCACCCGGGCCCACAGGTGTTTGGATTTCGGGGTTGGAAATCCGGGTGTGACAGGGTTGGTATCAGAGCCAACGTTTGAGAGAATTAAACACTAGCCTTTTGTGTTTAGTCTCAATGTTACACGAGCACATTCTTTAGACTTCCGAGTCTAGGCATTGACCTAGGATTACTCATCTCATTATTAAGTTATAGTATGTTTCTGAATTTATTTTAAACAAGAAATGCCGCCAAGAGTTCGAGGACGTGAAAAAGGACCCATGAGGCGAGGACCATCCGGCCATATCCCTTCACATCCACATCACCCGGACCCTTATGAAGATTCAGGAGATTCATGGCCATTTGCCCAACACTCACCTACACATACTCAAAGTTCTTATCATTCTTACCATTCACATCATTCGCACCATTCTCATTCTCATCATTCTTACCATGATGAGTTCAACCCAAACCAATACCTAAATACCCCTCCAGCTGATCAGAACTAGTTGAATCAGCCTAACCCTATGAATGAGGACTCCGACCCGGAGATGCCGCCATCAGGATCGAACGCGCATCCTATTGAAATTTCTAGTGATTCCAACTCTTATGCTGGATCACCTTGTCAAGGTCTTAATGAGTGGGACTAATACTGGGGTCAATTTACTTTTGCAAATAAACCTTCCCATCACTCTCAACCACCTGCAGTTCAAGAAGATGTCCACATGGAACCCGTGGACCAACCTCAACCACAACCTCCGCCACCACTAGAGGCCATTAATGAGGCCTTAGAAAGAATGAAAGAGATGCAGCAGCAGGAGGAGAAAATGGAGAAGGAGAAAAATAAGTTCTTCAAGAAACTCATCAAGCTAGTCAAGGGAAAGAAAGACAAGTGAAGTCTTTTTTCTATTATATGTAGTCCCTGCACGGACATTGTTATTTCTTTAGTCCCTGCGTGGACATTTTGTTTCTTTTAGTCCTTGCATGGACAAATTTATTTCATTTTCTAGTATTATAATTTCTAAACGAAATTTAATGAAGTACTTTGGAATTATATATATATATATATATATATATATATATATATATATATATATATATATATATGTATTCATCCTCTTGAAAACGAGCGTCTCGATTTTACTCGAATTTATGCTCTGCGATATAATTCCAAAAAAATCTTAATGGTTTTGATTTACCAAGTGGCACAGGCCACACATTTGGTCAAATATATGATAGTTAAGAACGGAAGGGTCTTCTATCAAGATAGTTAAGGGAAGTTATCCTTTTATCTAGGGGTGGTGGACTAAGTTCAAGCCTCCAAGTCATTAAGGTCAATGCGACCAGGACTTATAATCAACCATTAAGATCCTCTTATGCTAACATTCAAGTAATGTGCATACGCTTGGTAGTGTGACTTGAGGAATCACGCTAGCCTTCAAGGTAATGAACTATGTCCTAACCTTATATAGCCTTTGTGATCTGTGTGATCCCGGCTAAAAAGCCCTTGTGATCTGTGTGATCCCGGCTAATATCACCAGTGCGGTGATTGAACATCCATTAGAGATGTATTATATATAACCCTTGTGATCTATTTTGATCCCGGTTATATAGCCTTTGTGATCTGTGTGATCCCGGCTAAAAAGCCCTTGTGATCTGTGTGATCCCAATTTATATCAACAGTGTGGTGATTGAACATCCATTAGAGATGTATTATATATAACCCTTGTGATCTATTTTGATCCCGGTTATATAGCCTTTGTGATTTGTGTGATCCCGGCTAAAAAGCCCTTGTGATCTGTGTGATCCCGGCTAATATCACCAGTGCGGTGATTTAACATCCGTTAGAGATGTATTTTATATAACCCTTGTGATCTATTTGGTCCCGGTTATATAGCCCTTATGATCTGTTTTGATCCCGACTAATATCACCAGTGCGGTGATTAAACATCCATTAGTGATATATTACCCTTTCGGGTTATGATCTATTCTATAAAGCCCATGTGATCTATTTGATCCCGGCTACTATCATCAGTGCGATGATAATTAAAACATCCATTAGCAATGTTGTGCCTATGTGCCCTATTATATGTCCATTAGTGACAGGCCTATGTGCCATATATTAAGATGTCCTTGGTGACAAGCCTATGTGCTATATAATTGTTATGACAGTTGTGACACTACGATCGCCTATCTAATAATAAATGGACTCTGTCGCGATTGTAATTTACCTATAATGGTCCAATTAAGACCTAGGTCTATAGTTATATTAAGCCTAAGAGTTGTGATGATATTCACACTAGACTAGGCAATGGATTTTTATATCCAATTTTTAAAAGCCAATATGGTTGCTACACCATGGCTAAGAGAAATTTTATTTGGTATTTAGAACCAAAGCTTTGAAGAATGGCTAATTCTAATGAGGCACAAAGTAGCCATCGGAAAAGATGCCGAAAATATAGCCATAGATAATAACGACTTCCAAGCACGCATTGATGCGGCTGTAGAAAAGGCCATGGGTAAGGCCATAGAGAAATTAAGAGAGTCGAGTGCTACTCGCTCTAAGCCATTATCAATTCCACCATCCTCAGCTCATAAGGAGAGCTCTGTTCACTCATCAAATGCGAAGAGTGAACCTAAGAGGATAGACTATGCTAATAGGTCTCGTTCTTCCAAGAACGAATGTACCTACAAATACTTTGTCTCCTGTAAACCCCAAGACTTTAATGGGGAAAAAGGAGCCGTAGAAGCCCTGAAGTGGCTGGACGAAATGGAGACTAATGTTGACATCAGCAATTGTGCTGAAAAGGATGTGGTCAAGTATGTAGCATAATCCTTCAAGGGCGATGCCCTAACATGGTGGAAGGCCATGATTCAATCAACAGGTAAGGTACCCCTGTACAACTTGGGATGGTCCAAGTTTGTTGATTTGATAAAGGAAACTTATTGCCCAACCCATGAGGTGGAAAAAATAGAGACAGACTTCTTGTCTCTTTCCATGAAAAACCTAGACTGTCGGAAGTACGTTTCCGATTTTAATTCCTTATCTAGGTTAGTTTCCTATCTTATCACCCCTGAAACCAAATGCATTACGCGTTTTATAAATGGATTAGCGCCCGAGATTAAGGACATGGTAAAGGCTGCTCAGCCTAGTACCTATAGGTCTGTTGTTGACCTATCTCTCTCCCTCACCCTTGATATAGTGAGGCAGAAGTCAGTCAAGCCTGAAACTGACTGGAAAAGAAAGAGAGAGGAAGACAACTCCCATAGATTTAATAAGAAAAATAAAGGGAGGTTCGGGTTCAAAGGGAACCAAAGCAAGTCGGCTGTGATGCCATTCTGTAAGACTTGCAACCGAAGACACTGGGGACAGTGTAATCCTGACCCACAAGCTAGACTTGTGGCATTTGTAAAAGAAGAGGGCATAAGACCCTAGATTGTAAAGACCTTAAGGATGCCGTATGCTATATTTGCAATGAAAAAGGGCACATTGCAACTAGCTGCCCTAAGAATTCAAGGAATAATAATCCGAAACCTGGAGAGGCCAAGAAGGGGAATGCATGAACTTTTCGGCTGACTGCTAAGGAAAGCTGTTAATGACAATAACGTCATAACAGGTACTTTCTCCATTAATGATATTTTTGCTAGAGTACTATTTTATTCGGGTGCAGATAAATCATTTGTTGATCATAAGTTTAGTAAACTATTAAATCTTCCCGTAAGAACTCTAGATAAGACTAATGAGATAGAACTTGCCGATGGAACCTTAGAAACTGCTTCTTCTATTCTTGATGGATGTTCCATATCCATTAAGAATCATTCCATCCCTATCTCTCTTTTGTCAATGAAATTGGCGGGGTTTGATGTTGTCTTAGGCATGGATTGGTTATCTCATAACCAAGCCCGCATTGCCTGCGATAAAAAGCTCATCGAGATTAAGACCCCATCTGGTGAAATGATCACCATCTTTGGCGACTCACACTATGGACTGCCAGACAAAGTGTCGTTATTTAAGGCATCCAAGTGTTTGAGAAGAGGCTGTGTCGTCTACATGGCACAAGTAACCATCAATGAGCCTAAACCAAGCATTGAAGACTGACCAGTTATCTTGGAGTATCCCGATGTTTTCCCTGAAGAATTACCAGGTCTACCTCCAGATAGGCAAGTGGAGTTCAGAATAGATATCATACCAGGATCAGCACCCGTAGCTAGAGCTCCATATAGGCTAGCTCCAACCGAAATGAATGAGCTAAGAGTTCAACTAGACGAACTCTTAGAGAAAGGCTTTATTCAGCCTAGTTCCTCGCCTTGGGGAGCTCCTATCCTTTTTGTGAAGAAGAAAGACGGGTCAATGCGGATGTGCATCGACTATCGGGAGCTGAACAAGCTAACAATTAAGAATAGATATCCTCTGCCCAGGATCGATGATTTATTCGACCAACTTCAAGGGGCTAGTTACTTTTCTAAGATAGATTTGAGATCAGGATATCATCAACTGAAGGTTAGGAGCGAAGATGTTCCTAAGACAGCCTTCAGGACCCGCTATGGTCATTTTGTGTTTTTGGTGATGCCTTTTGGGCTCACAAATGCACCAGCAGCATTCATGGATCTCATGAATAGAGTCTGCAAGCCATATTTGGATAAGTTTGTCATTGTCTTCATAGACGACATACCTATCTATTCTCGTAATCAAAATGATCACGAGAAACATCTCCGGTGCATCCTAGAATTATTAAGGCAGGAGAAACTTTATGCGAAGTTCTCTAAATGCGAATTTTGGCTTAGAGAAGTCCAATTCTTGGACACATGGTAAGTGAGCGTGGTATCAAAGTGGATCCCGCCAAAATTGAGGCCATAATGAATTGGGAAGTGCCCAAGACCCCAACGGCGGTTCATAGTTTCTTGGGATTGGCTGGTTATTATAGGAGGTTCATTGAGAACTTTTCAAGAATAGCTACTCCTTTAACTTCCTTGACCCGTAAGAATATTAAGTATAATTGCGGTCCAATGCAACAAGAATCTTTTGAGATTCTTAAACACAAGCTGAGCAATGCTCCTGTGTTATCTCTACCCGAGGGTGTTGAGAACTTTGTTGTCTATTGTGATGCTTCGCACACGGGTATGGGCTGTGTGCTAATGCAAAATGGTGGGTAATTGCCTATGCATCACGACAACTAAAGGTGCATGAAAGGAATTACACCATCCATGATTTGGAACTGGGTGTTGTTGTATTTGCACTAAAACTGTGGAGACATTACTTGTATGGCACAAAGTGTGTTATATACACAGACCATAAAAGTCTCCAACATCTATTCAATCAGAAGGAATTGAACATGCGACAACGTCGGTGGATGGAAACACTTAACGATTATGATTGTGAGATTCGCTACCATCTAGGCAAGGCAAATGTAGTTGCTGATGCCTTAAGTCGCAAGGAAAAGGTGAAACCTATAAGGATTAACGCTAAGAGCATTGAGCTCATAAATAGCTTGAGTGAGAAGCTATTAGATGCGCAGAAGCAAGCCTTGTTAGAGGCTAACATCCCTAATGAGGGATTAGGCGGAACCATTGATCAATTAACGCCTGGAAAGGATGGAATCCTAAGATTTAATGATAGAATCTGGGTTCCGATCTTTGGAGGACTTAGAGATCTAATCCTCCAAGAAGCGCATAGTTCAAGATACCCGGTTCACCCGGGAGGTGACAAGATGTATCAAGACTTGAAGAAGAATTATTGGTGGATGGGTTTGAAGAAATCCCATAGCCACTTATGTAGCTAAGTGTCTGACGTGTTCGCAAGTTAAGGCTGAACATCAGAAACCGTTAGGACTACTACACCAATTAGAAATTCCCACTTGGAATTGGGAAATGGTAACTATGGATTTGATTACCAAGTAACCTAAGACCAAAAGTGGTAATGACACTATTTGGGTTATAGTGGATAGGCTGACTAAGTCAGCTCACTTCTTGCCATTAAAAGAAACGTATTTGGCTAAATTATATATGGACAAGATAGTGTCCCTACACGGTGTGCCAGTATCTATTGTATCCGATAGAGATACTAGATACACATCTCACTTTTGGTAAAGTTTCTAACAATCATTAGGCACACGATTAAACTTTAGTAAGACTTACCATCCGCAGACTGATGGTCAAAGTGAGCGTACTATTCAAACTCTAGAAGACATGCTCAGGGCATGTGTGATTGATTTAAGCGGAAGCTGGGATGACCACTTACCCTTAATAGAATTCTCCTACAATAACAACTATCATACAAGTATCAAGGTTGCTCCTTTTGAGGCCTTGTATGGGAGAAAATGTAGAACGCCCGTATGTTGGGCAGATGTTGGGGAAGCTCAACTATCAGGACCTGAGATTTTCCTGGAGACCACAGAAAAGATTATGCAAATCCGTGATCGTCTCAAAACTGCCAGGGATAGGCAGAAAAGCTATGCTGACAAGAGGCGTAAACCTCTTCAGTTCCAAGTAGGGGACAAAGTCATGCTGAAAGTATCACCCTGGAAAGGCGTGATGTGTTTTGGAAAGAAGGGCAAGTTGAGCCCTAGATAAATAGGACCCTTTGAGATAATCGAACGTGTCGGCACTGTAGCTTATAAGCTCAGGTTGCCAGAGGAGCTTAGTGGAATCCATGATGTATTCCACATATCTAATCTTAGGAAATGTCTAGCCGAAGATGTGCAAATTGATGAAAACCTGAGGTTCATTGAGAAACCAATTTCGATCGAGGATCGACAGGTTAAGAAGCTCCGAAGAAAAATGATACATATAGTTAAGGTTAAGTGGGACGCTTTTAGAGGTCCTGAGTATACATGGGAGGTTGAGTCCACTATGCGACAAAAGTACCCCCATCTTTTTGAATAAAATCTCGAGGTCGAGATTTCTTTTAAGGGGGTGAGGATGTAACACCTTGTAAAATCGTGTCCAATAGTATAGTGACACGTGTTATATTTTTAATATAGTATATTAAAGACCAATAAGGACTAAAGGCGTCAACATGCTCAAGTTGAGCCTCTGAGTGACGAACCGATGTCAACATGCATAAATAATAGCCTCTGAGTGACTGATATGTCAACATGCTTAAATCATTAGCCTCTGAGTGACTGATACGTCAACATGCTTGAAACTTGGCCTCTGAGTGACTGATATGTCAACATGCCCAGCCTCTGAGTAACATCGGAATCAACATGCTTATAATAAGCCTCTGAGTGATCCCTTGTGAAGTCCTAACTCTCATACGTGCCATTTGTTGGACGAGAGGGTTCAATTTTGTAAATATGTGAAAATTGGATAATGGAGGGATTAAAAGTGTCAACATGTTAATTTATACATCTGAGTGACCTTTTAACAAACCGAGAGCTCGAAAATGTCCGGGCATAATCCCGGGTATGCCAAGTTTTGGCTACGGAGGGCTAAAAGTGCCAAAAAGGTGTTTAAAATGGGTTTTATAAGCTTTTATAAGTTAAGGGGTTAAAAGTGTCAAATTTTGAAACTGGCCAAAGGGCGGTCGCGGGCTGCGAGATACCAGGCCTGGGTCTCTCGCGGGGCGCGAGAAAGGCTCTACAGCAGAAAGTTTTGTTTGGAGACCAAGCAAAACTCCAAAACCATTAAAACGAAACCATGGTTTCCCTAAACTGCTATGCCACGTTTTGGGACACTTGTAAGCTTCTTCTTACACCCCTAAACACCTAGCTTCACATCCTTTGAGCTCTCCAACTATAAATAGGTGCTTAAGTTCACCATTTCAACTTGCATCTTTCTTATTCACTCTTCTCCCTCCTCTGGAAGTTCCTAACTAAAAGGAGCAATCCAACATTGTTCTTTTGCATCTAGGAATCACTGGTAAGTGTTCCTTCTTTGTGCATTTTTTATTTTAGACTTCTATAGCCAAAAGTCAAGCGTTTTACGGCAAACGCTTTGACTTTCAGTTAAGACCATTATGGTCCAGCCATTGTTCAAAATGAACATGGCTAAGTGATCGTAATAAGGTAGGTATTAGTCCCTATAAAGGGCACCTCCTGAAGATCACGTTTGCTAGACCAATTGACGGGTCAAAGTTATGTTATTAAAAAGTCAAACAGGCCATTTTTCAGAAAAATCATAAATTGATCTTATATATGTTATGAAACCTGTTTTGACACTTAAACAAGTTGGTAATAATTATTAGAACATGTATGAACATGTTCGGCTCGTCAATTTTAGTTATAGGGTCGGTTCACAACCGAAAGTCGCAAAGTTTGACTTCTGCTTTGACTTTTGATTCTGACCCGATTTAGATTAGTTATCTACTGATCTAAAGTTGTATTATGATCATAATATAATATAGCATAACCCACTGAGGTTATATTACATGATCATAATCAGAATCTAAGTTTATGCACAAGTTCCATAATTATGCTATCTTTAACCAAAATGCCTTTTTTGCATAAAACAAGGTTTTAAAGATACTAAACTTACTGATATAATATTATAAGTAGGATTAATTGGGATGATTAACCAAGTTATAAACTGAGTTTTCAAGCAAGTCCTCAAACTATGTCGATAAATGACGGTTTTAGCCCAAGTGGCTTAAAAAATAGTTTTAATCAATCTTTTCAAGGTAAATCATTTATCTACTGATATGTTATATTAAATAACATATTTCAAATATTTAATCTGATCCAAACAACAGTTTTCATAAACATCGCTTAAAAACGTCATTTTACGACATAAGCGCCGTTTCGACACATAGTATGGTTTTAAACCATATTATTGACCAAAGCTTGTTACCTACTGATTTTAAAACTTATTTAAACATATTTATAGTAGGTACATGTTATAAACTCAGAATCCCAAATAATTTTTAAACTATGTATAAAATTACCAAAATGCCCCTATAAGGCATAATTTCGTTTTAAAACCTTAACGGGCATACAAGTTGATATCCTACTGATATCTTAACTTATTTAAAGTATAATGGCATATAGAACTTGTCCATGACTTATCCGGTTACCCGACATCGCTATTATGCGCACAGTTACGTATATGTAACTATTTTACGGAATTTAACCATAATGGGTTTAACCTTGTCATTTAAGTCTCAAAATCCAGAATGTTAATAGTTTACCCATAATAAACAAGTCAATGTACTTGTTGGGATTAAACTGCATTCTATCCAATCATCGTTTAATCAAGCGTCATACGTTTTGATCAAGTACGCTAGTTGGTCTAAGTCTATGACTTAAATAAGACCGTTAGTATTTAATTGGTTAGTTTATGCCATAATCCAGACTAGAGACTTGCCGGTAAATGCTATCTGCACTTACTCCTTTTGTGTACAGCTGAGTTATTAAAAATTAAAAGAAGACTAGCTCAGGTAAATACTCTCGACTTATTTCCCCTATACGGGCTTGGGTTACGGTAAATTATTACCGCTTGGTCGGAAATGGGATTAATCAAACGCCGGTTCGGAATAGAGATCCGCATATTCTGTTTTAATCAGTTTTGTTTGATAAATTAAACATCGGGGGTTAACTACCGTGTCCTGAATATCCTCGGCTCATTACAATCAAAATGACCATGACCTTAGAACGGGTGTAGGCATACACCCAATAAACGCTCAATTATGCATTCCCACAAGGTTGGGAGGAATTGACTCCTTCGTGAGTCCAAAGTGGTGTGTACGATAATTGTGTCTCGGTTTTCGTGTCGAGCCCCGTATGTATGACAAACATGTAAACCTGTTAACAAGGTTGGACGATCAATTAACCAAAGTTATAAAAAGATTTTGTGCTAATACGCACCTAAAACATTTTTGAAATGTTTTCAAAATGAGTCAGTTGGGTATATTTACCAGCGAAAACTGATGTATTTTCAAAAGAGTAATCTGCAGGTACAATACGAAAATAGGCCGGAAGTGCTCGGTAGTGATAGAGGATCTTGCAAATCCTAAATCTGCCCAAAGTCTGTTTTATATTCTTTCCTTGTATAATTTATGATCCGCCTGTGGATCTTCTATTACAAGCTTGTATATTATTTTGTATTTTCGAACATTCGGTTTGTAATAGTAATTTTACTCCAAGACTTCCGCTATGCTATGTTTAATTGACAATGATGTTATCAACTGATGTCACGATACTCCCCACCCGGGCCCACCGGTGTTTGGATTTCGGGGTTGGAAATCTGGGGTGCGACACCATAATCCAGACTAGAGCCTTCCAGTAAATGCTATCTGCACTTATTTCATTTTGAATACGGCTGAAATATTAAATCTTGCATTTTTAAATCAAGACTAGCTCAGGTAAATACTCTTGACTTATTTTCCCTATACGGGCTTGGGTTATGGTAAATTATTACCGCTTGGTTGGAAATGAGATCAATCGAATGCCAGATTGTGGCGAGTAAATCCGCATATTCCGTTTTGATCACTTTTGTTTGATAACTTAAACAATGGGGGTTAACGACCGTGTCTTGGATATCATTGGCTCATTACATTAGATAATGGCCACGACCAAAGCACGGGGTGTAGACATACACCCGACAGATGCGAATGCTAAAATTATTTTTACCCACAAGTTGGGGATAACTCCTTCGGGGGTTCATAAGTGCGTGTACGTTAATCATGTCTCGGTCTCTGTACTGGGCCCCATATGTATTGACAAACATGTAAAGCTGTTAACAAG
This sequence comes from Scalesia atractyloides, assembly GCA_947069175.1. Taxonomy (NCBI): domain Eukaryota; kingdom Viridiplantae; phylum Streptophyta; class Magnoliopsida; order Asterales; family Asteraceae; genus Scalesia; species Scalesia atractyloides. The sequence continues at coordinate 72,672,020 of CAMTDV010000001.1, forward strand.
GTTACAACGCTGACTTTCCCAAGTTATAAAAGATTTGTGTCCTGTGCACTTAAATCTAATTTTTAAAATGTTTTCAAAATGAGCCAGTCGGATGTATTTACCTTGCAAAAGCTGACGTATTTTCAAAAGACTAAGTTGCACGAAATAGGCTGGAAGCTGCTCGGTGTGATATGAGAGGATCTTGCAAATCCTTAGATCTGCCCAAAGTCTGTTATATATTTTTGTACATTTTATGATCCGCTTGTGGAACCTTCGTTACAAGCCGTTTGTATATATTTTGTACTTTGAACATTTCGGTTTGTAATAGTAATTTAAACTCCAAGACTTCCATTGTGCTGTGTTTAATTGACTATGATGATATCAACTTACGTCACGATTCATCACCCGGGCCCACCGGTGTTTGGTTGGAAATACGGGGTGTGACAACAATGTCGATCAGGTTGCTGACTATGTGATGCGTTTGCTTGAACGTGATAGGCGTAAATAGGAAGTAAGACATGAGATGAATAGTTTTTTGGGTGATGACAAAGACTCTTTTGTATCTTGGTTGTGGGATCATTTACAATCAAACCAAGCTCTCCAAGATTTGTACGCTAAATCGACAGAATCTTATCCTGAAGAAGTGCCTGAACAAAAACCTCAAGCCCAGCAAGCAGCTGTTAGTAGCCTAGCATCCCAAACTCTACCTCAAGCCCAAATTCACGCTGAAAAACCTAGCTCGCACATTGACACATTTAACTACCTTTTGTGCACTGAACCTTGCAGGAATATAGTTGCTCAACTCAGGGTACTTAATTCCAAAATGGCTGATGATTACAACAGTGCAATGGCTCAGTGCATCAGCCTTTGAGAAAGTAACAAGTTACTCATTGAAAAGGTTGAAGCACAAAAGAAAGACATAGCTCAACTCCACCTGGACGTAAATCAACAGAAATGTTGGGTCCATGATTACAAAACCATATTAGAGTCAAAAACCATGGAATGCATCTTGGTAAGAGTTGAGCTGGGACTTCTTACTGGAAAATATCAACAAAACGAAGTTAATATAAAGAAGTTTGATACATCCAGCAAGCTCGTTCAAGACGTGTGCAATGTGCAGCTGGCATATAAGGCGAACAAGGGGAAGGGTTTGGGAGTCAATCAGGTTGCCCCACCGTATTATCACAACTACACAACAATGCCTGAAACTGACGAAGATATTGAGAAAGTACATCATATGGTGTATGGCAAACCCAATAATTATACGTCAGACACACGGGAACCATCTGGTGCTGTTGACTCTTCTAATGATTCAGTTGGAGTGCCTGGTCCTTCATCTGATAAAGCAGGACTTCCCAACTTTATCAAAACTGGTGAACAGAGAGCTGACGTGAACAAGTGCCTAAGTGCGGAAACTAAACAATCTGAACCTTCTGCTTCTGATGAAAAGGTTTAGAGCAAGCTAAAAGAGCAAAAACGAGCAAATTGAGACGAAGAAAGCAGAAGTCCAAACGTCAAGGACAATCACGCTCTCCAAAATCCTCAGTTGGCAGTAATAGCCCTCGAAAGGCTAGTGTTGTGAAAAAAGCTTTTATTAAGCAGGTCTTTAATGGCAAATGTGAAAAATATGCTTTTGACGTGCTGGCAAAGCTTTTGGAAAAGTTGGGGAGATTTCTGAATAAGACTTGCAGTCTAAACAAAACAAGAAGAATCAAAGGAAATCTCCACAACAGAAGAAGGCCCTTGCAAACGACAAGTACAAACATCCAAATTCATCTCCGTCTGCAAGAAGCGTGCAAGGAAATCAAGCACAGATGGGATCAGTTCATCCTTCAGGGCCTGCAAGAGCAAATCAAGCTGATCAGAATGCTTTATTTGTGAAGAGACAAATGTGCTTCAATTACGGCATTCCTGGTCACATTGCTCGGAACTGCACACATAGTTCCTATGTTCCATATCATGCTCAAAATCAGAAGGTTACACCAAAGAATATTAATCATTCCAAGCCGATGAAGGTATCATCATCTAAGGCAATGAAGAATGTGAATTCCAAGGTTAAACCATCTGATGGTGATTGGAATGTTGCCAAAAACAAACGCAAGGCTGTTCAGAAACAAAAATCTGTTTCTAAAATGACTAAACCTGAAACACCCAAAGTTGCTCAATCAAAGGCAACAACCGCATTTGTTAAAATGAAACAAATTTAGAAACCCAAATCTAAAGCGGCAGCAACATCACCAATCCTCGAAACTAAAGGGGACTTGTGTCTTAAAGAAGTATCTTATTTTGATGCTTCAGGGAAACCCAGGACCACGATGGCCTGGGTCCCACTGTCTTACTAATCTCCTTATTTTTCAGGAACAACCAAGGAGGAGTTGTTGACAATCTCTGGAATTTTGATAGCAGTTGTTCTAGGGACGTATCGGATAACATCTCACTATTGCAAAAAGGTTGAAATTTTTACGATTGTGATGTTTCCGTTGGATAAGACAAGATCCGCGAAAAGGTACAAATTTAAATTTCATGCTTTAATTTTGAAATTGATTAGTTTTTAATCTAATGACTGAACGGTTAAGCAAAAACAACAAAAAAATTTTCCTTTTCCTTTCGTTTAAAACTTTGTGCCTACGTTTTCTTTATTAAGTAAATTTGTGCATAAAGTATGATGTACAAATTTAGGGGGGAAGAGGGCGATATATGTATATATGTATTGTTTGAGGAGTAGAAAATTAGAAAAATACAAAAACACTTGAAAAACAAAAAATACAAAAAATAAAAAGTCATGGGAAATGAAATGAATATTCGTGATAAAGGGTGTGACTGACACATGTAAAGTGTTGTAGCTCAAAAGACTAGGATCTAATGTGATATGTCGGTAGGCTTAACGCTCAAAGTAATTAAAAGATACAAAGTGATATAAACATAACGAACTATGTATCTTGTGGGTAACATATCATCGGTGTATGATTTCATGGTCTTAAATCCTGCGTTGATAGATAGCCAACGTCTGAAGTTTCGGGTCTTTATGCTGTTGAGTCATCCGGGGATATCGTGGTTTCCCTTCTGTTGCATTCAGATTATATGCAGATCTAGGCACAGTCATGAGAAAATTCCAGGTGCTTGAAAAGTCAAACATACCATATAAGGTATTTGCCTAACCCTCGTCAGATATTATTGGTCACTTTGCTGTACGGAAGTATTGACCTGTTCACCAATAGTCTGACGTTGTAAAAGATAAGGATGATCTCAGTATACTCACCTGCTATGATGAATTGTTGTGCTTACCTTGATCGCGGGGGTACGTCATGGTATGGGAACATGGGTATTATAGTATAATACTACCTTAAGCATATCACAAAGTTGAAAAATAAAAGTTGATCGTTAAAGTTTAAATGGACAAATATATTGGAAATCACTTAGACTAGTCTGAATAAGTTCACACTGAAAAGTGTTCCTTGGTCCGCCTGAAAACGATTTTTGATCCCATTGCAATTGTGTAGCTGTAATTACTGAGTTAGTTTCTTAATTTATTTGCGTTTCTGTTTATATTCTTGTATTCAAAAATTAAAAATATATTCAAAAATCCAAAAATAGAGTGTCTTCTTATTTTAGTAAAAATTATTAATCGTTCCTGAAGATTTGACTAATCATTAAAAGATAAAACAAATTTGAATTTTGATCCGAGTACAAGTACTTGGATGTACCAGGTGTTCATGCGGTACTCTCCCTGTTGCATAAGAATGTTTGCTTATAAATTTCTGAGAATTATGCAGATTTTGATTTAGATCAAGAAACCGGGGTTGCTGAAAATTGAGATGCTGTTAGTTGCCGACAACAAAGTGTACTTGAGTCAGAAGAACCAGATGTCAGTCATCATCTGACAGTGGTAGTACATTTGAAGAAGTACCTATGACCTGCTTGCTTGAAAGAGAAGAATTAGAGAAGAAAAAAGCTGCTGAGATTCCTCTTCTCACATTCTTTTTGACAAAGATGTTTCAAGTAAAGCTGATCTAAATCCTGATATGAAGCTAACCACAAAAGCAGAAGAAAGAAACCCAGTGTTGAGAGCTCGTTAAAGTGTGAGGTCCTAGAAGTATGAGACTGATTTCCACAACACTTACAGCATAGCGAAAACCATAGATTTTGTTGAAGACGTTGCTGAATTTGCGCTATGAAGACAATTTGATGCATCAGTCTAGGGGGAGATTGTTATGTCCTAGAAGTGTGAGACTGACGTATCAAATATATGCAACGGTCTATGGTAGCTAACTGGGATTAACTAGGTTAGTTTGTATTAGGTTTGGACCTTTATAGGTCATTTGGGCATGCCATAGGCCATGTGGGCCAGACAAGCCCATAGGCAAGCCCATGAGGGGCATGCCCTTACCCTAGGTATATAAGCTAAGCTTATGTCATTTCTAGGGTTAGACTTTTGGAGACTTTTAGGTTTTCTCTAGAGAACATCCATCTTGTACCAGACGGTTTTGCTTGTTCAAGTAATAGAATCGTGTGCAAGGTGTTAAAGTGAATTCGGTATTGTTATTCATTGTTTCGATTTTATTAAATATCATCAAGTTTAGATTCCGCCCATTCTTAGTGATCGTGTGATATCGTTGCTAGATACGGATAATCGGGACTTACAACATCTTTGGTTCCTGACCAAAAACCAGCTATAATGGGGATAAACTATTACAACATGTTGGCTTGATGTGAATTAATATTATTAGATGTAAAATTACATGTACTCATATATAAACATGTACTTGCTCTTATGATTATTGGCTTTGCAATCAATCATAGATGTTTGATCATCGTCTTCAACAAAAGCAATTCGTGTAACGACATTTGTTACATGTTGTTTAACACTTATTCCAATAACCATTAGTAAATGGGTATAAAAAACACTATATTTATCAGTAAAAATATAAAAATATGATACTATATAGTAATGTGCTTGCTATCTTAAAAGCTAAGCCACAAGTCACGCAACCTTTCATGTTGCGGATTTGATAACCAATTAGACGATGCATCGACTTTCAGAAAATGGTATTATGTTGAGATACACATATCTTTTAATCATTTAATAATATTTAGGGATTCAAACCCCACTTTAGTTGGTATATGGTTAACATCCATTGAGAACAAAAATTTCATGTTTAAGTACCATGAAGAATCATCTGGTTCTTTGGGATATGTTTCACATCATCAAGGACTCAGAATGGTCTAACCGGTCAAGCCAATTTATTAAACAATCATGGTCTATAAACTCTATAAACTTCTGTGACCACACATGCTTTAGTTGCATTAGTGTTTGTCTAATACACGACAATATACACGAGAGAATAATGCACTATTAGTTTAAACATTCATGTTATTACATGTTTCTTATATATTCACTCCCTTAGTTCACCACTTCTTGTGGTCGATTTCATTATTACATGGTCAACTGATTATTAATATCAGAATCGTTACAGTTTCCTCATCTATCATGATCACGACCTTTACAATGATCATTGTATAATCATCACATTATTAACATGGTTGATCTCATTGTTAATATGAGCATTATAAAAATTTTCCCACTTACCATGATCATGAACTTTACATCGATTATTTTATCATCACATTCACACAAGGGAATTGATTATAACCACATAACTTTCATGGTGACATCATTACAATATCCTTTTTTATGTACACGATCACGACTCTTTCATTGATCATCATATCATCACATTCACTACACGGAATGGATTAGAACCACTTTCATACATGGTGGTCGTTTCAAACCTTATATGTTCTTTGACATTCTTACCACTTAAAAAGCATATTTGAGGTTTGACAATGGAATTACTTTTATTTAACATGTATCAATTTAAAAATTATATGACCAAATTATTAAGATTTATAGGTCCAAAATCTTACAATCTTTCATAAATTTATAATAAGTTTTAGGAAGTTTGATACTAGAAGTGTCATGCTATAAATAAATGAATCTTGACCATAATTAAATCTTGTTTATAACTTGAAATAATAAACCATAACTTTCGTCATTTGGATGTTCCCATAAAAACTGATAGCATTAAGAACACAATATATACATAAAGTTACATCATATAATGTCACACCCCGGATTTCCAACCCCGAAATCCATACACCGGTGGGCCCGGATGGGGAGTAGCGTGACGTCAGTTGATAATCATCATAGTCAATTAAACACGGCACAGCGGAAGTCTTGGAGTAAAATTACTATTACAGACCGAATGTTCAAAAATACCAAATAATATACTGGCTCGTAATAGAAGATCCACAGGCGGATCATAAATTGTACAAGGAAAGAATATAAAACAGACTTTGGGCAGATTTAGGATTTGCAAGATCCTTTATTACTACCGAGCACTTCCGGCCTATATTCGTATTGTACCTGCAGATTAGTCTTTTGAAAATACGTCAGCTTTCGCTGGTAAATACACCCAACCGACTCGTTTTGGAAACATTCCAAAAATGTTTTAAGTGCGTATCAGCACAAAATCTTTTTATAACTTGGGTTAATTGACCGTCCAACCTTGTTAACAGATTTACTTGTTTGTCATACATACGGGGCTCGGTACAGAGACCGAGACACAATTAACGTACACACCACTTTGGACTCACGAAGGAGTCAATTCCTCCCAACCTTGTGGGAATGCATAATTGAGCATCTATCGGGTGTATGCCTACACCCGCGCTAAGGTCGTGGCCATTTCTATTGTAATGAGCCGAGGATATCCATGACACGGTAGTTAACCCCGATGTTTAAATTATCAAACAAAACTGATTAAAACAGAATATGCGGATTTCTATTTTGAACCGGCATTTGAAATCCCATTTCCGACCAAGCGGTAATAATTTACCGTAACCCAAGCCCGTATAGGGGAAATAAGTCGAGAGTATTTACCTGAGCTAGTCTTCTTTTAATTTTTTAATAACTCAGCTGTACACAAAAGGACTAAGTGCAGATAGCATTTACCGGCAAGTCTCTAGTCTGGATTATGGCATAAACTAACCAATTAAATACTAACAATCTTCTTTAAGTCATAGACTTAGACCTACTAGCGTACTTGATCAAAACGTATGACGCTAGATTAAACGATGATTGGATAGAATATAGTTTAATCCCAACAAGTACCTTGACGTGTTTAATATGGGTAAACTATTAACATTCTGGATTTTGAGACTTAAATGACAAGGTTAAACCTGTTTCGGTTAACTTCCGTAAAATAGCGCTATCAGGTAACCGGATAAGTTATGGACAGTTCTATATGCCATTATACTTTAAATAAGTTAAGATATCAGTAGGATATCAATTTGTATGCCCATTAAGGTTTTAAAACGAAATTATATATCGTATAAAAGGAACTTGAATATATTTTAAGTTTATCATCATAAGTATTCTGGAAAAATATTTTATTTATGATATATATCAGTAGGATATCATTTATATGTGTAATTTATCCTTTATGACCAAACTATGCACCGAATGGGCATTTTGGTCATTTTACACATAGTTTATAAATTATTTGGGATTCTGAGTCTATGAATAAGTTTTAAAATCAGTAGGTATCAAGTCTTGGTCAATAATATGGTTTAAAACCATACTATGCGCTTAAACGGCGCTTATGTCGTAAAATGACGTTTTTAAGCGATGTTTACGAAAACTGATATTTGGGTTAGATTAAAATGTTTAAAATATGTTTTTTAATATAAAATATCAGTAGGTAAATGATTTACCTTGAAAAGATTGATTAAAAATCATTTTATGAGTCATAAGGACTAAAACTGTCATTTATCGACATAGTTTAAGGACCTGCTTGGAAACTCAGTTTACAACTTGGTTTAACATCCCAAATAATCCTACTTATAATATTACATCAGTAGAAAACTCATTTTCAAGCTCATTATCATATAAAACCTTGTTTTGTTCAAAAAGGGCATTTTGATCAAAAATGGCATAATTATGGAACTTGTGCATAAACTTAGATTCTGATTATGATCATGTAATATAACCTCAGAGGGTTATTCTACATTATAATATGATCATAATGCAACCTTAGATCAGTAGGTAACTATTCTAAATCGGGTCAGAATCGAAAGTCAAAGCAGAAGTCAAACTTTGCGACTTTCGGTTGCGAACCGACCCTAGAACTGAAATTGACGAGCTTTACATGTTCTTACATGTTCTAATAATTATTACCAACTTGTTTAAGTGTCAAAACAGGTTTCATAACATATATAAGATCAATTTATCATTTTTCCGAAAAATGGTCTGTTTGACTTTTTATTTTCATAACTTTGACCCGTCAATTGGTCTAGCAAACGTGATCTTCAGGAGGTGCCCTTTTTAGGGACTAACACCTACCTTATTACGATCACTTAGCCATGTTCATTTTGAACAATGGCTGGACCATAATGGTCTTAACCGAAAGTCAAAGCGTTTTACGAAAATGCTTGACTTTTGGCTATAAAAGCCTATAAACGAAAATGCAAGAGCAAGGAACACTTACAAGAGATTCCTACATTGCAAGAGAACTAAGTTGGATGCTCCTTTCAGCTAGGAACTTCTAGAGGAAGGAGAAGAGTTATGATTTAGAAAGGTGCAAGTTCAAATGGTGAACTTGATCACCTATTTATAGTTGGAAAGCTCAAAGGGGTGAAGCCAGGTGTTTAGGGGTGTAAGAAGAAGCTTACAAGTGTCCCAAAACGTGGAATAGCAGTTTGGGAAGCCATGGTTTCGAGTTAAATGGTTTTGGAGTTTTGCTTGGTCTCCAAAGAAAACTTTCTATCTCAGACCTGTTCTCGCGCCCCGCGAGAGACCCATGCCTGGTCTATCGCGGCCCGCGACACCCCAAAGCCACTTTCAAAGTTTGACGCTTTTAACCCCTTAACTTATTAAAGTTTCTAAAAACCATTTTAAACACTTTTTTGGCACTTTTAGCCCTCCGTAGCCAATACTTGGCATACCCAGGGTTATGCCCGGACATTGTCGAGCTCTCGGTTCGTTAAAAGGTCACTCAGAGGTATAAATTAACATGTTGACACTTTTAATCCCTCCATCATCTAACTTTCACATATTTACATGATTGAACTCTCTCGTCCAACAAACGGGACATATGAGAGTTTAGGACTTCACAAAAGATCACTCAGAGGCTTATGATAAGCATGTTGATTCCGATGTCACTCAGAGGCTGGGCATGTTGACCTATCAGTCACTCAGAGGCAAATTTCAAGCATGTTGACATATCAGTCACTCAGAGGCTAATGTTTAAGCATGTTGACATATCAGTCACTCAGGCTGTTATTTATGCATGTTGACATCGGTTCGTCACTCAGAGGCTCAACTTGAGCATGTTGACCCCTTTAGTCCTTATTGGTCTTTAATAGACTATTTTGAAAAATACAACACGTGTCACTATACTATTGGACACGATTTTTACAGGGTGTTACATATAATGCATACCTTTATAACGTGTTATCAAATAAGACCAGTTATGATACAAACTTATGAAATAAGATTTTTCATCACTTTATAAAAGAAAAAGATTTGTATTAGCTTATTAGGATATATAACCAATCCGCAATCACAAACATATCTTTAACGTTACAGCTTACTACCATGTACTGATAAGTAATTACTATACATTTAGACTTAAACAAACATACTCATCAAGTTCTCATTATATTTTAATAATATATGATCGATGTTTGCAAGTAAATAGAATTTCACATATAATATTTAACATTACATATTCAAGAATAATTCTTCTAGCTGTATAAAACAACTAATTATGTATTCTAGTGACTTAAAAATAATATGCAAATCAGTTTCTATGTATAAAATAACTAATAATATGTTATATGTTGCATTAACAATCTTTCCACATATTCAACTTAGTCAAAATTATAGGCCTTATCTCTTATCTATATATTTACTTATTTAAGTTATTAATGAAAAGATGGTAGTTTAAAATCTCGTTGGCATCATCATGAAGCTACAATTTCATCTGGTTTTGGAAACCAATAATAATAGACAACATATGCCAGTTTGATACGATAAACTTATTCAAGTAATTCAATACATATAAGGAATCAGATTATATTCATACCATTTGGATGATGTTAACATCCACTGTCATACAAACAATTTATCTATATAAATTCCATATATATATATATTATCCAATCTAATAGCAAGCAAGGAATATATATACTATTAGAATAGTGATAATATAAACATTGCGTTGATGACCGTAGAGTTGCAAATATTAATAAAACATATATGTTATCATATAAAATGACTTATATGCATTTAATTGTTAATTCATTAACAAAATTACACTAATAATAATCTTGCAATAAAACAAACTGTTAAGTGTCACTTTTTTTAATAGTAAATATATATTAGTATATATATAATTCACATCCATTCATATTAATCAAATATTTATTAGTAAAAGCTCTCTGTATGCATTTCATTTTCCTTTTCCTTTTCCTTTTGAAAAGACTACAAGCTGAAAGAAAATGGACATGAGCATCGATAATCAAACTCTGTATTAAAACATAAAATTTGCTTTTATGTATCGGCGGTCAATTTCATAGAACTTTAAAGTTTAAAATAGGGTTTTATAGAAAAAAATAATTGAGATAAATTAGTGATAGACATGAAATGGTGGAGTATTAAAATCTGTGTCTGTTTCTATCTGTTATGCTTTTGAAACCAAACGAAAGCCCTCACCGTCATCTTCTTTATTCAGTTTCCCGATTAACAAACCCGTTAATCGGAGCTTTACAATACCCTCCAAAGTCCTTTTCACGAAATTTGAACATAAGATATATATGAAGAGATGATTTAGTTAATACCTGACTGACGAATTAAGGGATTAAGAACCAGTCGCTTGAATTCTATGGAACAACAGCTGTAGATCGTGAAAACTATATCTTTCCAAAATTTTAGGGCTATGTCACACCTGGTTGCAACCCACACTTGTTTCCACACCGGCTTTTTTTTATGACAATATTATCAACTCTAAAAGCAATTTATGTTGATAACGTGTTGTAAAACAACAAGCTATTAGCAACTAGTATACAAACTATGTAAACACACGAATAAAGAGCATATGATTATAGAGAGAAACATAGAATGTAGAATTCTTATTCATTGATTTTAACATCATATGCAAATGTTATTATATATAAGTACTCATATTAGTACAATAGTTAATAAAGATAGGGGTTATACATGTGGAAAATCACTACATAATGAATGCATTCATAGATAGGGGTTATATACGTGGAAAGTCACTACATAATGGATGCACCCATAACACATAACACTTAAATGAAAATAAAATATTAGTTGATTATGATTCACACATTTATCATATGACACCGAACAGTCGAACACAAGAAACAATGAGTGCTTGTATTATAATTCTCACATTTAGTTAAAGCTTATACACACGCACATTAAATAGGTGTTCATATACATCATACATGCAATAAAAGTAAATATTGGATATCAAAGTAAACATTTCTGCCGACTATAAAACAAAAGACATGATTGATATTTAACATTATCAATCATGTTTTTTTTGTTTTTAGTATAAATTGTTTCCACCATTTTCTAGCAGAAAATCTTTCTGGGTAGATTCTAATCACACATATATAAAGGTGTTCTTAAAAGTACATGTGAAACGTACGTCGTCCAAATGCCTTGCCGAAACGAGTCTTGTCTAGATAATGAGAATGCGATTAAGTATACGTTCTTTGTTTTATAGATGATGGGTATTTGTGTATCTTTATGCATGTAAAAAATTATAGTTATGTGGTATAAATGTGTGGGTTAACTTATATAACCATGTTGTTATATCATATAACTATGTTATTATACCATATATTATAGTTATGTTGTTATATCAAATCATTGGAGTGTTATATTACTAAACCTAAACTTGTAACCAATAGAGTTATATTAATGGCAAAACAAACCTAGTTTTCGCACAATATATGGCACACTAGCACAGTTTTCGCATGCTAATACCATATACTTGTATGAAAAAGATTACAAATCTCCATTTTATGTATGATTCTTTATTATTAATAATAGTTAGTATATAAAAGTTATTTAAATTTAAAAAAATAAAGTGAAACTAATATTTAATAAGAAAGAAAGCAACACAATGGCAATTTTCTTGGTTTAACTCATAGCATTAAAATAATCTCTATATATGTATGTGTGAGATAGAGATTATGCAACATGAGTATCTATAATGATGCACAATTATAAATATAGTTACCTACAATTATATATGTATAATCACACAGTTGATCAACGTTATAAATTAACCATTTAAAAAAAATATATGTGTTACAATAATTTAGTTCAACTAAAAGTAAATTGCACAAAACGTTCTTTATGTTTCCTTAAATTTACAGGTTTCATCCTTTATGTTTAAAACTTGCTAAAACAACCTTTACATTTTTTTGTTACTGGTTCAATGCTTTATAACTAACCAAGTTAATTATCTCAGTTTATTTCTCTCACATGCCTAACATGTGAGGGTATATTCGTTATTTTGTTTCTCATCTTATAAAGCCCTCTAAAAATACAACATCATCAAAACCAAAAACCCCTTGTTCAAAACCCTTCCGACGATCAACCATCATCAATTTTCCGGCTACAACCACCACCATCAATTTTCCGTCTACTGTTGGATATTTGAACGTGTGTGAATGAAGTCTAAAACTTTGTCCCACATAGGTGTGGGAATAAAATAGAAGTTAGTGTATAAGTAATGTTTTACCTAATTAACGTAACTATATGCCATGTTTTACCAAAACTCCTACGCGAGCGCGCAGGGTGGGTGCAAACTTGTGTACGCCCGCATGTCCTGCGGACACGAATGCTGTTCCGAGAACCCGGACTCACGTGGGGAGGTTTTTGCACCTGTAACCGATTCTGTTGATCGATTTTTGAAAAACTGATTTGTTATTGATGATCATTATGTCAATTGAAGAACTAAAACTGATTCGGTTCTAATGATCATTGAGTCAGTCTTTTTGAATTTCAACAACTTTGAAGGTCATAATTATCAGTCTAGAAACGGATAACTAATAACCATTATGAGGTTATTAAAACGCTGCAATGATGACCCAAATTCGGTTATGCTTCTGCCTGTATAAATACAGACCAAAGCCATTCAGTTTAGACACCCAAAACACACAGTTCTCTTCTTCCTATCTAGTTTTCTCTGCAACATCTCTGGTTCTTTTTCAGGCAAGTGTTCAAGTCCGACAGTGCGCTGTTGCTGCTTCAGACCGGCATACCCTGGGAACAGACGACGAATCTGTTTAAGGGAATTGTGTCAAACACAAGCCCGGTTCACTGTTTCTTTGTTTCTGTTTCAATTTTTCCGTTACATTATTAGCAGTATTACTAACAAACTTAAACAGATTTATTTTACTAATTCTTACTACTATTGTTTTTCAGAATGCAAACCCAACCTATGACTATTGTTGTTTCTACTGTCCTCTCTATGAGCATGACGTCCACTGTTACGGTCACAACGGGTCTGGTTGCACCGTTGCCTAACGCTGTCTCGCATGCCGAGAAGCATGAGAAATTCAATGGTGTGAATTTCAAACAGTGGCAGCAAAATATGTTCTTTTATCTAACCACGTTGAACCTTGCGAGGTTCTTGACTAAATCCAATCCCCATGTTGATGAAGTGGATATGGATGCTCAACTGTGAGCGCGATTCATGCTTGGAATCATTCGGATTTCTTGTGTCGAAACTTCATTCTGAATGGTTTAGTGGACACACTATACAACGTGTATTGCAAAACCAATACTGCCAAAGAGTTATGGGAGTCGTTAGATCGCAAATACAAAACAGAAGATGCGGGCACAAAGAAATTTGTGGTGGCTAAGTTCTTGGACTTTAAAATGATAGATGTTAAAACTGTTATGAGCCAAGTCCAAGAACTGCAGGTTATTCTTCATGACATTCATGCAAAAGGAATGGTCCTCAGCGAGACATTCCAAGTTGCTGCTATGATTGAGAAGCTACCACCAAGTTGGGTCGATTTCAAGAACTATCTAAAACATAAGTGAAAGGAGATGACTATTGAAGATCTTGTTGTTCGTCTTCGCATTGAAGAAGACAACAAATTGGCTTTGAAAAAGGTTGATGGTCCTGAAACTGTCAAAGCCAATCTTGTTGAGCAGGGCCAGTCTTCAAAGTCGAAAAACAGTGGAAAGAAAGGTCATGGGAAACGCTCCAACCTCGGTCCAAAAGGAGGCGTTGGGAAAAAGAAGTTCCAAGGAACTTGCTACCTGCCAAAAGCAAGGCCATAAGGCCAACGAATGCAAGCTTCCTAAGAAAGAAAGTGCTCGACAAGTGAACATGGTTCATGAAGTCGACAACCTTGTTGCCATGGTCACGGACCTCTCAGTCCTGGTCACCGAAGTTAATTTGGTTGGCCAAAATAATAAAGATTGGTGGGTTGATACGGGGGCTACCCGTCATGTGTGCTTTGACAAGAATCTGTTTAGCACTTTCAAGGAGGTGACCAATGGGGAAAAAGTTTTTATGGGAAACTCGGCCATGGCCGAAGTCAAGGGCAAGGGGAACGTGGTCTTGAAGATGACCTCGGGAAAAGAACTCACTTTGTCCAACGTGCTGTATGTTCCGTAAATTCGGAAAAACCTTGTGTCGGGTGGCAGTTGAACAAGTTTGGGTTCAAAATGGTGATTGAGTCGGATAAGGTCGTGTTGACCAAGAGTGGTATGTATGTTGGTAAGGGCTATGCCTCAATGGTATGTTTAAACTAAATGTAATGGTGGTGAAAGCTATGAATGAAAACGCTACTACTTCTACTTACTTGATTGTGTCTTCTAATCTTTGGCATGGTAGACTAGGTCATGTTAACTTTAATTCAATTTGTCATTTAATTAAACTTAATTGCATACCAACATTCGATATCGACTCAAATAATAAATGTGAAACTTGCGTAGAAGCAAAACAAACGAAATCGTCCTTCAAAAAGGTCGAACGAAGAACCGAACCCCTCGAGATGATACACACTAATGTGTGTGACCTAAAGGCAATTGCTACTCGTGGTGGGAACAAGTACTTCATCACGTTCATTGATGATAGTACACGGTATTGCTATGTGTACTTACTTAAGAGTAAGGACGAGGCCATCGACAAGTTTATCTAGTTCAAGGCCGAAGTTGAAAATCAACTAAATCGCAAAATCAAAATTGTAAGGAGCGACCGAGGAGGTGAATATGTTTCACCTTTTATTGATGTATGTGCGAAAAATGGAATCATACATGAACTCACGGCTCCTTACTCCCCTCAATCGAATGGCATCGCGGAACGGAAAAATCGTACATTGAAAGAAATGATGAATGCCATGATGATAAGTTCTGATATAAACCAAAACATGTGGGGGGGAAGCAATCTTATCGGCAAATTATGTGTTGAACATGATACCCAATAAGAAAAAGGATGTAATGCCATATGAATTTTGGACGGAAAAGAAACCACCATATAAATACTTGAAAGTGTGGGGGTGTCTAGCTAAGCTGGTGGTCACATCACCAAAACGGTTACTGATAGGACCCAAAATAGTAGATTGTGTATTTATTGGATACACCCGTCCTTATGGTCCTTATCGTTTTATTATGCATGATTCTAAGAACCCTGGAATATGCAAAGGCACCGTAATAGAATCCAAGGATGCATCATGGTTTGAACGTGTGTTCCCACACTTAAGTATAACTGAACCGAGTTTTTCTAGACCGGTCAAGGAAACTGTTCCTGAGGTTGAAAACAATGAACCTCGAGAACAATCTAAGATTGAGGAAGTCGAAATCAGGAAAAGTAAACGGTAAAAGACAGAAAAATCCTTTGGGTCTGAGTTTCTTACCTACATGGTAGAAGATGAACCTCAAACGTACCAACAAGCTGTACATTCCTCTGAAGGACCTCAGTGGAGGGAGGCCATCAAAAGTGAGATAGACTCAATCTTACAAAACCATACTTGGGAGCTAGTGGATCTTCCTCAAGGATGCAAACCACTAGGATATCATGGATCTTCAAGAAGAAGATGAAGCATGATGGAACCATCGATAATTACAAAGCAAGGTTGGTGATCAAATGATATAAACAACAAGAAGGTTTAGATTACTTTGATACATATTCGCAGTCACGCGAATAACAACCATCAGGTTGGTGCTTGCCATTGCCACCATTAAAAATTTGGAAGTTCACCAAATGGATGTGAAAACAGCTTTCCTGAAGGGAAATCTAGAGGAAGAAATTTACATGGAGCAACCCGAAGGCTTCACAGCCATTGGGCAAGAAAAGAAAGTGTGTAAACTCGTAAAATCGTTATATGGATTGAAACAAGCTCCAAAACAATGGCACCAAAAGTTTGATCATGTTATGCTTAATGCTGGGTTCAAAATCAATGAATGTGACAAATGTGTATATGTGAAGGACACGTCTGATGGATACGTCATTTTGTGTCTATATGTAGATGATATGCTCATTGCTGGAAGTGTTGACAAAATCATAAAATCTAAAAAGAACATGCTAAAAGCAACATTTGACATGAAAGACATGGGTCTTGCGGATGTGATTCTGGGAGTTAAAATCACACAAACCCAAAGTGGACTTGTTTTAAGTCAATCCCACTATGTGGACAAAATTCTTGAGAAGTTTAATTCAAATGACTCCAACATAGCTAGGACTCCACTTGACACGAGTCAACATCTAGCAAAAAATAGAGGTGAACCTGTAAACCAGTTGGAGTACTAAAGAATTATTGGTAGCTTGATGTATCTTATGAGTTGTACTAGACCAGACATATCATATGCTGTGAGCAAGCTAAGTAGATACACGAGAAATCCAAATTCAATGCATTGGAACAGTATTACTCGATTGCTTCGATACTTAAGATACACTCGAGAATACGGGTTGCATTATAATAGATATCCAACGGTCATAGAAGGACACTGCGATGCAAATTGGACATCTGAAACGAATGATTCCAGAGCAACAAGTGGGTATGTATTCACACTTGGAGGTGCTGCTATATCGTGGAAATCGTCGAAACAAACGGTTATCGCTAGATCCACGATGGAATCGGAGTTCATCGCTTTAGATAAAGCAGGTGAAGAAGCAGAATGGCTACGTCAATTTGTTGAGGACATACCAAGATGGCCTAAGCCAGCAACAGCCATTTGTATACATTGTGATAGCCAATCAGCAATTGGCAGAGCTCGTAGCACAAAGTATAATGGTAAAAACAGACATATCAGACGTAGACATAATAAGATATGACAACTAATCTCTACAGGAATTATCACTGTTAACTACGTTAGGTCAAAGGATAATATCGCGGATCCGCTAACAAAAGGCCTAAGTAGAGAGTTAGTTCAGAAGTCGTCCATGGGAATGGGACTGAAGCCCTTGAAAAGTGAAATTCATATGATGGAAACCTAACTTAAAAGACTGGAGATCCCAATAATTAAGTTCAATAGGAAAACCTAATTGTATGAATTGGTAAGGTCACTATGGGGAGGGGTTAACCCTACACATATAAAGGGAGTTTATTACAAAGTTTAGTAAACCTCCTAGTCCATTCCTAAAAGTGACATGTGTAAGGCTGAGCCTATGGCTCTTAATGATTCGACTAAGGTATCCATACCTAGTGAGTCACCTATGTGAGAGAGAAGTGGGGTCGCTTCGAAGGATATTGTTGGGGCATAATACCTAATAGCTCTCGCAGAACCAGGCATCATGTTCATGACCATAACAAACATATCTATGAGGACTTGACTTTGTCAGGGAGAGTCTTGTAAGAAATGTATGTCGTCTAATCAGAGCTAGTGGGCTAAATGCATTTCATGAGCGAAGGTTCAAAGGGTAACACCTACCTATCGTATGCAAAACTCAACTGCTGAAATTTAATTGGAATAATGTTGTTTGAGATCGGCCTCTATTCATGTGGGGCATTGTTGGATATTTGAACGTGTGTGAATGAAGTCTAAAACTTTGTCCCACATAGGTGTGGGAATAAAATAGAAGTTAGTGTATAAAGTAATGTTTTACCTAACTAACATAACTATGTGCCATGTTTTACCAAACTCCTACGCAGGCGCGCGGGGGGTGCAAATCTTGAGCCGAATTTAGTTGAACTCGTGTACGCCCGCATGTCCTGCAGACACGAATGCTGTTCCGAGAACTCGGACTCACGTGGGGCAGTTTTTGCACCCGGTAACCGATTCTGTTGATTGATTTTTGAAAAACTGATTTCTTATTGATGATCATTATGTCAATTGAAGAACTAAAACTGATTCGGTTCTAAAGATCATTAAGTCGGTCTTTTTGAATTTCGAAACAACTTTGAAGGTCATAATTATCAGTCTAGAAACGGATAACTAATAACCATTATGAGGTATTAAAACGCTGCAATGATGACCCAAATTCGGTTATGCTTCTGCATGTATAAATACAGACCAAGGCCATTCAGTTTAGACACACCAAAGCACACAGTTCTCTTCTTCCTATCTAGTTTTCTCTGCAACATCTCCGGTTCTTTTTCAGGCAAGTGTTCAAGTCCGGCAATACGCTGTTGCTGATTCGGACCGGCATACACTGGGAACAGATGACGAATCTGTTTAAGGGAATTGTGTCAAACACAAGCCCGGTTCACTGTTTCTTTGTTTCTATTTCAATTTTTCCGTTACATTATTAGCAGTATTACTAACATCTACAACCACCACCATCGATTTTCACGCACATCGAACACCACCGTACCCAGATCTGAAAGCTGCATCCATCATTGTCTCCCCAGTATCGTTGGATGACCACCATCAATTGACTCACAAAATGGAACAGAGATGTGCTGCAAACCCAAAACCGTGTCTGTTCTTGTCACACCCCAACTGATGGCGGAAACGTCGGAGTGAGACGATAACGAGATTGCTCATTGCTCACAACGCTAATAATGACAATATTTAATTAAAGTCGAATTTCATTTCATAATAATTGTCAAGTACCACATTGAATCAAATACAATAAACATAATACAACAAAACTAATACAACAATATTAACCTACACGTCTATATGTGTGTATCTAAATCCTTGCTACTTGATTTCATAGCATCCTCTTTGTCAACCTGTAACATGTTTTAAAATACAATTCAGTGTATACAACGTTTAAATGCATATAAGACAAGTAAGTATCAAGTATAAGTTTCATTATGATTCAAGTTTCGGATTACAAGAAAAAGGAAATACGAATACAAGTTTCCAAAAATAGAAATACGACAATACTTTCTAATTTAGGAAAGTATGAAAAAGCGAGGCTTTACAGTTCTCACCGGAGATGTAGTCCAAACGCAATTGGATCTCCTAAATTTATGGGGCCATTCACATGGGAGCAAGCCCCTTTCCTTTCCTAGATACCAAACAAGCCAGATTTGCAGGTTGATAGCCTCGCATCAGTTCTGTATGTGAATTCAAATTGAAAAGCGCTGGTCATTTTTTGTAACTGTTTTCCTCTTTAGTGCTAATTATATGATTGAGATTACATGTATTGAATAGGAAGAAGAAAAACTATAAATTTAGGTACATAACAGTGGGTCATGAATGGGGAAAGAAGTGGATTTAATGGACTGAATGTATATCTGGGTGCAAAATTTGTGTTTCTTTGAATTGTGAATAGTTTCATTTCATACTCAAAAGTCTCTAATGGGCGGTGGCTGAGGGCCTGAGGCTACAAGTGTTGGTGGTTTGTGATTGTGGTGTTAGGCCACTCGGTGTGGGGGCCGTCTCAGGCCCGGTTTTGGCCGACTACGCCCCCCAACACCGCGTCGGGTGGCGCGTCAGCGTCGCGGGAGTCCCCCTGCGGACGCTGGGGACGGGGCGAATTATTTAATTTATTTCAAATATATAGTCGTTAAAACGGCTAGTTTAAAAAAAAATTAAATTATTAATTTTACCTATAAATACCCTAATACCATCCCACTTTTTACACACTTTATTCACCTCCATCTCTCAAATATATAAAAACATTCCCATCTTTTTATAATTCTCCAACCTTTTATAAAATCTTTCAACTGTCGTCATGGATCCATACAACCCGAGCAACCCGAACCCAAATCCATACAACCCGAGCAACCCGAACCCGAACCCAAACCCAAACACAAACCCAAACCAAAACATTTTCTCCGTACCCGGCTACTATCCTAGTATGGAGCCGAGTTAACGCTTTTGGGGGTTTTCAACAAAGCCCGAACGTGTTTTCGCAAATGAGCGAAGTGCAACAAATGCAGTCGGTGCAACAAATGATGATGCGAAACCCTTTCAATTAGCAACCACAACCCGAAGAGGACGTTCAAGAATTTGTTCCGGAGACCCAACCATAATCGTCTAAACGAAAAAAAGGAAAACAACCTGTGGTTGAGAAAGAACAACCTTCGAGAGGGAAGGCAAAACTTTGGACGAAGATGGAGGATGAGGCGTTAGTCAAGGCGTGGGTTAGCACTTCCAAAAGCCCCATTATCAGTACATAACTTTTGCTACATTTTAAAAATATACCAAAAATTGATACACTATACTTTTTTTTAATATAACTTTTGCTACAATTTAAAAATATAGGTAACAACCAAACCGGGAAGGGGTTTTGAAAAGAAATACTGTCGAAGTTTCTTGCGATAATGGAACAAGGTCATTATCGCGACATCGATTCCATCTCTTCCAAGTGGAGAAAGATGCATCCGGTCGTGAACCGGTTTTCGGGGGTTTATAATAACTTGTATACTGGTCGTCGTAGTGGGATGAGTGATGAAGACGTTTTAAAGAGGCGATGCGTCGATACGAAGATATGCATGGAACCATTTTCCCCCACGTACGTGCTTGGTAAATTTTGCGAACCAGTAACAAGTGGGCGCCGGTCTCATATGAGGTTGCAACGGCCAAACAAACAAAAACCTCGGAGATCGATAGTTACAGTGCGGGTGGAGGCTCGGACGCACGATGTCAAATAAATATAAACGACGAGCCCGAATTCGATGATGAGGAGTTTGTGGTTAGAGAGGAGGAACGTCCCCCGGACAGGGACAAATCAAAAAGGGCGGAAGCTGGAAAAAAACCTGCCGTGACGGGGGGCAGTTACAAAATGGACGAGCTTATGGCTCAGTTCAAAGTGTTCACCGAGGTCACGGCCCAAAAGGTGAAAGCGAAGGAACGTGAGGTCGAGTTTAAAGAGTGGGAGATCATGACAACCGACATAAACTCGTATCTGGAAGAAGATCGGCCGATTTTGCGAAGAATGAAAAAAAAAATCGCAAAAAAGTGGAGTTCATAGGATTTTTTTATGTTATGTTTTTATTTTTTCGGTTATTTTTTTATTTGTTACTTTTTTTAGGTTATGTAATGTGTGGTTTTTAATACAAAATGATTTTATTTATATAAGTAAATGTTAAAAATTAGTTTAATTAAAAAGAAAAAAATAAAAAAACTAGGTGGGGTCGGGTCGTCCATTTCCAAGCTTCCATCCCTGGAAGGGTGTCCTCCAAGGTCTCTGACGCGTTTGCTAAGTGGCGGGTCGTCCTGGAGAGAGGCCCGTCACCCACACCGAGTAGCTTTAGTGGTGGTGGTCGACGAAGTTGAGGTTAGGGTGGGACCCAATGGATTTAGTATTATATTTTTTATTTATGGTTTTTTATATTTTGTTATGATTTTTTATATTATTTTTTGGGGTTTTATAACAAGAAGACCTAAAATGACAAATAAGTTAGTTACTCATAAAGGACTAAACCGTCAACAAAAATAAATATAAAGATTATTTTTAGTAAGTTTTAAACATAAAGAGTGAAACCTATAAGTTTGAGAAAATATAAAGAACGCTTTGTGCAATTTACTCATTAAAAATTAAAGATGATAATTTTTCTTACTTTAAGGATATTAAAAAAAAATAAAAAATGTAAAACTGATTTGCATTAAAAATTGTTGAATTAGGCCAATGTGAACAATAATGATTTTTAATCATTTCAGTTATAACACACATCATACATTTAGTCCATCAAACCCATTCACCCATCCTTCGCATCATCTCCACGACTCCACCTCATCACTTCTTCTCCATCTCCATCAAGTGATGGTGTTCCTCTTCATCCCCTTCCATAAATGAGCGACATGTAGAAACAAGCGAGAAAGAGAGAGAGGGAGAGAGAGACATGTGTGGCAGTCGAGAAAACGGGGAAGAAGTCACCGAAACCGAATGGAGGGGGCCTTCCCCTTCGGCGTTGATGACAACTCAACCCTCCCGACCCTTGCCAACCCCCACACCATATGCCCTTAAATTGTTACTCACTTATATAGTAGCTAGCTATTTGTGTACCTTGATTAAGTGTATCAACTTGTCACATAAAAAAATTTGTTTGTCTTGATTAAGGGTCCAAATCAACTTCTCACACACCCTCCCCCCTTAACTTGATATAGTGCGTGCAACCACAAACACTTATACACACATAGTCACACAATTCGATCAAGTTATAGGCCTATATAAAATTAAATTCAAAATCAAACTATAATCAACGACATTTTATTTTATGTTTTTTCTATTATGTTTTAGTGTAACTGGGTTTAAGCTTTTTGATTTGAGAGGCAGGCAAATAACTGAATTAACTGTATCATAACTAACTTAATCACATTAACCAGACCTAACAAAAAAAAGCTTTTTATTTTTTTAATGGAAAAATTTATTCTTATACGTAAAAAAATTAAAAAAAACTTTTTATTTATTAGTATAGATATCGCGGTCCTAATTAATTCCACAACGTTCTATTCTAATTAATTAAAAAATTATATGTCATAAATAAATGGTGTGCATTATTATTATTGAATCTTTAAACTTCAACAGATTTTCTAAAGGAAAATGATGTCTCAATTTCCTTTCATGAGTTAATGCCTTTTTGTCATTATGTGTGTACGAACAATATAACTTTGTCGTTGATGTAGAACCTTTCGATTTTCATTGGTTAAAGTTTATTATAATTTCATTTCAATAATAGTCACAACATTATTAATATATATATATATATATAGGATTAGGATCATTTGTCAACAGGATCTTCATAGTAAACTGTATAAACTAATCTGAACAATTCATCTCTTTTTTAATTGTCAAGGATATGATTGTAATTTAAGTTCTTATTTTAGGTTTCAAGATATATTTTAAAAATTAGATTGACAGTTACATGGTTTTCTAAATAATAGTGTTTATCAATTCAAAATTCTTTTTATCTTTTACCTTGATTTCAAATACAATATAATTCAATTCGGATTTATTCAAATCTAATTCATCGTGTTGATCAGTTCAAAAGACAAACAATACAAAATCATTTGAACAGTTATATAATTCCCATAATTTTTTTAGTTTTCGATCTTCTTGTCTCATTATTATGGACGAACCAGTAAACAATACGAACCAGTAAACAATACGAACCAGTAAATCTTTTCTTTTTAATAATATATTCAGTTACAAAATCCCTACATTTTAGGGATTTAACAATATTTCTAATTTTTTCGTATATCACTTGATGATTATACGTATTTGCAATTTATCAGATCAAATTCGTTTGCTAATAAACTGTTTTCGAAGATCATTATACACATATTTGCAGGTTGCGGTTTTTATTTGTGATTATGCAGTTTTGTTGTAAACGTTCAGTTGTTACCATTCAGTACATTATACATATGTGTACTGTATAGTATGTAGTATATGCATTATTATATATCAGGATGTAGTTTCGTTGTAAACGAATAGTTGATATCATTTAATACACATGTG
Source organism: Scalesia atractyloides (assembly GCA_947069175.1). Lineage (NCBI taxonomy): Eukaryota > Viridiplantae > Streptophyta > Magnoliopsida > Asterales > Asteraceae > Scalesia > Scalesia atractyloides. The sequence goes on from CAMTDV010000001.1 coordinate 72,695,911, forward strand.
TATATTGTTAAGATGATGAAATATAATATAAGGGGATGCAGCTTTGCTGTAAACTTTCAGTGGATACCATACAGTACACATGTGTATAATGTTAAGTTACTGCATTATTACATGCGAGTATTCATCTTTGATCCAAACTTCCAGTTGATACCATACAATACACACGTGTATAATATATTGCATTTATTATAAATCGTCGATGCAGCTATGCTGTAGACTTCCAGTTTATAATATATAGTACACATGTGTATAAGCGAATTTGGAGGCGCGAATGACTGGCAATAGATATGGAAACTTTTAATGTTTCCGGATTTTAAAAATCTTCCCATTAGGTAATTACATAATTACCCTTTTTACTTAAATTTAAAAGAAAAAATAAAACTCAATAATTACAATCATGCCACTAATCAAAACCTTAAGATGATGGAAATCAATGGTCTAGATCAGTTCACACAATTCACTTTTATAATGTTGTTCACTCCAGATCCTTACCATATATATATATATATATACAAAAATATTATTATAATTATTGTTGATACATTACTATACATTAATAATAGATATCATTATTATTTAATAATAACTAGCGGGGTTCAACCCATGTGTTGCTATGAGGACGTGACAAAAATTCGATTGATAACGGTTTGTACCAGCACAACATAATCAAAAAGATATATACAATGTTCCTTTCGTTGAGGAAAAGAGTAATCATTAAACAGTTCTGATATTCAAATATTTTTCATTAGTCACAACTTTTTTATTTTAATTTTGAATATCTAGGATTAGAATACTCAATAATTCTAAAATTTTAACTTTAATTATTTATATAAAAATTACATAGGCTTAGAAATAAATCAACAAAAAAAAACTTAGTCATACATGAACATGCGTACAAATTAGTAACAAATATTTACGGGTTTACACTAATATGATCGGCCGTTTGACCAAATATTAATTAAATATATTCTTTAATATTTGTTATTGTTATACATTATAACTTATAAGTAATAACAAAAATCCTAGGGAACACGTAATATGATTGAAGGCCTCGTCAACTTGTGTCTTCGAGTCACATTTTTATTAAATAATGATATTAAAAAATAAAAATATTAAAATACTATATTTTTAGAGATTTAATATAAATTTAATTATAAATGGTTATTCAAGTCTACAAATAACTTTTTTAAGTCTTTACATAACCGAATAAACTTACTATTTTAGTTAATGATTATATTCAAGTCTTTAAATATCATTGAGTTCAAAGTTTTGTTTATTAAAATATTAAAAAATAAAATATAATGATTATACTGTTTTTATAAGTGATTTCTAAAAATAATAATTATTTAATATGATTGGATCGTTTATTAGTAAAATCACAATACGTCAAATAATAAAAAAATCAAGGTTTAGTTCTTAATTTTTTATATGTATTTATATATTTATCATTGCTATTTAGACTATGTTAAAATTGAATAATATTAAAGACTATATAAACTTTCATTGAACTAACATTTATTAATTATATAAAATATTAATACCCTGTTGAATAAAAAATATTTTAAAAGTTAACTTGATAATATTTATAACCGTCACATTAAATTTTATTTTTTAAAGACATATTTTGACGATTGTTTATGTTAACAGATTGTATTATGTTTTATTCAACACATGTAATACGTAAGTTTATTCAATTCGTGCAATACACAACTGTTTTTCAAAAACATAACTTTTTTATTACTAGGCATATAACATTACATTTATTCAATCCGTATAATACACAAATATTTAAGCAAGATTATATAAAATATATATTTACTGAGTCTTTGGCCCAGTGATGAAGGAATACCCTCTAGGTATTTAGACAGAGGATAGAAAGAGATAATGAGTTCAATACATTTTTTTTAAAATTAACTTCATTAAAAAACGCCTCCGATCCAAAAGGGCAAAAGACCATTACAAAACACGACCCCAACCCAAACGGGCACAAGACAATTACATGTACAAAGAGCATTTACACAAATCCACTCAATTAATAGATTTAAAGAAGACATATTTTTCAACCAAACGTAACTTTTTGATTTAACCTCTCCCAAAATGTCTTGTGTAGTAACTCTCTTGTTTTCGAACGCAATCTCATTCCTACTTTTCCAAATGCACCAACATGTAACCATGATAAGACCGCGAATGATCTTTTTTCCCTTAAAACCTAAATTAAGAAAACTATTAGCCTCCATAAGATCTTTGAATGCGAAAACATACAACGGGGGTATGTTGCACCAAGCACTAAGGGACATCCATATTTTATTCTCAAAAAAGGGAAGTCGTGAACATATGTTCACACGATTCTTTTTCCTCTTCACAGAATAAGCAAGAAGCTGAAGGGATGTGAATGTTTCTTTTTCTGAGGTTGACACGCGTAGCAAGTCTATCCATATTCGCCCTCCAAGCCATGATGTTGCACTTCAGCGAAACCTAGTTGCACCATGTAAACTTTAAAAGCCTCAAACCCCCATATCATTTACCAGTAATCTTTTAATCGAACTTACAGAGAAACCTCCAAAATCGTCACCCAACCAAATCCATGAATCTTTCAACAAGTAAAACATCGTCCTCTCCACGAGATCCTGACATTTCTACCATTCGAGCATTTCCTCGGCCGACTCAAGGTTTCTAGACCATTCCCACCCCTCACTATCCTGCCCAACCCTATATTTAATACGTGAGTAGTGTAACATTCATCCTTTAAAAACATAAAATATATATTTAATAAGTGATGTGAATTTTGATGTACGAATGTACCTGCATATATTACCGACTTGCTTTTGTGATAAGCGAATGTACTTGCATATATCACCGACTTGCTTTTTATAGCAATAACATAGTAACATGTTGTCATAAATTAGGTGACAGGACATTCATGTATCATTATTTACCTCGAATAATAAACATATGTTATGCCAGCATTGCTTATAGTATTCACAATCTCTTCTATCTTTTTCATCCGATAATTTCACTAAAAACACCTACATTTCTTTCTCATTTAAATTAAATAATATTTTTTATACTTTTATCATTACTTTATCTCTCTTTTCCACTCACAATCACTTTTAATATATTAAAAAATTATAGAGGGTGAACAGTGTTCACTCAAATTTACAGATGAACAGTAACATTTTCTCTCTCCTCTACTCATAGCCACTTCCAACCACATACAATCACTTTTCATAATATAAAAAGCTCACTCATAAAATTTGAGGGACGGATTGTGAATGCTCTTATACATATATATATATTGAAAGTTTATTGTACAATTTGGCTTAACGTACGCTGTGAAGATATAACATGCGTGATTAGTTTTTTTACGACATGCGTGATTTCTGATTTTGTACATGCGTGATTATATTCATGCGTGATTATGGTTTTCAACATGCGTGATTAGGGTTTTTGAGTTTTATAACGTGCGTAGTTTCATCTCGTACACATCGACGTTAAGGAATATTGTCCGTTAACCAACCCCTGTATATATATAGGGCTAGGGTAAAATGAAAACTTATATGAGTTGTGTGAACTTAGAGAACTCAGCCTTATGAAAGGTTTTTTTAAAACATTTCTTTACTAAAAATCTTAAAAAAATCTAACCCCCCAGTTTTTAAAATTTACGGAAGCCGTAAATGTTGTAAGGGCTGAAAAACACCATTTCGATTTTTTTTATTTTTTACGGCAATTTTTTGTAATATTTTAATCTAGAGGTGTGAAAAAGATGAGAGCAAAACTCGCACGGGAATGTCGAGTTCTCTAAGTTCTCACAACTTGGAAGGGTTTCCCCTTGATCTTGATTCTCTCTCTCTCTCTCTCTATATATATATATATATATATATATATATATAGAGAGAGAGAGAGAGAGAGAGAGAGTTTGTGTAAGATAAATTGGGAAACACTAGAAAGTGGGAAATTAGAGAACACTCTTAAAAATTTAACTTAACATGTTAAAAATCAACTTTTTAAAAAAATTCAACGTCTTTCCTTATAAATACGTGTAGAAGCATTTTTTATAAAAATAATCAAAAACTAAAAATATAAAAAAATGTTTAGAAAAACAGGTAAAATAAAAATATCTTAACATGTTAAAAATCAATTTTTTAAATGTTTTTCAACGCTTGTACTTATAAAAGGGGTAGAAACTATTCCAATAAAAATTACTTTTGTAAAAAATATTTTAGCCTTTTTTTAACTGTTTTTAAAACATTTTTTTTCTTATTTTTAGTTTTTGATTTTTTATTAAAAATGTTTCTACATGTACTTATAAGTATAAGCGCCGAATTTAAAAAAAATGATTTTTAACATGTTAAGCTGAATTTTTAAAAGAGTTATGCGGTTCCCCACTTTTTTAGTGTTCCACACACACACACACACACACACACACATATATATATATATATATATATACGGGCATGATTTAGAGAAAACGCCTATAAGTGTGAAAATGTTGAGAATGCCTCTCATCCGTTGGATCAAAACAATCTATGGATTAGATTGGCATGGTGTCGTTTTTGTAAATAATATCAACTTTATTACGTGGACGCGCTTCATTAAGGGTAAAAGGGTCTGTTGACTTCTCTAAAACAAAACGCCAAACTCATGCATAAAACGCCATTAAAATTCCCGCCTTAAAATACGAGCCATGTACATCAGTCCCTTCCAGATGAGACACCATCTTTATATAAAACGTCATTCATACAAATGCCAAAAATTAATTATGGGACACGTTACAGTATTAACAGAAAAAAACTGAACAAACAGTAACTGAAAATTTATTGCTAACATCATTATAAAAAATTTCCGCCTAAACTACGTGCCAAACACATATATATGATGTTAACATCCCTTCCATTGATCATACTTACAAAACGCCATCTTTGACAAAAACGCCAAATTTCAAAAAAACCCTAAAAAAGAACAAATGGCAAACATCGTTTGATGGAGATTTAACACTAGAATCAATAAATTCGTAATCCTCTTTGAAAACAGAAAAAGAGTGTTTGTGAAAACCGCCAACGCCATACTGAACACGGACGAAGAAGTTCAAATGGGGATCCTAACACTTGGCATTTCTCTTCATAACCTCTGTGAGAAAACACAGACGGTTATAAGAAAATTAACCAGAAAATTCAGACCGTACTCTACAAATCCAATTGTGAATCCAGTCATCCAATCTTGGCGTTATGATGAAAACACAGACTAAGTGAGTGTTGTATGGGACAACGAGGAACTGCAATCCTATCCGATTGAAAACATCATGATCGAACAGAGACTTGTCTACCTACAGGAGTTATGCAACGCAACATGTTTGAACATAGACATGACCATAAAATTGGTGTTGTTGACTGACATGTTAATATGGAGGCGTTAAAGTTTTCAAGACGAAGAAAATAAAGACAGTGAAGATTTGGATGAGACTTTTTATGAAGAATCGGAAAAAGAAGACGAGGGAGTGATGGATACTTCTCAGACCAGATCCCTTCTAACGAGGGGTTTTAATTTTTTTCTTTTCTTTTTAGTGGTGTGTTATTTTCAATGGTTTTTAATAAAATGCTTTATTTCACTAATTAGATATAAAACGCCAAAATCCCCACAACGTCAAAAGTATAATAATTTCCTCTAATCACATATTATTAAAAAAATTCCAAAAATTACACATTTTAATAAAATAAATGCAAGAGAATATTAATTAAATTGTGCAAGTCTGATATGTATCAAAACGTCATCTTTTGTTTCAAACGACATAACATTACTTTCCATTACAAAAGTTAATTAGTTGTATTTTCCCATTTTTTTTATCTAAAACACCATTGGTACAAAACGCCAAACTTAGTGATGCGACTGACCTGTTGCAGTTTTAACAGTAAAGCTGAACAAACAGTAACTTAATGATGGGACGTGCCATCTTTATTACTAAAGTTTATTATAGAAAATTCCTGCCCAAACTAGGCGCCAAAACATCTTATATAAACAAGCCCAGACCCTTCCATTGATTACATCAAAAGCAAACGCCATATTTTACTAAATACCATATGGCAAACCTCGTTTTTTGAATATTCAGTTTTGTTCTCGATAAAGTTTCATTGAATGAGGTGGACAACATTCTTAGGTCATTCTTAAGTGAGGATTAACAATGTTGTCCATCTCATTTAACAATTTATTGAGATAAAGTTTCAATTTAAAACGCCAAATGTTCAAAAATCACAGAAAGCAAACCTAGTTTCTTGGAGATTCAGTTTTGTTCTTAATAAAGTTTCATTGAATGAGTGGGGGAACATTCTTAAGTGAGGATTAACAATGTTGTCCATCTCATTCAGCAAAATCTTATTGAGTTAATACTCACCTAATTAGAGGAATAAAGTATTTTTATTGACTCAAAAGTATTCTTTTTTTAGCGTTTATGTGTGTGTGAGAGATCTTCTATGGTTTGTTATAAAAAGTGAAAAAATCCGAAACACAATAAAAATGATATATATTTATATATATATATATATATATATATATAAATACAAAACGCCAAATGAGTATATGTTGTGTATTCTAAATTACTCTTCACTTGCTCTCGAAGAGTGTGTCGTTCTTCTTCTAATTACGGAATTCTTACATGTCGATGCGTAGTGTCCAAAAGCTTTACAATTCTTACAATGTCTTTTTTTTTTTGCCTCGGGCTTCACTTTTATTTTGTTTATTCAATTGCTTCCTCCTTTTTGGATTTCAAACGCTTGTGAGATCCAGAATCTTTCAACTTATACCCAATAGGGACTCTTATCGGATTCTTGTCGTTTTGATATTGCCTTGTTATCTGCGCAAATCTATCCCTAGTACTAGGAGGAGGAGTAACAATCTGCATATCTTGAGCCTTCTTCATATAAGATTGAACATGATCGTTGAATAAGGATAGTCCTCCTTATTACCAGATAAACGGTTTAAAGTATACTCCGTTGCAAAAATAATTTCTCGCATCATACTTTGCACATCGGAATCAAGCTTGGTTTGGATAAAAGCATGACTCATCGAGTAATCTAAAGAGCAATTTGGCGAAGCCTCTTTACGCTATCTATTCAAATGTACTGTTTTGGAAATTCTCTAATATCCAAACTTCTCAAAACATAAAATATATGTATACATAGCAAACCAAACTGCTCAAAACACCTACATGAGCAAGTGCTGGTGCAATCAGACTTACGGTACATTACCTGAAAAAACGCCAAAGACAAAAAATGTATAAAACGACATGCAGACACTGTATGTATAAAACACCATCAAACAACAAACAAAAAACTTCAGGGAGAAAAATATAAATAAGCGCCATACTCAGAAAACGTAATTATTTACCTCGAATAAGGATGTCCAATGCTGCTGGAAATCATTCATGTAGAACTTAACAAACCCACCGGCCTGCTCTTCATAACGTTGATTTATGCAATCCCCTATTCCCATTAGCTCAGCTTGAATGTCACAAAAAATAATTTTTGTGTAATATCATGAGCTTGGCTCTCTAACACTTTATAGTTACTTTTCAACTACGGTCATTTGTATCGAGATTCATGATTATTTTTCCGATGCGTGTGACACTGTCCTTCTATTGAAGTTTCGTAATGAGTCATGAACTCAACAAGAGTAGATTTTGCATTGCACACTTGGCCAAAAAATGGTTCTCACTCTCCAACCTTGATGTCGTACGCATAAGGCCAGACAGTTCCTCCATTCTATAGTATCCAGGAATCCAAGAATCCCTAAGGGCAAAAATATCAGAAAGCCAGTCATTATCTTCTAAATTGCACTCTTCAATAACCTCTTCCCATACTAATTCAAACTCTTTGGGTGTAAGAATATCCGTCCACACAACACCACAAATACGTTCTTTGAAATTGGTTGAATTGCATAGCCTAACACCAACCTATATAAAGCACGAAAACGCCATGGAATAAAAATACTATATAAACAAAAAACTAACAGGAGACACACTTATGAATGACAAAACGCCATATATCTTAAAACGCCCAACACATGAAAATAAGAAAATCAACCTTTAGAGAAAGTTTATGCATCACGTGCCACATGCATAACCGATGCCTCGTTTCAACAAATACAACAGAAATAGCCTTTTTCATTGCTGGATCCTGGTCAGTGACAACAACTTTTGGTTGAGAACCAACAACTTTTAGAAAACTTTCAACAACCATATATACGTATTAGCAGTTTTTGACGCCAATAATGCAGCACCAAATGCAACATTGCAATGGTGATTGTCTATATAGTGAACAGTACAAAGACCATAGAGTATCTGCATACGAAAACGCCATTGATAAATGAAACTGGAACAAAACGCAAATGCATAATCATTGAAAGCGCCAAAAACACACAAAAAAATAGAATTATGAATATTACTTGTTGGAACGATACATGGCGTCAAACGAAATCACATCACCAAACATGTGTTAGTTACGTTTGCATTGATCATCACACCAAAAAAGTCCATTCAAACGATTATCATCGTCTGTGAAGTAATCATACGAGAAATTAGGTTGGGACTGTTTTTTTCATACAAATGTCTCACAACCATCTCAACGTCATATTCCCCTAAAAACAAGTTAATTTGTCTTTTTGTAGTTCTTAAAATCAACTTTACTTGCACCCACGTCTTCAAAACCACCAAAACAAGTCTTCATAACATTAAACTCCTTAACCGATCCCAAATTCAACTTAGACATGCTATGTATAACATGCTTCTGGAGCAGAGTGAGGTGTCGTTCAGACGGGAGAAAATGCTTGTCAGCCTGTTCAACAAAACCATGGTTGTGCTACTAAACAAACTTATAGATCTTCCATGATCCAGCCTTAAATATTACATATAATTGTGCTTCATAACTAGTCCTCTTTGTAAAATTGGATCACACAATCCTTTCCTTTTGATTAGGGTCGACCATATCAACCTTCCTGTCCTTATAAACCCTAGATCTCGTATATAACATTTGTCGAAAAACGGGTTTTCCAACCCGCTTTGTTTATTAATCGAATAATCAGTTTTAATTTTTGTTGCTCATTTAATGCTTATTTTAATTTTAAACAATACATAACTAATAAACATTTTAGATTATGGAAATTAAAATTTTTAAAAAATAAAATTAAAACAATTAAAATGAAAAAGGGCTGCCGGGTTTCGAACTCGGGTCAGCCGGAAACTTTAAACACCAAACACATAACCACTCTGCCACTTGATGTCTTTGTGAATTCTAGGAAACAATTAAAACATAACTTCAACCGTGAATCAACCTGTTTGCGCCAAACTGAAACCGATATCGGCTTCCAAACGTCCAGGGACTTTTGAGTGATCGCGGATTCTTGATTATAACCGATAAACCGACATTTTTAATCAATTCAGCCTTAAATGAACTTGAATTCATATGATGTTCGGGTTTAGAAACCGAAATCTTTTACTTTCTGAATTACTCCATCAATAACATCATCTCGCGACTCAATAACATTCACAGGACCTCTAATTTCACTTTTACTCTAATTTCTGATCGTCGGAATCGCTTTTTGAACTCGCCGGACTTTCGCCGGAAAACCGTGTCTTTCATCAAAACGGTAAAATTTTAAATTCTTTCATCTTCTATCTGTTGTTAGACTTTTACTAACTCAAACCCTCCAATCAGAATCGGTCCCAGACGACGATATCAGATAATCTGCAGTCGCCGGAAAACTTCTGAAAATTCCTAAATCGCGCTGTGAAACGGTATTATCATTTAAACCTTCTGATAACTCTTGTTTAGTCCTTCAATTCCACAATTAGTTAATCAAAAACTGTTGATTGGTCTGCTCAGACGGAGTTCATAAAAACAGAGCCGACGACTTCGCCGGAGTTCTGAGAAAGATCATCTTCCGGTATGTTCATTCCCAAAACCTTTCCTATCCGTTCCATTTTAATCACTTATATGCCTGTTAATTGAATTGAACAAGTTCAGTCGAAAATCAGTTGTCTGGGTTATTATAACGAAGAAGATGAAGTGGGTCTGTATATAAATTTAATATAAATTGGATTATATCTCGGGTTAGACACACAGTCCAGCGGTGGACTGTGTGCAATTGAAACACAACGATACCGGGTTCGAGTCCGCCCTTATTCCGATTAGTCACAATATTCAGACTTTTTATAAAACCCAAATATGAAAACTTCCGGTTAGTATATAAGAGAAATAAAAACAAGTGTTTTAACCAGGTTAGACACACAGTCCAGCGGTAGACTGTGTGCAACGTTAATCAATAGGTCCCGGGTTCGAGACCTGATACGCACGCTGGTTCGATAGAATTTAAATCCTTTTTAAGAAATGAATTTTGGAATAAATTAAATAGTATATAAATATAATTAAAAACAGAAATATTTCGGGTTAGACACGTAGCTCAGTTGGTAGAGCTGCGTGCACGCATACGGGAGGTCACGAGTTCGAACCTCACTCAGTGCAAACAATATACATGACCGAACCGGTCAACAAGTCAAAGTCAATGGTCAACGGTCAAACCCAAAAAGTCAACATTTTTTTATATTTTTGTTTATTTATTTAATTTAAAAATCAATTAAAAATACTTAAAATTAATGTTTTTAAAGTTAGAAAATAGCCTTAAACTCACAAAAATATATCTAAAAATCCTATTAAAATTATTAATAAAATCCACTCATTTACCATACCTTTTCGTTATTATTTAGGTTAGTTAATCCTCGTCGATCAACCCTCTAAACTCGTGCGCATTCAACATCTTCAACCGAACGCACCCAATGTGAGTGAATCTCTATAAATTCCCTGTTTTAATCACGTTTTTGGGGTGTATCATGTGTCTTATTATTTATTACATTTAAACAATTGTGCATCCATCATATCCATGATCAAATGTGTATTCAATATGTATCAACTGTTTGTGTGGTTAATGTTTAGATTAAATTTATCATTTTCAGTACATACATTATCATAGGCCGCCGCTCCCCATTACCTATGAGCGTTGAGCTGTTCCCCATTACCTATGAGCGTTAACGAGGCGTTGCCAACATACGATCGACTCCGTTTGATTGGGCCTTGATCGCACATACATTTATCATAGGCCGTCCGTTCCCCATTACCTATGAGCGTGAACGTGACGTTGCCAACATATACAGTATCATTCATGTTATATATTCATGCAAGGTGTTTTGTTATTGTATGTTATTGTTTGTTATTGTTATTGTTATTGTATGTTTATTTACGTTTGCTCACATATGATTATTGCACAATTTTCCATAATAAATATAACAAGAAATCAATAATAAATGTTTTCTAACAAGGTTCACTCGCCAACTTATGTTGACCCAAAAACCCTCATTTTTACACATGATACAGGTGATCCAGATGTAGCAAGAAACATATAGGATGGCTTAGATGAATAAACCGGTTTAGACTTTGGATTGCTTAGTTAGTTATTTTCTCTGTAATTGTATGAACATGTTTGGAATATTGAGGATGAAATTTTGAATTTAATAAATATGAAACATATCAGTAAACATCATGAGCTTTGGTGATAACCCAATTATGCCCCGACTCTTATTCCGCTGCGGGTCGGGTGTGACAGATTGGTATCAGAGCCATGACTATAGGGATATAGGATAGGTTATTAGACCCTTAGAGCCTATACTACAGTTGATTAGAATTTTTAAAATTATTTGTGTGTTACATGCAAAATTCATGATGTTTATATGTTTTATGTTTATTGTTACATTCAATGTTATGCAAGCATGTTCATAAGTACATATTACTATACAATGCCCATCATGAATCATATTCTCATAACATATCATATCCATGAGAGCACACACCACACAATTTCCATGACTTTTGCAACGATTTTTTTTTGTATTTTCAAATCACATCAAAGTGAGTTCTCGTGACGGGCATGTAGTAACTGGAAGGGTACAAGTACCGGTAGTCGGAACGTCCTGTCTAGGCTTGGCATTCATATAAATCCAAAATAAAGGACCAGTTTGCCTACCTGGGGACTAACGATGAGAGTACGAAGGACCTATTAGGCCAAAGCATGCTATACCAAACGTTGTGTGAGCTAACCCCACTTTGAGTTGTCATTGTGTCTACACCTGGACACCCTCCGACCATACATCTCGCAAACATATTTCATGGTTTTCATTCGGGTGATGCGAGTGTTAAACCGCCAATACCAATGTGAATCCTACCAAGCCAATAGTCATGGGGGCCCACATGACTATACAGGTGAAGGTATGGGGGACATTTGAGGCTCAACATGAGCAAACCCAAGACATCTTATGGATGTAGTTGCATTATTGATGTTTATGTTATTTTTATTTTTTTAAGACACATGACACCTAAAAAGACTCCATAAACTCACAATCTTCTTATGTATATTCCTGTAGATGTCGGCTAGGCAACAACGTGGGGGTAGAAGATCAGGAAGGTCAAACGAACGCTTGGCCACCCAAACCGCAAAACAAATGGCCGCGGTGCTTCCTGACATCGTAGTTCAAGTCCAACAAGCTCTCGCCGCAAATCCCATCAATCCTCCCTAGCAAGAAGACCAGAACGTCGACAACCCTCCCTCCAAAAAGTGCTCATACAAACACTTCAAGTCTTGCGATCCCCTGAAATTTGAAGGGACCGAAGGTGTCACTGCTCTCCTCCACTGGTTTGAGGAAATGGAAAACACCTTCCTCAATTGCGATTGTCCCGAGGATCGCAAGGTACGTTACGCAACCGGGAGACTATTTGGAGTAGCTCTTACCTGGTGGAATACTGAAAAGGGTAAGAGAGGAATCGAAGATGCAATGGCCTTAACGTGGGAGGAGTTAAGGGAAATCATGACGAGACGCTTCTATCCAAGAAGCGAGATCAAAAAGTTAGAGGATGAATTTCATTTGTTGAAGCAAAAGGAGGGAGATCATACTTCCTACAACAAACGGTTTTTTAGAGTTGAACCAAATGGTCCCTAACTTGTTCACCCCAGTTTACCGCTTAGTCGAACACTATATTCGAGGCCTCCCCTCGAAAATTCAAGACTCAGTTCTCAGCACTTCGCCTGCAACACTCGAAGCTGCTATGGAACTAGCTACCGAGCTTACCGAGAATCGTATTCGCAATGGCAAATTTAAGGACGAGAAAAAGAAAGCCCCTGTTGAGGGCCAAACTTCAAACCATTCCACCTCCTCCTCAAAGTTTGCTAATAAGAGGAAACGAAACACCAGAAACTTTGCTGTCACACAAACAAATTTCCCTATCCCTGCTGCACCCATCACTCAAGTTGCCCCCTCACCTGCACCATATAAAAGGTCATACTCCGGCCCATACCCAAAATGCAACCGTTGCCAATACCATCACTTTCCTGATCATCCCTGCCAGCATTGCACCGGCTGTGGCCGCGCAGGTCACACCATTCAAACCTGTCGCGTACTTCAGCGAACGAACCGCCATCAGCCCTCAACCCAAGCCCAACAACCTTTGCTACTACCACCTACCCAACATGTAGCCCAATCCTTCTACCAACCCAACTATCCCATGGTGCAACCTATGCGGGCTTGTTACAACTGTGGAGACCCGAACCATTTCAGGAACACCTGTCCACGTCTGGTGAATATCATCCATGCCCAAGCTCAAGCTAATCCAGTAAACCAGGCTAACCAAGCTCCTCCACCTGCAAGAGGAAGAGCTTTTAACATCAACGCCAATCAAGCTAGGGCTGATAACAATGTGGTTAACGGTACGTTTCTCATCAATGGTAGTTATGCATCCATGTTATTTGATACTGGCGCGGATAAGAGTTTTGTGTCCTTAGAATTTGAACCCATCCTCAACCAAACTCGTGATAAACTCATGGAATCCATAACGGTAGAAGTTGCTGACGGAAAACCGGTCTCATTAAACTCTATTATACGCAATTGTACTCTCACCCTAAACGATCACGATTTTCCAGTTGACCTCATACCTATGAAGTTGGGAAGCTTTGACATTATAATTGGTATGGACTGGCTCAGCAAACATCATGCTGAAGTTGTATGCCGCGAAAAGTTTATACACATTCCTCTTACAAACGGTCAGACTCTACGAATCTTTGGAGAAACCCCTTCGAAAGGACTCAAATTAATGTCCTGTCTTCAAGCCCGAAAATATCTCCGCAAAAATTATGTCGCATTCCTAACTCATGTCGTCAAAAAGGGAACCAAGGAGAAGAAACTCGAAGACATCCCAGTAGTAAAAGATTTTCCACAAGTTTTTCCTGACGACATTTCAGGACTTCCACCCGTGAGAGAAGTCGAATTCCGCATTGACCTTATACCTGGAGCTACACCAGTTGCAAAATCTCCTTATAGGTTAGCCCCAACCGAAATGCAAGAGCTAGCCAGTCAATTGCAAGAGTTGACTGACAAAGGATTCATACGTCCTAGCTCATCGCCTTGGGGTGCACCTGTCCTTTTTGTGAAGAAGAAAGATGGAACGTTTCGCATGTGTATCGACTACAGAGAACTCAACAAGTTAACGGCTAAGAACCGCTACCCATTACCTTGCATCGATGATCTTCTTGACCAACTTCAAGGCGCCAGCTGTTTTTCAAAAGTAGACCTTCGTTCTGGTTATCATCAACTCAGAGTACATGAAGAAGACATCCCAAAGACCGCCTTCCGAACTCGTTATGGTCATTATGAATTCATGGTCATGCCATTTGGTCTAACCAACGCTCCAGCTGTCTTCATGGATCTAATGAACAGAGTCTGCAAACCCTATCTCGATCGCTTTGTTATAGTCTTCATCGACGACATCCTCATCTACTCAAAGTCTAAGTCTGATCATGAACGACACCTTCGACTCATCCTTACACTCTTAGAGAATGAAAAGCTCTACGCCAAATTCTCCAAATGCGAATTCTGGTTAAAAGAGGTACAATTCCTTGGACATGTCGTCAATGACAAGGGAATACATGTCGACCCCTCAAAGATCAAAGCAGTACAAGAATGGCAAGCGCCACGTACACCAACCGAAGTAAGATCATTCCTTGGTTTGGCTGGTTATTATCGCCGTTTCATTGCAAATTTCTCCCGCATCGCTGTACCACTCACGGCTTTAACACATAAAGGAAAATCCTTCATATGGGGACCCAAACAAGAAGAAGCCTTCCAAACCCTTAAACAAAAACTCTGTGACGCACCTATCCTCATACTTCCTGAAGGTTGTGATGACTTCGTGGTTTATTGCGACGCGTCAGGGCAAGGACTAGGCTGTGTTCTAATGCAAAGAGGAAAGGTGATAGCTTATGCTTCTAGACAACTCAAAACTCATGAGAAGAACTACACCACCCACGACCTAGAACTTGGAGCCGTTGTGTTCGCTCTTAAGATATGGAGACATTACCTCTACGGTACCAAGTGTGAAATATACACTGACCACAAGAGCCTCCAACATATCTTCAACCAAAAGGAGTTAAACATGAGGCAACGGAGATGGGTCGAACTTCTAAATGACTACGACTGTGAAATTCGTATCATCCTGGCAAGGCAAACGTGGTGGCCGATGCACTAAGTCGAAAGGGTTATGCGAACTCCATTCGTCTTCTATGTTCACAAATCATAACAGACATCAAAGATCAAATCCGAGAAGCCCAACATGTTTCAATAACGGAAAACGACGTACGCAAGGAGCTGAACTTAAAATTGAAACTAAATCCGACGGTATTCTGTACTATCTAGATCGCATATGGATTCCCGATCACAATAACCTTCGTGATTTCCTTATGAATGAGGCGCACAAAACACGGTACTCTGTACACCCAGGAGCCGACAAGATGAATCAAGACCTTCGATACACCTACTGGTGGCCTGGCATGAAGAAGGATATCGCTGTTTTCGTTTCCAAGTGCCTTACATGTTCCAAAGTAAAAGCTGAACATCAAAGACCCTCAGGACTTCTGGTCCAACCTGAAATACCTGTATGGAAGTGGGAAAACATAACCATGGACTTCATTACCGGGTTACCTCGCACCTCCGGTGGGTATGACACTATATGGGTAATCATTGATCGTCTTACAAAATCAGCTCACTTCATTCCGATTCGCGAGGACTTCAAGAATGAGAAGTTAGCTCGTATCTACATCAGCGAAATCGTAAGCCGTCATGGTGTACCGTTAAGCATTATTTCCGATCGTGATGGTCGTTTCACTTCACGAACATGGCAAGCCGAACAAGCCGCTTTGGGTACACGATTAGACCTCACTACCGCTTATCATCCTCAAACAGATGGACAATCTGAACGCACCATTCAAACTCTTGAAGATATACTTCGAGCATGTGTCATAGACTTCAAGGGAAATTGGGACGCTCATCTACCATTAGTTGAATTTTCGTACAACAACAGCTATCATTCAAGTATCGGCATGGCACCTTTCGAAGCTTTATATGGTCGTAAGTGCCGATCTCCAGTATGTTGGCACGAAGTTGGGGAAGCTCAAATCACCGGTCCAGAATTGATTCAAGAAACCACAGACAAGATCCATCAAATTCGAAACAATCTTCTAGCGGCACAAAGTCGTCAAAAGAGTTATGCAGATAAACGACGAAAGCCTTTGGAGTTTAACATTGGTGATCATGTACTTTTAAAAGTATCACCGTGGAAGGGAGTAGTTCGTTTTGGCCAGAAGGGCAAGCTAGCACCATGCTACGTAGGACCTTTCAAGATACTCGAAAGAGTAGGACCTGTAGCATACAAGCTTGATCTACCAGAAGAACTCAACATAATTCACCCCACATTCTACGTATCATACTTAAAGAAGTGTCTCGCCGATAAAAACCTCCATATTCCCCTGGAAGATATTCAGATCGATGAATCTATGCACTTCATTGAAAGACCAGTAGAGATCATGGACTTCGGAGAAAAACGTTTAAGACGGAGTCGTATTCCAATTGTTAGGGTACGCTGGGAGTCGAAACGGGGACCTGAGTTTACTTGGGAACGTGAAGACTCAATGCGCGAAAAATACCTGCATCTTTTTCCTGTTACCACTACTACTTAAATTTCGGGACGAAATTTCTAAAAGTAGGGGATACTGTAACATTTGTCGAAAAAACGGGTTTTCCAAACCCGCTTTGTTTATTAATCGAATAATCAGTTTTAATTTTTGTTGCTCATTTAATGCTTATTTTAATTTTAAACAATACATAACTAATAAACATTTTAGATTATGGAAATTAAAATTTTTAAAAAATAAAATTTTTAAAAAATAAAATTAAAACAATTAAAAATGAAAAAGGGCTGCCGGGTTTCGAACTCGGGTCAGCCGGAAACTTTAAACACCAAACACATAACCACTCTGCCACTTGATGTCTTTGTGAATTCTAGGAAACAATTAAAACATAACTTCAACCGTGAATCAACCTGTTTGCGCCAAACTGAAACCGATATCGGCTTCCAAACGTCCAGGGACTTTTGAGTGATCGCGGATTCTTGATTATAACCGATAAACCGACATTTTTAATCAATTCAGCCTTAAATGAACTTGAATTCATATGATGTTCGGGTTTAGAAACCGAAATCTTTTACTTTCTGAATTACTCCATCAATAACATCATCTCGCGACTCAATAACATTCACAGGACCTCTAATTTCACTTTTACTCTAATTTCTGATCGTCGGAATCGCTTTTTGAACTCGCCGGACTTTCGCCGGAAAACCGTGTCTTTCATCAAAACGGTAAAATTTTAAATTCTTTCATCTTCTATCTGTTGTTAGACTTTTACTAACTCAAACCCTCCAATCAGAATCGGTCCCAGACGACGATATCAGATAATCTGCAGTCGCCGGAAAACTTCTGAAAATTCCTAAATCGCGCTGTGAAACGGTATTATCATTTAAACCTTCTGATAACTCTTGTTTAGTCCTTCAATTCCACAATTAGTTAATCAAAAACTGTTGATTGGTCTGCTCAGACGGAGTTCATAAAAACAGAGCCGACGACTTCGCCGGAGTTCTGAGAAAGATCATCTTCCGGTATGTTCATTCCCAAAACCTTTCCTATCCGTTACATTTTAATCACTTATATGCCTATTAATTGAATTGAACAAGTTCAGTCGAAAATTAGTTGTCTGGGTTATTATAACGAAGAAGATGAAGTGAGTCTGTATATAAATTTAATATAAATTGGATTATATCTCGGGTTAGACACACAGTCCAGCGGTGGACTGTGTGCAATTGAAACACAACGATACCGGGTTCGAGTCCGCCCTTATTCCGATTAGTCACAATATTCAGACTTTTTATAAAACCCAAATATGAAAACTTCCGGTTAGTATATAAGAGAAATAAAAACAAGCGTTTTAACCAGGTTAGACACACAGTCCAGCGGTGGACTGTGTGCAACGTTAATCAATAGGTCCCCGGTTCGAGACCTGATACGCACGCCGGTTCGATAGAATTTAAATCCTTTTTAAGAAATGAATTTTGGAATAAATTAAATAGTATATAAATATAACTAAAACAGAAATATTTCGGGTTAGACACGTAGCTCAGTTGGTAGAGCTGCGTGCACGCGTACGGGAGGTCACGAGTTCGAACATCACTCAGTGCAAACAATATACACGACCGAACTGGTCAACAAGTCAAAGTCAATGGTCAACGGTCAAACCCAAAAAGTCAACATTTTTTTTTATATTTTTGTTTATTTATTTAATTTAAAAATCAATTAAAAATACTTAAAAATAATGTTCTTAAAGTTAGAAAATAGCCTTAAACTCACAAAAATATATCTAAAAATCCTATTAAAATTATTAATAAAATCCACTCATTTACCATACCTTTTCGATATTATTTAGGTTAGTTAATCCTCGTCGATCAACCCTCTAAACTCGTGCGCATTCAACTTCTTCAACTGAACGCACCCAATGTGAGTGAATCTCTACAAATTCCCCGTTTTAATCACGTTTTTGGGTGTATCATGTGTCTTATTATTTATTACATTTAAACAATTGTGCATCCATCATATCCATGATCAAATGTGTATTCAATATGTATCAACTGTTTGTGTGGTTAATGTTTAGATTAAATTTATCATTTTCAGTACATACATTATCATAGGCCGCCGCTCCCCATTACCTATGAGCGTTGAGTTGTTCCCATTACCTATGAGCGTGAACGAGGCGTTGCCAACATACGATCGACTCCGTTTGATTGAGCCTTGATCGCACATACATTTATCATAGGCCGTCCGTTCCCCATTACCTATGAGCGTGAACGTGACGTTGCCAACATATACAGTATCATTCATGTTATATATTCATGCAAGGTGTTTTGTTATTGTATGTTATTGTTTGTTATTGTTATTGTTATTGTATGTTTATTTACGTTTGCTCACATATGATTATTGCACAATTTTCCATAATAAATATAACAAGAAATCAATAATAAATGTTTTCTAACAAGGTTCACTCGCCAACTTATGTTGACCCAAAAACCCCAATTTTTACACATGATACAGGTGATCCAGATGCAGCAAGAAACATATAGAATGGCTTAGAAGAATAAACCGGTTTAGACTTTGGATTGCTTAGTTAGTTATTTTCTCTGTAATTGTATGAACATGTTTGGAATATTGAGGATGAAATTTTGAATTTAATAAATATGAAACATATTAGTAAACATCATGAGCTTTGGTGATAACCCAATTATGCCCCGACTCTTATTTCGTTGCGGGTCGGGGTGTGACATCGTACACATGTAATACTTAATATATGTTTCTCCTTTCGTGTTTATATTTTCAATCCCTTTCCTAACAGAAAAACCACAAGCCGTCACCTACTAACATACAATGAATAACAATCATCGAGGCTTGGGAATATCATGCCTATTTTTGACTTTATCTCTTCACTAACGTCGGTAATGATAAATGGAAAACCAGTTTTGGGGCAAAAACTTTCATTCGAATAAACACTCTCGTTTGAAAAAACATTATCGATAAAACGCCACTAATTGAATAATAAACAATAGGAATAACTGATGTTACTTTCTTAATAAAACATACAGACGAAAACGCCATAATGAATGAGCCATAACAAAAACGCCATTCGTTGAATAATAATCAATATGAAGTACTGATAATACAGTCTTCCTGAAACATGTTAATGAAAACGCCATAAATTGTATAATCAACAAATAGTAAGAACTAATGTATACAAATTAATGCCAATATCTACAACTAGTCAGATGTACGTAACCAATTGTAAAATGTCATTGATCGTAAACAAATAAGCATATATTAGATCCCAAAAGACAATTAACATTAATAATACAAACGCCAAATATTGAGTATAGGAAGAACAACACTAAAAAATAAAACGCCATTTTCAAATATTACTTTGAGAAAAAAAAACCCTATTGAAACAACCATAAAGACCGAAAACGTCATATATGTTACATGATTTGTTGGAAACAAATATGAAAACATTAGAAATTACTTTGTAGAACAGAATCCACATTACACGTCATAGATCTCAAAAAACTTGGAGATGAGGTAACAACTAATACGAAAATTTTTGGAATTTTGTTTGAAACGAAATTAAAATGCGTTATATCGGGCGGAAACTGCACAATACAATCACACTTTCAATCGTTTTCTCTTGATCCCGTTCTATATATATTTATTTATTTATTTGTGTATCTATTTTATTGCATTGAACAAAACTTCGAAATGCATCCGTATCCAAACATTAGCACTCGCCGATTAAGAACGAAATGTTAGTTTGTGTAACGAAATAGATGTTGCTAATATAATAGCATTAGTACATTTAGTAAAATCAGAAGAAGAAAAGAAAGAAAATATAATAGAATAATAACGAAGTTTCAAAAGTGTTCTAATTAGGTCACTCGTATCGTTTTTGTCCCAATTAGATAACTTCATATTCAAATCGACTCATGTCCTTTTTTCCATGTGTCAAGAGAAAAATAGAGCATAAGATGCTAGGGTCATATTATATTAATATATGAAATTTATTTATTAAAAATAAAAACACTTTAATTACATTAAAAATTAAAAAAAACAAGTTAAAATCTACGTCATCACTGGACGTTAGCATCAAATGAAAGGGAAAAAAGAAACAAAAATTTTCATCACCATGGTTACCTATGAAATGGATGAAAAAATCCTTAATTTTAATAAAAAATGAATGTTGAGTGACCCGATTGGAACACTTTTGAAACTTGAGTGACCTAATTGAAACACTTTTAAAACTTGGTTACTATTCTACAAAGTTACCCCTTACATAAAATACAGTGTTAAGATTTGGTATAATTATATTTGAATCGGTGAAAAGTACATAAAAATAATATTTTAATTGTTTTGATACATTTATTATTTATTTAGTAAAGAATAAACTACAACTTAGTTAAGGCATCAAATGTGTTGATGCAGCTGATCAGACAGATTTGGGTGGTTGACGGTGTGGGGTGGTTGATTGAAGCAGTGATAGTGGTGGTCGATTGAAGCAACGGTGATGGTGGTGGTCGATTGAAGCAACGGTGATGGAGGCGGTTGATCGAAGCGACGATGGTTTTAATTCATTATATATGTTTCTCTAAGTATGGAACTTGTTCTATTTTATGCACACATTATAATTTTTTTTGTCGAAAGGGTGCCATTTATTTTGATTCCAAGGTGGGGGAATAATATTTTGAATTTATGTGAAGGATCCTGAATAGATGTCTCAAATCTTTAATTATTTTTTATTTGCTTGTACAAAGGGTGATATGATGATGCACGTTATGATTTTGGGTGCTTGTGTTTGAAGTGTGCGACTAACCAGTTCCACTTTGGCAGGAAAAATATGCCAGTTGGTTGTTTAGATGGTGGTTGAAATTTTAGGTGATGTTGACCGGGAATTGAACCGACCCGACCACTCTATTGCCTGAAATCATGCTCCGTGTTAACCGGTTAAAGTATGAACCTTACGATAATTGATGCTATTAGTTTTGCAATTCTTACCCATCTGTGTTGGTATTGCTTGCAAAATCGAAGGCGTGGTGCATCTTTAATATAGCTAAAGCAACTATGAATTCTCATGATTTTGAAGATGATGATGATGATTTGATTTGGGGGAATTTGAATTGGGGTTGGGACAAACCTGAAAGTAGGCGACATAAGGAAAAAGAAGGAAGCAATTTACATATTTAGTAGTCCCTAAGAGCATTGTAGACATTTTCTCATTTTTGTAACGGTCAATAAACAAATTTTGCTAGTAGGGACTCACATATTAAAAAATTACAACCATAAAACTATCAAAATACAATTTTATGTAAACCACAAAGACTCAAATTATAAGTTACTCTTTAGTAAATACATTCTTATAGCTAAGTTCACATTATGTCATTTTTTATTTGTATATTTGTTTTATTAAGGGTCTACATATTCACACACTCACCTGTCTATTTATACACCTTCTAGACGCGTCGTCTAGACCTAAACGAGACGTCTAGGGTTCCTTTCTCCGGTCACATTCTCGCCCAGGTACAATGTCAAATCAGTCACATCAGACGGGGCGTCTAGCCCTAGACGGACCACGAAGACGACCTGCCCAAGACGGATAGTCTAGGCCTAGACGACCCGTTTTGGAGGTTGATTTTGACTTTAGTGGTCTGCATGCATGTGAGTAAAGCAGTAAAGTGATACGTCCTCTCTAGGCCTAGACGAGGCATATATTACTTTGTTAAATAGAGCCATGCAGAGCATTTGATATCACAGCCAATTTGCACTTCATCGGAATACTCTGCGTCTTCTTCTTTGGCTTATATTACTCCATCTGATATCATTCAAAGGTGGTGAAATGTCATCATACCAAGACGGCAACTATTTCTTTGGGCCTTATTTTGGCGAATCATGGGTGGCCGAAGCCAATTCGGTAACAGTTATTAGGTTAAACTAGTTGTTGTTTTAATTATTTACTAATGATGATACCGTTGTTAGGGGGAGACCGTCATTCCTGATTCTAACAAGCAAGAGTAGGTTGTGTCAAGTGTACAAGGAAATCAAAAGAGACCGTTTCTAGATTTGAACGAGCTTCCTCCCGTTGATGAAATATCCCATGTGGACGACTCGTACCATGTTGATGCACCATGTTATCCTACGCAACATGGGTTTCCGGATTATGGATACAGTTGTGAATATTCGTACGTGCAACAACATTGTCCGGATCGATACGGAGGAGACGGTCACGAAAGTTACAATGCAACACAGTCTTTGTACGGTCAATGTACGGTCAATAAGTTTATCCTGATGGTGGAGGTTATGGTGGTGAGGCACCCCCATGAGCAGGCAATCCATACCTCACAGAGATGGTATCAAAACTTATTTATTTATGTTGGGTAGTTGAGTAAACATAAAATCTAACATAACGCTATCGATGTTACATGTTTTCAACTCTCCAGATGAGCTAAAAAACTGGGCACAGGAAACGGCAAAGGCGGATGGTTTCGTTATTGTGACCCGACGATCAAAGAAAATTGGTGGAAGGACCGGGAGGGTATGGCTTGAATGTGACCGTGGTGGTGAGCACCATACTACAGCAACGGTTAGAAAAGCTGGAAGCAAGAAAACTGGTTGCCCGTTTTACCTGGTGGCTGTGCGAGACCATCCGTATGAAACATGGGGAAAAAGGGGGAAAGACTGAACATAACCACGAACTTTGTGAGGACCTTCGGCCCACACGTTTGTGCGAAGGTTTACTCCTAACGAATACCGATTGATCGAGCAGCTAATAGCTTAAAACATGGATCCACGCAGAATTTTTCAAACGATAAGGAAGCAGTTTCCCGACAGTTTCCATGTTCAGAAAGACGTACAAAACGAAGTTTAGAAGATTAGGGCCGAAAAAAGATACGGAGTGACTCCCATGCAGTCACTAGAAAACATCCTTATTACAAATGAATTTATTTACGAGACATGAGAGGAACCCGAAACAGAGGTCGTTACAGAGATCTTCTTTGTTCATCCCTACTCGAGTGAAATGTGGCGTGCATTCCCGCATGTTTTGCTGATCGATTCCACGTACAAGGCGAACGTATACAACATGCCATTTGTCCAGATAGTTGGTATGACGCCGACCAACTATTCGTTTTGTATCGCGCATGCCGTTATCTGCAAAGAACGTAGTGATAACTTTGTATGGGTGCTTGAGAGGATCAGGTCAATGTTGGATGAATGTATGGAGCCACGTGTGATTGTAACTGTTAGAGACCTGGCCCTAATTGACGTGTGTGCTAAAGTTTTTCCAAACGCCTCTCGATATCTTTGCAGGTTTCACATGCAACAGAATATTTGTAAGTACTGCAAGAGCGCATTCACAGAAGAAGACTGGGAAAAAGTTTTGTCATCCTGGGGGAGATTGTGTGAGTCTCCATCAATACCCATATACGAGTACAACTTGCGCAACCTGCAAAAGCAACTTGTGGAGTGCAAACGTTCAAGTAAGTTTTGTAATAAAACGTGACCTACCTATGTACATTTAACTAATTATTGATACTTTTTAGGGGTGTTTACGTACGTGTATGATAACTGGCTGAAAGAATACAAGGAAATGTTCGTCTTTGCGTGGACTGATTAGTCACAACTTTGGGCAGCGTACCACAAACAGAGTTGAGAGTCAACACGCGAAGTTAAAGAGATACGTCCAAGATCGGAGCTCGTTGGACCGTATAGTAGGTTGTGGCAAGGATATAGTTGAAACACAATACGATGAAATAAGGAGGAGCTTTCGAGAAAGCATCGAAAAAATAATAAACCACCACAAAAACCCGTTATTTGACCACCTACGTGGAAAAGTTTCCCATACAGCGCTTGACTTGTTGAGTGGAGAGCTACTTCGGAAACTAGACGTGTTTCAGCGCTTTCATTCATCTTGTGGACGTCAGATGTGGTACAACTGTGGGTTGCCGTGTGCTTGTAGGCTGGAAAAGTACCTACGTGAAGGTAATACTTGCTAAACGTGAAGCGATGTGTGTTATATATGTCCGTTATTCATGTGACTTTAAATAGTGCATTGTTTTAACCGTGTAGAGCGTCCGATTCAACTCGAAGACATAGACATCTTCTGACAGAAGCTTAACTTTCAGCCATGTAAATTGATATCGGATGACGTTGACGTGGTAGAAGAGCTAAACATTGTTCGACAATAGTTAGAGTCACACCCCCTGCTCAGAAAAAAAGCTTGCTAGGAAAGATTAAAGCGGTGTTGACTCCAACCAAATCCACCGAGAAACCACTAGTTGTCCAACAAAATACTCGTGGACGACCAACAACAAAGCAAGCACAACTTTGGTTTGATGATGCTCCCCGCCATAGCTCGTACGTTCCGTCCCAGGGTTCCCAACAAAATATATACGATGCCCCCCACCAAAGCTCGTACGTTCCGTCCCAGGCCACTCAACAGTCGTCATAAAGTCTCAAAAACCCAGAGCGGGGCGAAGCCGTTCAACGACTTCTAAACAAAGAGAGATTCGAGACGATAACGGTTTTCCATTGATAGTGGGCGACGAGTATGTGTTAACAACCAAACGGTTTAAGTCTCCTTCCAACATTGTTTCACCCGTACATCTCGTGCATACAAGATGTGAGGCCAGACGGTCATTGTGGGTTTCGGTCTGTGGTTGTGGGCTTGGGTATGGTAGAACGTGCGTGGAGCCACATTCTAAAAGACCTTCTACAGGAGATGGATTAGAACGCATAGATCTGGGTGCCAGTACTAGAAGCATGGGAGGAAGGATATCACGCATCGTCAGAACCTAATCTGGGATTCAGTGGAACGTTGTCCCTACACTCACTGGATGGACTTCCCCCACGCAGGGCTTCTTATCGCACAAAGGTACGGTATCGTGGTTCACCTGTTAAGCATCGATGGTTGTTCCACCTTCTTCTCGATGATGAATCTTCTGACCGGGTCGAGAACCACGAACGATAACGCTTGCACATGTTAACAATAACCACTTCAAACATATTAAGATGGAAGGCCAATTTCCAATGCCGACAATAAACGAGCTATTGTTGACCTATCGAAGCGCCACTGCAGAACAATGGCTATACATGTACACGCCCCATTTAGAATGGTATACCTCGATAATGAATCCCCCACCAAATCCAAACCCGAGTATTAATTACGTCGACAGTGAATTGGAAGAATGAGTTTTCGTATACTTGATTCGAATTTTGTATACCTAATACAATTTTTTGTATACTTAATACGATTTTTTGTATATTTAATAAGATTTTTTTGTATAATTAATACGATTTTTTTATAATTAATATGAATTTTTGTATACTTAATACAAATTTTTTTTTATAGTGAATACATTTTTTATATAATTAATAAGATTTTTTTGAATAGTTAATAAGTTTTTTTTATAATTAAGATGATTTTCTATGTAAAAGGAAAAGACCAAAAAAATTGGAATATACGACTTATCTAGACCTAGACGGGGTGTCTGGTTTTTGCGACAAGACCATTTTACCCCTGGATTGCACTCCATCTAGGCCAAATTCAGGTGCAAACGGGTAATATTGACGAACTAGACGACCCGTCTAGGTCTAGATGCCGCGTACATATTTGAGCGGCAACTTTCAAACTGTCAACTTTTTGAATATTAAAGGGGAATGGTAAATTACCATTTTACCCCTGAATTGCCACCCGTCTAGGCCTAATTCAGGGTAAAATGGTAGTTAACCATTGGACTAGCTGGGACGTCTAGACCTGTACGCCACGTCTATGGTTAATTACCATTTTATCCTTGAATTGCCACCCGTCTAGGCCTACTTCAGGGGTAAAATGGTAATTAACCACCTGAGTCCTTTACACCTCAGGATGGTTAATTACCATTTTACCCCTAAATTAGGCCTAGACGGGTGGCAATTTAGGGGTAAAATGGTCTTTCACTATTTATTCTAGACGGGTCGTCTAGGTCAAGACGCCTCGTCTATGCATCGTATATGACTGGCCAGCCACATACGACGAGAGACTAAACACACACACACATACGTATTCTAGTCATTTGACCGTATTTGGAGCGTATTTTTTTGCGAAATCAAGCATTTATGGTACGTATTTTCACCTATACTTCAATAATCTTTAATGTATTATGCATTTAGACCGCAGGTTGTGTGTGAATTTGATCATTTTTGTGGTTTAAGGGTTGTGATGTTCATGCATATGGGTTTTTTGTTGAACAAGACGGGGCAACTACCCCCATAGACGACCAAAATAATTTTTTTTCTTTATGTAACCTATATAATTTTTTGTTTTAATATTATGTGTTATTACTTGATTAGTTTTATTAATATGGTTAATTGTTATTAGTTGTGTTATATTGTTATTATTATCGCAGATTGGTTATGGACGAGATTGCTGATCAAATACACGAGAATCCACATCCGCATGGTCCGCGCCGGGCTTCGCCAGCGTCGGCGGATCCACTACACGGCAACCCCTATCTTGAGTTCCCGCCCGACACCGAGGCCGCCCATTTTTCCGGGAAGCTACACCGGATGCACGTCGGATCGCACGCGGTGGTCGTCTGGGATGCGATCGAGGCGATTGGTGAGACACCGAGATTGTGTTTTTTCGTTCCCGTTGATTCACCGTGGCACCGTTTGTTTGACTTGGCTGGCGCGCCGAGTTACAGGGAGCTGCTCATCGAGTTCTTGTCGACATTCACATTTCACCCTCCACGGGTCGACCAACCGACTCCCCAGCCACAAGGTCCTCCCCCTCCGCCTGAGATTTCATTTAGGCTTGCCGGTGTGTGGCGTTCGATGACGCTTGCTTAGTTTGCCGTTTATAGCGGTATATACCTACAAGAGGAGATTGCTACGGATGTTTATACGGAGGGGCTAGTGGTGGTGGATAGACCCACTCTTTTGGGATTTTGAAAGGTGGTCACATGGCATGACACTTGGGAGCATGTAAGGGCGAAGGGGGGGATTTCACACGTTGCCGACCCGTTGTACAGGTACGTACGTTTAGTACAATAATTATTTGATTATTGTTATGAATTAATTTTCGTATTTCGCTAACAATATGTGCAGGTATCTACATCGTATGCTTGCTACGTCTATTATCGCTAGCAGACACAACCGTGAGTGGTGTATGAGCACCGATTTATAATTCTACTATTGCCTACTGTACAAGAGGCCGTGTGCACTTGCGGTACCGCCACCGCCACCTCCCGGGGCGCCCAGTTTCCGCAGAACGTTATTCCAGGTCATGCCCCGGGAGGTGCAGCATACACGCGCTTACGAGCCGACGTCGACAGGCTTATGGATCACATAGGCTGGGTGGTTCGGGAGTTACAGGATAGACGAGAGAGAGACGGGTTACCTCCCATACTGCTCTCCCACCTCGAGCACCACATCAGCAGCAGCTGCACCAGCCAGATCCCGACTCCGACTCGTATGCATAGAGGTTTTGTATTTAGTACTCAGCTGTACAGATACATATTGTTATGGATGTACAAAGTTATGTTATATATGTTATATTTAACTTTGTTTTCAGTTATTCGATTACTTGATGATTGTTTTTGTTAAATCGACATTGAAATGTAATACGAAAACAACATAATTTTCAAAATGTTAAGTAATATTTACACGATATAATACTTGCATTCGTCTTAAAATGTTGAAAACAATATTAAATTTAAATAGTATATTTAAAAAAACTGTAAAAACAATTAAATATTTAAACGATCGAAAACGCTAACTTATTTTTATACAAAAATCAAAACTTTTTAAAAGGTTTTAAAAATCTCAAATTACACCACCAAAAAAACATCAACCTCCAACAACAACCAATTTAACCCACCAAAACACCCCTTTTTCAACCTCCAACAACAACCAATTTACCCAATCAAAACACTCCTTTTTCAACTAAAAAAACCCATAGTCCTAGACAGGTCGTCTACACACATAAATTTCTACGACCAGCCATTCACATGCTGACCTCTAAAACTCAGTACCTAGACGGCTCGTCTAGCCCTAGACGACCCGTCTAGGACATTAAAGGTGTCCAAATAGACAACAGGAGTGTCCAAATAGATTAAGCCTTTATAATTATCAATTAAAATACTATTTTTTAAGTGGGAAGAGGGAGTACCATCCTTTTAATAAAAAGTAGTAGTTTAGTAGTTGGCTACAAATGGAGGAGGATATATGAAGCTTGGTTTGTGTTTTGAGATGGCAGGAAAGTGGCCTCACACCTCACTCATGTTATCTATTCTATCTTATTCTCTTGGACATTGGTCCGTACTCATACAAATCTCATATCATTGTATTGTATTTTATTTATTTTAGAACATTCTGTGTGTTTTTATTAAAAAGAATTGAGAAATGTTATATACTTTAGTCAAACATATCAATACTTATAATGAAAATGAAATGACAATCTAAAAAGCAAAATGAAAATGAAATGACAATCTAAAAAGCAAAATCTTGCATCTTCTAGTAGTGGACAAGTGTGATATTTGTAGGAAGTTCAAATAATTAGATTGGGAACACATACATTTTTATACTTGTTTTTTATTTATTATATTATGCAATATTAGTATGACTATATTATGCTATTAAGAGGTTTTGACTATATTATGCTATTAAGAGGTTTTTAAAACAAAAGTCATCCACTTACTACTTAAGTTTTGTGTTAACATTTTATTAAGTTATTAGAGTATTCTCAATCAAACCTCTTACTTCATCTTTATAATTACACTAAAAAACACAATCTTTTTTATTCTTTCATTTTTAATTAAATAATATTTTTATACTTTTATCATTAACTGTTTTCTCTCATCCACTCACAACCATTTTCAAAAAATATTAAAAAAATTATAGAGGTGAACAATATCTCATACAAATTTACTGATGAACAGTAACTTTTTCTCCTTTTTTCTCCACTCACAACAATTTACAACCACTTTAAAAAATATAGATGTTATATTCACACGAAAATAGAGGGTCCATTGTGAATGCTCTTAGATATAGTAAAAATGCAAGTCGGCGACCTCATTTTCATTCTTGTGAACACTAGAATGATTTTTTTATTTATTTTTTTAAGTTTTACTATTATTATTATTATTATTATTATTATTTTATTTTTACAATTACATTCGAGCATATTTTGTTTTTCACTTATAACTTTTAAAATTCAATGTTTTATAAAATTCTGAGTATGTGATTGCGATGTTCTTATTTCTATTTACATGCCAACATAACAGGATAAATAAAGTTGTGTTTATATAGATTTTTTATATTTTAATTTACGTGTCGAATTTTATCCAAACCATAGAATTGGTCGAAGCTTAAGCAAACCTGTAAATATTTGGTCCTTTTGATGAGTATAAAATAAGATCAACACATGTAGCCCAATAGACTTGTTTCAGATTTTAGAAAGTAAGAACCAAAAGAAACTTATTGATAATTTTGTAGAATCGTTTTACTTTTAAGTATTTATAATAACAAATGAACTTTAATGCATTAATGTGTTTTTTTCCATATAATCAAAAGTTATCAGTTTGTCATGGTTGTGGTCACAAAATGCACGTTATAATATAACGTATCAAATACTCATTGATATGTTCTTATTTCATTGCTTTGTAGGGTTATATCATTTGAATAATATTAGTTATGTATGATTTTTTTAGTCCCAGCTTAGTCACTCACATTCCACAATATAACATGGTTGACAAAGTCGAGCAAATTCAGTTAAAAAACACTATGCCTGTGGTTTGGTCTATCGGCTCTTGGTGTCTCTGTGTACGTTTTGCTGACCAGTTTGTTTATTTTAACCATGATGGTTTTGAAAGTATGTTCATGGCGACTTGTGATCACAAAAAGTGCAGGGGGAGGGGGGATAACATATGTTCTATTCATTAGTTCAATCTAAGTCTCTAAGATGCCATAAGATCATTTAAGAATGTTGGGTTATCTTATCTCTAGGGATGTTTAATGGGCTCTCCAAGGCCCATGGTGTATTTGGTATACTTACCTTCACCCTATAGGTCTATATGGTTTATACGCCAAAGCCCAAAGTGGTTATAAATAGTTTAAGGCCTTATTAGTTGTTCAAAACTCTAAAAGTCTAAACCATATAGTGATTCATATGCAATGTGATGTGGATATCGTTTATGTTACTAAGTGATCAAAGGTTCGTGGTGATAATGCTTCATGAATCATGGAGAAGCGAGAAGAAGTAAATGTCAAAGAATCCACTATTACTTTTAAGAGGACTTTATGTTTATTTTTTTCTTATTTGTTAGTATTAGTACTTTGGTACTATCATTGGGCTAGTGGTCTATTGCCAAATGCAAAACTTTTAAACACCTAAGACTGAAAAAGTGAGATATTGGATTAAAGTCCTTTAGAAGACATGGGTTAAAAAAATTTGCCATTAAAAAAACTATGGTACTAAAATTTGAAGTTACTATTTTAGTATTATTCAAATTTGGGTTTGTACATATATGAATAAATGAATTGTATAGGTTTTATAGATCATTTTGAGGTTGATCATTTGAATAAATGATTTATATAAATGGTAGGAGCAACATGAAATTTGGCATATTCCTTGTTCTAAAGAATATCTAAATAAATAATGGTAGCTAGTTTTATTAAAAAAATACTTGAGTTATTTTACTCAAGTAACTTACTTATTGGCTTGTAATTAACTTATTTCTTATATATTGGTAGTTTAGAACTGTACTATTTGAGACTCGTTTAATTTGAAAATGTATTATTTGATATATGTATAACTTGAATGCTATTAACTTATTATTAAAAAAAAAAATACAAAACAGAAACATACAAAAAATAATTAAACTAGTTAAGATTTATTGTGTTTAGGATGTAAACAAACCGGCCCAACCTTGGTTCACCTAAGCTGGAGCTCAACTTGTTCAACTTAAAAGAGCTTAAACGCGGACCTATAACGCCTCAAAACTCGAATGTTTATATTCGCCATATGTTTCCATACGATAAATCATGAAATAAAATGAGTAGGCTATTTAACCTAGTTAAATTATTTAGTCAAAACAAGTAAGGAATGAATTTGGTGGCAATTATGATGGTGCGACAAACTAGATGGACTAAACTTGGAAAATTTATCCATTAAACTAGAAAGTTCAGCATGTAAGTGTGTGTTTGAGGTGTGTGTGTCGACATTCACAAGAAGGAGAAAGAGGAACCTTCAATTCAACCCTTTTTGCCTAAATTGAAGGTGGATTCAAGCTAAAATTTGTGCATGTACTTGAATTCTTGATCATCTAGCCCTATAAATCACTTGTTAAGTTGTAGATTTTTATTTGATGATCTTTTTAGAAATGGATTATGATTAAATCCGTGAATTGGTATGAAACTAAGCATTATGTATTAGAAATATCAATAGAACTTATTTTCTATATAAATTCAAGTAAATTGATGTTTGAGATGAAAACCCACTAGTTGGGTGATGAAGATGACATGGGTGTAATACCCATGTCCAAGTCTTGTTCAAATCATGATATAGTGTGAGTTATTAGATGAATTCTTGTTAAATAGATAGAGCATTTTATAGAGTATGTATGATATTTGGTTATATTTGATGAATAAAAGCAAGTATTAGGAGAATGGACATATGATACTTGTACATTATGCTTAGATAGTAGTATGTATATCAAGTGTTTGATGAAATGCATAAGTGAGATAATTAGATGAGATTTGATGTAAACAACGAATAAATATGTATAGAATGTGAACATGATATATTTAATAGTAAAATATCATGAGAAATATGTTCTTGATGAACTCTATGTGTGAATGTAATTAATGAGCGATTGGGTAGAAGTATATTTTAAGAGTTGTGTTATATGCTTGAATGATGTAATGCACACATGTGGATTGTTTGATCGTCTTAATTGCGATTTAAGAAGGAGATGGGGAGCGTATGAGAATCCTAGAGAAGAGTATATTCGAATGATGTTGGTGTTAGTTATGAAGTGATAGAAATACTAGTGTGATGGAACAGATTATGTATGTGTATGAGTATATAACTAGGTGACCCTGTAGGAGTATATGTTATATAATATGAGCATGAAATGTGTTTGATGTTAATACTATTGTCTACCATTTTAAGATGGTTTCATGTTCATAATTTGAAAGTATATAAGTAGGGTAGCTGACTTTTCAAAGTCAACAATGTATGAATGCCATGGATTGGCATTTGGACATGATTGTTAGAGAAGAGAGTTAATGTGTTATGTGATAGATGATTTATGTGTTATGCATGATGATAATTGAGTTGTGTGAATGTGGAACAAGGTGATTATTAGTATAAGTCTTATGTATGCGGTAGTTGCCTAATGCAAGACAAGTATGTATGAATGGAAAGAATATAAATGTTTGTATGAACGATTATATATGCTAACCATGATATGAATGTAGTGACATGAACGAATAGGAGTCATATCGAGATGGACTCAAGCACGAAAGGATAACAGGTCAAGAGGAGGCAAGGAAGCGGATAAGAATGCGGGCGCATAAGGTAAGTGATTTCCGAACTAAATTTATTATTATGAATGAGTTTTGATTGCAAAAAAAGATGAGAATTATGAAAGGATGGGTAAGTAATGGTAGAACGAAAGTAAGTTCTTATACTTACAACTACTAGTAGTTTTCAATGTTTAAGTTAAGTTTATAAATTCGTATTATGTTAAATGAAAGTACATGGAAGTTCGATTTGTACATAAAGGTTTGAATTCCTTGTTAATGCCTGTCGTAGCCTACGACTGGCATACCGATAGGGTGAGATGAGCTTCTGGGCTGTGACAATTCATCTGGGGTAATTGAGTCACGACTGATAACCCAGATGACCAGATAACTCGTCTGGGTTATGCTTGATAACCTAGATGACCAGATAACTCGTCTGGATTATGCCTCAATAACTGACAACCTAGACATAGATTTAACAAGTCTGGATAACAGAACTTGACCATACTAAGTGGATTATTAGTATCACGTTTGATGAAAGATTTGGATTCTTTAGTTATATGATAATTAACTAAAGAGTGTACCCCACCCTCATTAAAGAGTGTTTATGAGGTGTGGGTAAGAATGGGGGTGTATGCAAGTATGTGTGGGAACCAGATAAATATGTAGGAATGTATGAATAGATTAATTGTATGTCAGTAGATGGAACCCATTAGTAAACACGAATATAAATGAGTATAAACGCAGGTTGGTGTGTACGAGACGTATATGTATAGTAGTTTATGACTAAGAATTGTTAGTATGAATATGTGAGAATGTAAGTTGTATGTAAGAGTTTGGATAGAGGGGTAGGTGTATGAAGTAGGATTTATCATACTCGAAAGAGTTGGATTAGATAATATGTATGCGTGTTATTAAACCATATGTATTCGAATGAGTGAGACTTGTATGTATGTATGTATGGTGTAAATATACATGAGTATTAACGATGCTAACTGGATTTCCTTTTAGAATGAAATGAAATGCAGGTACATTATCGTTTACACATAATTGTGTTTTAAATTGTTATGGCTGATATTTTTCTATACTATAATATGCTAAAAGAATCTAAAACAACATACCTAAAATTTAAAACACAATATCTATATAGATTTTCTCACACTTTGTAGGAAAAATTTACTTTGTAGACTAACCCTACTTGTGAGTTATATTATTAATATTAGTACACATGTACTTATAAAAAAACTAAATAAATATAATTAATATATGTAAGAATATAATAATAAATACATAATAATAATTATATAACTAATAAATAAATAATACACGAGCCGCACTCAAGGTCTAGACATAAGTTCCAAATGGTCCTATGAGACCCTAAAACGTTTAAACCATAAAGACGCAACAGAAATACAAGCCTTAAAATTTCTTTCTTTGTAAACTTCTTGGCATACTTAAAAGTCCATTTAAAATAACTCTTTTACAATAAATACATTCTTCGTTCTCATTTATGAAATGAAACATAACTTACGTTTACTAAATTTCATAATCACACATTCCCGTACAATCTATCTTATGACTCGATCTTCAACAGCTCACAACTCGTGATGATGATCTGTCTGTACAACCTGCATTCACCACACACATTTACATCGTTAGTACTTGGTGACATTATGTATAATCTAAAATTCATAATTATAGGATCATGTCGCATTCTATCCTCATATACATTCAATTCGGTCATCATTTTGAATCCAAGCATTTTATCATGGTGTTAGCCTTCAATAGGCATTAAATTTAAAGCATACTAATTAAATTTCTTCCTATGGTGTTTCAATTTCATGCCAAAAATACTATTCGATGTGTTTTAAATTGTCACGTTTAATAATTTTTTATTATAACATGCCAAAACAATCTAAAACACCATGCCGAAAACTTAACGGAGTTAAGTTTTCTTTTTTCGAATTACAAACAGATGTTTTAGGGCTTTTGATAAAAACGACGATAATGAGTCGATTGACGTAAAACTTACCTCGAAGTGATGCACTAAACGACTTGATTTTTGTTAATTGGAAGTTTAAACACCCAAATTGAAGCACCATTTTTATCGTTTGGAGCACCGTTTCTAGGTAAGTTTTACGTCAATCGACTCGTATCTTCCTTTTGAGCAAAGCCCTAAAACATCTGTTTGTAATTTGGAAAAAAACTTAACTCCATTAAGTTTTTAACGGGGGATCGGTGGAGGAAAAACAGGTAAAAGGTTGGACTTTCATGGGGAATATTCAAAGATGGGACTGCTAATGACCATTGACGTCTACTAGGGATTATTACAGGCCAATTCCCCAAATTTAAAACATAATGCCTGTATAGACTTCTCAAACTTTGTAGAAAAACATCATTTGCAGAGGAACCCTTACCCATAACTCTACATGTTACATCATATTATACTAGTAATTTTATATTTACATGAATAATAGCTATATATTGACTCTCGAGGCTAACCAAACAAGATACATGAAACTCAAGCTCATCTATTAAATAAGCATCATCTTAGGCTCAAGCTTGAGTTGGAGTTCTTCTTCATTCAAGTTTTTAGCAAGTTAACTCGACTAGCTCACGAAAGGATAAGCTCATTTACATGCTATTTACGTAGATAGGATTTGTTGTAATTATCCATTCATTAAAACTAATAGTTATGATATTATTAGGTTTCTTTTTTAAATAGTTAATAAGTACTAAACAATATCCACCTTATTCATATCTTCTTTGTTTTATAGAACAGTGACGGATCTAGAAAATAATTATAAGGGTAACGTTCAAATTTATAAGAAACAAAAATAGTAGCACGACAATAAATAAATTTAAACATATACCTAAATTATTTCTCCTCTTGAAATCGAGTCATGACATCATCTTTTTTTACTTTATAAAAAGTTTCTTTCTCAACTACATAAATTAGAGCATCGTTCAAATACTCCTCACCCATTCGATTGCGCAAACCCATCTTATAAAACTTTTTTTTTCATCTTCCAAGTTCCCTAATTTTAGAAGAAACATAAAGTTTAACATAAGCGTTATGAATTGCACGTTAACAATTCCAATTGCATATAATACCAATTGCACACTACTTAAGCTCTAAATCCTAATAAAATCAATTGCACATAACTACATAAACCCTAAATCCTAATCAACTCCAATTTCCACATAATGCCAATATATTAAGCATAATGAATGTAAATTTGTAAACAATAATCAATCGCAAATAAAAGGTTCCAAATAATCAATTTGCTCAAACAATTAGCATAGGAGAATACCAATTAGAATAGAAAAAAAAATACCCAAATAAGCCCTAGAATAGAGATGAAAATGGAGGCTGAACTGATAAAGGCGGACTAGAGGAGCAGGGGGCGGTCGGTGGCGCACTGGAGCTTGGGTGGCGGATGGTGGTCTCATGGGTTGTGTGTGAGTAGTGGCCTGTGCTTTTTGGTTGTTGCTTTAATGCATGTCTGCGCATTGTTCTTTTTCTCACAAAGAGACTCACAAATGAACGTATATTTGGGCATTGGGCTTAATTGTTAGATGTGTATTGGGTAATTTAGATGTTGGGTATTTTTTTGGTATTAGATGTGGGCTTGTAATAATATTGAAAAGGGCCGGTAACATTAATTTTCTTAAGGGGTAACGAAATAAAAAAACATCATTTTTTACACTACCGACGCCGCTACCCCTTATAACATGGTATGTCCGCCACTGTTATAGAACATCATAATACGATTTTTATTCATTATATGTGTGAGATCATTACATATTAACAAAACACTAAATTATTACAAGAAAAAAAAAAATCTTCATTGTTTAATGCTTTGATCAATGGTCCTTACTTTTAAAATTTTGTGCTTCTTAGATACAAGTAATGTATATAACAATCATCAAAGAAAAATTTAATTGTCCATTTTGATTGCTTATTTGTGTAACAATACAAAATTAAATCATATATGAACGAATTAGTTTGATGATTTTTTATGTATATAACTTACTTTGTGTAAGAAATATAAAATTAAAAAAAGAGAAATGATTCAAATTTTTGTGGATGTTTTCGCAAAAATTAAATAGTGAATGATCATCGCCCTAATATTTATTCATTATAGTTATTCTTTCATCATTGACCGTCACATATTTGGATAGGTATCTTTCAACTTATCTAACGAAACTTCTATATTTTTGTTGATTTTCAACTGTTCATTCAAATATTATTTAATATTTGCTTGAGCTTTGTTTTGTGGCTCAATAGAAACATAGTCCAACATGGTGTGGTTGATCTTCATCTTTATATGTCCAATGACGGTGTTGTGCATTATTTATAGCATCCGTAACATTGTTGAATTGTGTTGATCCTCTTTATAGTATGCTTTACATATAGTGTTCTTAACCTTTGTGGTGTCTCCGAATTGGTAGTTAGATAAGGCAGACATGGTTGTAGCTGATGTGAACATGGATGTATTTGCAGTTAGTGTTAGAAGATGTATGTTGTGTAACAGATTGTATTTTAAGGGAGAGAAACTGATGGATTCATGATTGTATTTGAACTTATTTCATCAGGCATGGATGATGGTTCCCTTGGGTTTTGACTTTCATCATTAGCATATCTTACATAACCCAATAAATTAAAAAGTAATAGATTATAACTTCTGACTAGTGACGTCAACATCATCTAATGAAACAACTCCAATTCAAGCAACTCCTTTTGAAACAAGTGACGAAAGAGTATGAAGTTGAGAAGATGACTGCTAGAGATCTAAAGAAATGTTTTGATGAGTTGCAGATCAGATTCTCACAAGAGACTCTGTATCGAGTACGTTGCTATTAATGCATGTAATTGTTGTTCGTGTCATCGCACTTTTGTAAAACAATGAGAATGGGACGAAGGACGTGGAGTTAACGGCATATATCTAAGATTTACACAAACAAGTCCATGCTTCAATGGAGTTGAAGCTTTGATTTTTTACTTTCATATGAGTAGTTGTGTGGTTTAATTTGTTACTATTTTTTTTGTCTATGTTTATGTTCTAGTGTATATGTATGAACTGTTAATGGCTTTGATTTGTTGTTCTGGTATGTTGAATACAATATTATATGAAACTGGATAATTTGATTAAATCATACACAACAATTTACTTGTTATTAATTTTTAACAAAATAAATGTTACAAAAATTGTTAAATATTTAAGGGTTATTAAACCATTTACCATCAAACATATATTTTTAGACATATTGTATTGTAAGTGAAAAAAAAATTGTCATATGTTATTTAAATGTATTAACTTATAAAACTTTACATTAAAAAACACAAATGTATATTGTTTACAAACTGTAGTGTCATCTTATAACAGAATATTTTTAGCAAATTATGATCAAATAATTTTTTTAACCGTTTAGACCTATAAGTTTTTCTAAAACAACTCCTCTTTCTCACTACATATATATATATATATATTAACACTTTTAAAATCAGTTTTCACTTTGCAGTGTATTATAAAATCAAATATTAAAAATAGTTTTTTTGTACACTCAAAATTATAAACGGGTTCCTATCTCTATGGTTATTTATTTATAACTACTTGCTACCCATAGTTTTAGCACTTTTTATTTTTGTGTGTTAAGTGTTAATTGTGATAATATTTAGGTAGATTTTCATCTTCTAAGGAATCACTTTGCAGACCTGTTTAGTTCTTCTCTACCTTGTCGAACGTGTTTTGTATTTGACACTACATCGCAAGTGATTATGGAGGTTCTTCCGTCTTTGCTAATACTTGGAAATGGTTGTTACACAGTGCCAAGTTGTGTGTAAAGATTGGTTAGCCTCTCCATCAATGCCGGAGTTCGCTAGGAATCATTGTCACGCACATTAGGTGACCAGAAAATAATTGTTATTAATTGATCAATGTGTGCGATTCGTTACGGGGATCATGAATCCCCTAATTGTATCTTAGGTACTAATGTTCACATTCCCTTTGATGTTCATCCATGTAGTGTGTTATTTCTAGCAAGTTTGAATGTGATGGTATGTGTTTGCTAATCAATACTCGTGAACTGGTTTTTTGGAATCCACTAATTCGTGTGTTCAAGATGCTGTCAGATTCTAATTCTCAGGGCTTTTACATTGTGGATGATTATAGTCTTAGCTTTTGTGTCAACTCTTTTGGTGATTACAATATTGTGCACATTATACGCACACAATTTATGTTGGTTGTTAACAATTATTCAGACATGCAAGGTTCATGGTAAGCTCCAAGCTTCTAAATACAGTCCATAGCATGTTGACACCTGTAGTTGGTCTCTAGGGACATTTTGTGCAAACAAGTTGTATTTCATATTGACCAAATTCTGGTGTATGAGTAACACAGAGGCACTTCGTTTGGATGTTGGTTACAAGGTATTTTCTGATGTAGGATTCCTAAATACCATGGATGTGGAAGGTACAAGCAATGTTGTAAAAATCCCGACTAGTAGGCGATTAATCGCTAGTCGGCCAGTCTCTAAGTAATTTTTCGTTAATCAGTCTATTAATCGTTAGTCAGGGCTAGTCGGACATAGGCGGACTTAGTCAGGCCTAGTCGGACCTAGTCGGCCAGCCAAAAATCGGCGATTCTTGCTAGATTCCGGCAAAAAACCTGTATATTCCGGCCAAAACCTCTAAATTCCGACCAGTTTTCAACCAAACTATGTGAGTTCCAACAATTAATCTTGCATACTTAAAAAATGATTTGAGTAAGAGTTAAAACCTAGCTACTTCAAATATTTTAATGAGTTGAGTAAGAGTTAAATGTGTATATGTATACATAAAACTGAAAATTACATTTATAAAAACCCGATCCGATTAATCCCGAGTAATAACTAGTCCCCATCTCACCTTTCGACTAGAGACTAGCGAGTTTTTCAACTTTGGGTACAGGTCAGTTGGTTAGTATATGAAATGAATTCCATATGTTGGTTAGTATCAGATTCTTTAAAGTGGATGTTGAATTGTGGAAACTGCTATATGAAACTTGGTCGAAAGTATTTTCTTTTCAGCCTGGTCTATCTATGTCGTTGATGATTGGGCCATCTGTACAATATATCAATGGAAATAACAAGTGCCTTGTAGTACATGAATGGAGTGATTACTGAGATAAATGTAAGGGCAAAGGAGATGCATGGTTTTTTTTGCCTATAATCTTTACTCAAGGCATCAACGATGCAATCTATAATTAAACTATAGTGTCACCAAATGTTTAGTTATGGTAGTCTTTAGTGGTTTAATTGTTTTTGTTGTGTTATGCCACTTACTATTATGTTAGTGGTTGTTTTTATATTTGGTGTATTTTCTTATAAGGAGATTGAATCTTTAGTAATTAATATGGTACTTTAACTGAGTTTTCTTTGTTTAGAATACATTTATTAATGTTGATTGCATTAACTGAGTGAAGTATAGAAAACTATTTTTATGAGTTATACAACTGATGAAATGAAATTGTAAAATTTAATGGGCCATTAAACATGTTATATGCTTGATTATTGTATATTAGTTGTTAACAAAGTTATATATCATTTACCCTTACAATTACATACAGTAATTTATTGATATATCAAATACAAAAACATATAAAACAATACTAAGCAAACTAGACATAACAACACATATATAAGGTATGACATAACTTTTTTCTGGCAATTTATATAAAGTCATAACGGTCATTCATGTATTACACTAAACTTATAACGAATGCTATATGATCTTTTGAATGTCATTGATAGTTATTATTATTTTTACTATTTGCATATACATGTAATATGTATAGATCTATTTTTTGTTAATTTTATGGTGATAGCAACTTCTAGATTAATCAACTTACAAATAACGAATTAAAGATATTAAATTGTGCCAACTAAATAACATAATTTGAGTTAATATGTATGACAATTGAACAACTACGACACCTACTAATCACTAATCCCGATTGGATAATTGGTCAGCATAATCTTAAATATACACACAGTTTAGATGTTCTTAATCTTAGAAACCAGTCTCTTCGAACAAGTATACCACTAGTTAATTTTATAGGAAGGGAATATGAGTATTAGATGTTGATCCGCTCATAAGCAGACTATGACGCAAGTCTATATAATACCATTCACGAGTTGTAAAAAAACAGTAGCAGAATTTGTACTGGACTTTTTTTATAGGTGGTTATCATAAGTCTCTATTCTCTAGCTGCTACAACTTAGGGTCCAGATCATTTTTTTTTTCTATAAAACATCAAATGTTACATATTCAAAACCAACAAATTCTCATGCCTGTTCTTGACCCTCTTCGCCCTTGTATATAAAATGCTTTCTTCCTCTGTATACTAAAAATGATCATAGTATAATAATAAAGTTTGAATTATTTACATTATCAACAAAATTTGACTATCTAACACTACACAAATCAAATTCATATCAAAATCTGGTTGTCATATTCCCAATAGTTTGTTTATTAACTTAAAATCTTTATAATATTTGAGTTGATAATTTATTTTAATTGACGTTATTGTAGTTATTTTGTTTGTATTGTTTAAGTGGAATATTTGACATCATTAGTTAAAATAAATGGTTAACAACTAATATAGAAATATGGCATCGATCATATGTTAAGAATAATGAGACTGATGATCTTGTTATTTTGTTTATAATTTGGGTCAAAGAGTTGTGTTTTTTTTACTTGAGTTAACGTTTTCAACACACACACACATACACACACACACACACACATATATATATATATATATATATATATATATATGTATATATATATATATATATATATATATAGGGTAGGGTTCTAGAGTGAACACTAGGTTGAGAGTGAACTGTGTGAACTAATCTGAGCCATTGGATTATATCATCTAGATATTTTTAAACCATGGTAAGATTGTAATTATAATGTTGTAACTTCCCTTTAAATTAATTGACAGAAGGGTATTAGCGTCTTTTGTAAATTGCATTTATTAAAAGGAATATAATCAAAATTCCTAAAATCTTGCTAGTTTCCGTATATAGAAGATACACAGTTGTTAGTGTATACACATGTGTACAGTCTCGATAGTATCAATTTATACAAGATACACAAATGTTAGTTTATACACATGTGTACAGTCTCGCTAACTATCAATTTATACAAGATACACCGCTGTTATTTTATACACATGTGTACAGTCTCGCTAACTATCAGTTTATACAAGATACATAGTTGTTAGTTTATACAGATGTGTACAGACTTTTGATACATCTGTGTATTTTGTAGTCTACGACCTAGTTCCGTTAGGAGTTTCATATACGGTTTGAATCCAGGAGGGACAGTTGGTGTCCAGTGCCTAGTTCCAGTAGGAGTTTCATATACGTTATTAGCAACTGATTCAATACGGGTTTAAAATAATGAAGAAGTAATTAAAAATGTGTGAGAGAGAGAGAAAGAGAGAATTAATAGATGAGAAAATTAAGGATTTTAATTAAGAGAGAGAGAGAGAGAGCTAATGTCAATCTTACACTTTTAATCTAAAAAATAATCAATGGTCAAGATTAGTTCACTCAGTTCATTTTCAAGAAGTATATAAAATTAGAAATCACACAAAGTTGTAAACAGGCTGCCAAGTTATGAACGAGTTGTAAACAAAATTGTAAACGGATCATAAATGAGTTGGTAGATTAAGCATATAGATTATATATTTTTAGAACTTTATACTTTTAGGTTTAAGCACACTGATCTGTTTAACTTTAGTACAACTTGAACACTAGCATTGTATCAAATGAGTTTGACATGTCAACCAAAAGCACAACTTTTTTTTGTTATATGTGTTACACTGAGCAACATCTATTCTCGAAACCTGATTATTTCCGTGTTATGTTTTAAGTTGTCACTACATAATACTAGTCTCCACAGTCGGTTAAACCTCACAACCAGTCACATTGTCGAAAATCATCCTTTCCCTTTTGTCACCATCATTTCTTATCGCTAGCAACCACAACCTAAACCCATCCAGCTTCCTCTTGACATCCTCAAATGAACACAAACTAAATTATACCCACACACACACATATAAAACCACTACTAACGTGTACGGATAGAGAAAATGGTAAGGTCGAGGAGGGGTGCGGGGTAATCAGGTAATGTTGAGACAATGGCCGGCGATCGTTATTTGGTGGTGTTGATGGGGCTGAACCGTTAAAGACTTCACCACATGAGACACATCTTTAGTAGCGGTTTTGGTAAAATAAGCAAGGCGAATTTGAATATCATGAGCAAAGAAAAAGGCGAAATCAATGAGATGGAAGATCTAATGTTCAAGAAGTGCGATAATCATCTTTGAAAAAACA
Source organism: Scalesia atractyloides (assembly GCA_947069175.1). Taxonomy (NCBI): domain Eukaryota; kingdom Viridiplantae; phylum Streptophyta; class Magnoliopsida; order Asterales; family Asteraceae; genus Scalesia; species Scalesia atractyloides. Next base: position 72,739,855 of record CAMTDV010000001.1, read on the forward strand.
CAATCACCATTGTCGCCAAATGGAAGGTCGTGGCTAGTCGGCCTGGGAAGTTCGTTTATTGATTTGAATGCACACCAATATTTTAAAAGCAAACATTATACCACTAGGTTAGGGGGAATCAATAAAACATTTAGAGACCAAAAGTGTATGTTTATTGGAGTGTAATATTTTTAATCATCCAACAAATTTGTTAAACGTCTAACATTTGACAACCACTTTATACAAAAAAAAAATATGAATAATTTATGTAATTTTAGAATTGATATATATTATATATATACCACATAGGGACCATTTCTAATACTTTACTTTTAAGTGATGATTGAGCCAACGCAATTACACAAAGCTCCTCTCTCGTCTGAGTTGGCTACTCTTCTATAAAGTGTATCACGTCGTAATCTAATTATCAACACATTTTTTTATATAAATATTTTAGGTTATTGTTGTATAATGTCACAAGGTTATTGTTGTATAATGTCACAATGATAATGTATTTTAGGTTATTGTTGTAGAATTTTATGATTTGATGAGTTAAGATACAACTTTTAGTCTTTTCGTATTTGGATTATATATCAATGGATGCTTAAAATTTAAAATAATTATGTCTTTTCTATAATAAACCATGATAATGGTCTAGTTACCAAAGAATAATGAAACATAGTAAATGTGCTGCCATGTGAATTCGTTTGAAGGTAAATACTGTGATGTATAACTATTTATTAAACTAGTGGTATCAAAACCGGTGCGTTGCGTGGGGGATTACTTGTGCTACGCGACAGGAATTTGATCGGTATAGGTTCATCTCGTTACGTTACACTACCGGTGCACGTTATAGCAACCGAAAGAGAAAAAACAAATAAATAAAATCGTGATATGACCAAAATAATATCAACACGTGATCTACATCGATAAAAAACAATTGTTTGGTAGGAATCGGTTCGGTTCATCAGAGTACCACCACGATACTGACATGCACTCATATAGCATATATTAAAAAACAAACTTTACACATATTTAATGCAACTCTGCTATCAACAAAATTTACAATGAAACGCTTGAAAAAAATAAGCAAAGTTGCGATTTTTTAGTTAACAAACGCGAATTATTGGAGATGCATAATAATGTATCAAATACAGAGATTATATTTACTCTATCCTATATATTTTTAGATAAAAAGTAAAATAGAGAATCTAATGTAGATGTTAAATGAATAAAAACTTAACTTTTTCTTCATATTTTATAGATAGAGAGTGAAATGAAGAACTGGTTATCAATGCTTTTATCCTTGTATTTTTACTCATGCATGGCCTACATACATGTATTTTTACCTACACCTGATAGGTTATATAATATGTTAAATTTTCTTATTTTTTTTTGAATTTTCAGTGAGAGAAATAATGAATATTACATTTGTAATATTTTCTTTTACTTTTTAGCCTTTTAAGATTGAAAACAGTAGGTGATTCATTTTGTTCTAGCGTGTTCTCGCAAATATATGTTGTTCTACATAGATCATACATACATACATACATACATACATACATACATTTATAAGGAAGGGTTAAAATAGGAACTAAACCGAGTTGTTAGAACTCGTAGGAACTTGACTTTCAGTTTTTTTACCATTTTTTTAAATTACCGTACTAAGAAAAACAGAAATTAAGACACTTTTTATCGTGGGGCAGATTCACTAAAAATTAGCCGCTATAGTGATTTACCTCACCATAAATGAAACTTACATGTCGAAAAAAACATTGTTTAGTAGTGTTTTACTTAACACAATCCTTTAATCAATTTTCACCATAGTCCATGACCATGTTTTTATCCGTTAGGCAACACCTCCATTTTTATTACCCTGCGGGTCATTTATACTTCGTTTTTACATGCCACAACATATGATTTTACTTAAAACTTATTTCCACTTGACCCAAAGTGTAATGCCCCAAAACCCGAATCTACAATTTGATAGTGTGCTTTCTTATGTGGGGTGTGAAATGTATTAACTAAGTTATGAAACTTAGTTAAACACATAAGGATTAAGTATAAATGAAATGGTGGTGTTGGTTGTAAATAACCAAAGGCTCAAAACTAGAAGGACCTAAAGTGAAAAGTGAGGGGGGCCTTAATAAGTTTCAACATTTTATATGGATGTATGTATATGTGTTGACATCTACATACACATAGAGGTTTTTTCCCCAAAATCTTATAAATTGATGAAATTAAAGAAGGATTTGAAGCTAAATACTTGCATGTTTGGGGAATTCAAACCATCTAGTAGTAACAATCATAAGGTATGTTGAATATTTTGATTTGGTGATTTTACAAGAAAATAATATGTGATCAATCTTTGAAATTGTATAGAATTAAGCATGATTATGTATTAAAATCATCAAATAGAACTTGTTTTATGTATGATTTTGAGTAACTTGATGTTTGTGAGTGAATCCCATTTTGGGATGAGGAAGGTGGTGACATGGGTGTGTCACCCATGTCCAATCCTTGTGTAAATATAATGAATTAGTTAGTGTGTGATGCATAATTGTTGGTTAGTTGAAAAATGGTATGAAATTTGTATAATTCTTAGTGATGATGATGAATGAATGTAATAAATAGGAATAAAAGCATGAATTAGTAGTACATTGTACATTAAATGGTGTGCGCACACTAAGTGTTTGATGATATGTCTAAATGACAACAATATGTGAAAGTTGTATGCTAATTGTGGGTAAATAAGTATAAAAGGACATAATGATATATCTGCTAGCAAACTAACATGAAAGGTGTGTTTTAGATAGAAATCATGTGGAAAAATGGATTGTTAGTATGATGTGGTAGGAGAGTGCTTTTGGAGTTTGTACTCTATGCTTAAAGATATGGCACACCTTATGCACTTAAATGATTGTGTAGTTGGGATCAAGTGGTGAAAGTGGTCTCATTGTCTGATACGTGGATTTTCTAGTAAGGATAATGGGTTCAAGGTTAGTGTTAAATTAGTTAATCTTGAATGATATTGTTAGTTGTGGAATTGTGAGATGACTAGTATGGATTGATTATGCTGTGTGTGCATATGTGATCTTGTGGTTGTGTGCGTCTTACTATGTGAGTAATAAATGTATATGATGTCGTAATATAATCGACTATAATTGTGTGGATGTATGAGATTAAGTTGATAATTCATATGATAGACAGTTGACTTTCTGAAAGTCAACTCTGCATAAATAGCGTAGTAAGGTTTTTTGTCACAAATGTTATGTTAGGGAAATCATTAGGTACATGCTATATCAATATGCGCTATATGTGACGACACGAAGAATTATGTGGAATGAAAACATGGGAGTTCTAGCTTATACATTTTGTTGTTGGAAATTAACGAGTAAAGGTTAACGTAGGATATGAATGTAAAATGAATGCAATATTAGAATGTGTGTTTATACTAATGATGTGGTAACCATGATGACATGAAAGTATAGGATCATGTCAAGGTGGGGGAAAGCATGGAAGGCTAACGGAAAGGATATCAGGAAGCACGTACGAAACAGGCACTCGAGGTAAGCGGATTCCGAAACTCACTTCTTAGTATATAAATGAAGTTGTTTTTATGAATATTAGAAGTCATGTAGGAATGGTAATGATATGTAAGTAAATGGGTAAGAAATGTTGTAGTATGTTGCTTATAGTTCAAATGCAATGGAAAATGCTTGGTGAGATCAAATGGGCCAGATATAAAAATTAACTTATCGAGTTGTAGTAGTTGGTTTGATCTTGGGGTTAAGTATTAGAAGGATATGGGGGCTTGAATATTGTTATTACACGTCTTGGGACTCCCGGGATATGCGACGAGTGGGTAGAATGAACAAAAAACGGAAATCAGCGTTTTGAGCTGCAGACGGGGAGTCGGCAACGCCAGGTTGGCATGGCAACGCCAAGCCCTTTTTGTAGCCGACGTCCTATCTTGCTGCCTACGCGGGTCCGATGCCGGAAACTCGTTTTTCGCATTTTTCTCACTTTTCCTTGCTTCCAAGGTCCTAATAAGCTTCCCAAAGGTATCCCAAGCCTACCATAAACTTTTGTGGGGTTCGAGTGAGAACGGAAACCTATGGGAACATGTACGAAGATGTGGCATGTACACTAAGATATAGGAATGTGGTTTTGTTATGATATGGTTAAGTCTTAAGTAGGGCTGTAAACAAACCAAACGTTTGACGAACAGTTCGTGAACTGTTCGGCGGAAAGTTCGTTTATGTTCGTTCATTTATTAAACAAACGAACACGAACAAGAAATTTCGTTCGTATAGTTAAATGAACAAACATGAACAGAGGTCGCGTTCGTTCGTTTATGTTCGTGAACGTTCGGTAACTTGTTCGTATGTGTTCGATAGTTCATTAGTGTTTTTCTTTTTTATATTTATGTAAATATATCAAAACTCCGACAAATTAAATATCTAATAAGTGTCAGTGTATTATACATTTTGTTCATGAATAATTGTTTGTGTTCGTTTGTTTCCATTTGTGTTCATGAACATTCGTTTGTGCTTATTTGTGTTTGTCAACGTTCGTTGCGTAAAATTAACAAACAAACACAAACGAACACGAACAAGTTCATTTCCTTAACAAACAAACACAAACATAAAATTTCGTTCGATAAGTGCTCGTGAATGGTTCGCAAACACATATATTTTTTAACAAACGAACACGAACAACGTCTTGTTCGTGTTCGTTCGGTTCGTTTATAGCCCTATTCTTAAGTAAGATTTTTGTTGTATGCACATGATATAGTGTAATGTGGAAACCATAGCTAAATGTGATTGAATACGATTATACGTGTAAAGGAGTATTATGAGAATTTATGCGTAGATGTTGTGTTTAGGATTTGTTTAATGGTTATGTGAGCATGTAAGACGTATGTAAGAGTTTTGGGTAGGGAGGTATGCATGTTCGTAGTAGGATTTTCAAACACGAAAGAGTTGGATTAGATGTTTTGCACATGTGCTATTACATCATAAGTTTCCAAGGAATGAGACTCGTACGAAGATAAATGCGATGTTAATATATAAGAATTTACGATGTTAACCGAATTGTTTTGAGAATGGAATGAGATGCAGGTATATTATTGTATGCTTATAGAAAAATAGACTTTGGGATGAAATGCTCGAATTCAAAAGGATAACTAAATAGAATCCACATGAGGATAAAACGCGACGTGATCCTTTAGTTATACATTTTAGATCATATAATGCTTCATGTACTAATAATGTGAAGTACATGGTGAATGTTGGTTGCACAAAATTACGGGTCATGATCATCCCGAGACGTAAGCGCTTGAAGATCGCGTCATAACACGGATTCTACGGGATGTGTGGTCTTGTAGATAGTAAACATATGATATGTTTTATGCATTAAATGAAACGAAAAATGTTATTATCGTTAAAAACTCACCATAGAAAGGACTTTCAATCATGTTGGAATGTTTTTAATAAAAGAAATTTTATGGTACGTATTTCTGCTGCGTCATTTCAGTTTAAACATGTTAGGGTCTTACACAAAGGGTCTTTCATCCAACTTATTAATAGTGTTTTACTTAAAATCAATTTATTAATAGTGTTTTACTTAAAATCATTATTAACATATCAATTAGTAAACTGTAACAATATAGTTACGTACCTTAAAGATGTGCTTCTTTCTCGGCTCGACTTCTCGAAACCTCACTTGTTTTGCCTAAAATTAAGCCAAGTGATCGTTAGAGCACATAATCATTTATGGTCCCTTTTCATCCAAGGATAACTGATAATCATTTTCTCAAACTTTCACCAAAGTTTCCATGAGTTATTAACAATAGTTTTCACCTAGGCATTTTTTCAAATATTTGGTGGGTATCATTTACAAACTATCATATTAGCTTAATTTGCCAACCAAAATTACCATGCTTTTACACAAGTTTATACATTCCATAACATATAACTAATACAAATTTTCAATCATTAAGGCAATAAATCAATTTAGTCATGCAAGAGTTAGGTTTCAGTCCTAGGTTTAAAACCCACTTCACAACATGTATGAACACCTAATAAAACTTTAAATTGTTCAAATATTTTACACATACTAGTAAGTATGATGATTATAAGAGTATACAACACCAATTAAATTTATAATCTAGAATTTTATCATTCAAAACCCTCTATCATAGAAATTCCATCAACTGGGATTCTACCACATACCTTAGGTTTTGATGATGATAGATGTTAATAATCCTCAAACATGCAAGGAAATTACTTGAATTTCACCTTGAATTTACTAGATTTGTGACTTGAAATCTAAAGAGGATTTTCCCTATCTCTCTCTAAAACACGCCACATGTTAGATCTTTTGAGACCGTTGGTGCTTGATTATCTAAAGTTTGAGCTAGTTTGTAATAGTTAGACATAGTTAGACATAGTTAAAGGGTCAAAATTGTAATATGGTGAAACTAGTACGAACGCGGCGTATTTAGCAACCCATCGTATTTAATAAATACGCTGGGTGGTCCTTTTGTATAAATATCTTGATCAATGCATGTATGTCCAAGTTTCTTGGACAGATTTTGGTGATCTTCTTGTGTTGTGATTCTTGCTGTTGTGCTTTCATACGAATATCCAGGTGCTGTTATTGATTATATGTTAGTGGGATTTCATATACAACACTAGTTGTTTGATCCAAATAAGATTCTTCATCTTCTTTGCTTGGTTTTTCTTAGTTGCACATTCAAACAACTAATCCATAGTTGTTTGGATGAAAACAATCAACCACTGTGATCCGAATCTGTTTTGGGACTCACAATTTGGTATCAGAGCCTTTGTGCTCTTGATTGTTTGAGTTTTTGTTAAGATTTGTCAAGTTTTGAAGGTTTTACAAAAGTTTTCAAAGTTTCATGGTTTTTCAAAATTTTGGGATTAAAATGGCTTGATCTGGTGCGTTTAATCTTTGGGTTGTTGTTAATCAGTAGTTTGGTAAACATTTTGGTCATTTAGCTGCCAAGAAACATGATTTTTGGGTCATTTTTGGGTGATTAGAGGGTTTTTGTTCGTACTAAAACCCTTCTGGGCGTATTTATTGTTGAATCTAGCGAATTTAACTTGAATTTAGCGTAGATAAGAACTACGCTGGTTTTCAAATCAGCGTAATTATAACATTAGCAGCGAAATTGTCCAGCGAATTTACTCGAAGGCGACTTCGAAATCAGTGATACTAATCCTCAGCGATTTTATCATGGTGTTCAGCGAAATTAACTAAACCTTTGCTTGTTTTCGTATATCCAGCGGATTTAGCTTTTTGCAGGACAAAATCGCCAGATCCCATCAGCGTATTTGTTTCAAGTGCATCGTAATTAATTTCTGGTCCAGCGTATTTACCTTCTTGCGAGCGTAATTGTTCTCTAATTCAGGAAATCTCAGCGAAATTGATCATCTTTCATCCATCATGTCTCTCAATCAACTCAATCCGATTGCTCAAGCCGAACTAGAAACTGGAACAGCTACAAGGCCACCAAAGTTGAAAGGGTCGGAAGATTTCAGCAGCTGGAAAAACATGATCAAGTCCTTTTTTGAGTATACCGATTATACTCAATGGATGTCAGTCACTGTGGGCCCGCATGTTCCCATGATAATACATGACGACATTCGTACTATCAATGAAGATCCTTCAACATTCTCAGATGAAGACAGGACACTCATTCAACATGACAGAAGGGCTCACGCTGCTCTTACTATGGCTCTGTCAAAGGATGATAACAATCTGTTTGAAGAATACACCTCGGCACATGAACTGTGGTTGGCTCTAATCGATCATTATGAAGGCAATGAGGAACTCAGGGAGAACAAACGAGACATGGTGCAGAAAGAATACGATATGTTTGGAAGTATTCATGGGAAAGCTTGTCCGACCACATAAGCAGATTTCTGGAGGTATTGACCAAGATGAAGAAGGTGGGAAACCCAGTTGCTAATGATGCATCGATCAAGAAGCTGCTAGATTCTCTACCAAAAGAATGGAGTCTTCAATGCATGATGATTAAGAGAACTTTCCTCACCAGCACAACTCCAGTTACTATTTGAGAATTGATTAACACTTTAAAGGCCTTCGAAATGGACATCATGAAACGAGAGATGAATCAAACTGGATACTCTCAGAAGACATCTAAGCAAGCTGGTGCAACCTCGGTCCCCAAGAATATGGCATTTCTTGCTCCTGTCACCTCATGTGGATTAAATTCCGAAAGTGCAGTCAATCCTATTCAAATGCTTCCGCAAACTCTGTGAAGGCCTCGCCATCCTCTGAGAAGACCACCGGTGCCAGCGACACTCAAGCACTTAAAATTTCCACAGAACATGTAGCTCTTTTTAACACTTTCTTAAGTAGCTATGAGGCGCTTATGTCAGGAGAGTTGAAGAGAGAATTCCTAACAGCAGAGGACATGTACCAAGTAGATCCAGAAGACATGGAGGAGATGGATCTGAAGTGGCAGATGGCAATGATCACTCTACGGTTGAAGAAATTCCAAGATAAAACAGGAAAGAGGTTGGCTCTTGGAAAAGCTGGATTTGACAAATCCAAGCTTAGATGTTATAACTGCAAAGACCTCGGCCACTTCAAAAGAGAGTGTCCGCTGCTGAAGAACGAGAATACTGAAGTCAACACGACAAGGAGGCCGATTGCTATTAAAGGAAATGATAATGCTGCTGATAAAAATCATAAGGCTTTAGTGATGGTAGACTATGACTGGTCGGGGGAGATAGCTGAGGCAAAAGGAGAAGTAAACAAGGCCCTCATCGCAAACATTACCACTGTCTCTACCACGTCTGCTTCAAATGGGGTTGAAAAACAAATCTCCAAGATTCCAAAAGATGACACTGGTTTGAAAAGCATCATCTCTTCTATTTCAGAGGAGAAACTACAGAAAGCTGAAATGATTGAGACGAAGCCTGCTGTTCAAGAAGTCATCAGTACCAGCAAGAATGAAGCAGTTGAAACATCCTCTACCGCCATGAAATCAGAAGCCGAGGATAAGGATTTGGTAAACAGTATTCAATATGAATTTAAAGCAAAGCTGTGCTCAAAACCATGTTTGAACGTCGTGGCACACTACAAATCACTCAACCATGAAATAATTAAAGAAAAAGAAAAAGTTTTGAAAATAAATCAAGAACTAAAAGAAAATGAGGCTGCATATCAGCGAAAGTTGAACTCAACCATAGCTGAAATGCAGACTCTAAAAGAATTTGTTTTCAGAAAAGATTTTATCATAAATGATCTGACCGAAAAGCTAGAAAAATCCTAAAACGAAAACAATAAGTTTCAAATCATTTTTGATAAATGGAAAATTAGTCAAAAGCACTGGTTGACATTGTAAACTGCCAACGACCGACATTCATAAAGGATGGAATTGGATATAAAGATAAATTCGGCAACGAAAGAAAATTATTTCCTCCTCCGCACAGCAAAAATTATGTTCCTATGCCATCTCCTCATCCTAAGAACGACTTAATCATTAAAAATGATCTTTTGGATCAAAGTACCTTTTATAAATCCGAAAACAAAACTAACTTTTCTGAAAGTAATTCAGATCTGTACGAGAGTAAGGAAGATGTGTGCGATGGAGATGATGATTGTGGAGGGACAAAAATAGGAATAGGCTATTCAGGCGACAGTTATTCAACTGTTAACTGGTTCGCCTGGAATTGTGATAAGACAAACAATATTTCTATTCGAGATAACTGTAATAGTTTATCTAGGATGGATGATTGTAATGGCTGTATGCCTAAATTGACAATTCGGGATGACTGTAAAGGCAATGTGCCTACTCTTAAGGCTCACAACCAAGGGATTGCTAAGGTTGAGGGTCATGACCCAAACTTTGTTCTTAATGATGAAAATGTTATGCTTAAGTCTCCTGTATTTGTGCCAGAGTTAAAGAAAAACAGTTTTGGAAAATTCCTTACAAAGGAAATTCCAGAATTTGTTCCATCAGTTGCAGGTACATCAGAGACTGATAAAGATTTCTCCGAAGATTTAAGCACAACAACTTCAGAAAGTGATGAAGAAAGGCCAGATGAAAGTCAAGAATCAATTTCCTCATCCGACAGTGAGCACAGTGAAGTCGACATTGAAGATAAATATCATCCTGAAGAGAAACTGAAGAAAGCTAAACTCAGGCCGAGTCACATCATCAAGCTCCTCAAGATGCTCAAGACTCTCATCACATACATCATCTTCACACTCAGCACCCAGGAAGAAAAGATCGAGTCCAAAACAATGTTTTCGCTGTGGTCATTTAGGACATACGACGAAACATTGCAAAAGTAAGAAATTTTCTACACCTAGTCAAGATTTCGTTAAAAGTTTTACTGATCAATTTGACAATTTAAAGAAATTAGTAAAATGCATAGTTGATTCAACTTGTTTTTGGAAAAGAAAAGAAAAATCTCTTGCTCAAAATCATGATAGAACTAATATAAAGCAAGTCTGGGTTCCAAAAGCTAGCTAATCTTGTACATATTTCTTGTTGTTGTTGTTGTTGTATAACAGAAAATTCAGAAATGGCTTCGGATGCTCATGGAATATATTGGCATGTTGACAGCGGTTGCTCCAGGCACATTACCGGGCTAAAGGATCTTCTTACCAACTTTCGAGTTATTGATGGTGACTTTGTATCCTTTGCCGGAGACGAAAAGAGAGGAAAAATCGTCGGAATGGGTGACGTCGTGTCAAAAGCACTCACTTTGGAGAATGTGAACTATGTTCCAGAACTGTGTTACAATCTTATGAGCGTTTCACAAGTCTGTGACAAAGGAATCGCGGTGATGTTCAATGACGCGGAGTGCTTATTCCTCAAACCCGGTTACTCCGTCCCTAAAGAAATGATCATGCTTAGAGCTCCCCGTCAAAATAACACCTACGTGCTAAACATGAAGAATGCCAAATCAAATGAGCCAACGACGTGTCTTATGTTAAAAGCATCTGAATCGGAATCACTGCTGTGGCACAGGCATTTGGGGCATGTGAATTTTTAGAACATAAATAAACTTTCAAAATTAAACCTTGTAAGAGGATTACCTATAAAAGATTTTCCTTTTTCTGAAAAGTGTATCGCATGCGCCCAAAGAAAGCAACATAAAAAGCCTCATAAGTCCAAAGCAGTGAATACGATTTCTGCCCCTCTGCAATTATTTCACATGGATCTTTTCGGCCCAATTAGCTTTAAAAGTTTAGCTAAAAGATCTTATTGTTTGGTGATTACAGATGATTTTTCACGATTTTCATGGGTATTTTTTCTTGAAGCCAAAAGCGAAACGACATCCATTATGAAAAGCTTCATTCCCATGATTGAAAACGTGATCAAGCTGAAAGTCATCTCCATCAGAAGCGACAACGGAACTGAATTTAAAAATCATACGTTTGTCTCCTTCTGTGAAGATAAAGGAATTCGCCTTCAATACAGCGCTGCCAGGACTCCTCAGCAAAATGGGTAGCAGAACGCAAAAACAGAACTCTCATTGAAGCTGCAAGAACTATGCTTGTCGACTCTAAGCTTCCCATAATCTTCTGGGCTGAAGCGGTCAACACAGCATGCTATGTTTTGAATCGTGTTCTTATCGTCAAACCTCACGGAAAGACAACCTATGAACTACTTTTCAAAAGAAAGCCTCTGATAGATTTCTTCAACCCGTTCGGGTGTTCATGCACACTCCTCAACACTGAAGACAATCTCATCAAGTTTGAAGCAGCCGGTGATGTGTGCTACTTCGTGGGCTATTCATCCTCTCAAAAAGCATATCGAGTCTACAACAAACGGACCAAGATGGTGATTGAATCGTACTACGTTGACTTTCAAGAAGGAAACTCCACCAACACTAGAAGTGCTCTGAACTGGTTTTATGACGTGGATATTATATTCAACACCTTCAGCATCAATGAACCCATCTCCGAATCCGAACCTACAGAATCCACTCCGTTGGAACCTTTGTTTGATGCCTCAGACATTGGTTTTACTCCTTTTACTACCTGTTTCACCCCTGCCTCTGCCTCTCCTACTCTTCCGGTGTTCGAAGAAATTGGTGACACATCTGCTGAGAATGCATCCTCACATGATGATTCTTCTTCACAGCAGGCTGTGGATGAACCACCCAAAGAAGACGAAACGCCTAATATCTACATCGATGAACACTTCTCTAATCTGCCTCATCATATTGAAACTCACACCAATACAGGGTACAAGACCAATCGAAACCATCCAATTGAAAATGTCATCGGTTCTGTAGAAGATGGTGTTCGAACATGTGGTCAAACACATACCATCAACACAGGACTGTATGCAGCCTTTCTTTTGCAGTCCGTCCCAGGGGATATCGAAGAAGCTATTCAAGATTCAAGTTGGGTACAAGCTATGCAGGAAGAATTGGTCCAATTTCGAACACTTAAAGTCTGGGAACTCGTTGACCTACCAGACGGAAAGTATCCAATTGGTACCAAGTGGGTGTTTCGTAATAAATTGGATGATCGTGGTGTAGTTATCAAGAATAAGGCTAGATTAGTGGTTCAATGGTTTCGACAGGAAGAAGGGATTGACTACGAGGAAGTTTTTGCACCTGTTGCACGGCTAGAAGCCATCAGAATCTTCTTGGCCTATGCATCATTAAAAAACTTTAAGGTGTTTCAAATGGATGTAAAGAGTGCTTTTCTGTATGGGAAGGTGAAAGAAGAAGTTTACGTCTGTCAACCTCCAGGTTTCGAAGATCCTCATTCTCCCACGAAATACTACAAGCTTGACAAAGCTCTCTATAGCCTTCACCAAGCTCCTAGAGCGTGGTATGAGACTTTGTCAACATATCTTCTGGAGTGTGGATACTCAAGAGGCAAATTAGACATGACTCTCTTCACTAAAAGGATTGGAGATGATGTGATGTTGGTTCAAATTTACGTAGACGATATCATTTTTGGGTCGACAGATGAAGCCCTTTGTAGAGAATTAGAGAAGGTGATGAAAGCGAAGTTCGAGATGAGTATGATGGACGTTTTCTTAGGATTAGAAGTGAAGCAAAGAAAAGATGGTATCCTCATTCATCAAGCTAAGTATATCAGAGATATTCTTTCGAAATATAGCATGAATGACTGCAAATCCGCCAGCACTCCTTTTGCTGCTCAGATGAACTCACTTCAGATCTTCAAGGAAAGCCAGTGAACAAATCTCTCTATCGCTCAATGATTGGCTCGTTAATGTACCTGACCGCAAGTAGGCCTGACATAATGTAGGCTGTCTGTCTATGTGCCCGCTTTCAGACAAATCCCAAAGAATCTCATGATGCCGCCGTCAAGAGAATCTTTCGCTATCTCAAAGGAACTCCAAAGATTGGTTTGTGGTATCCTAAAGATAGTAATTTTGATCTAATTGCTTACTCTGATAGTGATCATGCAGGTTGCAAAGTAGACAGAAAATCTGTCTCCGGAGGCTGCCAATTCTTGGGAAATCGTCTTATTTCGTGGCAGAGCAAAAAGCAGACAACAGTCTCCACATCTACCGCTCAGGCTGAATACACGGCAGCTTACAGTTGCTGCTCACAAGTATTTTAGATACATAATTAATTGTTGGATTATGGAATCAACATCATGAAGACTCCAATATTCATCGACAATGAAGCGTGTCTGGGGATTGTGAAGAATCCTATCCATCACTCCTGAACGAAACACGTCGAAATTCGCATACATGCAAGTGGTGCCAGTGGATTCAGTGCAACAAAAAGCTGATATATTTACGAAAGCCTTCGAGAAAGCTCGATTCAACCAGTTGGTAACCTGGTTGGAAATGGTGAATTTCCTTGAGTGGAACTGACTTTTGGTAAAAAAAAATGGGGGCTTTCATAATAAATAACAATCTCATAAAATGTGCCCAGCAAAAAGATTTTCTGCAAAGTTAAATTTTTTTTAAGCAATGGATTCTTGAAAATAAAATTTTAAGGGGGAAGTTTTCCAGAAAATACTATTAAGATTGAATCCTTTCTTTGGCACCTGCACGAGAAATGATAGAAAAATTGCTAACACCTTTGTTCTGATCTTAAAACAGAAAAAGATTAAGGCCTCAAGCAACAACGTGTTGATAGATTCAGCAATACCTTGAAGTAAACTACGAAACGGAGACAAACTCTAATGATCACACAAGAATTCTGAATACCCACAATGTTGTGCAACTTGCGGGTAACACGTTGCGGCGTATGGCTTAATCGTCTTAAATCTTGCGTTGATAGATTGCCAAAGTCTGAGATTTCGGGTCTTTATATTGGCTAATCATTCGGGGATATCATAGTTGCTCTTCTGCTGCATCCAGATATATGCTGACCTAGACACAGCTATGATATATTTTTCTAAAAAGAGCCTATGCGGCCAAAACCCTACATAAATGAATCTTTCATTGAGAATCATTCAAATGCTTAAATCGTACCGCATCTGGTATCTCCGTAGCCCTCATTAGACCTTGGTCTCTCTGGTGTACGGAAGTACTGACCTGAACACCAACTGTCTAACGTTGAAATCTCAAAAACGAATGAAGTCAGTATATTCACCTACTATAAGGAATCTTTGAGCATACTTTGATCGCGGGGTATGTCCTGACATGGGACTCACAGGCACAACATTCTGATTGTCTCAGCATGAGTGGGGGTACACTGAATTTCTTGTCAATATTATCATAACATGATAAAAGGCTCTCCGATCGCAAGTTGAAAGATAGGGGCATGGATTTAAAAGGACAAACATACTAACAGCGGTTCTTGTACCTTATTTTTTTTAACATCTTAGCTTAAACGAACGAAGTGTTAGCAGTATGATCTTTTGCAGGAAAGTCACAGGATTCAAGTCAGTGAGCATAAATTTTGTGTGAAAAAGGAGGCTTCCGGACCCCAAAACAACTTTCAGGATCAAATATTGCAACTTTCTATTTTCATTAAGCTTATTTTTAATTTCTTGCAATCTTTTAACCAAAAAGGGGCACGCTTTTTGAGAAATGTTAAAATTTTCGAGCGTATTTGTTTCTAAAGTTTATTAAAGATGAAGATATCCTTAAAACCTCTCAATGCGGCGTAATTGTTATTCCAGCGTATTTAATAAATACGCTGAAATGAAATCATGTATATATATAAATCAGTTTCTTTTTGTGTGCAACCGCTTTTTTTCAAACTTATCTTCATCTTCTTCTTTTATCTCAAACCAAAACCCACTTCATTTATCAGTTTTTCTCCTAAGTGAATCTGAAAGAAGCCGTATCGGTATGATTATGATACTCAAATGTGTTTTGTTCTATGCTTACTTATGCTTTGTAACATCTGTGTAAAACGGGTTTCAAAAACCCGCACCATTTCCATTAATCAAGTGTATTATTATGTTATTTCTAGTTTTTTTTAAATATTAAATTTATATATACATAATTAATAATCTAATGATATAATAAAATAATTAATCAATTTATAATTAATAATATCATATAATTAAATATAGATTTAGCAAATTAAATAAATAAAATAAAAACACCAAAAAGGGGTAAACCGGGAATCGAACCCGGGTCGCCCGGGTAGTCACACGCACCAAACACCACTGCGCTGCACACACATGATGTGTTAGATTTTGTATATCAATATATATATACGCAACCGGGCGGGAAACCTGCAACCATGACCGCAATCAAAGACGCGCCTTTCCTTTTCCTTTCATATCTCAGCGACTACTGGCAGCGTGTTTTTTTCGGCAGACTCTAATCTCGCCGGCTGTCAATTACCAATCACTGAATGTGATTTCCAAAAATCGAAACCCAACTCACCCCTATAAATACCAGACAAATCCCCCTTCAGAATTCGCTCATATTCTCTATCTTACTCTCTAAAACTCGGTCGTCGGAAAAAAAACTCTGTTCCACCGGAGAACCACCGAAATCGTCGGAATCCACCCGCCGGAATCGTGCCGCCATCTCTGTTACGGTAGACCTCTTCTACTATTCTTTTTCTCCTAATAACATTATATGCGGTCGAACACTAACAAAAATCAGAAAGAAAATCTATTCAGGCAGGTAAAAGTTCTGGTTTAGGTTTAAAATGAAGAAGACGAAGTGGGTTAAGTGTTTTTATGTAATTAAAACGATGTTTCAAACGGGTTAGACACACAGTCCAGTGGTGGATTGTGTGCAAGCACGATATACACGTCCCTGGTTCGAATCCGGCTCATGATCGCATAAATACACATAACCGTTTTTATTTTGGATAAAATATATCAGTGGCAGTATGTATACAAATGTAATTAAAATCGGGTTTTTAATTGGGTTAGACACACAGTCCAGTGGTGGACTGTGTGCATAATTAACATGCTTGTCCGAGTTCAAGCCTAGTGCAACACCGGTTTTCCTGAAATAAAATGTCCTTTTTAAACAAGCCTAATCAGATTCATTTCAGTATGTATATAAAGATAAAAAAAAATTCAGTTTATTATGGGTTAGACACCCAGCCCAGTTGGTTGGGCTGGGTGCAAGTTGTTGGTGTGATCGCGGGTTCGAGACTCGTAACCCTCCCCGATTCAATAATTAAAATTCTTTTTAAAATTTAATAATTTCTGGATAAAGCTAACTAGTGCATAAATATAATTAAAATAGAGAATCCAACGGGTTAGACACGTAGCTCAGTTGGAAGAGCTGCGTGCACGCAACCGAGAGGTTACGAGTTCGAGTCCCACCGCACGTTACCAATATCATGCATGAACCGGTCAGACCCCCCCTTGTCAGGTCTGACAAGTTTTTATTAATTATTATTTTATCTTATATTATTTTTACATATATACATTTTGCTTAAAAACTAATTAAAAACACTTAAAGACACGGTTTGGTAGTTTTAAAAATCTCAAACAATATCATAAAAATAACCTAAAAATCGAACAAAAAGTATTAAGTCAAGATATTAATTTTGTTATATTTATCGAATTACCGTATTATTATTTTAGGTTAGTATTCTTTCGTCGGTCAAATTCTCAACTCGTGCGCATCCATCACCAAGCAAAGACCGCACCCACTGTGAGTGAATCTCTACATTCCCCATTTTACTCACGTTTTGGGGTGTATCATGTGTCGTACTATTCCTTTATTTTATCTAAACACTTGTGCTTATATCATTTTGTGATCAAATGTGTATTGGTTGTTGTGTGATTTATATGTGGATTAAATTTATCATTTCAGTGCACTCATTTCATTAGGCCCATCAGTTCCTCGTGGGATACGGGTTGAGCATCAGGTGCCTCATTAGATCGGCTCCGTTTGATTGAGCCTTGATCTCAAATACATCATCATTCATGTCATATATTCATTCAATGTGGTTTGTGATTGTTTACATATATATATTTGCTCACATGTGATTTATGCACGAAATTTCTTTAATAAATAAAACAAGCAATTATTTAAAATGTTTTATCAAGGTTCACTCGCCAACTTTTGTTGACCCAAAATCTCCCATGTTTTACACATGATACAGGTGATCCAGTTGAGGAAAGAAACACTTAGGATGGCCTAGAAGAATAAACAAGTTATTGCGTTGGAATAAACATTTAGATTTGTTTTTTTTGTATTTGTATGAATTTTGTTTATTGGATATTTAAATTTGTAATTTGAATTTAATAAATATGAAACTTCTTAGTAAATATCATGAGCTTTGGTGATAACCCAATCATGCCCTGACTTTTATTCCGCTGCGGGTCGGGGTGTGACAGATTGGTATCAGAGCTTGTGGCTATAGGGATATAGGATAGGTTATTAGACCCTTAGAGCCTCTACTATAGTTGATTAAATTTTAATTGTTTATGTGTTACATGCAAAATTCATGATGTTTGTATGTTTCATGTTTATTTTCACACCCAATATTATGCAAGCACTCTCACAAGTACATGTTAATATGCAATGCTCATCATAGTTCATATCCTCATAACATGTCATATCTATGAAAGCACACACCTCACGATTTCCATGATTTTTGCAATGATTTCGTATTTTTCAAATCACATCAAAGTGAGTTTTCACGACGGGCACGTAGTAACTGGAAGGGTACGAGTACCGGTCGTCGGAACGTCCTGTCTAGGCTTAGCATTCGTATAAATCCAAAATAAAGGACCAGTTTGCCTTCCTGGGGACTAACGATGAGAGTACGAAGGACCTATTAGGCCAAAGCATGCTATACCAAACGTCGTGTGAGCTAACCCCACTTTGAGTTGTCATTGTGTCTACACCTGGACACCCTCCTACCATACATCTCGCAATCATGTTTTACGATTTTCATTCGGGTGGTGCGAGTGTTAACCCGCCGACACCAATGTGAATCCTACCAAGCCCAATAGTCATGGGGGCCCACATGACTACACAGGCAATGGTATGGGGGACACTTGGAGGCCCAAACATGAGCAAACCCAAGACATCCTATGGATGTAGTTAAATTATTTTCAGTTATGTTGTTTTCATTCTTTTTACGACACATGACACCTAGGAAATTCTTGAACTCACAATCTTCCTACATATGTTCCTGTAGATGTCGGCTAGGCAATTACGTGGAGGTAGAAGGTCAGGAAAGTCAAACGAACGCTTGGCCACGCAAATTGCTAAACAAATGGCCACAGTGCTTCCTGACATCGTGATACAAGTTCAACAAGCACTCACCGCTAATCCCATCAACCCTCCCAACTAAGAAGACCAAAGCGTCGCCAACCCTCCTCCCAAAACCCCCAAATGCACCTACAAACACTTCAAATCCTGCGATCCCCCAAAATATGAAGGGACTGAAGGTGTCACCGCTCTCCTTCACTGGTTTGAGGAGATGGAAAACACCTTCCTCAATTGCGACTGTCCCGAGGACCGTAAGGTACGTTACGCGACTGGAAGGTTGTTTGGGGTAGCCCTTACCTGGTGGAACACGGAAAAGGGTAAGCGAGGTGTTGAAGATGCCATGGCCTTAACATGGGAAGAGTTAATGGAAATCATGACGAGACGCTTCTGTCCAAGAAGCGAAATCAAAAAGCTAGAAGACGAGTTTCACGCATTGAAACAAAAGGAAGGAGACCACACTTCATACAATAAGAGATTTCTCGAGTTGAACCAGATGATCCCCAATCTGTTCACCCCATTATATTGTCTAGTCGAACACTACATTCGAGGCCTCCCCTCGAAAATCCAAGATTCGGTTTTAAGCACTTCGCCTGCAACACTTGAAGCCGCAATGGAGTTAGCTACGGAACTCACTGAAAATCGCATTCGAAACGGCAAATTCAAGGATTAGAAGAAGAAAACACCCATTGAGACCCCAACTCCAAACCACCCGGGTTCATCCTCGAAGTTTGCTGGTAAGAGGAAGCGAAATGGCAAGAATTTTGCTGTCACCCAAACCAACCCTCCCATCACTGCTGCCCCGATCACCCAAGTTGCCCCTCCAGCCGCACCATTCAAAAGGCCATACACTAGCCCACACCCAAAGTGTAACCGTTGTCAATACCATCACCCTCCTGAAAACCCCTGCCAACATTGCACCAGTTGTGGTCGTACGGGTCACACCATCCAAACCTGCCGTACCCTTCAGCGATTAAACCGCAGTCAACCTCCAACCCAAACCCAAAATCAAATAGTGGGCCAAGCCCAACAACCCTTACTTCTACCGCCTGCTCAACTCGCAGCCCAACCTTACTACCAACCCAACTACCCCATGATGCAACCCATGCGAGCCTGTTTCAATTGTGGAGACCCAAACCACTTCAGGAACACTTGCCCGCCTGGTGAACATCATCCATGCCCAAGCTCAAGCAAACCCGGTAAACCAAGCTAACCAAGCCCCTCCACCTGCTAGAGGAAGAGCTTTCAATATCAACGCCAACTAAGCCAGGGCTGACAACAATGTGGTCAACGGTACGTTTCTCATAAAAGGTAGTTATGCATCCATATTATTCGATACTGGTGCGGATAAGAGCTTTGTGTCCTTATAATTCGAATCTATCCTCGACCAACCTCGTGTTAATCTCGTTGAATCTCTGATGGTCGAAGTTGCTGAGGGAAAACCCACTTCATTAAATTCTATTATCTGCGATTGTACTCTCACCCTAAACGATCACGATTTCACAATTGACCTCATTCCTATGAAGTTGGGAAGTTTCGATGTTATAATCGGTATGGACTGGCTCAGCCTGCATCACGCTGAAGTGGTGTGCCACGAAAAATTCATTCGTATTCATCTCGCTGACGGTCAGACACTATGTATCTTTGGGGAAACCCCTTCGAAAGGATTCAAATTGATGTCCTGCCTTCAAGCCCGAAGTTATCTTCGCAAGAACTACGTCACATTTCTAGCTCACATCGTCAAGAAGGGAGGCAAGGAGAGGAAGCTCGAAGATATTCCAATTGTGAAAGAATTCCCACAAGTTTTTTCCGACGACGTTTCAGGACTTCCTCCTGTGAGAGAAGTCGAATTTCGCATCGATCTTGTGCCTGGCGCTACACCGGTCGCAAAATCTCCTTATAGGTTAGCCCCATCCGAGATGCAAGAGTTGGCCAGTCAACTGCAAGAGTTGACTGACAAAGGATTCATACGTCCTAGCTCATCGCCTTGGGGTGCGCCTGTTCTTTTTGTGAAGAAGAAAGATGGAACGTTTCGCATGTGCATTGATTATAGAGAACTCAACAAGTTGACGGTTAAGAATCGCTATCCACTGCCTCGCATTGATGACCTCCTAGACCAACTTCAAGGCGCCACCTGTTTTTCCAAAATCGACCTTCGTTCTGGTTATCATCAGCTTAGAGTGCGCGAAGAAGATATCCCAAAAATCGCCTTCCAAACTCGCTATGGTCATTACGAGTTCATGGTTATGCCCGTCGGTTTAACCAACGCCCCCGCTGTCTTCATGGATTTAAGTAATAGGGTATGCAAACCCTACCTCGACCGTTTCGTCATAGTCTTCATCGACAACATTCTTATCTACTCCAAGTCAAAATCCGACCATGAGCGACACCTTCGACTCATTCTTACACTCTTAAGGACTGAAAAGCTTTACGCTAAGTTCTCAAAATGCGAATTCTGGTTAGGAGAAGTACAATTCCTTGGTCATGTCATAAATGACAAAAGGATTCATGTCGATCCTTCAAAAATCAAGGCAGTACAGGAATGGCAAGCGCCACGTACCCCTACCGAAGTTAGGTCATTTCTTGGTTTGGCTGGTTATTACCGACGCTTCATTGCCAATTTTTCCCGTATCGCCGTACCGCTCACGGCCTTGACTCACAAAGGAAAACCCTTCATTTAGGGACCTAAGCAAGAGGAGGCATTCCAAACTTTAAAGCAAAGGCTTTGTGATGCACCTATCCTTACACTCCCTGAGGGTTGCGATGACTTTGTGGTTTATTGCGACGTATCAGGGCAAGGACTAGGCTGTGTATTGATGCAAAGAGGAAAAGTGTTAGCCTATGCCTCTAGGCAACTCAAAGTTCATGAGAAGAATTACACCACCCACGACCTGGAACTTGGAGCCGTTGTGTTCGCTATCAAGATATGGAGACATTACCTCTACAGTACCAAGTGTGAAATATACACTGACCACAAGAGTCTCCAACATATCTTCAACCAGAAAGAGTTGAATATGAGGCAACGAAGATGGGTCGAACTTCTCAATGACTACGACTGTGAAATTCGGTACCATCCTGTCAAGGCAAACGTGGTGGCCGATGCGCTCAGTCGAAAAGGATATGCGAACTCTATTCGTCTTCTATGTTCGAAAATCATAACTGACATCAAGATCGAATCCGGGTAGCTCAACATGTTTCTGTGACGGAAAATGACGTACGCGATGAGCTGTCATGTGGAGCTGAACTCAAAATTGAAACCAAATCCGATGGTATTCTATACTATTTAAACCGCATATGGATTCCTGATCGCGATAACCTTCGTGATTTCCTCATGAATGAGGCGCACAAAACACGATACTCTGTAAACCCAGGAGCCGATATCAAGACCTACGATACACCTACTGGTGGCCTGGCATGAAAAAGGATATCGCCGTTTTTGTTTCCAAGTGCCTTACCTGTTCCAAAGTAAAAGCTGAACATCAAAGACCTTTAGGACTTCTAGTCCAACCCGAAATACCTGTATGGAAGTGGGAAAACATAACCATGGATTTCATTACAGTGTTACCTCGCACCTCCAGTGGGTATGACACCATATGGGTAATAATCGATCGTCTTACAAAATCGTCTCACTTCATTCCGATTCGCGAGGACTTCAAGAACGAGAAGTTAGCTCGTATCTACATCAGCGAGATCGTAAGCCGTCATGGTGTACCGTTAAGCATCATTTCAGACCGTGATGGCCGTTTCACTTCACGCACATGGCGAGCCGTACAAACTGCTTTGGGTATACGCTTAGACCTTAGCACCGCCTTTCACCCTCAAACTGATGGTCAATCTGAATGCACCATCCAAACCCTTGAAGACATGCTTCGAGCATGTGTCATAGACTTCAAAGGGAACTGGGACGCTCACCTACTGTTAGTCGAGTTTTCGTACAACAATAGCTATCATTCAAGTATCGGCATGGCTCCTTTCAAAGCTTTATATGGTCGTAAGTGCCGATCTCCAGTATGTTGGCACGAAATTGGTGAAGCACAAATCACCGGACCGGAATTGATTCAAGAAACAACCGACAAAATCCTTCAAATTCGAAACAATCTTCTAGCGGCTCAAAGTCGTCAAAAGAGCTATGCTGACAAACGACGAAAGCCCTTGGAGTTTGACATTGGTGATCAAGTACTTTTAAAAGTATCCACATGGAAGGGAGTGGTTCGTTTTGGCCAGAAGGGCAAGCTAGCACCACACTACGTAGGACCTTTCAAGATACTCGAAAGAGTAGGTCCTGTAGCATACAAGCTTGACCTACCAGAAGAGCTTAACAGAATTCATCCCACATTCCACGTATCAAACTTGAAAAAGTGCCTCGCCGACGAAAACCTCCATATTCCTCTAGAAGACATTCAAGTCGATGAATCGATGCACTTCGTTGAAAGACCAGTGGAAATCATGGATTTCGGTGAGCAGCGTTTAAGGCGAAGTCGTATTCCAATCGTCAGGATGCGTTGGGAGTCAAAACGAGGACCGGAGTTTACTTGGGAACGTGAAGACTCAATGCGCGAAAAGTACCCGCATCTTTTTCCAGTTACAACTATTACTTAAATTTCGGGACGAAATTTCTAAAAGTAGGGGATACTGTAACATCTGTGTAAAACGGGTTTCAAAAACCCGCACCATTTCCATTAATCAAGTGTATTATTATGTTATTTCTAGTTTTTTTTAAATATTAAATTTATATATACATAATTAATAATCTAATGATATAATAAAATAATTAATCAATTTATAATTAATAATATCATATAATTAAATATAGATTTAGCAAATTAAATAAATAAAATAAAAACACCAAAAAGGGGTAAACCGGGAATCGAACCCGGGTCGCCCGGGTAGTCACACGCACCAAACACCACTGCGCTGCACACACATGATGTGTTAGATTTTGTATATCAATATATATATACGCAACCGGGCGGGAAACCTGCAACCATGACCGCAATCAAAGACGCGCCTTTCCTTTTCCTTTCAAATCTCAGCGACTACTGGCAGCGTGTATTTTTCGGCAGACTCTAATCTCGCCGGCTGTAAATTACCAATCACTGAATGTGATTTCCAAAAATCGAAACCCAACTCACCCCTATAAATACCAGACGAATCCCCCTTCAGAATTCGCTCATATTCTCTATCTTACTCTCTAAAACTCGGTCGTCGAAAAAAAAAACTCTGTTCCACCGGAGAACCACCGAAATCGTCGGAATCCACCCGCCGGAATCGTGCCGCCATCTCTGTTACGGTAGACCTCTTCTACTATTCTTTTTCTCCTAATAACATTATATGCGATCGATCACTAACAAAAATCAGAAAGAAAATCTATTCAGGCGGGTAAAAGTTCTGGTTTAAGTTTAAAATGAAGAAGACGAAGTGGGTTAAGTGTTTTTATATAATTAAAACGAATGTTTCAAACGGGTTAGACACACAGTCCAGTGGTGGACTGTGTGCAAGCACGATATACACGTCCCTGGTTCGAATCCGGCTCATGACCGCATAAATACACATAACCGTTTTTATTTTGGATAAAATATATCAGTGGCAGTATGTATACAAATGTAATTAAAATCGGGTTTTTAATTGGGTTAGACACACAGTCCAGTGGTCGACTGTGTGCATAATTAACATGCTTGTCCGAGTTCAAGCCTAGTGCAACACCGGTTTTCCTGAAATAAAATGTCCTTTTTAAACAAGCCTAATCAGATTCGTTTCAGTATGTATATAAAGATAAAAGAAATTCAGTTTATTATGGGTTAGACACCCAGCCCAGTTGGTTGGGCTGGGTGCAAGTTGTTGGTGTGATCGCGGGTTCGAGACTCGTAACCCTCCCTGATTCAATAATTAAAATTCTTTTTAAAATTTAATAATTTCTGGATAAAGCTAACTAGTGCATAAATATAATTAAAATAGAGAATCCAACGGGTTAGACACGTAGCTCAGTTGGAAGAGCTGCGTGCACGCAACCGAGAGGTTACGAGTTCGAGTCCCACCGCACGTTACCAATATCATGCATGAACCGGTCAGACCCCCCTTGTCAGGTCTGACAAGTTTTTATTAATTATTATTTTATCTTATATTATTTTTACATATATACATTTTGCTTAAAAACTAATTAAAAACACTTAAAGACACGGTTTGGTAGTTTTAAAAATCTCAAACAATATCATAAAAATAACCTAAAAATCGAACAAAAAGTATTAAGTCAAGATATTAATTTTGTTATATTTATCGAATTACCGCATTATTATTTTAGGTTAGTATTCTTTCGTCGGTTAAATTCTCAACTCGTGCGCATCCATCACCAAGCAAAGACCGCACCCACTGTGAGTGAATCTCTACAAATTCCCCGTTTTAATCACGTTTTGGGGTGTATCATGTGTCGTACCATTCCTTTATTTTATCTAAACACTTGTGCTTATATCATTTTGTGATCAAATGTGTATTGGTTGTTGTGTGATTTATATGTGGATTAAATTTATCATTTCAGTGCACTCATTTCATTAGGCCCATCAGTTTCTCGTGGGATACGGGTTGAGCATCAGGTGCCTCATTAGACCGGCTCCGTTTGATTGAGCCTTGATCTCAAATACATCATAATTCATGTCATATATTCACTCAATGTGGTTTGTGATTGTTTACATATATATATTTGCTCACATGTGATTTATGCACGAATTTTCTTTAATATATAAAACAAGCAATTATTTAAAATGTTTTATTAAGGTTCACTAGCCAACTTTTGTTGACCCAAAATCTCCCCTGTTTTACACATGATACAGGTGATCCAGTTGAGGAAAGAAACACTTAGGATGGCCTAGAAGAATAAACAAATTATTGCGTTGGAATAAACATTTAGATTTGTTTTTTTTATATTTGTATGAATTTTGTTTATTGGATATTTAATTTTGTAATTTGAATTTAATAAATATGAAACTTCTTAGTAAATATCATGAGCTTTGGTGATAACCCAATCATGCCCCGACTTTTATTCCGCTGCGGGTCGGGGTGTGACATGCTTAAATCGTTGTTCTCGATCTCTGATAAGTGTTTATGCTTTCATTCGAATCTGGTCTTCTGGTTTTAATGGTTTCTCAAAAAAAAACATTTTTTGAAGCCAACGTATTTAATTTGAATGCAGCGTATATAACTTTGAATGTGGCGTATTTATCTCAACCTTTGAGTTAGCAGATTTAAGTCTTGAACGCGAGTTCATGCAACCGGCGTAATTAACAAATACGTCGGTAACCTAGCGTAGATAATCATCTACGCTGGACTCGTTCTCGTGTCAAACCTTAAAATCCGCTAGTCGTGTTCAGCGTAAATAACGTTTATTCGGCGTAGTTGTCTTTGTGGCTCGAGTTTCATGTCCGGAGTATTTAGTCTGGCGTAAATACTAGCGGATTTGTATTTTTTTTATGTATATGTTATTGTATATGTGTGTGTGTATATATATATATATATGTATGTATATATATATATGTATGTATTTATGTACACGAATCTAACTTGACTCGTTTTCACTTTCAGAAATGGTGAAGGATATCATCTGGGATAAGACGCGAAAGCACAACCAGCCGTGTAAGTTGGTCCCACCTCCTAGTGATTTCGAAGACGTAGCGGAGTGGATAAACTCAAGCAGGATTTGCTATGCTGTTCAAGCCGATCCGATCATCTACAGCATCCACATCGAAGAGTTTTGGAAGACAGCCAAAGTGTCGACCGTAAACGAGATCAAAAGAATTACAGCTACAGTCAGAAATAAGAAGATAGTAGTTACAGAGGAAAACATACGCAGAGTCCTCAGTCTTGGAGACAAGAACAGTGATTTGCTCAGAATGAAGAAGGACGACATTCTAGATGGGTTCAAAGGAATGAGGCATATTGGAGACTTCAGAGAGAAAAATGAGATAAAAAGGAAGGGGCTTACCAAGGACTGGAGATTCATTCTTCATATATTCGCTATGAGCTTGGCACATAGGAAAGGAGGATATGACGGGTTGAACTTAGAATGGTTGGCTGCTATGCTTAGCCTCTGCACAAAGCAGTCATTCAACATCTCTGGTCTCATTTTTTACTGCATGGTTGATAATGCTATCTCTTCCACATGGGCTATGTATCCTCGGTTTGTTCAGCTCCTCATTAATGACCAACATCCAAACCTTCCTTATGATGGCGACCTGTACAAGTTCCAGCTGCCAACAGGGCGTCAGATCACCGAGCTAAAAAC
This sequence comes from Scalesia atractyloides, assembly GCA_947069175.1. Taxonomy (NCBI): domain Eukaryota; kingdom Viridiplantae; phylum Streptophyta; class Magnoliopsida; order Asterales; family Asteraceae; genus Scalesia; species Scalesia atractyloides. Next base: position 72,766,767 of record CAMTDV010000001.1, read on the forward strand.
TAAGGAGTGGGTACTGTTGCATCAGTGGATGTATAGGGAGGAAAGATATCCTGTCGTGAAAGCAGCTTATGAGAAATACAGAGAACGTGTTAAGAAAAAGAGACAAGGAGATGGTGATGAGGAAGTGGATGACGACGAACAGGAAACCGAGCAGCTGGTTAGAAAGAATAAAGGAAAGAAAATTATGAAGGAAGGGGACTCCTCGAAGAAACAAAAGGATACTGCCCCTCAAGAACGGCTAATGGAAAGCAGCTTCAGGGCTGGAGGCACCAGAGAACATCGTGAGCATATTGAGAATCTGCGTGCGATTCATGAGATGGAAGGAAGAGAAAACGAGAAGCTAGAAGAAAGAGGCGTCACATGACAGAATCGGAAACACCTGTGACGGTCACCACGGAGCAAGAGCAGTTGGATGAGTTTGTATATCGGTTGATTGTCGATCCGGAATCTCCAAGTCTATCTCCCCCGCAAAAGCGTAAGAAATCTGGGGAAGGTCCATCAACAGAGGAACAACCAAGTCAAATGCCGCAATAGGTTCCTCGAAGACCTCGTCCATTTCAGGAACTATACGACAAGCTGGCGAAAGATATCGGGAAAGGACCAGCTCCGGAAATTTGTCTATTAAAACATCAAGTAGGCAACACTAACGTTATCCGTGAGAAGATGAAGGAACAAAGAAAGAAAAATAAAGAGCTCCACGCATACGTCAAAGAACAGATAAGATTTGTGAGATTTCAGCAAGACGGGATGGAGAAGATGTATCGTATGATCAGAGATCTCTGCACCAAAGTAGACATTCCACTGATGTTCTCATCTACTGATATTTTTGATTATGAAAAGTTCAAGATTGAAGAAGAAAGACAAAAGGCTGAGGCGGCAGAAAAGAAGAAAAGGCGTATAGAATCGGCGGTAAACGTCACTGAGGATGACGAAAGTGAAGAGGAGGAGGTAGACAGAGATGAAATGCCAGCAAGATTTGTTGAATGGGGTTTGGAAGAAGATACTATTTATGAAACTGAGGATGGTGACGTAGTGACTCCAATGCATCCGGAATGGTTCAGAAAAGAAAGGGAAAAGCTTCCAGATTTCTATCAGGTGGTCACCGTTGACAAATCTGAAGTCACTGATAGAATAATCAGCTGGAAGTACTGCAATCTTAAAGGGATGTTTATTGTAAAGAGACGAGGTGGTGTTATTTAGCATTTTAAGACCGGAGCTGACATGAAAAGCCTTCCGTGATGGGATATTCGAGAATTGGGGAGGCTAGATCTGATAAACCCGACCAACAGGAGCATCGGAGCTGACTTCGAAAGACTGATCTTAAGAGAATGCAATCGGGGTTTCACATTGTTCAAGCCGCAACGACCTCGAAGAAGAGTATCAAAGACGACAAAGGATCCCACACAGGAAAGGGGATAGTTACATGGGTAATAGATCCTGCTAAGGTCGAAACAAAGATCAAAATCCCACCACAACAGCCTGTCATGCTTGCTCACTTCAAGAAATGGTTTTACGATGGGAAGACAGGAGAAGCAGTGATCAGATTAGCGTCTAACGAAGATATCCGAATTCTAGACCCGATGGATGTTTTCATGTTCTGCCTTTCTGATCTCAACATTCTCTTTGGTCACAAGATCCACGTCGGAGCCAGAAATGAATATAGAGAAGAAGGAATGCTATTCCAACGAGCTGTGGAACGAGCTCGTGAGAGGAAGATAGAGATGATGGAAATAGTTCTTAAAATTCAGAAGCAGAAAGAAAAGGAGGAGGCAAGGAAAAGAAAGAGAAAGCATAAGTCGTCATCACAACAGAAAGCCTCCACAACATCTCAAGCTGCATCTCACCCTCAAACTCCGGTTTCATCCACATATGAAGCCACTACGGAGTTACAACAACCCTCCAGTGAAGCTATTGTTAATCTCAGTTCCGAAGAAACAATCGAAGCAACCACAGATCAACCTACCGTTCAAGCTACACAAGACAAAGATCAAGATCCAGCCGTAGACCTAGAAGCTCGGAAGCAAGATTGAAGAACCACAAGCACGCAACGGTCTAAGGGGGATATTGTTAGATCTTTTGAGACCATTGGTGCTTGATTATCTAAAGTTTGAGCTAGTTTGTAATAGTTAGACATAGTTAAAGGGTCAAAGGTGTAATATGTTGAAACTAGTACGAATGCGGCGTATTAGCAACCCGGCGTATTTAATAAATACGTTGGGTGATCCTTTTGTATAAATATCTTGATCAATGCATGTATGTCCAAGTTTCTTGGACAGATTTTGGTGATCTTCTTGTGTTGTGATTCTTGCTTTTGTGCTTTCATACGAATATCCAGGTGCTGTTATTGATTATACGTTAGTGGGATTTCATATACAACACTAGTTGTTTGATCCAAACAAGATTCTTCATCTTCTTTGCTTGGTTTTTCTTAGTATTTGCACATTCAAACAACTAATCCATAGTTGTTTGGGTGAAAACAATCAACCACTGTGATCCGAATCTGTTTTGGGACTCACACCACACACATACACATATTCTCAGTTTTCTATTTTCCTTCTTTTAATTAAACAACTTTCCAGCTTGTCCAATTTCAGTCCCTTAGGTTTAGCTAGTTACTTTTATTTGGCCGTAACCCATTTTTCTCTTACTAAAAGGTAGTTAAGTCATTACATATATACCAATATATCAAATAAATATAAGATATGTAATTTATATGTTGTGAGCGTTAGATAAATATTTTAGGTCGAATTGCTAAATATGATTTTGAAAAACAGTTGATGAGGGTTAAGTCTAGAAAATGCTTTTGGAGTAAAGCCACAAAAACCCTATAGAATAAAAGTAGGAAAATGCTTAGTCACAATCTAACATAACTTTATATAATAGAAAATAAATAAGTTATTTACATTTATAGATAGGGATGTCTACGGTTTAGTTAGTCTGGTTTTAATAAACATTTTAGGCCGAACCACTAAATATGATTTTGAAAAAATATAAACCCAAACGATCAGGTTGGTAGGGTTAACTGGATGATTGGTTTTATGGTTCAATATTGATGGTTTAAGGGTTTTAATGGAAAATTTTAATATATTTTTCTTAAAAGCATAACGTGGTATTAAGTTTTACAAATTATAAGGATTGTTTATGAATATAATATATGTGTATAACTTTATATTCTTAAAATGAAAATTAAGTAACAATAACAAATGTAAAACGGCTAGTTCCAAGTTGTAGATGTGCCCTAAACCGCCAGATATATTTCAACCCAATCGACTTTCTTTGGTTTGAGTTGTTCTGTCGTATCCAACTATATATGAACACCCTTAATTATAGATACAACACCCACACCTAAAAATATTTGCATGGGTAGTAACCATGTAGCAAAAATATTGCACCATATCAATATCTAGGAGGCCTTCGAACGCAACATGAACATTCATTCAGTAACGTAATACTATGCGGCATATCCCTAAAGATCAAAGTCATATCAAGAATGATCATGCCTTCTAAGATTCCTCGATACAAACCACATCAAAAGGCTTCTTTTTAACTTAATAAGCGAGTGGCAAATGATTTTATACTCAGTGTAAAAAGCATGTCTCCAAAAGTATTTTCGCTAAGACAAAGCGTTCAATCCACTATCACTTGACAAGAAACATGTGAAAAACCGATGACTTCCACCCATGTCCCACCTCAAAAACGCCTCCTATGTATCATGTAAAGGATGAAACTTTAAAAAAATGCACCATAACAAACCCTATAGTGTTAATTGAAAATCAGACGTTAAGAGTGTTGAGCTAAAACCCATGTAACATATTTAGTCCAAAATCTTCCTTTTTATTTCTGATTAAGCCACCCAAAACCTCTAATTCAAGAGGTTACAATATCCATAATTGTTTACTATACCAATAATTTTTTTTATTAAACTAACTTATCTCATAATTGTTTTATTTATATTGCACAATTCAATAAATCATTTAAACAACTCATAGTAATATTCTAGGTTCAAGTTGCTTATAAAATAAAATTATTAAATTATAATTAGTTACACATGTGTTTTATTATAACTCACCTCCAAATCCACGTAGACATAAGTAGAAAATATTAGATCATCGTGGAAGAATCAAGAATGTAGAAGGAAAAGAAGGGTAATAATGTAATTGAAAATAGAGCCGTTGCGTCGTGAGTAACCGCTTTTCAAAACGGTCAGAAAACGCACCGGCTAGTTGCTCTCCTCCACTCGTTTCGTTTTTCTATTTTTTTATTATTTTATATATATGGTTATGTTAAATGCTCCCATCATGCAAACTTCTGTCTTTATTTCCGTTTTTTATTTCTAAAAAAAATTCGAAACGTTTTATATCATTTAATAAAATAAATTAAAAATTTAAGTAAATATATTATATTCTGTTATATTGTATTATATTTCTAATTATTCATCTAATTAGTCAATACGAGTTGGCGGGTTCACAGTCAAGAGTGAACATAGGTAACGCTGATGAAATCATACATGATATATAGCGTGTGTATATACGTAGGGGAGGGATAGAAAGAAAACTCACTTAAGTTAAAAAAAAAGTAAGAAAATTTTATGTACCAAACTTTTTTTTTTCTAAAAAAATTAGAAAATGTAAGTTACTTGTTATCGAATGTTTTGAGCCAAAAAATCGCCGAGTGGGTTTTTTTATAAAAAATTAAAAATTCAGTTTTTAGCGTGTGTATATATATATATATATATATATATATATACATAAAGACTGAATTTTCAAAATAATTATAAAAAACCACTCGGCGCTTTTTGGTTTTCTCTGGCTCAAAACGTTCGATTACATGTAATTTACATTTCCGTATTTTTAGAAAAAAACGTTTGTTACATAAGGTTTTCTTGAGTTTTCGTAACTCAAATGATTTTTCTTTCTATAACTCCCCTATATATATATATATATATATATATATATATATATATATATATATGTAGGGGAAGATTTATTTGAGAAGAAATTTAATGTGAGAAGAAAAAGAAGAAATGGTATAATGGTAAAACATTAAATAGTTTATAACTCCTCTAATTAATTATGTTATCTCGATTAATAAAACAAAAACATTTTATCCTACATATTTCAAAATTTATCCTACATATGTCTTACATTTACCGGAATTTACCCTACACACATGTAAATTTACACTACACATTTCAAAATTTATCCTACACATACTAAAATTTATCTTCACATGTCGAAAATTGTTCTACACCATAAATTATTTTATTTTGAAAGAGTATATAAAAAAATTTGAGTTACAAGTTTAATTAATTAGCTAATTAATGACAATTGTAGATTTACATATATGCCCTTTTTTCACAATATTAAATACACACATTAAATGAAGTAAATATGGAGAATTTATATTGGTTTAAAAGTTATTATTTTTATTTTTACAAAATTTTTCTTCTCATTTGAACTCTCCACTATATATATATATATATATATATATATATATATATATTGTGTCAATAGCTAACTGAACACCAAAAGTGTAACTTGTTTGTGTTGTAAGTAGGCTGTAATCAAGTTGTAAATTACTTAATTGAGGAGTAAAGTGGTTGACGGGTTAAATTTATAAGGTATATAAATTTTAATTTACTTTTAATCCCGCTTTTAAGTGTTTGAGTTATTTAAAATTAATATGTAAAGATGATGATGAAGTTAAATAATGACCCCATTAACACCTGCTAATTTGTTGATTTGTGATAAAGTTGTGTTTTTAAATATATCATATATCCAGCAACATGCTTAATTTTTAATAACGTTTTGAAGTCTTTAATCAACAAGCTAATAACTAATACCAGGAATAAAATATTTAATATTATATTACAAAGATAACATTATAAAGATAAAGTCAGTGGAACTAATAATTGATTGACACGTATTATCCACTAACTTTTCTTTCTTCATAGCAGAAAAGAAAACATACAACGGGCTTGAGCTTCTCTGGTAGTCTAGCCTTCTGCTTCTAGAGCTTCTGCTCTAGTGAGATGTGGGTTCAAAACTGTGAGCTGTATACACACCCCTTGGATGATTAATTTTATTTATTTTATTATAAATCTATTAACTTATGCTCGTAGAGAACAATAAACTAGCTGCATGATTGTTTGACGTTAAAGTTAACGGCCACGTCTCTCTGGAATTTGGGTTTCTGGCCTGTGTAAAGTAAACCATGTGTCACGCTTTCATTCTAGTATCTTCCTGAGACAAACAAACACGGAGACATCAAGTGTATTATCATGAGAAAGTGAGACGACCAGAAGAGAGAGATAGGGACGGTGGTGGTCAGGTGGTGGTTGTTGTTTTAATGTCATCTGCCACCGATGACCATTCTAGCGACGAAGCAAGGGAACCAGACGTGTTAGATGACAATGGCGAGTCATAGACCCGTTCTGTCAGGCGACAGGAAAAGGAGATCCGATGAAGAGGGATGGAGAGGGTGAAACCCGAGCGTTAATGTTGTTATCTTATTTGTTTAGTTGCGTTTTATGTGATTATATGCTTTGAATGTGATAACTAAGAGAGTTTATGGTTTATCAGGTTAATTGCTTAAATCGGTGAAGTTAGAGTAGTTAAAGATGAACCGAAACGGTCATGGATGATAATCAAAGTATATTATACTATTCTTGACTTGTTTCGGGTTAGAAGACAGCTTGAAAGTGCAAAAAACGAGAAATAATGAAGTCCAGGGGCTTATGGGTCATTATATGAAAGTTGAAAAGCTAAATGAAGATTTTGAGGAATCCCGTCGTAAGCTACGGTGGGTATTCAGTAGCTTAGGTTAGAGCTGAGACACAACAAATATCCAAAAACATTGAACCGTAGGTTACGACTGAGTAGACATCAAGCAAACAACAAGGTTACACCGTTACTTACGGTGCTTGGCCGTAGGTTACGATGTGGTTTCCGGGAAAAGACGAGTATCTAGTATTCTAGAGGTATAAAAGGGTTTTCTTAATCCTAATCAATGGATTCACCTCTTGGAACGGATTTGGGGAAAACAGTAGAAGACTTTTGGCACTTTTCATCTATCCACATCATAATTCTTACCGAATCAACCGTACTGAAGATGAATTCAATCGTCACTCGAGCTTTTGAAGACCGATTAACCGAGATGAGGGTGCTAATTTCTTAGTGGTTTCCTTTGGGTGGAGGATTCATGTAAGTAAACTGATTTTATGTGTTTGAACTTGTAATTGAAGTTGGTAATCTAAGCATTCGATGCTATTTACCATTTGATTTGATTGATTGACTTGTAAACAATTGGCTTTACTTTAATTCTTGATTCTAATTCATTCAATTCTCGAGATTTCTAGAAATTGCGATAAATTTGACAGAGGTTAGGGTTAGTAATTCCAATTGATTATTCTTATGATAAGCTTTCATTGTGTTGCAATTGAAGTAAGTAGTCTTAGGCTAATCACAGTCAGTTAATCGAATTATGCAATCATGTCTATGTGATTGTAAACAGTCAAACACGTAATTGAAGTTTACTTTGAATCCAAAATCCGGGGAACCATTGTTTTCTCCAACTGTTTACAAACTCATTTTCTTAGTATTCTTAGCTTAATCAAACAATCAAACCAATAGATTTTACATTTTTGTAATTAGTTTTTGATACTTAGTTCATAACGCTTTCCACCAAACTTCTCTAGTTCGATACCCTATTTACACTATCTACTTAGTTATTTAGGTTTTTGCATGACATTAACGACAGTCATCAAAAGGTGCCGTCACGGGAGTCGTGCGCAAAGTGTTTTGTTTTAAGTATTTTAGAAAAAAAATAGTTAAAAATCCAAAAATAGAGTTTTTTCCGTTTTGTACAGAATTACGCTGGTTTCTTGTCTGAATTTGTGCAGGTGAATTCCTACGTGTATGCATCATACGAGGAACTCCGGAAAATCATCGCCATTAGTTTTTGATCCAGAAATTGAAAGAACAGTTAGGCAAACCCGAGTCATACATCGAGAGAACAAAGTACTACAATCTCCAGTACCGACAATCAAAGTAATGGATAACTCGGGAAATCCAGATAAGCAAGCTGCAAACCTGTTTCAACAAACTCAATTCTCACCAACTCCCACTCAACCTTCACCTAACACCACTAGACCATCTGAAACACCACCACAATTTACTCAACCTCCTACCACTCAAGTTCCACCAATGCCACTGCCACCATTCCCCAATCTAGACAATTTACCACCATTCTCAAACCAATAAACATCTTTCCAATACCCGTCATTCACCCAAACATCTAATGCCCAACACTCTTCACCATATGTGAGAATTGTTGCCGACGATAACACCATCCCACCAAGTCAAATTCGACTCGTTAATTCATCAACCTCAATTCCTCTACCAACCCAACCTTCCCATTACCAACCAACTCAGCAACAACAGTTTTCATTCAGAACTTCGATGTTCGACCAAGGGAATAGTTCAGGGAATTCGGAGACGATTATGATGAATATGATAGTTACGGGAATCAAGGTGAGAGGCAAGTGTTGCCTTTGGGGAATTATGAAGGAATCAACACAGGGTTTGGATTTGTAGAAAGAGGGAACTGGATACATCCGGATATCAACAACATGTTCACCAACCCGGTCCGGTTAACCAACAACCTGTTAGTGTAAGACCCATAAACATTCCGATACTGCCATCGGTATAACAAATGCCAGTACCCCAAAGGCCCTTTCGAGAAACCTAATCCCACCGGTCAATAACCTTGAGGGTATTCCTAGATGATATAATCGAGGATCGGTACGGGGGTTCGAAAGCCACTTAAAACCTGCGATTGCTAACAACCCATCTCCGGTGGTGATACTCCAGTTACACGGTCGATCATTTGAAGTTAGTGCACATTCCATCCAAAGTCTACCCAAGTATCACAGTTTTGCCACAGAAGAACCATGTTTACAGATAGCCGCCTACGATGCTTGCTGCAATACTATCGGGGGTCAAGGTTTTACACCCGATGATGTGACATTGGTACTTTTCCAGTTCACCCTAGTGGACAAGGCACAACAATGGTTTCACTCTTTATCGTCTGCCTCTATTTTCACATGGCCTGACATGCAACAGTTATTTCTGGATGAGTTATACACTCCTCAGAGGACCAATGATGCTCGGAGGAATATCAGAAATTTCCAACAACAGTCTGGTGAGTTATTTCATGAAGGGTTCAATCGTTTTAAGATGTTGTTGAAGAATTGCCCACACAATGGTGTACAAATGTGGGAATTGCTCAATACCTTTCATGAGGGGCTAACACCGGAAGATGCAAGGGATCTCAGTTCGATATCAAATGGTATATTTGGTACAAACTTTGAACATGTGGATTGGGATTACTTGGAAAATATGGCAAGTACTTCAAAGAGAAAGGCTCAATCTTCGAGAAGAAGTCGACATGCGGTGGTAAGGGTAGTGGATAACGCACCTGAGGTTGGGATATAAATGCCTATATGTGGGCATTGCGGAGATTTGGGGCATATAGCTGATCAGTGCCCTAGTTTTGTTGGTGTGTTTGATGATGTGAACTTTGTGCAAGGGGGTGGTAATGGTGGCAGGAACTTCAACATGAACTATAATACCTACCATCCGGGGCTCAAAAATCATCCAAATTTTGGTTATGGAAATGCAAACAATCAGAGCAATTCTGGATTCCAAGGCAACAATCAAGGTGGTGGGCAAAGGAACTTCGGCCAATCTCATTTCCAAAACAACAATCAAGGAGGATCATTTGGTTTCTCTAGTGAAGTGGGGATAATGAGATGGTGGAGATGCTGAAGGCGATGCAGAAAGAGATGCAAAGGCGAAATCAATTGGATGTTGCAAGGGCACAAAAAGATGAGATTCGGGACAAGGCCATCCAATCGTTGACGACAAAGATGGGACAATTAGCTAGTGAGGTAGCTAATCTGAAGCAGCAGAATGGGAAGTTGCCAAGGGATACTCAAACCAACCCCAAGAATGCAAAGAACATACCAATTAGTGGGGTAAGTATCATTCCAAAGAATAAATATGATGATAATTGTTTAACTGGTTTTCATGTGATTGCAGTCATCCCGATGCGAGTTGGAAAATTCCGATCCGAGTTGGAAAATTCAGGACCCATAGAGTGTTGTTGGATTATGGAACGGGGAGTGTCCTCCTAGGTAGTCTGTATGACCAGTATGACTTTGGTCCTCTACACGCAGTTGATAGCATGGCGATGTTTGCTGATGCGAGTTGGAAACAACCCCAGGGGGTTGTGAAACATGTGATGATATAATTGGGCGAATTCTACTACTTGGTGACTTTATAGTATTGGATTACGCATCGTCGAGGACATTCGAGCAGTCGCAAGTAGTGTTGGGCCGCCCATTCTTGCATACAGCGAACACCCAAATTGATTGAAGAGAGGGCTTAGTCACCATGAGCTATGAAAATCGTAAGTTATGCTTTAATGTGTTTACAAAATCCATTACTTATGATATTGTTGAAGATTATGCTATACAGTTGCTACTAATGAGTCTGTTTCGCGTGTGAACAAGGACATGAGAGATGAGAATGGTATTGAGTTTTATACGTCTAAGGCTGGGACAATGGAGATCAACTGAGAAGAGTGAATGTGAGAAGACAAAAGGATGAAGGAAAGCACCTGATGGTGGGATTGAATGGGGCAACGAAGCTAAATTTGAATCCAATTGGCATGAAGCTGCGAATCTCCCAAGCAAATTGGATGGAATTGTATGTGGAGAAGTGGGGAGGAAAGCCATTTGAACCCCCTTGAGTACATCAGGTATGGTCTGGCTGAAGACCTATAAACTTAGCGCTCTCGGGAGGCAGCCCGAGGATGTAGAGTATTGTATTGTGGTTTGTGTTGGTGTGTGTGTGCATGTTTTTTTGTAGGTTACTATGATTAAATCTCCACGGATGTAATTACTCAAGTGTGGCGATGTTTGGCAACATCCTCGGTGAGATATGATCAGAATATTCACCACAGGGTGGAGTTATCCGGGATACATGAGTTGATTATGTCCCTGTTAGATCGCAACAGCAGTAATACTACCGACACCTACTGATTGACTGATCAGATCCAGGTGTCTCTCTATCTTTTATTTTATTTTAGTATGTTTTGGTGGTGTAACTCTTTTGTGGTTTGGGAGTGTTTATTGTGTTTATTGTTGGTTTGTTTGGGTTATTGGCTGCTTATGGGTTGATAGTTGGTGATACTCGGGTTAGGTTAATAAAAGGCACTATACATTGGGGACAATGTATCCAAGTGTGGGGATGTGGTAACCCGAAGGGGATGAATGATTGAAAACGCTTGAAGGGTTGAAAGCGGTTGAAAAAAGTGAAAAAAAGTAACAATTTTTGAAAATTTTTGTCTTAAGTACAAGAAAACCAAAATTTTCAATCGCTAAAGGGTTTCTTGCTGATAGTAAACTAACTTAGGTCCCTAGTCATGGTTATCCCTTTAAGTTTCATGGGAGTATATCTGACCGGTGCTTTAGAGAAAAATTGAAAAGAGATGCCTAACTAGGGGTAACATGCTTTAGGAAGTACACATGCTACATGTCGGTAACCCTTATTCCTTTCGTTTTCTGAGATGTTTGAGCCTACTAGAGTTGTTAGTTTGGATTGATAAATGTTCAATTGTTGAGAGTAGGCCACTTTGTGGCTCTGTTTTAGAACTTGTGTGGTTTGATAGCTGAGACTGTGGTTTAGCGTATGCACATAGATGATAAAGGCATTAGAATCCCTTAATTGTTATATCGTTTATTTGTTCTTCGACCCACCTTAGTAAACCATTTTGAGTCGTATATCCTTCGTTTGTTACACCTCATGTGATCCGTTTGATTACCAACCGTGAATGACAATGTGTGTTTATATATTTGCAAAGAAAAAGAAAAGAAAAAAAAAGAAAACAAGAGAAAACAGAAAATGCAGCCAAATAAATGGGTCAAATGGCCAAAATAAACGGCTAAAAATATGCTAGTATAATGTTGTTTAATGTGAATAAAGATTGTCACGGTTTGGTTTGTTTTCTTTGTTAGCCACACACATGAAAAACCAAAAATTCCTTACCTTTGCCCAAACCCAAAAGTCCTATTGATATGTGCTATGTTATTTGTTACAGTGGAGGTGTGATTGCTATACAAGCTTATGAGTACAGAGTTTCATTCTGGTTTTGAGTGATATATATACTAGCACATCACACGCTAGTTCAGATACAGCCGAGAAGAGAGTTGATTGTGAGGGGTGTGTTGGCATGTGTGTAGTATCATAAGCATGTTAGCTTTAGTTAGGCAAGTCTTAGATTGTTTAAATGTGAATCATTTACTTGTCAGATTGTCAATCTTGATTGTGTCAGTCTATGGGACGGGTATGCCTTGGGACCTTAAGTTGTTACATTGGTAAGGGATTTGAAGGTGATTTGTTAATAAAGTGAGTAATGTTTGTGACGGTTGCTTAAGGACAAGCAAGGTTAAGTGTGAGAATGTGATGGAGTGGGTGAAACCCGAGCATTAATGTTCTTGTCTTTTGTGTTTTGTTGCATTTTATGTGATTATATGCTTTGAATGTTATAACTACGAGAGTTTGTGGTTTTTCAGGTTAATTGCTAAATCGGTGAAGTTAGAGTAGTTAGAGATGAAGCGGAACAGTCATGGATGATAATCAAAGTATATTATACTATTCGGGACTTGTTTCGAGTTAAAAGACAACTTGAAAGTGCAAAAAACAAGAAATAATGAAGTCCAGGGGCTTATGGGTCATTATATGAAAGTTGAAAAGCTAAAGGAAGATTTTGAGGAATCCCGTCATAAGCTATGGTGGGTATTCCGTAGCTTACGGTTAGAGCTGAGACACAATAAATATCTAGAAACATTGAACCGTAGGTTACGGCTGAGTAGACATCAAGCAAATAGCAAGGTTACACCGTAACTTACAGTGCTTGGCCGTACGTTACGGTGTGGTTTCCGGGAAAAGACGCGTATCTAGTATTCTAGAGGTATAAAAGGGTTTTCTTAACCCTAATCAATGGATTCACCTCTTGGAACGAATTTGGGGAAAAAAGTAGAAGACTTTTGGCACTTTTCATATCTCCACATCATAATTCTTACCGAATCAACTGTACTGAAGATGAATTCAACCGTCATTCGAGCTTTTGAAGACCGATTAACCGAGATGAGAGGCTAATCTCTTTGTGGTTTCCACCGGGTGGAGGATTCATGTAAGTGAACTGATTTTATGTGTTTGAACTTGTGATTGAACTTGGTACTCTAAGCATTCGTTGCTTTTTACCATTTGATTTGATCGATTGACTCATAAGCAATTGGTTTTACTTTAATTCTTGATGCTAATTCATTCAATTCCCGATATTTCTAGTAATTGGGATACATTTGACAGTGGTTAGGGTTAGTAATTCCAATTGATTATTCTTATAATAAGCTTTCATTGTGTTGCAATTGAAGTAAGTAGTTTTAGGCTAATCACAGTCAGTTAATCGAATTATGCAATCATGTCTATGCGATTGTAAACAATCAAACACGTAATTATAGTTTACTTTGAATCCAAAATCTGGAAGAACCATTGTTTTCTCCAACTGTTTACAAACTTGTTTTCTTAGTATTCTTAGCTTAATCAAACAATCACACCAATAGATTTTACATTTTTGCAATTAGTTTTTAGTACTTCGTTCATAACGCTTTCACCATACTCCTCTGGTTCGATACCCTATTTACACTATCTACATAGTTATTTATGTTTTTGCATGACACTAACGACAGTCATAAACGAGGAAAGCGAATTTGCTTCAATATTGATAGTTTTTTCAGCTAAACTTAAGCCTATATGTTTATTAATGATACTTGTTAAGTAAATCATATTATTTGTTTAATCATGATAAATTTTTTTTTCCCTTTTATTCGTTGTTGTTGTTATTATTATTATTATTATTATTATTATTAACTCAAATTTAACTAGTAGTAATTTTTAATTAAGTTTTTCCTTTTATTATTTGACTAAAATCTTTGTTTTTTTTAAATAACATATGTTAATTTTTTCTTTTCTCTTATTATTTAAATAAATTTATTTTAATATTCATAATAATTGGCTTATTTTAGTTTCGTATATTAATTTTCTTTTTTATTGTTATTTAAGTAACCTTTTCTATTATTTATAATAACTGGGCTTATTTTTGTTCTCCTGTTATTTAAGTAAAGACTTTATTTTAGGTATTTTCTTTTTCAGTTCCGATACCGTGACCAACAAACCGGTACTGTATAAACGTACATCGCAGGGTAGGAGAGATACTACTTTACTATTTTTACCATAAGGAAGGCTGGCGAAGAATACCAATACAAATAGGGAAACCAAATTTATCCTCAAACAAATATTCCTATTTTAATGACATTTTTAAGTCTTTAAAGCATAAATTAATAACTAAAATACATGAATATAATATTTAACATTCATACCAAAAGAAGGCTGGCTAAGAAAATCTATAATTAGATGACACTCTATTGATAATTACCAGGGCTGTAAACGAACCGAACAAACACGAACAAGACCTTGTTCGTGTTTGTTTATTAAGAAATATACGTGTTCATAACTGTTCATGAACGCTTAACGAACGAGATTTTATGTTCGTGTTCGTTTGTTAAGGAAATGAATTTGTTCGTGTTCGTTTGTGTTTGTTTGTTAATTTTAGGCAACGAACGAAAACAAACGTCAATGAACACAACTGAGCACAAACTAATGTTCATGAACACAAATGGAAACAAACGTACACAAACAAACGTTCATGAACAGAATATATAATACAATGACACTTAAATATTTTATTTGTCGGAATTTTGAGGTATTTAAATAACATATAAAAAGTAAAAACACTAATGAACTATCGAACAAAATCAAACATAAATGAACATGTTAACGAACGTTCACGAACATAAACGAACGAACGCGACCTCTGTTTATGTTCGTTCATTTAACTAAACGAACGAAATTTCTTGTTTGTGTTCGTTTGTTTAATTAACGAACGAACACAAACGAACTTCCTGCCGAAGGATTCACCAACTGTTCGCCGAATATTTGGTTCGATTACAGCCCTAATAATTACACAACACACAAACAAACAAACAAACATTTCTAAACTAAATGCTCTCTTCTTTCCAGAATAAACAGACTTACACATATCACTAATTTTATTATTTAAACTATTATACAATTATCCAATGATTAATTACAAAATGAAGAAATTAGCACTAACTTTTCAACTATAAAACCACACAGACCCTATACTCAGTCCTCACAAAACCACTACTGACAGCCCAAATCAGGAGAGAGAAAGTAGAGAGAGGTTTGAGGAAGAAGAATGGAGGGTAAGGAAGAAGATGTGAGGGTTGGAGCCAACAAGTTCTCAGAAAGGCAGCCAATTGGGACATCAGCCCAAACAGACAAAGACTACAAGGAGCCACCACCAGCACCTCTCTTTGAGCCTGGGGAGTTGAGCTCATGGTCCTTTTACAGGGCTGGGATTGCTGAGTTCATAGCCACTTTCCTGTTTCTGTATGTATCTGTGTTGACTGTCATGGGTGTGGTCAAATCTCCAACAAAATGTGGGACAGTGGGTATTCAAGGGATTGCTTGGGCTTTTGGTGGTATGATCTTTGCCCTTGTCTACTGCACTGCTGGTATCTCAGGAGGACACATTAACCCAGCCGTGACATTCGGTCTGCTACTAGCAAGAAAACTGTCGTTGACCAGGGCAGTGTTCTACATGGTGATGCAGTGCCTTGGAGCCATCTGTGGTGCTGGTGTGGTCAAGGGTTTCATGGGTAAGAACCAATACACCGCCTTGGGTGGTGGAGCCAACGTTGTAGCCCATGGTTACACCAAGGGCGATGGTCTTGGTGCGGAGATTGTTGGCACTTTCGTGCTTGTTTACACCGTCTTTTCTGCCACTGATGCCAAGAGAAATGCCAGAGACTCCCATGTACCTGTATGTATACTCTTTCCCTAATCATTCGTTAACAAAGGGCAGGTTGGGTAACGGGTTTTTAAAGCAGGTTCTGACCAAAATGGTTTCTGGTCAAAACGGGTTGTTTTAAAAACGTTCGAAACTTTAAGTTGATCCTGACTTTTATTGTAGATTTTGGCTCCTCTCCCGATCGGGTTTGCGGTTTTCTTGGTTCATTTGGCTACCATCCCCATTACTGGAACTGGCATCAACCCTGCAAGAAGTCTTGGAGCCGCAATTATCTACAACAAGGACCACGCCTGGGATGACCACGTAAGATTTCGTTTTGACTTTTGAAGTGAAATCATTCATTTCACTAATTCTGTCTGCAAGCTGTTCATCAAGATTTAATGTTTTTTACTGTTGTACTTGCAGTGGGTCTTCTGGGTCGGTCCATTCATTGGAGCTGCACTTGCCGCTCTGTATCATCAGATCGTCATCAGAGCCATTCCCTTCAAGAGCAGATCTTAAATTCTTTTTATGTTTTTGATTTGCTTCTTCTATGTCAATTATGGTTTGTTGTTGTTCTTTTATATGTGGGTTTTTGAGTTATGTTTTTTGTTCTTTGTTAATTAAGGTATGTAAATTATCCTCCCCATAAGAAAAAACGGGTTTTATTTCTTTCTTGTATGTTATCATCTTTTACATGGAAGGAAAGATCACCGTTTTGAAGATGATTTCTTCAGTTTTTTTTTTTTTTTTTTTTTGGGGGGGGGGGGGGGGGGGGGGCGTCTCTCATAAAAGGGCTAAATATTTACTTTTGCATAAGTTACTGAGATCACTAAAATGGCCATTTTGATTGGTTCTTCCATGTAAATGGTCAATTTAAACAACTTTTCAAAATGCAAGAAAGGAAAAAGAAGACTTAGGTGTCAAATTTTATTGGTCAAACAAGATGGGTGTGCTATTTTCACTTTTTCGCTCAAAAACTGCGCCACTTTGGATTTAAGGCTGACTTGCCTTCACCTGATTGTTTTTTCGGTCGTGCAATTTTCGATTTTGAAAGTCAAAATCTTGCAAGTGTCAAGTTGAAGGCTAAAACCACACCATTAAGTACACATGGCATCTTTTAACTAGGTTAAATTATAATTTGGAACAAATCCATGATCTTTTATTGAAAACATAAACCTAATATATACACAGGTTTCTATAAGATAGATAGTGATCTCCTAAAAGGATGGAGATATGCCCATGACTTTATAGTCTAGTGGTATTTTAGAGTGGAATAAAACTTTGAGACCAATAAGTCCTGGGTTCGATTCTCACAAGGGGGGTTTTCCTATATTTATTGGGTTTCCTCCTTAATTGATGTATAGGCATAATGCCTAGTGGAGATGGATATGATCAGGTGGTTTCACTTGTGGCACGATGATGCTCCAATGGTCCGTTAGTGATCCAAATTTGTCGTTAAAAAATGATGGAGATATATAAAAAATAATACAATAAATATCGTTCCGCTAATAGACCCCCGCAGTCGAGGTAGTAACCGACCAAATGCAAAGACTGGACTTGAAATGATGAAACAGTTGTCGTAGTAGGCCTTTAGTAAAGATATCTGTATACTGATAGTCAGCTTGAACATGTAAAACTTTAATTGCACCAAGACGTACTTTTTCATGAACAAAATGAATATCAATTTCCACATGCCTAGTACATTGGTGTTGAACGGGATTGTGAGACAGGTACATTGCCGAAATGTTATCACAATAAGATGAGCGGCGTCTGCTTGATGGGGACATGCAATTCAAGTAGTAGGTTGCGGATCTATGTGAGCTTTTTAGTAGTGTTAGCGCAACTCCTCGATATTCCGCTTCAGCACTAGAGCACGGGATAGTTGCTTGACGCTTAGAAGACCAAGACATCAAATTATCCCCAATGAAAACATAATACCCGGAAGTGGATCCTCTTGAGTCCGGAACCCACCCCCCTCCCCAAAAAAAAATAAGTATCTAAGTAAGCGGTAAGTTTAACGATTTTGAGGAGGTCAAGTGTAAGTCGTGATCCAAAAGTGCCCTTGAGATACCGTAAAATATGTTTAAGAAAGTGAAAGTGGGGTTCTCTAGGGGCATGTTGTAATACCTCGTAAAATAGTGTCCAATAGTATAGTGACACGTGTTGTATTTTAAACTTAGTCTATTAAAAACTAATAAGGACTAAATGTGTCAACATGCTTAAAACTTGGCCTCTGAGTGACTGATATGTCAACATGCCCAGCCTCTGAGTGATATCGGAGTCAACATGTTTATAATGAGCCTCTGAGTGATCCTTTACGAAGTCCTAACCCTCATACGTGCCATTTGATGGACAGGAGAGTTCAATTCTGTAAATATGTGAAAGTTGGATAATGGAGGGATTAAAAGTGTCAACATGTTAATTTATACCTCTGAGTGACCTTTTAACAAACCGAGAGCTGACAATGTCTGGGCATAATCCCGGGTATGCCAAGTATTGGCTACGGAGGCTAAATATGCCAAAAGGGTGTTTTAAAAGGTCTTTGGAGCGTTTAAATAGTTGAGGGGCTAAATGTGGCAAAATTGAAAATCTGACATGGGGCGCTCGCGAGGCGCGAGAGGCCTGTGTCTGCAGAAAGTTTGCTTGACCTCCACACATAAGTGCCAAAAACCATTTTATCGAAACCATGGCTTCCCAAACAGCTATGCCACGTTTTGGAACACTTGTAAGCTTCCTCTTACACCCCTAAACACCTGGCATCACCTCCTTTGAGTTCTCCAACTATAAATATGTGCTCAAGTTCACCATTTCAACTTGCACCTTTCTCATTTTCAACTCTTCTCCCTCTTCTAGAAGTTCCTAACTGAAAGGAGCATCCAACTTAGTTCTCTCGTATTCTAGGAACCTCTTGTAAGTTTTCCTTGCTCTTGCATTTTCGTTTATAGGCTTTTATAGCCAAAAGTCAAGCGTTTTACGGAAAACGCTTTGACTTTCGGTTAAGACCATTATGGTCTAGCCATTGTTTGTAACGAACATGGCTAAGTGATTGTAACAAGGTAGGTTTTAATCCCTATAAAGGGCACCTCCTGAAAATCACGTTTGCTAGACCAATTGACGGATCAAAGTTATGATATTAAAAAGTCAAACAGACCATTTTCGGAAAAATCATAAATTGATCTTATATATGTTATGAAACCTGTTTTGACACTTAAACAAGTTGGTAATAATTATTAGAACATGTAAGAACATGTTCGGCTTGTCAATTTCAGTTCTAGGGTAGGTTCGCAACCGAAAGTCGCGAAGTTTGACTTCTGCTTTGACTTTCGATTCTGACCCGGTTTAGATTAGTTAGCTACCGATCTGAAGTTGCATTATGATCATAATATAACATATCATAACCCTCTGATGTTATATTACATGATCATAATCAGAATCTGAGTTTATGCGTAAGTTCCGTAATATGCCATTTTTGACTAAAATGCCCTTTTGCATAAATCAAGGTTTTAATGATAATGAACTTGAAAATTAGTTTAATACAGATATAATATTATAAGTAGGATTATTTGGGATGTCAAACCAGATTATATAATGAGTTTACAAGCAGGTCCTTGAATTATGTTGATAAATGAAGATTTAGCCCTTATGGCTTATAAAATGGTTTTCACCAAATCTTTTCAAGGTATATCCTTTACCTATTGATATGTTATATTAAATAGCATATCTAAGACATTTTAATATGACCTTAACATCAGTTTCTGTTAAACATCGCATAAAACGTCATTTTACGACAAAAGCGTCGTTTCGGCGCATAGTACGGTTTTAAACCATATTATTTGACCAAGACTTATTACCTACTGGTTTTAAAACTTATTTTTAAAAAAAATTACAGTAGGTACATGTTATAAACTCAAAATCCCAAATAATTTATAAACTTTGTGTAAAATGATCAAAATGCCCCTTCAGTGCATAGTTTGGTTATAAAAGATAAATTACACATATAATTGATATCCTACTTATATTATATCATAAATAAGTTATTTTTCCAGAATACTTGTACTTATAACATTAAATTATATTCAAGTTCCTTTTATATGGTATGAAATTACCAAAACGCCCTTATGAAGCATAGTTTCGTTTGAAAACCTTACGGGCATATAAGTTGATATCCTACTGATATTACAACTTAAATAAAGTATAATGGCATATAGAACTTGTCCATAACTTATCCGGTTACCCGATATCGCTTATATGCATACGATTAAGTATATGTAACTAGTTTACAAAAATTTAACCGAAACGGGTTTAACCTTATCATTTTAATCTCAAAATACAGAATGTTTATAGTTTATCCATATTACACAAGTCAACGTACTTGTTGGGATTAAACAACATTCTATCCAACCATCGTTTAATCTAGCATTATAAGTTTTGATCAAGTACGTTAGTCGGTCTAAGTCTATGACTTAAATAAGACCGTTAGTATTTAATTGGTTAGCTTATGCCATAATCTAGACTAGAGACATTACGGTAAATGTTATCTGCACTTAGCTCATTTTGAAACGGCTGGGTTATAGTCTTGCATTTTAAACAAGGCTAATTCAGGCAAATACTCTTGACTTATTTTCCATATACGGGCTTGGGTTACGGTATTACCGCTTGGTCGGAAATGGGATCAATCGAATGCCGGATTGTGGCTAGTAAATCCGCATATTCCATTTTAATCAGTTTTGTTTGATAACTTAAACATCGGGGGTTAAATTACCGTGTCCTGGATATCCTCGGCTCATTACATTAGATAACGGCCACGACCTTAGCGCGGGGTGTAGGCATACACCTGACAGACGCTCAAATGGAAAATTACCCAAGACATTGGGGATAACTCTTTTGTGAGTTCTAAGTGGTGTGTATTTAATCATGTCTCGGTTTCTGTACTGGGCCCAGCATGTATGGACAAACATGTGAATCTGTTAACAAGGTTGCAACGTCAACTTTCCCAAGTTATAAAAAGATTTTGTGCTGATACGCACTTAAAACATTTTTAAATGTTTTCAAAATGAGTCAGTTGGGTGTATTTACCAGCGAAAGCTGACGTATTTTCAAAAGACTGAGCTTGCAGGTAAAATACGAAAATAGGCTGGAAGTGCTCGGTAGTGATAGAGGATCTTGCAAATCCTAGATCTGCCCAAAGTCTGTTTTATATTCTTTCCATGTACAATTTATGATCCACTTGTGGATCTTCTATTACGAGCCTGTATATTATTTTATTTCGAACATTTGGTTTGTAATAGTAATTTTACTCCAAGACTTCCGCTGTGCCATGTTTAATTGACTATGATGATTATCAACTGACGTCATGATACTCCCCACCCGGGCCCACCGATGTATGGATTTGGGTTGGAAATCCGGGGTGTGACACATGCCTAAAAAGGAAAAGTTATTGAATGGCGTATGAAATATCGGGCCTTGTGAAAGTTAAATATTTTAGGGCTCATGCAAGGCTACGATAAAGGGTATCGTTTAGTAATAAAGCACTTGTGGTGGCACTGAGCTTAGAGTTAGTATTTGTTGGTGTTTGACATGGCTTGCAATATTTCATATTAGCACGTGCTAAGATATCATTAGCATAAAAGCGCTAAGTAAGAAACATGCCATCTTTAGTATGTTGCACTTCAATTCCCTAAAAATGATGTAACCTGCCAAGATCAGTCATAGAAAATTTACGAGACCTAGCTGTAGTGATGTGGTGCAAAAGCTTAACGTTAGAGTCGGTAAGAACTATATCATCAACATATAGAAGTAAATATGCCATGTCATTGCCCAGTTTGTAGACAAATAACGAGCTATCGGAAGTAGAATTGCGGAACCCACATTTCAAAATATAAGTAGCAAATCGATGGTACCAAGCTCGTAAGGCTTGTTTTAGACCATATAAGGACCATTTCAACCTGCACATGTGTTTGGTGTTTTTTTCTCGCAATGAACCCTAGTGGTGGAAACAAATAAATAATCTCATATAGCTCCCCATGTAAGAATGTGATTTTGACATCAAGCTGATGAATGGGTCAAAGATAGGGCCAAGCTAAGGAATGTGCGAATGGTAGTGGGTTTAACCATGGGACGTTCTCATCACAATCAATATGAATCTGTTGAGATTTCTCATTAATTACAAGGCAGGTTTTGTATCTTTCTACGTCCCATTAGCAAGATATTCATGGCGAAAAAGCTAGATACAATGTATAATGTGTGCATTAGGAAGAAGTGGTACAAGATCCCACCTATTATTTTCTATTAAAGCATTGTACTCGGTGTTCATAGCATTAGACCAGTTCGATCAAGTTGAGCATGGCGTTGAGATTTAGGTAAGGAAGAAATGGATGAGACGTTGAGTTTGAGTGGAACTTTTTGTTTAATGGTATCGTCTGAAGATCATGTGACATGGGACGGTTTGGTGGAGGTGGGATTGGTGGTTGAGGTGGGATCGGTTGGTAAGGTGGGATTGGTGGTTGGGCTGGGGTGTGTGGGTGGGTCTGATGACGAGAATAAGTGATGGTAAAAGGGGAGGTTAGGTCATGTGGTTGGTTTGGTTGGGCCGGAGGATGGAACTAGGTCGTTTGGATATGAGAGAGGTGTAGGCTGGTGTACGGGAGGTTGGTGAAAGGTTGATGAAATCTTGTGTGTGTATTATAGGTTTTGGGCCATATGGACTGGTGTGGATGTGGGTATAGGGTGGTGGCGGAAGCGGGTTAGGCTACAGTTTGTTAGAAGATAAGAGGGGATGGGTCATTTTCAAGAAAGGTGTAAGATTTGGGAGAAGGGGTTTAGGTTTTAGAAAAAGGGAAGGCGAGTTTGTCGAAGGTTACATGCCTAGATAAAATAATTTTCTCGATAGAAAGATCTAGACACTGATAACCGGGATGATCGACATGATACTTGAGGAACACAAAAAGGGAAGAGTGAGGTGCAAGGTTACGTGGGTGGGTATCCGATTGGTTTTGGTAACAAGCAAACCTGAAGACTTGAAGATCTTTGTAATCAGGGTGTTTCAAATAAAGGACAACAAAGGGTGTTTGATAATTGAAACATAATGGCCTTCGATAGGAGGATGTTATGAAGGTATACATATGTGATGTATGTAGAGCCTCCACATAATACTAAGGAGGTAGTGAAGCATGGGTAAGAAGGGAAAACATGATTTCGTTAAGGCGACAATGTCACACCCCAACCGATGGCGGAAACATCAGAGTGAGACAAAATAGATTGCTTGAGATATCATAACACTACTTGCGACAATATTAAATTCAAAACGCATTTTATTTCATTGATCAAATTGTCAAATACAACATAAGCTCAAATACAACATAAATTCATATACGATAAGTTTAATAGGATTTTAACAATAAACCTAGCATTCTAGATGCGTTTCTATGTCGTCCCTACTAGGATTTCATTCTAATCAACATCCTCAACCTGCAACATGTTAAAAGTATAGTTCAACACAAAAAGCATTGGCGAGTCCACAAGTTTAATTGTAGCTTAAGTATAAAAAGCATTTAAACAAATCCACATGTTAAGCTAGCATACTAGATTAAAGTAAACATGGGCATGCGATCTACAAGTCAATCCTCAAGTGTCACCACAAAATAGAATAAACTTAACATGACCACAAGAATACGGGCGATGCGTTACTCCTATAGCGCTATACATGTTAAGGGGAGGCTCGTACGAAGTTAATGACAAATAGCATCACATAAGAATGTTCCAAGTATAGGAATCGTGTATCACATAACTATAACATGTATGATGGATTGTTTGTGCGTTTGCATAAATGTATAAGTGTGATTGTATGTATTTTTTATATGTTAACATATTGCACCCAAAAGTGTAAAGCGTAAAAAGGGTGTTCGAGTGTACTCATGGTTTTGCAAAGCTTTCTTTGTTAAATCCCTGTAGAGTTTGATTGTTTGGAGAATGGAGCACCGAGTATCCTTTACGAGGAAATGTGTGTGTGTGAGTATTTGAATGATAACGGAGGATTAGGAATTTAAATATACCAAAGTATGTATATGAGAAAATAATCATCTAGACTTAATCCTCGTTTTTGACACTATAATTCCAATTTGGGTCGATGTGTTTTCATGGGTTAAGATACCCATTAGAATCGTAACAAGAAGTTAAGTATCTAGATAAGTCTTAGTACCATGACGAACAATCATTCGATTATCATCAAGGGTTCGGTTAGTATATATATTTTATATTCAATATATAGTATAAGTAATAAGTCTATCATGGAAATTCATAGAAGTCATGCACAAGTTGTTACAAGGACAAAAAGGATGGTCATGAATAAGTTAAAATTGGAAATGAAAGGTGCATATTATTCAAAGGTCAAATTATCAAGTGAGGTGGTGGATCGAAGGTAGGATAGCCAAGGCTTCCAAGTAATCACACCTTTACCAAATCACAAGCTTTGTCAAGCTTGGATGGTTTCATCACTTGTGGGTTGATAACCCTATCGAAACAGAAAGTTTGGAGTGAATAAACACCTCCTAATTCGTGTGAAACAACCTTGGTTAAGGTCACCAATAATGGATTTGGTTAATGACATAGGAACACAAGTTTGCTTAAGGAAAACATGGTTTGAAAGAAAGTTTTCAAGATTTATGCTAAACAAAAAGTTTCTTACACTTTTGGCCTCAAATATGGTGATGCTCCATATTGGTTTCCATGGAAAACCTATGGAAACACTCCTAGAGATGTTCCAAGTGTTAAAAAGAAAGAAAAGAGGAGAAAAGTGAAGTAGAGTGAGCTAGAACTCTTGGAAAGTCTTGAACTTTCTGATGTGCTTATTGAATTGGAGCTGAGTTTAGCTAGATTTGTGTGAGAGAGAGATTAGTGTTTGTGAGGTGCAAAGTGAGTGGAAAATGAGATGGGTTTTATAGTTGAGGTTTAGGGTTGGTTAGGTGGTGATTAAATGCAAGAAACACAACCAAACTAACACAATTTTGCCCAGTCCACGAGCTGATCCTTACTTTCTACGGATTGTGGTGTCTGGCGGCCGCGACAGAAAGAGAGGCGGACAGTCGCGGGGCGCGAGAGTCTCCGGTCTTTGAAACTTATTTGATTTTTGTCATTTTTAGTCCCTGAAATTGGTTTTCCTTCATTTTAAGCTAAAACTTGGTGTTTTGGCATGTTTTTAAGTGTATAATATGTATCTAAGTATATATGTATGTATGAGTATTTATATGTATAACAAGTATCGGTTTGTATGTAAACATGTATTTAATGATCGTATGCATGTAAAACAAGTATGTATTAAGTATGAATTTTATTACGATCAAAGTCTCGGATTGCAAGGTTTGGAATGAAATACGAATGCGTTACGAATACAAGTTTCCATAAATAGGAATATGATTACACTTTCTAATTAAGGAAATACGAAAGAGCGAGGCGTTACAGTCTCCCCTCCTTTAGGAAATTTCGTCCCGAAATTTATTCAAGAGGAAGGTGTAAAGAACAGATGCAGATACTTAGTCTTCATATCACTTTCGAGTTCTTAAGTAAATTCGGCGCCACGTTTACCTTCCCATCAAACCTTGACTATGGTAATTCGATTGTGCCTCAATTGTTCGATGCCTCGATCCATGATCTCGACAGGTTTCTCCACGAAGTGTAGAGTCTCGTTGATTTGAAGATCTTCGAATGGGACTTAGAGTCATTCTTCTGCTAAGCATTTCTTCAAGTTGAGACGTGGAATGTAGGATGGGCATTGTTGAGCTCTGGTGGTAGGTCCATTCGATACGCTACCTTGCCAACCCTTTCGAGAATCTTGAAAGGACCTATATAGCGAGGAGCAAGTTTCCCTTCTTACCGAAACGAACTACACCCTTCCAAGGGGACACCTTGAGAAGTAAAAAGTCACCAACGTTGAATTCCAAAGGTTTGCGTTGCTTATCTGCATAACTCTTTTGTCGGCTCCTAGCTTTGAGGTGATTATCACGAATTTGCAGTATCTTGTCCGTCATCTCTTGTATAAGTTCGGGACCGGTGATTTGAGCTTCTCCGGTCTCGTGCCAACAAATAGCCGAACGACACTTACGACCATACAATGCTTCAAATGGTGCCATTTTAATACTAGCGTGATAACTGTTATTGTTCGAGAATTCTATCAAAGGTAAGTGCGAATCCCAATTACCAGCAAAATCGATTACGCATGAACGAAGCATATACTCTAGAGTTTGGATAGTACCCTCGTTTTGCCGTCGGACTGAGGGTGAAAAGCGGTACTAAGATTGAGGCGAGTACCAAGAGCGGTTTGAAACATTTGCCAAAGGCGAGAGGTAAAACGAGCGTCGCGATCACAAATGATGCCATTGGGGATACCATGACGACAAATGATCTCCTTCATATAGACACGAGCCAATTTCTCGACTTTGTAATCTTCACGAATGTGGAGGAAGTGAGCGGATTTGGTCAAACGGTTAATGATAACCCAAATACTATCCTGACTAGAAGGAGTGCGAGGAAGTTTGGTAATAAAGTCCATAGCAATGCTCTCCCATTTCCAGACAGGAATCCCCGGTTGTTCGAGTAGGCCAGAGGGGCGTTGATGTTCAGCTTTGACTTTAGAGCACGTAAGACATTTCGAGACGTAAAGAGCGATATCTCTCTTCATACTAGGCCACCAATAACATGTATGTAGGCTGTGGTACATCTTGTCGGCGCTAGGATGAACGGAATATCGAGCATTATGGGCTTCATTCATTAGAGTTTTTCGAAGGTTACTACGATCAGGAATCCAAATACGATTGAGGTAGTTAAGAATGCCATTGGACTTAGACTCGAGTGGGTTTTAACACCACACTTGAACTCATTATCGAGGTTACCCTCATTAATGGTCGAGTGTTATGCCTCGTGAATCAGCTCATGAAGTTTTCCCAAACTTTGGTAGCAACGAATACTCTTAACATGAGTTTTTCGACTATGTGCATCGGCTACAACATTCGCCTTGCCAGGGTGGTAGCGAGTATCGCAGTCGTAGTCGTTTAACAATTCTACCCAACAACGTTGACTCTTGTTGAGTTCCTTTTGATTGAAGATGTGTTGAAGGCTCTTATGGTCGGTGTACACTTTGTACCATAAAAATGCAAAAACAACTGCTCCAAGTTCAAGGTCGTGCATAGTATAGTTCTTCTCATCGATTTTGAATTGTCTTGAAGCGATAAACTTGTCCCGTTGCATAAGAACGCAACGAAGACCATGATTTGAGGCGTCGCAATAGACGAAGAAGTCATCGTTTCCATCGGGAAGAGCGAGGATAGGAGCATTACAAAGCATGTCCTTGAGGGTTTGGAAAGACTTTTCTTGTTCGGAACCCTAAACAAAAGGTTTATCTTTTTGAGTCAAGGAAGTGAGAGGAACGGCGATCTTGGAAAAGTTCGAAATGAAGCGTTGATAGTAACCCGCTAATCCAATGAATGAACGAATATCAGATGGAGACTTAGGAGCAATCCAATTCTTCACAACTTTGATTTTTGCAGGGTCAACGTGAATACCGAGTTCATTGACGACATGACCAAGGAATTTGATGTAAAGACGTTCAATCCGCAAAAGCTGGAGGATAAGACGCAAGTGTCGCTCGTGCTCTTCTCGCATCTTGGAATAGATGAGGATATCGTCGATGAAGACGATCACGAAACGATCGAGAAAAAGCTTACACACATGATTCATTAAGTCCATGAATATCGCAGGTGCGTTAGTCAAACCAAAAGGCATGACTACGAACTCGTAGTGTCCATAACGTGTTCGAATAGCGGTTTTGGGTATATCTTCTTCGAGGACTCGAAGTTGATGATAACCAGAACGGAGATAGATTTTCGAGAAACAGGTCATGCCTTGGAGTTGATCGAAGAGATCGTCCATTCGTAGAAGTGGATATTGGTTTTTGACTGTAAGCTTATTGAGCTCACGATAGTCAATGCACATCCGAAAGGATCCATATTTCTTCTTAACGAACAGAATGGGAGCGTCCCAAGGAGAAGTACTAGGGGGTATGAAGCCTTTATCAAGAAGTTCCTGAAGTTGGCTAGATAGCTATTGCATTTCGAAGAGTGCTAGACGATAAGGGGATTTAGCGACAGGAGTTGCACCAGGAATAAGATCGATGCGAAAGTCAACAGAACAAGGAGGAAGACTAGGAAGATCCTCTAGAAAGACGTCAGGGAAATCGCAAACAATGGGAACATCACTCACGTTTGGACCCTTGCCCTTCTTTTCCACAATGTGGGAAAGAAAGGCGAAGTATTCCTTACGTAAGTATTTGTTCGCTTGGATACACGACATAAGCTTGAGACCTTTAGAAGGTTTCTCGCCATAGACATGTAAAGAGTCACCATTGGGAAGAGGAAGATGGATGTACTTTTCAAAACAAACGACTTCAGCATGAACCTGTCTAAGCCAATCCATGCCTACTATGATATCGAAGCTACCCATTTGCATGGGTATGAGGTCAATGGAAAATGTATGATTGTTAAGATTCAAGGAACATTTAGAAAGGACAGAATCGACAGTGACGGACTTTCCGTTAGCGACTCGACTACGAATGATTTGGGTAACTTAGAACATCTACACTTTAGAAATGGTTCGAATTCAACGGACACAAACATTTTATACACACCAGAATCAAATAGACACGAAGCGTAAACATTGTTAACGAGATACGTACCAGTGATGACATCGTTGGCATTCTGAGCCTGAGCTGCAGTGATGACGAATGCTCGACCATGAGCTTGCTGTTGTTGTTACTGATTGTTGTTGTTGTGTTGAGGGCAAGTGTTCGCGAAGTGGTTGGGATCTCCGCATTTGAAAAAAGCACGAACTGTGGTTGCTGGTGGTTGGGTTTGGTTCGCAGCAGGGTTTTGGGGTGATGTGATGTCTCGGGCTTGGTTGGCAGGGGTTTGTGGAACACTTCGACACTGCGGGGCAAAGTGTCCAAACCTATTGCAACTAGTACATAGGTGGCAAAGAGCGTTAACGGGATGGTGGTAAGGGCAGGTGTTACACTTGGGATGCGACTCAGTGTATGCCTTTCTGGTGAAGTCAGGGTTGGTTGGCGCAACTTGTCGGATAAGCTAGGGGGTGGCGGAGTGACTACCACGTAGTTCTGGCTTAAAGCCTTCCGCTTCCTGCCTCTGTTGTCCTTGGTAGGAGGTTTGGATGATGTAGGCTCATGGTGGCTTGGTGCACATTCTTTGATAAAGCCTTGTTGGAGGATTCGTGAAGAACGCAGTTGTTATTGAGTTTGGCGGCCAGTTTGTAGGTATCTTCGAGGGTTTTAGGTGAGGCGGCTTCAACTAGGTTCATGATCAAGGGGGTAGGCATCGAATGTACTTTGCAATAGCCTTCCCAAGGGTGTTAACTTGGCTAGGGCATAGTGCACTCAGTTGTTTAAAGCGAGCTGTGAGACTAGCGTTGTCGTTCCCCACCTGCCTCAGATTCTAGAATTCATTCTCAAGTTTCTAAAGCTCGTGTGGAGGACAAAACTTGTCCCTCATCAACTTCTGGAGATCGGCCCAAGGGAGGGCATGTGCGGCTTCGTTCCCACGAATGTTACGCTTGGAGATCCACCAATCAAGGGCTCTTGATCGGAAAACGTCCATTATGTTAATCGTACGCAGGTGGTCAGGGCATCCACTTTGTAGGAATGTTACTTCAATAGCATCAATCCATTAAAGCAATTTAGTGGCATCCCATTCACCAGTGAAGGGTAGGGGGTTACAAGAACAGAATTGCTTGAAAGTAAACGTCGAATTAGGTGTTTCCACCTCGGAGGCGACAGAGCCATGGGGTGATTCAGTGTTTGGTGGAGGTTGGATTTTGCTGACGATGTTCGGGATGATCTTAGCCACCTGATTCGCCATGAATATCATATAATCCTTCTTGGTCCTCGAGTTGGAGTTGGAGTTCGACTTATTTCTCCAGCTTGAGTTTTGCGAAAAAAGACATCTAGGTGGTCGACAATAGAGGAAGGGATGAGGCTTGATCGTAATGTGATTATAAAAGTCACATTTGAGTATGCAAGTATCACATAACGCGTATGAGTTCGCATAGATGACATAAGCATAACAAGTATTCAAAAGTATAAACACGTATGATTGCGTAAGGAGTATAAATTTAGTTGGTTTGCGAGAATTATTATTGTTTTCGATTGCGAAAGGCGTGCGAATTGTGCATCGGGTTCGAAATGAACGAGGTAACAAGTATTAAAACACATAGAAATTGAGATAACATAAAAGATAGGCTTCGTAAAACATTGGAGTGTTTCAGGTTGAGAAACGTCAACTATTCCAAAGTGATTCAAAGATCCTTTCAAATTTAGAGAAATGTGCTTTGGCCTATAGGTAAAATGCTCTCGTCGAGAAGTGATTAACGACATTTTACCCTTCCAGTTACTACACATCTCTAATTGATCGAAAAAATCAAAACTTTGGCGAGATTGAAAATCAAGGAGTGGGACTAGTTGACAAGGTGTGGGTTTCACCTCTAACTTGAGAACATCGTACGCTAAGTGTGGTTGGTACTTCCCAAACGAGTATCGAATTTTGACTCGTTGGTAAGGGTCCACTAGAGTTTGAGATGGAAATTTTCCATCAAGGTATGGGTATCACTCCTAACTTGATGGCGCAATTTCGTGAAAATCGAATACGCGGATTGAGAGTCGTTCACCAAAGTGTGGGTTTCACGCTTATTTCGGTGAAGTCTTCTCGTTTGTAATACGAGTGTCTTCAAGTCTTGAAGTGTGTATCTTGTGTAAATGTCTTAGGAAAGACATATTGTATGTATTAATACAAAAGGAATAGCAAGAAGCAAAGTAGGAAGAATTAACATTTTAAGCATGAATCAAGAATGGTCGAAGTTGGTCACTTAAACTATAGACTAGGTCGAACATGGCAATTCTACCCAATTCCCTATAGTTATGG
Organism: Scalesia atractyloides; assembly: GCA_947069175.1. Lineage (NCBI taxonomy): Eukaryota > Viridiplantae > Streptophyta > Magnoliopsida > Asterales > Asteraceae > Scalesia > Scalesia atractyloides. The sequence goes on from CAMTDV010000001.1 coordinate 72,797,741, forward strand.
CTCTGATACCAATGTGTCACAACCGATAATGGAAACATTGGAGTGAGACGAAATAAATTACTCGAGACATCATAACACTATTTGCGACAATATTAAATTCAAAACGCATTTTATTTCATTGATCAAATTGTCAAATACAGCATAAGCTCAAATACAACATAAATTCATATACGACAAGTTTAACAGGATTTTAACATAAAACCTAGCATTCTAGATGCGTTTCTTTGTCGTCCCTACTAGGATTTCATCCTAATCAACATCCTCAATCTGCAACATGTTAAAAGTATAGTTCAACACAAAAAGCATTGGCGAGTCCACAAGTTTAATTATAGCTTAAGTATAAAAAGCATTTAAACAAATCCACATGTTAAGCTAGCATACTAGATTAAAGTAAACATGGCATGCGATCTATAAATCAATCATCAAGTGTCACCACAAAATAGAATAAACTTAACATGACCACAAGAATACGTAGCGCTATACATGTTATGCGGAGGCTCGTACGAAGTTAATGACAAATAGCATCACATAAGAATGTTCCAAGTATAGGAATCGTGTATCACATAACTATAACATGTATGATGGATTGTTTGTGCGTTTGCATAAAAGTATAAGTGTGGTTGCATGTATTTTTTTATACGTTAACATATAGCACCCAAAAGTGTAAAGCGTAAAAAGGGTGTTCGAGTGTACTCACGGTTTTGCAAAGCTTTCTTTGTTAAATCCCTGTAGAGTTTGATTGTTTGGAGAATGGAGCACCGAGTATCCTATACGAGGAAACGTAGGTGTGTGAGTATTTGAATGATAACGGAGGATTAGGAATTTAAATATACCAAAGTATGTATATGAGAAAATAATCATCTAGACTTAATCCTCGTTTTTGACACTATAATTCCAATTTGGTTCGATGTGTTTTCATGGGTTAAGATACCCATTAGAATCGTAACAAGAAGTTAAGTATCTAGATAAGTAACTTAATGGGTTCGGTTAGTATATATATTTATATTCTATATATAGTATAAGTAATAAGTCTATCATGGAAGTTCATAGAAATCATGCACAAGTTGTCACAAGGACAAAAAGGATGGTCATGAATAAGTTAAAATTGAAAAATGAAAGGTGCATATTATTCAAAGGTCAAATTATCAAGTGAGGTGGTGGATCGAATGTAGGACAGCCAAGGCTTCCAAGCAATCACACCTTTACCAAATCATAAGCTTTGTCAAGCTTGGATGGTTTCATCACTTGTGGCTTGATAACCCTATCGAAACAGAAAGTTTGGAGTGAATAAACACCTCCTAATTCGTGTGAAACAACCTTGGTTAAGGTCACCAATCATGGATTTGGTTAATGACATAGGAACACAAGTTTGCTTAAGGAAAACATAGTTTTAAAGAAAGTTTTCAAGATTTATGCTAAACAAAAACTTTCTTACACTTTTGACCTCAAATATGGTGATGCTCCATATTGGTTTCCATGAAAAACCTATGGAAACACTCCTAGAGGTGTTCCAAGTGTTATTAAGAAGAAAGAAAAGAGGAGAAAAGTGAAGTAGAGTGAGCGAGAACTCACTTGGAAAGTCTTGAACTTTCTGATGTGCTTATTGAATTGGAGCTGAGTTTAGGGAGATTTGTGTGAGAGAGAGAGAGATTAGTGTTTGTGAGGTGCAAAGTGAGTGGAAAATGAGCTGGGTTTTATAGTTGAGGTTTAGGGTGGGTTAGGTGGTGATTAAATGCAAGAAACACAACCAAACTAACACAATTTTGCCCAATCCACGAGCTGATCTTACTTTCTACGGATTGTGGTGTCTGGCGGGCCGCGACAGAAAGAGAGGCGGACGGTCGCGGGGCGCGAGAGTCTCCGGTCTTTGAAACTTATTTGATTTTTGTCATTTTTAGTCCCTGAACTTGGTTTTTCTTTCATTTTAAGCTAAAACTTGGTGTTTTGGCATGTTTTTAAGTGTATAACATGTATCTAAGTATATATGTATGTATGAGTATTTATATGTATAACAAGTATCGGTTTGTATGTAAACATGTATTTAATGATCGTATGCATGTAAGACAAGTATGTATTAAGTATGAATTTTATTACGATCAAAGTCTCGGATTGCAAGGTTGGGAATGAAATACGAATGCGTTACGAATACAAGTTTCCATAAATAGGAATATGATTACACTTTCTAATTAAGGAAATACGAAAGAGCGAGGCGTTACAGTCTCCCCTCCTTTAGGAAATTTCGTCCCGAAATTTATTCAAGAGGAAGGTGTAACGAATAGATGCAGATACTTAGTCTTCATATCACTTTCGAGTTCCTAAGTAAATTCGGCGCCACGTTTACCTTCCCATCGAACCTTGACTATGGTAATTCGATTGTGCCTCAATTGTTTGATGCCTCGATCCATGATCTCGACAGGCTTCTCCACGAAGTGTAGAGTCTCGTTGATTTGAAGATCTTCGAATGGGACTTGGAGTTCTTCTTCTGCTAAGCATTTCTTCAAGTTTGAGACGTGGAATGTAGGATGGACATTGTTGAGCTCTGGTGGTAGGTCCAGTCGATACGCTACCTTGCCAACCCTTTCGAGAATCTTGAAAGGATCTACATAGCGAGGAGCAAGTTTTCCCTTCTTACCGAAACGAACTACACCCTTCCAAGGGGACACCTTGAGAAGTACAAAGTCACCAACGTTGAATTCTAAAGGTTTGCGTCGCTTATCCGGGTAACTCTTTTGTCGGCTCCTAGCTTTGAGGAGATTATCACGAATTTGCAGGATCTTGTCCGTCATCTCTTGTATAAGTTCGGGACCAGTGATTTGAGCTTCTCCGATCTCGTGCCAACAAATAGGCGAACGACACTTACGACCATACAATGCTTCAAATGGTGCCATTTTAATACTAGCATGATAACTGTTGTTGTACGAGAATTCTATAAAAGGTAAGTGCGAATCCCAATTGCCACCAAAAAGTATGTCTACATGATATATATCATTCTTTCCTTAATAGTAACACATTCATATATATCACAAAATCCATCTTTCATTCAATATAAGCAGTATAATCGTGGACAACATGCGAGAAAGAGGTTAAGGGGTTAAATTACTTTTAATCCAACTTTTACGTCTTGATATGTTTAATATTAATACCTCAAATGACAATGAAGTTAAACGACCCCATTAACACCTGCTAATTTGTTGAGTTGTTATAAAGTTGTCTCTTTTTAAATCTATCAATAATCCAGCAAATAATAACATTTTTAAGTCACTAAAGAACTAATCAATAAATAATACCATAAACATTATATTTATACCAAAAGAAGGCTGGCCTAAATAACAACCACTAATCAGAAGACACTCTGTACTGGATAATAATTCTAAATGCTCTATTCTTTCCAGAATAATCAGACATACACAAAACATTATTAATATTATCATCAATTATCCAATCATTAATTACACAATCAAGAAAACTAATATTAAGGAAAACTTTCAACTATAAAACCACACAGACCCTATACTCAGTCCTCACAAAACCACTACTGACAGCCCAAATCAGGAGAGAGAAAGTAGAGAGAGGTTTGAGGAAGAAGAATGGAGGGTAAGGAAGAAGATGTGAGGGTTGGAGCCAACAAGTTCTCAGAAAGGCAGCCAATTGGGACATCAGCCCAAACAGACAAAGACTACAAGGAGCCACCACCAGCACCTCTCTTTGAGCCTGGGGAGTTGAGCTCATGGTCCTTTTACAGGGCTGGGATTGCTGAGTTCATAGCCACTTTCCTGTTTCTGTATGTATCTGTGTTGACTGTCATGGGTGTGGTCAAATCTCCAACAAAATGTGGGACAGTGGGTATTCAAGGGATTGCTTGGGCTTTTGGTGGTATGATCTTTGCCCTTGTCTACTGCACTGCTGGTATCTCAGGAGGACACATTAACCCAGCCGTGACATTCGGTCTGCTACTAGCAAGAAAACTGTCGTTGACCAGGGCAGTGTTCTACATGGTGATGCAGTGCCTTGGAGCCATCTGTGGTGCTGGTGTGGTCAAGGGTTTCATGGGTAAGAACCAATACACCGCCTTGGGTGGTGGAGCCAACGTTGTAGCCCATGGTTACACCAAGGGCGATGGTCTTGGTGCGGAGATTGTTGGCACTTTCGTGCTTGTTTACACCGTCTTTTCTGCCACTGATGCCAAGAGAAATGCCAGAGACTCCCATGTACCTGTATGTATACTCTTTCCCTAATCATTCGTTAACAAAGGGCAGGTTGGGTAACGGGTTAAAGCAGGTTCTGACCAAAATGGTTTCTGGTCAAAACGGGTTGTTTTAAAAACGTTCGAAACTTTAAGTTGATCCTGACTTTTATTGTAGATTTTGGCTCCTCTCCCGATCGGGTTTGCGGTTTTCTTGGTTCATTTGGCTACCATCCCCATTACTGGAACTGGCATCAACCCTGCAAGAAGTCTTGGAGCCGCAATTATCTACAACAAGGACCACGCCTGGGATGACCACGTAAGATTTCGTTTTGACTTTTGAAGTCAAATCATTCATTTCACTAATTCTGTCTGCAAGCTGTTCATCAAGATTTAATGTTTTTTACTGTTGTACTTGCAGTGGGTCTTCTGGGTCGGTCCATTCATTGGAGCTGCACTTGCCGCTCTGTATCATCAGATCGTCATCAGAGCCATTCCCTTCAAGAGCAGATCTTAAATTCTTTTTATGTTTTTGATTTGCTTCTTCTATGTCAATTATGGTTTGTTGTTGTTCTTTTATATGTGGGTTTTTCTGTTGACGTTGTTGTTCATTAATATTGTAATAATGTATGTATGTAAATTATCTTCATAATATATAGCATGATTTCCTCCATAGTAACACATTTAAACATTGCACAAAATTCGTCATTCAACTTTCATTCAATAACGTTGAAAAAGAGCGGTATAACACACACACACCATCAACAAACAGTATAAAGATCACAAACTGACTCGGTGAAACAATAATGCCGTTTGATGAGAACCGGTTACTTCAATTGAGTCAAGTTCAAACTGAACTCCCACAACTTCTTGGCCATTTCCGGATCATCGACAAACTTGCCTGCTTTTGATATGTTACTATCGGCAAAATACTCGCCACTAACACCCTTCACTTGCGGATGCAATGCCACATAGCATGAAGTTGCAGCTCCTTGAGGAATATTCTTCAAGAAACTTAAAGCCAGCCGGCTAAAGAACGAGGCCACCATTCCTTGGTTACGGGTAAGATTGGTTTTAATCACTCCAGGGTGTAGTGAATTCACAGTCACATTTGCACGTTCTTCCTGTTTACCCCAACGTAAAAGTGAAATCAACGGTTGCCCACAAAATCAAGAGTTTTTATTATCTCTTTTTGTTTCGTGTTAGTGATGCTCTGATGGTTAATGGGTCAGATTTTTTCGATAGCGGAATAAAGAAAAAACAATCACCTGGAGGCGCCTTGCTAGTTCCTTAGCATGCAATGCATTAGCAAGCTTTGACTGCCCATAAGCATAGAATGCGCTATAGCTGAAATAAAAAAAATAAATTTAATTAAAAAAAAACCCAAAAAGTATAAACAAAAATCACAATAAACATAAAGTATTTTACAAGAACTTATGCACCAAAAGCGTTACAGCTTGCCAAACAGTGGATACCAAATATGTAATTTCTATAAGAAAAAGACCAAATCTGTAAAATGTGTTTACCTTGTCATAGAAATTTATTTAATACTATGAGTAAAGTGCCAAAATCGTCCCTAAGGTTTGGCATATTTGCATGTTCCATCCAAAATGAATTTTTTGTGCATTTCAGTCCTTCACCTTTGGTTTTTTTGCCATTTTCATCCCTGAGGTTTGCAATTTATCGCGACTTTCGTCCCTCGAAATTTGGCCCTGAGGGATGAAAATGGCAAGATTTCAAACTTTTTGGATGAAAAAACGAACCTTTGGACGAAAGTCGCAAAAGTGGTCAAACCTCAGGGACAAAAATGGCATTTTACTCTAATACTTTTCTTTCTACATTTTATTATTATTTATGATGTATAAAATCTAAATCTGCATTTAGTATTTAGTATTTAGTTATTGAAAATTTTCAAAAGACCATAAAAAATTAATTAGTCAACCCAACCAAGACAGGTATAAAAAATGGTCTGCACTGACCCAGATTACCCAACCCGATCAAGCCTGTGCATTTTGACACCTAGGTTTATGAAACTGTATTAACAAAATAATGTACCTCTTTTCATCATTGATCTTGTCAAACCTAATTCCTTCAGGGTACGACATCTTATGAAGGTCGGACGACACAACAACTATCCTTCCCTCCTTTTGGCTTTTAGTTGAAGTCTTCTTCATGGTATCCAACAACAAGTTTGTCAAAAGGAAGTGACCTAAATAAAACGAAACATGTTTTGTTAAAAACAAATCTTCATTCATGTTTATGTTTCACGTTTAGTTAACATTAACACACCAATATGGTTGGTTGCAAACTGCACTTCAATGTTGTCTTGTGAAAGCGTGAATGGAGGAGACATGATCCCTGCATTGAGACTTCATGCACCAAAGAGTAGATGAAACTAGTCAAATATGCATCTTTCAAATATATATATTTTTTTCCAAAATAATCGAAGAATTCTTGTATACATTAGGATGTTTAAAGGAAGGTCCTTTGAGATGTAATCAGCCGCGAACTGTCGAACAGACGCCTGTGAGCTCAGATCCAACTCCATCACATCAAGTTTTGCGTTCGGGGTTTTCGCACAAATGCCTTCTTTGACTTTTTGACCAACTTCGAGATTTCTGACTGCCATGATCACATGTACCCCACGCATGGCAAGAACACTGGCTGTTTCCAAGCCAATACCACTACTAGGCCCTAGAAATGAAATGTACGTTGTATGATTAGCAAGAACATCAGGAATTGGTTGATTCATTTATCATAGTTACACACGGAAATTGTGACCCATTCGTCAAGAAATGGATTACATTAATATAAAAATTGTACAGCGACTCAATTTGGGTACACTCACATTGTACAACGAACCAATTTCGATATGCGCAAACTATACAACGGATCAAGTTGGGTAAACTCAAATTATATAACATATCAGTTTGGGTATACTCATATTATACAACATGTCAATTTGATACATTCAAACTATACAACAGCCCAATTTGAGTATACTCAAATTATACAACGGGTCAATTTTGATATGCGCAAATTATACAACGGATCAATTTGGGTAAACATAGATTATACAACATATCAATTTGGGTATACTTATAGTATACAACAGATGAATTTGGGTATACTTACAGTATACAACATGTTAATGTGATATACTTGAATTATACAACAGACCAATTTGGGTATGCTCAAATTATAAAACGCATCAATTTGGGTATACACAAATTACACAATGTATGCAAATTATACAGTGTATCTATTTGGTTTACGCAAATTATACAACCGATCAATTCAGGTATACACAAATTATACAATGTACCAATTTAAGTATACGTTGGAAGCAGCCTCTCTGTTCCCTATGATAGAGGTAAATTGTGCCTACATCCAACCCTCCACACACCCTATCAATAGCTTTTGGCTATGGGTGGGATTCACCGGATAAGATTGATTGATTGATCAATTTAGGTATACGCAATATATACAATGTACCAATTCGGTTTACTCAAATTTTACAACAGGTCAATTAGGTATACACAAATCTTACAACGAATTAAATTGGTATACTCAAATTATACAAAGGATCAATTTGGGTCACTGAACTTACACTATTATTTACTTTTCCACTAATATTAAATATTTAACTTTGTAAAAAAAATCAGTCAAAGATTGAAAGAAACATTTGACCAGTTTGACTTTGCAAATACTAGCATCATATGCACAATTTCACACAAATTCATTTACAAAAGTTTGACATGATCTCATATAGTAATTTGATATTTTCGGTTACTAATGTTACAACATGTATCAATCATCATCAAACCAAAAAAAAAGATATAAAAAAACAGACTAAAAACCAGTTGCATGATATCATCAATCTTTGACTTTCTTTCAAAACCAATCAATCTAACAACATGAATTTCACATTACAACATCAAAAAAGATACACAAAAAGGGTAATTCAAGAATCAACAGATCTAAAAGACAAAAAAGTAAAATTACCAGTAACAATGGCAGTAAGCCCAGTTCCATCAATCCCATTTGTAACATCTTCGGCTCTTGAATTTGCAGAAAACCCTGATGGCCCACTAAACAGTGAATATATCCACGTCATCTTGATTGATGGGTCGCTAAAAGATTTGATTTTTATCGGAAAGATGAAGTACCCACTTGGATTAAAGTGGTTTAGAAGAAGATGGTGATCATATAGATACAAAAGTTGGGTACTTATGGGGTTTGAAATTGAATGGAATAATAAGAAAAACAAAGAAGGCGGCTTAATGTTTCACGCGAATACACGATGACCAAATGGGAAAGTTTATTGTGGAAAATTGAAAGGTTTGAAAAGAATTAAAATACGTACCTTTGAATTGTCACTTTATATGGTGATTTTATACTCTTGTTTTTATGGATTATATAATTTGTTTTTTTTTTCTTTTATAAATTTTATCACATGGATATTTTTTAAAACTTTTAACAGTAGATGTTTTTAATTAATTTAAACAACGTTATTGCAGTATGTTTATTTTTATTTTTGTATGGGTACATTAAGGTACTTAACTACCTATTATGAAAAACTGAGTCGTGAAGTTTTATATGCATAAATTTATATGGCATAGTTTTTGCTTTCTGTATAATTTACATTGAAATGTTGATAAAAAAAATAAATATATTACAACAATGTATTTAGATTTGTATAAAGTAGAGTATGTTAAAAGTTATTTTAGTAAAATAGGTTTCTATTAATACGTGTTAAAATAAATTATAAAAAATAAATAAATTTACCCAAAGAGTAGGACCAATTTAAATGTAAAAAAGATGTCCTTGTACTTTTGTATATTTTTAATTTTTTACTAGTTTTTTCTGACGTTGCGCATTACGACGAAACCGAGCAAATGATAATGTAAAACAAACGTGCTTTGAAAATAAACATGTTGTTTAGAAATCCAAACCATTAGGACGGTTTAGTTTATCATTGTACCGTTTTGTGTTACCAAATAAATACTTTATTTTAAATACAACTTCGTTTTTAACAAAACTTATAAAGGAATGTCGAGGGAAAAATCAAGTACAACTAAGTATTTAAGTTTTTAGAAAAAAGTTCTAAACGTAAATTATTAAAGAAGTATTAAATTATTTGATAAATTAATATATGTTCTAGAAAAGAAAAAATAATTATTAAAAAATGGCAAAGAAAATATATGGTTTTAAAAAATGAAAAAAAAACTAAAAATATGTTATTAAAAGTAAATATAATAATAAGCTATTATAATATATTAAATACTAAAAAGCTATATGTTATTTTAAAAATAAAGTTAGTATTTATCGTCCTTCGTTAACTATATGTTCTAAAAAAAGAAAAAAATCAATAAAATGACAAAGGAAATATATGATTTTAAAAAAGGAAAAATTCAAAATATGTTAGTAAAAGTAAATATAATAAACTATTATAATATATTATAAAAAAAATAATAAAAACTATATATAATTTTAAAAATAAAGTTACTATTCATCGTCATTCGTGTTAACTATATGTTCAAAAAAGAAAAAAAATCACTAAAAATGACAAAGGGAATATATGATTTTAAAAAAGGAAAAATTAAAAATATGTTAGTAAAAGTAAATATAATAAACTGTTATAGTATATTAAATAAAAAATAATAAAAACTATATATTATTTTAAAAATAAAGTTACTATTCATCGTCATTCGTCAAATATATATAAATATATAATATATAATGTATAATATATAATATATAATATATAATACTTCTTTTGTTTTATCTTTACAATAACAATAAACATTGTGATTTTTGGGATAAATCGAATAAGAAAATGTTGAGAGTTTGGAAAGCAACACTTTTCATTATGGGATGTCTAAGATACTACCATATTTAAAAAGATATATAATGAGTCGTAAATATTATGAATTAAATACATTAATTAGTATAAAAATGAATTTTTGATAGTTAACATTTATTGGTACATAAATTGATTTGTAGAACATTAAGCATTAAATAACATTAAATATGTATAAATGATCTTCTACTTAATTATGCATTAAATAACATTAATTATGTATAAATGATCATCTACTTAATATTGGAGTTTTTTCCCAAATAGGTGGGGGTGGAAAAATTATTTACCAAAATGGGGAATTTGAAAAATATTTACTAAAATAGGTGTTTTCTTTATTTACTTATTTTAATTAATAAATTTGTAATTCTTTTCTTTTTATTTATCATTCAATTAATAGATTATCATTTTTTTTCTTCAATTCACTCAGTATAAGTTATTTTCTACATGATTAAACTAACTTATTATAATTCCTTAATTTTATGAAACTAGACCAAAAAACCAAAGCTTGATCGTTGGATGCTTAAAAGCAAAAAGCAAGCAAACAAACATCTAATTTAAACAAGTGAACAAAGAAAAAAAGCAAAACAATCTTTAAAACTTGAACCGTTCATGTCAAATACAAACAAAAATAAAAACGACAAATAAAGTCAACTAGCTAGCAGTCCTAAAATTAAACACAAACTAAAATAAATATATTAAAACAACTTGCGACATTTAGTTAAAATCCTCGTTTTGAATCAATTCCGTTACTGTGTTAACCTGATGCATTCTGGTTTAAAAAAAAATAGTACAGTTGTTAATATGAGGCAAATAGCAAATTATGACAGTAAAAAAGAAAAAAACAAACACCACAAATCATGAAGATAAAAAAAGCGAACAACATATAGTGTGAAAAAAAATAATAAAAAGCAACTGATCATGAAGGTATGACAAAATCATCGAGAAAGTCAAAAAAGAAAAACAAACAAACAAAACATTGATAAAACAAAATTCATGAAGATAATGCATATAATAGGGATTCGTGGAAGGAAAAGAAAACAAAAAGCTTACAATACAATTCATGGAGGTAAATTTATAGTATCGAACATGAGGAAATTGTTGATGGAAATCGAACTTGATAATATCACTGATGAAGAAAAGGAAGAACTATAATACGCTAAAACGTCGTCTAAGAGTGTTTTTTTAACCTAATTTTTTATTTTTAAAATAAAGATTTTTTCCTTTCACCTATTTTAGTAATTATTTTTCATATCACCTATTTTGGTAAATATTTTTCAACTCCACCCATTTGGGAAAAAACTCCTTAATATAGATTGTCATGATATATGAATGTTTTCTACTTTGATTTCTTAGGAATTAATCTATAAGCGTCTCTAAAAAATATAGAAATAATCTTCTCTTTAATATAGATTGTCATGATATATGATTGTTTTCTATTTTGATTTCTTAAGAATTTATCTATCGTCTCCAAAAATCTAGAAATGATCTTCTACTTAATATAGATGGTCGTGATATGAATGTTTTCTATTTTGATCTCTTACGAATTAATCTATCAACGTCTCCAAAAAGTTAGAAATGATCTTCTACATAATATAGATTTTCGTGATATATGATTGTTTTCTATTTTGATTTCATACAATTTATCTATCAACATCTTCAAAAAGTATTACCCTTCAAACACCCGATCCTAGAACTATAGTTATCTTTGGATCAGGGTTTGGTATAAATATTAGAAGGACCTTCATGATATAAAGTATCGAATGTCAAGGTTCATATGTCTCACATGGTCAATGTCAAGTGGAGGCAATTTTTTTATATACTGTATTTTTTATATTTCTTTTTATTTACATATGACTTCATTATATTCTCCTTTAAATAATAGAGTAAAATGTAATTTTACTCCTGGAGTTTGACTCCGCTGACACTCTTACCCCTAATTCCAAATACTTGTTGTCTTACCTCCGAATAAGTCCCAATTGGTTTATTTCTTTCCGCCTGGCATCAAACGCGCTTAAATGTCAACGTTCATATTAATCAGTAAAGGTTATGTTGGTCATTTCCACTACCTTTTACTTAGCATTATCATTCCCAACCCCCTTTATATGTAAAGTACATTGAAATTACCCTCAACCATTCACACAGATCACCTCTTTTTCATGAGGCCCACCTTCTTCCTTCTCCGGTGAGAATTCCGGTCATCTGTCTTCACACACTCATCGATTCAAGATTAGTACAATGTCGATAGGGAATATGATTCGAAACCAAATCAGGGAGATGAAAGGTGTGTTTCGACTTATACTAGGTCGACCCCATCAACCGATCGTCGATTGTCTCTACTTAACTGTTAATGATGAACTAGACACCTACATTGATACAAAGAGTATACAATTCAGTCGATTAATTAGTGTCTTAGTCTATTGAAACAGAGTGTACAAGTTTCAAAGGGTTCACTGTTAGTATATTGAAAAAGGGATGAAGATAAAATGTTGATTACTTGCTCATTAAGTGTTATGATCTAGTCTATTGAAATAGGGATCTTTGTTTGATGAAGTGCCAATATGTATATTTAAGTGCAAATGATTTAGTATATTGAAACAGGGATCATTCTATGATTAAGTGCTACTGAAACACTAGTTCATGATTGTAAGACCCTTCTAATATTTATACCAAACCCTGATCCGAAGATAACTCTAGTTCTGGGATCGGGTGTTTGAAGGGTAAGATTTTTTTGGAGATGTTGATAGATAAATTGTCTGAAATCAAAATAGAAAACAATCATATATCAGGACAATCTATATTATGTAGAAGATCATTTCTAACTTTTTGGAGACGTTGATAGATTAATTCGTAAGAGATCAAAATAGAAAACATTTATATTACGACCATCTATATTAAGTAGAAGATCATTTCTAGATTTTTGGAGACGTTGATAGATAAAATCGTAAGAAATCAAAATAGAAAACAATCATATATCATGACAATCTATATTAAAGAGAAGATCATTTCTAGATTTTTAGAGACGTTTATAGATTAGTTCCTAAGAAATCAAAATAGAAAACCCTATCTTAAAATATTTAAGTTTCTATTAAAAGTTTCGCATTTAAATGTGTAAATGCGAATATACGTCACTACATATTTTTGGCTTTATTAAAAACTTTATTAACATTAAACATTTTGACATATCGTCATTGATTAGTTTCGTAACAATGAAACCAATTGCGGAAGCTTGAGCTTTGATCTGTTCGGTTCCTTAATGAGCTTGATCATTATCCGGTGCATCAAAACAATACCTATATTTCATATACCATGAAACAATATGACATAACAATCTAACCCAAAATCTCAAAAAAACCAAAAACAGTACTTTTGGATTTTACCCGTCGTAAGCTACGGCTCCGCACCGTAGCTTACGGTACAGGGATTCTGATTGTTATAGCAGCTGCCTACCGTAAGCTACGGTAGGCCACCATAGCCTACGGTGGGCTGCTGCACCCTTTGATAGGTTTACTGTTTTTGTCATGAAAACTTCCATAACTTATTTAATTTTCATCCGTTTCACTTGAAACTTATTTCTAAATGTCCGTAAAATGTTTACCTACATATTTAACTAGAAATCCTTAACCCGAATTCATAACTTTTATGAATTATACAACTGTTACTTAATTTATGCACATTTTTATTTTGACCCGTTTTGAGATTTAAGCACTTAAGCTTAAATTATCCACGTCCCTTGATATATCTTATTCCCGCTTTGTGATCTTTATTCATCTATCATCACAACTTCAATTGTGATAGATTATGATAGAAAATTTTATTATATTCCCATTCTACCCTCGTTATGTCACTTCTACGAAATGAGCTATAAGTATCATTACGCCAAAATGATTTAAACCTTCTACTATATACTACCGGAAAGATTTGTTCAAGTTATAAGGCTTATATTTAAACTACCCTTAAGGGTCGTTTGTTCGGTTTTAATTTGAGGGCATTTTGGTCAATTTTAGTCCTTTTTACGATGATGGACTTTTAAAAGCAAATTTTGACCAAGTGAGCACCTTTAACCCATGTTCTATTAAAATTTCATTATGTTCCTAAGAACATAATGTCTTCAATTTAAATTGTTAGATATACCACTCTTTAGGTAATCCAATGTTTACCCATGACTCGTTTAACTCTCATCGGACCTTAAGTCCTTATTGAGAGTTTGACCCATTACACGTACCTGGCTCGGGTCATAGCATTGACCCATTTTGATACCTTGCAATATTAATTTCTAACTAAAAGCAATGCAATCCATATGCTATTCTCCCCGTGAGCACAAAACTCGACAAGCGACCATTAGTCATTATTGTCAAATGACGATAATATCACCATTTGACCCGTTTGGCCTGAATGACCATTTTATCATTGTGAGATGGTATTTATTTGCCATCTCATCCATGTAACCCTTTTCGTTTTACATTGTGTGATCATATTACTTAAAAATCGTTTCTTAATTTGCTTGACCCATTATGGCTTATGTCATATGGTGTCTTTTTCAAACTCTTTGTTTATTTATCCGTCAACTCGTGATCGGATTGCCATTTTACCCCTTATTACCCATTATGGTTTACACCATTAGATAATGTTTTAAAACTCCTTATTTATTTGTCATCACATGACTAATTTACCATTTAACTCTTTTTAGCATCAATTATGGTTTCTTACCATTTTCACTTATTCCGACCCGTACTAATTTGCATCGGAACATCATTTTTCAAATGTTAATCTACCATATTCTTAATAATACTATAAGTAAGTATTCTATTTAATGTAAGCTTTACTTACCTTGCATCCAATTATGCTTTTCCCACGTACTCGATCCGTTTGACCCGCTTTCTCCCAAGCTTCCACCTAGCTTGTCAAGCCTCAAACTATCATTTATCATTCACAAGATGGTTAGATTAGTCATCTTCCATTACGACTATCCCATCTTACGCACTTTATATCAAAATTACCATCTGATCTTATTATAGATCAGTTTGACTTTTAAAAGTCAATTGTCTATTAACATATGTATATGCGCAAATAGGTTCAACGATCTTTCTTAGGCATTTTGTCAAATACTCGGTAGGCGTCATTTCTAGGCCAATTTTAACTAAATGTCTCTATTAAGTTCATACAATTGTTACTTCAATTTAACATAATTCAATCATTGTATGCTAATCTATCAATCTCATGCAAGCGAAATTTGATCGGGTTGTCATTTGGGAGCTCGGCCACAAGAGTCCGTCAACATGCCTACTCCATGCTTATCTTATATCGACAAGCGAAATCAAACAAGTTTTAAGCATTATATTGACGTTGATTGGTCTTTCCGGTTAGACTGATTAATCACCAATCACTTTATGCTCCGTCATTCGGGTGCATCCACATCGCCTATCCCGGCTTAACATGCGTTTAAAATCTCACGTCCCGTAGCCCGCACTACAGTGGAATTATATATATACTATTTTATTCTCATTGACCGCGATTGAATCACGTCATGTTCTAGTTTATATCAATCTTTTGTTTTTCGAAAATTTTCTTTTCGAATTTATCATCTTGCACCTATTGGTGTCAAGACCTATTTCCTTTAATATTAATCATTTTTCCAATTTCTCTCATTCTATTATATATTTGTTAAAATGTTGTTTCTAACTAAAACTAAATTTTAGTTTAACGTTTTCTCTTTAACTCATGTCAATTACTCGTATCAAGAGTTGGTAACCAAGTATTTCTTCTTTACTATTCTTACTTTATGCGGGGAATCGTAACTGGTTCCATCGCTTGGTTCAAATAACCCATAAGCCCCTTTCACCTAGCCTCGTAGGCTATTTCTGTAGGCTTTCACCCTCTTCTTTTCTTTTACTTAGCCTCCGAAGGTGAGGCCTCTAATGCATCATTCCTCTTGATTCGTGACCCGAGGATCATTTTGGTTCTATAGACCTTTACACTATATATAACTCGAAGGTCGTGGTGATCCCGTGGATCATCCCTTTACCCGTGTCGTTCTTTAAATATATTTGTTGTCAATGCACCTCTTTTATTATACATACATATATATATATATATACATATATATATATATATATATATATATATATATATATATATATATTGTAAGGAAAATTATTTACATTGCCTTTTCTTTATCCGCCATGCATGGCTCTTTTACCATGAATGCTAAGTTATTTTACTTTAATTATGGCCTCAGGCCATGTTTGATCCGAGTTGGTAACATTCGTTTTCTATGACTCCGTGAGTCATTTATGCGTCACATATACTTGCTGGATCTATTAGTCATTTTACCTCTATTGGGTATGATCACTTGCGTCTAAACCTGGTGCGTGGTCAAATGGCATTGACCACTCGTCATCACCGAGTCACAACTACCATCTTTAGTGGCAACCACAGCATTTTGTGTATGTTGCCAAAAATACTAATTCTAATTTTGCAGATTCAAACATTGTCTGTTGCTATGGCAGATTCAGACATTGTCTGTTGCTATGCGCGCGCCGCGTGATCGTAGTCCATGACCAGATCATTTCCCGTTCGGACAATTCTTCCGACTCTATGACTTCATATGTCATTTATGCATCGGTTTATCTCACGTTTACCGCTATCCGGTTTAAGCCTATATTTCTTCTCAACCCATTACTAGGTTCTATATCTTAATGTTTTAACGCTCCCATTATTCGTTTTGCGTTTTCATTTATATTCATTCACGACCCTATACACAGGTTCATTAATATTTCGCGCTCCCATTATTCGGTTTGCGTCTACATTTATATTTAATTTCGTCCCATTCCCCGGGCTCATTTCTTTTGCTTTAATGCTCCCGTTATTTGGTTTGCGTTTACATTTAAATTTAATCTCGCCCATTCCCCGGGCTCATTATTCTTTTGCTTTAACGCTCCCGTTACTCGGTTTGCGTTTACATCACCATTTAATTCATTTGATTTGTTTGTGTGAAATCCATCACTTATGAGCGGTCAAATCTAATTCTTTATTTAACCCGTTTGACTTGTTCGTGTGAGATTCATCACTTATGAACCGTCAAACTTTATTCATTATCTGATCCGTTTGACTTGTTCGTGTGAAGTCCATCACTTATGAACAATCAAATTTTATTCTTTCTTTGACCCGTTTGACTTGTTCGTGTGAAATCCATTACTTATGAACAATCAAACTTTATTCATTATCTGACCCGTTTGACTTGTTTGTGTGAAGTCCATCACTTATGAACATTCAAACTTTATTCTTTATCTGACCCGTTTGACTTGTTCGTGTGAAGTCCATCACCTATGAACAGTCAAAATTTATTCTTTATTTGACCCGTTTGACTTATTCGTGTGAAATCCATCACTTATGAACAGTCAAACTTTATTCTTTATTTGACCCGTTTGACTTGTTCGTGTGAAGTCCATCACTTATGAACAGTCAAACTTTATTCTCTATTTGACCCGAAGGATTCCTTTAACTCATCCCATTAGCCTCGTCTTTACTACATCGGATGTATATGTGTTCATTATAAGAAGTTTATGGTATCATGTGTTTATTACTTACTTGGCCAGAGTAAGCGATCAACACACGGTACGCATGACCTCATTATAACTATCACATTACTTCCCATGTAAGTAAATCCTCGGTTCATGTCCAAATTTCAGATTTTATTTGATAAAACCTTGTTTAATTGTTATTTAACAATTATTAGTTTTTACCTTTTTCATCTCAAAACATATAGAATGTTTTTCCTTTTTATAAGACTTTTATGTAACCACATTTATCCATGTGATCATTACTTTTCCTTAATAGGATTTTACTGGAAATCTCTACTTGGATGGTCGATCCCATTCAAGTTTCGAATTCTGAATTCTTTTATTGTTTTGTTATTTAGAATTTTGAATAACGCATAATTCCCGCCTAATTTCCTTTGGGAACATTGTCCTGGATGGGTATCCCATCCGAATTTCCCAATCCTTAAATTTTGTATGCAACCGTTATTCGTTGCACATCTATCGCATACTACTCATTCGTGCAATAATTTAAAATGTGCACCTGGGTGATATTTGCCCTCATGTGCTTTCATTTCCTTTCCCATTATTCCGTATCCTTATTTGATTTATGTCCTTGGTGAGCATGCCCTACTTGTCATACTTTGAACCATTTCTTCATCATATCAGTAGATCCTTAGACTCCCGTCATCTTCAGATGCGAGGGTCCTTCAACTTGAAATTCGATTACAAAAGATTAGTGGCGTTAACATTAATAAGCGCTCGTACTGTAATACAAGACTTTCTATGATACGTGTTAACAAACGTAATTTATCAACTATACCGATCTCTTACCAATTTAATTGGGTTAACGTGCCTTTACACGATAACCTTATGTGTTGTCTACAACACTTTAACATGCTAGACCCATAATAGTCATAGTAACTTACCGGATCATGCGATCAAGTCTCGAAACAAACATATTTAATCATTAACCTTGAGCTCTGATTACCAACTTGTAAGATCTTATCTTAAAATATTTAAATTTCTATTAAAAGTTTCGCATTTAAATAAGTAAATGCGAATATACGTCACTACATATTTTTGGCTTTATTAAAAACTTTATTAACATTAAACATTTTGACATATCGTCATTGATTAGTTTTGTAACAATGAAACCAATTGCGAAAGCTTGAGCTTTGATCGTGTTCGGTTTCACAATGAGCTTGATCGTCATCCAGTGCATCAAAAAAATACCTATATTTCATATACCAGGAAATATGTTAGTTATGAGAAGTCTATGACATAACAATCTAACCCAAAATCTCAAAATAACCAAAAACAACATTTTTGGATTTTACCCACCGTAAGCTATGGCTCCGCTCCGTAGCTTACGGTACAGGGATTCTGATTATTACAGCAGCTGCCTACCGTAAGCTACAGTTGGCCACCGTAGCCTACGGTGGGCAGCTGCAGGCTTTGATAGGTTTGTCGTTTTTGTTACGAAAACTTCCATAACTTATTCAATTTTCATCTGTTTCACTTGAAACTTGTTTCTAAATGTCCGTAAAATGTTTACCTACATATTTAACTAGAAATCCTTAACCCGGATTCATAACTTTTATGAATTACGCAACTGTTACTTAATTTATGCACATTTTTATTTTGACCCGTTTTGAGATTTAAGCACTTAAGCTTAAATTATCCACATCCCTTGATATCTCTTATTCCCGCTTTGTGATCTTTATTCATCTATCATCACAACCTCAATTGTGATAGATTATGATAGAAATTTTTTTTATTTTTCCATTCTACCCTCGTTATGTCACTTTTACGAAAATGAGCTATTAGGTATCAATATGCCAAAATGATTTAAACCTTCTACTATATATTACCGGAAAGATTTGTTCAAGTTATAAGGCTTATATTTAAACTACCCTTAAGGGTCGTTTGCTTGGTCTTAATTTGAGGGCATTTTGGTCAACTTTAATCCTTTTTACGACGATAGACTTTTAAAAGCATATTTTGAGCACCTTTAACCCATGTTCGATTAAAATTAGAACATAATGTCTTCAATTTAAATTATTAAATATACCACTCTTTAGGTAATTCAATGTTTACCCATAACTCGTACTCTCATCGGACCTTAAGTCCTTATTGAGAGTTTGACCCATTACATGTACCTGGCTCGGGTTATAGCATTGACCCGTTTTGATACCTTACAATATTAATTTCTAATTAATAGCGATGCAATCCATATGCTATTCTCCCCGTGAGCAGAAAACTTGACAAGCGACCATTAGTCATTATTGTCAAATGACGACAAATCACCATTTGACCCGTTCGCCCTGAATGACCATTTTATCATTGTGAGATGGTATTTATTTGCCATCTCATCCATGTAGCCCTTTTCATTTTACATTGTGTGATCATATTACTTAAAAATCATTTCTTAATTTGCTTGACCCATTATGGCTTACGTCATATGATGTCTTTTTCAAACTCTTTGTTTATTTATCCGTCAACTCGTGACCGGCTTACCATTTTACCCCTTATTACCCATTATGGTTTACACCATAAGGTAATGTTTTAAAACTCCTTATTATTTTTAATCACATGACTAACTTTACCGTTTAACTCTTTTTAGCGTCAATTATGGTTTCTTACCATTTTCACTAATTCCGACCCGTACTAATTCACATCGGAACATCATTTTTCAAATGTTAATCTACCATATTCTTAACTAATACTATAAGTAAGTATTCTATTTAAAGATGTAAGCTTTACTACCTTGCATCCAATTATGCTTTTTCCCACGTACTCGATCCTTTTGACCCGCTTTCTCCCAAGCTTCCACCTAGCTTGTCAAGCGTCAGACTATCATTTATCATTCACAAGATGGTTAGATTAGTCATCTTCCATTACGACTATCCCATCTTACGCACTTTATATCAAAATTACCATCTGATCTTATTATAGATCAGTTTGAGTTTTAAAAGTCAACTATCTATTAACATATGTATTTGCGCAAATAGGTTCAACGATCTTTCTTTGGCATTTTGTCAAATGCTCGGTAGGCGTCATTTCTAGGCCACCGTTTTAACTAAAATTTTCTATTAAGTTCATACAATTTTTACTTCAATTTAACATAATTTCAATCATTGTATGCTAATCTATCAATCTCATACAAGAACTTGGGATCGTTTCATCACCACAAAACAACCCTTTACATCATATATATATGGAATTTACCCAAACATCAAACTTAACCAAATACTTTAAATATTCATAAATACATGATGATTTCAAACATCATTTAACATGAATATATTATCAATTTCCTCATATCGTATAGAAACTCATTTCATGGCAAGTATGAACATGTACTCAAACACTCAAATTATATAAGTATCTTCATATTACTACCATGTATGATGTTCCATACATAGGTTTATCATCAACTTCGTCATATAATCAAAACCCACTTCATAATTCACTTGTTAATCACTAACAAGTAATCTTACATCAAATAGTGCATAATTTCTTTTTGTCTAACGAAATCAAGCATACACATACACTTAATTTCATCTTTGGATCATAACCCAACTATCTAATTGCAAGTATTCTACCTGTCTCAAGTTATGATTTTCACCAATCTAAGTTTTGAGACATACCTTATGATCCCCTAGTTTAGGTGATCGTTTATACATGTTCATGCATTGATTTGAGGTTAGAATTGATCTTCAATTTGTTGATTCTTGGATGAACAAGGATTTGGCTCCTCCCCCCTTGTTCTCCCCTGGCCATTACACACACAAACACACTCTTAGTGTGTGGTTTTTATGTATATATCCAAGTTTCACCCTTTTTTCCCTTTTGGCCCCTCATGTTTGAGGTTAACTTTTACTGCTAACGGTTCTTTACCCACTTTTTAATATTAACGTGGTTTGATTACCAAACCCGTTTTTTTTGGTGTTACAATGATTATGTTGATTGTTTACTGAAACATGGATCATTGTTTACAAATTCCCTGTTCAATGTTTGTTTCATTAGATCCACATTGTGGTCACAATGCACAATTGCCCTTTCCTCAATTTCCAGTATCCCCCTGATAACCAAAGGCTTGAGTAGTGACCATCAAGACCTTCTGGTTAATATTTATGTATGATAACTGTAGGATATTTTAATGATCTTATGTTCAATTTTTATGCGTGCTAACTTAAATATGGATGATGATTTTATGATATTCTGATGAACTTATGTTTAGTTAAATAGTGTTTGGTTGATCATATTTGTGCATTCAAAATTATATGTTGGTCATAACAGGAAATTCAGATAGGCAATTGATTATGTTGGTGCATTTGACTTTGAAAGTTCAAACAGGCAGTTGAACTTTGTTGATATACTATCGATTACATGTTGATTAGTATTACATGTTGATTGGATTAGATGATGTGCATTTGGATTACAGTTGAATCAACTGATCACAATTCTTGATAACAGTTTAGGTCATTATAGGTGTGTCACGTGTTAATGATCTACACAGTTTTGATTAGGAATAATCACAATTTTGGGCATTCGTTTGATTATGAAATGATCTCAGTTTTGGAATTAGGATTAGGAATTGATGTTCATTTGAGTCTCATAGCATCCATAACAGTTGTAGGCTTTGACTTTGCCTGGGTCAACGAATTTAGGCGGGATGGTAAAGAGTTGTGCAGGGGGTAAGATTATTTGTTGTTACAAAGAGCAGGGGTAAAAAGAAAGGGTAAAATTGTCATTTCTCATGAAAACTAACAGAATTGCTAAGTCATCTGACAGCAAGTGTCACACCCCAACCGATGGCGGAAACATCGGAGTGAGACGACTAGATTGCTCATTGCATCATAACACTATTTGCGACAATATTTAAATCAACCAAATTTCATTTTATTCAAACATTCAATGTCATATTACAACAAAATCCAAATAAGAGTAACATCAACGAAATAAGTTCAACAATAACATGATAATTAACTTAGTATTCTACGCGTGTTTCTATGCCATTCCTACTAAGTTCCATCATACAACTTCATCAATCTACAACATGTTAAAAAGTATAGTTCAATAACAAAGTATTGGCGAGTATACCAGTTTAATATCATAGCATAAGTATAAAAATAGATTAAACAAATCCACATGAATAGCTAGTATACAAGACAAATGTAAACAAGGCATGTGAATATACAAGTCAATCCTCTAGTGTACCGCAAAATAGATTTCAACTTGACAATGACCACAAGAATACGGGCGGTGCGTTACTCCTATAGCGCTATACATGTTAAGGGAGGCTTGATCGAAGTTAATGACATTTAGATCACATAAGAATATACCAAGTAACAATTCAAGTAGCATAAGACTAAAGCATGTTGATGGATTGTTTGTGTGAAAACATAGAATAAAGTGTGATTTAGTGTAGTTTTAGTAAATTAACATATTGCAACCCAAATAGTGGAAAGCATAAAAAGGGGTCGAGTGTACTCACGCTTTTGCAAGGTATTATCCCTGAGAGAGTTAGGTTGATTTAGGGGTTGGAACACCAAGTTTATCCTACACAAGGCAAATGTTCGGCTCCGTTTGATTGAGCCTTGAGCGCACAGACAATTTCATTATCAGTATCTTGTGGTTGTGGTGTTTGTAGTAGAGTCGCATCGAACTAACCATAACTTGCGGATAAAGTCAATGAAAATTTGACAAGGATATGGTGGATACGCCGCTGGTACTTCCTATATATAAGTATTCTTGTCAAATGATCGGAGGCATTATCAGGCGGTTATGAGAGGTTCCATGCATAGGCTGTTTGTGTGGTTAAGTTATTCATTTTCAGTACATACAATACGCTCGGCTCCGTTTGATTGAGCCTTGAGCACACAATTTCAATTTTAGTACATTCAATACGTTCGGCTCCGTTTGATTGAGCCTTGAGCGCACATCCATTTCATTTTCAGTACATGCAATACGATCGGCTCCGTTCGATTGAGCCTTGATCGCACAGATATATTTCATTTCAGTATTTTATGTTTGTTGTATTGGTTGTAGAGTTATAGGACTAATCATAATTCACTGATAAAACCAATGAAAATTTGACAAGAATATGGTGGATACGCCGCTGGTACTTCCTATATATAAGTATTCTTGTCAAAGGATCAGAGGCATTATCGGACGGTTATGAGAAGTTCTATGTAGGATTTATTAGTTTCTTGGTAACGAATCATAACTTGTGGATAAACTAATGAAAATTTGGCAAGAATATGGTGGATACGCCGCTGGTACTTCCTATATATAAGTATTCTTGCCAAAGGATCAGAGGCATTATCAGGCGGTTATGAGAAGTTCCATGTAGGATTTAGTATTGCCTTGGTTGGAATTTGTGTTACATTTATATCATCATGTTATTTAAAGAGATTGGATTGTGTTTCATTTCTACATAAACTAACCTCTCCATCATAACAAACGAGAGAGGAACTTCCACCATTCAAACATATATGCTATCAGAATGTGGATTCAAATATTTGCTGTCGTGTTTATTCATGTTCAAATATTTGCTGTTGTGTTTATTCATGTTCGAATATTAGCTGTTGTGTTTTTATTTATGTTCCCTATAGGTTGTAGTGTTAGAAGTTTTGCCTTAGGATATAACCCTACTTTCCCAAACGTATCTAAACTCTTATGCATGATATCATTTTTTAGCAAATCATTTCTGCTTATCAATACTTATACAGTAGGCAACAAAAAGCGATTCCTGAATAGGGTACTTAACCCTTACAAGGAACGTTACCGCCTCGAACAAAAAACTTAAACCCTTATTTTTCTAAGCATACAACTGTCAAACAAAACATCATCATCCTTTTAGTCAAAATATATCATTATTTAAATTTCGGGACGAAATTTCTAAAAAGCAGGGGATACTATAACATCCGTCAAAAACGGATTTACCAAACCCGCTCCGTTTATCAACCGAACAGTCAGTCAAAAATTTCGTTGCGAATTAAATGCCCAAAATATTTTTAAACGATACGTAATCGATTATTATACGGGAATATATATTTAGTTTTTGAAAAACTGTTGAAAATCGCAAAATAAAAATAAAAGTACTCTGCCGGGTTTCGAACCCGGGTTTGTACCGGCTCAACAAACAGACTTAACTCACACACACAAACCACTGCGCCGCTTGTTTAGTTTGTTATATATTGAAATCATTTAATTAATATCATGACGTTACGAATTCAAAACCGGCGCCCAAAAGTTCAGTCGTCGGAATCCCGGTAATATCGCGAGTTTTTAACGAAGTTTTCAGTTATAACGTAAACTATTATTAGGACATCGGTTATAACCGACGTTTGAGTCCGCGACACTTTCTATAACCGCCGGAGTTTTTATAACCGATGAATCCAGTCGGAAATCAGACCGAATACATCTCGATTTTCCCCTATAAATTCACCCTCAACCCATTGCAAACCTTTTCGCTCAAAACCACACTTTTTCTCGGCGTAATTCCACTCGCCGGAATTTTTTCGGTTGTCGCCGGATAACCGGGTTCCCCATTGCCGAGCCTTACTGAGCCCCTGAGCTTATACCGGAGATACCCACACCCTTTGTAAGCTTCCTGGAGACTCGCTGCTACAAGAAAACTCATCGCCGGAGGTGATCTCTGTCGCCGGAGTTCTGCCGGAAAACAGAGGAAAGCGAGTCGGTATACCTCACGCTTATTTCTCCTTTTTTTTTTTACTTATATCTCATCTATAATTAACCTAAAACGTTAAAGGAACCTGATTTAATCTTTGAACCAGTCGATTTCCGATTCTGGTTATAACTTGTTGAAGAAGACGATGTAACCGCTGTAACGTATAAGTATAATATAAATCAAGAAATTACTCGGGTTAGACACACAGTCCAGCGGTGGACTGTGTGCACATTAAGCATACAAACGTCTCGAGTTCGAATCCCGTTTCACACACGTCGCCTTAATAAAAATCATTTTTTGATTAACTGAACCGGAGTCGCTACAAATATATGTTAAGTATATTAATAACCGGAATAATAACCAAGTTAGACACACAGTCCAGCGGTGGACTGTGTGTATGTTTATATCACAGGTCACGAGTTCGAGTCCGGTCTTCTGCACCGACTCGGACAATTATCTATTCTTTTTAAATAAGGCAGAAAAGGAAATAACTAATTTGTATTTAAGTATAATAAGAATCGGATTATATAACATGTTAAACACACAGTCCAGCGGTGGACTGTGTGTTAGTTTAAACCACAGGTCCCGAGTTCGAGACCTGCGGAGTGCACGTCCGATTCGCTTAAACTGTTTTTAAAATAAAATGATTTTCGGTTTGAACTAATTAATATATATATATAATTAAAATCAGATTTATAACGGGTTAGACACGTAGCTCAGTTGGTAGAGCTGTGTGCACGCGTACGGGAGGTCTCGGGTTCGAGCCCACTCAGCGCACTTGTATTCCGAATCGAACCTGTCAACGGTCAGGTCAACGGTCAACGGGCAGGTCAACGGTCAGAAAAAAATCAAAATTTTTTTATTAATTTATTTAATTATTTTAATTAAAAATCAATTAAAAATACTTAAAAATAACATTTTTAAGGTTAGAAAATAGCCTCAAACTCACAAAAATATACCCAACAATCCTATTAAAATAGATTAATAAAATCCGTTTACTTACCAAACCATAATGCGATTTATCTAGGTTAATCTCACTCGTGGTTAAAACCACTTCGCGTACATTCAACATCATCAACCGAACGCACCCACTGTGAGTGAATCTTACAACTCCCCCTTTTAAATTACACGTTTTGGGGTGTGTCATGTGTTATGAAAATAATTAACTTATTTATTTAAACATGTGCCATACCACATCATGACCTAAACTTAGATTGTTTATATTGTTGTGATTACTTATTTCCTTTTGTTAAATTATATGAAACTCATTCATTAAGCCCATCAGTTCCTCGTGGAAGACGAGTTGAACAACGCGTGCCACAAATCAAATTCATTATTGTTTATGTGTATATCATTGAGTTTATATTGTTTGTAGTTGTGTCATTCATATCATCATGGTTATGCAATTCATTCATTAGGCCCCTCAGTTCCTCGTGAGAGACGAGTTGAGCATCGCGTGCCTCTAAATGTTCCATTATTGTTCATGTGTGTCTCACTTAATATCTTATGATTGTTGATTAAGTTTACATCTAATTTTACTCATGTTTGGTTGTGCACATATTTCATAATCAATTTAAATAAATTTGTTCAAATGTTTTCCATATGATTCACTCGCCAACATTATGTTGATCCAAAAACCCTTTTACACATGATACAGGTGAACAGGTTGAAGCAAGGAAAACATAGGATATGCCTTAGAAGAGAACAAAGAAGTTTAGATTGTTAGTTAGAACAGTTGTAATCTTTATTGTAACTTTCCATTAAATTTGTATTAAAGAATATGAAACGCATAATAAATGTCATGAGCTTTGATGATAACCCAATCATGCCTCGATCACCTTTTCCGCTGCGGGTCGGGGTGTGACAAAGCAAACTTGTGAGAACTTTCCTAGAGGTTATCCAAGAGTGTTACAAAGAAAAACAAAGCAAAAGGAAGAAGAAAAGTGAGTCGAAACTCACTTACAAGCTGCTGTGTTTTAGCCACGAATTTCAGAAAGTATTGACTTGTTTTGAGAGTATGGAGGCTTGTAAAGTGAGAAATGGGTGGGGGGGACTTGAGGTTATATAGGGGAGGATTAGGGTTTTGGTCTTGGTTTGCATTGAATGCCAAATGGGGGGAAGATTTGAATTAAAAAAAAGTGTGGGAGAACCCCCATGTTGCGGCCGCAACATGGGCTGTTTCTTTTTTTTTTTTTTGAACAATTTAATTGATTAAATGCTGAAATGTTAGACTTTAGGTATTTCTTATATTGTGTGTTACATGTTAGGGTCTTGAAATGGTCTATTACAATGCAAAACATAGCTTAGAAAACCTTAAAAAGAGACAACTATGATACGTATTTTTCTTGAACATAATAAGTCATGATTTCATGAAAATGGAAGCTTAAATTCTTAGAATAATAACACCAATTGTCTTGCTTGAGTTTAGTATATGATCAATAAACATTCATCACATATTTACACATTGTTTTGAATTGATTTATGAAAGCATGAAGTATCGAACGTTCATAATTTTAACTCGAATATAGTTTGCGAGTTTAACACAATTGATTAATCTTGTTTACAATCAAAGCCTTAGGATACATTGAATTTGAAATGGAAATAAGATTACAAGGTTTGGACTTTCTAAAAATAGAAACATGAAGAAGACTTGCTAAAAATGGGAAGATACAATTGTGAAGCGTTACAGCAAGGGCCAATGTTGATGCAATTGGGACTTATCCGGGGGTAAGACAACAAGATTTTGGAATTAAGGGGTAAGAATGTCATCGGGGTCAAAACCTAAGGGGTAAAATTGCATTTTACTCTAAAAATAATACTATGATAAATTTAAACTCATCATCATATCTTTTTGTTTATCATAAGATTTATTATAACTTTGATTATCGTGTGTAAATCAAAGTATTCGTGTAAATTGCCCCGCTTGCGGTGTGCGCATATAATGTATATATGTGTGGCCCCTCGGGGGAAAAGTGAAATTGCACTAATTTTAATGTTTTTTTTACTAATTTCGTAAAAATAACGTTAAAAGCGATGGTCGATTAATCATGTATCATGTGGTGTTGTTGATAGCCGAAAGACAAAAGGGTGCATGCACTAATCGGCCTTTGTCTAATTGTTGAGTGTTATGTGTCTTATATCAAAGGCTTGATGCAAAATTGCTATGGATTCGGGGGTCTCACCAGAAGCAACCTTTTTATTCCTACGGAGCAGAGGTAAAGTTGCCTACATCTTACACTCCCCTAACCCTACCTTTGTTTGCAATTAGTAGGATTTACTGAGTATGATGATATCGGGTGTAAATCAACCGACCATTTAGTTTTTTTAGAAGAGTAAACTTGTATGCCCACTAAATATAATCCTAAAGTTTACACCCATGTTCACCACGAG
Source organism: Scalesia atractyloides (assembly GCA_947069175.1). Classification (NCBI taxonomy): domain Eukaryota; kingdom Viridiplantae; phylum Streptophyta; class Magnoliopsida; order Asterales; family Asteraceae; genus Scalesia; species Scalesia atractyloides. Next base: position 72,826,414 of record CAMTDV010000001.1, read on the forward strand.
ACTAAAACTCGTGCCACTTTAGGATAAAGGGGAGGGAGGGGGATGACTTCTTACTAGTCTGCTCACCAGGATACAAGGCCTTCAGCTTACCTTTTGTATCGTTGGACTCTAGGTACCAACTTCCTTTTCTATTTTAATAAGAAATGATGATTAAAAAAATCGATGACCTTCTGGTGCATAGCAGCCCCATGACCTTTCAAAGTAGAGACCATAGGTTCGAGTCTTGCTTGGAGCAAAAAAGCTAGTAATTGAGCCAAGGGTCATACCAAAGTGGACCTTTGGGCCGTGGATTTTCTATAGAATAGTGGCGGGCCAGGACACCAGTTTTGTTTACATTCACAGGTGTGAATTACCTTTTCCATTGGGCGTCAATCTTACACTACCCAAATTCATAGAGATTTTTTTAGAAGTTAGATATTCTAGTTATAGATAAAAGACTTGTGGTTAAATCCAAATATAATACTTAGACCTAAAATAACATAATCTCATGTTCCTGAAACATGTGGTGATTAAAGGGAATACCCAATGTGAACCAAATCATATTGAGATGTGAGGGTCATCTTACATTGCACCTCAATCTCTATGCCTTGTATGCTTCACAAGCTTTTTGTTGTTTAGCTCTTCACTTTGATACATTATAAGCCGAAGTAATGTTTCCTGGTAAGGGTAAATAGATAATGAAAACTTATTCCATCCCCTAATATGATACATGAGTAGATTTATAAATTAAAAGTAGTACAAGACCATGATCTTATGCAATTTCAATTATAGGTTTACCATCCCCCCTAAATCCATCTACTGATGTAATTGTATATGCGTGTGCTTTAACAATGAATAGTTTTAAAAATGATCTTAAAACACCATTCTCCATTATCCATACATTGGTAGCTTCATTACTAGCATCTACACATGCTCAAGCACAACAAGAGTATCCCGTAGCTTAGACATAAACAAATTAAATTCAGTCTTGTGTGCTAAACTTCCGGAAGGTTTATTTCTTTAAATTTTTCACTTGTCATATCACTAACAAGCCAATAAAGAAACCCATCTACAACTACCTTCGAACCCCTTTAAAAAGCCAACTTATTTACAAGGGAGATTGCTATATGCACTTCTCCTAACCCTTGTGCTTGATGTAAAAAACCTCAACTTGCCTAACGATGAAAGTTGTACTTTCCACATCCTTGTAATTGATAATATGTGTACTCTTGACAATCTCAGGGTCACTCATCTCATGACAAACCCCAAAACTTAGAATGCTTCCATACGTACATTTGTCACATTATGCTCTTCTAGTAAAGGATTCTAAAGAAAAGCCATGCCCATCCGAGAGCCGTGACCACCATGGCTATCTCAAAAATAGCCATATAAAACACAACAAGTCATGAGAACAACCGGTTTTGTTGTAAAACTCATACAAGTTAACCAATAGTGGTAAATTCAGGAAAACTCTTTGTTGGGGGGAATGTTTATCATCAACAACAATTAAAACATATTGTCCATGCAAATGTTGATCATCTAAATCATGAGTATATCTTACAAGTAGAAGTTGTTTGCCACTATAACGAGCAATAAAATAAGAGCCATCTTTCAGAGACTTCGATGCTATGTGTCTTCATCCTCGCTTCATCAAACTTGAAATCCTGTATCATGCGTAAAAAGGTTTTTGGATCAACTAAAACGTTGGTGAGTAAATCTTATATTTAAGTTAAATAATTTATTTTATTATTTTTAAAAGTTTAACATGCAAACAATGTGTTAATGAGAAGTCACAGCAAATACCACAACAATAGATAAAATAATCAATTATCATCCCACAGTCACGAGGAAAGGGTCAGCCTATGAATAAGTGAGGTGATACCATGCTCAACCCATGGCTGTAGAGAACTTGGTCATCCAGCGGATCCACATGTGAAGCAAGCGACACCAAGCGAGTAAACAACAAACACAAAGCGATAAACTAATAGGTAACAATATACACATAACACATAACCACACATTGATTTATGTTGATGATTAAAGTAAAATAAACATGAGAACTTACGTGACACACGATACACCCAAAAAAGTTTGATTGTAAAAAGAGGGAAAGAGATTTACTCACAAGTTGCGAAGGGATCCACAAATGAAAATAATACCGCATGAGAAAGGAATACTCAAACTATCAATTTACCCTTAAGTATACATAACAAATATACTAAATAAACAAAACAATAAATAAACCAAACTAATGATTCAGGTTTTTGATTTGATGTCTTTTATGTAAAATGCTTATTATGTATAAAAACGTCCTAATCTAAAATATATGTATATATAATGAATTATATTTTTAAATAAAAAAAAACTTGATTTCAAGATATAATAATTATCTTATCATATTTTTGTGAGTCTTGAAATTTAATAACAATGATTCACCAACTTTGCTACTAATTAAACTTATCAACTCCTAACCAATAATTTTATAAGTCTAATGCATGTCTAAGTAAAATAATTATACATTTTGATGGTAATTATCTAGGAAATAATATCACTAAATATATATATATATATAAGTTCTATGTCCCTTTATATAAATATTCATTCTTTATAACTATATCTAGCCATCTAACGAATCTCACTAAGTAGATGATTATGATTATTTTATTGGGAACATATTTTCTATATTCACAAGATAATATAAACGGTCATGTAAAAAATTAACTAAGTGAAAGTAATGGTTTTTACATTAATAACATAAAATTACTTATATTATTATATATTTGGTAAAATTCTAAATTTAAACAAGTTAACAATAATTCATCTAATGGGTCTATAATCAAAACAACTTTAATCATTTTGTATTTTTATTTAAAATAATTAGATTTGTAAAAAATTAAATAGGTTTCATAATTTGTTAAATCCTTTTGTTACAAAATACATTACCAACAATCAAGATAGTAGTTATGAAAATAGTTTTCATAATTTGTTAAATCCTTTTACTACAAAATAAATTACACAAAAAACAAGATACTGTTATGAATATATATAATTTATTTATTTTCTTATAAAAACACAGAATTTATATTTGAGATATTTTATTTTGATAAATTTGTAGTTTTATATAATTTCCAATGTAATATAATATGTCTAAATTCATAATAAATTAATATGATGTCCAAAAATTTCAAAAAATTATAGGGACTGATCTAATATGATAATAAATAGTATCCTAAATTCAATTTCATCAAAACACAACTTTAAATGGAAAATCCCCAAATTTGATTGTTCAAGAAACCTGGATACAAGATATTTTGAATTCGGATTTGTTTTCCCTCTATCACAGAAATGGATATAAAGGGGTTTTGTAGAGCATGAAAAATTAATAAGAGTAGGGTTAAGAATTACCTAATTTCGTTGAGAAATTAAGAAGAAATCGTTGAAAGTAGTTGTGAACCCTAGATTTGATCTTCACTTGAACTCGTGAGATTGAGGTGTTGTTAGTTGGATTGGAGGGTGGGAAATGATAGGAAAAAGTTCTAGAAAGCTAATGATGTCAATATTATGCACCAAAGTTAACAAATTCGTCCAAAATAATTTGGGTCTTCTTAAGCTTTAATGAGGTGTTAATGGTAATTCAATTTGGTTCTTAATTAGGTGAGTCATGCATTATTATGGAATGATTAAGTGACATGAGGTTTTAATCTCCAAAATTCCGCATCAAAAGGGATCACAAAGAACATAAAGCGTCGGGTTTTTGTTGAACGGGATCTGGGTGGGGTCTTAATGGCCGCCGAGTCCGCTGCAAAAGGAGATCGGGTAGGATTTGAATCGTGGCGGGTGGTTTTCAATCACCGGTCGCGTGGAGTAGGGGAGCCAAGAGTGGGGGCTGACCGCTCAAGTGTGGGGGCGTGTGGGTTATGTGGAAAGTGTTTAGAAACTAACAAACTACCTTATTTATTTTATTTTATTTATAAAATTAACATGTTACTCTCAAAATTATATTAATGAAGTTAATACCTGACATTATTGAAAATAATAAATTATACTAAAATTTGCATTTTTATTTATGGTAAATTGGATATAAATAATCTCAACTTTCTCAATTTGGCCGATAATAACCCCAGCTCAGTCATTTGTCGATAATAATCCAAACTGGTCCACTTTTGGCTGATAATAGTCTTCGTTAAAAATACCTTAACGGACTTGAGTTTTTTTCCGAATTACAAACCAATGTTTTAGGGCTTTTGATTAGAATGAGTATACGAGTTGATTGATATAAAATTTACCTTGAAATATTGCCCCAAACGACGAAAACGGTGCTTCAATTCGGGTGTTTAAACTTCCAATTAACAAAAATCAAGCCGTTTAGAGCAACATTTCGAAGTAAGTTTTACATAAATCGACTCGTATCATCGTTTTGATCAAAATCCCTAAAACATCGGTTTGTAACTCGGAAAAAAACTTAACTCCGTTAAGCTATTTTTAACGGCGGACTATTATCGGCCAAAAGTGGACCAATTCGAACTATTATCGAAAAATAATTGAGTTAGGATTATTATCGGCCAAATTGAGAAGTTGGGATTATTTAAATCTAATTTACCTTTATTTATTACTTTTCGGATCATGTTTACAAAATGAGACAGGTTATGGGGATTCGTTTTTTGGCGGATGTTACAAAGATAAGAACCGACAGCGTCAAATCACTAAGGATTAGAATATTTACAAAAGCATCATTTTAGGGGGAGACTGATATGCACAAAATGCAACATATAAATTATATCAAATAAGGTATAAAATCAACCATTTTATGTACTAATGTTGGAAAAAGTGTGTTTCTTTATATAATTTTGAATTTCATGATTAAAAGAGCTTAAATGAACAAAAGGAATAAATTAACGGCAAAAACCAACATAAATACAAAAGAAGAGAAGTTAACACATCATACCGACCCTCTGAGCTTCAACCTATGACCAAAAACAACAAATCAAAAGACAAGCACGGGGTCATGCCAGCAAGGCATGGGGTCATGCCCACTCCAGATTCCATGAGAAAAAGACAAACAAAAACAGGCAAGAGACACGGGGTAGTGTCCCATGGACACGGACCGTGGTCAACTCCCAGATATGCAAAATCTTCAATAGTACAACAAGTATAAGGCCACGGGGCCGTGTGAGCATAAGGATTTACACAGCTCATTAAATGAAGACATAGAAGAAGGAGACACGGGTTGTGCCCTTCGGGCACGGGGCCGTGTGAAAGGAAACACTTGTTTCTAACTATAAATAGGGGTGGTTGGTTCAATTGCAATCCATCCCTTGGTAAACCACTTCTCTCACACCTGCCACCACTCCACCACCACAATACCACCATCATCCACTACATTCCTCCATCATCTATCTTTAGAGTGTGTAGTAGTCTCGGGATCCAAGATCGATCGTAAGAGTTTATTTTTAAACAAATGCCATGCTTGGTTAGTCTCTTACATCACTTGGTGAAGATAAGTCTTTTATGTATTAGCTTTGATTTCCAAGCTTTGGTTAACCTTTTAATTGGGTATGTATTAGTGACTTTAATAACTAGTTTTTATATTGAAATTGAACTTTATTCTATCATCTCTTATTTTTGTTGATTCACTCTTTTGTGTCTTTACGGTCTATATAAAGCGCGTTAACTACCTGGAAGGGGGTTAGAAGGGTGGTTTGGGTAAAGTTCTTTCCTCGTTCAGTGTATAGATCCTATGAGGACTTGATTCAAGCTTATTAGGACTTCTCTTGAGGCAGATAGCATCAAATCTGGGAAAGCAAGAACGGCTTAAATCCCATATAAATAAACTACTATTAAAACTTTAAACCGGCCTTACGGGACTGTATCTTTGCTGACTCAGACCAAAATGGCCGAGGGTAGGGTTGCCTCCAAAAGAGGGACATGCAACATTCTGCATTAATAACTTACTTTATTATCTTTCGATATTCCAGCCTTGCAGGACTGTATCCTTGCTGACTCAGACCAATATGGCCGAGGGTAGCGTTGCCTCCAAAAGAGGGACATGCCACTATAACTTAGATAATCTTTTAAAAAAACCCAAAGTGCGGAAATCATCAAAGGATACGTAAAAGATAAGTCAGAACCAAATGATTCTATCTTGTCTATTTGTTTCTTTATTTTAGTTTCTTTCTTTATTGTAAATTACTAAACATCCGTTTTCTCAAAAAAAAAATTGGTTAGATTAGACATTGACGATATTCCGGTATTAAAAGCTCTTGTGTACTTGGACGACCTCGGTATCTTACCATCACTATACTACGCCAACGATGAGTGCACTTGCCCTAGCGTGTTGTAGATAGTGATAGTGTTATCTCGTGTTTTATAAATTTAAAGCTTGATAAACGAGTAAAAGTGCTTAAAAATATATCAAAAACATAACACCCTCCACTCACGTCAGAGACTGATTAGTCCACCTAAAAATGTGATTCCGAGAAGATAAAGACTAAAGATAAATTTCTAGCTATGTCAACTAGGGAGAATGTTAGTGCAGTTTCCGTATGTCCATAGCTTAGAAATCTTTGCGCATGAGGCTTTGCCTATAAATATGTTTGTCATGCGTTAGATAACATAGACATCATTTTGGGAGCTTTGCAATATAACCAAACTCTGTCCAATTGGAAATTAATGAGATCTTAAATTACCTTGTCTTTACACGATTACAAGCTTTGTTATTGGATTCCACACTCTAACAAAGTTAAAAGTAGAATTTGGAGATCGTAGATCCATTTCCTGGTTTTTCAAACCTAAAATAACTTATCTCAAGTTCTTAAAACATTCGGTGATCAAAGGGCATATCCAGTGTGAACCAAATCATTCTGATATCTAAGGGTCATCTTACATCGCACCTCAATCTCTATGCCTAGTATACCTCAGAAGCCTTTTGTTCTTTAGCTCTCCACTTTGAAATACCATTATAAGTTGTAATGTCAAACTCATCAAGCAAAAGTAGTGTTTCCTTGTAGGGATGCACAGAAAATGAAAGCTCGGTTCCATCGATCCCAATAAGATACATGTGATTGAGTAGGATTCATAAATAACAAGTAGTTCATGACCATCATCTAATGCTAGTTCAATCATAGGTTTACATTTCCTCCTAAATTCATGTACTAATGTAATTGTGTGCTTTAATAGTGAATAGTTTTGTAAATAATCTTGAAACACTATTCTCTGTTGTCCATATATTGATAGCTTCATTACTAGCCTCTACACCATGCTCAAGCACAACAAGAGTAACCCTTAGCTTAGACATAAACAAATTATATTCAAGCTTGTGTGCTAAACTTTTGGAAGGTTTATTGCTCTAAATTTTTTCACTTGTCATATCAAATGAAATATTCATATAATAATAACCTAATTCAATTGTCCTATTACTAACAAACCAATAACGAAACCCATCTACAACTACCTTCGGACCCCTAAAAACTGAATTTATTACGAGGGAGATTGCTATGTGCACTTCTCCAAACCCTAATGCGTAATGTAAAAACCTCAACTTGCCTCGGGATGCAAGTTATACTTTCCATGTCCTTGTAATCATATGTGTAATCTTGATAATCGTAGGATCACTAGTCTCAAGACAAACCCCAAAACCTAGAACGCTTCCACACATACCATTTGTCACATTAGGCATAACAACAGCAGTTGCTCTTTTAATCAAAGGGATCCCAAAGAAGATCCATGCCCGTTCGAGAGTTATGACCAACATGGCCATCTCGATAATAGCCATAGAAACATAACAAGCCATGAGAACAAACGATTTTTTTATAATACTCATACAAGTTAATCCCTAGTGGTAAATTAAGGAATGTTGTCTGTTGGTGGAATGTTTCATCATCAAATGAAACATATTGTCCATGCAAATGTTGATAATCTAAATCATGAGTATAGCTTACAAGCAGATGTTGTTACAACGTCTGCAATAACGAGAAATAAAATAAGAGCTATCTTTTAGAGACATCCATGCTTTGGAGATGGATTGAAACCGAATCAACAATTTCATAGGAAGCCTTTTTCATGATTTCCACCTGGATTTGAAATGGTATGTTGTTTAACAAATTAAGTTTGCATACAAAAGATCATATCGTATGAATTTCTAGGGTTTAGGAGAGATCTTACTGTCACTTTACAAATTAATGCAAATACCAAACTAATTCGAAAATATGGGTGGTGGTTATAATTCAAGTGGTGCAGCCGGACCATCAAATCTCATGCGGTCGTCTCCTCGACGTTCTAACCCTCAACCTGCTCTGTCAAACCGTACACTTGCAGTAGTCTACCCACCACATGCAATAGTCTACCCATCACCTGCATCAGTCTAAAGTGTAATGATATACAATTTATAACAAAATATAAGAAATGGATAATTAAATTGATGTGTAATATAGTGACATTTTCTTAGCTTGATTAAATTTAAAACATATATCGAAAATACAGTTATATACAATAATATAATTAAGTTTGAAGAAAGTTCTAGTCATATCGTTTTCGTTAACCACCACGATTGTCGATTGGTTTGAACAAAGTCCACTTTAATTCTTTGAAGCCTATTGCTGGGCCCACTTTGAAGCCCACTGTTGAACCTGATTTTATTGACCAGATGGACAGGCATGTTGACCATTATGTTCCGAATAATATGGTGTTTTGGATGCGATGTTGGCAGCATGCGAATGAGGCTGGCAAATTCGATTTGGACGTCCCTAACTCCAAACGTAGCGAATGTTATGTTATTTTAATTTACCATTTTCTCGTTCACTTGTTTCTATCTCGTTGGTCCAATAATAGATGAAAAAGGTCGGGTTCAGGATAGGTTTGGTATTTCACACGACGGATGTTAAAACCGAGTCCAACGCAAGTACTAATATAATATGCAACCTCCGTAACAGTGTTTGTCATTGTTATCACTGTTTTACGAAAATCATTGTATACTTGATACTCTGTAAGACTGTAACTTTTTTATTTTTCAAAATTATTGTATATTTTATTTACAATAAAAATTAAATACATTTAAATCATTTATTTGAATAAAATCAAAATTATCGACGGATTCTGGATAAGCATTTATGACCAAAATACACGGTCAACGATATGTCGGTGTTCGATCTCTTGGTAAAATTCACCGCTAATTTACTACCCATGCTATGTTTTCCGAGCCCCTAATAGCTTGAGTATACGTGGGATTATATTAACTATTGTTGCTGTTGGCATGTGTCCCAACGTAGTACAACTAACATGACACGCTTTCACCGATGATTTTTAACATATACGTCCATCACTGAAACGGCCTGTAAAATGTAACTAACTTCATCCTACAACAAAATAAATAATTAATTTATGCCTAACATATATCGACCAATATACACACAATATAATAATAATAATAATAATAATAATAATAATAATAATAATAATAATAATAATAATAATAATAATAATAATAATAATAATAATAATAATAATAATAATAATTAAAGTTCTGAGAACATTTAAACTTATATCCTCCTTGTTAACCACGATTAATATGCTAAAAACAAACTATTGATATAAACCATGCTCCAATACATCAATTTCTTAACTACCATCAGAAACTGAAAGATCAAGAATGTGGATCTTTGGAAGAAAAGGTTCATCAGGATTTTCAGCATCATCAACAGCAGAAGAAGTTACCGATGGAATCGATGGATCCGGTCTTACCGCAATTGTTACAGGTATGATCAGCTTACATGCTTCTATCAGTCTTCATTAGAGTTTTAATTAATATTTGAGGTAAAAATGGTAGGAGCTACAAGTGGTATCGGGGCTGAGACTGCACGAGTCCTTGCCATCCGCGGTGTGCATGTAGTTATGGCGGTACGAAACATAGAAACGGGCATAACTGTCAAAGAAAGTATACTAACGGAAACACCTAATGCTAAAGTCGACGTAATGGAGTTAGATCTGAGTTCTCAGGCGTCAGTGAGGGATTTCGCAGCCAAATACTGCTCTTCGGGCCTTCCTTTGCACATTTTAATGTAAGAAACCGTGTGATATGTATATAAGGTGGCAAAATGACAGGTTGGGTAAAAAGTAAATACGAATAACTTTTTACGTGGTATGAAACGTGTAAATTTTGGTCTGGTTGATCCGTAACATTTTTCTTGTAATTCTTGTTATAAACTACTTGTATGTTAAATAACATTACTAGAATAAGTTAACTTTTTTTTTTTTAAATCTGGTTTAGTAAAGTTGTATGTATTAAGTTATTAAAAATATACTAAATGATTTTGGTTAGGTTGACCTAATAGTAATTAAAATTACCTAAATTGGTCGAAATTACTATTACTATTTAGAATTTATTTATAACTAAATAGTTCGAAATTACTATCTCTTTGCATTGATTTATAACTAAATAGGTTACCACCTATGTAAACTGTTTTATAACAAAGTGGTCGAGATTACCACCTCTACGCACTAATTTTAACTAAATGGGTCGAAATTATCACATCTATACGTTGATTTACAAGTTATAACTAAATGGGTCGAGATTACCTTTTATATACTTTGATTTGTAACCAAATATGAAGTTATCACCTCTATATGTTAAGATATAACTAAACAGGTCGAGGTTACCACCTCTATACACTGATTTATAACCATATGGGCCGAAAGTACCACCTCTATACATTGATTTATGACTAAGTGGGTCGAAGTGACCACTTCCTTACAAAAATTTTATAACTAGACGGCTCGAAGTTACCACTTTTATGCATTGATTTATAACTAAATGAGTTGAGGTTACCACAATACGTTGATTTTTAACTAAACAGGTTGAAGTTATCCTCGATTTATAACTAAACGATTTAGTGTTACCACATCTATACAAATGGGTTGAAGTTCACATATATATGTTGATTTATAATTAAACAAGTCGAAATTACCACCTCTATATATAGATTATGTCGAAGGCTATCCGATTTCATGTTTGTTTTTGTTGTAAGTAACAATGCAGGGGTTTTGTCTCCGCAATTCAAGCTTTCGAAGGATGAAATCGAACTACATTTCGCAACTAATTATTTAGGTGTGTTTGAATGCTTTTGGTTTTTAAGAATTGACTTTCAAACCATTGTATTTGACTCTTCATGGTCAAAAACACTACCTTCTTTCTAAAAATGCACAAAAATGAACAAATCTGGTTCTTATTATCAGGTCACTTTCTTTTGACAAATCTGTTGTTGGGGACAATGAAGATAACTTCATATGAACAAAAAACAGAAGGACGAATAATCAACGTATCATCTAGAGGTCATCGTTATGCATACAATGGACCTTTCTCAGATCAAATAAACGATGAATCAAGGTTAACAAAAACACAAATTCTTAATGATCTTTTTCAGAGTACAAAAACTTTGTGCATAGGCTTTAACACGATATTAACGTATGTGACAGTTATAATTCTCTATATGCGTACGGACAATCAAAACTGGCTAATATACTTCATGCTAAAGAGCTAGCGAGGCGTTTGAAGGTGATTACTATAGTCTTTTTGCTATCTATAACTAGTTTCGAGTTTCAGTTACTCATTAGGAAGCCCGGTTTACTTGATATGAGATTATAGGATGAGGAGGTCAACATCACTGCAAACTCATTGCATCCCGGATTCATAGTCACAGAGATTTTCCGTAGCTACAATGTTTTCTCAGGTACGTAGACAATCCTACAACGCTGACTGGAAACTCGATCATCTTCAAACCCGACCTGAATATAAGATCGTTCTTTGACATACTTTTTGGCACAGTTATCTGCAATGCGGTTTTGAAGTACATTGTGAAAGACGTATCACAGGTTTGTACTCGAGTTTTTTTTTGGTAACCATGAGAACCCGTTAGGAAAAACTTACAAAAATCCACAAATAGTTTCCTAACCAGTGTGACCAGGTAAAACACAACTTACACTGGCAGGTGGCCTTGAAGGGGTTAAGACACTAAAATCATCGTTTGTTTAATTACTTTTGGTTTTCAGGGAGCGGCAACCACATGCTATCTAGCTTTAAACCCGAAGGTGAAAGGCGTCACAGGCGAGTATTTTTCTGATAGTAATTTGGCGAAACCGACGCCTAGAGGTGAAGATCAAGAGCTAGCCAAAGAGTTATGGGAGTTTAGCTTGGGCTTGACTAGCTCCAAGTGAAGCGATTTAAAATGCGTCTTTCGCTCAATGAATCACGACGTTCCTTTAGTTTTGATTCTCATCTGAGCTCGCATATAACCATAAATTCGTATGCTAACAAACTTTATCTAAATTTAATAAAAATAAATAAAGAATAAATGTAACAAGTCGTATATCTATGGTGAAGTATGCATTTGAACATTAGCTGTAAGTCTTGTAAGTTTACTAAGAGTTTCACGTGCAGATACAGTGTGTGGATGATCATCACCACAAATAGAACTTCTAATAAATATAGCTTTCCTAATTAAATCATCCCCAATATCAAACTGCCCCCCTCTTAGCATCAACTTTGCCCTAATTTCAAGAACAGTAGCTCTTGAAAGAGCTAAATCTTGCCATAAACTTGGGTTTAACTGCGCATCGGTTTTAATCGGCTTCCAACACAGATTTATCCAACCATTTTTCGGCGGGTTTCACGAGCGCTTCATCGGCTGCTTCGAGTAGGTTGGTGCACAACTGCAAGAGCTCTAATGCAGCCGTGCACCGTGAAAACCGAACAAAGGTTCTTATCGCGAGCGGTAAGATTACTTCTTTTACGAGAACCGGTAGTTCGGAAGCTTTTGTCTCGATCACCACTGGGTCGGTCCCAAACCCGAGTAGCAAAAAACATGCAGCCCAGATGTGGTCCGAGTGATTTATAATTGTACCGTGGGTCACAATCGTGTGCACTACCGCATGCGCGGTCCCTGGGATGCTTCGTTTTCGTGCGTATAGTTTTACCAGCTGGTTAAACCAGATGTGACCATCTTTAGTACAGCTTCTAGCAATGTTGAACCGTAACAGAACCGAACATGCTTCGGTTTCGGATTTCTTGTCGTATAAAGAGGAACAACCGCATGTTAGCGACCGCAAAATCTTCCTCCATAACCGAGTGCGGTGATGTTTTTCTGGAATCTGTTTAGCGGCTAGAGCCAGTAATGAAACTGGGGTTGGACCCGGTGCGAACCAGCCACTAGCAAGAACCATTCGAGTTGCTAAACTTCTTGGGTCATCCGCGTGGTCGATATGTCATCCGCGTGGTCAAATATCGAGAAACAAACCTCGATAAGCTGCAAAAGAAACTTGTTTTTTCCGCAAAGAACGACTCTTGCTCTCTCGTCCACTCGATGGCATTCGGTTGATCGTATCCAAAAGCCGACTCGGGGTTATCGGGAGCTCAGAGAGAACCGCTCCGACAATGGCTAACCCTAAAGTCAACCTCCCGAGTTTCTCTTCAATCGTGCGTAGCGCGTCGACTTCCGAAACCGAAATAGGCCGGTCGTTTATGTTTCCTTGCAATAACGACATCGCCTCGACTCCGGATAAGTAAGAAAGCCGTAACGGTTCCATGTTTATTAACTGCGGTAGCCGTGTGGATATAAGAACATGGGTTTCTCCACCAAACCGAGGAAGAAGATCGATCACGTGTTTATGATCCCACCAATCTTTTTCGGATTCTAAATTGTCGATTATTACCAGAAACGGAATGTCTCTCATAAGCTCTTCTCGGATTCTGGCTATCACGTATTCTTCATGTTCTTCGAAGCTCTTCGTCCTGCTTCTCTCCAAGCCCGACTCGATTTCCACATCGACTTCTAAAAACGACAATAAGTTCAAATAGTTTTGTCGAATGTATTGGCTTTCACCTCCAATCCACAACACCATTTTGTACCTTTGGTGAAATCTATACGCGAATTCAAGAAGTAACTCGGTTTTACCAATGCCAGAGTCCCCGGATACGCACACGATTCCCTTTCCATACACAACTTTCACAGCCCGTTTTCGTCTACCGGGTTTCGGTTTCGGTGTAAAATCCGCATTTTGCATCTCGATTTCCTTCTCGGATTCCTTCCAAACCACTGGTTCTTTCCCTTTTCTCGATTTCCGTTTTCCAACCTCGGTTTTCACTTCTCTTTTACGTTCATCTGTCGAATTACTCCTACTCCAACTATGAATCAAATTCTTTCTTCTCAGTCTCGCTTTAAACTCAAAATAGTCTCATTCTCCGTCCCCGATAACGTCGCCAAAAAGCATGAACTCAAGCTCGGAAAGCTCCTTCTTCCTCCCGATAAAGTTCTCATTTCGAGGGTACAGAAACTCTTTGTTTTCGGCATTTTCCCGCCATTTTGTTAATCTATCGACCACGCTTCTCCGGCCTAACATTGATGCTAAAACGGTCATGGCCCGAAGTATACAATCCCGCCATTTCCCATCACGGGCCTCCAATTTCCATTCGTCAACCCGTGTCAACCCGTTGACTGCTTCTTTCCATTTGTGTTCTAACCCGCCATAAAGAAGCCATAGCTCTCCACCATGCCGTTCCCACGTCTCCCCTCGTCTCTCGACTATATCTCTAACAAGACAATCATCCGGGCCTACGTCAAAATACACGGGTACTAGATTCTTCTTACTTGCAAAGAACCGTAGCTCCTCGATCGTATACGCGTTCCTAAACGATTTTCTTGTGAGTATAATAACCCCAAATGCAGACGCATCCATTGCTTTTTGTACAATGTTATGTTTTCTCGAGTTGCGAAATTTCGCTCTATCGGTAACAAAGCAACTTAATCCTTTTACTTCTAAGTCGGCTCGAAGCCAGTTTACAAACCTTAATAGCAATGGCCTTTTGCAGTGAAATCCAATATACACGTCGAAGTTTCTTAATCTTGTGGGACCGTACGAGGTTGAGGGTGGTGTAAACGATGTTAACGGGCTACGGAGAGCTTTCTTTGGCTTTTCTTTGTGGTCGAAAGCTTCGTTTTCGTGGCAGGTGGCGTATGGCAACGGGTTGTGTGATGTATTTGTGCGCATAGGCCCATCTGCAATTTGAATGTAAATATTGTTGCTCAAAGAATTAAAATAGAAAATTAGGAATAAGAATTTGTAAACTTGAAGAAAATTGTTGTAGGAGTACCATTAGCTGGTTGCCAAAATGATGATCTTGGAGAGAAGAATGGTGATTGATCTGCGGAGAAAAAATGGAGGATGAAGATGATAAATTCCGTATATTCGATCCAAGTCTTGAGCTTTCGTCTCGTAAATCCACGTTTATATGATCAATCACTTGTAAAACAGATTGTAGCCATCTGAAAAATAAATTGGAAATTTTCAAGATTTTTGGTCTAATATGCATCAGTAGGAATTTTGAGATAACTTGCATACAGGCCGAACCGTTAAGTATTGGTTCAGGAAACAACAAACCAAACTAGCCACGGGTTGGGTTGGGTTGTGTGGGTTGGCCGGACCAACTGGTTATAGCGGTTTGAACTAATTTTTTTTCGAAACTCGATAGTTTGTATCAAAAAATTTAAAAATTATAAGAGGTGGTTCATGAATATAATACATATACATAATTGCATATTCCAAAGCTAGAAAATATACAAACAAATAAAAAAGGTTAAATAACTGCCAAACTTGTTAGTATCAAAAATTGCAAAACGATAAAGGTAGTTCATGAATATAATACATATACATAATAGAATATTCCGAAACGAAAAAAATATATGAATAAATAAAAAAGGTTAAACCACTAACTATCAAATCCTATGGTTTACACGTCCGGTTCCAAGTTCCAAACCTAATACTATCAAACCGTTAAACCGTATAAATCTCAAACTTGCAGTCGGCATTGACCGGTTTGATTGGTTTCGACGATTTATGAACATCCCTACTTGAGTATAATCAAACAACATCATTACTATTTCATTGACAAAGAATCATTCAACAAGAATAATATGATTTCAGGGATTAAAAGGCAGGAAATTTCAATTATCTTAAGTCTTCAATATAATCATCAAGAAAAACCAATAAATTCAGTGCAGATTCATATGCATTATGCAGCCTATTAATTGGATGCAAAGATATTGGGGGCAAAAAACAAGTTTAAACCCAATGATATTATAATATTTCAGATCTAAAGAATCATATGCAAACACAAAGAAACTTCAAACTAACAGTTTGCATTACAATATTTCAGATCTGAAAAAGAAAAATAACTAACCTGCTGCAGAACAATGAGTATCTTCAAATCCTCACAAAGATTGAATCTTTTCCCAAACAAACTAAACCCCTCTTGCTCAAAATGAATATCACCCCCAAATAAACAACAAATCATGAACTCCAAAATCTTCAAGCTTGTTAATCTAGCCTGGTCAACAAGAAAGTCAACTGTTTGATTAACTTCCATCAACATACATAAATGGAAATATAACATGTCTGCACCAAAACCCTAATCTTTTAAGTGGGGAAAGTGAACTAAAAAGACAAGACTTTTTTAGTTTTTTTGCCATTTTGGATAAAGATTTGAAAATTGACAGAAACCCTTTATTTAGGAAGAAAAATGGGAAAGATTTGATTCAAGAAATAAAAAACAGTTAAAGGTTTTAATTTAAGCTCACCAATTTTGTTCAAAATTCAAACTTAGATTAAGTGCACTAAACCCTTGTTTGTTGGAGTGTGTGGATATATGTACACACATACATACAATGTATATGTATATATGTGTGGGAAAATGAGAATTTTTTTGCTGACAAAAGAAAAGAAGATAAAAAAGCAGAGGGATATGTATAGGACCCAACAAGAGGACGGATCTGATGAGGTTATTATGGTTGTTTGTGTCAAAAGGTTGAAGCTTTTTTTCAACATTGTTGTTGACACTAGTCTTAAAACAAACTGATAAAGATTAGTCAAGAAGGTCAAACATGGTTTTTTTTAACGTTTTAACCATCATAATGGTTTACGTCTTTATTTCGTTGTAGTGTCCTTCTATTTATTTATTTATTTATTTATTATTTTTTTAACTTCTTTAGGTTTTATGGTTTTATAGCTTCTGATGATCCTGTTTCTATAATCCATGATATCTGCAGTTCAAAAAAATTATATTTAACTTTTAGAATTGGTTTCTTGTGTGTTTGTTTCCAGGTTACAGGCTAGAAAAATTTTCTTTCATCTGATAAAATTATCTGCCCTTCAAAATAAAATTTTTAAAACTATCGTTAACAGTTTTGATCAGATATAATGTTTGTTGGTACGTAAATTTAGGGTTGTAAACTGGTTGAGAGCCTCGTTGCTTATACGAGATCGGGTAGTTAAAAGGTTGAATACATCTGAGTTTAAATGAGGTCGAGTTTAAATTGAAGCTTGTTTAAAGAACAAGTCCGAGCCAGAGCTTCGTATACCGAGTTTGATTAGGTTTACGAGTATAACGAACATTTTATTTATATTGATATAAAAAAATTTATTTAAATATAAGTATAATTACCCTGACATAATTATTATATAATAAATATCGATAGTATGATGATTGAAAAAAAATCATATCAAAAAAATTATCATGGTAGATGCTAAAAGGACAAATAAATTATTTTAATGATTGTAGTTTTTTTCTTGGTTTTTAAAGAAGTAATAATAATATTCAAAACGTGTCTCCCATGTATGAAACTCCTTTTGGAGTTTGTATAATCAAAACCTAGCTGAAAAAAATGGGCAATGGGTATGTGTTGTTTTGGTGTTTGTTGGATAATGAATGAGAAATTGAAGAATATTTGGCCATTATGGGTATTCTTTGAAAAGGTTGGCATTACATCTATAACTTATAATTGTACTTGTCATTTATAATTGATCAATAATTATTTACCCATTTTAAGGAAAAAGAATAAAAAATAATGCTCTTTAAAATCAAGGATGTTGGTGGACTATTATTATTCTTGTCAGCTAAAATTAACTAATAATTGTTTTTCTTTTTTCTTGGTTACCAATACTTGAAAAAGAGTTGGAAATAATTGGTGAGAAAACATAAAATAACATATTTATCCATTAACATATCCTTTTAATTAATGTTACCAACCAAGCATTGGCATTCAAGTTGTGCACTTTACAAATTTGACCACAAAAGTTGAAGCAAATTTAATGATTGCTACTCCTAACACATTGTACATGGGGAAGGCAAAAAACCCGACGTGTATTTCTAAAATCCGAAACATATGGATTGGATATACCCGAAGTCTGACGGTTATGGTATTAAAAATATAAAAAAACAAATACCTAGCCTATTTACCCGAATTATATCCGAAAAGCATATTAATTTAAATTTAATTTTCTATTTATATAAACTTTTTACATACACTTATTCATTATTCATAGATTTTGTGGTCTTCAAGACTTTAATATATACATACAAGATTTTGTATTTAGTTATATTGTTTCTATGCAGATTAAAGATGTGTGTTAGTTTTGAGATTTTCCAAATACATTTCAAGTTGTTAGGGAGATTACCAGGGTCTTGATTAATGTTAATGCAAGAAATATATATTGACATTAATGCTACTATTTTTCATGTCATGTGTTCGATTAAATGCAAAAATTGATATTATGTGTTCCAAAGTAGCAGTACCATAATTAGTTAATTATGTAGTATGTTACAAGTATGCATTTGAGTATGATATGTATGTATTATTGTAGTTATTAAAATAGTCAATTATATAAACATTAGAGTAAAAAACACACATGGGAATCTTAATTGTATTTTTAACAAATTAACGGGTATACCCAATATCCGCGGGTATACCCGATGGGTAAGTACCCGACAAATACCCGAAGGGTAACAAGCCGGGTATGGGCCAAAGATTTACTAGCGATCCAGGAGTTGATAAGTTGAAGTAATGCACACCGAAGTTACCCTACATGAGGGAAACAGGGGTGTGTAAATAAATTGTGTTTGGCGAAGGATTCAGATTTGGATTCGGAAAATACGAAAGAAAATGTAGAAAATCCCACTTCGTGCGAAGTGACTTGCACTTCATACGAACTGACTGTCCACTTCGTGCGAAGTGACAGTTCTAGAATGATTTAGTTTGTTTTGTACCTGTTTCGACATTGATTTCTATGAACGGGAATTTTGGCAACGAGACAGAACAGTCTAGGGCCACAACACTTAATTAGAATGCGATTAGTGTTAAGCCCAAACCAGTTTATTAAGAAAATACTATAGATATGTATAGTTTATGTTTGTTTTAGTCAAGTTTGTCATAGAGGTCAAGCAAGGAGGTATGAAACCTCGTTATGTGATACACAATAGCACTAAGTTTATCAACACAATTGATAAACATGGTTGGTCATGAATATACATAAATTAAATAAACAAAATGTTCAAGTGAGTGTGGAACTTTATTCGTGTAGCCAAGGCTCCCAACGTTCTCACACTTGCTGAAACACAAGCCCAATCCTAGTGAGGATGATGAACTCTGTTAGCTTCTACACTTAGTACAAGAGAAAAAGAAGAAGAACTAAAAGAGGAATGACGAGGTACTAGTTAGCTGAACTCACTTAGAAGATCTGAGATTAATCTGCCAGGAAATCAAAGGTTTTAGAGTGAGAGTGTCAAGATTCGGAAAAATGGAAGTGGGGAAGTGGATGTGTATTTATAGGAAAAGTTGCTGCCAGATCCACTTCGTGTGAAGTGTACTTCACTTCGTACTAAGTGAGTACACTTCATGCGAAGTGGGCTCAACTCGCGCGAGTGAGTTGATTTGGGGCTGGTTTCACGCATTTTAGCCGATTTTTTAGTATTTCAAGTATAAGTTGTAACGTATGAGTATTGCACGTATAATAAGTATGATTTGCATCTAAGTATGTGTTTGAATGATTGATTGCAAGTATAGTAAGTAAAGATAAAATAAGTATTCATTATGATTAATGTCTTGGATTACAAGGTTGGAATTAAAATGCGAATACGACACAAATACAAGTTCCGATAAATAGAAATACGATTACACTTTATAAATAAAATAAAGTACAAGAATGCGAGGCGTTACAGTCTTCTCTACTTTAGGAAATTTCATCTCGAAATTTATTCAAGAGGAAGACTCAATGAAGCGATGTGGATGCTTAGTTTTCATTTCACTCTCGAGTTCACAAGTGAATTCAGCGCCACATTTGCCTTCCCATCGAACCTTGACTATGGGAATGCGACTGCGCCTAAGCTGCTTGGTTCCTCGGTCCATGATTTTGACCGGTTTTTCGACAAAGTGCAAAGAGTCATTGATTTGGAGATCACTAAGTGGAACTTGAAGTCCTTCTTCTGCTAGACACTTCTTCAGATTTGAAACGTGAAATGTCGGATGAACATGGTTGAGTTCTTGAGGGAGATCCCGTCGATACGCTACCTTGCCAATCCTTTCAAGAATTTTGAAAGGACCTACGAAGCGAGGAGCGATTTTCCCTTCCTTACCAAATCGAACCACGTGTTTCCAAGGGGATACCTTGAGAAGTACGTGATCACCAACATTGAATTCCAAAGGCTTGCATCGTTTGTCAGCATAACTCTTTCGTCGACTTCTAGACTTGAGGTGGTTATCGTGAATCTGCAAAATCTTGTCCGTTGTCTCCTGGATGAGTTTGGGACCAGTGAGTTGAGCTTCTCCGATCTCGTGCCAACAAATAGGCGAACGACACTTATAACCATACAACGCTTCGAATGGTGCCATTTGAATACTAGGGGATAACTGTTATTATACGAGAATTGTACCAAAGGCAAGTGTATATCCTAGTTACCACCAAAATCGATTACGCATGAACAAAGCATATCCTCAAGAGTTTGGATAGTACGCTCGGTTTGACCGTCAGACTATGGATGAAAAGGTATACTAAGGTTAAGATGAGAACCAAGGGCTTTCTGAAAGGTTTGCCAGAGACGCGAAGTGAAATAACCATCACGGTCCGAAATGATGTCAATAGGAATACCATGACGACAGATGACTTCATCCGTGTAGATATGAGCCAATCTCTCGACCTTGTAATCTTCACGAATGGGGAGGAAATGAAGGGTTTTGGTCAAACGATCAATGATTACCCAAATGCTATCATGACAAGAGGAAGTACGGGGGAGTTTGGTGATGAAATCCATAGCTCTACTCTCCCATTTCCAGACTGGAATCTCTTGTTGTTCGAGTAGGCTAGAGGGACGTTGATGCTCGGCCTTTACCTTGGAACAAGTAAGGCATTTCGAAACGTAGGTGGCGATATCCTTCTTCATACCAGGCCACCAATAAGACATACGAAGGTCGTGGTACATCTTGTCAATGCTAGGATGAATGGAATATTAGGATTTGTGAGCTTCCTTCATCAAGACGTCACGAAGGTTGTCACGATTGGGAATCCACACGCGGTCGAGATAGTACCAAATACCATCGGATTTGGATACAAGCTGATTTTCAGCACCACACTTCATCTCATTGTATACGTTATTCTCGTTAATGGATGAGTATTGTGCTTCACGAATGCGTTCACGAAGGTCGTTTAGAATCTGGAAACAATGAACACTTTTCACATGGGTTTTACGACTAAGAGTGTCAGCCACAACATTCGCTTTACCAGGATGGTAGCGAATCTCGCAGTCGCAGTCATTGAGCAACTCCACCCATTGACATTGACGCATGTTGAGCTCTTTTTGGTTAAAGATGTGTTGAAGACTCTTATGGTCGGTGAAGACCACACACTTGGTACCATAAAGGTAGTGTCGCGAAATCTTTAACGCAAAAACAACTGTACCAAGTTCAAGGTCATGAGTAGTGTAGTTCTTTTCATGTATCTTGAGTTACCATGAAGCGTACGCGATGACCTTGTCTTGTTGCATAAAAACACAACCAATACCTTTATTAGAAGCATCGCAGTACACGACAAAGTCGTCGTTTCCATCAGGAAGAGCTAGAATATAAGCATTGCAAAGCATGTCCTTGAGCGTTTGGAAAGACTCCTCTTGTTCAGATCCCCAAACAAAAGGCTTATCTTTTTTAGTCAAGGAGGTGAGAGGAACGCGATTTTCAAAAAGTTGGAGATGAACCGGCGGTAGTAACCCGCCAATCCAAGGAATGTACGAACCTCAGATGGGGATTTTGGTGCAATCCAGTTCTTGACAGCTTCAATCTTGGCAGGATCTACGTGTATGCCTTACATGTTTACGACTTGACCGATAAATTGAACTTCCTTTAGCCAAAACTCACACTTGGAGAATTTGGCGTAAAGTCGTTCACCACGCAGGAGTTCATGGATTAGACGCAAGTGTCGCTCATGCTCGTCTTGGGTTTTAGAGTGGATGAGGATGTCGTATATGAATACGACATGAAACGATCCAAGTATAACTTACACACACGGTTCATCAAATCCATGAAAACCGCAGGTGCATTGATTAAACCAAATGGCATGATTATGAACTTGTCGTGACCATATTGAGTACGAAAAGCAGTTTTGGGAACATCCTCTTCGAGGACTCAAAGTTGATGGTAGCTAGAACGAAGGTTGATTTTAGAAAAACACGTTGCGCCTTGGAGTTGATCGAAGAGATCGTCGATTCAAGAAAGGGGATAATGGTTCTTGACAGTAAATTTGTTGAGTTCATGATAGTCGATGCACATACAAAAAGAACCGTCCTTCTTCTTGACAAAAAGGACTGGAGCTCCGCAAGAAGAAGTACTAGGGCGTATAAAGCCTTTATCAAGTAATTCTTGAAGTTGGCTCGATAACTCTTGCATTTTCTGATGGTGCGAGACGATAAGATGATTAAGCAATAGGTGTAGCGCTAGGAATGAGATCAATACAAAATTCGACAGAACGAGGAGGAGGACCAGGTAGGTCTTCGGGAAAGACGTCAGGAAAGTCACAAACGGCGGGAACATCACACACGCTTTTTCCTTTATCCTTCTTTTCCACAACGTGGGCAAGAAAGACAATACTCCTTACGTAAGTATTTGTTCGCTTGAGTACACGACATGAGCTTGAGACCTTTAGAAGGTTACTCACCATAGACGTGTAACGAATCGCCACGAGGAAAAGGAATACGAATGAATTTCTCAGAACAAACGACTTCAACATGAACTCTATGAAGCCAATCCATGCCTATGATGATATCGAAACTACCCAATTGCATGGGTATGATATCGAAACTACCCAATTAAGAAATAGGGCTAGATCAGAAGCAGAATAGGTAAGTTTAGACGTTTTAATTGAGGAAACAGTTCACTTCGTGCGAGGTGGCTCATTTCGTGCGAAGTGACTGCCACTTCGTGCAAAGCTGTTCAGCTTGCACGAAGAGGTTCAGTTCACACAAAATGTTTCAGTTCACACCAAGAGTTCAAGTTCGCATAAAGGGGTCTGATTTGGTACTTAGACTATAGACTAGGTTAAATCATGCAAAATTTTCCTCATTCCATATAGTTATGGCTCTGATACCAATCTATCACACCCCAATCGATGGCTGAATCATCGGGGCAGACGGAGTAGATTGCTCGAGTCTTCATAATGCTAATTTGTGATAAGTTATTAAAAGAAAAATATTTCATTTCTAGAATTTGGTTACATCAAAAGGAAGCAAAGTACATCATGGAAATGTAAAATACAACAATGAAATCAAAGTACAAAGTGAAACATAAGTCTAATTTAAAGTGGGTTTCTAGTTCATCCTACTATATTCCATGCATCCTTATCATCATCTTAAACCTGCAACATATACTAAAGTATAGTTCAACACACGAGACATTGGCGAGCATACAAGTTTAAATACTATATAACGTAGAAGGTTTAAACATTCGACATGGCCTAAACGTTACTTAAACTATCATACAATGCTAGTAATGCGACTATACATGTCAACCCAAAGTTTACGCTAGCATAATCTAATCATGGCAATGACTAGACCGTTTGAATACTTAACATGACCTCATGAATACGGGCGGTGCGTTAATCCTATAGCGCTATACATATTAAGGGAGGCTTGTACACAGTTAATGATGTAGTATAAAGCATTCGATTCTAACATGAATAAGTTGCAAGTATTCGTATTAAGCATGTATGTTTGAATGTTTTGTGATTTAAGCATAAAGAGTTGTGGTTAGAGAGTTGATATAATCATATAAGTTGCACCCCAAAAGTGTAAAGATAAAGAGAGGCGTCGAGTATGCTCACAATTTTGCAAGCTTTCATAGCGATCCGGAAGTTGATAAGTTGAAGTGATGCACACCGAAGTTACCCTACATGAGGGAAACAAAGGTGTGTGAATAGACTGTGTTTGCGAAGGATTCGGATTTGGATTCGGAAAATACGAAAAGAAAACGTAGAAAATCCCACTTCATGTGAAGTAACAGTTCTAGAATGATTTAGCTCGTTTTATACCCGTTTCGACATTGATTTCTATGAACGAGAATTTTAGCAACGAGACAGAATAGTCTAGGGCCATAACACTTAATTAGAATGCGATTAATATTAAGCCCAGACCAGTTTATTAAGAAAATACAATAGATATGTATAGTTTATGTCCGTTTTAGTCAAGTTTGTCATTGAGGTTAAGCAAGTGTGAAACCTCGTTATATGATTCACCAAAGCACTAAGTTTATGAACACAGTTGATAAATCCGGTTGGTCATGAATATACAGAAATTAAATATACAAAATGCTCAAGTGAGTGTGGAACTTAATTCGGGTAGCCAAGGCTCCCAACGTTCTGACACTTGCTGAAACACAAGCCCAATCTTAGTGAGGATGATGAACTCGGTTAGCTTCTACACTTGTTACAAAAGAAAAAGAAGAAGACTTATAAGAGGAATGACAAGGTACTAGTGAGCTGAACTCACTTAGAAGATCTGAGATTAATCTGCAAGAAAATCAGAGGTTTTAGAGTGAGAGTGTGAAGATTCGGACTAATGGAAGTGGGGAACTGGGTGTGTATTTATAGGAAAAGTTGCTGCTAGATCCACTTCGTACGAAGTGGGTTCAACTCGCACGAGTGAGTTGGTTTGGGGCTGGTTTCACGCGTTTTAGCCGATTTTTGAGTACTTCAAGCGTAAAGTTGTAACGTATGAGTATTACACGTATAGCAAGTATGATTTGCATGTAAGTATGTGTTTGAATGATTGATTGCAAGTATGATAAGTATAGACACGATGAGTATTTCATTATGATCAATGTATCAGATTACAAGGTTGGAATTAAAATACGAATTGGACACGAATACAAGTTTCCATAAATAGAAATACAATTATACTTTATAAATAAGAAAAGTAAAAGAATGCGTGGCGTTACACCCTAGCAGGTAGTGGGTACCCGTTAGTGCCCCTCCTCCCCTTAGGTATATTCTTGTTAATTTACAATTTAGATAGTAAACTGTAATTTGCGTCCTTGTGTTTTTAGTCAGGATTCGCCCTGAGATATTTGAAGGGGGATACTTGTAATTGTTGGATCAATTTATGTGATAAGTAAAACAATTATATGTAATTTATATTATCAGGAGTTTGAATGATAACGTATATTTTGGGACGATAAATAATTGCTTTTGATATGTAAACTAAAATTTTGGTTAAAATAAGCCAATTATAAGAAAATGCTTAATAGAAGAAGTGAGGAGGCCTATAAACAAAATAAGAATTGAGAAGTCACCTTAGGTAAAATGAAAACGCAAAAAAAATAATAATAATAAAAGATTACCCCCATCAGTGCTTGCATTTTCTATATGTGGCTATTGTATAAAACTGAAACCTAATTCTAACTTGCTTGACCCTTTACGATAACCCTGCGGGTAGTGGGTACCCGTTGGTGCCCCTCCTCCCCTAAGGCGTATTCTTGTTAATTTACAGAGTAAACTGTAATTTGCGTCCTTGTGGTTTTATTCATGATTCACCTTGAGTATTTATTTTTTTTAATTTTGCTTCATGAGTTCATGTGCTTTAGGTTTGTTACGTTATGAACTCCTCCATCTAACACCGTTAGGATTTTTGTTAAATACTTATTGACCAGAGTTAGGGTGGAGGACATAACTGTCTTTTCACCCCAAAATCAAACTCTGTATTAATTTCGTTCTCCATGTGTAACGAACTTGAAATAAAGTCATAAAGGGACTCATGAAACAAAATGGTATTTTGGACTAACTTAATGGTATTTTGGACTAACTTAAGGTATTTTGGTATACACATGAGTCATAAAGGGACTCATGAAACAAAATGGTATTTTGGACTAACTTATGGTATTTTGGTAAAGACAATTATGGTATTTGGACTAACTAGAAAGATAATTCACAATCATGGTTAATTTCATAAAATGGTATTTTGGACTAACTTATGGATGTTGAGAGAAAGCATTTGCTTACTTCTATACTTGATATGGTATCAAGGAACACGAGCTGGTAGACTCCGAGTGAGTATAGCTTCATGATTTAAGAAAAAACAAAATGAGGACACCATCAAAATGAATACGTATTATTTTATTATATTTTTTCCCAAAATGACAGACCATAAAGTTTTATGTGTTTTGAACCGAATATCAAATATTAAGTGATTATCATCATTAAATTATATATGTTGGTTACCACAAACCTGGTTAACACATGAATCATAACTATAAATACATTGTTTTCTATGAAAAAATAAAAAAAAAACAATGCATATGAAGATTGTTACTTTGAAACAATCACACATGTTCTTAAACACCCCCACCTCCACAATGTGCCCATTGATTGACATTTTTTCGGTTTCATTTTGCTTGGGAGATGCATTACACACATGTATATATAACACACATTATATAATGTGTTGTCATATTTCCACACTTGTAGTTATTCCCGTCATAGACGTGGCTAATGTCATCGCAGTCATAGCTCTAATCACCATAACCTTTGAGGTTTATATGTTTTTTTCTTAATCATATAACAATCTTATACAAACATTTTCATTCTTCCCACTTCAGTTTGAGCATCCAATTTGCTTCCACTCCATATCACATAGAATATGCTAGTTTAGATTATATTAAAGTATATTAGTTAGATTTGTTATGTAGATAAGATTTAATGTAACTATATCCTAACCATAGTTAGAAGGTATAGATTTTTTTGAATGGCAATGCTTACTCTACTCTATTTACCAATGATTCTAAAATTTTCACACTTTCTTAGGATTGAACCCGAGACCTCTCTCTTAAGAGGCATATGCCTCTACCAAGTAGACTAGCCCTGCATTGGCAGTTAGAAGGTAACTATATTAGGTTTTATGTGATACTCGGCTAAAATAACCTTGTCAGCCACCAGCACATTTCTGACACCTATTTCTTGGTGACATATAGTTCACAAACCATGTCAGAAAGTGACACGACCATGTCGACCGTCAACACATTTCGACTCATGTTAATTTAATGACACATAATCAACACAACCATGTCATTTTGGAACACCATTGTGATGTCTAATGCGTAAAAATTTGAATGGCACGTGTCTTGGCTCATTTGGACACGTTTCTTCTCATTTCAATACATGTAACCAATCCATGTGTGTATATTCGATCAAAGACCTATGAACTCCAAAATCACTCTAAGTCACACTCACAAGTTTGTCTTAAGGCCAATTAGAAGAAGGAATAGATAATATAGGTATGGGTGATCGTCAACTCGATATTTCGTAAGTGTGATAATCCAATAGGAAGTTGAAAGCAAGAAAAGCTTTCATTTCACAATCTATTCATCATGTGGGTAAGATTTCTTCAATCATTACTCATAAAATTTCATTTGGGTTATAGTGACAGTTGGTGCATATTGGTGACAACAGCTTAATAGTTTAATAGTTGGTCTTTGGATATTTTGTATTGGGCTTAGTATTCATGTTTAGCTTGTTTAGAGTTGTAATGGGCTTGGAGAATGGCCTAGCCTAGTATAAAGCCTAGTATGCTAACATGTAGTATATATACATGTGGTGCATTAGGGTTTAGAGTTTGATAGTTGGTTGGAAGAAATCTACAGAGAGTAGCTGAGAGATTTCTAGAGAGTCTTGAATTGATTGTAAACACATAGTGTTGGATAATCAATAGAAGACTGTTTAAAGGAATTTGTTCGTGTTCTTGTTCATGTTATATGTGAAATCTGATCTAGGGGATTCCGCACTCTAGATTAGATGGACGATTCTGTCAAGATCCATAAGGACTTGGGGACCTATAATTGGTATCAGAGCATTAGGCTCTTGTTTTTGCTCGGTTCAGAATCGTTTCAGCAGAAAAAGTTGGAAATTTGGACGTTTTTGGGGGCTGGTTGGAAGTTTTTGACGTCTGTTCTAGGGTTTGCTGTTGTTTCAGATAAACACCAGGTATTTCGGATAGAAAACTTGCATTTCGGATCCAAAGTGAAGCATTTCGGATTGAAAGCTTGTATTTCGGATCAGAAAAGGTTGAATTACGGATCAACAAAGTCCATTTCGGATTGAATTTCGGATCAGAAGCAATTTCGGATTCCATTTCAGATTTCTTTGTAGATCAGAAGTTATTCCGGATTCCATCTCGGATTCAGAACTATTCCGGATTCCATCTCGGATCAGAGTAATGTAGTCCGGATTTCCATTTCGGATCAGAACAATGCATTCCAGATTTCATCTTGGATCACTATTCCGGATTATCAATTCGGATTACTATTCCGGATTTTCATTTCGAATTGTAAATCCGAGTTAATGTTTCGGATTTGGTACTGTTCCGAGTTAGGATTAAGAAAGTGGAAAGTTAACCAGCTGACGTAACTGGAGTTAAACGTTTTCAGACATAGAATTTGATCCATAAACATTCTTGACAAACCGGTTGCACGGTTAGGCTCGTGTGATTTTCAAGAAAAAACAAAAAAAAAGGCACTAAAATTCCTAAAATCACTACCGGAAATTATATAATTGGATTCGCATCGTCGAGACGAGTCTAACGGTACAATTTGGTAATCACACTTTTCGGAAAAAATTCTGAACGTTTTTAACGGTTTGGTTACGATAAGCTGCGGGTTAGATTTGGATTTTGACACAGGTATACCAAAATCCATTTAAACTGTTAGCTGCGTGTTAAAGATGGGCAAATTGAACAATCTAAGTGAGGGTGTTAAAAGCTGGCCAAAGCTAATAAATGTTGAACAGTATGTGGACTGGAAGAAGCAGTTTGAGGCTTTGGTTCTAAGTTAAGATACTAAGATGTGGAATTGTATGATCGATCGGTACATTACTCCCACACGTCGAGTTAACCGGAGAATTATGGTACTCTCATATGAGAAGATGGAAGATTCTGAGAAACGTGTATATGATGCTGAGAAGAAGGCTTTAGCAGCGATAAAGATGTCCTTGCCAACTGATATGAAACACATATGTAGTAGGTATGGATCGTCTAGAGAGATGTGGGAAGCTTTAGAAAAACGTTGTCAGAGTACTTCAAGACAAAGTATATGTGTGAGTGAGACTGTAGATGTGAAGATTGATGTAGGAGCTGCTAAGATAGAAGAGAAGAAGAAAGCTGAGAAGGAGAGAGTGGAAGTCAAGGATGCAAAAGCTACAGTGTGCATGGATGATACAGATGAGCTCACAGCAAAGGTACAGGTACAATTTCAATCTGTAAGTCATTCTTGTCATAATTGCACTGAACTGCAAGGTAAAGTTGACAAACTATCAGAGCAAAACAAAATTTTGTTAGCTGAATTAGAAAAAACTGAAAGAGTCAAATGTTCTTTTGAGTAAAAGGGAGTCAAATTTTTTAAATACACTCAATTTAAATGAACAAGAAATCATCAATTTGACTAGCACAGTCAATGAACTTTTACAGATCATTGATTTGGCTCGTAAAACTGTGAAGGATAAGACTAATGAGCATTCTGAAAAGTGCACAGAATTGGCTGGTGCACAGGCCAAAATTGTTGAACTTCATAGAAAGTTAGACAAATTTGGAGAATCCTCGTTACTCAGGACTCAAATTCAGAAAAGTTTGAAAAGGAGTAATGATAAAACAGGAGTGGGGTTTAGTAAAGCTTCATCCCCTGAAGATCAGGATTATTCCTTTTACCAAATGAAAATGAGCTAACAGATTTTGTTCCTACTATACCAGCTATAGTGGATCCGATCACAGTTGACATACCTGATAGTCCAGGCTCTTTGAAAGAATCTGTTAGGTCAAATAGTACACCTCATAAAGTGGATGAGGATTCTAAAGACAAAACAGCAAATCATTTAAAAAGGGATCTAACAGAAAGAAAACTTTTAAGAAGAGATCCTGTTTTAAATGTCACAACAAAGGGCATGTGGCTAGCTGTTGTCCTTTTAAAAAGGGGAAGCAACTGGAGACTGAGGTTGAGGTTAAGGATGGAAATCAGGTTGGGTCAAATAATAATGTTAAACCAAATTCTCGGACAAATCAACCGAGATTTCAACCTAAGCTTTCAACATCAAGAAGATTTGTTGGTTCAAGAAACTCTTCTCCTAAATCAACTCATGTTAATGGACAATCAAATTGTTTTACAAGGAAAAATTGTGGATATCAAAATCGATACCAGACTGCTGGTAATCGAAATGTTCAAAGAAGAAACGAATATAGGGGTTTTAGTAACTCGAATGTTCAAAATAATCCAAAAATTTTTCAAAGATCTGATTATATATGGGAGAAGAAGGTTTCGAGAAAATAATTTTCATAGGTCGAAAAATCCAAGAGCTTATTGCAATTCTTGTGATCAAAGGTCTCGTGGAAACTATAAATCTTGTTCAACAGCTAGCATGACACCAGTACGGTGTGATGGATATTGGATGGATGTTCCAGTGGTTGATAAATCTGGACGACCTAAGACTTTAAGGCTTGGGTCCCCCAGTCTAACTAAGTTGTTGAGTGTGTACAGGATGACCAAGAAGGACTGTTGATGTGTTCAACAGTGGTTATTCCTGTAAATCATCTGAGGTGAATGGTAGGTTACACATGGTAACGAATTATTTACTTCTGGGTTAGATACTGGTTTACTAAAAGTGAAAAACCTCTTTGTCAGGTTGAAGTGGGAGTCTGTTTGTTTTTAAATTTCTGTTTTTAAAACTTTACTCCATAAAAACAAAAATTTAGGGGGAGAAATTTCCCTAAGACAAAAAGAGTTTTAGTTAGTGCGTGAGTTTAGGGGGAGTAAGTTGAAAACTTTAAAGTTTTTGGAAAATTCAAAAAATGAGTTTCACTGTGTGAAAAAGAAGAAATGATAGTACATCAGCAAGTTACACTGTCACACTTAAATTAAAAGAAAATTGCTTAAGTGTGATAGCAGCTTCATCATACGATGT
This sequence comes from Scalesia atractyloides, assembly GCA_947069175.1. NCBI lineage: Eukaryota > Viridiplantae > Streptophyta > Magnoliopsida > Asterales > Asteraceae > Scalesia > Scalesia atractyloides. The sequence continues at coordinate 72,857,680 of CAMTDV010000001.1, forward strand.
ACCAATAGGCAAAAGGCATGAAATAATCAACTTACTTTGGTGATGCAAATATATTAAACTGTGTATGAGTGGGTAACATATCAGTGGCGTATGGTTTTATAACCTTAAATCTTGCATTGATAGATTGCCAAAATCTGAGGTTTTAGGTCTTTATATCGTTATTTCATCCGGGGTATCAAGGTTGTCCTTCTACTGCCTCCAGATATATGCTGACCTAGGCACAACCAGGATATCTTAAAAGAACTAAAATGCCAAATCCCAAAAATTGAAGAAGCTCTCCTAGAGAGTCATTCAAAATTGCAAATTGCATTAATCGTACCAAAATTTGGCATTTGTCCTAGCCCTGTTGGATAATTTGGTCTCTTTGCTATACGGAAGTACTGACCTAATCACCAATTACCTAGCGTTGTAAATCAAAATGGATGAATTTCGGTATACTCACCTACTACGATGAATTTTTGTGCATACCTACATCGCGGGGGTATGTCCTGAAGTAGGACACACTAGTATATCAGTATAACTTATCTAAACAGATCACAAGGTAATGGTACTTGAAATGTTCATTTATTTTGTTTAAGTGGATAAACAATACTGGTAATCGTCTTGAATTGCTTTTCATGAATATTGCCTATAGAATTATCAGATAGTGTGAAAACAGTTTGATGTTGCTGATATGATCTTCTTAACGGTGATACTCACAAAAATAGAGTGTTTATTTCATGTTGGTTATTTGTTTTCAAAAAATATAAAAATACAAAAAGATTTGTTTAAAGTCTCCCAGTTTGGTCTGATAAGTTGTTTGTTTTTTCATGATAAGATAAAATATTGGTTTATCTTTAATGTGGAAAAGGACTAATGGTTTTTTGAGTTACTTGCTTGTGTTTCTAAACAGATTGATGCAGTTATCAAAATGAAGTGCAGAATTTAAGTAAAGTACATTTTAAGAATGAAGTGAAGAATGTGTGCAGATGCACGGTAGGATCCTTCTACTACATTGCAAAGGGAGATATAGATGAATTTTGTGATATGAGCTTAACCAGAGAATGCTAGCTTACTAATCTACAATGAATGAAGATTTGGTGATTGGATGCATTAGCTTAAGGGAGTCTGTTAATATCAGTATTTGAGTGTAGCTTAAGCCATTCAAAGACCAAAAGATCACAACATGTTTAAAGACAAAGTTACACTATGAAGCTATTGTCAAGGGGGAGTCTGTTGGTGCATATTGGTGACAACAGCTTAATAGTTTAATAGTTAGTCTTTGGATATTTTGTATTGGGCTTAGTATTCATGTTTAGCTTGTTTAGAGTTGTGATGGGCTTGGAGAATGGCCTAGCCCAGTATAAAGCCTAGTATGCTAACATGTAGTTTATATACATGCGGTGCATTAGGGTTTAGAGTTAGACAGTTGGTTGGAAGAAATCTACAGAGAGTGGCTGAGAGATTTCTAGAGAGTCTTGAATTGATTGTAAACACATAGTGTTGGATAATCAATAGAAGACTGTTTAAAGGAATTTGTTCGTGTTTTCTGTGAAATCTGATCTAGGGGATTCCGCACTCTATATTAGATAGACGATTCTGTCAAGATCCATAAGGACTAGGGGACCTATAGTGATGATAGTAGGTTTTGAGTTATGAAAATACATGTGATATTAGGTCAAGGATAGTAAGTAAAAAATAACCTAGACCTAATAATGGGTGAGCATATTAACCACCATAATAGCTCATAACCGAATCATAACTGAATCCTAATAGAACCGTAACCAAGATACCTAAACCGCTAACTGAATTAACTGATGGTTAAGGTTTTGAGGCATTGGTTATCGACCAATCGATTATGGTTTCAGTTTTAAAGGTTTGGTTAACCACTCAAATCATCTTCTTCACGTATGCAGGAACCACACCTGCATACTTATAAAAAACACATGTATTGACAACTTGGAATCGCTAACCATAACTTAGCCAATTAACCATAACCGAAGCTCGCTTATGGTTATGATTGAGGGTCAAAACAAATGATCTGTGATTTACACCCCCAGATATTGTCATCTTAAACCCAAAAGCTTGGCAAACCATTCTTGTTGTAAAACACCACAAAAAGTAATTGAGAACACAAACAAAACTCTCAATGATTGTGTAACACCCTATAAAATCGTGTCCAATAGTATAGTGATACGTGTTATATTTTAAATATAGTCTATTAAATACCAATAAGGACTAAAGGCGTCAACATGCTCAAACTAAGCCTCTGAGTGACGGTCCGATGTCAACATGCATATATAACAGCCTCTGAGTGACTGATATGTCAACATGCTTAAATCATTAGCCTCTGAGTGACTGATATGTCAAGATGCTTAAAACTTGGCCTCTAAGTGACTGATATGTCAACATGCCTGGCCTCTGAGTGACATCGGAGTCAACATGCTTATAATAAGCCTCTGAGTGATCCTTTACGAAGTCCTAACTCTCATACGTGCCAATTGTTGGACGAGATGGTTCAATTTTGTAAATATGTGAAAGTTGGATAATGGAGGGATTAAAAGTGTCAACATGTTAAGTTATACCTCTGAGTGACCTTTTAACGAACTGAGAGCTCGACAATGTCCGGGCATAATCCCGGGTATGCCAAGTATTGGCTACGGAGGGCTAAAGGTGCCAAAACGGTGTTTTAGAAGGTTAAAAGGGGGGTTTAATAAGTTGAGGGGCTAAATGTGACAAATTTTAAAATCTAACAAGGGCGCTCGCGGGGCGCGAAAGGCTAAGACCTGGCCTCTCGCAGGGCGCGAGAGGCCTGTGTCTGAAGAAAGTTTCCTTGGCCTCCAAACAAAAATTCCAAAAACCATTTTTCGAAACCATGGCTTCCCAAACAGCTATGCCACATTTTGGGACACTTTTAAGCTTCCTCTTACACCCCTAAACACGTGGCGTCACCTCCTTTGAGTTCTCCAACTATAAATAGGTGCTCAAGTTCACCATTTCAACTTGCACCTTTCTCATTTCCAACTCTTCTCCCTCCTCTGGAAGTTCCTAGCTTAAAGGATCATCCAACTTAGTTCTCTTGCATTCTAGGAACCTCTTGTAAGTGTCCTTACTCTTGCATTTTCGTTTATAGGCTTTTATAGCCAAAAGTCAAGCGTTTTATGGAAAACACTTTGACTTTCGGTTAAGACCATTATGGTCTAGCCAATGTTCGTAATGAATATGGCTAAGTGATCATAATAAGGTAGATGTTAGTCCCTATAAAGGGCACCTCCTAAAGATCATGTTTGCTAGACCAATTGATGGGTCAAAGTTACGATATTAAAAAGTGAAACAGGCCATTTTTCAGAAAAATCATAAATTGATCTTATATATGTTATGAAACTTGTTTTGACCCTTAAACAAGTTGGTAATAATTATTAGAACATGTAAGAACATGTTCGGCTCGTAAATTTCAGTTCTAGGGTCGGTTCGCAACCGAAAGTCGCGAAGTTTGACTTCTACTTTGACTTTCGATTCTGACCCGATTTAGATTAGTTACCTACTGAGTTGCATTATGATCTTAATATATTGTAGCATAACCCTCTGAGGTTATATTACATGATCATAATCAGAATCTGAGTTTATGCGCAAGTTCCGTAATTATGCCATTTTTGACCAAAATGCCCTTTTTACATAAAACAAGGTTTTAATGATCATGAACTTGAAAATAAGTTTCCTACTGATGTAATATTATAAGTAGGATTATTTGGGACGTTAAATCAGATTATAAACTGAGTTTACAAGCAGGTCCTTGAATTATGTCGAAAAATGACGATTTAGCCCTTATGGCTCATAAAATGGTTTCAATCAAATCTTTTCAAGGTAAATCTTTTACCTACTGATATGTTATATTAAATAACATATCTAAGACATTTTAATCTGACCTAACGTCAGTTTTTATTAAATATCGCATAAGACGTCATTTTACGACATAAGCGCCGTTTTGGCGCATAGTATGGTTTTAAACCATATTAATTGACCAAGACTTGTTACCTACTAAATTTAAAACTTATTTTAAACATATTTACAGTAGATACTTGTTAGAAACTCAAAATCCCAAATAATTAATAAACTATGTGTAAAATGACCAAAATGCCCATTCGGTGCATAGTTTGGTCATAAAAGATATATTACACATATAATTGATATCCTACTGATATTACATCATAAATAAACTATTTTTCCAGAATACTCATGATTATAAACTTAAATTATATTCAAGTTCCTTTTATATGGTATGAAATTACCGAAATGCCCTTATGAGGCATAGTTTTAATTTAAAACCATAACAGGCATAAAAGTTGATTCTATTGATATTACAACTTATTTAAAATACAATGGCATATAGAACTTGTCAGTAACTTATCCGGTTACCCGATATCGCTGATATGCGTATGGTTAAGTATATGTAACAAGTTTACAAAAATTAACCGAAACAGATCTAACCTTGTCATTTAAATCTCAAAATCCAGAATGTTTATAGTTTATCCATATTACACAAGTCAACGTACTTGTTGGGATTAAACTACATTCTATCCAATCATCGTTTAATCTAGCATTATACGTATTTGATCAAGTACGCTAGTCGGTCTAAGTCTATGACTTAAATAAGACCGTTAGTATTTAATTGGTTAGCTTATGCCATAATCCAGACTAGAGACATTCCGGTAAATGCTATCTGCAGTTAGCTCATTTTGAATATGGCTAGGTTATAATCTTGCATTTTAAACAAGGCTAATTCAGGTAAATACTCTTGACTTATTTTCCCTATACGGGCTTGGGTTACGATAAATTATTACCGCTTGGTCAAAATTGGGATCAATCGAATGCCGGATTGTGGCTAGTAAATCCGCATATTCCGTCTTAATCAGTTTTGTTTGATAACTTAAAATCAGGGGTTAAATTACCGTGTCCTGGATATCCTCAGCTCATTACATTAGATAATTGCCACGACCTTAGCGCGGGGTGTAGGCATACACCTGACAGACGCTTAAATGCAAATTACCCAAAACGTTGGGGATAACTCCTTCGTGAGTTCTAAGTGGTGTGTATTTAATCATGTCTCGGTTTCTGTACTGGGCCCTGTATGTATGGACAAACATGTGAATCTGTTAACAAGGTTGCAACGTCAACTTTTCCAAGCTATAAAATGATTTTTGTGCTGATACCACTTAAAACATATTTTAAATGTTTTAAAAATGAGTCAGTAAAGTGTATTTACCAGCGAAAACTAACGTATTTTCAAAGACTAAGTTTGTAGGTACAATACGAAAATAGGATGGAAGTGCTCGGTAGTGATAAGAGGATCTTGCAAATCCTAGATCTGCCCAAAGTCTGTTTTATATTCTTTCCATGTACAATTTATGATCCTCCTGTGGATCTTCTATTATGAGCCCGTATATTATTTTATTTCGAACATTGGTTTGTATTAGTATTTTTACTCCAAGACTTCCGCTGTGCCATTGACTATGATGATTATCAACTGACGTCACGATACTCCCCACCCGGGCCCACCGGTGTATGGATTTGGGTTGGATATCCGGGGTGTGACAGGTTTGTATCAGAGCCAACGTTTGAGAGAATTAAACATTATCCTTCTTGTGTTTAATCTCAAACTTACATGTGCACATTCCTTAGACTTCCGAGTCTAGGCATTGACCTAGGATTACTCATTTCAGTATTAAGTTATTAGTATTGTTTTAAATTGATTTTTAACAGGAAAATGCCGCCAAGAGTGAGAGGACAAAGTGGAAGAGGAAAAGGTCCAATGAGGGGAGGACCATCGGGCGCATCCCTTCTCAACCTCACAACCCAGATTCCTACCAAGAATCAGGAGATTCATCTCCTTGGCAACCAGCGAGACATTCTCATAGACACTCGCCCCCACATTCCCAAAATTCATACCACTCTCACCATTCCTATCATTCACACCATTCTCACCATTCAATTCACACTCTTATCATGAAGAATTTAACCCTAACCACAACTTTAACACGCCTCCAGCCGATCAAAATCAGTTGGACCAACCAAACCCTGTGGACGAGGACTCCGACCCGGAGATGCCACCGTCGGGATTTAAAATATGCATCCCATAGAAATTTCAAGCGATTCAAACTCCCATACCGAATCACCTTACCAAGGTCCTAACGAGTGGGACCAATATTGGAACCAATTTACCTTCGCCAACACTCCTTCTCATCATTCTCAACCACCTCCTATACGAGAAGATATCCACATGGAACCGATGGACCAACCTCAACCACCACCTGAACCACCAAGGAGGAAGCGTGGAGCACGTATGTCAGTGCGTGCAGGGCAAAGGTCGGGATCGCTGCCACCTTTGCCCAATTCTTACCCCACAATTCAAGAGGACCCACAAATGGGTGGACCCTCAAACACCTCACATGTGGTGGAACAAACACCAAAACCTACAGTTCAACCACCACCATCAAGTTATAGTAACCCAATCCCCACATATCCAGATACGACTGGATATGATCCTTTCAACCCGTCTACACTAGTAGACTATCAAGCATGGTCGCAAGACCCTTATATGCAAGCAGTTATGCACAATGCACTTTACCCGTCTCTTTTCCCACCTACTTATCTACCGACTGGATATCCAACTTATGGGTACCAGTATCCGGTTATGCCACAACCACAACCACAACCTCCGCCACCACTTGAGGCCATCAATGAGGCCTTGGAACGGATGAAAGAAATACAGCAGCAAGCGGAGAAAACGGAGAAGAAGACAAACAAGTTCTTCAAGAAACTCTCCAAGTTGGTCAAGAGAAAGAAGGACGAGTGAAGTCTCTTCTAATAATATGTAGTCCCTGCGAGGACATTGTTATTTCTTTAGTCCTTGCGTGGACATTTTTACTCCTTTAAGTTCTTGCATGGACAATTTATTTCATTTTTCTAGTATTGTAATTTCTATTTGTAATTTAATGAAGTATATTGGAATCATATATATATATATATATATATATATTTCATTTTTCTAGTATTGTAATTTCTATTTGTAATTTAATGAAGTATATTGGAATCATATATATATATATATATATATATATATATATATATATATCCTCTTGAAAATGAACGCCTCGATTTTATTCAAAAATTTATGCTCTGCTATATAATTCCAAAAGTCCTTAATAGATTTGATTATGCTAAGTGGCGTAGACCACATATTGGCTAAGAAATGATAGTTAAGTACGAAGGGGTCTTCTATCAGGATAGTTAAGGGAAGTTATCCTTCTATCTAGAGGTGGTGAATTAAGTTCAAGCCTCCAAGGTCGCTAAGGTCCAATGTGACCGGGACCATAAATCAATCATTGAGGTACTCTTATGTAACATTAAGGAATTTCATACTTTTGGTAGTGTGGCTTGAGGAACCACACTAACCGTCCAACATGACAGGCTGATATGCCACATGTATGTCCAACGTGACAGGCTGATATGCCATGAATTACATCTGTTATGATGTAGGTTGATATGCCATGAATTACATCTGTTATGATGTAGGCTGATATGCCATGAATTACATCTATTATGATGTAGGCCAATGTGCCCAATTTATGTCTAATGTGACAGGTTGATATGCCATAAATTACATCTGTTATGATGTAGGCCAAGGTGCCCAAATTATGTCCAATGTGACCGACCAATGTGCCTAATTATTATGTCCATTAGTGACAAGCCTATGAGCTAAATATAATTGTCAATTATGACAATGACAGTTGTGACCTTACGATCCACTGTCCAAATAATATATGGACTACGTCCAGATTGTAATTTGCCTTTGAAGTAGGCCAAATATAGATTTGTTAAACCTAAGAGTTATGATGTTATTCACACTAGTTTAGGCAATGGATTGTTATATCCAATGTTATAAAGCTGATATGGTTGGTATACCATGGCTAAGAAAGATTTTATTGGTATATAGAACGAAAGCTTGAAGATGGCTAACTTGAATGAGGCACAAAGTAGCCACCGGAATATTGATTCTAACAAAGCCGAAAACAAAGATATTGATAATGATAATTTTCAAGCTTGCATTGATGCGGCTGTCGAAAAGGCCATGGGAAAGGCCATAGAAAAGCTTAGAGAGTCGAGTGCTACTAGCTCTAGACCATTATCGATTACCCTATCCTCAGCTCATAAGGAGAGCTCCGTTCACTCTTCCAATGCAAAGAGTGAACCAAAGAAAATAGATTTTGCTGAAAGGTCCCGTTCTATTAAAGACATATGTACCTATAAGTATTTCGTCTCCTGTAAGCCCCGAGACTTTAATGGGGAGAAAGGAGCTGTAGAAGCCTTAAAGTGGTTGGATGAGATGGAGACAATCGTAGATATCAGCAGTTGTGCTAATAAGGATGTGGTCAAATATGTATCACAGTCCTTTAATGGTGATGCCTTAATCTGGTGGAAAGCCATGATTCAGTCTACAGGTAAAATACACCTGTATAATTTGGGATGGTCCAAGTTTGTGGACCTTGTTAAGGAAACTTACTGCCTACCTCATGAGGTGGAGAAATTAGAGACAGACTTTTTGTCTCTTTCCATGAAAAACCTAGATTGTCGGAAATATGTTTCCGATTTCAACTCCCTATCTAGGTTAGTTTCCTATCTGATCACCCCTGAAACCAAACGCATTGTGCGTTTTATCAATGGGTTAGCTCCTGAGATTAAGGGCATGGTAAAGGCTGCTCAACCTAGTACCTATAGGTCCGCCGTTGACCTGTCCCTATCTCTCACCCTTGATCTAGTGAGGCAAAAGTCAGTTAAGAGTGAACTGAATAGAAAAGGAAGAGAGAAGACGACAACTCCCAAAGGTTCAATAAGAAAAATAAAGGGAGATTCAGGTTCAAAAGGAACCAAGATAAGTCGGGTGTAACGCCGACATGTAAAAATTGCAACCGTAAGCATTGAAGACAGTGTAGTATCGATCCACAAACTAGACCATGTGGTATCTGTAAGAAAAGAGGGCATATAACCTTAGAATGTAAGGATCTTAAGAATGTCGTCTGCTACATCTGTAATGAAAGGGGGCATATTAAATTCAACTGCCCCCAAGAACCCCAAAAGTAATGATGCAAAGCCTGGAGAGGCCAAGAAGGCGAATGCTCGTGCCTTCCAGATGAATGCTAGGGAAGCCGTTAATGACAATAATGCCACAACAGGTACATTCCTCATTAATGATATTTATGCTAGAGTTCCTTTCGATTCAGGTGCAGATAAATCTTTTGTTGATCATAAGTTTAGTAAACTATTAAACTTGCCCATAAGAACTCTAGATAAAACTTATGAGATAGAACTTGCTGATGGAAGTTTAGAATCAGCATCTTCCATCCTTGATGGATGTTTTATATCCATTAAGAATCATTCTATCCCTATTTCCTTGCTACCAATCGGGGTTCGATGTAGTTTTAGGCATGGATTGGTTATCTCATAACCAAGCCCGCATTGCCTGTGATAAGAAACTCATCGAAATTCAAACCCCATCGGGTGAATCAATCACCATCCCTGGAGATTCACACTATGGATTGCCAGACAAGGTGTCGTTATTTAAGGCATCCAAGTGTTTTGGTAGAGGTTGTGTCATTTACATGGCACAAGTTACTATTAATGAGCCTAAGCCAAACATTGAAAATCTCCCAGTTATTTCGGAGTATTCCGATGTCTTTCCCAAAGAACTACCAGGTTTACCTCCAGATAGGCAAGTAGAATTTAGAATTGATATCCTGTCAGGATCAGCACCCATAGCTAGATCCCCGTACCGCTTAGCACCAACGGAAATGAAGGAGTTGAGGACACAATTAGATGAACTCTTAGAGAAAGCCTTTATACAGCCTAGTTCCTCGCCTTGGGGAGCTCCTATCCTCTTCGCTAAAAAGAAAGACGGTTCAAGGCAGATGTGCATTGACTACTGAGAGCTAAACAAGTTAACAATCAAGAACCGTTATTCATTGCCCAGGATCGACGATTTATTCGACCAACTTCAAGGGGCTAGTTACTTCTCCAAGATTGATCTGAGATCTGGATTTCACCAGCTGAAGTAGGAGTGAGGATGTTCCTAAGACAGCCTTCAGGACCCGATATGGTCATTTTGAATTTTTGGTGATGCCTTTTGGTCTCACAAATGCACCTGCAGCATTCATGGATCTCATGAATAGAGTTTGCAAGCCATATCTAGATAAGTTTGTAATTGTCTTCATAGACGACATACTTATTTATTCTCGTAATCAAGTTGATCACGAGAAACATCTTTGGTGCATCTTAGAACTACTAAGGCAAGAGAAGCTTTATGCTAAATTCTCTAAATGTGAGTTTTGGCTTATAAAAGTCCAATTTCTTGGACATATGGTAAGTGAGAGTGGTATCCAAGTGGATCCCGCCAAAATAGAAGCCATAATGAATTGGGAAGTGCCCAAGACCTCATCGGAGGTTTGTAGTTTCCTAGGATTGGCTTGTTACTATAGGAGGTTCATTGAGAACTTTTCGAGGATAGCCACTCCTTTAACTACCTTGACCCGTAAGAATGTTAAGTATAATTGGGTCCAAAACAACAAGAATCTTTTGAGATTCTGAAACACAAGTTGAGCAATGCTCCTGTGTTATCTCTACCTGAGGGTATTAAGGATTTTGTAGTCTACTGTGATGCATCGCACACTGGCATGGGCTGTGTGCTAATGAGAAAAGGCAAGGTAATTGCTTACGCATCACGACAGTTAATGGTGCACGAAAGGAATTACACCACCCATGATTTGGAATTGGGTACCGTTGTATTTGCACTAAAACTATGGAGACATTACTTGTATGGCACCAAGTGTATCATATACACTGATCATAAGAGTCTCCAGCAGTTATTCAATCAGAAAGAATTGAACATGCGATAATGCCGATGGATGGAAACACTTAATGACTACGATTGCGAGATTCGCTACCATCCACGCAAGGCAAATGTAGTTGCTGATGCCTTAAGTCGCAAGGAACGAGTTAAACCTATAAGGATTAACGCCAAGAGCATTGAGCTCAGAAATAACTTAAATGAGAAGCTACTAGACACGCAGAAGCAAGCTCTGTTAGAAGCTATAATTCCTAATGAGGGATTAGGCAGAACTGTGGATCAGTTAGCGCCTGGAAAGGATAGAATCCTTAGATTCAATGGAAGAATCTAGGTTCCAATCTTTGGGGGACTTAGAGATCTAATCCTCCAGTTCGAGATACTCAGTTCACCCGGTAGGTGACAAGATGTATCGAGATCTGAAAAAGAATTGTTGGTGGATGGGTTTGAAGAAATCCATAGCCACCTATGTCGCCAAGTGTCTGACGTGTTCGCAAGTTAAGTTCGAACATCAGAAGCCGTCAGGACTTCTACAACAATTGGAAATTCCCGCATGGAAATGGGAAATGGTAACTATGGACTTAATTACCAAGTTACCTAAGACCAAAAGTGGAAATGACACAATTTGGGTCATAGTGGATAGGCTGACCAAGTCAGCACATTTCTTGCCAATTAAGGAAATGTATAAATCGGACAAATTGGCTAAGTTGTATGTGGACAAGATTGTGTCCTTACATGGTGTGCCAGTATCTATTGTATCTGAGAAAGATACTAGATACACATTTCACTTTTGGAAAAGTTTCCAACAATCATTAGGCACAAGATTGAACTTTAGTATGGCTTACCATCCACAGACTGATGGTCAAAGTGAGCGTACTATCCAAACATTGGAAGACATGCTCCAGGCATGTGTGATTGATTTAGGTGGAAGTTGGGATAACCACTTACCCTTAATAGAATTCTCCTACAATAATAGTTATCATACAAGCATCAAGGCTACTCCTTTTGAGGCCTTGTATGGGATAAAATGTAGAACGCCCGTGTGTTGGGCAGAAGTTGGGGAAGCCCAACTATCAGGATCGGAGATTGTCCTGGAGACCACGGAAAAGATTATGCAAATCCCGGATCGTCTCAAAGCTGCTAGGGATAGGCAGAAGAGCTATGCTGACAAGAGGTGTAAACCTCTTAAGTTCCAAGTAGGGGACAAAGTCATGTTAAAAGTGTCACCCTGGAAAGGTGTGAAGCGCTTTAGGAAGAAGGGCAAGTTAAGCCCAAGATACATTGGACCATTCGAGATAGTCGAATGTGTCGGCACTGTATCTTATAAGCTCAGATTGTCAGAGGAGCTTAGTGGAATCCATTATGTATTCTAAATAACTAACCTGAAGAAATGTCTAGCCGATGAGTCGCTAGCAATGTCACACAAGGATGTGCAAATTGATGAAAACCTGAGGTTCGTTGAGAAACCAATTTCGATCAAGGATCGACATGTTAAGAAGCTCCGAAGGAAAATGATACCTATAGTAAAGGTTAAATGGGATGCCTTTAGAGGTCCCGAATATACATGGGAGGTTGAGTCCATTATGCGACAAAAGTACCCCCATCTTTTTGAATAAAATCTCGAGGTTGAGATTTCTTTTAAGGGGGTGAGGATATAACACCCTGTAAATCGTGTCCAATCGTATAGTGACACGTGTTGTATTTTATATAGTCTATTAAAGACCAATAAGGACTAAAGGCATCAACATGCTCAAACTAAGCCTCTGAGTGACGGTCCGATGTCAACATTCATAAATAACAGCCTCTGAGTGACTGATATGTCAACATGCATAAATCATTAGCCTCTGAGTGACTGATATGTCAACATGCTTAAAACTTGGCCTCTAAGTGACTGATATGTCAACATGCACGGCCTCTGAGTGATATCGGAGTCAACATGCTTATAATAAGCCTTTGAGTGATCCTTTACGAAGTCCTAACTCTCATACTGCCAATTGTTGGACGAGAGGGTTCAATTTTGTAAGTATGTGAAAGTTGGATAATGGAGGGATTAAAAGTGTCAACATATTAAGTTATACCTCTGAGTGACCTTTTAACGAACCGAGAGCTTGACAATGTCCGGGCATAATCCCGGGTATGCCAAGTATTGCTACAGAGGGCTAAAAGTGCCAAAAAGGTGTTTTAGAAGGTTAAAAGGGGGTTTTATAAGTTGAGGGGCTAAAAGTGACAAATTTTAAAATCTGACAAGGGGCGCTCGCGGGGCGCAAAAGGATAAGGCCTGGCCTCTCGCAGGGTGCGAGAGGCCTGTGTCTGAAGAAAGTTTCATTGGCCTCCAAACAAAAATGATTGTAATATATTGTAGCATAACCCTCTGAGATTATATTACATGATCATAATCAGAATCTGAGTTTATGCGCAAGTTCCGTAATTATGCCATTTTTGACCAAAATGCCTTTTTTGCATAAAACAAGGTTTTAATGATAATGAGCTTGAAAATAAGTTTCCTACTGATGTAATATTATAAGTAGGATTATTTGGGATATTAAATCAGATTATAAACTGAGTTTACAAGCAGGTCCTTGAATTATGTCGATAAATGACGATTTAGCCCTTGTGGCTCATAAAATGGTTTTAATCAAATCTTTTCAAGGTAAATCTTTTACCTACTAATATTTTATATTAAATAACATATCTAAGACATTTTAATCTGACCTTAACGTCAGTTTTTATTAAATATCATATAAGACATCATTTTACGAACATAAGCGCCGTTTCGGTGCATAGTATGGTTTTAAACCATATTAATTGACCAAGACTTGTTACCTACTAATTTTTAAACTTATTTTAAACATATTTACAGTAGGTACTTGTTATAAACTCAGAATCCCAAATAATTTATAAACTATGTGTAAAATGACCAAAATGCCCCTTCGGTGCATAGTTTGGTCATAAAAGATATATTACACATATAATTGATATCCTACTGATATTACATCATAAATAAACTATTTTTCCAAAATACTCATGATTATAAACTTAAATTATATTCAAGTTCCTTTTATATGGTATGAAATTACCGAAATGCCCTTATGAGGCATAGTTTTAATTTAAAACCATAACAGGCATAAAAGTTGATTCTATTGATATTACAACTTATTTAAAATACAATGGCATATAGAACTTGTCAGTAACTTATCCGGTTACCCGATATCGCTTATATGCGTATGGTTAAGTATATGTAACAAGTTTACGAAAATTAACCGAAACGGGTCTAACCTTGTCATTTAAATCTCAAAATCCAGAAGGTTTATAGTTTATCCATATTACACAAGTCAACGTACTTGTTGGGATTAAACTACATTCTATCCAATCATCGTTTAATCTAGCATTATACGTATTTGATCAAGTACGCTAGTCGGTCTAAGTCTATGACTTAAATAAGATCGTTAGTATTTAATTGGTTAGCTTATGCCATAATCCAGACTACCGGTAAATGCAATCTGCACTTAGCTCATTTTGAATACGGCTGGGTTATAATCTTGCATTTTAAACAAGGCTAATTCAGGTAAATACTCTTGACTTATTTTCCCTATACGAGCTTGGGTTACGATAAATTATTACCGCTTGGTCGAAATTGGTATCAATCGAGCGGATTGTGGCTAGTAAATCCGCATATTCCGTCTTAATCAGTTTTGTTTGATAACTTAAAATCGGGGGTTAAATTACAGTGTCCTGGATATCCTCAGCTCATTACATTAGATAATTGCCACGACCTTAGCGCGGGGTGTAGGCATACACCTGACAGACGCTTAAATGCAAATTACCCAAAACGTTGGGGATAACTCCTTCGTGAGTTCTAAGTGGTGTGTATTTAATCATGTCTCGGTTTCTGTACTGGGCCCTGTATGTATGGACAAACATGTGAATCTGTTAACAAGGTTGCAACGTCAACTTTCCCAAGTTATAAAAAGATTTTTGTGCTGATACGCACTTAAAACGTATTTTAAAATGTTTTAAAAATGAGTCAGTTAAATGTATTTACTAGCGAAAACTAACGTATTTTCAAAAGACTAAGTTTGTAGGTACAATACGAAAATAGGCTGGAAGTGATCGGTAGTGATAAGCGGATCTTGCAAATCCTAGATCTGCCCAAAGTCTGTTTTATATTCTTTCCATGTACAATTTATGATCCGCCAATGGATCTTCTATTACGAGCCTGTATATTATTTTATTTCGAACATTTGGTTTGTATTAGTAATTTTACTCCAAGACTTCCGCTGTGCCATTGACTATGATGATTATCAACTGACGTCATGATACTACCCACCCGGGCCCACCGGTGTATGAATTTGATTTGGAAATCCAGGGTTTGACAGGTTGAACTTATAATGATTGATTTTACTAATTACAAAAGAAAGAACGTAAACATCAAGAATGAACTGCCAACATAAGCACTATTTCATGCCCGTACTTATAAAGTCATTAACAACTCATTAGCAACTAACCACAAGTTAGTTTCGCGATTATCATATTCAGCCTTAGAGCTTTAACCCACTTATTAATTGAAGATAAAAACTTTATTGAACATATTGACTAATATGTTGAGTTCTACTTAACAAGTTACAACTAACAATCTCCACCCAATAGCTTGCAGTTCATATGATTAGAACTTATAAGGTTTTGTATACATGCGTTTTTAAAAGATAATAAGTTTTTGTACAAACTAGTTTCAAGAAAAGAAATTATAATTGAGCAAACTAGTAAAAATATGAATTTTTGAGATTTCTAGGTCTTGTTTGCCACGAACACCGACTATGTAACTCAAAGAACTAAAAAAACAAGTCATGATCAAGGGGACATGTAAGACCCAATCTTTTAAAATATAGCTTTTATAAAAGTTATACGTTAATATAAGTATAATACAAAAACATAATGATTCAAGATTCTATATAAATTTGAACTTCTCAATTATTTCAAACTGTTTTAACATATATTCATAGTTCGATTTGATAAATGATTTAATCGAAACGTGGAAGCTTCGCCTTTAACCGTGTTCGGTTCTTCATTGATCTTGATCGTCATCCAAGGGTGCTTGCGATTACCTTAAACTAGAAATTTACAAATTAGTTAGTAATGTACTGGATAAGGTATAACACCACATAACTAATTTAACAAAATTTATGTAGAAAAATTTGAATCATTGAGGTGGCGTTGGCGACGGCACTTTGCTGCGTCGGCAACGCCTCTTCTAATGTCACGTCGGAGCTTTACTGCCGTAGGCAGTAACTTAAGGCGTCGGACAACCATGCTGCATCGGTGACGCTATCTACTGCAGCATTTGAACAAACGAACTTATAGTTTGACCTGTTTGCACATTTGAACAAATGAACTTGATATACTTTATTTATTTTTACAACATTATAAATTTTATAAATATGTCACAATCTTGGGGATAACTACCTTATGGTTTACGCATCAGTTACTCGGTTTTACGCATATTTTCCGGATTTACCCTTTAACCCATTTAAACCAAATTAAACATTCACGCATCCATTTCGGTATGCATTAAAACTCCATTTTTACCCGTTTGGTTGCCTTAGCGAAATCCATAGTTTTATTCAACCAAACCTTTATCTATCTTATCATTTTGACCCGTTAAGAGATTTAAGCACTTAAACTTAAATCTCACTTCCTCTTTCCTTATTTCTCATTTCCACACTAAGATATCCATTTATTTTCCACCATAACTATATTTGTGGTGGATTTGTTATAGAAAAATCATATACTTTCAAATTCTACCATTCGGTTTGACAATTTACGAAAAAGACCCGTTATGAGGCACTAAACCAAAATGGCTCATGTCATTTACTTTTACACTACCGAAAGGATATACTTACTAACAAAACTCATTTTAAGCTACCGGGTCTTTTGCTTGTTTTATCATTCAGAAGCATTTTGGTCAACTTTAGCCCCTTCTTTTACAACGAAGGACTTTCAATAACATGTTTTGACCAAACGTGAACATTTTAACATAATCTATTTAAAATCATTATGCTCATTTTAAATAGATTATGTTAAAATGTTCACGTTTGGTCAAAACATGTTATTGAAAGTCCTTCGTTGTAAAAGAAGGGGCTAAAGTTGACCAAAATGCTTCTGAATGATAAAACAAGCAAAAGACCCGGTAACTTAAAATGAGTTTTGTTAGTAAGTATATCCTTTCGGTAGTGTAAAAGTAAATGACATGAGCCATTTTGGTTTAGTGCCTCATAACGGGTCTTTTTCGTAAATTGTCAAACCGAATGGTAGAATTTGAAAGTATATGATTTTTCTATAACAAATCCACCACAAATATAGTTATGGTGGAAAATAAATGGATATCTTAGTGTGGAAATGAGAAATAAGGAAAGAGGAAGTGAGATTTAAGTTTAAGTGCTTAAATCTCTTAACGGGTCAAAATGATAAGATAGATAAAGGTTTGGTTGAATAAAACTATGGATTTCGCTAAGGCAACCAAACGGGTAAAAATGGAGTTTTAATGCATACCGAAATGGATGCGTGAATGTTTAATTTAGATTATTAGATTTACCTTACTTTAGGTAATCAAATGTTCAGTCATGACTCGTTTAACTCTCATCGGACCTTAAGTCCTTAATGAGAGTTTGAATCATTACACATACTTGGCTCGGGTCATGGCACTGACCCATTTAAATACCTTGCACTATTAGTTACTAATTAATAGCAACACAAACCTTATGCTATTTCCCTGTGAGCACAAAACTTGACAAGCGATTATTAGTTATTATTGTCAAATGGTGACGACATCACCACTCGACTCGTTTGGCCTAAATGACCATTTTATCATTATGAGATGGTATTTATTTACCATCTCACCATTTAATTTGTTTCGGTTTACACCGCATGATCATATTACTTAAAATTCGTTTCTTAATACGTTCGATCCGTTATGGCATACGCCATGGAGTGTCTATTTCAAAATTCAATATTTATTTGTTAACTCGTGACTGAATTACCATTTTACCTTTTTTTTATTCCTTATGGTTTACACCATAAGGTAACTTTTCAGAATTCCTTGTTTATTTGTCATTACATGACTAACTTACTGTTTTACCCCTTTTTACCATCAAATATGGTTTATTACCAATTTCACTTGTTCCGACCCGTATTGATTTGCGTCGGAAACTTGTATTTCAATATCTCGTTCTGAATACCAAATCGCTTATTCTTAGTCAAATACATAAGTAGAGTTACTATTTTAAGGATGTAAGCTTTACTTACCTTGAAATCTGATTATGCTTTTCCCGCGTACTTGATCCGTTTGACCCGCTTCTTCTCAAGCCTCCACCTAGCTTTTCAAGCGTCAAACTATCATTTATCATTCGCAAGATGGTTAGATTAGTCATCATTTATCAAGACTATTCCACCTTACGGACTTTACATCAAATTTATCATTTAATCTTATTATAGGTCAGTTTGACTTTTTAAAAGTCAACTGTCTATTAACATATGCAAATGCAAAATTAAGTTTAACAACTCATTTAAGCAATTCTTCAAACCCGGTAGTCATTATTCTTAGGCTACCATTTTAACTACTTTTCTCAACCAAGTTCATAAAATCGTTAACATCGGATTAACGTAGTCTCAATCATTGTATGCTAATCTATCAATCTCATAAAAGAACTAGAGATTGTTTCATCATTATAAATCAACCCTTTGCATCATATATATGAAATTTACCCAAACATCAAACTTAGCTAAATACTTTAAATATTCATAAACAAATGATGATTTCAAACATCATTTAACATGAATATATAATCTATTTCATCAAATCATCAAACACCCAATTCATAGCAATCTATTCAAAATTTTCAATAAGGGTTTGTCCCTAAGCAAGTATTCACCCTTTTTCTTGCTTCAATTACTGAAATTCATACATGGATTGAAATCCATGAAATCTACTGAAATTCATAATGTCACCAAATTTGGATTTTTGACATACCTCATGACCCCCTAGTTCGGGTGATCATTAAAATGATTCATGCATCGATTCTGGTTTCGATTCGTCCTCCAATTTGATGATTTAAGATGATCAATGGTTTGCTCCTTGTTCTCCAGCCATAGTTGACACACACACACACACTTTTTGTGTGTGTTGTGTTTTGTTTTTATTTTTATATATTCAAGTTTCAACTTTTTCCCTTTTGGTCCTCATGTTTGAGGTTTTATTTATAAAGAGCTACAACTCATTCTTTTATTACTATTTTTGTGTTACTAACAAGGTTAATTTGTTCCTAGTTATTTTGTTTACGGGTTAACTTTTACCGCTAACCATACTTTACCCGCTCATTAATATTAGTGTTGTTTGATTATTGAAACCCGTTTTTGGGGTGTTCTGGACATGATCATATTGGTTAATGACACACAAGCATGTCATCTTTTGTTCAAGAGAGATAACTATTTTTCGAATTGCATGATGGTTTAACAGAACCTTGAAACTTAAATTTTGACCTAGTAGGTTTATCTAAATCAGTATGTTACCATACAAGTATATTAGTTCCAAAGTCTATATTAAAATCTACAATACTTTACCCTTTTTTTTGCATTATTAAGAATATTGGAGAGTAAGGAGTACTTATGCATGATCAATCCTTAAATAAACAAAAGAAGTCATAAACCATAAATAATTAAGAATATTGGAGAGTAAGGTGATATCCTCTAAATATTTTCAAAACTAGGATTTGTGTGTGTGTTTAAGCTATAGTTGTTTACACGTGTAAAATATCTCGAAACATGAGTATCAATGGAAGAGTAAAACTGGTTATTGGGAATTCCTTGTGTATAAATGTGTAAGTTAGTACAATACACTAGTAGGGAAACTTGTAAATGAGTTTGACTCTCACATCCGAATTTCCAACCAAACACCGATGGGCCCGGGTGAGGAATGTCGTGAGGTAAGTTGATATCATAATAGTCAATTAACACAGAACAGCGGATGTCTTGGAGTTTAAATTACTATTACAAACCAAATGTTCAAATACGAAAATAATATACAGACGGCTTGTAATGAAAGATCCACATGCAGATCGTAAAATTATAAAAATTGTGTAACAGACTTTGAGCAGATATAAGGATTTGCAAGATCCTCTTATATCACTACCAAGCAGCTTCCAACCTATTTCGTATTGTACCTACAGCTTAGTCTTTTGAAAATACGTCAGCTTTCGCTGGTAAATACACTCAACTTACTCGTTTTAAAAATATTTCAAAAATTTTGATTTAAGTGCACAGGGCACGAAAAATCTTTTATAACTTGGGAAAGTCAGCCTTGTAACCTTATTAACATCTTTACATGTTTGTCAATACATATGGGGCCCAGTAAAGAGACCGAGACATGATTAACGTACACACCAAACCCATGAAGGACTTATCCCCAACTTGCGGGTAAAAATAATTTAGCATTCGTATCTGTCAGGTGTATGCCTACACCACGTGCTTTGGTCGTGGTCATTAACTAATGTAACGAGCCAAGGAAATCCAGGACACGGTCGTTAACCCCCAATGTTTAAGTTATCAAACAAAACTGATCAAAACAAAAGATTTGGATTTACTAGCCACAATCCGCCATTCGATTGATCCTATTTCTGACCAAGCGGTAATAATTTACTGTAACTCAAGCTCGTATAGGGAAAATAAGTCAAGAGTATTTACCTAAGCTAGTCTTGATTTAAAAATAAAAAATTTAATATATCAGTCGTATTCAAAATGAAATAAGTGCAGATAGCATTTACTGGAAGTCTCTAGTATGGATTATAGCATAAGCTAACCAATTAAAATGCTAACGGTCTTAATTAAGTCTTAGCCTTAGACCGACTAGGTTAAAGGATCAAAAACGGTACGATACACTAGATTAAGCGATGACCGGATATAATGTAGTTTAAAACCCAACAAGTACTATGACTTGTATAATATGGGTAAATCATAAGCATTCTAGATTTTGAGATTTAAAATGATAAGGTTAAACCCGTTTCGGTTAATTTTCGTAAACTAGTTACATATACTCAACCGTACGCATATAAGCGATATCGGGTAACCAGATGAGTTAGAAAAGTTCTATATGTCATTATACTTTAAATAAGTTGTAATATCAGTAGGATATCACCTTATATGCCCGTTGGGGTTTTAAAATGAAACTATACCTTATAAGGCCGTTTTGACCTTTATGTGTCATATAAAAGGAACTTGCATGTATTATGATGTTATGATCATAAACATTTTGGACAAATACGTAATTTGTGATATAATGTCAGAAAGATAGCACACATAACTGTGATTTATGGTGTAGGACCAAACTATGCACGGAAAGGGCATTTTGGTCTTTAAAAATATAATTTACGATATTATATTAGAACTTAGTTTATGATCAGAATATTAACATCTTAATATGTTAATTATATTAACACATCAGTAGGTAATTCATTTGCAAGTTCATTGTTGATGAAAAGCTTGTTTTATGTAAAAAGGGCATTTTAGTCAAAGATTGACATTTTACGGAACTTGTGCATAAACTCAGATTATGATTATGATCAAGTAATATAACCTCATAAGGTTATGCTACATTGTATTACGATCATAATGCAACTATAATTCAGAAGTAAACTAATCTAAATCGGGTCAGAATCGAAAGTCAAGGTAGAAGTCAAACTTCGCGACTTTTGGTTGCGAACCGACTCTAGGACTGAAATTCATGGATCGAACATGTTCACACATGTTCTAATAATTATTACCAACTTTTTAAGTGTCAAAAACATATATATAACCTATATAAACTGAGATTATAATTTTTATAAAATCTGACCCGTTTGACTTTTTAAAACAAAAACTTTGACCCGTCAATTGACCTAGTAAACATGATCCTTAGGAGGTGCCCTTTTAAGGGATTAATACCTTCTTGATTACGATCACTTAGCATGTTCATTTTGAACAATGGCTGGACCAAATGGTCTTAATCGAAAGTTAAGGCATTTAAAATGCTTGGCTTTTTGCTATTAAAAGCCTATAAAAAGAAAAGAGTAGAGATGGAATACTTACAAGTGATCCAAGGGAAACTTAGAACTCAAAGGGAAGCTTCTAAATAGTCAGGAACTACCAAGAGTGTAATAGAGAGGAGAAAGAGTGAATGAGCAAGGAAATGAGTGAACTTAAGTGGCTATTTATAGTGCAAGAAGGTGTGTGAAGATGAAGCTAGGTGTTAGAGGTGTTGTAGGATCTTCACAAGTGTCTAGCAAGATGTCAAGAGCTGCATGAGTGTGGCATTTTGCAGGAGAGGTGGCATCTTGGCAGAATTTTGGGGTTTTGACACTTTTAGTCCCTCAAAAATAGTTTTGTGGATTGTTATGAATTGTCCCTTGACTAAAATTCAATGACATAACGACAAAACTTGGTCTTTTCATTCAACACGAGATGTATTGAAGAAGAGTACGAATAACCGAACGTCAACGGGTGTCATACTAGGTTTTCTTACGACTTATAAGTGTTTACTAGCTTAAACGTGAAGATATGAATACTTATGGTTTCATAGGTTAAATTACCAAACTAGTAAGGTTAAAGGTTCGGTGAAGAAGCGGAATGCTCAAGGATGGTAAATCAAAAGATGTCGTCTCAACCGAGAGACGTTCGGGTCTAAAGGTGGCTTAGTAACACAAGAAATACGAAAATAACAAAGTTTAAGGGCCTTTGGGTCATTTACTGAAAGTTAGAATATTGAAAAATAAAGGTTTTTGAGTCTCGCCGTAGGCTACGGTCGCCAGACCATAGCTTACGGTCAAATTGGTTCAGCAGGTTTAAACCGTAGCATACGGTCCTAGACCGTAGGTGACGGTTAGCTTAAAAAATTGAACTTTGGACATGTTCGAGTTGCTAACTCATTGAGGTATGATCCGAGGGTATGTACACGTGTCGATATATTACCGAACATGAATTTACGAGGTGTTACATCCTCACCCCCTTAAAAGAAATCTCAACCTCGAGATATTATTCAAAAAGATGGGGGTACGTTTGTCGCATAGTGGACCCAACCTCCCATGTATACTCGGGTCCACGAAGGGCATCCCAATTAATCTTTACAATAGGTATAAACTTCCTTCGCAGCTTTTTAACCTGTCGATCCTCAATCAAAATTGCTTTCTCAATGAACCTCAGGTTTTTATCAATTTGCACATCTTGATGTGACATTGCTAGCGACTCATCGGCTAGACATATCTTTAAATTAGATATGTGGAATACATCATGGATTCCACTGAGCTCCCCAGGCAGCTTTAGGTTTATAAGCTACAGAATCGACACATTCGATTACCTCGAATGGTCCAATAAATCTCGGGCTTAACTTGCCCTTCTTTCCGAAGCGCATCACACCTTTCCAAGGTGATACCTTCAATAATACTTTGTCCCCTATTTGGAACTTAAGAGGTTTTCGTCTCTTATCTACATAACTGTTCTGCCTATCACGGGTAGTTTTGAGACGATCACGGATTTGTATTATCTTATCCATGATTTCTAGGACAATGTCAGGTCCAGATAGTTGGGCTTCCCCAACTTCAGCCCAACAAACAGGCGTTCTACATTTTCTCCCAAACAAGGCTTCAAAAGGAGCAGCCTTGATGCTTGTATGATAACTATAATTATATGAGAATTCTATTAGGGGTAAGTGGTCATCCCAACTTCCACCTAAATCAATCACACATGCTCTAAGTATGTCTTCCAAAGTCTGGAGAGTACGCTCACTTTGTCCATCCGTTTGTGGGTGGTAAGTCGTACTAAAGTTTAACCTTGTGCCTAAAGATTGTTGGAAACTTTTCCAAAAGTGAGATGTATATATAGTATCTCTATCGGATACAATAGATACCGGCACACCATGTAGGGATACAATCTTGTCCACATATAGCTTGGCCAACTTATCAGAATTATAAGTTTCTTTAATCTTGTCCACCATGACCCAAATCGTGTCATTGCCACGTTTGGTCTAAGGTAACTTGGTAATCAAATCCATAGTTACCATTTTCCATTTTCAAGTGGAAATCTCAAGCTGTTGTAGAAGTCCTGACGGTTACTGATGTTCGGCTTTAACTTGCGAACACATCAGACACTTAGCTATATAAGTGGCTATGGATTTCTTCAAACCCATCCACCAATAATTCTTTTTCAAATCTTGATACATCTTGTCACCACCCGGGTGAACTGAGTATCTTGAATTATGCGCTTCCTGGAAGATTAGATCCCTAAGTCCTGCAAAGATTGGAACCCAGATTCTGCCATTAGATCTAACGATTCCATCTTTTCCCGGCATTAACTGATCAACAGTTCCGCCTAATCCTTTATTAGGAATATTAGCCTCTAACAGGGCTTGCTTTTGTATATCTAATAGCTTCTCATTCAAGCTATTGCTAAGCTCAATGCTCTTGGCATTGATCCTAATAGGCTTAACTCTTTCCTTGCGCCTTAAGGCTTCAGCAACAACATTTGCCTTCCCGGGATGATAGCGAATTTCACAATCATAATCATTAAGCGTTTCCATCCAGCGGTGCTGTCGCATGTTCAAAACCTTTTGATTGAACAGATGTTGAAGACTCTTATGGTCAGTGTATATAATACACTCCGTGCCATATAAGTAATGTATCCACAACTTAAGTGCAAATACAACAGCACCCAATTCCTAGTCAAGGGTGGTGCAATTCCTTTCGTGCACCTTTGATGTCGTGATGCATAAGCAATTACTTTGCCTTTTTGCACTAGCACACAGCCCATGCCAATGTGCGAGGCATCGGAATAAACGACAAAATCCTCAATACCCTCAGGTAGAGATAACACAGGAGCATTGCTCAACTTGTGTTTTAGAATTTCAAAGATTCTTGTTGTTTTAGACCCTAGTCAAACTTGACATTCTTACGAGTCAAGGTAGTTAAAGGAGTGGCTATCTTCGAAAAGTTCTCAATGAACCTCCTATAATAACCGGCCAATCCTAAGAAACTATGAATCTCCGATGGAGTTTTGGGTACTTCCCAATTCATTATGGCTTCAATCTTAGAGGGATCCACTTGGATACCACGCTCACTTACAACATGCCCAAGAAACTGGACTTCTCTAAGCCAAAACTCACATTTAGAGAACTTAGCATAAAGCTTCTCTTGTTTAGCAATTCTAGGATGCACCGAAGATGTTTCTTATGATTATCTTGATTACGATAGTAGATAAGTATGTCGTCTATGAAGACAATGACAAACTTATCTAGATACGGCTTGCAGACTCTATTCATGAGATCCATGAATGTTGCAGGTGCATTTGTGAGTCCGAAAGGCATCACCAAGAATTCATAATGACCATAATGGGTCCTGAAGGCAGTCTTGGGAACATCTTCATTCCTAACCTTCAGTTGATGATATCCTAATCTCAAATCGATCTTAGAGAAGTAACTAGCCCCTTGAAGTTGATCGAACACGTCATCGATCCTGAGCGGAGGATAATGGTTCTTGATTGTTATCTTGTTTAGTTCGTGGTAATCAATGCACATCCACATTGAATCGTCCTTTTCTTAACAAAAAGGATAGGAGCTCCCCAAGGTGAGGAACTAGGCTGAATGAATCCTTTTTTTCTAAAAGTTCATCTAATTGTATTCTTAATTCCTTCATCTCTTCCGGTGCTAGCCGATACGGAGCTCTTGCAACAGGTGCCGCTCCTGGTAGGATGTCAATCCTAAACTCCACTTGTCTATCTGGAGGTAGACTTGGTAATTCTTCAGGGAAAACATCGGGATATTCTGAGATAACTGAAAGGTCTTCAATCTTTGGCTTTGGCTCGTTAATAGTTACTTGTGCCATGTAAATGACACAACCTTTCCCTAGACACTTGGATGCCTTAAACAATGACACTTTGTCTGGCAATCCATAGTGTGAATCTCCAAGGATGGTGAGCATTTCACCAGATGGGGTTTTAACTTCGATGAGTTTTTTTATCACAGGCAAGGCGGGCTTGGTAATGGGATAACCAATCCATGCCTATGACTACATCGAACCCCGCCAATTTCATTAGCAGAGGAGAAATAGGAATTGAGTGATTCTTAATGGATATAAAAACATCCATCAAGAATAGAAGATGCTATTTCTAAGGTTCCGTTAGCAAGTTCTACTTCATAAGTTATGCCTAGGGTTCTTATGGGTAAGGTTAATAGTTTGCTAAACTTATAGTCCACAAATGACTTATCCGCACCCGATTAAAAAAAACTCTAGCTTATACGTCATTAATGAGGAATGTACCTGTTATGACATTGTTGTCATTAACAACCTCTCTAACATTCATCTGAAAGGCACGAGCATTTCCTTTCTTGGCCTCTCCAGGCTTCGCATTATTGCTCTTGAGATTCATAGGGCAGTTAGCCTTAATATGCCCTTTTTCATTGCAGCCATAATAGACGACATCCTTAAGATCCTTGCATTCTAGGGTCTTATGTCCCTTTTTCTTACAGATACCACATGGTTTAGCCTGTGGATCAAAATTACACTATGCCCAGTGCCTACGGTTGCAGGTCTTACATGTCGGCGTCACGCCCGACTTATCTTGGTTCCTTCTGAACCCAAATCTCCCCTTATTCATCTTATTAAATCTTTGGGAGTTACCATCCTCTCTCTTCCTTTTCCCGTCAGTCTCAGTCTTGACTGACTTTTGTCTCACTAGATCTAAAGTGAGAGAGAGAGAGAGATATAGGTCAACAGCAGACCTATAAGTAGTAGGCTGAGCAGCCTTCACCATGCCTTTAATCTCAGGCTCTAATCCATTTATAAAACGCGCGATGCATTTGGGTTCAGGTGAAATCAGATAAGATACTAATCTGGATAAGGAATTAAAGTTGGTAACATACTTCCGATAGCCAAATTTTTCATTGTAAGAGTCAGAAAATCTGACTCTATCTTCTCCACCTCATGAGGTGGGCAATATGTCTCTTTGACAAGGTCAACAAATTTGGACCACCCCAAGTTATATAGGTGTACTTTACCTGTTGGCTGGACCATTGCCTTCCACCAAATGAGGGCATCACCCTTGAAGGATTGGATTGCATACTTTACCACATCTTGATCAGTGCAACCAATGATATCCACTATCATCTCCATTTCATCAAGTCATCTCAAGGCTTCTGCTGCTCCCCTTTCTCCATTAAAATCTCGGGGCTTGCAGGAGACAAAGTATTTATAGGTACATCCGTCTTTAGAAGAACGGGACCTATCATAAAAATTCTAGTTTCTTTAGTTCATTCTTCGCATTTGAAGAGTGAACAGAGCTCTCCTTTCGAGCTGATGATGGTGGAATAGATAAAGGTTTGGAGCGAGCAACGCTCACTTCCTTTAATTTTTCCATGGCCTTTCCAACATCTGCATCAATGCGAGCTTGGAAATCATCATTATTGATGGCTATATTTTTCATCTTTGTCAATACTATTATCACGGTGACTACTTTGCGCCTCATCTGAGTTAGCCATCTCTGATGTTTGGGTACTATATGCCAAAATTAAATTTACATTAGCCATGGTATTAATAACCATATAGGCTATAAAATTTGGATATATAAATCCATTGCCTATTTGAACCAGTGTGTATAGAATCACAACTGTCAGGCTTAACATTTTAAATGAATGTTATCTATATTTGGTATAGGTCTCAAAAGGACCCTCAAAGGCAAATTACAATTTCGACATAGTCCATATATATTTTAGACAGTGGATCTTAATGTCACAACTGCCATTGTCATACAACAACTCTAAATAGCTCATAGGCTTGTCTCATAGGACATTTAAAATATGGCTCATAGGCCTTATCCCCAAGGATATAAAAACACTACACATTGGCTTGTCACTTAAGGACGTAAAATATGTCACTAAGACCTGTCACTATGGACTTATTATTACGGTACATAGGCCTGTCAGTATGGACATATAAAAATCTGGCACATTGGCCTGTCACTATGGACATAATTTTGGGCAGAGGGTCATATTAACCACAACTGTCATTGTCATAATTGACAATTATAACTAGGCCCATAGGCAAAATAATATAATAAATCAATTAACATTTCCTAGATGTTAAGATAGAATAATCATCGCATTGATGATATTAGTCATGTTCTCATTGATCAAATAGACTATGAGGCTTGAGAATAGCTCACCACCCTGGACAGGGAACCATAAGGTTACAATTATCATTGTCTTAATTGACAATATAATATTGCTCGAAGGCAAATCATCACTAATGGATGTTTAATCATGGTCCGTAGACACTAATCACTAATGGATGTTTAATTATGGCCCGTAGGCACTACATCACTAATGGCATCACTAATGGATGTCAATTATGGCCCGTGGGCACTACATAACTAATGGATGTTTAATACGGCCCGTAGGCACTACATCACTAATGGATGTTAATTATGGCCCATAGGCACTACATCACTAATGGATGTTTAATTATGGCCCGTAGGCACTACATCACTAATGGATGATTAATTATGGCCCGTAGGCACTAATGGATGTTTAATTATGGCCCGTAGGCACTACATCACTAATGGATGTTTAATTATTATCATCGCATTGATGATATTAGCCGGGATCAAATTTGATCACATAGGCTATATAAGGTTAGGACGTAGTCCATTACCTAGACGGCTAGTGTGGGTTCCTCAATTCACACTACCAAGAGTGCTAACATTACTTAAATGTTAACACAGATTATCCAAATGGGCGATTAATAGTCACGGTCGCATTGACCTTAACGACTTGGAGGCTTGAACATAGTTCACCACCTCTGGATAGAAGGATAATTCTTCCTTAACTATCATGATAGAAGGCCATTCATCCTTAACTATCATTTATAATTTGGCCAATTAATATGGACTTTTTCATTTGACTAATTAAAACCATTAAGATCTTTTGGAATTATATAGGTGATCATAAATTTCGAGTAAAATCGTGACGATCGTTTAAAGAGGATGAGTACATATATATATAATTCCAAAATATTTCATTCAATGACAATAGAAATTACAATACTTGAAATAAATAAATAAAACTAGTTGTCCATGCAAGGACTAAAAAAATAACCTGTCCACGCAGGGACTAAAGAAATAACATAATAATATAAGAGACTTTACTCGTCCTTCTTTCCCTTAACCAACTTGGAGAGCTTCTTGAAGAATTTATTCATCTTCTTCTCCGTCTTCTCCGCTTGTTGTTTCATTCCCTTCATCCGCTCCAAGGCCTCATTAATGGCCTCAAGAGGTGGCGGAGGTTGTGGTTGTGGTTGAGGTACAACAACATACTGGTACCCATAACTTGGGTATCCAGTAGGTGGATAAGTAGGTGGGAAAGGAGACGGGTAAAGTGCATTATGCATGACCGCTTGCATATAAGGGTCATGTGATAGTACCTGGTAATTTACCGGCGTAGATGTTTTAAAAGGATCATATCTAAATATATCCAGATATGTAGGAACAGGGTTATTAAAACCCGATGGTGGTGGTTGAACCACTGGTGGTGGTGTCGGTTCCACCACAGGTGAAGAATTGGAGGGTCCACCCATTTGTGGGTCCTCGTGAATGGTAGGGTATGTTTTGGGCAATGGTGGCAGCGAACCCGACCTTTGACCAGCACGTACCGACATACACGCTCCACATTTATTCCTTGGTGGCTTAGGTGGTGGCTTAGGTGGTTCCACTGGTTCCATATGAACATCTTCTTGTATAGGTGGTGTTGGGGAGTGATGGGAAGGAGTGTTAGCAAAAGTGAATTGGTTCCAATATTGATCCCATTCATTAGGACCTTGGTATGGCGATCCGGCGTATGAGTTAGAATCGCTAGAGATTTTGATAGGGTGTCCAAGCGTTCCTGACGGTGGCATCTCCGGGTCGGAGTCCTCATCCATTGGGTTGGGTTGATCTAATTGATTTTGATCAGCTGGGGGTGTGTTGAAATAGTTATTAGGGTTAAATTCTTCATGGTAAGAGTGTGAATGGGAATGATGGGAATGGTGAGAGTGGTGTGAATGGTAGGAGTGGTGAGAGTGATAAGAATTTTGGGAATATGGGGGTGACTATCTATGAGAGACAGAGTGTCTCGTTGGTTTAGGAATCTGAGTTGTGAGGTTGTAAAGGGATGCGCCTCGATGGTCCTCCCCTCATTGGACCGTTTCTTCTTCCACTTTGTCCTCTAAATCTTGGCGGCATTTTCCTGTTAAAATCAAGTCAAAAAAATAATAACTTAATAATGAGATGAGTAATCCTAGGTCAAAGCCTAAACTCGGAAGTCTAAGAAATGTGCTATTGTGTAAGTTGGAGATTAAACATAAAAGGCTAGTGTTTAATTCTCTCAAACGTTGCCTTTAATACCAACCTATCACACCCCGTATTTTTAACCAAACATCAGTGGGCCCGGGTGGGGAATATCGTGACGTAAGTTGATATCATCATAGTCAATTAAACACAGCACAGCGGAAGTCTTGGAGTTAAATTACTATTACAAACCAAATGTTTAAATACGAAAATAATATACAGACGGCTTGTAATGAAAGATACACAGGCGGATCGTAAAATTGTGTAGCAGACTTTGGGCAGATCTAAGGATTTGCAAGATCCTCCTATATCACTATCGAGCAGCTTCCAGCCTATTTCGTATTGTACCTGCATCTTAGTCTTTTGAAAATACGTCAGCTTTCGCTGGTAAATGCACTCAACTGACTCGTTTTGAAAATATTTCAAAAATTTTGATATAAGTGCACAGGGCATGAAAAATCTTTTATGACTTGGGAAAGTCAGCCATGTAACCTTGTTAACAGCTTTACATGTTTGTCAATACATATATGGGCACCAAGACATGATTAACGTACACACCACTTATGAACCCATGAAGGATTTATCCCCAACTTGTGGGTGAAAATAATTTAGCATTCGCATCTGTCAGGTGTATGCCTACACCCCGTGCTTTGGTCGTGGCCATTAACTAATGTAATGAGCCAAGGATATCCAGGACACGGTCGTTAACCACCAATGTTTAAGTTATCAAACAAAACTGATCAAAATAGAATATGCGGATTTACTAGCCACAATCCGGCATTCGATTGATCCCATTTCTGACCAAGCAGTAATAATTTACCGTAACCCAAGCCCGTATAGGGAAAATAAGTCCAGAGTATTTACCTGAGCTAGTCTTGATTAATAATGCAAGATTTAATATTCTCAGCCATATTCAAAACGAATAAGTGCAGATAGCATTACTGAAGGCTCTAGTCTGGATTATGGCATAAGCTAACCAATTAAAATGCTAACGGTCTTAATTTAAGTCATAGACTTAGACTGATTAGTGTAATGGATCAAAAATGGTACGATACGCTAGATTAAGCGATGATCGGATAGAATGTAGTTTAAACCCAACAAGTACTTAAGACTTGTATAATATGGGTAAACAATTAACATTCTGGAATTTGAGATTAAAGTGATATGGTTAAACCCGTTTCGGTTAATTTTAGTAAACTCTTTACATATACTTAACCGTATGCATATAAGTGATTTCGGGTAACCGGATGAGTCATGAACAAGTTCTAAATGTCATTATACTTTAAATAAGTTGTAATATCAGTAGGATATCAACTTATATGCCCGAAAGGGTTTTGAAACGAAATTATGCCTCATAAGGGCGTTTTGGTAATTATGTGTCGTATAAAAGGAACATGCATGTACTCTGATGTTATGATCATAAACATTCTGGAAAAATACTTAATTTGTGATATATTATCAGTAAGATAGCACACATAAGTGTGGTTTGTTGTTTAAGACCAAACTATGCACCGAAAGGACATTTTAGTCATTTTAAAAGTATAGTTTGTGATATTATACTAAAATCAGTTTATGATCAGAATATTAAAATCATAATATGTTAATTACATTAACATATCAGTAGGTAATTCATTTGCAAGTTCATTGTTGATTAAATCCTTGTTTTATGTAAAAAGGGCATTTTAGTCAAAATTTGACATTTTACGAAACTTGTGCATAAACTCAGATTATGATTATGATTATTGTAATATAACCTCAGAGGGTTATGCTATATTGCATCACGATCATAATGTGACCTTAATACAGAAGTTAACTAATCTAAGTCGGGTCAGAATCAAAAGTCAAAGTAGAAGTCAAACTTCGCGACTTTCGGTTGCGAACCGACTCTAGGACTGAAATTGACGGATCGAACATGTTCCCACATGTTCTAATAATTATTACCAACTTGTTTAAGTGTTAAACACTTGTTTATAACATACATAAACTCAGATTATAATTTTTATGAAATCTGGCCCGTTTGACTTTTTAAAACAATAACTTTGACCCGTCAATTGACCTAGTAATCGTGATCCTTAGTAGGTGCCCCTTTACGGGGTTAATACCTTCCTAATTACGATCACTTCTCACGTTCATTTCGAACAATGGCTGGACCATAATGGTCTTAACCGAAAGTCAATGCATTTGTCGAAAATGCTTGACTTTTGGCTATTAAAAGCGTATAAAAAGAAAAGAATAGAGATGGAGCACTTACAAGTGATCCAAGGGAAACTGAGAACTCAAAGGGAAGCTCCTAAATGGTCAGGGACTTCCAAGAGTGTAATAGAGAGGAGAAGAAGTGAATGAGCACAGAATGAAGTGAACTAGTGGACTATTTATAGTGCAAGGAGGTGTGTGAAGATGAAGCCAGGTGTTAGAGGTGTTCTAGGATCATCACAAGTGTCTAGCAAGGTGTCAAGAGCTGCAAGAGTATGGCATTTTGCAGGAGAGGTGGCATCTTGACGGAATCTTGGGGTTTTGACACTTTGAGTCCCTCAAGAATAGTTTTGCGGATTGTCATAAATTGTCCCTTGACTTATATCCAATGAAAAACTAATACAACTTGGTCTTTTCATTCAATACAAGATGTATTGAAGAAGAATAAGAGTAACCGAACATTCATGGGTGTCACACTAGGTGTTCTTATGACTTATAAGTGTTTACTAGTTTAAACGTGAAAGATACGAATACTTATGGTTTAATGGGTTAAATCACTCAAGCTAGTAAGGTTTAAGGTTCGGTGAAGATGTGTGATACTTAAGAATGGTGAATCACAAGATATCATCTTAACCGGGAGTTATTCGGGTCGAAAAATGACTTAATTATAAGGAAAAGGTTATAATAAAGTCTAGGGGCCTTAGGGTCATTATTTGAAAGTTTATATGGTGCAAAACTGAAGGTTTCCAGAACGTAGCTTACGGTTAGTTAAAATTTCTAACAGAAGGTCTGGACCGTAAGCTACGGTCATGGACCGTAAGCTACTGTCAAGTTTAAAAAAAATTTTAATTTTTTTTGGATTTGTTTAAGGAGTTGAGTGGCTAACTTATTTGAGGTATTTATATTTTGTATTTATTTATTTTATTTTATTTTTTTAAGGGGTATATACTCGTGTCGGTTTATTACCGAACACGAATTTTACGAGGTGTTGCAGGCAGCTTTGAGACGATCACGGATTTGTATTATCTTATCCGTGGTTTCTAGGACAATCTTAGGTCCAGATAGTTGGGCTTCCCCAACTTCAGCCCAACAAACAGGCGTTCAACATTTTCTCCCATACAAGGCTTCAAAAGGAGCAGTCTTGATGCTTGTATGATAACTATAATTACAGGAGAATTTTATTAGGAGTAAGTGGTCATCCCAACTTCCACCTAAATCAATCACACATGCTCTAAGCATGTCTTCCAAAGTCTGGATAGTACGCTCACTTTGTCCATCCGTCTGTGGGTGGTAAGTCGTACTAAAGTTTAACCTTGTGCCAAAAGATTGTTGGAAACTTTTCCAAAAGTGAGATGTATATCTAGTATCTCTATCGGATACAATAGATACCGGCACACCATGTAGGGACACAATCTTGTCCATATATAGCTTGGCCAACTTATCAAAATTATAAGTTTCTTTAATCTTGTCCACAATGACCCAAATCGTGTCATTGCCACATTTGGTCTTAGGTAACTTGGTAATCAAATCCGTAGTTACCATATCCCATTTCCAAGTGGGAATCTCAAGCTGTTGTAGAAGTCCTGTCGGTTACTGATGTTCGGCTTTAACTTGCGAACACGTCAGGCACTTAGCTATATACGTGGCTATGGATTTCTTCAAACCCATCCACCAATAATTCTTTTTCAAATCTTGATACATCTTGTCACCACCCGGGTGAACTGAGTATCTTGAATTATGCGCTTCCTTGAGGATTAGATCCCTAAGTCCTCCAAATATTAGAACCTAGATTCTGCCATTAAATCAAGGATTCCATCTTTTCCAGGCATTAATTAGTCAACACTTCCGCCTAATCCTTCATTAGGAATATTAGCCTCTAACAGGGCTTACTTTTGTATATCTAATAGCTTCTCATTCAAGCTATTTCTGAGCTCAATGCTCTTGGCGTTAATCCTAATAGGCTTAACTCTTTCCTTGCGACTTAAGGCGTCAGCAACGACTTTGCCTTGCCAGGATGATAGCGAATTTCGCAATCATAATCATTAAGTGTTTGACGAACTGCTTAAATGAGTTGTTAACCTTAATTGTGCACTTGCAAACGCTAATAGGCAGTTGACTTTTAAAAGTCAAACTGACCTATAATAGGATCAAATGGTGATTTTGATATAAAGTCCGTAAGGTGGGTTAGTCTTAATAAATAATGACTAATCTAACCATCTTGCGAAATGATAAAAGGTAGTTTGATGCTTGACAAGCTAGGAGGAATCTTGGAGAGAAGCGGGTCAAACGGATCGAATGTGCGTGGAAAACACAATCGGATTTCAGGTAAGTAAAGCTTACATCCTTTAAGTAGAACACATACTTGTAGTATTGGTCAAAAAAAAGGTAGACTAGTATTTGAAATATGATGTTCCGATGCGAAGTGATTCGGGTCGGAACAAGTGAAAATGGTATGAAACCATGATTTATGGTAAAAAAGGTAAAATGGTAAATTAGTCATGTGATGATCAACAAATAAAGAGTTACTGAAACATTACCTTATGGTGTAAACCATAATGGGTAATAAGGGGTAAAATAGTAATCCGGTCATGAGTTGATGGATAAATAAAGAGTTTTGAAAAAGAAACCATATGGCGTAAGTCATAATGGGTTAAGCGAATTAAGAAACGATTTTTAAGTAATATGATTACACAATGTAAAACGAAATGGGCTAAATGGGTGAGATGGCAAATAAGTGTCATCTCATAACGATAAATTGTCATATAAGCCAAACGGGTCAAATGGTGATATTATCGCCATTTGACAATGATGACTAATGGTCGCTTGTTGAGATTTGTGCTCATAGGAAGAATAGAGTATGAATTGCATTGCTATCACATGAAACAATGCTAAGAGCCAAGCCAGGTACGTGTAATGGGTCAAACTCTCAAAGAGGATTTAAGATACGTTGAGAGTTAAACGAGTCATAAATGAACATTTGATTACCTAAGGTAAGGTAAATCTAATATTTTGATCGTAGACATTATGACCTTATGAACATAATGATTTCAATTAGATTGTGATTAAATGTTCATATTTGGTTAAAACATGATATTGAAGTCCTTCGTCGTAAAAGAAGGACCTAAGTTGACCAAAATGCTCTTGTATGGTAAAATAAGTAAACGGCCCTAAGCGTAGTTTAAAAATGAGTTTTATAATTTCGTAGATCCTTGCGGTAGTGAAAAAACGAAAAGCATAAGCCTTTTTGGTTTAATGACTATTAAAGGGTCTTTTCCGTAAATTGTCGAACCGAAGGGTAGAAATTGGATAAAATGAATTTACGATAACAAATCCACCACAAATATAGTTGTGGTGGAAAATAGATGGACATCTTAGTGTGAAAATGATAAGATGGATAAGGTTTGGTTGAAATAAGCGTTGAACTTCGCCAAGACAACCAAACGGGTCAAAATTATAAAATAAATAAAGGTTTGGTTGGATAAAGCGATGCATTTCGCTAAGGCAACCATACGGGTAAAAATGGAGTTTTTTTATGCATACCGAAATGGATGCGTAAATGCGTAGTTTGGTTTAAATGTGGTTAAAGGGTAAAATCGGAAAATATGAACATAAACCAGAAATGGATGCGTAATTCATAAGAAATAAGAATTCGTTTAAGGATTTCGGGTTAAATATGTAAGAAAACATTTTACAGACATTTAGAAATAAGTTTCATGGGAAACGGATAAAAATTGAACAAGTTATGAAAATTTTCGTAATAAAAACGGCAAGACGGAAATACTTGCGGTAGACCACCTTAAGCTACGGTGGCCATCCGTAGCTTAAGAAATTCAACCGTTGAATGAAAGCAGAAATTTGTGTTATATGGATACGTCTCCGTGAGTCCCGGGTCGTGTTTAAATGTGCGGGACTTGAAACGGGTCGAACGGACAACCAAAACAACACAACGCCAAAACTGCTACAATAGGAAGCGTCGCCGACGCCATGTTTGGCAGTCGCCGACGCAGCTTGGTTGTCTGACACCTTAAGTTACTGCCTACGACAGTAAAGCTCCGACGGAATATTGGAAGAGCCATCGCCAACGCGGCAAGGAGCCGTCGCCGACGCAAACTCGTTAATACAAAATTTTTCTTGATAAATTTTGGTTAAAATTAGTTATGTGGTGTTAACTCTTATGCAGTACATCACTAACTAATTTGTAAATTTCCAGTTTTAGGTTTTTGTTTGCATCCTTGGATGACGATCAAGCTCAACGAAGAACCGAACACGATCAAATATGAAGCTTCCGCATTTGGTTTCAATGTTACGAAACTAATGAGTAACGACATGTCAAATTGTTTAGTATTGATAAAGTTTTAATAAACTCGAAAATTTGTAGTGACGTGTATTCGCTTTTACTTGTTGAAATGCGAAACTTTTAATGGAAATTTAAATATTTATAGTGAGGGTCTTACAGTATATGTGTCAGCATTGACTCTCATATTTGTACAATTTGTATTGGTCCCTAAGATATTGGGGCTACATTATTTTAAGGATTCGAATTGCTTTTGTGTATAAATTTAATCCACATTTATTAGCGGTTTCAAGATGAAGTTTTTATGTTTTAATATTGTGTTTGTTTACGAACTCACCAACACAAGCTTAAGTCGTTTTTGTTTTAAGCAAATATCCTAGGTAATGGGTAGGTCTGTCTGGTAGGAGGGTTTGTGAGGATAGTAAAGCTGGAATGGTGAATAGTGAATGAGTTGTATTTAACCTTTATTAAAAAAGAGTATGATTGGATGACCTAGAATGCATCAGATGACTATTTGGCAAAGTCATCATATGGCATGAATAAACTCCGTACATGTCCTTAAATAACTTCAAATGTATTTATAGTTTTAGAAGCTTACGGGTAAGACTATGTTTTGTGTAAATCCAACTCGTCACGTCATGGGATTTTTATCATGTACTTTATTATAATCTTATTTGTACTCGTATAATTTTGATTAAATAATCTACAAAATAGTACTATATTTCTATTGTTCATGTGTTAAAAAGATAATGTACCCAATTT
Organism: Scalesia atractyloides; assembly: GCA_947069175.1. Lineage (NCBI taxonomy): Eukaryota > Viridiplantae > Streptophyta > Magnoliopsida > Asterales > Asteraceae > Scalesia > Scalesia atractyloides. The sequence continues at coordinate 72,895,188 of CAMTDV010000001.1, forward strand.
TTTATGTTCTATATTTAATTAGTATACTAAAAATGATTCGACGTCGATTTTGGGTAGAATGGTGTTGAACGGGTCACTCTCTTTCTTCTGATGACAGATCTTTTTTTAGGAACAACACGCAGCAATGGAAGATGTATACGTTGTGGGTGTAGAAAATGATCACCAGAACCCTAGTTTGCTTGCGGCCAGAAGTCTCATCAGACCCCTTCTATTCAGCATGTCGCCACCGCTGTTAGGGTTTCCAGAAATACCCTAAACTCACCGCAAAAGTGTCTCATGTCGCCGTCTTCTTCAGCCTCAGGAATCGCCCCATATTAGTTGGTTTGAACCCCTTCGATTAAACTTCATCGCGATATTCATGTTTTGATGAGAGAGAAATAGAGGAGAGAAAGTGGTGCTAAAAGTGAAACGAAACAGGGTTTAGGTTTTTATATGGTGGGCAGCAAATGTGACGTATTGGGTCCGAGTGACCACCAGATAACCCAATCAGAGGCAAACGATAATCATTTGGATTGATTTATTAATAGACTAGGTTACAATCCCGTGTGTTACACGGACTAATAAATATAATGTTATAGAAATAATAACAAAAGGTTATATTAAAAAAACATATGTATTGTATGGTTGAATAGTAATTAAAAAAAATCTATTGCCATTTACTTGTCATTGTTATGTAATTTTCCTGAGTTCCTTTATTTTGTTTATTGAATGATTTTCTTTCGTTAAAAATTTTGTCAAGATATATATTTAAAAAAAATACACATTAATGTGATATTAAGTTTGTTAAATTATTATTTTTAAATATTATTTAATTCAACCAGGTATTAACTTTGATTTTTAAGTTCACCTATTCTTTTTATTACTAACTTGTTTTAATTTTACGATTTTTAGTATTGAAACACATCAAATATTTGATATTTTTAGAAATTATTTGGTTAAGATATAATAACTATCTTTAATTCAACATGTAACTATATGCAAATTATAATATTATAATTTATTGATAACCATTTTAACAACAAACAATAAACAACGGTTAATTCCAGCTAATGCAGATTTGAATATTGTAATTTATTGATAATCATGTTGAAGATTAATCATAATATTATGAACCTTGTAATACAATTTTATTATAATATTATACAATGAATCAGTTAATGGTAATAGTTATTGATATAATATTATAGGATAAGTTGGTTAACCTTAATAGTTATTGGTATAATATACAATATTAAAATTGAAAGAAGATATATAGGTACAATATTAAAATTGAAAAAAGATATATATAGATATAATATTAATATTATTAAAATTGAACATTATAATCAATCACCCTCCAACCCTCTTTGCCTACACGTATTACATATTGCATAATAATGATAAATTCAAATTTCTCAAACAATAAACATTAACTGTATCGTATATAATCAATTAATATTATATATTGAATAACTATTAAAAAATTACTATTAAAGAAGGATGAATTTAATAATAATATTTAACCATATTTAATCATTTATTATATATTCATTCAATAACCATTAAGAAGGATAAATTAATAATAATATTTAATCATTTATTAGAATAAAAATACAGATTAGTAATGTCCTTATATTTAATTATTAAAAAGGTTAAAGTTAAATTGAATATAAATAAAAAATAAGAATAAAAATAAATGATATCTATAATTGGTTAATAATAATAATAATAATAATATTAAAAGAAATATATTAAACAAATATAAATAAAGTTAATGAGGTTGAAGGCGAGAATGACATGTGGCATTATATAGAGTTTTTTATTATCAGTTAGATTAAATTAGATATATTAATTAATAGATATTAACAATAATTGGTATACTAAAAATGATAAAAAGAAATAAAATAATAAACTACTTTTTGTTAAAAGATAAACACATTTAAGGTTTTGGAATATTTAAATATATACTTTTTCCGTAACTCATAGTCATTTTTAGTATTGGATTCTTTGCTACGCAACTTGTTTTTACAAAATTAGAATTACTTGTTATCTTTCTATACTCAGTTTTGGCATTAGTTTTTACTTTTTCTTAGTGGCCAACATAGATACATCACCAAAACCACCAAAAGATACATCACCTAAAAAGAGAAGAAAAAAAACATTACACGCCCATACCTATCTTATCAAAGTCGCACCAATATAATTTTCTCTTGTAATCATTTGAGATTCCCGTTGAAGATCTTCCACCGCATTGGCGGTCCTATCACCTTGCAAAGTGGAAGTCATCTTCCATCGGATTTGAGTCTCGGCTGAAGTAAAAATCCTCTAGAATGGTGGTGGATCGGTTCATCAGCGTCGTCTGCGTTCACAAGCGTGAGTGACCTTTTGCCATAGGATTTAGCCAGGTGATTAAGCTTTAGTTGGTAGTCAAAAAAGTCATTTGAGAATTCCACTGATGCCCTCTTGATGCATTGGCAGCCTCATCACCTTTCAAACTAGAGACATGAGTATGAGTCTCACCTAAAGCAAAAATTCATCTAGAATGATAGCAGACCAGAGCATTAATGTCGTATACGTTTGTAGACGTGAGTGACCTTTGATTTTTACCTAGCGGATGATCGGGTTTTATTGGTCATTAAAAAAATCATTTGATATTTCCACCGGTTTCGGAGGCAAAGATGCATTTCACAATATTTACAATCACCTTATTTCTATATAAGTTATCTGAAATAAAATTAAGAGTGAAAGAAAAAGTTGTTCATGCTCTCTGACTCTAGCTAGAAAGTGGGCATCGAGAAGTCCAACATGCACACACTTCTAGTTGCTCATGTAGGGCTGTTGATATTTACAAATTATATAATATAACTGATATTTAATCCATTGCCAACAGTTAGAGGTAGATTATGATTAGAACTATAAATAAGAGCTGCACATCATCCTTGATCGCACTAATTCCGAAAGTCAAGGATCGAGTGGGCCCCTCAGACTTTCGACCAATTAGCTTGATCGGAGTGATTAATAAGGTAATCTCGAAAGTCCTAGTGAATAGATTAAAAGGTGTGATTGGGAAGCTTATCTCGGAGGAACAATCGGCGTTTTTGGCGGGTAGAAGTATCATGGACGGGCCGCTTATACTTAATGAATTATTGGGCTGGTTAAAAAAATCGAGAAAGAAGGGAATGTTCTTTAAAAGTGATATTAACAAGGCTTATGATTCGGTTAATTGGGCTTTTCTTGAATCCATTATGGCCCAAATGAACTTTCCGGTAAGTTGGAGGGCATGGGTTATGGCAACTCTTTATTCAGCGAGAGCCTCGGTTCTTGTAAATGGGTCGCCCACAATGGAATTCGATTGCTCGCGAGGTCTTCGACAAGGCGACCCTCTATCACCCTTCCTTTTCTTGTTGGCTATGTAAGCTCTCACCGGTATTATGAAGGAGGCTGCCTCAATCGGCCTGTTTAAAGGTATTCGATGCACTAATGAGGGCCCATCTCTATCACATTTTGCTTATGCTGATGACGTCATGTTTATTGGTGAGTGGTCTATTGAAAATGTGATCAATCTTCGAAGGATACTAAGGTGTTTCTACCTAACATCCGGGTTGAAGATAAACCTTGAAAAGTGTAGTGTGTACGGAGTTGGTGTAAGCGACCTAGAGGTTTAAAATATGGCGGATATACTTAATTGCAAAAAAGGTGTGTTCCAATTTAAGCACCTTGGGTTACAAGTTGGTGCTAACATGAATCTAGTTCGAAACTGGAAGCTGGTGGTTGAAATATTTAGAAATCGGCTATCTATTTGGAAAGCAAAATCACTGTCATATGGCGGAAGGATAACCCTCTTGAAGTCGGTTTTGAATTCCCTCCCGACGTACTATTTCTCACTCTTCAAAGCACCAGTACAAGTATTGGAGGCTCTTGATAGAATCAGAAGAGTATTTTTTTGGGGCGGTTCGGAAGAAAAAGTGAGGATGAATTGGGTGGCTTGGGATATAACCATCGCTCCTGTCAAATATAGGGGCCTTGGGTTCGGTTCCCTTAGAGATGCGAATTTGTCTATGTTAGCTAAATGGTGGTGGCGGTTCGCTTCAGACAAAAATGGTTTATGGAGAAGGGTAGTTTGGGCCATTCATCATAATTCTAGAACATGGTCAACGATTCCAGCGAAGGTTTCTGTTACAGGTCCGTGGAAGAACATTGTGAGCATTCGGGTTACGTTTCTTAAGGTTGGTGTGAACCTAGACAAGGCGGTCAGACTGTCGTGGTAGATGGGTGTAACACGTCTTTCTGGTTGGATTACTGGACTGGTTCGGAACCATTGTACCGTATTTTTCTGGAACTTGTTCCCGCTCGAAGTGGAGAAAAATTGCTCGGTACAGTCTCGGGTGGAAATGAGCAGCAACGGGCCGCTTTTCAAATGGATGTGGGCCAGGCCAGCCCTAAGCGCCAACGAACAGGGCCAGATACAGCAGCTGATTGCCCTTGTTGGGCTGATTAACTTGGGTACGGGCCGAAATCAAAAGTGGTGGGATTATGATGAGTCCGGGGTTTTTTTGTGTTTCCAGCCTAAAAAATATCCTCAGTTCTTTCAATCGAGTGCAGCCATATAGAGTGTTCGTTTGGAATAATTGGGTACCGAAAAAGGTGGCTTTCGTGGCTTGGAGAGCCGAGAAGGAAAGGCTACCGACTAGATGTGCATTAGCGAGACGAAACATCAATGTTCCGGACAGGTCATGTGTTTTGTGTGGAGATCACGATGAGTGGAGTGATCATGTGTTTGTCTCGTGCCAGTTTGCACAAATTGTATGGCAAAATGTTGCGCTGTGGTGCAGGCTCCGACCGATTTATGCTTTCGATATACACGATCTACTGGGTTTACATGGCTTCAGTCCGGGCTCGAGGAAAAAGAAGAAAGCTATTCATGCGGTCATTTTGTTACAATATGGAGCATATGGAGAATGCGGAACGAGATCATGTTTAAACAGGCTAGGCCGGACCCGGTAAGAGTCTTGGACGAAGTCAAATCGATGGCGTATTTGTGGGTGAAAAATCGATCAAAGGAGGTATCTTTAACTTGAGAACAGTGGAGTCGTTTTGCTATGTTCAATTAATGTAACTGTATTCTCTTGGTGATTTTTGGGTAATTGTGGTGTATAGCTTCTCGCTATGCTTTTTAATAAAATTTTCGGTCGGCCTTTCAAAAAAAGATTATGATTAGAACATTTAGACTGGGCTTATAGCCAATTTATAGGTTTAACTTGTTTTGAATTTGAAAAATTCGAAACTAGATTCAGTTTCATTCATTATAAAGAATTCGAATTTGATTCTAATTAAGTCTAGTAAATTGAATACGAATCAAATATGAATTTATAATTTTAAATTTGATATGAAATTAAAATTAAAATTATACGCATATGTATTTATTATTTTTAGTTATAACACACATATAGCTTTTGATTAGGCTATAATATAAATTAATATCTAATTTTATTCTAACTATTAAGATAGCTCATTACAAAATTCATAACTAAACGAATTTATTACATATTTTACTGAATTTGAATCAAAACGAATTTATTCGAATCGAATTCAAATTTTCAATTCGAGTAATTCAAAAATTCGATATTTGCTTAACACCCCTACCCCCCCCCCCCAATCACGTTAAATGGCATTTTCGACTGGTTCTCATGGTTTATTCCACACGATGAAAGTTGTTTAATTCCAAAAAACTAGCTGTTAGGATTAGTTATTTTTTTTCAATTCCAAACCCTATAAATAACCCACTAATTCTCATACTTATTCCATAATTTCTCATTCTCATTCCATAAATCTTGTTCCTCACTATCTCAAAACCAAAAAATATGGATTATTCGTCATCATCTTCTAGTAGTGAAGATAGCATATATTCGGATTCTTATAAGATCTCAAAGGCCATTACAAGTGTGGTACAATTCATAGGAGAGTTTATGCAACACGTTAGTCAACCTCTGCGTCTGATTGTCAGAAGAAAACAAGCCAACCATTTACGCACCACCTTCTTGACCCACCACACATCCTCCACAACCAACCGCCACCACATCGTGGTACTCTTGTTCAATACTTATTGATTAAGAGTTTTTCTTACCTGGTCAGATCTTCTACTGGCTCAAGTATTGATCAACACTTAATAACGGAGAGGTTGACAATCAACCTCTAAAATTTTGAAGTTATAGTTTTAAGAGTAGGATTATTAGTGTGTGAGCGATAAAGATACTGCATATTTTTACTGTTTAATTTTTCTAAAACTCAATACAAAAATCTGACAATAAGCCATGTGATGGGATTCCACTTCACCATCTTTGTATGATTGTTTCGTGGCTCCATAACATGACAAAATTTTGATGGTATCAAGTCGGTAAACGTCAACATTTTAATAACCTAACCATTTTTTCAATTATTCCATTTACATTTATAGTCGTATTTAACGTATTGTAACAAAAGTGCTTCTAGCTTAGAGTTATTAAAGTATGTATATAGTGGTATCCTTTTACAAAGTAAGAGGCGATTCTTTGCCTTCTAGAAAAAAGTTATTATAACTAATATATCTTCGAGAAAATCCTATATTAATCCACTTATATTATTATTATCACGTGAGAACATAATTATATCTAAAAACAATTTATTCTATATGTTCATGCATAAATATGTAACAAGTAATGCCAGTAACATTTTTAAATTTAGATTGCATTGCTAACTAATATTGAGAGACTTATAACTATAATAAAAAGCAAATCATTTACAGTTTTAAGGAAACTGAAGTTCTTCTTTTAAAGAAAATAATAAATGTAAAAATATTGTAAATATATAAACTCTGATTTGAAGATGCGGGTATAAAAACTTAATTATAATTTTATCAGGGAGAATAATAGTAAAAGTATCGTAAATATATAAACTGTATAAACTATTTACTTAAAATAATGCTGAACATCAGATAACATCAAATTTATAAGATTTAAATAACAAAAAAAATACGATAAAAGAAAGAAAATCAGGAATAAAAGAAGAATAAAATGGAAAAAAACTTTTCCTTACTCCTGTAGCATGAAACGTCTCATTGTTTCCTGTAGCTCTGTTTGATTTTCCTTGTACGCCACCGTTTCAAGCCAATAAAAGTTTCTAGCAAACTGTCATTAATATTTAATCGTCACGGGTTTAGGTAATATAGTTGTTCTCAGCTTGTGATATGATCATTAGACGCCATAGTCATGCTTAAATCCTTTGGTTTGAATCAAAAACGTGTTTCCATCTATACTTCTAGCTATCGGCATCCTTACGTAATTACGTGATTTTGAATACCCATTACATGATTTCATTATAATATTTATGTAAATATCCACTATGTGACTACGTAATACATACGAACCACAATTGTAATAAAAAACAAAACATACATAAGGGAATGCCTAATATTTCTGGTTTAATCATGTATTAAGTAAAATAAGGAAAACTGTAACACAAAACGTTAACCAATCAATCCATAATAACCATGTAATGCCATATATTACAGACTTAATCATAGAATAAAGCATTAATAATTAATTTCTCATTATTGAATGTGTAATTACATAATAAATATAATTGTAATAACATCAATTATAAAAAAAATCATGTTGATTGTGTTATCACGTAATGATTTATATTGAATGTGTAATCACATATCCTGAAAAGAAAAAAAACTAGAAATTAAGAAAGATATAACAATAGCCTACTCAAATTAAAGATAATGAAATGTTCGTTAGTTAATTGGGTGTATTTTTTTTAAATATTATCATTGAAAAAGTTATAGCCGTTTAAAAATTGTGAGAGAAGTGAGTTTATGAGCTAACAATATTGGATTTTCCTAAAATACGTTTGTCTCCTAAACTTCGTATGAAATTGCTCTCTTTCACAATAACCATTCCGTTAATATTAATAGCAACAAATAATTTAATAAACAAAATTGTCACAATTTTATCACCCCATTAATACATTAATACAATAGTGATTAAAAGTGAATGGATTTCAACCAGTGCTCCAATATATAATCATGGTAGATCATTATACAATGTATTACTATCACATAGGAACTCAACATGACAAAGTCTATCTGGTTCACCACATTAATTTTATTCCTCATGCTCACAGGTAACTTTTCTTAGTTAGATGGAGACATTTGCCAATTTATTCGTGTAAAGTATGTTGATTGATAATTGTTTCAAGACCAAATTACCTTTAACAATTGTATAATCATTAGCTGATGAGTACATGGATTATAAATATGCAGGTTTCATGCGAAACGGACGTGTAGAGAGTTTGTAGAAATATTCGGATGTGAAAAACGTAAATGTTATTCTACTTGTGTTAAGAGACATAGATGGAAGGCTACTGGATATTGCCTAAATTTTTTAGATTGTATTTGCCATTTTCCATGTGGGGCAAGGAAGATGGATGTTAAGAATTATGGCATCCCTCCACTCCCTTTAAACCCTAATTTCCTCAACGTTTCTTCTCCTGCTAAAACTTAATGATTGTGTAAATTTTTGAACTAACTGAGATATGTTAAAGGTCAATTTAGTGATGGAACTGTAACTTTAGAATAAAATCCTTTCTCTCTTTAAAAAAAAATAATAAAATTATTATACCAGGTTAGAAACTTGTATTACACCAGATTCTACTTTAAACACAATATAATTCAAAATTTTTAACAAATATCTCATTACCGAAATTACATATTATTACATGTAATAATGGTAAGTGAAAAGGTATAACAATATTTCATAAATTTTCATATACCTATTTATTTAAAATGCAATATACAGTTGGCCGATTCATTAAACTCATCAAGAAACAATCTCTTATAACCACTGTGTATTTTTTTGTTTTGTTTTACATATGAAGCATATTTCTAAAACTATATCTGTTAAAAACAACTAAATGAAAATTAAAAAAAGTATAAAAGTATACCGCCATATATTTTTCAAGCAACTCACTTGCAATTTTTTTTGGATTACTTTGTTAGCGTCACAATTTAATAATGTCCAAGATATAACTCCTATCGTATTACCAAGTTAACGTATACAACTTTTGGTGTATATTTGACATATATTGTTGCATGCAAAAACTTTTCTCTTCCATCTCACGAGGCATCATCTTTCAAGATTTTAATGATTGTTCGACTAACATTCTTACTACAATTCTTGCATGCATCATAATCCCAAAAGATATCTAGAGGAACACATTTAATAGTTCCAAGCAGTATTACCTACTTAACCTATATAACATGTTTATATGTTTAGTTTTCATTAAATTGAATGTTTCGATTTGAAAGTTTAATATTTTCACCTACCTAAATTAAAATATTTAACAGATAATATGTGTAAAAAAATATGGACATTATAGTTAAAAAACAGAATCATACATTTGTTTTAAATAATTTGTTTTAATCAATATCATAATATCATTGATGAAATGTTTGCTAACAGTTGTAACACCTCGTAAAATGATGTCCAATATTATAGTGATCCGTGTCATTACTTTTATAATAACTCTATTAAAGACTAATAGAGACCAATTATATTATATTTTATTTAATGTTATGGTTTGTGTTAAAGGTGAGAAAACATTTGGTTGCAATATGGTGTTATACATGTAGCTTCATCTGTGTTTTATGCTACATAAAGCTTGATTTGTGTTACCATTTTCAACCATAGGAACATGTTTACTACCATGGCTGAGCAGTCGTTGAGCATGCGGGTTTCTGCGTCGTATTCGTCGCATGAGTTTAGGGCTCGACCATGTGGTCGTTCTTTGATTTCATTTCATATCTTTCAGTTTATATTACATTGAGTTTTTGTATATGTGGGGGTTGCCAAGAAAATGAGCTAAAACATTTTAACTTTTGATTTTTGATACTCAAGTTTTAATTTATTGAAGAACTAAAATGCTGGACATCCAATCCAAATGTGTGGGTTTGTTGAAATTTGCAACTTGGTAAAAATGAGTGCTGAATAGGCGCACTAAAAAGGCGGGTCAGAATCAGAGATTAGCCGTAGACGAATTCTTTCATGTCACCAACAACTTCCAAATAGCTGCAAGAAAGGCAACCGAAGCAGATTTTGATCGGGCTTGAACATTCACCCAGCAAACAGTCAGTCAGACACTTAATCGACCAATTCATGAAAGATCAAGTTTTTACCTTGTATACGATCAATGTTACTAGATAGCGTTTATGCTTTGTTTGTATATACAGTGCGGCTTAATTAGTAAGCCCCTAGCCGCAACGCGGCAGGCTTACATCAAGTTTATAATTAGTTAATAACAATTGATATACATACGTTGTTTTAAATAAAATGTATTAAATCAAATCAAATCAATACAAACTAAACAATAAAGCAAAAATTGTGTTTAAATTTGAATATGATTAATTTTAAAAAAAGAACATTCAGTTTTTACTTTAGATTTAAACATGTTGGAATTGTGAACACATCATTATAATTGAGATTTAGAAATTTTAAACTTCCGGAAATGAAATTGGTTTTTCCAAAATTTAGTAATTACTTCTATTTTCAAATATTATGGAAAATAAAAACTTGTAATGTCATTTTTTGGCCTTCATTTTTTAAAGTATTATACAAACATAAAAAAAGTATATGAACTCTTTTAAAATATTTAAAAAGTGTATTAACCTATTTTTAAACTTTGGATGTAACATAAGGTTATGGATAATTGAATTTCATATAATTATATTTTAACTTTTGTTTGTGGTATTTAAAAAGATAATATAAAATGATACACAAATTAATTACAACTGATTTATAGTTTATTTATAGTAAATGCATTAATCAAATATAATTGTTGAGAACGTTTTAAAAATCCCTAAATTTGAGGGAAGAAACAATATCTTTTTTATAGATTTAAAATCAATTAAATCAGTCAATTAAATAAAAAAAGTTAAGTAAAATATTGGATGCTCACAATATGACATGTGGTAAAAGTAGTCTAAGTAATGGACAAGTGACAAAAATAAAAGAAATGGAGCCTGAAACCACCATCCACGTGTATTTTATTTTTATTTTTATTTATTAGTATTGAGATATACACTAAAACAATATAATTCAACTTTTTCACCAAAATTTCATTACCGAAAGTTTTTACCAAAATTTCATTACCGAAATTATATTTTATTATATAAAAGAAAAGGTACAACAATATTTTATAAATTTTCCTACACCTATTTATTTATTTAAAATGCAATATGTAGCTGGTCAATTCATCAAACTCATCAAAAAGTTGTTTCTTATAACCACTGTGTAATATTTTTACATATAAAGCACGTTTCTAAAATTATATCTTTTAAAAATTATACCTCCGCATAATTAAATTGAAAATAAAAAAAAGTATAAAATTATACCTCCGCATATTTTTCAAGCAACTCACTTGCATTTTTTGTATTCTTTTGCTAGCGTCACACTCAAATAATGTCATAGATATAACTCTTTTAGTATTACCAAGTTAGCCTATACAACTTTTGGTGTACATTTGGTACATATTATTGCATTCAAAAACGTTTTTCTCTTCAATCTCATCCGAGGCATCATCTTTCAAGATTAATATTTTTACTAACATTCTTACTATAATTGTTACATGCGTCATAATACCATGAGATAGATATCTTGAGGTACACATTTAAAAGTTGGAAGCAGTATCACCTACATAGCCTATATAACGTGTACATATGTTTAGTTTTAATTAAATTTGAATATGTGGATTTGAAAGTTTAAAATTTAACTTACCTAAATTAAAAATATTTAACAGATAAAATATATATAAAACAAGATGTATGAACATTAAAGGTAAAAAAAAGAATCATACCTTTTTTAAAATAATTATTTAAATTAAATATTATAAATTAGTAACACACTTAGGCATTATGTTGTTGTACATTGTGTTTGAAAGGTGTTCCATGTTAAAGTCTATTGTACAATTTGTTTAGGTTGTTGTATGGTTTGTGATACGCGTGTTTGGCTACGTGTTATGTTTTCTTGCATCCAACTACCAGCATATCTCTTTCCACCACCACCGTCACATGTTTTCTGGTAGTATCACATCTCCTCATCGAGTTGGCCCTCAATCATCCACCGGCGGTTAACGTTATCATCTCATCCTCTATCAAGTATCATAAAATACGAATATAATTATGTGACTTCACAAAAATTTTAAGATTAGTTATTGTAAATTGGGAAAGAATTTATTCTACATTTATTTATTTATAATTAATTCATAACAATTGATATACATACGTTGTTCTAAATAAAACATATTAAATCAAATCAAATCAAAACAAAGTAAACAATAAAGGTAAAACTGTGTTTAATTTCAGAATATAATTAATTTTAGAAATCAATAAATGTAAATAGTTAAAAAAATGTCCAGTTTTGACTTTAGATGTAGACATTTTGGAATTCTGAATTCAAACGCTAATGGTTTAGAAATTTAGGACTTCGGAAATCAAAATGATTTTTCCAAAATTTTGCAATTACTTGTATTTTCAAATATTACAAGAAATAAAAAATTGTAATGTCATTTGTTTACCTTGATTTTTAAATTAGAAAAAAACTTGATGTGCTACATATGGTCCGCGATCAATTTTCCCTTTCACCATCGTGTAGCGCGACATAGTGAATTAGGGCAGAGGTGGTGTGAGTCACCACGTAGGCATGCCACGTGGCAACACATGTCTCCAGGCGAAAAAGAAAGCGCCGCGTCACGCGACCAGACTTCACCATCACCGTCGCGTAGCGCGACGATGACCAAAATCTAGTTTTTCTTGTTTTTCCTGCTGGTTCTCGTCGTACGTGTTTGAGGTTTCGATTATGGATCGTTATAAGGCCTTTTTGAGGGTTGTTACATCCTCCCCACCTATTTTAAATCTCGTCATCGAGATTCACTGAAACAAGAATGGGCATTTCCGTCTCTTCTTGAATTCTAGGACTCAAGTATATTCTTGTCATCGTTTTGAATCCTACTTCACTTTGACAGAACTAATCTTTATGCTTTGGGATTCTCATGTTTGACCTGTAAAGGTCTTTCAATGAACTTTAATTTTTCATTTACCTCTATATCTTGAAGAGATAAAACTGATTTTTCAGCTAAGCATTTCCTTAAGTTGCATACATGAAATACATCATGTATACCTGCCATTTCTTCTGGTTATTTTAGCTGATAAGTTACTGTCCAATTCTTTTAATAACTTCAAACGCTCCAACAAATCTCGGGCTTAGCTTTTCTTTCTTACCGAATCTGACTATTCCTTTCCCCGGAGAGACTTTTGATAGTATTCTTTCTATAATTTGAAATTCTAACGGTTTATCGATCTCATGGCTTGATAGTTGCTTTTCTCATATTTATGTCCAACATACTGGATGGAACTATCATCCATAAAGTGCTTAGCATTAGTACTGGTATGATAACTATTTATTTATTGGAGAATTCTTGTGAGTGGCAAATGATTGTCCTACTTTTACTAATATCTATCACACATGCACTTAGCATGTCTTCCTATGTTTGTATTGTTTCTTCATCATGCTCATAATAAGTTGTACCTAGATTTAGTCGAGTTTTCATGGCTTTTTGAAAACTTTCCCAGAAATGAGAAGTGAAATGACTATCTCGATCAGATACAATAGATATCGGGACTTTATGTAACGAGACTATTTCTTAACTAAGCCTTTTATACTAAAGGTTTCCTTTATTGGTAAGAAATGAACTGACATGGTTAGTCGATCCACAATCACCCAGATTGTGTTGTTTTGATTTTTTGTTTTGGGAAATTTAGTAACAACATCCATTTGTTATAAATCCCATTTTCATACTAGTGTTTCTAATCGTTGGGGTAAACCTAAAGGTTTCTAATGTTCAATTTAACTTGCTAACAGATTAAATACTTAGAGACATAACTTGCTACATCCTTTTTAATTCTTATCTATCAGTAAGTCTTATTCAAACCTTGATACCTCCTATCACTTCCACGATACATCATATACTTAGTTTTCTTCGAGAATCCTTTCTCGTAGGTTTCCTTGAATAAGTACTCAAATCCTGTTCTTATGGAATCTCCAATTTCCATCTGTACCTTTTTCTAATTCTTTCATATTCCTTTAGCATCATCCTTGATTGTTGTTTCCTGGATACTCTTCGATTGTTCCATTAGATCTAATTGTAGATTCAACCTGAAAGTACATGCTCTTTTTGGCTTCTCAAGATGCTTATAGCTTAAAGCATCTGCCACTATATTAGCTTCGCCTTTGTGATATTGGATTCCACAATCGTAGTCGCTTTGAATTTTCATCCAGTGTTGTTGCCTCACGTTCAGTTTTTTTACCCAAAAATAGATCTTAAGCTTTTATGATCTATAAATATAATGAACCTACTACCATACATATAATGTCTCCAGATTTATTTATTAACTTGGGTAACGGGATTGCTACTCGGAATGAGTCTAAAATGTCAATAGTATCCTGCTAGTCCGAAGAAACTTCTACTTCTGTAGGAGATTTAGGAACTTCCCATTTGGTAATTTCCTCGATCCTTGGAAAAATACCAAGTTCCTTGAAGTTGATAGAATAGATCTTCAATCCTTGGTAATGGATATCGATTCTTAATTGTGACCCTTTTCAATTTCTGATAATTGATACACATACGCATCTGTTTATCCTTCTTTTTAGCAAATGATATTGGTGCTTTAGCATTCGGTGTTGCTCGTGATATCAGGTGAATTCTGAGTTCCTCTTCACGATCGGGTGGTAGTCCAGGTAGATCCTCTGGGAAAATGTTGGAATATCCCGATACTGCCGCAATCTCTTGCATTTACTTTCCTTTGGCGTAAATGATCACAAAGGTTATATACACTATGCCTTGCTTTCGTACATAACTTGTAACATTCATTGAAGAGATGAACTTTATCGGCTTCGCTATCTTTCTCCATGAATTGTGACTACTTGTCCTGTTGGCTTACGAATCTCAACATACTTTAGCAATCACCTCAGGAATCATTGCCCCTTGTGTTGTGAGGACAATGTTCTCGCGTTCCTCTTGGGATATTCGGTTGCTTTCGTCTTGTTCTCAGATGCTTTGTGTCAGTTTTGGACAATCATGACGAATATGACTTGCTTCCCTAATGGAAACATATACGGCTCTTTTTTCCATGTTCTTCTTCCTTGTGTCAAGGTATCGACCCATTGGTCAAAGTATTTGCTAACTCGACCCTATTACTAATGGTTTGTGGTCTGACTGTCGTTCTCAGATGACAGATCTCAGATAATTTATACCAATCATTTGGTGATTTTGTTGCAATTTGTTCCTTTTTATGAAGAAGACAAAATTTCCTTTCTGTCAGTTCTTTTGCTTCTTTCCATTCTGTGGCATAAGTCTTGATCTTGTGTTTCGAAGATCGGGTTCGCTACTCTAATGCCTTATTTTTGAAGCATCCATTACTTCATCCTTCTCAGCGTAATAGCGTATATACTAATGGATAGGATATCTTTAGTTCTTTGCAGACAATGTATTGCCGTAACAACTTCCTTATTACTTGTAATCTTAGTAAGATTACAAGTGAAGAAAGTCTTTGTAAGTGTATCTAGTCGTGGTTACTCTCAAGAGTTGTTAATGAAAGTAGAATGACTTTCATTAGCTTAAGTTTTAGTTATACGTTTTGTGCCTAGCACAACTTTTAGTTACTGGTTTCTAGTTAGCGTTGGAAATCTAAGGTGACGCGTTGGAAATTTTTTTATACTTTCGATGGCGTCTCAACTTAAAGGATTCCTATCGTTCATCTTGTCACACGAGTTACGAGACGGATGATCAAATGGAATAGTGTTCTATATCGGAATTATAGATGTATGCGGGAGGTTCATGATAAATAAATCTAAAATTATCATTGACACACACATGGTTGTGATTCATCCTAAATTGTCAATCATTATGGTCTTTGGATTTCATTTTAGATAGATATACATATCTATACAATCATATGTTTCATATACTGTAATCTACACACCATTATAAGGTCAATGTATTAACAAATTTATATTTCCAAAAACAGGCCAGACATCAGGTCATGGTACTATTTAGGGAATTTTGTAAATTTTTAACATAACATATACCCCATTTTACCAGGTCTCACCAGAGAGGAAACCCCATCTTACCGGACAAGCTGGAGAGTCTACCACACCATACCCAGTCTTGTCAGAGAGGTAATTATCATTGTATTCCCATAAATAGAATTTTCTTAAATCATGATTTTAAAGGTGCATCTTTTATTAAGGATTTTATCAATCAACAAGGAAATTAGTATTCATATGACAGATCATACTCCAGAACCAAGTAGTACTAATAAGCAAGAAATAACGGTGATCAAGTGTTATCGCTTATTTATCGTACTTGCAATGTTCTACTCATCATCTCATGGCATACCAACATCCATCACATTATACATGTGCAAGTAATTAGCTTATCTCGAAACTTATATTAAGGCATCTTTCTTAAGTTCAAGGCTAAAAACTATCATGTGTGCTACCAGTTAATAGCAATTTCCTAACTCTTTCGTTTAAGCTTAGGTATTATCACAACACCTATTTGCTTAAACTAGTGGCTCTAATACTACTTCTGTCACATCCCCTGACCACACCCTAGATAGGAGCCGTGAACAATCAAGTGGTACCGGTGGTTATTTTGAAAATATTATAGCGGAAATTTCCTCAGAACCGTGAGTTAGGAAAAATATCAGAGTTTATAAACACCAAATTTTATTTATTAAACAAATGGAGGGGATAAAATCCATGTTTTACAAAGGTAGCTTTAATGGGGATAAACCCGAATACATAAAACAACTTTTCTTAGTTTAGCTGATAAAATAAGCCACTTCTTTAAACCTTTTGGTGCCGTATTATAACTCTTATTCAGATCTATGGTTATCACCTGAAACATGTTTAAAAATATTTTATGAGCGGGAAATACTGTTAAGATCATTCATTTGTACAAAAAGACACATTGTTATAATTTATAGCATTAAGGGTTTTTAAATTTGTTTCCATATTTCAATTACTCAATTTGTCACTCAGTGGCAGTTCCTGTGACTATGGTCATAGCACTATTGGCCCTCAATTGTTCAATAGCGAAGCTTATTGAGTAGTGCATACAAAACGCCACATGCCGACAGTAATTTAAGAATACAAAAACTTAATCACTGTAAGTACAACTAAAAAAATAGGGTTTTGAAAGCATTTGATAAGAGAGAATGACTCACCTTGTAGATCTATAGTTCTTGATTTAACAGGCCTTCTGATAGTTAAGCATCTACTTTTTATAGTTCTGAATCTTCTGGTAATTAAGCATCTATTTTGCTTGTAAGTTTATAGTTCAGAGTTTTCTAATAGTTAAACATTTAGTCTAACAGAGTAGAATACATATTAGTGTAAAACCAAATCAAACCTAACGATGGTCACGAGATCAAAACCATAACATAGATGACAAAGTATAGCATTCTTCAGGCAGCACTTAAACAACCGTTAGTTGGTTCCCTGATCGATCGAATAGAATATTGTATCAGTGATTATTGGTTAGAACACCAACGTATAAAGAGAAGAAGAGAAGGAATAAGCAAGGAAAAATGAATCCTGCACTTCCTATTTACAGGTAAGGAATATGCCTTTTTTTTCTAGGAAGTTTCATACATTCCTTCCCTAGATAAACCTTCACTAGATACTACCTACCTATATACACTTTTCTTAGATATTATCTTCCCATATAATATATATACCTTAGATATTATCTTTCCATATATACCTTCCTTATATGTTATCTACTTCGTATATAACTATTTAAATGTTAAGTTATTAAATTCATGTTGTGAACCTTAGATGTTTAACTGATTAGTTTACTTTAACTGTTTAATTAAGTAACTTACATAACTGATTAATTATTAACTTGCTTAGCTGTTAAGTTTATTTTCTGTTATGTTTCCTTAGCTATTAAGTTTACTTAACCACTAAGCTTTCTTAACCGCTAAGTTTTCTTAACCATTAAGTTTTCTTAATTACTAAGTTTTCTTAACCGCTAAGTTTTCTTAACCATTAAATTTTCTTATTTAGCAGTCTCCCTGGTTAAGTTTTAATTTCTGAATAAACACACTATCCAACTCGTCTTAGTGTATTAAACTAATTCAAACTTTAATGATAATCACAAGATCAAAACCGCAACGTACAAAGTATCACCTTATTTAGGCGGAACTTTAGCTTTTCGTTACTAAGGTTTCAGATCAATCGGACAGGGTATCGTTTTAGCAATTAGGGTTTTGTACACATTCTACGAGCAGAGTTTCGAGGGTTTAGGAGTTCTGACATTAGAATGACAGAACGGGAGAGCGAGAGAAAGAAAAGAAAATGAGCAATTTGAAATGCCCAAACTTCGTCCAATTTATAGCTGATCTTTGACCTCGTCGCGTCGTGCGACCAATTTCCCATTTCACCGTCGCGTAGCGTGACGGGTGAATTAGGGCATAGGTGGTGTGAGTCACCACGTAGGCTTGCCACGTGGTAACACGTGTCTCCAGGCGAAAAAGGAAGCACCGCGTCACGCGACCAAACTTCACCGTCACCGTCACGTAGCGCGATGATGACCAAAACGTAGTTTTTTCTTGTTTTTTTCTGCTGGTTCTCGTCGGACGTGTTTGGGTTTCAATTATGGATTGTTATGGGACCTTTTTGAGGGTTGTTACAATAATTGGTAGAACACTAAACTCTCTAACATTGTTCCTACGGGATTCGAGTTTAGAAAACCATAAACTAGCTACAAACACAAAGTAAGCATCAACAACAACATGGAAGTTAGGACTGGAGAAATAAATGCATGTTAGTTTCGCTTTTAGGTATGACGGTATGGTTTTGAAATAAAAAGGCTGTACACTAAGGCCAAGTAAGCACTCGATTGGACTAAATCTCTATGGTCATTCTGGAAAATACTTATTAATTTTCGCTGTAATTGTGTAATTGCATTTAGTTTAAAGATGGATATAACTAGGGGTAATTAGTGTATTATGCATTTCAAAATAATAACAAGTCAAAGACAAAAGATCAAGACAAGAGTTATCAATGTACTACAAAGAGATAAGACATGATCAATCGCTTTCGTGCGTCGTTGCAGCTGAGCTCCCTCCTTCGCGTGTCACCAAGACAACTAAACTTGACTTTTCGTTGACCAAGAGCTTGGCGTGTTGCGATGCATGTTGTGCCTCATATCGACGATGCACCAAGACCCCTTTTACTTAGAAAGTTTATTTTATTTACCCACTTTAATACGTAACCATTTTTTTCATATCTTTTTAACCCCCCCCCCCCCCCCAAGTCCCAAACTTGGATTTCAAAGTATACATACCTGGAACTTTATTTTCCACCAAATTTCTTTACCAAATAAGCCGCGAATCCCTGCAAAAATCAAAATACAAACCGAAGACACGAAAAATAAAAGCAAAAATAAACACACAAACCTATACAAACTCTACAACTTGGGTCAATCCCCAAAAACTTCAATCAGGAGACTTTTCCTTTATCTAACCCAAGTCTAACATGTTTAATTTTAATTGGTCATCATTGTTTATTAGAAACCAATGATGAACCTACAAAATTTTGTTGAATATTCAAACGAGTCAGACCACAAAATTTTAAACTTACCTAGATAAAACCTGATATGAGACATATAATGAAGAGGATGGTTGTATTTGCACTTCAGTTTTTTTTCTGTTTGTACCATCTTCAAACCCTCAAAATTTATTGATCTATGTTTATTCGAGTCTTCTCCATAGTGTTTTTGTTGGTTTGGATCGCGATCCACAATCTAATTTCTCTATGGGCCTGTTATTAAACTTCTTAGCCACTTTCTCTTCTTTGTTTGGTATATCGTTTGAAGTACACGGACAGCTTATCAGGTCAAATTCTCCTTCTTCCAGAGTTTGTAAACCTGCTAACTCTTCACCAAACTCTTCCTCCCAATATGGTACATGTTCTTTCTCTCCCATCTTCCATCTTGCAAAGTGGCTCATCAACAACCTCTTCCCTTAGGGCCGTGGTGTAGACGAGCATCTCCAACTAAATCTCTTCTACCACCCTTCATCATTATCACTCTAGAAGTCATTTTTTTCAGTTTTGTTATAAATGGTTCGGGTACAAACGAAAGTATATTTAAGCGTATTATATATCGTTGAAACCATATTTTAGTGTATTATATCATAAACTAAGAGTTTATTATATTTGGTTAAGTTTGGACCAAATTATGGTCATCCAAAGTTACAACACAGAATCTATCTAAAATAGGAAGAACACTTATGTGTCCTGTTGGTCATTTTTATAGGTTTTATGCATAAACAAAATATAAAACATGTTTGAGATTATAGATGATATAATACAAATTAATATTTATGTTAGAATAAAGAGCAAAATAAAGAATAAAAGTGCAACAATAGTGAAGATTTGTATGAAGAACAAATATAAACGAAGAACAGGTTTGATGAGATTTACTTGGTAGCAAAATTTCTTCAATTCAAGAGGTCAGGGAGAACTGAAATAGTGCATGGATTTTGAGAGTTTTTGGTGAGTTTTGATGTGAAAAATGATAAAGAAATTGTTGTTTATATAGGGAAGCAATGGAGTATGTCAAGATGAGATGAAGTGCAAGACCATAGCAAGTATGGAGAACAAGTGTCAAATGGTTTTTTTATATAAACTATATCCTAGAAAAAAGAGGTAAAGAAAAAGATGGGAAAGGAAGATTCATTCCCCGCCTCCTTATTTTTTTATAATAACTCTTGTTTTTTATATAAATTATATTATTTTTATAAAAGTTTGATGTGAATTTGAGAGTTTTTACATTAATTTACTAAATAAATAATATTACCCACTAATTATATATATATTTCTCAGTTGAAAATTAACTGTAGCAAAGGTTTTGTTTTTTCTTTATTTTTTTCTTTTTCTTTTTCTTTTTAGTTTCTTTTCTTTTTCTACTCTTAAGTTTTTGTATTTTTAGTTACACCCTTTACTTTTATAAAGCTTTTGTAAAATATTATTTTGACTTGCTCAAGTTGTACATGCTTATTTTTATGTACATGGATTAATTATAAAACATTTACGTTCTTCGGTTGTATGTTTTGTCAACACGTTTTCAAGCTTTTTTCTATGTATGTTTTTAATTCATCTACGTTTTGTCATATATAATACGGTTTTCACTAAACAGTTCGAGTTACTTTACGTTTCAATGCTGCCGCAACATGAGATACCTTTTTTTAACTAAAAAGAAATACTATTTTTTACGTTCTTTATTTAAGTACATCTCGCTATAAATACAAGTTGGTTTGAGTGAGGTGAGGTGAAATATAATACGTTTTTGTTCTTACTTTATGTATGTTTTCAGTTGGTGTACGTTTTGACGTAAGTTTTGCTCGGAAACGAGTCAAGTCAGATATTTGACGCTAAAAATTCGAATTACTTTATGTTTTGACTCTGCCGCAACGCACGGCGGGTCAAAATACTAGTTATTATACAATTTAGCAAATAATATTTATATTATGTCCTATCGCCTCTTAAAAATTTATAAAAGTCTAAACCACACGTAATTATTTCTGCACGATGTAAGACAAAAACCTCCAACTATAGTTTTTATATGTTTGATATTTTAATTCTAAATGATATTATTATTCGTCACTAGCCACCATAGAATTTTAAACCGAACCGAGTTCTGACCATCGCTGACTCTAATGAATTGGTATGGCCCATAAATCTGACTTTGTGCACTATATCTTAGAGGTGCACAAATCATCTTTGAACCCGTTCGGATTGTAAACAATTCGGTTTGGTCAACTTTGATCGAAATCAATTTGTGGCAAATACAGTTAATAATTTTTTTAACCTATACTAATCGATCCGGGCCAAGTTGAATTCTATTAACCTAGTTAAAACTAATTTTTCAAATTGGTTCGGGTCCAAAACAGTTTCATTAATGAGAGTAGGAACCAATATACAAAATTGGCGGGTTTGGTTGGGCTAGAACTGGGGCTGCAAACGAACCGAACAAACATGAACAAGACATTATTCGTGTTCGTTTGTTAAGATATATATGTGTTCACGAACGGTAAGTGAACACTTACCGAACGAGATTTTATGTTTGTGTTTGTTTGTTAATTTTAGGAATAAACGAAAAATGAACGTCGATGATCACAAATGAGCACAAACTAATGTTAATGAACAGAAATGGAAACAAACGTTCATGAACAGAATATATAATGCACTGACACTTATTAAATATTTTATTTGTCGAAGTTTAGAAATATTTAAATAAAATATACAAATTAAAAACACTAATGAACTATCGAACACAAACGAACACGTTACCGAACGTTCACAAACATAAATGAATGAACGCGACCTCTGTTCATGTTTGTTCATTTAACTAAAAAATACAAAATTTCTTGTTCGTGTTCGTTTGTTAAATTAACGAACGAACACAAACGAACTTTCTACCGAATGATTCGCGAACAGTTTGCCGAACGTTTGGTTCGTTTACAGTCCTAGCCTAGAACCAATTTGGGCCAAATTAGTTTTGAAGCTGCTATCGAGTCGAGTTACAAACCAGTTTGGAAATCCAAACCCGTTTTTTATACACCTCTATATACCCCATATAACTTCATTTTCTTTTGTTGCGTCATGGATCTGACCAAATTCTTTGGGCCCAACAAAAGCGTATTTCAGACCACCGATTAAACATGGTCCAACTGTTTTAATTCTAGCCCATGATATCGACCCAACTGCTTTGAAGAAAATAACAATTTATACAGCTATTTAATTTGTAAATTTAAAATCAAGGTTTTTTTTTTCTCGAAACGACGACTTTCTTTGTGTTTGGCAACCGTACACTCCAAATCGGAGAGTTCGTTGCCCCACTCAAATGTGTTATATTGTCTTAACCAGACCCACGTTGGCTTCAGAGTTTAGTTTGGGCGTTTCTCCGGGAAACCATACCGCCGGCTGCCACTTAACAACTATTGTGCCCCGACAAGAACAGAACTCTCTGGCGTAACACACAGTGGGACAAAAGCCCAGGTAGGTAGCTCAAACCCTTCATTGCCTTAATCCACCAAAAATAACATAAGTGAAAATCAAACTTGTCTCCGTTGCCTCCAAAGTTGCATAAACTTTATAATAACCTCCGATATTATTATTTCGATTGTTTATAAGTGAGTGCATAACAACATATTATTAAATGAAATACGTATTTGTGTTTTTTTTAAAGAACATACCAGCACTCTTTCATTCACACCCAAACAAATACAATACCACCTTCCAGCAAGAAACTAGAAGGCGAGAACTCCATAAAAGTAAAATAATTTCATATCAACCTTTAACCACCTATCTAAAGACAACTTCTTCCACCTGGCACGATTCTTTAACCGTAAGAACGTTGTTTCCTTAATGTCTTCCAATATCTTTTGGGCTGAAATACTTTGTCATTTCTACTCCCTCATATCGCTGACTGAAGAGCGTAATGCAAGTTTCGGCACTTCTAAGTTCTAACCAGACACCCAACGGCCACCAAACCGACTTTACCAAGAGACAACCAACAAGCACGTGATCCGGCCATGTAACCGCATCTAGGACATAGAAAAGCTGCATGTAGTTTTGATGGAAATTATATGGGTCAAGTATGCTTGTCAACAATAGATGTAACGTTTTATGTTGTCGATGCTCACATGTGGGGATTTCGTGAGGCTTGTGATGAACATCACCTACAAAAGGGTCAAGGGGTAGCTGGAAGGGCTTTTGCGAAGTGTTTTTGCGAAACATAACGCATTTTGGAAAGACCGAATACCCATTAGTACATCATGCGCGTTTGTTTCGGTTAGTTGGATCTTTTGCACTTTTTTTAAGAAGTAAACACACAGGTGATGATGATTATGTATCGGAATTCTTTCTTCCTAATATGGTAGACTATAAAGATCAGCAAACAATGTTGGGCTCATTGTTGACTTCAATGAAGCAGCATTTTCATAGTTTTAAGGTTTCTTCTTGTGAAGAAATAGGGGAAGATGGTATTGAAATATGGAACTGATAGTAATTGTTATTATTTATGTGTCCTTCAATATGGAGAGACCATATATATATAATCGATGGGTGCCCAATCTTCTCCTATGATTGAGGATAACCATTATAGGCAAATCAATAGCAATGATTTATAAAATATAATTTTGACAACTAAAGTAGACATGATAGTTTCCACTAATATTCCCCCTCAGTGTGAACGTGGATATCTGGAGACATCAGACTGGATCGAAATGACTCAAATAGATATTGTGGCATGCTTTTAGTGAAGACGTCTGCATATTGCTCGGAGGATGGGACATGAAGGACTCTGATGTGGCCAAGTTGGACTTTCTCGCGGACAAAATGAATGTCCATCTCTACGTGTTTGGTGCGTTGATGCTGCACTGGGTTCCTGGATAAATAGATGGCTGAAACATTATCGCAGAATACAACCATGTCTTTCCGCGTGGGGACACTTAATTCAAATAGCAGATTTCGGATCCAAGTGGCTTCAGCCACCGCATTCGCCACCCCTCGGTATTTGGCTTCCGCACTAGATCTGGAAGATGGTCGGCTGTTGTTTTGATGACCAAGAGATAAGGTTGTCGCCAAGGAAAATGCAGTAACTAGATGTAGATCGCCATGTGTCCGGGCACCCCCTAGTCGGCGTCGGAGTACGCAACCAGAGAGTGGTTAGAGGAAGCCGAAAGGCGTAAGCTGAGATGTAAGGTGCCATGAATGTATCTTAATACACGTTTCATAAAGGAAAAATGAGGTTCGCGTGGGGTGTGCATGAATAGACAGATTTGTTGCACCGTGTAAGAAATGTCGGTAGAGGGATGGTAAGGTATTGTAATGCCCCGGCTAACCTGCGGTATAGTGTGGCATCTAATAGAATGTCCCCCTTGGTGGCATTTAGTTTGGAGTTCATGTCAACGGGGGTGTGGCATGGCCTGTATGCTGTCATATTGGCCCGATGTAGGATGTCCAAAGCATACTGACTTTGAGCAAGAAATAGGGAAGTATGATCTCTGGTGAGCGAGATGCCAAGGAAGTGTTAAAGCGATCCAGGTCGGTCATGGCAAACTAAGTTGACAACTTCTTAATAATTTGTGTGAGGAGACCGAGTTGGTTAGCGTGAGCACAAGATCGTCCACATAAAGGAGAAGATAAGCAAGTTAGTCGTCGTTTCAGTAAATGAACAAAGAGGTATTGCACATGCTACTGTGAAATCCCAATGATGAAATAAATGTCGAAAACCATGTGTACCACGCCCTCGGGGCTTGTTTTAACCCATATAGAGATTTTCGTAGGCGACAAACATGATTTGGACGAGTCGAATCCAAAATCCGGGTGGTTGAATCATGTAGACAGTCTCTTAAAGAGTCCTATTGAGGAAAGCATTTTTTACGTCCAACTGGTGTATCGGCCATGAACGAGAAACGGCTAATGATAATACAGTGTGAATAGTTGCCGGTTTGACAACCGAGCTGAATATCTCGGTACAGTCAATGCCCATGGTATGTGATTTTCCGTTGCAAACAAGACGAGCCAGTGCCATCGGCTTTAAACTTGTCATGGAACAACCACATGGACCTAATAACTGGGTGATCGATGGGTCTTGGAACTAAATCCCATGTATTGTTGACCTACAAGGCATTAAATTCCTTTTTCATGGCACGTAGCCAATTATGGTCTGATAAGGCTTTAACATATGATGTTGGGACATGTGAAATAGGAGAAGTGGCAGCAAGGTTGTATTGGGGATTGGGTTTAGTCACCCTTGCTTTGGCTCTAGTGTGCATTGGGTGGCCGTTGGTAGGAGGTGGGATAGGATGTGCATGGTTGTGCATGGGGGCTCGTTGGGAGATGTGTGCGTCGAGGGAGTAGTAGAGGGTGGGGTAGGTGTGTCATTGTTTGTGGTAGGTGACGAGGCAGTGGGTGGAGTTTGAGGAAATAAGGTGTTATTGTTTGTTTGTGAGGTGGGTGGGGTTAATGATGAAGGTGACGTGTGTGGTAGGGAGGAAGTGATAGCTGGTTCAGAGGTGGCTTATTGTTGGTTTATAATGTCTATTGCCTATGTCTAGGATATGTTGGTTATGTATAGGGCTTAGAATGTCAGATATTGCATGTTATTATATGATTTATATGTTTTGTACATGGCTCGTACGAGTGAGCTTAGTGGCTCGTACGAGTGACACCTTGTCACTCGTACGAGGCACCACTCACACGAGTTATACACACCTCTCTCCTGTGCGAGTCATGTTGACCTATAGAGGAGCTTGAGTGTTGCGTTAGTGATCTGTTGGTGTGTGATTCCGGCGAAGCCCTGTCAAATTGTTTACTCGTTTTGTAACCATTCACGTTTATCAATACAAATCAAGGTGTTTAAGCAGTATATATATTTCTTGTTTGTTTGTCCAACTCGTTAACAATGAATTCCGCCTTTGTTAGATGAGTCAGATCAGTCCGGTGCTCATAAGAGGAGAGCCGATCCCCTCTCACACTTATGCCTTTTGCTTTTACACTACCGAAAGAGTATCTTACTTATAAAACTCATTTTTAAACTACCCTCAACGGTCGTTTGCTCGATTATCATTCAATGTGTTTTGGTCAACTTTAGTCCTTTTTACGACGAAAGACTTTTAAAAGCATAATTTGACCAAGTGGGCATTTTTAACCATAAACTATTTAAAATCATTATGATCCTAAGAACATAATATCTACAATTTAATTTATTAGATTTACCTTACTTTAGGTAATCCAATGTTCACTCATGACTCGTTTAACTCTCATCGGACCTTAAGTCCTCATTGAGAGTTTGACCCATTACACATACCTGGCTCGGGTCATAGCATTGACCCGTTTTAATACCTTTCTCTATTAGTTGCTAATTAATAGCAATGCAAGTCATACGCTATTCTTTCTGTGAGCATAAAACTCGACAAGCGACCATTAGTCATTATTGTCAAATGATGTTAACATCACCATTTGACCCGTTTGGCCTAAATGACCATTTATCATTATGAGATGGTTATTTGCCATCTTACCCATTTAGTCCATTTCGGTCTACACCATAAGATCGTATTACTTAAAAGTCGTTTCTTAATTTGTTTGACCCATTACACGCCATATGGTGTCTTTTTCAAAACTAATTATTTATCCGTCAACTTGTGGCCTGATTACCATTTTACCCATTTTTAACCATTATGGTTTACACCATAAGGTAACGTTTCAAAACTCCTTATTTATTCGTCATCACATGACTAATTTACCGTGTTACCCTTTTTAACATCAATTATGGTTTATTACCATTTTCACTTGTTCCGACCATATCACTTTACGTCGAAACGTCATATTTCAAATGCTAATTTACCTTATCCTTAGCCAATACTATAAGTATGTGTTCTACTTAAAAGATGTAAGCTTTACTTACCTTGCATCCGATTATGCTTTTCGTGCGTACTTGATCCATTTGACCCTCTTTCTCCCAAGCTTCCACCTAGCTTGTCAAGCGTCAAATTATCATTTATAATTCGCAAGATGGTTAGATTAGGTATCATTTACTATGACTATACCACCTTACGAACTTTACGTCAAAATTATCATTTGATCTTATTATAGGCCAGTTTGACTTTTAAAAATCAACTACCAATTTACATATTTAAATGCATAATTAAGTTCGACAAACTCTTTTAAGCATTTCGGTAAATACCCGATAGGCGTTATTCTTTGGCCACTATTTTAACTACGTTCTCCAAACAAGTTCACGCACTTGTTAATATTGGATTAACATAGTCTCAATCATTGTATGCTAGTCTATAAATCATTATACAAGAACTTATGATTGTTTCATCACCATGAAACAACCTATTGCATCATATGTATGAGATTTACATAATTATCAAACTTTGCCAAAGGCTTCAAACATTCATATACACATGATGATTTCAAGCATCTATTAACATGCATATAACATCAATTTCATCATATCGTACAAAAACCCATTTCATGGCAAGTATTAACGTGTGCTTAAACACATAAATTGTTCAAGTATTTTCCTATTACTACCCTGTATGATAATTCTAAACACAAGTTCATCATTAACTTCATAATACTATCAAAACGCACTTCATAAACTACTTGTTAATCACTTACAAGTAATCTTTCGTCAAATATTTCAAAATTTCATTATGTCTAACGAAATTAAGCATACATATAAACTCAATTTCATACTTGGATCATAATCCAACAATCCAATAGCAAGTATTCTACTTGTCTCAAGTTATAACTTTCACCAATCTAAGTTTTCAGACATACCTTATGATCCCCTAACCTAGGTGATCGATAATTCATGTTCATGCAAGACTTTAAGGTCCAATCTCTCTTTCAATTTTGATATTCTTGGTTGAACAAGGGTTTGCCTTGCTGCACCTCCTGTTGATCGACATATACACACACTAAGTGTGTGTTATGTGTTAATTTTTATGTTTTAAAAACACAAGTTTCCTTTTTGGCAGCTTTGGTCCCTCAAGTTTAATTTTGATTATATATAAGACTATAACTCATTGTTTTGTTACTTATATACATGTTACTAACTAGGTTAATTTGTTCCTAGTGATTTTGTTTACGGGTTCACTTTTTACCACTAACGGTATTTTACTCGCTCTTTAATATTAACGTGGTTTGATTACCAAACCCGTTTTTGGGGTGTTACAAGTCTACCCCCTTAGGGAGGTCCATTTTTTTGCTATGCGTTGGGTTTCGTCGTGCATGTCCGGGGTTTCGCTTATGGTGTTTTGGGAATTGTTACAGTACCCACGGAAGTCGGACGAGTATCTGAGAAAGACACAATGGGCGAAACGAGGTAAAAGCTCGTTGGGTTGGGTGGCGGACATGTTGGGGTAGCTAGCACAACCGAACACACGTAGATGGTGGTATGTTGATTGGCGTAGGAAGAGGGCGAGGGCGGGTGTTTGAAAGTGTAGGCGTGTGGTAGGTAGAATGTTATGAAGGTAAGTGGCGGTGTGTAGGGCTTCGATCCAAAATGTGGGAGGAAGATGAGCGCGGACAAGGGGGCGCAGATGATGTCATTATGCAACGGAACATTCGCTCCGACCGGCTGTTTTGTTGTCAAGTTTGCGAGCAAGAGAACCGAAAAACAAGGCCGTTTTGATGAGCAAATGTTTTAAAATTATTATTATCGAATTCGCGCACGAGACCGCACTGAAATGTTTTAATGGGCAAGCTGAATTAGGTGTCGATTAGTTTATGGAATTTAACACAGGCTGGAAACGTTTCAGATTTGTATTTAAGTGGGTACACCCAAACATAGTGTGTATAATTGTCAATTAGAACCATATAATATTTGTAACCAAAATTGCTCAAAATTGGTGATGTCCAAAGATCACAATGAATATTGTCAAATGGTCTAAAAGTATGAGAAAAAGAATCACTAAAAGGTAACTGTTTGCTGTTGGAAATTTGACAAGAAGAACATATAGAAGAACCAACAGTTTTATTACATTGAGTAAAATAACGACTAAGATAGTTTAACATGTTCGTTCTAGGGTGTCCAAGGCGATCATGCCATGGTGGAGGAGTTGTTGAAGATAGCAGGGTGAATTCAGGCTTGGTGAAGGGATATAGATCTCCACTACTGTTGTGACGGGAAAGGAGGTGTCCATCCTTGAGGTCCTTCAATGAAAAACCAAATGGGTCAAATAAATTGAAACTATTGATAGTGAATTTATGAACAGATAGAAGGTCTTCAATGACACGAGGTGAGTGAAGAATATTTGTGAGTTGGTATGTTTTGTTAGGTAGTTTATGTAATCCTTTACCGGAACCATTAATTAGTAAAACTTTGACCATTACCAACAAAAATAGGACCATGAGGTAACGCAGAGAGCGAAGTGATTTTACCTTGATCGGAGGTGATGTGAGACGAAGCTTCGGAGTCCATATACCACTGAGGGTCATTGTAGTTCAAGCTCATGGAGGGAAGTGCCATGCCAATATCACTCGAAGATAGAGCGTTGTTGTTGGTCGGTTCAAACCCAGGAGGTGGTGTAAACTTAGTCTGTTGGGTGATGTATGTCTGATGTTGGTTTACATTGGGCTGATTTGGATCCTGTTGAGCGACCAGGGCCTTGTGGTGTAGATTAAAGTAGGCCGGCTGAGATGGGTATGGAGTTGGTGGAGGAATCCATGGGGCTTGTGTGTGAGGTTGTTGAGAAGAGCCCACATGTTGTTGATAGTATTCGGCCTGTCCCCATGAGTTGGACCAACGACTAACAGCATTCTGGCAAAAATCTTGAGATCTGTCCCCTCACCCCATGTATCGGCCACCATGTCCAGTTTGTCCATGTCCCCTAGCAGCTTTGGCGGGATCATAATGCTTCCAACGTAGTCGTTCGGGTAAGGAGAACGAACTGAATCGGAGGCAGATGACTGACCGGAGCTTAAAAGTACCGCATCCCTGCTGGCGGTGGTTCTAGCGGACTATCATTGTTGTTCTTCTTCGATCATTCCACGAGCATCATCCCAAGATGGCTTGCTTTGATGGATGATATCTACGATTGTACCGAACTCGATCGGGAGCCCACGAACCATCTGAATGACAAGTAGACTGTCGGTGACGGGTTGATCGATGTCGGCTAACTGTTCAGCGAAGCTTTTCAAGGTCAATCAATAGTCGTCACAGGAGGTGCAGGAGGAGAGTGTGGTGTTGGTAAAATTTGTTTTAAGGGTGGTAGCACGGGCGTGTTTGTTATTGATGAAGATGTCTTGGATTTTTATAAAATATAATTTTGACAGCTAAAGTAAACATGATTGTTTCCACTAATAGATGGTAGAGTTGTTAAAATTACTAGAGTATCTGTGAATAGTGATGTTATTGATTCAGGTATACAGCAGATTCAACTATTAGAATTTGTGATATCCAATGGAGGACCATTAGTTATTGGACCGAATGAAATAAATGAAAATTGTGGTAATTTAGGGACAGTTAAAACAATCAAGAAATTAGAAAGAAAACAAAGGAAAGCCGAGCAATCAATTAGCATTGAGGTTCTTCAACAACATTTTGCAAGAAGTCTTAAAGATGCCGCAAAGAATCTTGGTGGTATGTTTTTATCATTCTTATTGATCTTTGCAGTTTGCTCAGCTACATCTAGACGAATATGCCGAGACATGGGATCGCAAGGTGGCCTTCTTGTAAGTAAGATGAACAAGGTTAATTGCTCACTTACAAAGCTAAAACGAGTTATTAAGCACATTATAAAACACGTGGAACCCGAATTTCTATTTTGGAAATTTACCTCTAGTTTTCCTTATTTTACTCGAATAATTTTACCACTCGAAGGGTTCCTTAAGGCAACCTTGGTCAGATGGGCAAAACACTAATAGGTTAAATTAACTTAAAAAAAATAAACTTTCTACATAATATAACTAAGCTGATAGTTATAAAACATAAACTTCGAAAAACTGAAATTTTTTATAATTTAAATTGTGTGGACACCATTTAAGCGTCTAAGGACGTCCTTTTCGGATCTTGGGGAATATGATAGTTTGTGTGATATAGTTTATCAATAAACCAGGGAACTTGTTTTGTAGACACTTAAAAATTAATCTCGCTATATTTCTAAGTTTTATCCTGATTATCTAATGTCACATGAGATGCTATTGAATTTGGCACAAGAAGATCCTAAAATTAGTGCTCTTGCAATATGCTTGAGGAGTAACAACACTTGTGATTTTGATTAGGCATTTGAATTCGTATAGACAAAACTATTAGAATATATAAACATAATTATATGTATGTAATTTAGTTTTATTTGACTTATACTTATATGTATGTATAACCAAGATATTTGAGTGGTTGTGATGGTTAGATGGCACCGGTTCAAAGGGTGGTTATTCCCTCCTTATTCAACCGCTTATAACTGTCTTATATGAACGCATATATATATGTCTGGGCGGGAATCATAATGGGCACCAAGACAATTTCTAAACTTCCAAATTTTCCTCACTTCATTACTGCAAATCTTAATCAAATAACAATTTATCATGAAACCAATGATTCATGATAATTCCGCTGCAAAATGTTACGAAGATGATCAACAAAGTGGTATCAGAGCAAGGTTCGAAAGTGATGATGATCTCAGGCTAACTTCATCCATGTTACCGTGTAAACACTGTTCTGACAAGAAGAAAGAACAAAGATGGTTGCAGAGGCGATGTTATTACTTCAACAAACCTGGTCACCAAATCTCAACATGCAATATGAAGGAAAATGACGAGGAAACACAACTGATTTGTCTAGCTATTGATACTGGAATGCAACAACAACAATATACAGATCATGATCATCAAAGTGATCAGAGAATGGAGTATGTTGTAGTCGGCACTGATGGAGGATTCTGGTAAGAGATTTGGTATGTAAGTAAAACCTTCAAACATCATTTTTCTGGCAATCTAGATATGTTTAAACGAATTAAGGGTATGTCCGGTGTGGAAATAAAAACTGGAGAAAATCATTTTTATTTCATAAGGGGTATAGGAGTCGTCGAAGTAATGTCTGGGTCAGAGAAAATTCGAATTCAGAGTGTATTCTACACTTCGGATATAGACAGGAACGTGCTTAGTTTAGATCAATTAATAACCCAAGGTTTCACGGTGAAATTCATCGGAGATAAATGTAAAATATTCCCCACGTTTAGTGTTCCTATAATTAACAAGAAAAGTGATTTAACTTGGATGACTAAGGAAGAAGAGATCGGAATGTTAGAAAAACAATCCATGATAAGTAAAGAATCGGAATATGAGAAGTATAAAACACAATTTTTGAATGAATATTTCGAAAATCTGAATGTATCTTCCAAGGAACCCGATTGAACATGATGATACTTCAAGAAATGCAATTCAAAGAATTCCAGGATTGTAAATCGTTACTTGAAATGATGAATGATGGTGATTATGTTTGAAAGTATAAGTTATGGGCCAAGGTTGCCAAGGATATGGGATTTGAGTATTGTGACGAAGAATTCATGCGATTAATATATGCTATGTATCTAGATGTCCTAGTCTAGTACCATACGTTCAAAACAACTCAAACAAAGGTATATGAAAAGGAGGTAGCAGAAGACAAAGAGACAAAGGAGCCTGAGGTTGATCCGAGAGGAAGTAGACGTGAAGGAGACAATCAGACAAAGACTGTTGCAGATCAAACCGAGAAGAACAAAGGAAGTCGTGAAGATGCCGGATATGAAACAAAACACTTTGCATTCTATGCTGGGAACGATTGGAAAGGAATGAGAAAGTTGTATACAAGAAGGAAGTTCGATTTTAATCGAGCAAAAGTGGCTGTGGACGATGCAAATAGAAGCGTATTAATGCACTCTTACAAACATAATTATGTTTAGGGGAGTGTATTAGAATATATAAACATAATTATATGTATGTAATTTAGTTTTATTTGACTTATACTTATATGTATGTATAACCAAGATATTTGAATGGTTGTGATGGTTGGATGGCACCGGTTCAAAGGGTGGTTATTCCCGCCTTATTCAACCGCTTATAACTGTCTTATATGAACGCATATATATATGTCTGGGCGGGAATCATAATGGGCACCAAGACAATTTCTAAACTTCCAAATTGTCCTCACTTCGTTACTGCAAATCTTAATCAAATATCAATCTATCATGAAACCAATGATTCATGATAATTCCGCTGCAAAATGTTACGAAGATGATCAACAGATATGCAGATTATGCTTGAGGAGTAACAACACCGGTGATTTTGATTAGGCATTTGAATTCGTATAGCCAAAACATCATACTATGCTATCTTGTTGGAAGCACTACTCTTAACACTAAAAAGATGTTTGCCAAGTTTAAAGTTCGCTTCTGGTGCAAAAGTACTGAACGGTGATCAATTAGATGTATTGTTGTTAAGAATTTTAGGGACAAGGAAGACGATGAAGACAGTGAAGACTATGAAATTGGTGAAACTGAGAAGTTCAAGATCTTTCAAGAAAAAAAATCATTAAAAATATTGAAAGCATGGGAATGACATAAACCAATAGTTGTGGACTACATAGCACCTACGGACGGGAAATACAAGACAGCAACAATCTCATTACCTCGAGAAGTCATTGAGAAATAATATGGAAAACCATGAAATAAGCTGCTAAAAACCTTCATGGCGATGATAATATTCTAATTTAATAATCACAATTTTTTTTACAAAGTAATAATAAAAATGCAATCAGTCATTTGGATATATCTTAACAATTCCAATACCAAATGTTACGAGATCTCCTTTCTTGATATCGGGTTGCAGTTTCGTTATCTACATAGAAACGCAAGTGCAACGCTCTTGGAATGCATTATTCAAATTGACCCAAATGAAAAGGATAGTGCAGCAACTCAGGACCTATCAATTGCTGGTATGAGCAAAAATACCTTGACCATAAAAGAGAAGTATGCAGATGATATGCTTAAATTCCATCTCCCCATCTTGCAAGCAACTTTTTTGACAATGGAGAAAGAAATTGGTATGAAGTTGAAGTTGAGTATGGGGACTTATAAGCTCATATGCATTGATGAAGATGGAGATTGGATATTGTTAGCATCAGATAAGGGAAAGGAATGAGTGATTGCATCAAAAGCTCGAGAAGATTGGATCGCATTGTAATTCGATTGCGTGTGCTACCATCTACACAAACAATATTTGATCCTAGAGGTTCCTCTATGGCAAATGAAATATCGTTTTGGTAAGGTCTATAAACCATGTATTTTGGTTATGTTTTTCTTAAATGGTTTTGCATACAAGAGTAACTTTAAACTATTTGTAATTGTATTGGTTGTTCTTGACTCGAACAAAGATGATTCTCACAGTTATCCAACTTCAACAATATCCTACTTCCATGAAGACCCTTGAAATCTACCTTCTCATACATTCATAATGCAGTAAAAATCATTAAAAAATAATTCAATTTGGATAACAACATAAACAGAGTTCAATACGAAATTAAGTATATCACGCCTTGCAAATTATATAAAATATTGGATTTGACCAAATTCACAAAGAAATAACACAAACACTGGATTTGAAATTACGAATTCATAAAATCAAGAACAACAATTAGTAACTGGAAAGGGTTGGGTTCTAGAGTGAACACTAATGTATTTGTGAACTGAGTGAACAAATCCTGACCATTGATTTACACACGTATATGTCTAGGATTTCATCATCAAATCGTAAAATACTCTAGTGTATTTCATCATCAATCATGACCATTGATTTACACACGTGTATGGCCAAAATTAGTTCGCTCAGTTCGTAAATAACTAGTGTTTACTCTTGAACCTACTCCTATATATCTATACAAATTCACAACAATGTACTTAAGTGTGATATAAATACATTATTCCTATATTATAGCAACCAATATTGACACTATTGGCAACAAATAATACAATAGATGAAATTTCCATAATTCTATGAACCCATTAATACAATAGTGATTAAGGTTCATGGATTTCAACCTAATCTCCAATATATATAATCATGGTAGATCATTACACATTGTAGTACCATGACACACGAACTCAACATGTCAAAGTCTATATGGTTCACCACATTGATTTTATTCCTCATGCTCACAGGTAACTTCCTTAGCTACATAGAGATATTTTTTTAATATATCCATGTGGATTGATGGTTGTTTCATGACCAAATTACCTTAAACAATTATATAATCATTAGTTAATGAGAGATACGGGTTAAAAATTTGCAGGTTTCATGGCGAAACCACTGTGTAGAGATATTATTCGTATAATTGCATGCGACCAATATAGATGTGATTCTAGCTGCATTAGAAAACATGGATGGAAAGCAGTCGGAGAGTGTAGAAATTATTTAGACTGTCTTTGTGATTTTCCCTGTGGTGCAAGGAAGATGGGTGTTAGGAGTTATGGCATCTCTCCACTCCCTTCAAATCCTAATTTCCCCCAAGTTTCTTCACCGACCCAAACTCAATGATTTGTAAAACTTTTAACTTATGGATATATCTTGAAGGTGAAATTAGCACAACTAAAAATCTTGGAATAAAATCATGGCTTTTTTTTAATTTTATAATGTGGTGGAGACTATTGAAGCTTCTTTTTAACTATAATAGAGAATTTCAGTTATGATATATGGACATAAGTTAATAGTTAGGCATAAAAACTGGAATTCTCAAGCCGGTCCCCAAATCGATATGATCTTGGTTTGCAACGGTTTGACTTTCTCCTTATTAAAATAGTTTCTAAACCGGACTGGTTTGGATGGATCCGGCTTTTGATCATTGTTGATTCAAACCGAACCGACTTGGCCAATCTTGTGGACACTATTTCCCATATAAGTTCATTTTCTTTTGTTGCTCTGGGATCATTTTCTTTTGTTGCTCCAGGATCTGACCCAATTCTTTGGGCCCAACAAAAGCAGATTTCAATCCATGTTTTAGTAGAAATTCCAATAAAGAATTGTCCCATTCAGAAAACAGGCTTTGTAGATTAACCTAATTTTCTAACAATTTAAAACCTCGTCATCTATAACAGACTTGCTTATTATCAGTTCCCATCATGGTGTTTTTCTAGCTTGTGTAGTTGAAAATTTTATTTTATAAAGGGAGACACGAGACTCTTTCTTTCTGAATCGCATAGCCACGTGTTGATTGACGCATCATATTTAGCATCCTCTCAACATTAATTGTGTAGTCATTCAACATGTTTTCATGGTTAAGAAAGAGTAAAACGGATCGTCCATGTGGTTTATCAAGATTTTAGATTTGGTCTTTAGCTTTCTAAAAGTATACTGTGGTACCTCTTTAGTTCCCAGCAAACAAATCTAAAGGTCTTAGCATGTCCAAGTTAGGGACTAAAAGCGTTACCAAGTGCAAAACATAGGGACAATTCACATACTTTTGGAAAAAAAAACTAGGGGACTAAATACTTTACAAAGTGAAAACCATAAAGACCAACTGTGTACTTTTGAAAATCGATAGATCAAGTTCAAAATTTTGGTAAATCACATGTACTCGTTAAGAAAAATAGAAAATTATCTGTGTTTTTCCGGAAACTCCGTATGGGTAGGATTTTGATAAATTGGATATACACAAAAATGCAACAAACAAGAACAGCTACTGCGAATCTTTCATTGTATGAAACCAAATGAATTGGGTTAAAAATGAAGCCCACTACATTATATATAAAGCGTGTTGGTTCACAAAATAAAGAGCTGAAACTAGAAAAAGGAAATATGCAATGGGCAGAAAGAAAAGATCGGTATTCGATTCATTAAACAACTGGGCTATATATAGCCATACACATAACCAACGTGAGAATATAAAAACAATAAAAAACTATATATTAACCTAGAGAACCGGTAAAAGTTGCTGACCATCTCTTCCAACGTGCACCACAACCACTAAGGTAAACTACCATAGAATTTGGTCAACCCTTTTATAAACTCTATCCAAGTAATATTATTAAATAAAACCTTAACATAAAACCCATGTGATTTAGTCTTCAACAACCAGCCATGCAACCTCCATACGTGAAGACCTTTTATTCCATGCATCCAACCCTGCAAATTAATACAATCTAAGATATTATCCCCTGACTCGATGATCGGGGAGGCTTAGATAGTGTGCGGAGAGGACTTCGACATAGGGTCCGTGATTTCGCGGGACATATGTTTTTAAAAATAAAATCCGATACATATATATATATATATATATATATTGTTAATTTTTTTAAAATAGTAAACCCATACCAATTTCAAGTAAGGCTCATTTACAAATTATTTTTTTATAGTTTAGAATTTAGCCCACTAGGTTAATTGAGCCTATTACTAATTGAAAAGGAAGTGTTAGATAATATAAATTGTGAAGAGTTGATCCACCAATTTGCTATGAAGAATGCAAGGAGGGTTGCACGAATCATTTGCTAGATATTAGCTTATTAACTTATTAGTTATTACGGTAGGTAACTCATTCGAATACTATAATTTTCTATATTTTCGTAATTGCATTGTATATCGAATACTACGACTTTGTCATTTTCGTAATTGCATTGTTTATCGTTAAGGCATGAGGGTATATTTTTCGAGTTCGAACAGGGTATATCAATTCTCAGAGACGCCACTGCCGATAACGTGTCGACCCGTGACCCGTAAAACAACCGATTAACCCAACAAAGCGAAGTTACTATGTGGATATGATGAGAGAAAATTTACCCTACTGCTCACCTTAGCATAGGTATATTAACTACAAGTATTACCTAGTCAGGCTGACTTTTAGCATAATTAGACATATGTAATAGCCGCAATCACCTTTTTAACGGGGTCTATTCTTTCCTGAACTGCAATGCAAGAAAACATTTTCATCAAATTAATAAGTAAAAAAAAAAAACAAACTAATCATTGTTAGAAAATGCCAAATTTCTAGTAGTGCGTATACTCAGGCAAGCACTAAGATGTTACAATTGTTAATTCTTTAATTCCTTCAGGCAAGCACTAAGATGTTACAATTGTTGATTCTTTAATTTCCTTTATTCCCTTTTCTCTGGTTTACATTTTTTTTTTCAATTTGCGCTTGATGTTTTCTGTAATCCAGATATTTAACGAAAGTCGACAACAAGCCCTAGCTGAATTCTAGAGGTAATAACCGTCGTCTGTGAGAGTTAAAATTTCCCATTGGCTCAAACATCGGTCCCATGTAGACACCGAAGTGTCCTAGCTTATGGTGGTGGGTTTAAGAAAAGTTGCAGCAGGTTTGATGGAAGTTGTATGGGTCAAGTATGCATGTCAACAACTGATGTAGCGTTTTCAGTTGTTGATGCTCACATGTGGGGATTTCGTGAGGCTTGTTTTGAACATCACCTACAAAGGGTCAAGGGGTTGCTGGAAGAGCTTTCACGACTAGTAGTTCATGGTTTTGCGAAAACATAACGCATTATGGAAAGGCCGAATACCCATTAGTACATCATGCGCATTTGTTTGAGTTAGTTGGATCTTTTGCACTTTATTTGAGAAGTACCCACACAGGTGATGGTGATTATGTATTGGAATTCTTTCTTCCTCCTAATATGGTAGACTATAAAGATCAGCAAACAATGTTGGCCTCGTTGTTGACTTCAATGAAGCAGCATATTCATAGTTTTAAGGTTTCTTCAGGTGAAGAATAGGGGAAGATGGTAGAGTT
Organism: Scalesia atractyloides; assembly: GCA_947069175.1. Taxonomy (NCBI): domain Eukaryota; kingdom Viridiplantae; phylum Streptophyta; class Magnoliopsida; order Asterales; family Asteraceae; genus Scalesia; species Scalesia atractyloides. The sequence goes on from CAMTDV010000001.1 coordinate 72,934,563, forward strand.
GTTGAAATTACTAGAGCATCTGTAAATAGTGATGTTGTTGATTCAGCCGATTCAACTATTAGAATCTGTGATATCCAATGGAGGGCCATTAGTTATTGGACCGAATGAAATAAATGAAAATTGTGGTAATTCAGAGACACTTAAAACAATCAAGAAATCGAAAAAAGAAAACATTGGAAAGCAGAGAAATCAGTTAGCTATGAGGTTCTTCAACAACATTGTGCAAGAAGTCTTAAAGATGCCGCAATGAATCTAGGTGGTATGCCATACTTTCTTTGTATATCCCCTCCATTTCACATTTCCACATTATAGAGAGTAATATGAGTTATCATTGTTATTGATCCTTGAAGTTTGCCCAACTACATTGAGACGAATATGCCGAGAACATGGGATCTCAAGGTGGCCTTCTTGTAAGTAAGATGAACAAGGTTAATTGCTCACTTACAAAGCTAAAACGAGTTATTAAGCGCATTATAAAACGTGTGGAGCCCGAATTTCCATTTTGGAGATTTACCTCTAGTTTTCCTTTTTTTACTCAAATAGTTTTACCATTGGAAGGGTTCCTTAAGGTAACCTTGGTCAGATGGGCAAAACACTTATAGGTGAAACTTAAAAAATATACTTTCTAAATAATATAACTAAGCTGATAATTATAAAACATAAACTTCGAAAAACTGAAATTCGTTATAACTTATAACTGAAATTGTGTCGACACCATTTAAGCGTGCAATACACAAAACATAATTAGATCAACTTAGTTTTATTTTCTTTGTATATAATGTTGGTATCGAAGTCACAGGGCCGAGACCGATATGTCGGATTCGAAGAATGGTTACACTTATCAACATGATCGTAACACAACTCGCACCAATACATGATTGAAATTGAAACATGAACTATGAATGCAAACTGAACCATAATACACTAACCGAAAAACTCTAGAAACAAACTTGATAAATTTCAAATTTGAATTGCATAAATCTGAATTGTAGTGTGTATATAACTGAATGTTGAAACCCTAATTTATACTTGATGAACAGGTGTGTTGAAGGGATACGTCGATTGCATGAAGGGATGTGTCGATCCCCTAGAAACCGTTTGTACGGTTATAATCCTTCACACACACCTTTTCAAATACAAGCCCAATACTTAACCTTAATAGACTCTAACTAATAACTCAATGTTTAACGGCCTTAGGCCCAAACCGAAAACATAAACAATAAACATAAAAAGAGTAATTGTTCAACCCAATTAAACATAAATAAACTAAAACAGCGTTTTTCCGGTCTTCGGTTGCGATGATTATTTTGATCTTCATTTTTCCTCCTAATCATTGCAGCCGTAGTCCGTCTTTGCTAATTGTTTTCTGCGTTGGTGACCTCGAGGACGATCACCAAGTCGGACTCCCCATCGCTTTTGATTACCTTGACACCTTCATCGTCTTTTGCTTCACTTGAGCCCACTTCGCGCTTGTCACTTTCATCTTCTTTGTTCGTGTCCTTTATGAAGTAAAAATACCATTCCATCAATTCGATGTAGCGGACATATGCAACCTTCAACTTGTAGTCATCATCACAATCATATCCGCAACATAAAGCAACTTTGCTCCATGCATCTTCTTGAACCACTTTCTTGAATCCACCATGCTCTTTGACACCTTTGTAAAGACTAAGCAAATCAACGGGTTTACCGTTTAGTAGAGTTTGTGACATTTCGCTTGTCTTGCAAATTCCCAAGTAACACGGTATGACCATGTTATGATCTCTTCCATGCTAGCCTTGTAGAAACCTTTATGCTCCATCACTTCTTCGTGTAGTATGATCAAATCGAGCATGTCTAGGCAAGTTTCAATTATGGTACCTTTCTCTATCACATCTTCCTCATCTTGCGCTTTCAACACCGCTTTCTTTTGCATCTCTTCCCTTGATTCTTGCGGGTTCTTTTCCATGCCCTCTAAGTAGGTTACCAAACCCAATTTTGCTCGCTTCGAATATTCAACTTCAACAATCTTTGACCCCGAAGTGCTTTCACCGAGTTTTTCTTTATTTTTCTTTCTATCCTCTTCGAATTCCTTCTCATAAAAATCTTCAACATATTCATGCAGTTTTTCTTTTTCGTTGAGATATCCGTTCTCAATGTCTAAGTTCTCGTTAAAGTTATCCAAATACTCTTCTTCGAGATCAATTTTGGACTTGTTTTCAAATATGTCAACACCTTTCCCTCTACCACCGAACATTTTCTTTAACGTACACGAATCACCCGCGGTAACAACTTGTATTCCTTGATACAACAATTGTTCTAAACTGAGAACATTTCACTTCAACTTTGGCACGTAATTGACACATGAAATCTTCTTGTTCTTCCCATCAACCGGTACAAAAACTTCGCCGATGTCGTGTATGAACGAGAATTCCCTCCGTTTCTCGTTAGTCAAAACCCCAAAGTGTCTTTTGAACACTTTGAACAAGTTTCAATTTCCCGTCGTGTGAGTCTTGAAAGTAGGATCCACTACCCATATTGATTCCCATTTCCCTCCGCAAATATCTTTCACAACATAATCACTATCTTCTGGTAACGGACTGAGATTGACATACTTACTTGGGCAAATGGAAGCAACATGACTGAATTGCTTGCACGTGAAATACCGGATCCCTACCTTTCTTGGCCTTCCCACTGGCGCGGATTGTTTCACGCTGACCTTTTTAAAATAGTTTTTCGGAATCATTTTCTTGGGGAACTTTTCAATAGGCGACTTCCATGAACGCGAGGATGACTTCCCCTGCGCGTACTTAACCGACCTTCCGATGCCCTGGCCGCACTTTCCTACGTTCTTACCCTTGTCGCGAAAACCGGCACCAACCGATTTTGACTGGTTCACCCTCAAACAATCTCCGAATCCCTCATCCTTCTCCTCCTTGATCTTGACAGAACCTTTGGCTCTGATACCACTGTTGGTATCGAAGTCACAGGGCCGAGACCGAGATGTCGGATTCGAAGGATGGTTACACTTATCAACATGATCGTAACACAACTCTCACAAATACATGATTGAAATTGAAACTTGAACGATGAATGCAAACTGAACCGTAAAACACTAACCGAAAAACTGTAGAAACAAACTTGATAAACTTCAAATTTGAATTGCATAAATCTAAATTGCTGTGTGTATATAACTGAATGTTGAAACCCTAATTTATACTTGATGAACAAGTGTGTTGAAGGGATATGTCGATTGCATGAAGGGATGTGTCAATCCCCTAGAAACCGTTTGTACGGTTATAATCCTTCACACACACCTTTTCAAATACAAGCCCAATACTTAACCCTAATGGACTCTAACTAATAACCCAATGTTTATTGGCCTTAGGCCCAAATCGAAAACATAAACAATAAACATAAAAAGAGTAATTGTTCGACCCAATTAAACATAAATAAACTAAAACAACGTTTTTTCCGGTCTTCGGTTGCGATGATTATTTTGATCTTCATATAAGTATATTGAGTTCATTATCACAACTTTTTTACAAATATAAATAAGATGCATTGAGATAAAATCAACTGAATTTGACTCTGCAACTGTGTTTAATTTTGAACAATAAAGACGATGTGAAGTATATGGTGATCACAAAGCTCCATCCGTATGATAATTTCATCTCCTTTCTTCAGACATTTAATCTAGTTTGCTTTCTCTTTGCAGGAAGCTGGTCTGAATTCGTTTCATGCACAAGTACTTATACCATATAATGTAAGGTTTCCAAACTTAAAATGTTTGCGTACAATACGATCATCTGTGCTTTACTTAAATTTCTACTTGTTTTTGCAACAATAACTTAAATCTTCTATTAAGTAGATGTATAATAAAATTGTGTTTCATAATCGTTAAGAGTAATGATCCTCTCCAGCCCTTTGACCTTCTTTTTTGAGTTTTGATGTTTGCAATTGTAAAACAGACTATAAATGGTCTCAAACCTGCTAGGCACGAGATTGCAAATGCACTGAAGATCATTTGTGGATCGCATAACTTAGTTCTAGCTCAAGTTTGGATTGCTTATGAGGATAAGAAAAACATGTCTTTTTCATCTTTTTTTGGAGGAACCTCCAACAAAATGAATGTTACCGTCCTTTTCGATCTTGGGGAATACTAAAGTTTGTGTGATATAGTTTCTCAGGAAACCGGGAAACTTGTTCTGCAGACACTTAGAGATTATAAATCGCGCTATATTTCTCAGTTTTATCCTGATTATCTGATGTCACATGATATGCTCCTCGATTTGTCACAAGAAGATCCTGAAGTTAGTGCTCTTGCAATATGCTTGAGGAGTAATGACACCGGTGGTGATTTTGATTATGCATTTGAATTCGTATGGCCGAAACATTCAAACTATGCTATCTTGTTTGAGGCCCTTTTCTTACACTAAAAAGATGTTTGCCAAGTTCAAGTTTGCTTCTGGTGCAGAACTAGGTGATGAATTAGGTGTTATTGTTGTTAAGAATTTTAGGGACAAGGAAGACGATTAAGACAGTGAAGACTATGAAATTGGTGAAACTGAGAAGTTCAAGATCTTTCAAGAAAAAAGATCATTAAAAATACTGAAAGCACTAGAAGGACATAAACCAATAGTTGTGGACTACATAGCACCTACGGAGGGGAAATACAAGACAGCAACAATCTCATTACCTCGAAAATGTTGATCAGTTTTGTATAAACATAATGGAAAACATATGGAAATACTTGTAACAACAGACAGACCAGCAGAGAATCCAGTCAGAGACGCATCCATAGAGTTTCACATAGTTTTCAGAATGATCTGGTTCCTCCTTAAGGTGTAAGTTCTTGGTGGTAGTACCGAATTCTAGGGTAGAGATTTCTTATGGAAAGAGAGATGTAGGGGACAAATTATGATGTTATGATTATGATAAGTTGTGTAACCTGTAACCTCTTTAGTTATCTTCTTATATATACACCTAAAAGGAAACCTAATTTGTTAATAAAGGTAATATGGTCCATCAGCAATTACCAACTAATTATATAATAGGTTTAATATAATTTTTATCTATATATTATACAAATGATTATGTGGCTACTAGATTAAATATCATAATTAATATATTTAATTTTATAGAAAAGTCACTGAGAAAGAACCTGCAAAAACCATGAAAAAAGCTGGTAATAACCTTAATGGTAATGATAATCTTCTAATTTAATAATCACAATTTGTTATACAAAGTACTAATAAAAATGCAATCGGTCATTTGGATAAGTATCTTAACGATATTAATACCAAATGTTAGGAGATCTCCTTTCTTGATAGTTGATATTGTGTTGCTGTTGAAAATTTGGTAAATAGGTATTTAATATATTTATAATTTAATAAATTATAAATATTAGTTAAAATATTTATGTGGTGAATAAAAGAGAAACTCTTGAGTAGAGCTTCTTGATGACATTTAAATAGTTTTATTAGAGTTTTTAAGTCTCTAATTAAGTGACTAATTATTATTACATTGCTTGGTAAATAAACATACTAAAAGGAGGATGAACACTTGAAGACCAACTAAAGAGAGTAGTACTCTCTACTTGTTTTTCACCATCATCACATCCTTATATGTTCCGTAAGTTCAAACACTACAATTACCCGGTGTAACCACGGGCCCATGAGCCATCTTCGGCAATACATACTGTTTCGGCTGTTGTACCATGTGAAACAGTCGCGTCGTCTTTAGTAGAGGCGCGAAATTTGTTTTAAGGGAAGCGTGTTGAACACATGCATCAACCAAAATCGTCAACGTTTTAGTGTGCTCTTTGTTGCAGTCAAGGAGTATTTCAAGACTCGAGATGATGAATACTCGAGTCTAAGATGCTATCAAGTGCGTGTGAAGGACCCACTAGAGATGTGGCTTGAATCAAGATTTGTATATTAATTATATTTTATGTTCCTTTTATTTAGTTATTGAAACCGATATTGTACAATGATAGTTCCTATGAATAACGAGAGCCCCGTTATTCTATATATTTTATAAAAAGTGAACCTAGTTCCTACAAACTTAAATCAGATTCCGTGAGATTGTTGCTACAATCTTAAAACCTTATTTATAAGGATTTTGGTTCACAAAAAGATTTATAATAAAAAATAAAAATATATATATAATTCTTAGAGATTATGATCTTATATATATTTTTTTGGGAAACATGTATATATTACAAATTGTTGTGTTTGGATTTCTTGAGATTGTGATACAATTTTAAATCCTATACCGTGGTACAAAACCAAGAGTTTCGGTTCAACCGTTTGGTTTTTGAAATGATTTTGAAATCGTTAATTTTTTCTAACCTTTGTGTTAGATCGGGTTTATTAGTGTAAACCATACGTTTTTTTTGTAAACATTAAATTCTCTAACGTGTCCGTTAGACCGACTTTATTTTATTAACAATACGTTTTTTTAAACGCTTCATGTTCTAACATGCTTGTTAGAAATGATCATATTATTTATATAATGTGGTTTAAAGAATAAGCGTTAAAAATAAGATTATTTTATATAAACCAATAAGCCTTATAATGATTTTTGTAATCATTCATTTCTAACATGTGTGTTAGAAGCGTTCATGTAAAGCGTTAGTTTGAAAGCAATTTTTAATTGTTCATTTGCTAACGTGTGTATTGAAATGACTTATTTATTTCAACCATATATGTGTTTATAGCAAGTCAATTTAACATTTTGTGGAAATATTAATATTTCTAACGTGCGCGTCAGAATTTATTTCATTTTAACATGATTATTAAAAATGGTTAAATACAAATCCTTTAAATTGTTTTATGTAAATATTTTATATAAGTAATTTGTTGTAGTATTGATTTTCATGAATATATAATGCTTTGTATGGTTTAGAAATATAAGGTCATACATTGAAGTTGATGTTTGATTGGCTTCAAGAATTAAATCACAATAAAGTGATGGTGTTTTTATTTATATGAATTTAATGAAATTATAATTATTTACTAGACTCTTGATACTTAAAATAAACTCTTAAGGAGAGTTTTATATCAATTTATTAGTTTTTATTAGAATTTATGTCTCTAATAAAATCTATAATTAAGTGAAACACTTTTCACCCATGTCTCTTGTATTAAAAGTATGTTATGTGACTAACTTGATGAGACTGAAAAAATGTGTAGTTGTGTAGGAGTTATCACCAACTTTAATTTGAAATTTTTAAATCCAAATGATCATGTTTTATAGATATATAATGACTTCAATTTTCTAACACGAGTGACAGAAAAAGTGTATCACAAATACAAGGTTAGAGATTGTACATTGTATAAGCTATAATGCATGGAAATGTTTTATGTAAACATTTAATAGTCTATATGTGCATTAAAAACGATGAGAAATGGTTTATTGTATAAACTTTATTCTTGGGAAACATTTATATAAACGTTCGATTCTATAACGTATCCGATACAAACATTTTTTTAATATGCGTGTTAGAAAACATTTAGTATATGCTTAGTAAGACTAAACAATATTAAACCATTTGATATTTTGGGTTTTGATTATATTTTCATAAACCCTAATTGATATTATTAGTATAGTATTACAAAACTAAGAAAATGTTTTAGAATAATTTTTAAAACAAAGTTTTGAATACCATTGATAATTCAAATGGTTTGCTACTTTTGATAGAAGTAGCATATGGTGAACAAAGTAATAATCTCGTGATTTATTTAGTGGAAAACAACTTGGTGTTGTTGTGAACAAATTTAATTGTTTAAGTACACCACTTAAATTTAATATTTGAAAAACTTGGTGTTGTTTTAAGTATATGATTGTCCAAGTTTATAGTTTCAAGATGAAATGAGAAACTTATACTTACGAGTGCATGAAGTTTTACTAAGGGAGTACCTTAATACATGCTATGGGACGATATCTTTGTAAAGATTTTGGTCAGATTATTAAGTGTTGAAGATAAAAGTACTTTGATATTTGATGTCTACATCTCGTCTATGCTACCGATTAAATTTCAAAAGTGTTTGGCACTTATGATTTAATTTCGAATGTATTTTATTGTTTTGTGTTCATTATCTTTGGATTAACACATGCAATTTTTACAAAGAAATAAATCACTAATGTTTGTGACGTATAAATTATTTTTGTGGAAAATAGTTGTAACGTCAATTATACATTATTTAAAAGAATATGGTTTTAAATTGATAGTACATGAAAATACTTGGACATAAACAACTTAAGAGTTGTTGCATTGACTAAAAGTCAAAGACGACATCAAATGTGTAACTACATCGCGAGTGAGTAGTGAGTGTATTGATATGAAATACACAAACGAGAATCATGTCGAACTAACTCGTTAGAAGTCATTGGAAAATTCACAAGTGTGAATTCTAACATATGAAAGTAAAAGTACTATACGTTATTGTATACCTTTAATAAATCTTGCGAGATTTATACGTAAATGCGTCTACCACTTGAATATGGAAATTTTGCCTTCGTTTGGGAGAGCATCATAAATATACATATCTCCTAATGAATAACAATAGATACATCACTTAGGGCAAATTATAAATGCCATGTTGTTGAGTTTGGATCTAGTTGACTATATCTTCCATATAACAGTAATTGTAGACGAGGAACATTCATCTTGTTGGCGATGAGTGTGTTCACCAAGTGACTTGGATTAAAACTTATTTTTAAGTCCTTATGAGTCAATGGTAAAGCATTGCAGATCCAAGGTAAACAAGTTATGTTCCTTAATTGAATGATAAAATTTAGTTATGTGTTATATACAATAATTTGTGATACCTTCCTAAATATTGATGTTTTAGGATTATTAATAAGTCTCATTATTTTGTCTTAACAAGGGATGAATATTGCTAGTGATATTATGATATCCTTGGGGCTGTGGAGAATCAGAATAATGAATCTTCTGTTCACATGCTAAAGTATTGTAGTCTAAAGCATGCTAGACTAGTACTTGGTTAATTATGGGTCTTGACGGAGACTAATTTACTCTAAACATTCAAATGTGTATGAACACAAAAAAAATTTGTGTATAGACAAAGTTGAGGGAGAATTTTCATTCATTATAAGGAAAAGACATGTAACTTTTGAAGAGTTTGTTCGAAAAATTAAATTGTCTAGGCTTATTCTAGATGTTAAATTCGAATTATTCTAAGTTGGTGACAAAATTATGACAATGTCATATGTAGCTTTGGTAAGCTCGGAAGCTTGTGTAAGCTAATGTCGTCATAAGTGATAAGTGAAGTTACGGAAATGTTGATCAAATGGCAAGAAATGTGGGGGAGGATCCATTTAGAAACAACCCTATAAGAGTATGTAGAAATGATTTTCATTACCCCATCTGGATGATATCCTATAACACTTAAATGTGGAGGTGTCTTGCATTTGTATCATAAAAGTTTGGCAATAAGGATTTTGTAATCCAATCTAATATTGCAAATAAACGACTAAGTGGAGGACACAAAGGTCATAGTGCATAATGGAGATATGTTTGCCTTAAATGATATGTGTATCTTAGAAAGACATATATTATAACCAGATTCTGATGGCCACTGAGGTTATGGTATTAGAAGTTGACAATAGGCAAAATTAACTTGCGAGTTAAGAACACATCATGACAACTGATCTCAAATAATTAAAGTTATTTGTAGTGACTAGACAATGTCAAAGATAATGTTATGGATCCAACAACCTGAGAGTTTATTAGAGATCAAGTTGTGGAATGAGACTAAAGCCCATGATAAACGGTATGTGAAGGAAACCTAACTTAGTTGACTGGAGATCCAAGATCTAAGTTCAATAGGACAACTAACTCATATGCCTAAGGGTGGTCACTATGGGGGCATAAATGATATGCATAAGCTAGTATATATGGTTATACATACCCCCAAAGTATAAAAGGATGTTTAAATACGTCCTAGTCTATTCTTATGATATTCAGTGACAAAGAGTGAGGCTAAGCATAATATGTGGTAAATGATTTGGATAAATCATGATAACCACATAGCTTTTAATGATCTAAGGAGTATCACCTATGTTAGAGAGAAGTGGGGTCGCTTCGAATGGAATTGAGGGCACAATTCCTAAAGCTCTCGCAGAATCAGGAAAGTGTTCCACGACCATTATTGGAAACAACTATGAGGAGATGACCTGGCTAAGGAGATGTAACACCTCAAAAATTTCGTGTCCGGTAATATACCAACACGTGTACACACCCTCGGATTAAGCCACATTTAAGTTTAACGCTTCACTAGATCAAACGTATCAAATTCATAAAAGTTTCACATACCGGGCCGTAAGCTACGGTCCCAAACCATAAGCTATGATTTGGCTTTACTAAATCAGAAAATTTATCCTGACCATAACCTACGGTCCTTACATACTGAATTGTTTTTATATTGACTGTATGCTACGGTCTGGTGACCGTAGCCTACGGCGAGGGTCAGGAACCTTTTTTCTCTCATTGTTTTAACTTTCAGCAAATGATCCGAGTGTAACATCCATCAAAAATCGGATTTACCAAACCCGCTTCGTTTATTAACCGAACAACCAGTTAAAAATTTCGTTGCGTATTTAATACCCAAATGAATTTTAAACGATACATAGTTAATAAGTATACTAGAATATAAAATTTATTTTTGAAAATGTATTAAAAATAATGAAATAAAAATATAATACTGATGCCGGGTTTCGAACCCGGGTCAGTTGAGCATTAATCAAAGCCTTAACTCACACGCGCTCAACCACTCCGCCACTGGTGTTGTTTGTTAACATATTGAAACAATTAATACATAACATAAATCTGGAAATCAAACCCAGTTACACAGCGCGCCCAAATCCGTTAACGCCGGAAATCCCGACAAAATCGTCAAACGTTGCCGTTACTTTTGGTCATAACGATCACATTAACAGTCATATCGGTTATAACCGAAAAACTTAATCAAATTCATTCATTGCCTTAAATTTCTATTCGAAACCGAAAAATAATTCAAATCCGGGAGTTATACTTTATTCATTCAGTGAGCTCGCGAGTTTTATCAAAATCAACTCTTCATTTCGCTCAGAAAACTTCGCCGGAAGTCGCCGAAATTCTCTGTAAATTAACCGGAATTTTCCGCCGGAAAACCGAGTTCAATCCATCTTTTCTTCTTACCCAAAAATAAGATCATAGAACTCATACTGACATCACCCCCACTCACCTTAAACCTCTGAAGAACCTTTGTTGCAAGAAATTTCACTCGCCGGAAAATCTCTGCAAGTCGCCGGAAAACCGAGACTTTCATCTACACGGTAATTACTTCGATTTTTCTGTTTTATTCCATTATTGGACAAATTCTAATATCAATCCCCCACCCAGAATCCTTTCCAGACGACGTTGCCGGATTGTCTGTTTTCGCCGGAAAATTTCTGAAATTTCAGAAACCTGCTGATAATCGGTATGATCATTCAAACATACTGATAATCATTACTCATTAGTTCAATTTCACATCTAATCCCTCCAAACTATTAATTGATTCTAACAGCCGAAGGTCACCAAAACAGAGCCGACGAACTTCACCGGATTTTCTGAAGAAGACGATCTGTTCGGTACTTTCTTTCCCCAAACTCTTCGGTTCAATACTTTTCAATTGTTCATCTTGTTCATTAACCGAATTAATCAAGTAACAGTTGCTTTGACCGATGTCTGTGTTTTGAACGAAGAAGACGAAGTTCAGTTATGTTATAAGATTAATTAAAATCAGTTTTATTAACGGGTTAAAAACACAGTCCAGTGGTGGACTGTGTGCAAAAAAATACATACACGTCCCGAGTTCGATTCTTGACACACGCACCTTCGCAATAATAAAATGTCTTTTTTTAAAACTGAACCGGGCTATAGATGTTAAGTATAATAAAAATCTGTATATTAACCAAGTTAGGCACACAGTCCAGCGGTGGACTGTGTGTAACATTAAGTCACAGGTCCCGGGTTCGAGACGTGTTGACGACACCGGTCCGATGATTTAAAACATTTTTGAAAATAAAAGAATTTTAAATAAACTGAGTTAGTATATAAATATAATTAAAAACAGAATTATTTCGGGTTAGACACGTAGCTCAGTTGGTAGAGCTGCGTGCACGCGAACGGGAGGTCTCGGGTTCGAGCCTCACCCGGCGCATACACTTACACAATAAAACCGGTCAACAAGTCAACGGTCCACGGTCAACAAGTCAACGGTCAAAAAGTCAACATTTTTTTATTATTTTTATTTATTTATTTTATTTAAAAATCAATTAAAAATACTTAAAAATAACATTTTTAAAATTAGAAAATAGCCTAAAACTCACAAAAATATATCCAAAAATCCTATTAAAGTTGTTAATAAGATCCATTTATTTACCTTACTTTCCGTTATTAATTAGGTTAGCTTTTCCTCGTCGATCAATCCTCTAAACTCGTGCGCATTCAACATCATTCACCGAACGCACCCGAGGTGAGTGAATCTCTACAAATTCCCCGTTTAAATCACGTTTTTGGGGTGTATCATGTGTCTTACTATTTATTATATTTAAATCCTTGTGCATACATCATATTATGAATAAATGTGTATTCAGCTTGTATAAACTGTTTGTGTGGTTATTGTTTAGATTTAATTTATTATTTTCAGTACATGCAATTTCATAGGCCGCCGCTCCCCATTACATTATGAGCGTTGAGCATGTTCCCCATTACATTATGAGCGTGAACCTGGCGTGCCAACATACTATCGGCTCCGTTTGATTGAGCCTTGATCGCACAGACATTTATCATTTTCAGTACATGCAATACGATCGGCTCCGTTTGATTGAGCCTTGATCCCACAGTTTCATTCATGTTATATATCTATGCAAGTTGATATGTTATTGTATGTTGTTGGTTTGTTAATGTATGTTATTGTTTGTTGTTGTGTGATATCGTATGCTAATGGTTTGTTATTGTATGCTAATTGTTGTTATTGTATGTTTATTTACGTTTGTTCATATATGAATAGTGCACAATTTTTCCATATAAAATACAACAAGAAATAAACAATAAATGTTTTCTAACAAGGTTCACTCGCCAACTTTTTGTTGATCCAAAAACCATTTTTACACATGATACAGGTGAACAGGAAGAAGCAAGGAAAACATAGGAAATTGCCTTAGAAGAAAAATAATGAAGTTTAGAAGGATGAATAGGACATGTTGTATTTGTTTGATATGAATGTATGATCTCTTTTAAATTGAAATGATAAATATGAAACAATATAATAAATGTCATGAGCTTTGATGGAAACCCAATCATGCCCCGATCACCTTTTCCGCTGCGGGTCGGGGTGTGAAAGATTGGTATCAGAGCTTTTGACTATAGGGATATAGGATATGTTATTAGACCCTTAGAGCCTATACTATAGTTGATTAGAGTTTAATTGTTTATGTGGTTATATGCTAACTTATGATATTTATTTGTTTCATATTTATTACATACACAAATGCATGCAAATATTTCCAATATTACATTTTGTGATATCTAGTGAATTATACTTACAGTCAACATACATACTTACATACATATACATCATACATGTTACAATATTCACATATTCAAATCATCTTCATACTTCCGTTATTCAAGATTTTGTCGCAATTTTTTTTTCATTTTTCAAATCTCATCAAAGTGAGTTCTGCGACGGGCATGTAGTAACTGTAAGGGTACAAGTACCGGTAGTCGGAACGTCCTGTCTAGGTTGGCATTTGTATAAATCCAATATAACGGACCAGTTTTCCTACCTGGGGACTAACGATGAGAGTACAAAGGACCTATTAGGCCAAAGCATGCCACACCAAACGTCGTTCGAACTAACCCCACTTTGAGGTGTCACCGTGTCCACACTTGGATACATTCCGAATATCATACGTTACATACATATTTCTCGATTTTCTCCGGGTTTTAGTGTACGTAACCAGGCTAACACATGCGAACCATATGAAAAACCCGGTAATCATGGGGGCCCACGTGATTACGAAGGTGAAGTATGGCGGCATGCAAGGCCCAAATACGAGCAAAGCCCAAGACATCCTATGGATGTAGTAGATTTATTATGCTATGTTTATTTTATGAATGTTCATTCCTAAATACGACACATGATCCCAAAAACATCCAACTCATACTCTTGATATGTATTCCTTGTAGATGTCTTCTAGTCTCGCTCGTAGGAAGATGAGAGCAGGAAAAGCCCGCAAGCGCATGGCTGCCCAAATCGCTAAACAATGGCTGTCGTAATACCCAACATTGTAATTCAAGTCCAACAAGCCCTTACCGCTAATCCCGTCAATCAAGAAGTTCAAAATATTGTCAACCCTCCCCCAAATACCACTAAATGCACCTACAAGCATTTCAAATCCTGCGACCCTACAAAATACGAAGGGACTGAAGGTGTCACCGCTCTTCACTATTGGTTTGAAGAAATGGAAAACATTTTCCTAAATTGCGATTGCCCGATGATCGCAAAGTGCGATATGCTACTTGTCGTTTATTTGGAATAGCACTTACTTGGTGGAATACAGAGAAGGCTAAACGAGGTGTTGAAGATGCTATGACTTTGACTTGGGAAGAGTTGAAGGAAATCATGACAAGACGGTTTTGCCCAAGGAGAGAAATCAAGAAATTAGAGGATGAGTTCTATTCGTTGAAACAAAAGGAAGGCGACCACACTACATACAACAAGAGTTTCCTCGAGTTAATCAAATGGTTCCCAACTTGTTCACTCCCCACTACCGTTTGATCGAGCACTACATTCGAGGTCTTCCTTCAAAAATTCAAGACTCTGTAATAAGTACCACACCTGCAACCTTGGAAGCAGCAATGGAGTTAGCTACAGAGCTCACCGAGAACCGTATACGGAATAAAGACTTCAAGGAGGAGAAGAAGAAAGATAAAGCATCAACTGAAATTTCAAACTCCACCCAAACCGAATCCCCTTCTCAACCCATTTCCAAGAGGAAACGAGATGAGCAACTTTTCGCTGTCACCCAACGCAATCAACCAGCCTTACAAGTCGTACCCCTCCAAGCTATCCCAATCACTCAAGTAGCACCTAACCCAACCTACCCAAATAAGAAACCTTACCTTGGACCTCACCCTCAATGTAACACCTGTTTTTATCACCATCCATCTACCTTACTTTGTCGACTATGTGCGAATTGTGGACGCTATGGTCATTTGAGCAAGGTTTGCCGCACCCCTCAAAACCAAACCTCACCCCTACTCAAAACATGATCCAAACATATCAACAACCCCAATACCCCATGTTCCCATATGTTCGAGCTTGTTTCAATTGTGGCGACCCTACCCACTTTAGAAACACGTGCCCTCAATTGGTTAACATCATAAACGCTCAAGCTCAAGCAAACCCAGTTAACCAAGCAAATCAAGAAAACCCAACCACTAGGCCACCAGCAAGAGGAAGAGTTTTCAACATCAACGCCAATCCTGTTGAAGATAATGACGGCCCAAACGAAAACACCCAACTAGTCCCTTTCACTGAAAATCAAGATTCAACTCCAACCGCTTAGTTTTATGTTTTTCTTTATGATTATCTCAATTTTCACGTGTCTTAAGTTTAAAATGGAAATTTATCCAAAGATCTTAATGCGAATTACTATTTCAGTTTTGTTTTTATACTCATTGATTTAACATTCATATCATCATATCTCACGACATATCACAGTGTCATCATTTAAAGAAGTTGAGCTGTGTCTCACTTCTACATGGACTAACCTCTCCATCATAACAAACGAGAGAGGTACTGTCATCATTCAAAGACTCAAGCTTTGGTTGTTGTGTTTGTTTATGTTTTAGAGTCACATAGAACTAGTCATAACTAACGGATAAAGCCAAAGAAAATTTGACGAGAATATGGTGGATACGCCGCTGGTACTTCCTATATATAAGTATTCTTGCCAAAGGATCAGAGGCATTATCAGGCGGTTATGAGAAGTTCCATGTAGGATTTAGTAATGTCTTGGTTGAAATTTGTTTTACACTCACTGATTTAACATTCATATCAACTCATCATTTAAAGAAATTGGATTGTGTTCCATTTTCTACATAGACTAATCTCTCCATCATAACAAACGAGAGAGGTACTGTCATCATTCAAAGACTCAAGCTTAGTTGTTGTGTTTGTTTATGTTTTAGAGTCACATAGGACTAATCATAACTTACGGATAAAGCCAATGAAAATTTGACGAGAATATGGTGGATACGCCGCTGGTACTTCCTATATATAAGTATTCTTGCCAAAGGATCAGAGGCATTGTCAGGCTGTTATGAGAAGTTCCATGTCGAATTTAGTAATGTCTTGGTCGAAGTTTGTTTTATACTCACTAATTTAGCATTCATGTCATCTCATCATTTAAAGAAATTGGATTGAGTCACCATTCAAAAATGTATACTATCAGAATTAGGACTCAGACATTGGTTGCTGTGTTTATTTATGTTCTAGAGTCTCATCATAGAACCAATCATAACTTACTGATAAAACCAATGAAAATTTTTGAAAATAATATGGTGGATACGCCGCTAGTACTTCCTATATATAAGTATTCTTGCCAAAGGATCAGAGGCATTGTCAGGCAGTTATGAGAAGTTCCATGTAGGTTTTAGTAGTAGAAATTTTGTTCTAGGATAAAATCTTATCTTTCCAAACATATCAAAACTCTTGCGCATGAAATCATATTTAGTCAATCAACTCTGTTTTATCAATATTCATTATCTTAGGCATCGAAAAGCGATTCCTGTAGCAGGGTACTCAACCCTTACAAGGAACGTTACCGCCTCAAAACAAAATTTGAACTCTTACTCCTTTCTAAGTATGTAACTGTCAAATTAAACACCATCCTTTTTAGACAAATATGTCACTACTTAAATTTCGGGACGAAATTTCTAAAAAGTAGGAGATACTGTAACATCCGTCAAAAA
This sequence comes from Scalesia atractyloides, assembly GCA_947069175.1. Classification (NCBI taxonomy): domain Eukaryota; kingdom Viridiplantae; phylum Streptophyta; class Magnoliopsida; order Asterales; family Asteraceae; genus Scalesia; species Scalesia atractyloides. Next base: position 72,951,577 of record CAMTDV010000001.1, read on the forward strand.
TCGGGTTTACCAAACCCGCTTCGTTTATTAACCGAACAACCAGTTAAAAATTTCGTTGCGTATTTAATGCCCAAATGAATTTTAAACGATACATAGTTAATAAGTATACTAGAATATAAAATTTATTTTTGAAAATGTATTAAAAATAATGAAATAAAAATATAATACTGATGCCGGGTTTCGAACCCGGGTCAGTTGAGCATTAATCAAAGCCTTAACTCACACGCGCTCAACCACTCCGCCACTGGTGTTGTTTGTTAACATATTGAAACAATTAATACATAACATAAATCTGGAAATCACCCAAATCCGTTAACGCCGGAAATCCCGACAAAATCCTCAAACGTTGCCGTTACTTTTGGTCATAGCGATCACATTAACAGTCATATCGGTTATAACCGAAAAACTTAATCAAATTCATTCATTGCCTTAAATTTCTATTCGAAACCGAAAAATAATTCAAATCCGGGAGTTATACTTTATTCATTCAGTGAGCTCGCGAGTTTTATCAAAATCAACTCTTCATTTCGCTCAGAAAACTTCGCTGGAAGTCACCGGAATTCTCTGTAAATTAACCGGAATTTTCCGCCGGAAAACCGAGTTCAATCCATCTTTTCTTCTTACCCAAAAATAAGATCATAGAACTCATACTGACATCACCCCCACTCACCTTAAACCTCTGAAGAACCTTTGTTGTAAGAAATTTCACTCGCCGGAAAATCTCTGCAAGTCGCCGGAAAACCGAGACTTTCATCTACACGGTAATTACTTCGATTTTTCTGTTTCATTCCATTATTGGACAAATTCTAATATCAATCCCCCACCCAGAATCCTTTCCAGACGACGTTGCCGGATTGTCTGTTTTCGCCGAAAAATTTCTGAAATTTCAGAAACCTGCTGATAACCGGTATGATCATTCAAACATACTGATAATCATTACTCATTAGTTCAATTTCACATCTAATCCCTCCAAACTATTAATTGATTCTAACAGCCAAAGGTCACCAAAACAGAGCCGACGATCTTCGTCGGATTTTCTGAAGAAGACGATCTGTTCGGTACTTTCTTTCCCCAAACTCTTTGGTTGAATACTTTTCAATTGTTCATCTTGTTCATTAACCGAATTAATCAAGTAACAGTTGCTTTGACCGGTGTCTGTGTTTTGAACGAAGAAGACGAAGTTCAGTTATGTTATAAGATTAATTAAAATCAGTTTTATTAACGGGTTGGACACACAGTCCAGCGGTGGACTGTGTGCAAACAAATACATACACGTCCCGAGTTCGATTCTTGACACACGCACCTTCGCAATTATAAAATGTCTTTTTTTAAAACTGAACCGGGCTATAGATGTTAAGTATAATAAAAATCTGTATATTAACCAAGTTAGACACACAGTCCAGCGGTGGACTGTGTGTAACATTAAGTCACAGGTCCCGGGTTCGAGACCTGTTGACGACACCGGTCCGATGATTTAAAACATTTTTGAAAATAAAAGAATTTTGAATAAACTGAGTTAGTATATAAATATAATTAAAAACAGAATTATTTCGGGTTAGACACGTAGCTCAGTTGGTAGAGCTGCGTGCACGCGAACGGGAGGTCTCGGGTTCGAGCCTCACCCGGCGCATACACTTACACAATAAAACCGGTCAACAAGTCAACGGTCCACGGTCAACAAGTCAACGGTCAAAAAGTCAACTTTTTTTATTATTTTTATTTATTTATTTTATTTAAAAATCAATTAAAAATACTTAAAAATAACATTTTTAAAGTTAGAAAATAGCCTAAAACTCACAAAAATATATCCAAAAATCCTATTAAAGTTGTTAATAAGATCCATTTATTTACCTTACTTTCCGTTATTAATTAGGTTAGCTTTTCCTCGTCGATCAATCCTCTAAACTCGTGCGCATTCAACATCATTCACCGAACGCACCCGAGGTGAGTGAATCTCTACAAATTCCCCGTTTAAATCACGTTTTTGGGGTGTATCATGTGTCTTACTATTTATTATATTTAAATCCTTGTGCATACATCATATTATGAATAAATATGTATTCAGCTTGTATAAACTGTTGTGTGGTTATTGTTTAGATTTAATTTATTATTTTCAGTACATGCAATTTCATAGGCCGCCGCTCCCCATTACATTATGAGCGTTGAGCATGTTCCCCATTACATTATGAGCGTGAACCTGGCGTGCCAACATACTATCGGCTCCGTTTGATTGAGCCTTGATCGCACAGACATTTATCATTTTCAGTACATGCAATACGATCGGCTCCGTTTGATTGAGCCTTGATCGCACAGTTTCATTCATGTTATATATCTATGCAAGTTGATATGTTATTGTATGTTGTTGGTTTGTTAATGTATGTTATTGTTTGTTGTTGTGTGATATCGTATGCTAATGGTTTGTTATTGTATGCTAATTGTTGTTATTGTATGTTTATTTACGTTTGTTCATATATGAATAGTGCACAATTTTTCCATATAAAATACAACAAGAAATAAACAATAAATGTTTTCTAACAAGGTTCACTCGCCAACTTTTTGTTGATCCAAAAACCATTTTTACACATGATACAGGTGAACAGGAAGAAGCAAGGAAAACATAGGAAATTGCCTTAGAAGAAAAATAATGAAGTTTAGAAGGATGAATAGGACATGTTGTATTTGTTTGATATGAATGAATGATCTCTTTTAAATTGAAATGATAAATATGAAACAATATAATAAATGTCATGAGCTTTGATGAAAACCCAATCATGCCCCGATCACCTTTTCCGCTGCGGGTCGGGGTGTGAAAGATTGGTATCAGAGCTTTTGACTATAGGGATATAGGATATGTTATTAGACCCTTAGAGCCTATACTATAGTTGATTAGAGTTTAATTGTTTATGTGGTTATATGCTAACTTATGATATTTATTTGTTTCATATTTATTACATACACAAATGCATGCAAATATTTCCAATATTACATTTTGTGATATCTAGTGAATTATACTTACAGTCAAACATACATACTTACATACATATACATCATACATGTTACAATATTCACATATTCAAATCATCTTCATACTTCCGTTATTCAAGATTTTGTCGCAATTTTTTTTCATTTTTCAAATCTCATCAAAGTGAGTTCTGCGACGGGCATGTAGTAACTGTAAGGGTACAAGTACCGGTAGTCGGAACGTCCTGTCTAGGTTGGCATTCGTATAAATCCAATATAACGGACATGTTGTATTTGTTTGATATGAATGTATGAAGTTTAGAAGGATGAATAGGACATGTTGTATTTGTTTGATATGAATGTATGATCTCTTTTAAATTGAAATGATAAATATGAAACAATATAATAAATGTCATGAGCTTTGATGAAAACCCAATCATGCCCCGATCACCTTTTCTGCTGCGGGTCGGGGTGTGAAACCGAGGCCCCTAGTCTTCATTGTTTTCTTGTTTCTTTTTTAAACAAGTTATTTCTCGACACGAACAACTTCCGGTTGACGGGATATCTCTTGATTTACCATCCTTGAGTATTCCGCTTCTTCACCAAACCTTTAACTTTACTACTTTGGGTAATTTAACCCATGAAACCATAAGTATTGGTAGCTATAACGTTTTAAGCTAGTAAACACTTATAAGTCACAAAACACATAGTCTAACACATATTGATGTTCGGTTATTCATACTCTTCTTCAACGCATCTTGTGTTGAACGAAAAGAACTAGTTGTGTCATTATGTCATGGAATAAAAGTCAAGGGACAACTCATGACAATTAATAAACCTATTTTTGAGGGACTAAATGTGTCAATACCCGAATTTTATGTTAAGTTGCCACCTAGCCTGCAAATTGCCACACCTTTGCAGCTCTTGACACCTTGCTAGACACTTGTGAAGTACCTACAACACCTCTAACACCTGGCTTCATCTTCACACACCTTCTTGCACTATAAATAGCTCACTAAGTTCACTCATTCTTTGCTCATTCACTCTTTCTCCTCTCTATTACACTCTTGGAAGTTCCTGACCATTTAGGAGCTTCCCTTTGAGTTCTAAGTTTCCCTTGGATCACGTGTAAGTGTTCCATCTCTACTCTTTTCTTTTATAGGCTTTTAGTAGCCAAAAGTTAAGTATTTTTGACAAACGCCTTGGCTTTCGGTTAAGACCATTATTGTCTAACCATTGTTCAAAATGAACATGGCTAAGTGATCGTAATTAGGAAGGTATTAATCCCTCTAAAGGGCACATCCTAATGATCACGTATACTAGGTTAATTGACGGGTCAAAGTTTATGTTTTAAAAAGGTAAACGGGTCAAATTTTATAAATATTATAATCTTAGTTTATACATGTTATAAATATATTTTTCACACTTAAACAAGTTGGTAATAATTATTAGAACATTCGGGAACATGTTCGGCTCGTCAATTCCAGTCCGATGGTCGGTTCGCAACCGAAAGTCGCGAAGTTTGACTTCTGCTTTGACTTTTGATTCTGACCCGATTAAATTAGTTTACTTCTGACTTATGGTCGCATTATGATTGTAATACAATGTAGCATAACCCTCAGAGGTTATATTATATGATCATAATTATAATCTGAGTTTATGCACAAGTTCCGCTAAATGTCAGTCTTTGACAAAAATGTCCTTTTTACATAAAACACGGTTTTAATCAACAATGAACTTACAAATGAATTATCTACTGATATGTTAATATAATTAACATATTATGATGTTATGTTTTTGATCTTAAACTAAGTTTTGTTATAAATCGTAATTTATGCTTTTAAAAGACCAAAATGCCCTTTTGGTGCATAGTTTGGTCCTAAACCATAAACCACACTTATGTGTGATGTCTTACTGATAGTATATTACAAATTAAGTATTTTTCCAAAGTGTTTATGATCATAACATCAGAATATATATGCAAGTATCTTTTATACGACATATAATGGTCAAAACTTCTTATAAGGCGTAGTTTCGTTTTAAAACCTCAAAGGGCATATAAGTTGATATCTTATTGATATTACAACTTATTTAAAGTATAATGACATATAGAACTTGTTCATGACTCATCCGGTTACCCAATACCGCTTATATGCGTACGGTTAAGTATATGTAACTAGTTTACGAAAATTAACCAAAACGGGTTTAACCTTTTCATTTTAATTTCAAATTCTAGAATGTTAATTGTTTACCCATGACATAAAAGTCTTAAGTACTTGTTGGGTTTAAACTACATTCTATCCGGTCATCGCTTAATTTAGCGTATTGTACCGTTTTGATCCTTTAAGCTAGTCAATCTAAGTCTATGACTTAAATAGGACCATTAGCATTCTAATTGGTTAACTTATGTCATTATTTCCGCTTAAAGCCTTCCAGTAAATGCTATATGCACTTATCTAATTGATTTAACTGCTGAGTTAATATAAACTTGCATTTAAATCAAGTGCTAGCTCAAGTAAATAATCTTGACTTATTTTCCTTACACGGGCTTGGATTACAATAAATTATTACCGCTTAGTCAGAAATTGGATTAATCGAATGCCGGATTGTGGCTAGTAAATCGCATATTCCGTTTTGATCAGTTTTGTTTGATAACTTAAACATTGGGGGTTAACGACCATGTCCTGGAGATCCTCGGCTCATTTAAGTTACTAATGGCCACGACCAAAGCACGGGGTGTAAGCATACACCCGATAGATGCGAATCCTAAAATATTTTTACCCACAAGTTGGGGATAACTCCTTCATGGGTTCATAAGTGGTGTGTTAGTTAATCATATCTCGGTCTCTATACTGGGCCCCATATGTATTGACAAACATGTGAATCTGTTAACAAGGTTATAAGTATAACTTTCCCAAGTTTAAAAAGATTTTTCATGCCATGTGCACTTAAATCAATTTTTGAAATGTTTTTAAAATGAGTCAGCTAATTGTATTTACCAGCAAAAGCTGACATATTTTTAAAAGACTAAGTTGCAGGTACAATACAAAATAGGTTGGAAGCTGCTTAGTATTGATATAAGAGGATCTTGCAAATCCTTAGATCTGCCCTAATGTCCGATGTTCATCTTTTGTATATTTTACAATCCTCCTGCGGATCTTTAGTTACAAACCATTTGTATATTATTTTTGAACTTTGAACATTTTGGTTTGTAATATTATTTTAACTCCAAGAATTCGCTATGCTAATTGACTATGATATCATCAACTTACGTCACATTACTCCCCAGTCGGGCCCACCGAGGTTTGGTTGGAAATTCTGGGTGTGACAGGTTGGTATCAGAGCCAACGTTTGAGATAATTAAACACTAGCCTTTTGTGTTTAGTCTCAAACTTACACAATAGCACATTCCTTAGACTTCCGAATCTAGGATTTGACCTAGGATTACTCATTTCATTATTAAGTTATTATTATTGTTTTGACTTGATTTTAACAGCAAAATGCCGCCAAGATTCTGATGACAAAGTGGAAGAGGAAAAGGTCCGATGAGGGGAGGACCATCCGGGTGCATCCTTTCACAACCTAATAACTCGAATTCTTATCAAGATTCGGGATATTCATCTCCTTAGCAACCAGCGAGACAATTTGTCTCTCATAGATACCCGCCCCACATTCCCAAAATTCTTACCATTCACAACACTCCCATCATTCACACCACTCCCATCATTCACACCACTCTCACCATTCCCATCATTCCCACTTACATTCATATCATGAAGAGTCTAACCCAGATCTTTATTTTAACCCACCTCCAGCTGATCAGAATCAGTTGGATCAACCAAATCCTATGGATAAGGACTCTGACCCGGAGATGCCACCGTTAGGATCACATGGACACCCCATTGAAATCTCCAGCGGTTCTAACTCTTATGCAGGATCACCATATCAAGTTCCTAATGAATGGGACCAATATTGGAGTCAATTCACTTTTGTTAACACTCCTTCGTACCAGGCCATAATTAAACATCCATTGGTGATGAAGCGCCTATGGGCCATAATTAAACATCCATTAGTGATGTAGTGCCTACGGGCCATAATTAAACATCCATTAGTGATGTAGTGCCTATGGGCCATAATTAAACATCCATTGGTGATGTAGTGCCTACAGGCCATAATTAAACATCCATTGGTGAAGAAGCACCTACGGGCTATAATTAAACATCCATTAGTGATGAAATGCCTGCGGGCTATAATTTAACATCCATTATTGATGATTTGCCTACGAGCAATACTATATTGTCAATTAAGACAATGACAGTTGTAACCTTATGGTTCCCTGTCCAAGGTGGTGAGCTATGCTTAAGCCTCATAGTCTATATGATCAATGAGATCATGACTAATATCATCATTGCGATGATTTTCTATCTTGACATCTTAGGAGATGATAATTGACCTATTATATTATTTTGCCTACGGGCCATATGATGTTGTCGATTAAGACAATGACAGTTGTAACCTTATGGTTCCCTTGTAGGTCCCCTAGTCCATATGGATCTTCACAGAATCGTCTATCTAATATAGAGTGCGGAATCCCCTAGATCAGATTTCACATAACAAGAACACGAACACAATTCCTTTCAAACTGTCTTCTATTAATTATCTAACACAATGTGTTTACAACCAATTCAAGACTCTCTAGAAATCTCTCAGCCAGTCTCTATAGATTTCTCACACTCCTCTTTTTCTCCAACTCTCTGAACAACTAAACCAGCAACACAACAATAGAACCAGCAACCTAAACCCTAATGCAAACCTCCCTTTATATAGAGATAGGTTATACAACTGGGCTAGGGTTTCCTACATGGACTGCTAATGGGTTTAAAGCCCAATTCTCCTACCATGCACTATTTAATGTCTAGTTCAGCCCAATTACTTCTAATTCACTATTACAAAACTAAACCCGCTAATCGTTTATCATTTTACTAATTACAAGATATCCAAAGACCAAATCTAAGCTGGTCACAAATATGCACCAACAAACTCCCCCTTGACAATAGCTTTATAAAATAACTTAGTCTTCAGTCTTCTTGCAATCTTCAACATGTTTAAAAAACGTTGGTCTTTGGATAGCTTCAGCTTTAATAGCTTCTGTCAGCAACAGAGTCCCCTAAGCAGATGTATGCAATCACCAAATTTTCTAAATCGTTAGCGTTTGAGTAAACTACAGTTTAGTCCCTTCATAGCAATCTTCAAAAACTCTTCAACTTTGTCTGCAATGTAGAAAGGAGGTTCTACCATGCATCTAAGCAAACTCATCTTCACCAAACTTCTCATCAACACACTGCTACAATCTATATATTATAAAACAAACATCTCAACAAACCATAAGAATATTTCAACACAAGTTAAACAAATTATTATTATTCAAGAGATAGTAAAACTATATCACAGATTAAGCACTTCTCAACTCAAAACACATACTCGAAATTTTTAAACACCATGATCCTGCAAGATCTTAAAATTTTGAACTCAGCTTCTAACACAATCTCCCCCTATCGGTAACAACTCCTCCATGAACAACCAATATCCCGTACATTAAGAATTTACAAGAAAATGAAATATTTTTGGATTTTTATATTTCTGAAAACAAATAAAAATAAACACTCTGTTTTTGTGAGAATCACCGTTAAGAAGATCATATCAGCAACATCAAACTGTTTTCACACTATTTGATAATTCTATATGCAATATTCATGAAAAGCAGTTCAAGACGATTACCAGTATTGTTTATCCACTTAAACAAAATACATGAACATTTCAAGTACCATTACCTAGTGATCTGTTTAGATAATTTATACTAATATACTAGTGTGTCCCACTTAAGGACATACCCCCGCGATTAAGGTATGCACAAAAAATCATCGTAGTAGGTGAGTATACCGAAATTCATCCTTTTGAATTACAATGTTAGATAATTGGTGATAAGGTCAGTACTTTCGTACAGCAAAGAAACCAATATCCAACAAGGGTTAGGGCAAATACCAAATGTTGGTACGAATAATGCAATTTGCACATTTGAATGACTCTCTAGGAGAGCTTCTTCAATTTTTTGGGATTTGGCATTTTAGCTCTTTTAAGATATCCTGGTTGTGCCTAGGTCAGCGTATATCTGGATGCAGCAGAAGGACAACCTTGATACCCCGGATAAAATAACGATATAAAGACCTAAAACCTCAGATTTTGGCAATCTATCAACGCAAGATACAAGGTTCTGAAACCATACGCCACTGATATGTTACCCACTCATACACAGTTTATTATATGTGTATCACAAAGGTAAGTTGATTATTTCATGGCTTTTGCCTACTAGTACATCACATGATGAAGTGCTATCACACTTAAGAAATTCCAATTTTAATTTTAGTGTGACAGTCTAAGTTGCTGATGTACTATCATTTCTTCTTTTTCACACAGTGAAACTCATTTTTTATTTTCTATTTTATGTTTTTTATTTTTGAAAAGCAGTAAATTATTTACAAACTATTTGTATGGAAAAATGGTTATTCAGGATTCCTCATCCCATTGAGTTCGACTAAATGTTCAAAACGAGCCCTGTCAAATGCTTTTGTGTAAAGATCTGCCAGGTTATCAAGTGTGTCAACTCGATGTAGTTCAATTAATTTCTTTTCAGCACAATCCTGTATAAAATGACGACGAATGTCAATATGTTTTGTGCGACTATGTTTTACGGGATTGTTGGTGATTGAAATAGTGGCATTATTGTCTATCATAATAGGAGTACGAGTGAAATTTAAACCGTAATCGTGCATCTGCTGTTGGATCCAGAGAACCTGAGAGCAACAGCTACCCGCAGCAATATATTCAGCTTCACACGTCGAGGTAGACACGCAAGACTGCTTCTTGCATTGCCATGACACGATCCTTCCTCCTAAGAACTGACAACCACCTGTGGTAGACTTCCTTGTAGATTTGCATCCTCCAAAGTCCGAATCAGTGAAAGCAACAAACTTCAAATCACTAGCAGCTGGATACCATAACCCAAGTTTAGGTTTCCCCTTCAAGTAACGAAGAATCCGCTTCACCGCTTTCATGTGAGACTCCTTTGGATTCGCTTGATATCTAGCACAGAGACACTGCGAACATGATGTCGGGTCGTGAAGCAGTCAAGTACATCAGAGAACCAATCATTGCCCTGTATTGAGTTGGATCAACGTCCTCCACACTCTCATGATCTGGACCAAGATTGTGATTCTCACAGATAGGTGTATTGAAAGTAGTGCATTCTTCCATTTTGAAACGAGACAAAATGTCATACACATACTTTGTCTGATGTATAAACATCTCATCCTTCTTCTGTTCAACTTGTAAACCCAAAAAGTAGGATAATTCACCAATCGCACTCATCTCAAACTTGCTCTTCATTACCTCCTCGAAATCATGACACATGTTCTCATCAGATGACCTAAAAATGATGTCATCAACGTATATCTGTACCAGCAGAAAGTCTTCCTTCTTGCTTTTAATGAACAATGTACTGTCAATCTGACCTCTTTCGAAACCATGTTTTAACAAATGTGCTGACAATGTCTCATAACACGCCCTAGGTGCCTGATGCAACCCAACAATGCCTTATCAAGTCGATAGACTCGATCTGGATAGTCTGGATCAGTAAACCCGTCTGGTTGTGAGACATACACCACTTCTTGGACTTTCCCGTAAAGAAATGCACTCTTCACGTCAAGTTGGTACACCTTGAAGCCCTTGAATGAAGCAAAGGCTAGAAATAAACGAATAGCTTCCAACCTTGCGACTGGTACAAACACCTCATTGTAATCAATCCCTTCTTGCTGATTGAACCCTTTCACTACCAACCAAGCCTTATTCCTTATCTAGATCCCTCGGTCGTCTTTCTTGTACTTAAACACCCACTTAGTGCCTATTTCCTTCTCTCCTACAGGCAAGTCAACTAGCTCCCAAACTTTCAATTTCTTGAACTGAGCTAGTTCCTCTTGCATAGCTTCAACTCAAAATTGTCTTTTAGAGCCATATGAACATTCTTCGGCTCCTCTTGGGAAATAAAGCAGCTATACAAATATTCATGAATAAGTCTTCTGAATCGAAGTAAACAAACAGGAACCTTTGAGCACACCTCTTCTCGTCTGAACCCCTGCAGCAGCATCACCTATGATGTTTTCAACTAGATGATCTCTGTTTACACGCGTGGTAGCAATGGTGTCAACAACGAGATTATCTCCCAGATTAGATCCAACCTCCCCCTGAATGTTAGCAAATGCATTAGTGAAGTCCTCCCCCTGAATAGGTTCAGACTCACTATCACTGGAGTCCTCTGGAACTGCACTCGAAGAACTTTCTGGAGCATCTGTCATCGATACACTCGATCTAGGCATGAAGTCACACTCGCCATCTTCACTGATCACAGACTGAATCACTTGAGACTCATCTGCATTTGAAAAATCAGGATTGTTAAATGATTTAAACACATTGTCATAATCATATAATATAGGAGGACCACTCGTTGATTGTTGAGGTGAATAACTAATGATTTCCATGTTAAACACCACCTCAATTTTACCAGTTTTTAGATTGAAAACCCTTTTATTCGGTGTTCCAGGCATATAGCCTAGAAAGTAACCCTCATCAAATTTTTTGCTTATCTTTGTTTCGCACAATGTTGCAGGGTAATCCAAATGGTTCAAAGCCTTTTAAGTTTGGTTTTCGGTTAAACAATAGTTTGTGACATGTTTTGTTAAACCGTTTAACCGTCAAAACTTTGTTTAGGACATAACAAGCTGTGTTCACAGCTTCTCCCAAGAAAAGAACTGGAAGCTTTGAATCAGATAGCATAGTCCTTGCGGCTTCAATCAACGTCTTGTATTTCCTCTCAGCGACTCCATTCTGTTGAGGTGTATAAGGAGCAGAAAATTGATGTTCAATTCCTCTACGAAGACAATAGAGATCCAGAATCTGATTCTTGAACTCCGTGCCATTATCACTCCTTATCCTCTTGATATGTGCATCATGGACATTTTCCAATTTTGTAAAAAGATCTATCAGCATCTCCGTTGTCTCATCTTTTGTACCTTAAAAGAAAACTCATGAATATCGTGAGTAATCATCAGTGACAACTAAACAATAGTACTTTCCACCTATGCTCCTTACGTTCACTGAACCGAATAGATCCATTTGAAGTAATTCATAAGGGGCATCTATGGAATTTACTCTTTTAGACTTGTGAGGTTTCTTATGTTCTTTTTCTTTTTGACATGGAAGACATTTATCTTCCACGTGAAATCTCTGCACTGGCACCCCTTCCACTAAGCCATTTTTAATAATATAATTCATTTTTCTATAGTAGATGTGGGCCATGCGTCTATGCCACAGCAATGACTCAGCCTCAGATGCTTTTGATAGTAAACACGCTACCACAGTGGCAGAATCCTTAGCACCCATGTCCATGACATAAGTGTCATTTCTCCTTGGCGCTCTCATCACTATCCAGTCATCCGGTCTCACCAAACCAGGTTTCAACACCAAAGCTTCAGACTTAGTAAAGTAGACCAAGTGACCCTTGTTGCAGACTTGAGACACGCTCATCGGATTGTGCTTCAGCTGCTCAATATAGTTCACTTTGTCCATTGTGATCTTCCCGTTGGTCACTTTTCCTCGACCGGTAATGTGCCCTCCTTTAGCACCTTCAAAATTCACATAACCACCATCTATATTCTCAAACTCAGTCAGTAATCTCGCATCCCTCGTCATGTGCCTGGAGCAGCCAGTATCAACATACCACAAGTTGATAATCCTCCTTAGCAGCTCCTGCACAACCCAAAAAAATTAGTTAGATTGGGGGACCCAAGCCTTAATGGTCTTGGGTCTTCCAGATTCATCAACCACAGGAACATCCATCTAGTATCCATAACTCCTAACAGGAGTCTTGGATCTTAGACCTGTTAATGGAAATGGTTTTTGAGTTCCACTTGGTCTGTGGTCCTGAGGTTTCCTAACCATGTTTGGACTTTGCGACCTTTGGAAATTATGATTTTGGTTCCATGAATTTTGATGATGATAATTTCTAAAGCCATCGTTATAAAAATTTCGACTACCAACATTCTGGTATCGATTTTGATATTGACCTTGACTTCTGAAATTATTTGATGGACCATTAAAGTTATTCATTCTTGGTGAACTACTTCTAAGTCTTTTATATCTACATGATGTAGATGCAGGCTGAAATCTTTGTTGATTTCTTTGAAAACGAGGAACTTGGTGAGTTCCTTTTTCAGCCTTATCTACACCAATAGCAACACTCTGTTGCTTGGTAGCAGATATCTTTGGTGAGTTAACCTTCTTCTCACCATCTCCACTTTTTGCTGGTGATTTTTCTCTCTGCCTCACTTACCTGTGCTTCACTCTTTTTATTAGGACAACAACTAGCTACATGTCACTTTTCATGATATTTGAAACACGATTTTCTAGCCGAAGACTTCTTAATTGAAGCCTCTTGCTTAGATTCATCAGGCGATGATGATGATGATGATGCTTTAGAAGGATCTTGTTTAGTTTGCTTAACTTCTGACTTTTCTTTGTTTTTGTTCGTAGCAAACTGCACATCAGACTCTTTAGTAATAACAGGGACCTCTTCGTTCGTGTCACTCCCTTTGACAAAATCAACCTTTTTAACAAAAAAATTTTTTTTGATTCTTAGGGTGTGTATTTTTTGTTTTCCAAACTGGTTCCGTGTTATTATTCTTCTTGGCATTCTCAAAACCATCAACACTTCTTGATGTGGAACTACCAGGTGTAGTTGACACAAAGTCTGTAAGCTCTTCTTCATCTGGCAAGAAAGAATAGTCGTGACCAAGAGGTGGTGGAACTTCATTCAAACCTTTGAATCCCACACATGTCTCGTCATTACTCTTCTTCAAGCCATTCATCATGTGTTTCATGACAAAAGATGAATCTCTGAATTGATTTAATTTCTTTTCAAGTTCACAAATTTTAAGTTATGCTTTCGACAACTCTTTGCATTTTTCAGAAACCTCTTTTGTTTTCTCACTCATCGTATCATGAGCTAAATCAATAACTTGAAGTTTTTCATTAAGCTTACAGGTTAGAATATTGATTTCTTCTTCATAACCTTTAATTTTCTTCAAGTATAAAGACTCATTTTGTTTTACGAAAAAGTTTGATTCTTTTAGGTTTGAGAGCTCATTAGCCAGACTTGGGTTTTGCTTTGTTAATGTGTCAACTTCACTTTGCAGTTCAGGACACTTCAAACAAACAGAACTACCAGAGGTAGAACATACCTCGCCTGTTGATTTGCTTAGATCAGCCATGAAAGCATCAAAATCAGCAGCAATCTTCTTCTCTGTAGCCTTCTGTTCTCCATCAGCTTTCTCAGCTACCTTCTCTTGCTCTCCTTCAGCATCAGCTTCCACTTCTTCATCGGCAACTGGAGCTATCTTAGCCATGAACGCCTGTGAGGCATTGTTATCACTCTCCAGATGAACACTCCAATCATAAGAACCATCTCTAGCAGTAGAGATCAGGGCCTTTGATCCAGTGTTGTTTGACGCATTCCTGTTGCTTAAACCATGACCAGGAGAATCTTGAAAGGATGAGTTAGAACGAGATTTAGTTTTTGGTCGTTGACATTCTCTTGCAAAATGTCCATAGTAGTGAGAATTGTAACACTTCACTTTCGACTTGTCAAATCCCACACTCTTTCCAATGAACTTCCTGCCCGTTCTGTTCATGAACCTCTTCACCCTTCTAGAAATCATGGCCATCTGCCATTGCAAATTCATCTCCTCTAAGTCATCAGGGTCGATCTGATCATAATCTTCATCAAAAGTAGCAGGATCAGATATTTTTCCCTGAATGTAGTTCTCATAGGAAGCAACAAAAGAAGCAAGCAATGCCAGATGATCTTCAGCACTTTTGACACTCAGAGGCATAGACCTATTACTGCTGTTATTATTACTTGATTGTTGTCTCTTAGCCCCTGTCGAGACTCCTAAAGCAGCAACAAAACATACTTCACCCTCAGCATTTGTCACAATTTGCTCATTCTTACATGAGAGAAACGCAGTTGCACTATCACTTGAAGCATTGTTGGAAGATGAAGGTGCAAGACCTTTATAAATCCCCGGATCTTGAACCTGATCATAACCTGTTTCCTTCTTCTTCTTCATATTGAGCTCATAAGCTCTCAACTTCCTAACAACCTCTTCCAATCTTTCTTTTCATAATCAGCTTCACCTTATTATCATCAAAGTATAGATATCCCACTTTGCAGGTAAAGCGTCCAACAACTTGTCGTTTATCTCCACATCCGTGTATCCCTCTATGTGATAATTATCTATTTCTGACATCAGATGATAATATCTCGTGATAATATATTCAAGGGATTCATTTCTCATTCCTTTGAACATAGCAAACTGTTTCTTTAGCAGATCAACCTTGTTCTTCTTCACATCGGTATTGCCCTCATACCTCTTCTCTAGGGCATCCCACATCTCCTTCGATGTTGTATAACGCTTGAATGTATGTTTGATGCCATCAGGTAACGACATCTTTATAGCAGCTAAGGCTTTCTTCTCTGACTCATACATCCTTTTCTCAGCTTCAGACATGTTCACATAAGCAGTAACACGTTGTCTGCCCTCAAAGTCATGTGTGTGGTAGCATACCCATCTTGAATACAGATCCACATCCGTGTGTCCTGATATTCAATGAATGACTGAAACCTGTCCTTCCATGTAAGATAGTTCTCTACCTTCAGCATCTTTGGAGGTTTGTTTGTGATGCCAGCATCGTGTTCCATTCTTAACAGCTCAATTAGGTTAGACATTCGACATTTTTACCAAACCGGCTCGTTAAAAACGTTAAAACTTGTCCGAAATGAGTGGTTACCAAATTATATTGTTAGACTCGTCTCGACGATACGATTCTAATGATGTATATTGTCCGATTATGATTTTAGGAATTTTCGTGCTTTTTTTGTCCTAAAAATCACACGAGCCTAACCGTGCAACCGCTTTGTCAAGATTGTTTATGGATCAATTTCTATGTCCGAAAACGTTTAACTTCGGTTACGTCGGCTGGTTAACTTTCCACCTTCTTAATCCGAACTCGGAATAGTGTCAAATCCGGAACAGTAATCCGAACTGCTAATCCGAAATGGTGATCTGGATTAGTGATCCGAGATGAAATCCGGAACGCACTGTTCTGATCCGAAATAGAAATCCGGAATAGTGATCTGAGATGAAATCCGGAATGCACTGTTTTGATCCGAAATAGAAATCCGGAATACACTTCTGATCCGAATTGGAATCCGAAATGGATTTTCTGATCCGAATTGCAAGTCTGATGATCCGAAATGCAGATTTCTGATCTGAAATTCAAGTCTTCAATCCGGAATACTGTGCTTTTTGATCCGGAATGCAAGTCTTCAATCCGAAATGCCTGCTGGAAATCCGAAATCACTGCAGAAACCCTAAAACAGCCACCAAAACCCTAATTCAGCCGTCACAAACTCCAAAACAGCCTCCAAAACGTCCAAAAACCCAATTTTTCTGCTGTTATGATTCTGAACCGAGCAATAATCCAGAGCCAAATGCTCTGATACCAATTATAGGTCCCCTAGTCCATATGGATCTTCACAGAATCGTCTATCTAATATAGAGTGCGGAATCCCCTAGATCAGATTTCACATAACAAGAACACGAACACAATTCCTTTCAAACTGTCTTCTATTAATTATCTAACATAATGTGTTTACAACCAATTCAAGACTCTCTAGAAATCTCTCAGCCAGTCTCTATAGATTTCTCACACTCCTCTTTTTCTCCAACTCTCTGAACAACTAAACCAGCAACACAACAATAGAACCAGCAACCTAAACCCTAATGCAAACCTCCCTTTATATAGAGATAGGTTATACAACTGGGCTAGGCTTTCCTACATGGACTGCTAATGGGTTTAAAGCCCAATTCTCCTACCATGCACTATTTAATGTCTAGTTCAGCCCAATTACTTCTAATTCACTATTACAAAACTAAACCCGCTAATCGTTTATCATTTTACTAATTACAAGATATCCAATGACCAAATCTAAGTTGTTGTCACAAATATGCACCAACATCCTTGTCCAAGGTGGTGAGCTATGCTCAAGCCTCATAGTCTATATGATCTTAAGAGATGTTAATTGATCTATATATTATTTTGCCTACGGGCCATATTATATTGTCAAATATGACCATGACAGTTGTGACTTTATGATCCACTGTCTAATAGTATATTGACTATGTCCAAATTTAGAAAGCCTTTTATGGTCCCTTTGAGACCTAGGCCAAATATAACTAAATATCTCAAAGAACATTCATTTAAAATATTAAGCCTGACAGTTGTGATTCTATGCACACTTGTTCAAATAGGCAATGGATTTATATATCCAAACCTTACAGCCTATATGGTTATTAATACCATGGCTAATATAAGTTTAATTTAAAACTTAGTACCAAAACATCAGAGATGGCTAATTCAGACGAGGCGCAAAGTAGTCGCTTTGATAATAGTACTGACAAAGCTGAAAAAATAGCCATCAATAATGATGATTTCCAAGCTCTCATTGATGAAGCTGTTGGAAAGGCCATGGAAAAATTTAAGGAATCGAGCGCTACTCACTCCAAACCTTTATCTATTCCACCATCATCAGCTCGGAAGAAGAGCTCTGTTCACTCATCGAATGCGAAGAGTGAACCAAAGAAACTAGAGTTTCATGATAGGTCCCGTTCTTCCAAAGACGGATGTACCTATATATACTTTGTCTCCTGCAAGCCTCGAGATTTTAATGGATAAAAAGGGGCTATAGAAGCCTTGAAATGGCTTGATGAGTTGGAAACTATTGTAAATATCAGTGGTTGTGCTGATAAGGATGTGGTGAAGTTTGTATCCCAATCCTTCAAGGGCGATGCCCTAATATGGTGGAAGGCCATGGTCCAGTCCACAAGAAAAGTACACCTGTATAACTTGGGATGGACTAAGTTTGCAGATTTTGTTAAGGAAACATGTTGCCCACCTCATGAGGTGGAGAAGATAGAGTCGATTTTGTGACTCTTACAATAAAAAATCTGGATTGTTGAAAGTATGTTACCGACTTTAATTCCCTATCCAGATTAATATCTTATCTGATTTCACCTAAATCCAAACGCATTGCACGTTTTATAAATGGGTTAGCACCTGAGATTAAGGGCATGGTGAAGGCTACTCAGCCTACTACTTATAGGTCTGCTGTTGACCGATCTCTCTCTCACCTTAGATCTGGTGAGACAAAAGTCAGTCAAGACTGAGACTGACGGGAAAAGGAAGAGAGAGGATGGTAACTCCCACAGTTTTAATAAGATGAATAAGGGGAGATTTGGATTCAAAAGGAACCAAGATAGGTCGGCGAGAAGCCGACATGTAAGACTTGCAACCACAGACACTAGGGACAGTGTAATTCTAACCCAAAGGCTAAACCTTGTGGTATCTGCAAGAAAAAGGGACATACGACTGTCGGATCTTAAGGATGCCGTCTGTTACGGCTGTAATGAAAAAGGGCATATTAAGACTAACTCTAAGAATCCTAAGAGTAACAATGCGAAGCCTGGAGAGGCCAAGAAAGGAAATGCACGAGCCTTTCAGATGAATGCTAGGGAGGCTGTTAATGACAACAACGTCATAACAGGTACATTCCTCATCGGTGATGTATATGCTAGAGTTCTTTTTTATTCAGGTGCGGATAAGTCCTTTGTAGACCATAAGTTTAGCAAACTATTAAACTTACCCATAAGAACCCTAGACATAACTTATGAGGTAGAACTTGCTGACGGAACCATAGAAACAACATCTTCCATTCTTGATGGATGTCTTATATCCATCAAGAATTACTCAATTCATATCTCTCTTTTGCCAATGAAACTAGTGGGGTTCGATGTAGTCTTAGGCATGGATTGGTCATCCTATAACCAAGCCCACATTGCCTGTGATAAGAAACTCACTGAAGTTAAAACCCCATCTGGTGAAATGCTCACCATTCTTGGAGATTCACACTATGGATTGCCAGATAAAGTATCATTATTTAAGGCATCCCAGTGTCTAGGGAAAGGTTGTGTCATTTACATGGCACAAGTAACTATTAATGAGCCAAAGCCAAAGATTGAAAACCTTTCAGTCATCTCGGAATATCCCGATGTTTTCCCTGAAGAATTACCGGGTTTACCTCCAGATAGAGAAGTAGAGTTTAGGATTGACATCCTACCAGGAGCGGCACCTGTTGCAAGAGCTCCGTATCGGCTAGCACCGACAGAAATGAAGGAATTGAGAATACAATTAGACGAACTTTCAGAGAAAGGCTTCATTCAGCCAAGTTCCTCACCTTGGGGAGCTCCTATTCTTTTTGTTAAGAAAAAGGATGGTTCAATGCGGATGTGCATTAATTACCTCGAACTAAACAAAATAATGATCAAGAATCGTTATCCTCTGCCCAAGATCGATGACTTGTTCGATCAACTCCGAGGGGCTAATTATTTCTCTAAGATCGACTTAAGATCATGATATCATCAACTGAAGGTTAGAAGTGAGGATGTTCCCAAAACTGCCTTCAGAACTCGTTATGGCCATTATGAATTCTTGGTGATGCCTTTCGGACTCACAAATGCACCGGCAGCATTCATGGATCTCATAAATAGAGTCTGCAAGCCGTATCTAGATAAGTTTGTCATTGTCTTTATAGACGACATACTTATCTACTCTCGTATCAAATTGATCACGAGAAACATCTTCGGTGCATCCTAGAATTGCTAAGACAAGAGAAGTTTTATACTAAGTTCTCTAAGTGCGAATTTTGGCTTAGAGAAGTCCAGCTTCTTGGACATGTTGTAAGTGAGCATGGTATCCAAGTGGATCCCGCTAGGATTGAAGCCATAATGAATTGGGAAGTACCCAAAACTCCATAAGAGATTCGTAGTTTCTTAGGATTGGCCGGTTATTATAGGAGGTTCATTGACAACTTCTCGAGGATAGCCACTCCTTTAACTACCTTGACTCGTAAGAATGTCAAGTTTCACTGGGGTCCAAAATAACAAGAATCTTTTGAAATTTTAAAACACAAGTTGAGCAATGCTCCTGTGTTATCTCTACCTGAGGGTATTGAGGATTTTGTCGTTTATTGTGATGCCTCGCACACTGGCATGGGCTGTGTGCTAATGCAAAAAGGCAAAGTGATTGCTTATGCGTCACGACAATTGAAGGTGCACGAAAGGAATTACACCAGCCATGATTTGGCATTGGGTGCTGTTGTATTTGCAGTTAATATGGTTTAAAACCATACTATGCGCCGAAACGGCGTTTATGTCGTAAAATGACGTTTTATGCGATATTTAATGAAGATTGATGTTAAGGTCATATTAAAATATCTTAGATATGTTACTTAATATAACATATTAGTAGGTAAAAGATTTACCTTGAAAATATCTATTCAAAACCAATTTATGAGCCACAAGGGCTTTATCGTCATTTACCAACATAATACAAGATCCTGTTTGTAAACTCAGTTTATAACTTGGTTTGACATCCCAAATAATCCTACTTATAATATTACATTAGTAGGAAACTTATTTTCAAGTTCATTATCATTTAAACCTTGTTTTATGCAAAAAGGACATTTTAGTCAAAAATGGCATAGTTACGGAACTTGCGCATAAACTCAGATTTTGATTATGGTCATGTAATATAACCTCAGAGGTTATGCTAAATTATATTACGATCATAATGCAACCTTAGATCAGTAGCTAACTACTCTAAATCAGGTCAGAATCGAAAGTCAAAGTAGAAGTCAAACTTTGTGACTTTCAGTTGCGAACCGGCCCTAGAACTGAAATTGACGAGCCGAACATGTTCTTACATGTTCTAATAATTATTACCAACTTGTTTAAGTGTCAAAACAGGTTTCATAACATATATAAGATCAAATTATAATTTTTCCGAAAAATGGCCTGTTTGACTTTTTAATATCATAACTTTAACCCGTCAATTGGTCTAGCAACCGTGATCTTCAGGAGGTGCCCTTTATAGGGACTTAACACCTACCTTATTACGATCACTAAGCCATGTTCGTTATGAACAATGGCTGGACCATAATGGTCTTAACCGAAAGTCAAGGTGTTTTCCGTAAACGCTTGACTTTTTGCTATAGAAGCTTATAAACAAAAATGCAAGAGGAAGGGACACTTACAAATGGTTCCTAGAATGCAATAGAACTAAGTTGGATGCTCCTTTCAGTTAGGAACTTCCAGAGGAGGGAGATAGAGTTGTGAATAAGAAAGGTGCAAGTTCAAATGGTGAACCTTGGCACCTATTTATAGTTGGAGAGCTTGAAGGGGTGATGCCAGGTGTTAAGGGGTGTAAGAGGGAGCTTACAAGTGTCCCAAAACGTGGCATAGCAGTTTGGGAATCCATAGTTTCGAGTTAATTGGTTTTGGCAACATGTGTGGAGGCCAAGCAAACTTTTTGCAGATGCAGGCCTCTCGCGCCCCGCGAGAGGCACAGACCTTGCCTCTCGCACCCCGCGAGCGCTTCATAGGCATAATTGAAGTTTGCCACTTTTAGTCCCTCAACTTACTGAAACCTCCTAGAACCTCCTAAAACACCTTTTTAGCACTTTTAACCCTCCGTAGCCAATACTTGGCATACTCGGGGTTATGCCCAGTCATTGTCGAGCTCTCAGTTCGTTAAAAGGTCACTCAGAGGTATGAATTGACATGTTGACACTTTTAACCCCTCCAACGTCCAACTTTTATATAATCACAGATTTAATCCCTCTCGTCCAACAAATGGGATATGTGAGAGTTAGGACTTCGTAAAAGATCACTCAGAGGCTCATTATAAGCATGTTGACTCCGATGTCACTCAGAGGCTGGGCATGTTGACACAACGGTCACTCAGAGGCCAAGTTTTAGCATGTTGACACTAATGGTCACTCGGAGGCTATGTTTTAAGCATATTGACACTAATGGTCACTCAGAGGCTTAGTTTATGCATGTTAACATCAGAAGATCACTCAGAGACTTAGTTTGAGCATGTTGACGCTTTTAGTCCCTGTTAGTCTTTAATAGACCTAAAATAAAATACGACACGTGTCGTTATATTATTGGACACGATTTTACAGGGTGTTACATAAGCTAAGTTTTATTATAAATCATAATTTATGCTTTTAAAAGACGAAAATGCCATTTCGGTGCATAGTTTGGTCCTAAACCATAAACCACACTTTTGTGTGATGTCTTACTACTAATACATCACAAATTAAGTATTTTTCCAAAGTGTTTATGATCATAACATCAGAATATATATATATATATAAATGCAAGTTCCTTTTGTACGACATATAATGGTCAAAACGCCTTATAAGGCGTAGTTTGGTTTTAAAACCTCTACGGGCATATAAGTTGATACCCTACTGATATTACAACTTATTTAAAATATAATGACATATAGAAGTTGTTCATGACTCATCCGGTTACCCGATATCGCGTATATGCGTACGATTAAGTATATGTAACTAGTTTACGAAAATAAACCAAAACGGGTTTAACCTTGTATTTTAATTTCAAATTCCAGAATGTTAATTGTTTACCCATGACATAAAATTCTTAAGTAGTTGTTAGGTTTAAACTACATTCTATCCGGTCATCGCTTAATCTAGCGTATTGTACCGTTTTGATCCTTTAAGCTCGTCGGTCTAAGTCTATGACTTAAATAGGACCGTTAGCATTCTAATTGGTTAGCTTATGTCATTATTCTAGACTAAATCCTTCCAGTAAATGCTATCTGCACTTATCTAATTGATTAAACGGCTGAGTTAATATAAACTTGCATTTAAATCAAGTGATAGCTCAGGTATATACTCTTGACTTATTTTCCCTATACGGGCTTGGGTTACGGTAAACTATTACCGCTTGGTCGGAAATGGGATTAATCGAATGTCGGATTGTGGCTAGTAAATCCGCATATTCCGTTTTGAACAGTTTTGTTTGATAACTTAAACATTGGGGGTTACGACCGTGTCCTGGATATCCTCGGCTCATTTAAGTTACTAATGGCCACGACCAAAGCACGGGGTGTAGGCATACACCCGACAGATGCGAATGCTAAAATATTTTTACCCACAAGTTGGGGATAACTCCTTTGTAGGTTCATAAGTGGTGTGCTAGTTAATCATGTCTCGGTCTCTAACTGGGCCCCATATGTATTGACAAACATGTGAATCTGTTAACAAGGTTATAAGTATAACTTTCCCAAGTTATAAAAGATTTTTCGTGCCATGTGCACTTAAATCAATTTTTGAAATGTTTTTAAAACGACTCAATTAATTGTATTTACCAGCGAAAGCTGACGTATTTTCAAAAGACTAAGTTGCAGGTACAATACGAAATAGGTTGGAAGCTGCTTGGTATTGATATAAGAGGATCTTGCAAATCCTTAGATCTGCCTCAAGTTTGATGTTCATCTTTTGTATATTTTATGATCCGCCTGCGGATCTTTAGTTACAAACCATCTTTATTTTATTTTCAAACTTTGAACATTTTGGTTTGTAATAGTAATTTAACTCCAAGACTTCCGCTGTGCTAATTGACTATGATATCATCAACTTACGTCACATTACTCCTCACTCGGTCCCACTGAGGTTTGGTTGGAAATTCGGGGTGTGACATGAGAGTCTTGTGTGAAGTGTATTGTCGTCTACACAAACGGCAGACGAGTTCAAAGACATCGATGTCTACTCACAGCTAGTGGACTAAGTGCATTTCATGAGCGAAAGTTCAAAGGGTAACACCTACCTATCGTATGCAAAACTCAACTGTCGAGGTTCCATTGGAAATTTTATGTGTTTTGAACGATCTCCATTCATGTGGGGGATTGTTGGAAATATGGTGAATGGATATTTAATATATTTATAATTTAATGAAATTATAAATATTAATTAGAATCTTCATGTGGTGAATAAAAGATAAACTATTGAGTAGAGCTTTTTGATTACATTTAGTTAGTTTTATTAGAGTTTTTAAGTCTCTAATTAAAGGACTAATTAAGTGAAACTTTCCTTAACTCTTGTACAATTAGTACACTATATGCTTCTTTTTGTGACTATACATTGCTTCGTAAATAAACATACTAAAAGGAGGATGAACACTTGAAGACCAACTAAAGAGGGGATTACTCTCTACTTGTTTTCCACCACCATCACATCCTTATTTGTTCAATAAGTTCAAACCCTACAATTACCCGGTGTAACCTCGGGTGCGTGAGCCATCTTTGGCAGTACATATTGCTTCGGCTGTTGTACCCTGGGAAACAGTCGCGTCATTTTTAGTAGAGGCACAAAATCTGTTTTAAGGGAAGCGTGTTGAACACGTGCCTCAGCCAAAATCATCAAGGAGTATTTTCAAGACTCAAGATAATGAATGCTCGAGTCTAGAATGCTATTAAGTGCGTGTGAAGGACCCACCAGAGAAGCGGCTTGAATCAAGATTGGTATGTATAATTAATTTTATATTCCTTTTATTTAGTTATTGCAACCGATATTTTATTGTGATATCTCCTATGAATAACGAGAGTCTCGTTATTATATATATTTTATAATTATATTTTATAAAAAGTGAAGCTAGTTCGTAATTTTCTTATCTACATTGAAATGCAAGTGCAATGTTCTTGCCATATTCTCAGAGTGGCCAGGACCAAATTTAGTGAAGAGAAAGGAAAATGATGCATGCATTATTCAAGTTGACCCAAATGAAAAAGTTAGTGCAGCAGCTTATGACCTATCAATTGCCGGTATGAACAAAAATACCTTGACCATAAAAGCAGAGTATGCAAATGATATGCTTAAATTCCATCTGCCCATTTTGCAAGCAACTTTTTTTTACTGTGGAGAAAGAAATTGGTTTGAAGTTGAGTATGGGGACTTATAAGCTCAAATACAGTGATGAAGATGGAGATTGGATGTCGTTAGCATCAAATGAAGGAATGCGTGATTGCATCAAAAGCTCGAGAAGATTAGATCGCATTGTAATTCGATTGCGTGTGCTACCATCTACACAACCAATATTTGATCCTAGAGTTTCCTCTATGGGCAAATGAATATCGTTTTGGGAGGTCTATAACCCATGTATTTTGGTTATGTTTTTCTTAAATGGCTTTGCATACAAGATTAACTTTAAACTAGTCATAATTGTATTGGGTTGTTCTTTGACTCGAACAAAGATGATTCTCATAGTTATCCAACTTCAACAATATCCTACTTCTTCCATGAAGACCATTGAAATCAGTGACGGATTTACAAGAAAAATTCTGAGGCATCCCAAAAATTATTTGTTTTACGGTACATTCATACAATATAATTTATTTTTACGGTACATTCATTCAATAAAATATACAATACAACTAAAATTAGTAATTAAACCTTAACTTAAAATCCAATTTCATCCCTCTTGTGATAGAACACTGTAGATATAGTTTTGAAGTAGCGTAATAATAATTCTCCCATTCAATTTATTGTAGTGTAAAAATTACTATTATACAATGGTATGAATCGATTTGGATATTATTATGCCACTTCAAAAATTATAGCATAATAATAATTCTAATTATTTGTACTATTTGTACGTTTATATATATTTGCTACTAGTCCACAAAAAGTAAATAAATTCATTAGCTACTAACTTAAAAATAAATAACAATAAAATTAAAACCAATTTTCTAAGCAGTTAAATAAAGGAACAAATATAAAACATAAAATAAATAAAGAGTTAATTACTGTTTTCGTCCCTGTGGTTTGTCAAAAATCACTATTTCAGTCCATTAGTTTAAAAATTGTGATTTCAGTCCCCGTGGTTTCACTTTCGTAACCATTTCAGTCCACCAACTTAACTCCACCCATTTATTCTGTTAACTTTGGGTGAAATTACCAAATTGCCCCTATGGTTTAATTTAAAAAAACGCTGGTCAGAGGTTTCGAACCTGTGACCTTTGCTTTGAAATGTGATTGTTAAACTAATAGGCCATGTATCAAGATTGTAAAAGAATCAAGTTGTTTTTTGTTATAACATAGCCTATTCATCATCATCTTCCCCAAACCTTTCATCATATTCTTCCCCAAACTGATTTGATGAATTTTGATTGAACTTTTGATAAATTCGAACTGTTTACATTGATTACGGTTTATTTCGGTGAAATTTTTGGATATTTTCATATAATTCGAACTGTTTTAAACAATAGAATTTGGATCGAAACTGCTCATAACTTCTGTTTGAACTCTTGACACATCAAGTCATGTTTCAGATCTGATTTGATTTAGAAATTTCAGTTCATACACAGTTCTGAATATTTTCATTGTTGTTTCTTGTTAAACGAAGAGAAAAGATCTAAGTTTGGTTCGAAGAAAGGGTTTTGGTGACGGTTGTGTAGTGTTTAAATAGATGAAAACAGTTTTAGTTGTAACTGTTTGAATCAGTTTTAGAGCTTTGAAGTTTGAATGATTTGTGTGTTGAGATCGAAGAAGTGATATTGTGTGAATTAATTATGATTTAAAAAAAATAATAAAAATTTGCAAGAGATGCAGGTCATGAGTGGAGAGATTAAAGAAGAAGAAGTTGACTTTTATGACAGTTTGTGTTGAGAAAGAGGTTAAGTGGTTTTGAGATAAATGTCAGCCGAAAAGAAAAAAGGAAAAAGCGTATTATACATGACGGCTTCTTCTATTGAGAAAAAGAAAACTAGGGGTTGTGACTTGTGAAGATGATGATGAATAGGATATGTTATAAGAAAAACAATTTGAATTCCTTCACATTTCAAAGCAAAGGTCACAAGTTCAAAACCTGTGACCAGCTCTTTTTTTAATTAAACCATAGGGGTCATTTGGTAATTTCATCCAAAGTTAACAGAATAAACGGATGGAGTTAAGTTGGTGGACTGAAATGGTTACGAAAGTGAAACCATAGAGACTGAAATCGCAATTTTTAAACTAATGGACTGAAATAGTGATTTTTGACAAACCACAGGGACGAAAACAGTAATTAACTCAATAAATAAATTATAAATTATCTTTAAACTTTTGTCATTATTTGGTACACAAAGCTTTGAAGTGGCCCCTACATGTTTTAAACTCTTTTAAGTGAGATAAATATTATTTTTATTTTACTTTTATTTAAGATAGAGAACTCCAAATAATTTTTATTATATTTTACCCAACTTCTTGTTCTCCAAATGTTTTCACCATGTCCTCCATATCTTCAGTTGAAATTTTTTCAGATCTACATTTTATATTCTAATTTAACCTGCTTTACCTACAATTTGAGAGGTCTCACACCAAGAGAACCATTAGACGTCGAATCTCTGGATGAAGAAAAGCTAGTCGGCCAAGAAAGTTGAGGGGTATCCCGGGCTACCCTGGATACCTCTAGATTCGCTGCTGCTTGAAATCCACCTTCTCATACATTCATAATGCAGTAAAGTTTATCAAAGAAAACAATTTAATTTGGATAACAACATAAACAGAGTTCAATACAAAATTAAGTATATCACGCCTTGCAAATTATATAAAATAT
The DNA here is from genome assembly GCA_947069175.1 of Scalesia atractyloides. Taxonomy (NCBI): domain Eukaryota; kingdom Viridiplantae; phylum Streptophyta; class Magnoliopsida; order Asterales; family Asteraceae; genus Scalesia; species Scalesia atractyloides. Next base: position 72,979,227 of record CAMTDV010000001.1, read on the forward strand.
TGGATTTGACCAATTTCACGAAGAAATTATATAAAGCAATGGATTTGAAATCACGCATTCATATAATCGGGAACAACAATTAGTAAGTGTAAATCTGAACAAATTCACAACAATGTACTTAAGTGTGATATAAATACATTATTCCTATATTATAGCAACCAATATTGACACTATTGGCAACAAATAATACAATAAATGAAATTTCCATAATTCTATGAACCCATTAATACAATAGTGATTAAAGGTTCATGGATTTCAACCTAATCTCCAATATATATAATCATGGTAGATCATTACACATTGTAGTACCATGACACACGAACTCAACATGTCAAAGTCTATATGGTTCACCACATTGATTTTATTCCTCATGCTCACAGGTAACTTCCTTAGCTACATTGAGATATTTTTTTAATATATCCATGTGGATTGATGGTTGTTTCATGACCAAATTACCTTAAACAATTATATAATCATTAGTTAATGAGAGATACGGTTAAAAATTTGCAGGTTTCATGGCGAAACCAGTGTGTAGAGATATTATTCGTATAATTGCATGCGACCAATATAGATGTGATTCTAGCTGCATTAGAAAACATGGATGGAAAGCAGTTGGAGAGTGCAGAAATTATTTAGACTGTCTTTGTGATTTTCCCTGTGGTGCAAGGAAGATGGGTGTTAGGAGTTATGGCATCTCTCCACTCCCTTCAACTCCTAATTTCCCCCAAGTTTCTTCCCCGACCCAAACTCAATGATTTGTAAAACTTTTAGCTTATGGATATATCTTAAAGGTGAAAGTAGTGTTTGCAACTAAAAATCTTGGAATAAAATCTTCTCTTTTTTTAATTTATAATGTAGTGTAGACTATTGAAGTTTTTTTTTTAACTATAATAGAGAATGTGAGTTATGATATATGGACATAAGTTAATAGTTAGGTATAAATACTGGAATTCTCAAGCCAGTCCCCAAATCGATATGATCTTGGTTTGCAACGGTTTGACTTTCCCCTTATTAAACTAGCTTCTAAACCGGACTGGTTTGGATGGATCCGGCTATTGACCATTGTTGATTCAAACCGAACCGACTTGGCCAATCTTGTGCACTCTATCTCCCATATAAGTTCATTTTCTTTTGTTGCTCTTTGGGCCCAACATAAGCATATTCCAATCCATGTCTTAGCAGAAATTCCAATCAAGAATTGTCCCATTCAGAAACAGGTTGTATACATAAACTTGTAGATTGACCTAATTTTATAACAATTTAAGACCTCTCAACTATCTCCGGCTTACTTATGATCAGTTCCCATCATGGTGTTTCTAGCTTGTGTAGTTGAAAATTTTCTTTTATAAAGGGAGACACAAGGCTCTTTCTTTCTTAATCGCATAGCCACATGTTGAATCACTCATCAAATTTAGCATCCCCCTCAACAAAAATTGTGTTGACATTCAACATGTTTTCATGGTTAAAGTACACGAATGGTCCATGTGGTTTATCAAAATTTAGGATTTGGTTCTTAGCTTTCTAAATGTACACGGATGGTACTTGTGGTTTGCACTTTGACTTTATAACACATCTTGTCCTCCAACAAACAAATATAAAGGTTTTAGCATGTCCAAGTTAGGGACCAAATATGCTACCAAGTGCAGACCACAATGACCATCTATGTACTTTTGAAAAAAAACATGGGGAATAAATGTGCAAATCATAGGACCATCTGGGTACTTTTAGAAAGCTAGAGATAAAATCCAAATTATGAAATTAGCCTTTTTTTTCTTTTCTTTATTTATTTGCAATATGAGATGTCCAAGAGCCTTAATTGTTTCATTTCTCTTTTTGTTTTCTTGTTGTTCTAATGGTTGTAGTAATGTGATATGTTTACTTAACTCAATACCAAATGAATAGCATCACATTTGATGCAAAACAACTTATGCAACATTGATATACATATTCAAAATTATTTACAGACTAGTGATATGAATAAACAAAGCACTGTCAAAATCATTAAGTAACATAGCTTCCAGTTTTCCATTTATATTCACTTGCTAACTACTAACTCAACCAACTGACTATCTCTTCTTTCCATGAATTGAAGATAGACATCGCAAGCAGTGCAGATGGTGCAGGTGAATATTGGGTCATTTTTGAACCTATTCTAATAAAAGGCATACTGATTTTAGAGTATTCAACTCTCAAACAAATTATATTTCCATAGAAGCAAATGGAGAGACTTTTCGTAGTTTCTAAGAGCATGGAAACCAAGGTTCCAACTCAGGACACACGTCATATATTGCTAGGTTGCTAAGCGCTCAAGGCGCAAAAAGCGTTTGCCCAAGGCGCACGTCCAGTCCATGCCATTTTGGACTTGTTTCTAGCTGGTTTAGACGGTTTTTTGGTTAGCTCAGATTATTTGAAACTAGTTTTTGCTGGTGCAAACTGGTGTTCTAGTTCTGGCACTTTTTGTGCCTCAATGCATTCAAGGCGTCTAGGATGCGCTTCATGCACTTTTAACTGCATAGATATATCACGTAGTTCAACGGTTGACTAAATGACTAAATTGTTGTTCTCACTATATATATATACACACAACTGCACATATCATGCACTCTCGGATAACACAAGAGAAGCAAAAGAACTACAAATGTACGGAGAGAAAATAGTGAGTGACATCTAGCTAATGCAAAACTATAACATTCTTTTCCACATCTTTGGAGTTGCACTACTTACACATAGCTAATGCAAAGTAGCCCTGAAGCTCAAATTGAGATTAAACCATATCATTATTGATTGGTTCATTACAAAGGGGCAAAATAAAATTATTAAACCACATCACTTTTAACAATCTTAGTTTTTGGCTTTGTTTAAATAAGTTGGTTAATTTGATTCTATAATGCTTTCCCTTAAGATTTTGAGACAACTTGTAGTCAAGTTTTGTTCAACTTCTCAATATTTTATGAGTTAAGATGTAATTATCATGACATGCAGGGGTAGATCCATGGGTTTTTGGGGGTTCCCAGGAACCCCCTTGGTTTGAAAACAAATAGAAAAAATTAATGGAAACCTTGTATAATTTGGAAAAAAAAACAGTGAGAATCTACCAAAAAGAATCATTTGGAAAACATTCTTAGATGCGCCATTGAATTGACACGATAGTAAATAGTGGTTTGGATGAATGACATTCAGCTTACGTTCACTCCTCAATATTCCAACAAGAGTGCATTCCTTTTTACGAATCTTCTCTTTAAAAAGGTAAACACTAATATATAAAGACTTTTTCACTAATAAGGTAGTTATAATCTCTTCAGATTAGATACCTATCATCTTGCTTGGATATATTATCTCTGAGATGACAAAAATCACCACAAATTCTAGACCACATCAGGACTAGTGATCCACAATATAAGGTATACTATCAAATACTTAAATGTATTCCAAATACATTATTTTTATATTATAGTGCCTATATTGACACTAATGGCAACAAATTATGCAATAAATGAAATTTCCATAGTTTTATGAATCCATTAATACAAAAGTGATAAAAGGTATATGAACTTCAACCTAATCTCCTATATATAATCATGGTAGATCATTATAGAGTGTATTACCATCACCAAGAACTTAACATGACAAGGTCTATCTGGTTCACCACATTGATTTTATTCCTCATGCTCACAGGTAATTTCCTTAGTTATATGGAGACATTTGTCAATATATTCATGTAAAATTTGTGGATTGAGGGTTGTTTCATTACCAAATTACCTTTAAAAATTGTATAATCAATAACTAATAGGATATATATATATACATATAATATATATATATATATATATATATGGATTATGAATATGCAGGTTTCATGGCGAAACGGACGTGTAGAGAGTTTGTAGAAATAGTCGGATGTGACCAATATAAATGTGATTCTACCTGCGTGAAAAGACATGGATGGGAATCTACGGGAGATTGCCTAAATTTTTTGGATTGTATTTGCTATTTTCCATGTGGGGCAAGGAAGATGGGTGTTAAGAATTATGGCATATCTCCACTCCCTAATTTCCCTGACGTTTCTTCTCCAACCAAAACTTAATGATTATGTAAATTTTCAAACTTATGGAGATAGATATCTTAAAGGTGAATTTAGTGATTGAAACTAAAAAATTTAGAATACAATCTTTGCTCCTTATTAAATTTAACTAAGAAAATTTGAGTTATGATATATGGACATAAGTCACTAGTTCCTTATAATTATAAAAATTGGATTTTTCAAAGGTCCCAAACCAATCCAATCTAATTTGTATTGGGTTGACACCGTTTTCTAAATCGAATCGGGTATTGATCATAGCTGACTCAAGTAGAATCGGTATGGTCCAAATAACCGGCTTTGTGCACTACATCTTAGACGTGCACAAATAGGGTTCGTTTTCTTCTTTTTTTTTTAAAAGAAAACCGTTCAGATAACCCGATCCGGGTTGGTCACCTTTGGTCAAAATCGATTTGTGGAAAAACCATGTTTAGTGTTTGAAACTATACTAATCGATTTGGATTGGGTTGAAACTGGTTACATGGTTAAAAACCGATTTTTCAAAACAGTTCGGGTCCAAAACAATTTCATTAATGAGAGTAGGAACCGATATACAAATTGTCAGGCTTGTTGGGCTGGAAAGGATTTGAGTCAAATTGGTTTTGAAGGTGGCATCGAGTCAGGTTATGAACCGGTTTGGAAATCCAAACCCATTATTTTGTACACGGCTATCTCCCGTATAATTTTTTTTTGTTGCTTACGAGATCGACCCAATTCAATGGGCCCAACAAAAACAAATTCCAAATAGTGGTGCACAGAAAACCCGAACCGAGGCCCGACCCAAAAAAAACCAGAACCAGGTATTATAAAACCCGGGTTTTTATACCTGAACCCGACCCTACCAATAGGGTAGGGATCGGGTATGCCGTTCTGTTATAAAACCCGAACCCAGAACCGGGTTTTTTATACCCGTTTTCAATCCGGGTTTTACGAGTACCGAAACCGGGTTTTTCCAATACCCGGTCCGGGTTTTTCAATACCCTGTTAAAGTTTTTTCGTTTTTTTTGTGGTTTTCGAGTTTTGTACCTTGGTAACGGCTATATAACCGTTAGAAAGTGTATTTTGACCATTTTTTTTGTTTACGTTGTATCTCTATACCCTATAAAATGGGTCTGTGATGTTTGGTTTAACCGCAAGTGTTATCTTCGAGACGAACAAGAAAGGAAGACGGTCAAGTTATTCGAAACTATCTATGTTCATCATCTTACTCGACCCGGTTCTATGATTATTTAGGTGTCATGTATTTCTATTTTTTATGAAATAGAAAGGTTTTGCATTTTATAGTTCTATGTTTTATGCAAAAAAAATAATACCTGATGCATACCCGAACCAAACCCGAGGCATACCCGATCCATACCCGACCCTATCCGAACCCGGAAATAGGGTATTATAATACCGGTATTAGAAAACTCGACTCGGACCCTACTTGAACCCAGGTATACATTTTTTGTATAAAACCCGAACCTGGACTCGACCCAGATATTGTCAATACCCGATTTTGTAGAACCTGGTCGTACCCGAACCCAGTTTCATACCCAGAACCTGATATTCAAAAAACCCGATTTGTGCACCACTAATTCCAAACCACAGATTAAATGGCCAGGTCCAACAGTTTTTATTCTAGCCCATGATATCGACCCAAGTACCCAACCGCTTTAAACAAAATAACAATTCATACACTTTAAATAACAATTTATACACTTTATTAATTTGTAAATTTTTAAATTAAGTTACATAAACTTTATAAATCAAGTTACATAAACTTTATAATAAATTCCGATAAATATTACTTTTTAATTGTTTGTATGTGATTGCTTTATAAATCAAGTTACATGAACTTTATAATAAATTCCCATAAATATTACTTTTTAATTGTTTGTTTGTGATTGTATAACAGCAAATTATTAAATGAAATACATATTTTTATCTTTGTATTACAACTTTAAATAATGTTGAGTTTCATTTATTTACATGAATGCTATCACCGTTCTAAGAAACCATGAATGTAATTATGAAAATATATGAAGTATCTCATTTTAAAAATTATGAAGAAAACAATTTGAATGAGTTTTTTTATGACAAAACTTACTTTTACTTTACACAAATTATTCTAAATCACCCTTTTACCCAATTTGAACCCGAGATCTCCTTTTTAAAAGGCATGTACCTCTAGCAAGTAAGCTAGCTCCACATTGACATTTGAATGAATTATTACATGGAAACCGATAACATTGACATTTGGAAGTAATCTCATTTATCCTATTATACTATAAAGGAGAGCAATATTGTATGTTGCATGTGTAAGGACCCGGTTAATGTAAAGCTTATGGAGCGAAACTAACATCTCATTGGGTATATCTCGGTATATTATGATATCTATCGCTTAGAGGTATCTCCGAGATCCATATGTCAAAGTATGTGTGAACAATGCTATGACTTACGTAACATATCATTGTTAAAAGAATGTCATCTATATGAGAACAAGTTTGTTTTAGTTGTTCTTGCTCATCTAGAGGTAGATGCATTAATCCACTTGAATCTTGAGGAAAATAATTGTATTAAGATTTCATCACATAACATTTTAATGCTTGTATTAACCTATACATGGATTACATTTACTTACAAAGTAAGTGTTTTTTATCTTCAGTTTAGAACTTTCATGTTGCTTTTATGAACATGTAAGTCTTTGTTTAGGTAAAGTTTTGTTAACGTCTATCAAGTGTGGCTCTAAATTATTATAAGCTACTAGAACATCAATTTTCATCAAAGAAAACTTTTGTAAGACATGTAAGAAAATTCTTTGATAATTTATTTCCTCTTGAGAATAACCTTTAGCAATCAATCGAGCTTCTTAGTGTCTTAATGTTTCCATTCGGATTTGGTTAAGTTATGAACATCCTTAGGTGATTCAACCATATCCAAACGTGATTGTGCAACTCTCATATCATTGTACTTTGTGTGTTATGTGCACATTAGAGTTTAGACTAATGGTATATTTGTTTTACTTCTTAAACCTTTTTTAGGTTCTTAAACTTTTGATTATATAATTTGAAATCTTATTTGTTTGTAAGCGCATTTTGATTAAAGAGTACACATTCAGATTGGTTTAGAACCAAAACTTTTTAGAATGAGGAAACAATTAAATGGTCCACTAAGATAAAAGTTAGTTTTGTATGTCTATAAGAAATCATAGTTAATCTAATGTTTGAATAAAATTCATGGGTGGTATAACATTATTCAATACGATCTAACGAAAACACGTACAACATTAATAATACATTTGAGTTGTCTTTGTTCAAATCTATAAATCAATCAATCCATCCATCATACATCCCAATGTTGGTTTGTAAGGTTGGGGGAATGTACATAGGGAGGATTAGTGTCACATTACACTAAATTAAAAACTTATTTATTATATTGATATTTAACATTCAAGTAACAGAGTGGATTAGAAACCATATTACATTATGGGTTGTGTTTGCATTCGATATTCAAGTTTATCGGACATTTCTGCGTTATGGCATGTAGCCTAGAAGGAGAAAAGAAGAAACCCTTCAAATATCTACTTCTGCACTTCAGTGTTGCATATTGTGCAGCCGCCACTACTATTGGTTGTCACGGTTTCATATTCGGCCTTATAACCAGTTCGCTCTATTGTTTACCACTATCACCCTCCCATCACAGATTGCATGAATTATTTTAGTCTTTAAGCACAAAGCACGAAAAACGGAAGGGTTTAAGCCTTTTAGCATAAGTTGAATATGTAAATTTTTCAGTTGTTCACTAATAGACAATTAGATGGCCTTCTTGGAGTTAACCATTTTTGGCTTTTAGCACAAAAAACAAGGAAGGATTTAAGCCTTAAATTTTAGCATAAGCTGAAAATGTACATTGTTCAATTATATACAATTAGATATCCTTCTTGAAGTTAATCACAACCCAAACCACGTCAACATAATTATGTTGTTTTAGCGGGTCCACGAACATGCAACACAGCTTAGAACACACAAATTAGCTCCAATCTTGATAGTATGCAAAATGAGGCAGCAAGAACTTGTTTCAATAAATCATAAATTTCTTGGACAAAAAATCTCAAATGGCCAAATAAAGAGACCTTAAAGAGAGCATAAAAATCACTATGTTCCTAGTATTCAGAGATTTAGCAAACTTGCATCTAGCTTATCTTGACTTCCACATTGTTGTTGGCTAAACAACAAATGATATTGAATTATAAACTTAATTAAGTACTTATGTTATGTATATATTATTTGTATCTTAGGATTAGTTAACTTGTTATTGCATTTATTAAGTTTGTAAACGATCTAACAATAGACATTTGGTTGTAACGGCGCTAGTAAACCGTCGTGATGGTTATTCTCGCCAAATCCTCAATTGTCCACACCTTTATATTAACAAGATACATAAGGTTGTTTTCCCGCAATTCGGAAGATTACCAAGATATTGTTTTTCTATACAATATCCATATCCTATTCAAGAATCAAAGTGTGTTCGAGTGTATGTGTGTTTGTTGTTCTTGATTCCAATAAACTAGTGTTGGGGCATAATTCTAGGCATAAAATCCAAGTAATTTAAAAAAAACGTCAGAATTCCAAATGCTTCCGTGCCGTCACTGCAATGATAAACGACGAAGAAGATCCATGCGAAGACCACTGAACCACAGACAATGTTACTATTCTCATCACTATGGGCACTATGTAGCAAATTGTGCAATCAAAGAACAAGACGAAGCAATAGTTCTCATTCTTCAGGCGATTGATACTGGAACAAAAGATCAATCCGTAAACAACAACTATGGTGAAGATCATCTGGTTATCGAAATAGATTCGGGTTTATGGTCAGATATATGGTATGTCAATTCTATGTTTAAGGATAATATTTTGGAAATTTATCATTGTTTAAACGGTTCAAAAACTCTTATGAGATTGAAACTCGAACTAATACTCATGAGAACCTCTTTATTAGAGGAATAGGTTTGATTGATTAAAAGGAAAACGCTAATCACATGTGGTTCCACAATGTGTTCTATACACCGGAGATTGCTCGAAACATTCTATCCCTAAAACTACTTGTGAAACAAGGTTTTGTTGTCAAAATATCCGGCGACCCATTTCATGTATCTCCGATGTTTGAGACACTAGTTGATGACAGAATGTTAACACTTTTACAAAGTGTTGAAGAGATGAGGTTATGTTAAATCGAAATTGAGAGTGACTTCATAGAAGAAGAGGCACATGATCATTACAAGAATGATCATGTTAATTCATACTATGAAGAACTAGATCAAGACTCTATACAGTATCTTCATTTAAAGAATCAGGTTACGAGGGAAATACATTTAATTCATTTGATTATTGTGTGAGCTTTATTGATTTCATAGATGAGGTATAATTTGTATACAAGTTTAAATTTGAATTGAGAGAAAAATTTAATGCCATGATCATATGGTTCTTGCATCATTTTCTAATCATACCGGAGAGACGTTCTATACCACCAAAGGTAGACGATGGTCGCACCGTTGAACTACTTGATTTGTACTTGATGGTGAAAGAGAATAAGGACAGAAGGTGGTTGGGGGAACAAAATACATGGGCTTTGATCACTAAGGATTTGGGGTTTAATTGGGATGAGGGCTACTTAATGCGTGTTCCTTATGCAGAATATTTAGCTGTACTCGAATATCATTACGTGAGGTCTAAGTCAAGCACAAGCAATGAAGCACGAGGAACTTCTCAAGTCGAGAACTACATCATTGATGCAACGCTTAACCTCGAATAAGAAGCGCAGGACTATGCGTTTTTCATGGGATCTGATTGGAGGGGAATGAAGCAGTTGTTAAAGAAACGAACTATCCATTTCAACTGAGCAGCCAAGGCTGTGGAAGAAGTCAATCTTTTAGTCGGGAATCATGCCAAACGAAGGAGTATTCCACCTAATTAAGTTGAGGGGGATGTATTGAACTATAAACTTAATTAAGTACTTATGTTATGTATATTATTTGTATCTTAGGATTAGTTAACTTCTTATTATGTTTATTAACTGTGTAAACGATGTAACGATTGAAATTTCGTTGTTCCCGCCAAATCCTCAATCATCCAAACCATTATATTAACAATGTATAAAAGGTTGTCTTCCTGCAGTTCGTGAAAAGATATTGTTTTTCTATCCAATATCCCTATCCTATTCCATAATCAAAGTGTTGCCAGCGTGATGAAACGCCAGACCCAAACCCAACCCATATATTTATTAGTATCAAAGACCTAAAGTATAAGTCCATAACCTAGCAACACTTGAAGAGGGTGAGCAAATCTTAACTGATAACCAAACACCACCACCACCAAACTAAAATAATTGATAGACAAGATTAACCAAGAGTTATGGCAGTTAATCGATTATAGTTATGGTTAAGGATGTCCCATAACTAAACGTTAACAGAACAGAAAGTATTAAGACATGCTTAATCGAGATGTGTATATCAGTATATGTATATATTGCTAAATATCGATTGAGTATATGTGTCAATGTTGTAATACTGAGCTACTTAACCTCGAGAGAAAACAGTCATAGTGATATTATTAAAAAAATCCCTAGTGATTATATGATCTAAAGAAAGATTATACCAAAATCATAGAACTCAAACAAGATCCACCTAACCTATTTATATAATCATGGTAAACATGATATTATTATGATGGTGGGCTATAAATGAGTTGTAATCACATACTTAACCTTGAAATATTTATTATTCTTATTTTAATGAGTTAACAACTCATTCTCTTTGATTAAACATGTCTAACATGTTATATTACAACTGAACACGACATTTTTAACTGAATGAGTTAAGCAAAGCAACCCAAACATGACTGGCTTATCAAACGTGCTAGAAATGAAAACCCAAACCTAATATTTTTTACTAAGTGGATGTGGATCATATAAAGGGGTCATCATCCTCAGTGACTCGAGCAAACATGATTCTCGCAGTTATCCAACTTCAACAATATCCTACTTCTTCCATGAAGAACCTAGATATCTACCTTCTCATACATAAATAATGTAGTATTTACAATATTAAAAAATACAATTCAATTTGTATAACAACATATAAACAAACTACAATATGAAATTCAGTATACCACGCCTTGCAAATTATATAAAATATTGAATCTTAACAAATTCACAAAGAAATGATATAGAACAATGGATTTGAAATCAGGAATTCTAATAATTAGGAACAACAATTAGTAACCGGAACAAGATGCGTGTAACGCACTCTTGGGTAACAAAATCGGTCCTACTAAAACAAAGCTTTAGGTCTTAGGGCTAGAAAAAAAATTACCCCCAAATATCTAAAAAGGGGTCAAAGGACAGAATTTGATTAACATGACATAAAAATGAATTTCATTGTCAATTTTCTTTGTTGTAGTTTAGATGGATGGGAATGAATTAGAATCGCTAATTGGTAAATGGTAAATTAAACACACATGTACACATAAATATATATATATATATATATATATATATATATATATATATATATATATATATATATATATATATATATATATATATATATATATAATAAAATAAAAATTAGAAAAAGAAAAAAAAAACAGGTTTAGGGGTTAAAACACAAATTTAGGAAACAAGAACAATACCCATACAAAATTTACGAAACCCAAAAAAACTGTTACGAGTACAATCAATTAGGAAATACAATTAATACAGAGAATCAACCAATATGATGATCTCTAACATAAAATGATACAAGACTAAGTCTCTTCTGATTGAACCCTAAATCGAACGAAGAAGAAGACGTGAGAGATAGAACGTCGGAGAGAATAAAAAAAATGTCATTTAGTTTCATAAAGCAATCCAAGACTAAGTCTCATCTATAGGCCCCCCGAACCAGACATCCTAATCCGGTCAAACCCTTGAGCCCAATTCTAGACCCATATGTATAGCCCAACTGCTTGCTTTATTAACCTGGCTTAATCAAGCCCAAGTTCAACAGAACATTATAACATTTATTGAAACTAACAAAAAAAGAGTTGTGTGCAATTGCCTCTATGGGTTGTGTTTGCATTTGATATTCAAGCTTCATAGACTTTTTTGCGTTATGGCAACATAGAGAGGAGAAAAGAAGAAACCCTTGAAAAATCCACTTATGCACTTTAGTTGTCGCCACTTGTGCGGCCGACAAATGGGCAACCACCCTCGCACACCCGCTGCTATTAGTTGTCGCTGCCTCACATTCGACCCCTGCAAACTAGTCCAGGCCAGCCTCAACCACTATCATGACCCAATTGCAGATTACACAAGCGTACTAGCACGAGTTATTTGATGCTTTTAGTATGAAAAGTGGGAGGATTCGAGATTTTTTAGCATAAGTTGAATAAGGACATCGTTTACTGACAGACAATTGGATGGCCTTGTTATAATTAACAGTATCGCAAACCCTGTCAATACGATTAGGTTGTATCAGAAAAGGGCAAGTATGGGCAACACAAACTTTTTCCTGTTCGAAAAGCGTCATGCACGACTAGATAGATAATACATAAGTTGCTACGGTTTTTAAAATGTTATATTAGTAAATTTAATCTAAACGGGCAAAGCATCAATGACCATCCACGACATTTATTACACAAGTTATATACGTGTTGTAAACAAGTCGTAATTAGGTTGACAATTTGACTTTATAAAATAAAAAATTATCATTTTAGTTTTATATAGCTAGTTCACACACCAAACTAGAACCTTCAGCCATTTGGTTAAAAATACATGTCAACTTGTTTGGTTAAACAGTAAACCAGTAAAAAAGCGTATTTAACTAAACAGGTTAAGCAGGTCAATTTTAAACATGATAAACTCGTAAAAAGAGCTGAAAATAAAAACCCAAATCATAATAATATTTACTATCATGTCCTACTAAGTGGTTCGGCCGCCCGTTATGGGCACCCTTACTTAAGAAAACAAAAAAGACCAGTAACTAATGATGGATACCTTTACTAAAATCCTACACAAACAAGAGCTTAATAATGCAATGAATATCTTGAAAAAGAAAAGACAACTCAATTTGGGTAGCAACATAAAACAAAGTTCAATAAGAGATCCAGATAATCATGCCTTGCAATCTATATAAATTCTTAGATTTGAACGTATACACGAAAAAACCATATAATATACTGGATTTGACAGCTTAAGAACTATATAAAAAGTTATTAATGATTCAATTCGGATAGCAACTTAAACAGAGTTTATATTAGATTTAAACATATTCACGAAGAAACTAATCAAATAATCCAAAATTGAAACAACCATTAGTAATTGATGAATTGAACCTTCAGATTTGATCATCACGAGGTTGAGGTTGAGCGGGCAGCGATTAATGGCGAAAAAAAGAGCAAAACGAGCAGCAAAGGAGAGATAGGGAGAGTGAGGGTTTTGGGTTTCAGATTGAAAACTATGAAGCATCATTTGAATATATAAATTCATCAGGGCTTTGCTTGATTGTCGACATAAATCCATTAGTATTTGGATTACTTCTCGCAAAACACATTGATTTTGACGATCATTTTGTTCGGGAGCTAGTCGTAGTGAATTGATCTTGGAATGAGTATATGGTACCATGTATTGTATTGGTCGTTTTCGTTATGGGTACCTATTTTTTTTGTTTTTAGGTATCTGTACCGCTATTTTGATTGATTTACTGGTAAATAAACAATATTGTACCGTACTTGTTATTTTCGGTATTGGTACTCATTTTTACCGTTTTTTCGGGACAGGTACGTTCAATACTGGTCCGATACCATGCTCATCCCTAAGTTGATCCACGAAACCTCATCTAAATATGACTGGAAAACGCAAACATACATTATGGGTAATGGGTCTTATTACAACACTAATAATGTAGATAGATTCTCTCTCAGTAGAAAACTTTAAACGACCAAGAGTATACTACTATCTTCAACAAAAACACCTTTGGCATTATTTTGATAAGACCCTTTTGACTGCCTCTACACAGATCATTTAACCATATCTCATATTGATATGCAAACAACTTTTTTGATAAAGACGTGTATTATTAAATAAAAGTTTACATGAGATAATATTCAAATGAATATACTGAAATATAATTAATATTAATATTAATAGTTTATTAATAAACGAAACAAACAACAAACAAACATATCTGGTATAATCTCCATCCCCCCACTTGTAGCCTAGTGGTAGGAGATTTGAGTTTTTCAATGAAGACTCAAGTTCGATTCTCACTTATGTTATATTAGGGTGGATGTAGGCAATGAAGGATTTAGACTAGGCTTTGTGTGAGGTTGTCAGGTCGAATCCCGAGCCAAACTGGGTTTTCGTCCCCCCGTTTGTTACGCCAGAGACGTCTTCTCTTTTGGTGGCACAACGACTGTCAAATGGCAGCCGATTGTATGGTTTCCTGGAATAACGCCTAAAAAGGCCAAACTTTAAAGCCAGCATAGCCCGGTTAAGACAACATAGCCTGGCCAAATAAAGAAATATCTATTGGTATGGTATTAAAATTAAGAGATGGAGTAAACCTTATCTCTATCATAGGAAATAGAGAAACTACTCCACCTTATACCCTCAACTAGAGGTGTACAAATCGGTTTTTTTCAAAAACCGGTTTCGGTTTTTAACCGAACCGGTTATTTTCTTCAAAAAAATAACCGGTTTTTTTATAACCGGTTCCGGTTACTAACCGGTTTTTCAACTCAAAACAATAACCGGTCCAACCGGGTATGACTGGTTTTTAACCGGTTTTTTCCAAAAAAACCGGTTTTTTTTACCGGTTAAATCGGTTTTTTATAACCGGTTTCGAAGCTCAAGATCCCTAACCGGTTTACAACCGCCGGTTCAGTTCGGTTATAAAACCGGTTATTAACTTCAACCACTATGTCAGCCTATCTTCAAGATTTTAACTGTATTTTGTAATTAGTTTATTTGTAACTCTCTCTAAAAATTATTCCTTAGATTAAAGCTATTAGTTTTTTCTTTTCTTTTAAAAAAACCTTTTGTAGTTACTATTTTTAGTATGACTTTTATAATTAGTTTATTTTCCCAAGAACTATAGACCATATCTTATGTTAGATTTTTTAATTAATATATCGGTATGAATTTTACTTAAAACCGTTTTGATATTAGCTTTATGTATAGCAAGTGCGATATCATAGCAAATGGAATCAATACCGATTGAATTCCTATATGCATAGTGCGGGGTAAAGTGATTGATGGTAACTCGTGTGTATCCCTTTTGATAATTATTCTATGTGCATCTGTAAGTTGATTGATGTTTCAGGTCAAATATAGTTGAAAAGTGTTCGACCTTTCAAACGCCTCAAGACTAGATGTTAAAATTCTAAATTCTTTCATTTTAAGTGTTTTCATTGGCAAAAGTATTGCTTTGGTTGGAAGTAGTGGTTGTGGAAAATCCTTTGTTGTTTTCCTTACCGAAAGGTTTTATGATCCTAAGCATGACTAAAAGAGTTGCAATAATTCGTGTAAATGGCAATGGTTATCAATAATTATTGATGCTTACTTTTTTTCAAGACCTTTCTCTATTGATCTGTAAGCAAATGCTCCAATAATTGTGGGGATATAATCTATACATGGTTCTTTCTGTAGAATATAATACATGTTCTTTCTATTTTGAGATGCGGGGAGGCTTTCATGCAGTGGCAGATCCAACCGTATTTTGTGGATTCATATGAACCCACTCGGTTTGGAAAAAAAGGAAAACATTAGTGAGAACTTTGTATGATTTGGAAAAAAATAGTAAGAATCTATAAAAACGAACTCACTGAAAGAAGTTTCTGATCCGCCACTGCTTTCATGCCACTAGATCCTTCGTTATGTACATACATGCGTATATGTATTTATGTATGTGTATACAGTATATATGTATGTATACACACACTAATGGTCTGATATATGCATTTACCTATTTACGACCTGTTTTGGCCCGTACACATTTTGACAAGAACCCATTTTGGTCGCCGGACTTGTTCTAACACGAACATTTTGGTCTGATGTTTTGTTGCATTTTTGTAGTTTTGCAACTGTGCTACAACCAATTGAGTGGAGGCTTGCCAGCCCAATTTGATTCTTTGAAGAAGCTCAATGTTCTTGCTCTTCCATACAACCAACTGGTGCAATCCCGACTACATTTGATAATTTGGATTCTTTACGAGGTTGGACTCGAACAGTGATCTACTTTTCAAGTCATGGTTTTTTGGGATACATTCATGTGAATTACCATCACTTCTTTTTCTGCACCTCCTCATTATCATGTATACAGATGACCGACAATACATTTGTAAATTATAGAATGTATGTTCGCATCATCATCTGTGTATAAAAAAATTAATGCATGCCCACCTCGAAAGGCTAATATGGTTTCACTTTATAATTTAGCACCAATTTTTACGCTATGTACCTAATTTAGAAGTATGTCGTCATCCCGCCAGGAAGCGCGAGTACCTTTACTAGTTTGTTATACAAAACAAAGTAGCAAACAACAAACAAACGTTTAGTCAACTAGCAAGAGTATACTACTTTGACATGTGGCATCAAAGGCTAGAATATCTTCAACAAGAACATATTTGTAGTAATTTAAACAACACACTTCGGCTGTCACACACAAATAATTTTTTAGAACGACGACTTTATTGTGTTAGGCAACTGCACTTTTCAAATTAGAGAGAGAGCTTCGTTGCCCCACTTGGTCAGACTATGTTGTCTTAACCAGACTCACGCTGGCTTTAGAGTTTAGTTTGAGTGTTCCCCCGGGAAACCATACCGCCAACTGCTACTTGACAAACGTTGTGCCATCACATGAACTGAACACCCTCTAGCACAACACTCGATGGGACAAAAACCCGGGTGGGCTCATAATAGAACCTGGTACCTCTTCAAGAAGGCTAAGCTCTATCCATCATTGCCTAATCCACCAAAGTGACACAAGTGGAGATTGAACTTGGGTCTCCATTGAAAAACCCAAGTCTCCCTACCACTAGACCACAAGTGCTAGATCTACACAAATGATTTAACCACGTCTCATACTGAAATGTAAACAACTTTTTATTAAAGAGGGGCATTATAAAAGATAGTTTACGTTGATCATTTGGTACCGAGTACCGGTACGGTACAGAACCGAACGTACCGGTACCATATTGCACCAGGTATATTCCATCCGATACCGGTACCAATTTTCCTTGTTTTTTGGTAAAGGTATTTACAGGTAAATACCGACACCGTACCAGTATATTTGTACTAGTACCAATTTTACCTGTTTTTCGGTACCGATACTAGGATATCGAACGGGTATCATGCTCATCCCTAGCTTACATGAGATAATTTTCTAATGAATAAATTGAAATGTAACTAATAATTTGCTAATAAACAAAACAAACAACAAAAAACATATCATGTATAATCTTACTCATAGCATATCTATTGGTATACTCTAAATATTATAAGATAAGGAAAACCTTACCTCCATCATAGGTAAAGAGAAACTACTCCCGCTTCGACTTCGGGCTCAGATAAATTAAAAGTGTATACGTTGGTATACTAGATTTCTAATCCATGTATTTCATCGAGTTTGGATCAATGAAATATTAAATTGTTATAGTAAAATGCACAAACAATTCATGTGGTTAGTAAAGTTCCCACCTTTTAAAATTACATGTATATTCCTTATGGTTTGATAACTTGTTACTTGGATAGTCCCTAACATAGACAGAGGTTAGCTCTTGGTGTCGAGTGACTGTAAATTGACTAAAATGTCTTCACTATTAATAATAAAAATTAAAACACTAAAAGATAAATAAAATTAACCATTTAAACTCAAGTAGCCCAACCATTAGTTAAACCTTACATATATAATAAGAAAAAAACAATTTAATTAAGAAAAGCCTTGTGGGCCCCACCTACCACCTTACCTATTTTTTATGCCATAAGACCACTCGTAATGAGAGGTTTTTTGTTGGTTTTTTTCCAAAAAAACCACCCATCAACGCCCAATGACCACCCCCGGGGTTTTTTTTCCAAAGAAATGTTGAGGAGCGTGCTTTTTTAAAAGCCTTTGTTCTATTTGTGTCACACCCCGGATTTCCAACCAAATCCAATTACCGGTGGTCCCGGGTGGGGAGTATCGTGACGTAAAGTTGATAACATCATTGTCAATTAAATACGGCACAACGGAAGTCTTGGAGTAAAATTACTATTACAAACCAAATGTTCGAAAATACAAATAATATACAGGCTCGTAATAGAAGATCCACAGGCGGATCATAAAATATACAAAGAAAGAATATAAAACAGACTTTAGGGCAGATCTAAGGATTATCAAGATCCTCTTATTTCACTACCGAGCAGCTTCCGGCCTATTTCGAGTAAAATCGAACCGCTCGTTTGAAGAGGATGAATACTTATATATATATATATATATATATATATATATATATATATATATATATATATATAATATATATATATAATTCCAAAAATATTTCATTAAATTCCAAATAGAAATTATAATACTAGAAATAATGAAATAACTATCCATGCAAGGACTTAAAGAAATAAAAATGTCCACGCAGGGACTAAGGAAATAACAATGTCCTCGCAGGGACTAACATGAGTTATTAGAAGAGACTTCACTCGTCCTTCTTTCCCTTAACCAGTTTAGAGAGTTTCTTGAAGAACTTGTTCGTCTTCTTCTCCATTTTCTCCGCTTGTTGTTGCATTTCTTTCATTCGTTCTAAGGCTTCGTTAATGGCTTCAAGTGGTGGCGGATGTTGTGGTTGTGGTATACTCGGATACTGGTATCCATAACTCGGATATCCAGTAGATGGATAAGCAGGTGGGAAAGGAGACGGGTAAAGTGCGTTATGCATGACCACTTGCATGTATGGGTCATGCGATCATGCTTGGTAATTAATTGGTGTAGATGGATTAAAAGGATCATATCCAGTATTATCTGGATATGTTGGGATAGGGTTACTATAACCCGATGGTGGTGATTGAACCGCGGGTGATGGCGTTGGTTCCACCACAGGTGGAACATTAGAGGGTCCACCCATTTGTGGGTCCTCTTGAATTGTGGGGTAAGGGTTGGGCAAATGTGGCAGCGATCCTGACCTTTGACCTGCGCATACCGACATACGTGCTCCACGCTTCCTCCTTGGTGGTTCGAGTGGTGGCTGAGGTTGATCCACCGGTTCCATGTGAACGTCTTCTTGTATAGGAGGTGGTTGAGAGTGATGGGAAGGAGTGTTGGTGAAGGTAAATTGGTTCCAATATTGGTCCCATTCATTAGGACCTTGGTAGGGTGATCCGGCATAGGAGTTCGAATCACTTGAGATTTCAATGGGTGCGTATTTGAACCTGACGGCGGCATCTCCGGATCGGAGTCCTCGTCCATTGGGTTTGGATGATCCAACTGAATCTGATCAGCTGGGGGGGTGTTAAAGTATTGGTTGGGGTTAAATCCATCCTGATAAGAATGATGAGAATGGTGATAGTGGTGTGAATGATGTGAATGGTACGAGTGATAAGAAGTTTGGGTATGGGAAGGTGAATGTTGTGGTAGTGGCCATGAATCCCCCGAATCTTCATAGGGGTTCGAGTGATGTGGATGTGGAGGGATATGTCCTGAAGGTCCTCCCCTCATTGGTCGTTTGCCTCTTCCTCGTACACGTGGCGGCATTTTCCTGTTATAAATCAATTCAAGAACAATACTAATAACTTAATAATGAAATGAGTAATCCTAGGCCAATGCCTAGACTCGGAAGTCTAAGGAATGTGCTCGTGTAAGTTTGAGATTAAACACAAGAAGGATAGTGTTTAATTCTCTCAAACGTTGGCTCTAATACCAACCCGTCACACCCTGGATTTCCAACCAAATCCAATTACCGGTGGGCCCGGGTAGGGAGTATCGTGACGTAAAGTTGATAACATCATTGTCAATTAAACACGGCACAGCGGAAGTCTTGGAGTAAAATTACTATTACAAACCAAATGTTCGAAAATACAAATAATCTACAGGCTCGTAATAGAAGATCCATAGGCAGATCATAAAATGTACAAAGAAAGAATATAAAACAGACTTTAGGGCAGATCTAAGGATTTGCAAGATCCTCTTATTTCACTACTGAGCAGCTTCTGGCCTATTTCGTATTGTACCTGCAAGCTTAGTTTTTTGAAAATACATCAGCTTTCGCTGGTAAATAAACCCGACTGACTTTTTTGAAAACATTTTAAATTAGATTTAAGTGCACAGGACACAAATCTTTTATAACTTGGGAAAGTTACTTTGTAACCTTATTAACAAATTCACATGTTTGTCCATACATACAGGGCCCAGTACAGATTCCGAGACATGATTAAGTACACATCACTTAGAACTCACGGAGGAGTTATCCCCAACGTCTTGGGTAATTTGCATTTGAGCGTCTGTCAGGTGTATGCCTACACCCCGCGCTAAGTTCGTGGCCATTATCTAATTTAATGAGCCGAGGATATCCAGGACACTGTATTTAACCCCCGATGTTTAAGTTATCAAACAAAACTGATTAAAACGGAATATGCGGATTTACTAGCCATAATCCGGCATTCGATTGATCCCATTTCCGACCAAGAGGTAATAATTTACCGAATCCCAAGCCCGTATAAGGAAAATTAGTCAAGAGTATCTACCTGAGTTAGCCTTGATTAAAAAGCAAGATTATATCTGATCCGTATTCAAAATGAACTAGGTGCAGATAGCATTTACCGGAAGGCTCTAGTCTGGATTATGGCATAAGCTAACCAATTAAAATGCTAATAGTCTTATGCAAGTCATAGACTTAGACCGACTAGCGTAATGGATCAAAAACAGCACGCTAGATTAAGCGATGACCGGATATAATGTAGTTTAAACCCAACAAGTATTTTGACTTGTATAAAATGTGTAAACAATTAACATTCTGGATTTTGAGTTTAAAATGATAAGGTTAAACCCGTTTTGGTTAATTTTCGTAAACTAGTTACATATTAGCGATATCGGGTAACCGGATGAGTCATGGACAAGTTCTATATGCCATTGTACTTTAATTAAGTTGTAATATCAGTAGGATATCAACTTACATGACCGTTAAGGTTTTAAAATGAAACTATGCCTCATAAGGGCATTTCGGTAATTCATACCGTATAAAAGGAACTTAAATATAATTTGATGTTATAACTATAAGTATTATGGAAAAATAATTTATTTATGATATAATATCAGTAGGATATCAATTATATTTGTTATTTATATTTTATGACCAAACTATGCACCGAAGGGGTATTTTGGTCATTTTACACATAGTTTATAAATTATTTGGGATTCTGAGTTCATATCATATACCTACTGTAAAAATATCTAAAATAAGTTTTAAAATCAGTAGGTAACAAGTCTTAGTCGATAGTTATGGTTTTAAGCCATACTATGCGCCGAAACGACGCTTATGTCGTAAAAAGACGATTTATGCGATTTTTAACGAAAACTGATATTAAGGTCAGATTAAATGTCTTAGATATGTTATTTAATATAGCATATCAGTAGGTAAAAGATTTACCTTGAAAAGATTTGATTAAAACCGATTTATGAGCCACAAGGGCTTTATCGTCATTTATCGACATAATACAAGGACCTGTTTGTAAACTCACTTTATAACGTGGTTTAACATCTCAAATAATCCTACTTATAATACATCAGTAGGAAACTTATTTTTAAGTTCATTATCATTTAAACCTTGTTTTATACGAAAAGGAATTTTAGTCAAAAATGGCATAATTACGGAACTTGTGCATAAACTCAGATTATGATTATGATCATGTAATATAACCTCAGAGGGTTATGCTACATTATATTACAATCATAATGCAACTTTAGATCAATAGCTAACTAATTTAAATCGGGTCAGAATCGAACGTCAAAGCAGAAGTCAAACTTTGCGACTTTCGGTTGCGAACCGACCTTAGACTGAAATTGATGAGCCGAACATGTTCTTACATATTATAATAATTATTACCAACTTGTTTAAGTGTAAAAACAGGTTTCATAACATATATAAGATCAATTTATGATTTTTCCGAAAAATGGCATGTTTGACTTTTTAATATCATAACGTTGACCCGTTAATTGGTCTAGCAAACGTGATCTTCAGGAGGTGCCCTTTATAGGGACTAACACCTACCTTATTACGATCACTTAACCATGCTCTTTACGAACAATGGCTGGACCATAATGGTCTAACCGAAAGTCAAGGCGTTTTCCGTAAAACGCTTGACTTTTGGCTATAAAAGCCTATAAAATAAAATGCATGAGCAAGGAACACTTACAAGAGGTTCCTAGAATGCAAGAGAACTAAGTTGGATGCTCCTTTCAGTTAGGAACTTCTAGAGGAGGGAGAAGAGTTGAAAATGAGAAAGGTGCAAGTTCAAAGGTTGAACCTTTGCACCTATTTATAGTTGGAGAGCTCAAAGGAGGTGATGTCAGGTGTTAAGGGGTGTAAGAGGGAGCTTGCAAGTGTCCTAAAACGTCGCATAGCATTGGAAGACCATGGTTTCGAATCAAATGGTTTTTGGCACTTTGTATGGAGGCCAAGTTAAAATTCTGCAGATGCAGTCCTCTGGCGGGCAGCGAGAAGCACAGGCCTTGCCTCTCGCGCCCCACGAGCGCCCCTAGGCCACTTTCAAAAGTTGACACTTTTAGCCCCTTAACTTATAAAACCTCCTAGAACCTCCTAAAACACATTTTTAGCATGTTTAGCCCTCCGTAGCCAATATTTGGCGTACCCGGGGTTATGCCCGAACATTGTTGAGCTCTCGGTTCGTCTAAAAGGTCACTCAGAGGTATAAATTAACATGTTGACACTTTTAGCCCCTCCAACGTCCAACTTTTTTAAAATTATGGATTTAATCCCTCTCGTCCAACAAATGGGACATATGAGAGTTATAACTTCGTAAAAGATCACTCAGAGTCTCATTATAAGCATGTTGACTCCAATATCATTTAGAGGCTGGGCATGTTGACACAATGGTCACTCAGAGACCAAGTTTTAGCATGTTGACACTAATGGTCACTCAGAGGCTATGTTTTTATGCATGTTGACATCCGAAGATCACTCAGAGACTTAGTTTGAGCATGTTGACGCTTTTAGTCACTGTTAGTCTTTAATAGACTAAAAATAAAAATATAACACGTGTCACTATATTATTGGACACGATTTTACAGGGTGTTGCAATTTGTTTGGCTAATAACCGTTGGCAACGGTCCAAAAGTAACGGCTATGTTCATTATTTTTTTATTATTTAACTTTTATATATATACTAACCTTACACCCCATTTTATACAAACCAAAACCAAAAACCTACGTGTACAATCTCAAACTACAAACCATTTCTATAAAAAATGGATTCCCCAACTTCCTCGTCATCCGTTTCAAATTTTTATTATAAAGAGTTTTTAGCAGATGAAGGTGACTCGACCGATGAGGAGGTCTAGCAAGAGGTGGTTACGAGTGCGAAGACGAAAATTAAGACGAGTAGTATTATGTGTTTGTGTTTTATTATTTATGTAATTTTTATTTAATTAATGAATATTATTAGTTTTAAATTTTATATTATAAATTAGCACAAATCTGTTGCTTAATGATGTTGTACCATATGCATGGGGAACTTTCTAAAAAAATCTTGATTTTTTATTTTTAACCTAAAGGTTTTCATCTTTTGTATTAACATTTTTTGTTTTTTTAACTTTTAACCTAAAGCTTTTCATCTTTTAAAATTTAACCTCAACACTTTTTTTTATTTTCAACTTTGTTCCACCATATTTTTCATCTTTCGCAAGTTTTTTATTTTACGTTTCGTTCTAAATTTTACGAGTTAACACGCCACAACGTGCTTGTGAGGTTCAACGTATTTTCGTCAATTTTTTTCCTTTTGATAGGCGCATCGCAATGCGTCTACTTTCTCCGTTTGACGGATTAGTCATAACGCGTGTGTCCTAGATCAACTTATATATTCTTTTCTACATTTTATGTTTCATTCTAATTTATTCGCATTTAAACACCGCATGGGTGTGCGTGGTTCAATGATTTTATGTCTGTTTTTCATCCGGTGTTATTTTTTCCTTTTTTGTTTGTTTTAGTTCTACGAGTTTTTCCAATGTTGATGGTCGCTAGCAGTGATGTGACATTGGTGCTACTTGGCACGGTTACGTGCATATTTTTATGTACGTGTTGGTATAAATTTGATTGCTCTATTTTTGCGTAAACGTTTTTTTTCAGAAATGAGTCAAATCAAATATAATACGTTTTCGCTTAAAAAAACCATTTTTACATGCATATTTTTATTTTCATTTTGCTATAAATTCGAGTTGGTCTACGTTTCAACGTAAACTTTTTGGAAAACGAGTTAGGTAATATACAATTTGTTTTCGTGCTTTTTTATGTATGTTTCGTAAATTTTGTTTCAAACCGAGTGGAGTAATATTTGCTTTTCCCCTTTTTCAAAAGCTCTAATTAATCTCTTTTGATTACATGTGTCGGTTTTTCCTTAATACTCGCTAATGTTTTCTATGTATGAGTCGGGTCACATATAATACATTATGATTGGACGGTATAAACTCGATTTACTTTACATTTTGATCCAATCGCAATGCTAATATAGGTCACACTAAGCTCAATCAGATACGTCGAAACGTACGTTTTCATATGATTTACGCATAACATAACATTTTGATTAAACAATTCAATATTTATGGTGTACCCGCGCCGTAACGCGCGGTTATTGCTATTTTGAAAAAATAATAGTAATTGGGTAATGATTTGTTGGGGCATTATACCACTACATCCCTTTAAAATAATGCCTCATAATGCCTACGTGCTGACTGGACCGCCACATGGCGCAAAACCGCCCAAGGGTGGGGGCATTATTTTACCCTCCCATTACACATGGTCTAAAACACAATCTGCAACCATCAAATCACCAATCACCTCCACCATAACCCCCACCTTCAATAAATCTAGTTCCCCAACTGCAATTATATCGCCACCCACATCCACTATAGCCACCACCTACAACCGCCTTCATTTAAACTAGCCCCCTCCCCTATCATTCTTATACAACGACCTGAACGTGATTTTCTGGCCTCACCATAAACGACGACCTGCAACTAGTGCAGCCTAGAACAACGCCAAAAACTAACATCCATCCACGTTAGAGACTATCTGAGTAACAAGTTGTGAAACCACAGGGAATAGACATGTAAATTTAGAAAGGTGAAGACTAAAGGTGAAACTTTAACAAACCAAAAGAACTATCAGAGTAACAAATTATCAAACCACATGAAACATACATGTAATTTTGAAAAAGTGAAAACTACAGATGAAATTTTGACAAACCAAAAAGACTATCCTTACATTTTAGTCTTGTTATTGTGTTAAGTGAAAAGTTAAAAGGAATTAGTTGAGAAAAACTATATTTAACAAATGAAATATTAATAATGTTAATATTAATAAAGAAAATAATAAATAGTTGAAAAATTCGTGCACAACAAGTTAATATTAAGCTTAGTGTCAAATATGAGTAAAAAATTATATTAGTCTAAGTATAGTAAATATTTTTATTTAAAAAATTTAAACTTTACCAACTTTCAACCAATTTGTCTTCTCATTTTAAATTACTTTTATTTTAGTTTTTTTTTGTTTGACCCTCTAATAATAAGATATAATTCAAATCAACTCGTCCATAACCAAATAAATTGAATTTGTCATAACTACAAAACATATACAAAGAGGTAAAATACGTCATGCTATAATCGAAATAGAAATAAAGGAAAATAGTTACTTGATTCATTTTGGCTATAATAATGTAACAAAAAATATCACGGGATTCACCAAAACTATAACAAAAAATACATCTTTAAAGATGTAGTAATATATGATTGAATGTTTTTCAATTGGATCAAAAATATTATAAAATGGTTTTCAGTTTGTAGAATTTTTAAAAATATAAATGAACAATTTAATTAATGAAAAAACCATAATTGATTTCATATTAAATTCACTTAGTTAACATATAATTTAATTTATATTAAACTAGTATTAATGCAAAGATGCTGAACCGAAGCGTAAAACATATAAAAGACTAACTAAGTCGATCTAGAACCTACGCATTACGATAAACCTATCAAACGGAAAAAATAGACGACACAAAATGTCTAACCACACATGCAGGTTGCACCGTGTTAAACTCGCAAAATTTAGAAGGGAACGTAAAACGAAAATTTTGCAAAAAATGAAAAGTATAAAGAACAAAGTTGAAAGTAAAAAAATTATGAGGTTAATTGCAAAATATAAAAAGTTTGGGGGTTAAAAGTAAAATATCAAATATTTTTAGGTTAAAATTAAAGTTCAAAACTTTTGAGGTTTAAAGTAAAAAAAAAATCAAATAGTTTTAGATTAAAAATAAAGCATCAAATAGTTTTTAGTTAAAAGTAAAAAAAAATTAAAAAACCCTCTAAACCATAAATTACAACACCTTTATGCCTAAACATGTTAAAATTTATAGTATTGAGTAATGTATAAATATGAATATTTTTTAGATTTTAATAATTTTATTTAATAGGATAGAAAAGCGAGAATATTATTTAATATGAAGAAAATGAAAAATAAGAGTAATAATCACACATGTCCTAAAAATCATTTATTATATGCTATGGACTTTAGATTTCCGTTCATATATATATAACAAATACCAACTCATAGAGAGTGAGCTCTGTAACTATTGTTTTTTTGTTTTGTTTTTCTAATTTTCAATTTCAACTAAGTATTGGATAATAATATTAGTATATGAACCTGTGTATTACATGGATTAAATATAAAAATAAACTTAGATTAAATAATATTTTAATTTATAAGTGTTAAAATCCATGTTACACACGTAAAATATGAAAAAAAAAATGTAAATCATATTTCTATATAATCCAAACCGTATAGTTAAAAAAGTGTAATAATAGTATAATCTAATTATTATGTTTTTCCGATTAGTATTCAAGTAAGGATGAATAGTAAAAAAGATCTGATTATTGTATTTTGATTTTACGATAATATTTGATAAAATACATTGTATTTATCTAATAATATTAATTAAATAGTGCATCCTAATGTGGTTATAACATATTTGAATTAAATTTTGTAAGACCCTAAACCGTTTTGATCATAACTATGCAACGGAAAATACGAACCATAAAATTTCTTTCACATCAATGCTCTGACATTATAGAAAAGCATTTAAAACGACTCTTTCTAAAGAAAGACATCATTCATCCTAAATTAACGGATCAAGAATAACATGCAAATACAATTTACGTAACTACCCTCCTGTACAATCCATGCTCTTTATCTCGATCTTCACTCATTTGTTCTTCATGATGATAATATTGTCCGTGTAACCTACGGTCACCGTATAAATAACTGTCGCATTAGTCAATGGTAACATCATGTATACTTTAATACATATACTTAAAAGGACATATCACATTCTAAATACATAAGGTATTATATTGAAACATCCTCTCAATTTTATTCACTTGAGTCCGACTTCAATTCTTCGAGAGTCCGACGTTCCCATATCTGCACTTCATTTCATTCTTAATAGTAACATGGTTAGGAATACGTAATCTCAAACATACTAAAAACCCACATCTTCACATAAACGTGTACCAGTAGTCTACAATCATTAGATTACAACACGCGTATACACTTTCATATATCTAAGTACATTCATACGTGTTACAATCATATGTACAGTTCTATATCTACATACATACAAGTCACATTCACTTATTCGTATTTAGATATCATATTTTTACATGCACACAACTATCTATCTATAACATACCTATGTACAAGTTTCATCCTTTTCACACCTGTAATAAATTCTAACACTTTTGTTCACATAAGTCTTAACTACACACTTACTTATAGCTCACACAAACATGTCCACATTCATCATTCGTATACGCCTACTAGTTCCATCCTTACCCAAACCCTAACATCCAAATCCACCCCCTGTTACATTACTTCTTAATTTTACTCATAATTATAATTCGAATATTCTGACGTGACATGATTTAACTTCGTAAGTTTAGGAAACTTTACAGCGCATTTCGGGACTTTAACAGGGCCTCAGAACGTTTCCACGAGGTTTGGAATGTGCAAGAGACCAAAAACAAGGTTTTAGGGTTGTGGCTTGAACCCGCCGTAAGCTACGGTCCACATGCCGTAGCTTACGACATCCCCCTTTTGCCCATATCAATCCCTCCATAAGTTACGGTTTACCTACCATAGCTTACGGCTAGGACTTTCTACCGAAGCAGAATCCACACACCGTAAGTTATGGCCAACTGCCGTAGCTTACGGCCAGGTGCTGCTGTTTTGCGTTTGCAGCCAAAAATTGACCCGTTTTGAGTCCCACTCGATCAGGCCTGCCACGATTCGCTTCAAATTAAACATATAACATCTAACCAAGATTCTGTTTTCCCTTTACACTACCATAATCCCACTGTAAACAAATAGGTACAACAATTACATAAATACATACTTCGAAGTGAGTCTTAGAATCACTTACCTTAAGCGTCTGCTTCGTACTTGCTTCCTCGCATTCTTTCTGTTAGCCTTCCATGCTTCCACCCACCTTGACATGATCCATTACGTTCATATCATCAATAATTGGTTTCAGGTGGAAACCCACAACTCTGACCACATCCGCCCAGCATCGGCCACTTCGCATAAGTATAGTAAGAATTAAACAAGTACGTGTAATGTATAACGAAGTGTCAATTATGCATAAGTCTCGTAATCGAATAGTAAAGTGTTTGACTGTACGCAATGCTTATGGATTACGAATTCACAATGATTGTTTACAAGTTAATCTTATGCTTATGGGAATCATGTATGTATCAAGTTTTTGTTTTGGCATCATCTGTTCTAGGGGAGATTGTTGGAATTGAACCCTATAAAAGAACAAATGATAGAAAACCAAAGTATACTACAACCTCTGATTCTAATGATAGGGTAACCTCTGTCCAAGTAAAGCTCTGCTAAAGACTAAATGTCCAAGGTCTGCTATAGCTAAGCTCTGTTGAAGACAAAGCTCTGCTGAACTCTAAGTGTCCAAGGTCTGCCAAGGCAAACCTCTGCTGAAGATCAAAGCTAAAGGTCTGTCAAGACAAACCACTGCTGAAGACCAACAAAGGATGTATCATCAGTGTTTTCTATCAGTCCTTGTACTGTATAGCAGTGGTTGTCATCAGTGTTTTCTATCAGTCCTTGTATGACAGTGGTTAGTTTAGCAGTGGTTGTCATCAGTGTTTTCTATCAGTCCTTGTATAGTAGTGGTTAGCTTAGCAGCGGTTGTCCTCAGTGTTTTCTATCAGATCTTAACAATATACAAAGCATAAACGATGTGTATCGCATATAAAAGATTCATTTCATTATGATTGAAGTCTCAGATTTACAATGGTTTGAAACGAAATACGGTTACAAGGAAACGAGTTTCCGAAAATAGAAATACGATACAATCTTTCAAAAACGGAAAGCTGCGAATAAAACGAGACGTTACAACTTTTATATATTGAACTTTGGATATTTACATAATCCTCCCCTCATGTTTGATTTTTACAATAATGGCCCGTCAAGTTCGGGCGAGTCACAATATGAGGTAGCCATATTTCCCTGAACCGAACCCATCATATTTATCGACATATATTACTAAAATACATTACGTTACAATATGCTGATACCCAACAAGTTATTTTCCCTCATAAATAATTCACACAACGAATTATAAAATAATATTGTATAACTTCATCTGAAACGGTACCCATACTAATATACTTTAATATCTCTTTAATTACATAACACAAATTAATCTCATTTAAGTATTTTGGGGTGTTACAAATTTATTATATTAGTAAGGATAAGGATTAAAAATACATTTTAAAATAGAATGTAAGTCTAAATTGTAAGGTTGAAGGAGAAAGTCACACATGACAATAATCCTATATTAAAAGTTAAATTAGATCTGATGTTTTGTTTGTAACTTTACCATTTTATCAATAATTAATTGTTTAAATCATTTGGTTTTAGAAATATATGTGATTAATCTTGATGAGGTGTTATATTAACAAATAAGCATTATAATAATGCAAAAATAATTAAATCGGAGATAATAATAATAATAATAATAGTAGTAGTAGTTTTGTTCTAGATAAAAATAAACTAACGATCAAAAAGGCTTCTAATAAACGATATTCATATTAAATACAAACATATTAAAAAATATAATAACTCTTAATCGTATGTCATAGTCTCGAAGATAATCTTCACCTCTAATATGTAAAACCGGTATATTCAAGAGATAAAGTAATTCTTATATTTTTATCTCTATATCATGTAGTATAATTTATTAACCCAATCATCATTGTATATCAACTTCTTTTGAGGGAGAGGAGGTTTATTTAGAATTATTTAATAAAGTGAATAATAGTTTTTATATCAATTAATTAACTATTATTATTATTATGGTTAAGGTAGAATAAGAAATTACCATTTGGCATTTTGGTGATAATATTATAGAAAAAATGTCACGTAAAACTAAGAATATTTTTTATCAGTATTAGATATCATTTAACTTTTTATTAGTTTCACTTTTCTCTTA
Source organism: Scalesia atractyloides (assembly GCA_947069175.1). Lineage (NCBI taxonomy): Eukaryota > Viridiplantae > Streptophyta > Magnoliopsida > Asterales > Asteraceae > Scalesia > Scalesia atractyloides. Next base: position 73,010,104 of record CAMTDV010000001.1, read on the forward strand.
AAAGAGAAAATATTATTTAGTATTAAAGAGACTGGAAAATAAGAGTGATGATCACTCATGTCTTATAAAAATCATTTATTATATGCTATAGACTTTAGATTTTCGTATTATATATAACAAATACCAACTCATAAAGGGTGAGCTCTGTAACTATTGTTTGCTTGTTTTGTTTTTCTAACTTTTAATTTCAACCAAGTATTGTATAATAATATACGGTTTCTACTCATTTATTTATTTTTTATTAACTTCAATTCTCTCTAATAATTCTTGTTTGTTAACTTAAACAAACTGAATACGCAAATGTATAATTTTTTCTGATCAATATTTTGGTATAAATTTTGTTGAAAACATAATTATATTATCTAAAATAGGTAGGTTATTCTTTTGATATCATAAGGTATATCGAGTGTTGCTATCGTATCGGTACAATGACAAATAAAACGGATATCTGAACAACGACTATACCGATATCAATATTATCGAAACCGGTATCGATATTTGTTTTTATGATTTTCGATAGATATAAAACACGCTTATTTTTTGGTATGAGACTACTTTCGTGTACTGAAATCATTGTAAATAAACTATTTTTTGTATCGTAAACTATATGGACTGCCAGAAATGAGTTGTGTTCTGAAATTATTTCATTTTTGTCGTAAACTATACCGGTTGTCAATACCATACCGATAAAGAAACAAACTGAACCAACATCGGTCGAACAACGTCGGTACCGGTTTCTTATTATCAGAACTGGTGTAAGTATTCGTTTTTTTTTTGTTTTCAATCAATTTAACAGATTTTGTTTCTTTTTAATTTTTTGTAAATATAATATTTAGTAAGACTCCTAATATATTATTAAGATGCACTTATTTTCATTTACGTTTAAATATAAACTTTGTTAAAAAATAACCGGTGCGAGATTAACCTACTCGTCGGTTTATAATTACCTGCTAAAAAATAAATTACAACAACCTCATGTGAAGAGAATACGATGAGTATAATATAATAAATTCACCAAGTACTTGGGTATTGTGGCAATTAAATTAAATCCATGTGGTGAGACAAATTCTGATTAACAAAGCTGGATACATAAATGCCATGTTTTAATTTCAGAGGTGGGGTATTTTTGGATGTGATCAAATTGACATAATTTTTGTTAGTTCATAACTAAAAACAAATACATGTGTTATGTGTACGACTCCCAAAATGTAGAAAATATCGGTAAAGAATAAAAAAGTGGGATTTATTTCTTTATTAATTGTGTCAAAAGACCAACTATCATATGTTTAATATCGATAGGACACCAGATGATTCATACATCGTTAAACTTTACCAACTACTGTGTATTTTACATAGATAAGACACCAGATGATTCATACAAAGCGATGTGAAAAATAAATTTAACGTTGTATAAATCACCTTCGTTACTCAAATAGAGTAAATTGCCAAAAAATCGTCACTGAAGTTTAGGCACACTTATCAATTTCATCAAAATCAATTTTTTGTACTATATTGTTATTCACTTTTGGGCTAATTTGTCATTTTCATCTAAACGTCTAACTTTTCATCTAAATGTCTAACTTTTTTTGCTAAAATTGTCCCTGATGTTTGGGATTTTTTGCCATTTCCATCCGAATATCTGCCTGAAAAGTAACCCAAATTAGATGTTTGGATGAAAATGACAAAAAATCCAAAACGTGCAGGGCAATATGATATAAAAAAGTTGTTTTAGATGAAACTGACAAATATACCGGAACCTCATAGACGATTTTGACAATTTAGTCAAATGATTATATCCCCGACACAACGTGTTTCAAAACCACACCATGTTGTAGCCATTCCCTTTGTCATTTGTAAGCATACGAAGCCAAAGGAAGAGACAAGACTAGAAAAGAAAGGGGAGGCACAAGTAAGTGGACCGGTGTGGTGGTAACATGAGCTTCGGTCCAACCGGTCGGGTATTGGATGTGGATTTTGGTATCAATGTGTACTCTAATATTTTTTATTTGATATATTATTTTATTTCATAATTGATATTGTCTATAATTTTCTTTTAACCTTATTGGTTTACATGGGTCATTATGTTTTGGATCTATTAGACATATCTTTGATGAGATTCTATGGGCTTATACACTCCAATATTCACATAAAGATACCATTTTCACTAATTAAAATATGACTAAAAAGTACTTAATTGTTTAACGGAATTATGAAAAATATTAGTTAATAAATTTAATTATTTATATGCAATTTTTTGTTGTGAGTGTTCAAGGAATCAATTGGACCACATAGGTCCGTACCTACATGATCAAAAACGTTTTGATCAGTGCTAACTTGTCGACCCCATGGATTCTATATGAGTTTAAAATATTGGTTACAATAAATATTATTTAATATAAAATTATAACTGAACATGTAAAAGGACAAAGCTAATAATTTGGAAACAACCCTACCAAAGATGCATGGAAACCAAACCTTATGGGCCAACCATGACACCATAAATGAAACCCACTACCCATGCTTTATTTGTTTTGGCTTGTTTGTTTTGTCTTATCTCTTAAAAAAAATTAAAATTGTGTGGTATTTGTTAATGTATTAGAGGGTATAAACGATCCGAGTCAAGCACTAGCTTGTTTAAATTTGAGTTTGGGTTAATTAATTATAATTAGTAGGAGCTCAAGCCCGACTCCTTTTAAACTATATATACCTAAAACTCGAGCTTAATTAGTAAATAATTTTCAAACTTAAGCTATGATCGTTATTATATACTTATTGCTATAATTCTATTACATATAACCAAATTTATACTAACTTATATTTTTATAACTTTTTAATAAAAAGAATATATTAATTAATGATATTTGTTGTATTTCGATATACAACAATATTTGTTATGTAATGATATATGTTTTATACAAACTATAAATTATTATTTTTTCGTATAAATAAAATGCTTAAACTGGACTCGTTCCAAACTTTATGCAAAACAACCTTAACTAATTCGATAGCGACTCACTCTTTTTACCCTTAGCATGAATTCATGGTTTGGTAAGGGTTTTGAAATTGGTCTGAGTTATACCTCTTACACAGGGCCGGCCTTAAGATTTCGTATATCCTATTCAAGTTCAAAAAAACGTGTTCTTAGGCCTTAACGAAATTAGATATTGGGCTTAGTAAAGATCTAACTCTAATGCCAACGGGCTAATAACTAATCTAAACCATAAGAATAGTTTTGTAAGTGAGCCTATATTGGTGTTTGTATGGCTATACCCTATTAAAAATTGTCTACATATACATAACGTTTTTCTTTTTTAAAATAGCGTGCCCTTCAAATTATCAGGTCCTGGCCGGTGGTCCTCCCCACCCACCCCAGAGCCACCCAGCTCTTACACCTCGTGAATTACTTTTATATCTTCTTTTTCCATTCACTACATAATCGACATGTCATTTTCCAACTACATATAGCGACGGATCTACCTAGGTTGCACTAGTATTACATGACACTTGTAAAAGAAATAGAGTTATAAAATATCTGAAACTTAACTTGTACATTTTTCACGTGTGATATTTATATCTCACACTTAAGTAGTAACTATTACTTTAAAACTATAAAGAAAAGTATAAAACACATGTTACATGTACAATTATACAATATATTAAATAGCTCATCTATACCATATGAATTAGCTATCATTCATGTTTTTTATCAACATTATCTTGCATTTAACATTTTATGGCTTGCATTAATCCCATGATTAGCCTTCTAAAAGTGGCCTGGCATGACAAACATGATGATTAATAGACCTCATAATAATTTTCTTTTCAATCCTTCAAATTACAATTTAGTACCTCAACTTTCTAACTCTCCCACTTTCACACCCTTTATTCTTCATATATATACATACACAACACCATAAATCTCAACACATTACTCTCTCTCTCCCCAAAACAAACACTTATTGGTTTTCCAGTTGGTTACACAGATTTATTCCTACCTAAACTCCTCCTTCACATCCTAACCCTATTGGGTTTCATCAGAAAACTCATCTCCTTCATTTTCCAACTAACCGGGTTCACTGATTTCATCGAACCCGAATACTCATCTGACCCGACCCGACCTGACCCGTTACCAATTTCCATTCAGTATCTGCCAAGCTAATTCGCGAGCACTACCAGTGGTCAAGTTCTCGGAGTTGGTTGATCCACCAGAGAGTTGTGCCGTTTGTTTGTACGAATTTGATGCTAGTGATGAAATTCGTCAACTGACGAATTGTCGCCACATATTCCACCGGTCCTGTCTGGACCGGTGGATGGATCATGATCAAAAAACGTGTCCGCTTTGTCGGACACCGTTTATGCCCGATGATTTACAGGATTCGTTTAATGAAAAGTTGTGGGCTGCTTCTGGGATTGCTGATTACTATGGGGATTTATCTTTGGTTAGTGGTTAATAATGTTACAAAGTTATTTTTGTTTTTGTAAATAGTTATTAGAGGGTTGTATAATATATGTTCTTGTGGGAGAAAAAAAAAAGAGAATGAGAAGCATATATGTATTGACAAAAGAATGGATAGAAATAGATTTAATGGAAATTTTGGTATTTTTTTCAATTTTTTTCTTATATGTTATATTTATAATATATGAGAAAGCAGGATGCTTACCGTAGAACCAAGATTAAGTATACAAACATGATAACCGTATAAAAGGTTCGTATTCTTTTACTAGTTTACTTTAACCGTGATATATAAGGTGGTTACGACTGTCTTCTACTCATTTTCTTGTTACCAAATTAATAAAAAAATTTGATTTTATAAGATGATAGGCGATCTATGTAACTAATATTCTTTTAAACTATAATAAGTTTATAACCTACGTTGATAATAACTTTGATTATAATACACCGTTAAAACTTAAAAGCCACCATTAGATCCTTCTTACTTTTCTTTTTGTATTTTAGTCGTTTAAAATCTAAATTCTAAATTAATACGAAAATAAATCTATCTGGAAATATACTTATTTACTAAGTAACTAAAATTTTAAGAGAATATACAAAGTTATCTAATTGTCTTTTAACCCAAATACAATTTAAAAAATGTAACTTGTAAAACACATTTTTTAAATTACTTTCAAAGAGTAACTTTTGGTTTTGTAGCATGTTAGAATAGAATAAAAAATTCCAAAATTGCTTTGAAAATTACGAAAGTGTACCAGATATTTGGGTCCTACGTAAGGCAGTGCTTGTTGGGTATTGTTTGGATCCAGCCGAGATAATCGGATCTTGTCAAAGTGTGTGCTCACTCTTTTTCATTAACATTTATATTTATGCCATATAAATATGATAAATAAGACTTTTTTTTTAACAAATTCACTTTTTCCTCGTAATACATATGATTATCTTTTGTATTTCATGTAATGATGTTTATATGACTCTTACAATTCTTTATTTTAAATAGGTTATGTATTAAACACGTCACTAAATATTATACATACTAAGTTATTTCTACATACAACCTAGGAAGGTGAATTTTGATTGTTTAAAATGTATGTTAAAATAATAATAAACATGATTGATTCTTTGGTTTAAAAGTTGTACACAAAGCAAAAAGGTTTTTTATGACATGTATTAGTGTTTATGTCCATCAAAGCATAGTGAAAACATAAACAAAACTTGGTGGAATATGGATTTTGTAAATCTTTATGAAAAACTTCAACGTTTAGTGCTCGTTGACTTTACTCGATATATGGTAGGCCCAAAAACGATTTTATGAAGTGATAATAGGTTGTTACATTGGTAGGCTGTAAACGAGTCGAGCCGAACCAAACCAGGGTAGGCTTATTTTTTTCTAGCGACTTTCGAGCGAGCCTCGAGCCACAAACTTTTTAAACAGAATAGTGATTTTGGGTGAACTATAAAACGAACAAGAAAAGATTTATTGTTACTTACCTTAATCTATGTTTTTTAAATTAATATTAATAATTAAAACTATAGTTTAACAATCTATTTATTTCGATAAAAAAGTAACCATATTACTAATTAAACAACATTGCTTAGATATATTAGACTATATGTATATAAACACACACTCACACACATAACTTGGGGTTTAATTTAAACGTGCCAAACGGTCTAGCCAACGGGCCAACTAATGAGCAAGCCACGAACCGAACCTACCTTGGCTCGGCTCGTTTACAAACCGAGCCAAGCCGAGCCAGCTCGTTTAAAACCGAGCTGACTTCGAGCCGAGCTTTTTTCGAACTTTTTTTGAACGAACTTCGAGCGAGCCTCGGGCCACGTGCTTTTTAAACAACCCTCATATTTGGTGGTATGGTATTTGTCCCTCGTAAAGTAACGTGTGTTTCAATCTTTATAAATGCAAGATTTAATGGCATTTTTACACCAAAACTTACCGTATTTTAAAAATTATGAAATCTTTCATTAAAAAATCTCTTACTTTTATAACACATGTCAACCTCTACTGCATGTAATATTGTAATACCCCGTCCCCAAAGTAATAACATGTCGTATACTTTAAACAAAAGATAATATAGCGATAAATAAAACCTCCGAACACTTCAAAATTTCATAAGTTTCACAAAAGATTTTTTCTCCTTTCTAAACACTCACTCTTCTCTGTCGCGTCCCTAATAAATTGTCCGAAGCCAAACGCACACTTATACTGTTCCCCACTGTATCCCTAATAATTTGTCTTGAAGGCGAACACACGCTTTCCATGTTCCCACCGCATCCCTGATAAATTGTCTTGAAGCAAAACGCACATTCGCATTGTGCCCCATTGTATCCCTCATAACTTGTCTTGAAGCTAAACATCTAACAAACGAATATAAGTATCCAAATAGAGGATTCTACCATATAAATATATATCAGAGTTAACAAATTATATGATAGAACAAATATATGGAAATTACTATATATCAACACCTAAACAACCATATACTTCATAATTGTATATAGGATTGCAGCCCACAAGAACCACATGATATGTAATATGGTGTTGGTACCACACATGTAACATCTCACTTTGTAATGGGATTATATGTCACTTTTATTGAATCTAATAAAAATAAATGTGAATAATAAATAATCTTAAACTAAATTAATGTTCAAATTGTTACAACCTTTCAAAATTTAAATTTTACAAATAAAAAAAATAAATAAATACTTCCTTTAAAGTTACCCAAAAATATTTTGATCTTTCACTTCTTTTCGATACAATTAAAAAATAAATGTGTGTGAGACAAACGTTCAACTAACGGATACAACATAAGAAATGATTTCAAAGAGTTACTATCACATACACATGAGGATTGTTCAGGTGCCAAAGTTGAAACGAAACATAAAATTTGAGAATCTTCGATGTGATCTACAACGAAGATCACAGAGCCAGGAGGAAAGGTGTGTGGATGTAAGGTTGTTCATGTGCATGAAACTGGATCGCATTGAAGGTAAAACTAGTGTGGATACCGGAGCGGCACATGTTTGGCGGGTCGTCGTTAGTTAATAAGTTGGTTTGGGCTAGACAAGGTTATGAAATGGGCTGTATATGTTTGGGCTGCAATGTATATCTGTTGGACTTATTGAGCTTCAAATTCGCAAAGATTTTTGGTTGGGACTTTTTTGGGCTTCATGTTTCGAGCTGCGATCTTAGGGTTAAAATTTAAAAGGAAGTGATTCGTGGCACTAATGAATGTGTGCTATAAATACCACAATCAATAAAAACTAAATATTCAAAAAAAATAAATAATAATAATAATAATTAATAATAATAACATTCTTTTTAACTTTACAATCAATAAAATATTCTAAGATTTCGTATTAGTTATGTATAAACGTTTCATATATAACATGCATACATACATTCTTTATTTCTAATGGTTACATCAACTTTGTTGTTGTTTGATATATTAGGTAGCATATTCTTGAGTGGTTTTCCTAATGTGTATATATGTATTAATCTTTAGTTAGTTCAACTTGAAGCTTAATACAATAGAAGGCACCATCAACTTTTGTGGGTGCAATTTGATATCTCGTAGCTTATTTCAACTACATGTAAATTATGGTATAAGATGAAAAGTAAGGCCTCACATAGTGTCCTCAGGAACCTAAGGACTAACATGTTTGTTTCGATATGCTCATATTCAGGGAACGACCTCAGACCCGACTAGTGAAACCCGGTAAGTGTAATATATAAGAGTTATTCAAGCTTTCGAATCAAATCTCATATTTTATTCCTATAGCTAAATAATGGTTAAAGGTCACATTTGAATGTCACTAATTATCAATTTATCATATCATCTATCAACATCTAGAGAAACCAAGTTGTCTCAATAATTAACGAGTTTTGTATTTTAATTGACACGTACGTACCTATTGTGTTAAAATGACACATATGCCTCTTCCACGAGCGAAAGAACATCAGGAAGCTGCATTTGACTTGTATGTTAGATTAGCATGTCCAAGTAACAACATTTGGCAATTCTACTAACAAGGTAAGTTTAAAAGAGTTACACCACAAGTATCTACTATTTGTAAGAATCGTTTAATGGTTAAACAAACCTAATACGAAATGGTGAATGACAAGGATCATTGGTGAATAATCTATGTTATTTGTCATTGTGAAATGATAATAATGCATAAATAAACATTTGAAATTAAATAAAGATTTATTTAATTAATATTTATTAGATGGCTTATGGGGAAAATGTCACAGAATAATAACGAAATTTCAAAAGTGTTCTAATTAGGTCACTCGTATCGTTTTTGTCCCAATTAGATAACTTCATATTCAAATCGAGTCATGTCCTTTTTTCCATGTGTCAAGAGAAAAATAGAGCATAAGATGTTAGGGTCGAATTCTATTAATATATGAAATTTTATTTATTAAAAATAAAAACACTTTAATTACATTAAAAATAAAAAAAAAACAAGTTAAAATCCACGTCATCATTGGACGTTAGCATCAAATGAAAGGGAAAAAAGAAACAAAAATTGGCATCACCACGGTTACCTATGAAATGGATGAAAAAACCCTTAATTTTAATAAAAAATGAATGTTAAATGACCCGATTGGAACACTTTTGAAACTTGAGTGACTTAATTGGAACACTTTTAAAACTTGGTTACTATTCTACAAAGTTACCCCATGGGTTATGTATTCATTAATCAATATATAAAATTATAAAATAAATAATATTAATTTATATATAACTTTTGGAATTACATATATACACACACGTACTAGTTTATAAACTCGTGTATTACCGGTTGTATAATAGAAATAATATAAATCTATCATTTGAAAAAGACTTTATATAACTGAGGTATTTTTATTACATATAACAATAATAATTCACAACTCTCTAAATACTTCTTTGTATAGAATATTTGATGTTTTGTTTGTAACTTTACCATTTTGTCAATGATTAATAGATTAAATCCATCTCTACTTCTAACTCTGGACACTACCGTCAATTGACCATGTGTAAAAAATGGTTTTTTAAAAATGTATACGGATAATGAAATGGATACATGAGTTTATTTGGATCTTGTAAAGACAGACTTACATCTATAGGGATTCTATAACGATTAACTATCTGATCTACCTTTACTTGATCCATGACATATAATAAAAGGGCTTTGTCCGACGATTCTATTTTGTAGGGCTTTGTCTTCCTTAAGTCACTTCTAATTCCAACCCGCAACACATGATTACCATGTCAGTCTCAAACCTGCAATTGATGGTAGCTTCAAATGGATGGCCTTGTTGTCATAATTTGGATGTGCTTTCAAACGTTTTGGATTGTATTTTAGCATATCGTTGTGGTTTCAATTATTTGTTGTAAAATTAAACAAAATACCAAGCGAATAAGAAACTTATAACTAATTTCTGGTTTATAATAATATATAATCAAAATATTTTAGGTTCAGTTAGTGGCAAATAGAGACGACAAAATGTTACATGCCATTTCATCTTGTATGAAAGAGTGGAAATAAACGGCTATTAGCGCTCAAATTGACTAAGGGTATGTTTGGGAAAAGTAGCTGTTGTTGGTAGCTGGAAGCTGGTGGCTGGAGGCTAGAAGCTGGTAGCTGTAGTTGTAGCTTTTTAGATATATTTAGGTGTTTGGCTGAGTGGCTGGAGCTTTTAATAAAATGTATAAAATGACCAAAATGGACATTAAAAAGTTGGTACATTAGAAAGTTCATTATTTTTAGAGGTTAAAATAGTCATTTTTTCCTAAAAGTTTGTAGCTCCTTTTAAACGCGTTTAACCAAAAGCTTTAAGCTCATAACCTAAAAGCTTTTAGCTCCTTCAACCAAACAAGGCTTTTTATTAAGTTAGAGTTTTTTCTTAAAAGCTTAAAGCTTGAAACTCCTAAAAGCTTCTAAAAGCTCCATGCCAAACATACCCTAGCTGTATTTTAGATGTAATAAAGCATGGATGGAGAATTCTTCATTATATTGGATCATGGTCCAAGTAAAATCAATAATATGGATCGTGGTCCAAGAAAATAGGTTAATAAAATCCGGCCTACGTAATAGAAAATAAGTTTAGATATTAAAGATTCAAGAACGATTTTGGGTTAAACCGAAAATCAAATTGAACCAAACCAAATTAAATACTCGTTTTTCTTTTTCTAGAAAGTCAATTCAATTGAACTACTTAAAAAACTTGAATTACATGTACCAAGCTAGAGATTTTTCTATCTTTATAACTCGTTAATCGTGTAGCTAGTACAAAACGAGAAACCCAAGAAAAGAAGGAGCCCTTGAAATCCAAACCGATAAATAGTAATCTTGTTAATGGAAAATAAAAACTCGAACCCATAGCAAAAAATAAAAAAATAAATAATAATATGGATCCTGACCCGAATTTCCCAAGTATAGCTTTCGGTTCTTCGATCAAAAAACAACTCTCTCTCTCTCTCTCTCATCGCAGGTACGTCTCGAAGATTTTGGTCAGTTAGGGCTTTTTCTATATCTGAATTGATCCTAAATTCAAGTTCGTACCCGATTATTTCTACTGTAACACATCTACTATCTCTATACCGATTGATTATCACTTTTTCAATTAATTTAGCATGCATTGGTTTACTCACTGATCTACACTTAATTTCTGTACAGAAGTTCGAATTTCTAGTAGTGATTAAGTTTGCATATGTATTTATCACGTTTTGCTACTGTCTGTGATTGATTTTGCAGATTATTAATTTATTTCAAATTGTCAATCGAACGTTAAGTTGCTACCGTTATTGATGAAGAAGATGGATTTAGTCTCTGGTTATAAGGTAATTGTAGAGTTTTAATGTGGTGAAAGGATGATTGTTTGAGTTTTTGTTGCTTTAGTGATACTGTTTGATTGATGATCGAGTTTGGTGTGGATGTGTAGGGAGTTGTTGGACTTATGTTCGGGAATGAAGATTCAAGTTCAAATGAAGATAGGTTGGTTGATTTTCTTTTTTCTAATCTTTTTTAGGAGTTTATGATTTAGGTTAAAGTGTTAAATATGATTATGCCCTTGGTTTTTTAAAAACTTGTGGCACTCTGGTGCGTTTTGATCCCAAAAGTTGTTGCGTGATGAGCGATGTGCAAGGCGTGCGCGTCACGTATGCGAGGCGCTGATTATTATATATGCTATTAACTTGTTAACGTTTGAATGCTAAACATCTCTGGTCAGATTTGTTCAATCGATGGTCTAATTAACTCATTGCTCAATCAATGGTCAGATAGTGTTCAATCAGATTTGAGAACTCTAGCCATTGCAGTCGGCGGTCTAATTTGTTCTAGTACTAGTCAACTGCATAAGATCGCTGCAGACCGCATCATGTGATTCACACATTATGTGTTCCTGATGCGCACAATATAAATATTAAAACCAAGATTATACCCTCCAAATGTGATGATGTAGCTCAGATTGTTCCACACCTTGCTGATTGTTCGACCTAACATAGTAACATTCATAGGATCCTTCATCCCCTATTCCATCAAAATGTTGTTAGCTTGTTTGTTGGCTGATTAATCTAAACTTCTTAGGTTTCATTATTGTTTTTTTATTGACTTGCAGAAGTAGACTCTTTCTAGTTTCCAGGTTTTTTTTAATATCTTCAACCTATCAAGTATACTTCACCATGGCTATGATAGCTTTTTACTTATATGGGACTGGGTTTTAAAAAGTGTGCGCGAGGCGCAGGCCTCAGCGCCTATGTCACCTGAGGTGCTTTTATGGATTAAGCGGTTGTACAATTTTTTTTTTGGCTTGTACATGTAGATAAAATCATATATAAACCTTATTCATAGCTATGTTTTGGATAAGGGATGCTAAAAATCTATGAGATACATAAAAAATTATCTAATCAGCTTACGCCTCAGGTACGAAATGCACGCTGCTTTTGCGCTTCGTGCCTTGATTTTAGACCTCGTCACTTTTGTGCGTCTCTCGCTTTTTAAAATCAAGATATCGGATGGGTTGTTTCTGCAAGAACGAGCATTTTAATTGTTCTTTATTTAGCAAAACATATTAAGTGGTGAGGAATTCTTGGGCTCATAAAGAAGAGACATGTTAATTTTCATGACATCTGCTTAACTTTCTAATGATGAGGTTCTAACTAATTATTTCCTCTCTTCTGTGACTAACACACTTCATTTTTGCATGATAGCTATGTTGAGCGGTTGCTAGATTGTATAAAAAATGGTAAGCTGCCGGAGGATAGAAGAAATGCCATGGCTGAACTTCAGGCCGTGGTTGCAGAAAGCCATTCCGCACAGCTCGCTTTTGGGACAATGGGTATGTATAAATATAATAGATTGTTACATAATGTTATTTCATGCTTTATGCACAGCATAGTAACTTTCTTCTATTGCAGGATTTCCCGTACTTTTCGGAGTCCTCAAGGAACTTGATGATGTTGAAATGGTTTGAAGGCTTCTTTCAACAACATTTTTCTTCATCTTATATAGATATATAGTTATGTCATAGTTTTCATGCTTCTCTTATTTTCTCAAGACTAAATTTATTTCTATTTTTTTCCTTATAACCATACCTAGGTCTTAATAAACTACTTTAAATATTTTTAGACTGGAAATTTTATCTCTTTTTACCTCTTTCATTTAATATTTAATATTGTTTTTATATTCATGGATCCTTGAAGGTGCGCGGGGCTGTTGAAACTCTTTTGAGTGCTTTAACGCCAATTTCACATGCAAAGTCACACAAAAACGAGGTTCAACCAGCTATGATGAACGCAGATCTTTTATCAAGAGACGAACAAAATATCTCGCTTCTTCTAAACCTATTGGTAAGTCTTCTATATCTCGATCCCATTATATTATACTATAAGAAAAATGTATCTTCATTTGCTTCTATATTTTGGCAGTCAGAAGATGACTTTTATGTACGATATTACACACTACAACTCTTAACCGCACTATTAACGAACTCCCATGTTAGGTATTTAATATTTTCTTTAATTACTTTTTTGTTTTGTTAGAAATTTGTGCTGACGTTTTCTTCAGGTTACAGGAAGCGATTCTTACGATCCCTCGTGGTATAACTCGTCTTGTGGATATGCTTATGGATCGAGAGGTATGGACCTGTCAACTGTAAAGGGCGTAAGGTATTTGTGGGATTTTTTTTAAATAGGACTTGTTTCTTTGTAGGTCATAAGAAATGAGGCATTGTTACTTCTAACCTACTTGACCCGTGAAGCTGAGGAAATCCAAAAAATATTGGTATTTGAAGGTGCTTTTGAGAAGATTTTCAGTATTATTAAGGAAGAGGGTGGTTCGGATGGTGGCGTTGTTGTGCAGGTGATCGAGTTTATTTTTTGTCACTGAGGTTTGGCTAGTTTTGCAACTTTCATCCAGAGGTTTTTTTTCCGCATCTGGATTCAAAAGTTTTGAAATCTTGCCATATTCATTCGGCTCGTTAACTCCGTCCATTTTTCTCCGTTAAGTCAGGGGTATTTTCGTCTTTTTTGTTAAAAAGGCAATTTGGTCTAACGGATTTGGTGAGGGGTATTTTAAAAGCTTGTACATAAAGTGAAAGAGATCGAATTGCCTTTTTTACTTAACAAAAAAGACGAAAACACCCTGCCTTAACGAAGAAAAATGGATGGAGTTAAAGAGCCGGATGAAAATGGCAAGATTTCAAACCTTTTGGATCCAGACGCGGAAAAAAACCTTTAGACGAAAGTCGCAAAGCTGGCCAAACCTCAGGACGAAAAAGATATTTTACTCTAATTTTTTCTTATAAATCTAGACTCATTAATATGCTTGTCACGTCACAGGATTGTCTTGAATTGTTGAACAATCTCATTCGCAGCAATGCATCCAATCAGGTCTTGGCTCATTTTCGCTAAACAAAAAGTTTATTTGGTTGAAGCTTTTGTGTGTGTATATATATCATGTTGCTATTTACCATGCTATAGGTGTTGTTACGGGAGACAATAGGCTTTGACTCACTAATATCCATTTTGAAACTTAGGGAAGCACATACAGCTTTTCTCAACAAAAGGTTAGGCTTCAAATGTTTAATGATTATATTTAACAAATCTTTCTTTGGATGATTATATAAATGGCTATATGATTACTTATTGTTGGCTTTTCAATTTGATCGATGCCAGTAGACGATAAATCTACTGTGTGTTTTAGAAACAATCAGGCTACTGATGAATGGAGGTTCGGAAACTGATCCTGCGAAACAAAGTGAGAAATCGACTAACAAAACAGTTTTGGCTCAGGTTATTTCCATAAACCTCACCCGTGTCAGTTATAATATATATATACAGACACTCACATTTATATGGTTAGGGTAAAATGAAAACTCCTATAAGTTGTGAGAACTTAGAGAACTCGGCCAAAACAAAGGCTCATTCAATTTTCTTTACCAAAAATCCTAAAAAAACCAACTTTTCCAAAATATATAAAAATTAGTTTTTGTTGAGTTACACCACCGTAAAAAAACCCTTACAATGGGTGTAAATGATGATGTTAGCAGCTTTTTACAGAGTTGAAAAAAGGCTTAAAACACCGCTCGGGGTTTTTTATGAGTTTTTCAACCAAATTTGGCACAAATGTAGATGAACGTGTAAATAAGACATCTGTCAAAAGAAAAAAAAATTGAGCCGACATTTATTCGACATGTAAATTTGTCTTACACTGATGTAAATTTGTTTTACAAAACGCATGACATCACCAGTTTGAGAACGTTACGGTTGTGTAAATTTGTTTTACATTGATGTAAGATTACGTATGTAATATTTTTTTTTTGAAAAAAGTAATATAATTTTAAAAATTTTCGTCAAAATTTAAAAAAACATTTTTTGAAAAAGTTCTCACGGTTCTCCCAACTCGGGAGAGTTCTCATTCTAACCTTTCCCTACACACACACACACACATGCTTAATCTTTCTTATTCTCACCTCTATAATATCACAGAGAAAAGTTTTGGACCATTTGCTAATGCTAGGAGTTGAAAGTCAATGGGCCTCTGTTGCCGTCCGCTGTGCAGTAAGATATTGAACTTAAATATCTTTTTGTTCCTTTTTAATCGAAGACAATGCTAACTTTGACATGTATTACTTATATCACATTTTCAGGCTTTTAGATGCATAGGTGATTTAATATACGGACATCGTCAGAATCTCGACGCACTTGCAAGCAAATTTCTTGGTGAAGAGCCGCAAGTTGAGCCAGCTCTGAATTCGATTCTGCGAATTATCTTACGGACTTCTAGCACGCAAGAGTTCGTTGCAGCTGACTATGTTTTCAAGAGCTTTTGTGAGGTTCTTATTCCAAATATCATCTATGAACATTTTTTCTTTATTTTTTGGTAGGAATATCTATTTTGTAGGATGCCAAAATGAATTCATTTGCTATATTATATACAGGAGAATAAAGATGGTCAAAAAGTACTAGCGTCTACGTTAATTCCTCAACCATTGTCGTTGACCCATGCTCCGTTTGAGGAGGATGTTAATATGTCATTTGGAAGGTATGCTTTCTTACGTCTTCATGCTAAGTTTTTTACTTTAGCCCCTTTACTTTCAAAAAACTTTATGAAATGTCATTTTGACCCCCTCGAGTTTTAAGTGCTTATTTTTGTATATGTACGTGTCTTATAAATTCAAGTTGGTTTACGTTTCGATGTTCGGGTCAAATATATTTTCTTTCGTTTACACTCTTTTGCAGCATGCTTTTACATGGTCTTGCCTTGAGCGAACATGACGGTGACCTTGAGGTGCTATAAACCTACAAACTTCATAAATTCTTCTTTCAATTTTTTTAGAGTAAAATGCCATTTTCATCCCGAGGTTTGGCCAATTTTGGGACTTTCGTCCAAAGGTTTGTTTTTTCGCATCTAGATCCAAAAGGTTTGAAATCTTGCCATTTTCATCCGCATCGTTAACCCCATCCATGTTTCTCTGTTAAGAAAAATGGATGGAGTTAACGAGTGGGGGATGAAATGGCAAGATTTCAAACCTTTTGGATCCACATGCGGAGAAACAAACCTTTGGATGAAAGTCGCAAAACTGGCCAAACCTTAGGAACGAAAATGGCATTTTCATCTTTTTTTATTTCAAACCTCATTTGATGATGTGTTATATGCAGACTAGTTGCAGAGCCGCTAGTGTTCTTTCTTATATACTAAAGGATAATATTCAATGCAAGGGAAAGGTACGCAATGCTAAAAGATTCAAATTAGTAAACTGTCATTTTTATCGACTGTTGTCCAAATTTTACGCAGGTTTTAAAAATCGAAATTGAGTCACCCACACCTTCACTGGGAACCCATGAACCTCTGTTGCACCGTATGATAAAATACTTAGCTCTCGCCTTTTCCAAGAAGGTCAAAGACGTAAAATCAACAAACTCATACGTTCAACCGATAATATTAAAACTACTCGTCACGTGGCTCTCTGATTGCCCAAACGCTGTGCATTCATTCCTGGCTTCACGTCCACATTTAACGTATCTAATCGAGTTAATATCAAATAACGATACGACCGTCTGCGTAAGAGGATTAGCAGCCGTGCTTGTAGGCGAGTGTGTTATTTTTAACAAGTCGATCGAGTCGGGAAAAGACGCGTTTAGCATCGTTGATGCCATAAGCCAAAAGATTGGACTCACGTCGTACTTCCAAACGCTAGAGGAGATGCAGAAAAGCTTTGTTTTTTCATCTGCAAAACCAGTGACTAAAACGAACGATAATAGTGTGTCGGATGTTGAAGATATCGAGGATGACATGGCGAGTGACTCGAAAAACGAGGACCACCCTATGCTTGCTGAAATGTTTGACTCTCAGTTTGTCATCTTTATTAAGAATTTGGAAACTAGTATTAGAGACGGGGTTGTGAATCTTTACAGTCACCCGAAGAGCGATGTGTCTGTCATTCCTGCTGAGCTGGAACAGAGAAAAGATGAAGCTGATGTGGATTATATCAAGCGGCTCAAATTGTTTTTGGAGAAACAATGCTCCGAAATACAGGTAAGTTTTGGGATACCTTTCAAATCGTTTGACCTGTTTTCGTTTTAGCTTAGTTTTTTGTTTGACCAATAATAGACGGAAGTTGGCCCATTGTTAAGTAATTGGGTTGAAATTACCATTAGGGCTGCAAACGAATTAAATGTTCAGCGAACAGTTCGTGAAGTGTTTGTTTGTTTATTAAATGAACAAACACAAACAAGAAATTTTGTTCGTTTAGTTAAATGAACGAACATGAATAGAGGTCGCGTTCGTTAATTTATGCCTGTGAACCATCCGGCAGGAAGTTCGTTTGTGTTCGTTCGTTTAATAAATGAACAGACACGAACAAGAAATTTCGTTCGTTTAGTTAAATGAACAAACACGAATAGAGGCCGTGTTCGTTCGCTTGTGTTCGTAAACGTTCAGTAACGTGTTGGTTTATGTTCGTTTGTGTTTGATAGTTCATACTGTTTTTAAATTTTGTATTTTATTTAAATACTTCAAAATTCCAACAAATAATATATTTAATAAGTATCAGTGTGTTATATATATTCTGTTCATGTGTTATATATTCTGATCATGAACCATGAGTTATATATTCTGATCATGAACGTTTGTTTGTGTTCGTTTGTTTTCATTTGTGTCCGCTAACATTATTTTGTATTCGCTTGTGTTCATGAACGTTCGTTACCTAAAATTAACAAACGAACACGAACACGTTCATTTCCTTAATGAACAAACACGAATAGAAAATATCGTTTGGCAAGTGTTCATGAACAGTTCGTGAACACATAATTTCCTTAACAAACGACAAGCGGTTCATTTGCAGCCCTAATTACCATCTCTTATTAGCTGAAGTTCTACCGTTTCAACAGGATCTTCTAAACCGAAACACAATATTAGCGGAGGACCTAGCTAAAACGGGCGGAGGCGATTCATCGCAAACCGAACCTAGACCTAATAGCGGCTCCGAGAGGGTCCAAATAGAAAAACTAAAACGCGATCTTCTAGAAGCATCTCAACGTGTTGATATGCTCAAAAACGACAATTCGAAGCTCGAAAACGAGGTTTCTTCTTACAAAACATTATCCGCAAAAATTGAAAACGATTTAAAAAGCTTGTCAGATGCTTACAATAGCCTAGAACAGGCAAACTACCATTTAGAAAATGAAGTCAAAGCGTTGAAAAATGGTGGGTCAACATCAGGTTTGGGTTTGAATATTGAGGCTATAAAAGCAGAAGCAAGGGAAGAAGCGCAGAAAGAGAGTGAAGCGGAACTCGGTGATCTGCTTGTTTGTTTGGGTCAAGAACAGAGTAAAGTCGAGAAGTTGAGTGCGCGGTTAATGGAGTTGGGAGAAGATGTTGATGCGTTGCTTGAAGGCATAGGTGACGATATGGGTGCTCCTGATGATGACGATGATGAAGATAGTGAAAAGTGATATATGTTGAGTGTTTACAGAAGTTTGAATATTTAACTTGAAATTTGCGTATTTAGAATTTCTGCTGTTCTGTTTATGGTTTTAGATTAGTAGATTGTGCACTATTGAAAGTGATGTACAATGGTGTTATTTTGAGGTCAAATTCTGTGATGTTTGTGTCTATTATTATTATTATTATTGTTGTTGTTGTTGTTGTTGTTATTGTTTATTATTATTATTTTTATTATTATTATTTTTATTATTATTATTATTATTATTATTATAATTATTATTATTATTATTATAATTATTATAATAATAATAATAATTATTATTATTATTATTATTATTATTATTATTATTATTATTATTATTATTATTATTATTATTATTATTATTCACTAGTGCTTGATTGTAGTGCTTGATTGTATTATACATCTCTCAATACTACTGAGAGTGATGTATGATGGTGTTATTTGGTCAGATTCTGTGATGTTTGTGTGTATACATAGTTATTCCCATGTGTATACAAATGCTTGTATTACATTACACTAACCTAAAAAGGACAAATATCACGTATCATCACTATTGTGTATAATTGCTCTAACACGGTGTTAGATATGCAAATACAATAATTTGGGAAGCGCTTTAATGAGGTAACATACGAATTACTAATGTTTATTTTTTAACGACAAATTTGGATCATTGACAGACCAGTAGAGTATCTACCATTGTAAGATTGAGTGGAAACCAAAGAAGCATCTTTCATTTACTTTTAGTGTATCATATACTGAATTATTGAAGTTTATCATTGGTTTTGTCGATGAGGCGTGAAATCAAAATTTTCGTAATTACGTGTTGATGATAATTGTATTTGTTGAATCAAAAAAGAGTCGCACGATAATTTTGAAGATCTGAAGATTTAATAAATCGTTTTCACAAGATGAAAATCGGCAGGGAACAATTATTAGACATTGTACTTTTATTATGTATTTTCTAAT
Source organism: Scalesia atractyloides (assembly GCA_947069175.1). NCBI lineage: Eukaryota > Viridiplantae > Streptophyta > Magnoliopsida > Asterales > Asteraceae > Scalesia > Scalesia atractyloides. Next base: position 73,030,005 of record CAMTDV010000001.1, read on the forward strand.
AACTTATTTATATTTAACATCTCCTAGTGGATTTGTTAGTATATTTAGTTAGGTAACAACCGAATCTATAATCAAATGTTAAACATTCGGATATCGTATATTAAGGACACCCTTAAAGGAAATTATGTCTTCCACCCTTTCCTCCTTTGTTCTCTTTTTAGGGGTTGTGACCATCATCTCCATAGGGTGGACAGGCACTTCCGTGATGGGTTCATGTCATTATGTGATTACACAGTCGCAACTGCGATGATCTCGGTATATTGGGGTTTTTCCGTGGTCACCATAACAGCTAGATGGGAGAAAAAGCGGAGAAGAATTGTGAGGGAATTTCTTGGGAAGTCCCAAGTAATCAAGTGATGACGTGAAAAAGCGCCCTAACCCATTTGATCACTAGAACCTGTAAAAAGTGAAGATGATATGACATAGCTTAATTGGTTGGTGCCAAATGATCATGTGATGGTTTTGAGAAATATCCCGTGCACCTTTGGAAATGCATTTTCTTTGAGTTTGTGGGATCGGCCGGTAGTCATGGTTCTCATTTTCTTAGGTTTTTGTGATTAGATTCATAGATCAGCTTTCAGAATTCCTGCGATCACGCATATTTATTTTTTTGTTTTTACGGTTGATGTGTTTCAGTTTTGCTATATTTTTTTATAAGAGTTTATTTTCAACTTGTATGCTTACCCTTTAGGGAAAATGTCAGAAAATAGTAACCAAGTTTTAAAAGTGTTCTAATTAGGTCACTCGTATCGTTTTTGTCCCAATTATATAACTTAACATTCAAATCGAGTCATGTCCTTTTTCCATGTGTCAAGAAAAACTGGAGCATAAGGTGCTGGATCGGATTGTTTTAATATATGAAATTATATTTATTAAAAATAAAAACACTTTAATTACATTAAAAAATAGAAAAAAGTTAAAATCCACGCCATCACTCGACGTTAGCATCAAATAAAAGGGAAAAAAGAAACAAAAATCCACATCACCATGGTTACGGGTTACCTATGAAATGGATGAAAAAACCCTGAATTTTAATGAAAAATGAATGTTGAGTAACCTGATTGTAAACTTTTGAAACTTGAGTGACCTACCTGATACACTTTAAAATTTTGGTTACTATTTTACAAAGTTACCCCCTTTACTGTAAGGTTTTTGCGTTTTTTTACCGAGAAATAGTTTTATAAAATAGATATTATTATTTAGAAGATTAAAAGTTTAAAACTATTAGTTAATGACTAATAGACAACCAAATTAGAAATCTTATATTTTTTAAGTGAGTTTACAATTCTAACTCAGACACGAATTGTATTTATACTTTGTGAATGAATGCAATGGTAGAACTTTTAGAGATTTATCTTTCTGTGCAAGTTTCTCTCTGTGTGAAGAAAAACCCTAGAAAACTATTGTGTGTTAGTGTGTGTAATCCGTGAATACTCAGTGGATTCACAGATTGTCGATCATCATCCCTCGTCTCTACTCCTTCTACATCGTGTCCTTGCAGCGGTTTAGATCACGTGGTGGATTCCGCACACCGCGTGACTTAGTGTTTCGGTTGTTCTAGATTCGTTGGTGGCTTACAAGTTGTATCAGAGCAGGCTCTTAATTGAGAAGACTCTTACCGCTGTGAGTTTCGGGTAGAAGATCATATTTATTTTTTGATTTTGTTTGATCTAGTGGGTTTTCTACTTTCTAGAGTTTCTTATTTTATTTCTTATGATTTTCTTGGATTCCTTATCTATTTCTTGATTTCTCTTGATGGATATAGATTAGGTTTCTATTTTTGAGTGATTGTTATTGATTTGATTATTGAGACTAGGGTTCAGAGAGTGTCAGATCTAAAAATTCTCTGTTGTTTTATGAAAAAGTGGTAAAGTCTGATGAGGTAAGCAATCATCATTTTCATTTAGGGTTTTTACATTGTCCGATTTTATCCATTTGTCTGTATTTGTTACTTCCAGATTTATTGATGATCAAGTGTGAAGTCACGCTTGGGAAATAAACTTGGAAGCTTGTGATTAGATATCCGAATTTAGACTCTCCAGAGTTTCAGTCCGAGCTTAAAAGTGTCTGAATTTGGTGATTATATCCAGTTCGTATTTGGAAATACCTTGGTTTATCCGAATTTAAATCAGGGTAGCTTAAAATCCGAATTTGTGGAATTTGTCTGTCCGATTTTGCGTGCTTATAGTATAATCCGAATTGTTGAGAATTTTTCTCTAAAATCCAAATTTGTGGGATGTCCTTATCCGAATTTGTTAGTTTCTTTGAAATCTGAATTTGTGAGTTTCATAATCCGAACTTGTTGAATCTCCTTTAGTCCGATTTATAACTCAGTTTATTCGAATTTGTGGCTTTCCCTCTAGTCCGAATTTAACAGTTCAAAATATTCGAATTTGTTAGGTTCTTAGGTCCGAATTTGATTAGTTTACTAAATCTGAATTTATGGGTTTCCTTTTCTATCCGGATTTGTTGTCAAGTGGTCCGAATTTGATAAGTGCTTTGGTACATCCGAATTGTTTATCAGGTTTTGATCCGGGATTGTAGTAAGTGCGTGTTTTCTCTCCGGACTTGAGATTATTGGTTATTGTTAACTGTTTCTGAAGCCAAAACCTTCTGTTACCATAATTTTGTGAACATGGCAAGCAATTAACGGTGGTTAAAAATATAAAGCATAATAATAAGGTCGGTAGTAGTGATATACCTCCGATACTTTTGAATGAACTAGATTATCCAGAATGGAAAGGACGATTGAAGAGGTACATCAAAGCCAAAGACTTAAGGATGTGGTTTTGCATGACATCGGGTTGTGGAGAACGACCTATTTAAATGTTCACGATTGCAGGTTATTTGGCATTAACTGATGATCAAAGAAAGTACTACGAATGTGAAGAAAAGGTAATGTCTTTGATCACAATGTCACTTCCACAATCAATACTTCACACTTTCAGTAATAAAAGTTTCTCAAAAGAGATGTGGGATAGTTTGAGTGAAAGGTATGAAGGAAATGAATTGTTTAAGAAGAGAAGGTTGGAACGTTTTAAGACACAATTCGTTGTGTTTAAAGCTATGAAAAATGAATCGTTAGATGATCTTGTTAATAGATTTTATCATCTCTTGAATGAGTTGGACAGAAGTCAGATAGGTTTATACAGGGAATTTGAGAAGGTCGAAATTTTTTTGAATTGTTTACCGAAGCAGTGGAATATGTTTACTGCTTTAATCAAAGAAAGTCTAACGTATGATGTGCTAACGCTTGATCAGGCAGTTCAGAAGATTAAAGGTTATGCTTGGTCTATGGAAGATCAAGATTTTGATTTTATAAAAACTTCAAGATCCTACACTTTACCGAGCTAAACAAGCTGAAAAAGGAAGCAGTGCGGGTGTTGCTTTTCTATTAGATTATACCACTCAAGGAGAAGTCATGAATCAAAGTGCTTTTGTTTGTAGCAACAATGGAAGTGTTTCGGGTAGAACTCATACTTTTCAAGGAACTTTGTCTTTGATTATTAATGCTAGACAAAGTATAAATGTTCCTCAGCTTGATTCAAAATGTATAAAACTTATTGAAGAAAACATGAGTCTTCTTGCATCATTTATGACTGCATACGAAAATTTTGCTATGGGAAAGCTTGTTGAATCTTCTAGTCTAGACGAAGATTTTGATCAGATTGACCAAGAAGAAATGGACGATTTGAATTGCAATTGCATATGACATTGCTAGTTCGAAGAGCTAAGAAATTTCTTCAACAAACTAGAAAGAGTTTTATCGGCAGTAACACAAAGACTTGTATGGGAGTCGTTGTTATAAATGTGGTATCTATGGTCATTATGCAAGAGCATGCCGCAAACCAAAACGAGAAAGACAAGGTAACAATATTCAAGGAAGCTCATCAAGATCCAACAATCAAAGTCCAGCTTCATCAAATGCAACTCCTGTTACTTCTACAACAACTTCATTTGATAATCTTACCCCTACTCAAAACAATGCATTGGTTGTTCAAACCCTTCAATCTATTAGCGAGCCACAGGATTGGGGCATTGTTATGGAAGATACAGCTGGTGTTATTGTATCACAAGCCTTCATAGCTGAGATTGTTGAAGAAGAGTTTAGAGATATGTTCGAAGAAGCAAATGTGGAAGAATTAAACGTGGTGGCAGAAGCTCTAAGTGAGAAGCTGGAAATGGATAAAATTAATGAAGCTGAAGAATGTTTGAGAAAAGAGAATGAGGAAGAGGAAAGCAGAAAGAAAGAAGGAAAGAAAGATGAAGATGATCGGTATGAATTCAAGATCACGAATGAAGAAATGCAACATTTTGCTGATGAAGAAATGGCAAAGCAGGAAGCTGGAAATGCAGACAACTCAGCTCAAGCGTTCATGGCAAACATCGAGGTACAAACTAAACTTGCTGATAGGTGTCCCAGATGCGTTGAATTTTTTACTAAGTGTGACAGATACGCTCTCCATATAGTAATTTGATTACTGGTCTGGAGTAAATATAAAGAGTTAGTTGTTGCACTTTCTAGTGCAGACAAGGAACATAGAAGTAGGGTGATTGCCTTGAAAAAGGATATCTCTGAGTTTGAGAGACGACTTGCTCAAGCAACAGTAAAAAAATCAAGAGTTAAAAACTGAATTTGAAACTTGTCAAAATATGATCTTAGAAAAGAACAAAATAATTTTAGACTAACATAACTTGATTCTAGATTTGCAACGCAAACTTGAGAAATTTGAGAGTTCATCAGAAACACCTTTTAATAACAACTATACATCGACACCTTCAATTGATCGCGAGATTGCAAACTTTGTTCCTGTTACACCTCTGACTGTATATCCACTTAGTGAGGAAGAGTTTGAATCCGAAACCAATTCAGATTCAGAACAAACGAGGTCGTGTGATGCTAGAGCTAAAGAAGTTAATTTTAACAATCTTGAGGATTTAATCAACCCAAAAATTCTAGCAGCTCTAAATCAAGTTCAAAGTGCTCAACAAAATTCAAAGCCCAACAAGAAGGGTTAAAGAATGCTAAAAACATCAAGAAAACGAATTTCGTAAAAGGTGAAACGTTTAACAATGAACTTGAAAAGATCGAAAAGAGTTCAAATACAGATTTTGTAAAACAAAGTGTCAAAAGCTTAACTAAAGCATCCTCGTCCTTTAGCAGTCAAGATGAGCAACAAGAAGACCTTGAAAAGGTTGATAAATGGCGATGCTATAAATGTCGATTGAAAGGAAATTTAGCTGTAAATTGTCCGAATGACAACGGTAAAAGTCGCGTTGATCCTGATCTACATAAACCTTTTGTCACTAAACCACAAAATGAACCTAAAAGGATGATAAGAAAGGTGGTAGAAAAACCTAAGGTTGAAAAACAAGAAAGTAAACCTGTTGTTAAACCACAGGTTAACAATAAACAAGAAAAGGGTCAGGAAAACGAGCGTTGGATAATTTCAGTGATCGCGTTTTAGATCGTGGTTCGGAAAGTTCTTATCCAAAATGTGAGGGTCATCAATAAACTCCTGCTCGACGACCGACTTAAGTTACTTTCCGACCACAAGAGCAAGATAATCAATGAGGAGGTTCTTACAATTACAACATACGAACTCATGCTCAAAACCGTTATGTTGAAAACCGAAACATGTCACCGACCAGATTCCATGGTCAAAGATAAAAGTCGGGATATCAACAACGACATGTCTTTCATAATAATGAACAACCAAGAGACCTCAGTACAGTCGAAATTTCGGGTATCAAAATTTTGGTAATCATCTTTGGAGGAAATTACGGTTATAATAACCGTCCTCAATCTTCGTACAATCCTCGATTTGCGGGTGGACAGTGTAACAATTTCCAAGGTGGAAATGCTAGAAACAACAATGGAGATGGTTATTTTAAGAAATTTTCATTTGTTGATGAATTCGAATGACCCCCATTCTAACTAATTTCCCGTTTGGTAATGCAGAAACAGCTGAAGAGGGATATCTATATTTGGTATATTAATAGTGACTGTTCCAGTCATATGATGGGAAATAAGGAATTGTTAACAAATGTAAAATCTATTCTAGGTGGTTATGTAAATTTCGGGGGTAAAAAGGGTGGTTACATCACGAGTGAAGGTTCGGTGTCAAACGACAAGATCACCTTGCACAAGGTGAACTAAGTTGAAGAACTGAAGCACAACTTGCTATCAGTATCTCAGATCTGTTATAATTAATATACAATGCATTCCACGGATAAGGCTTGTTTCGTGCTTAAGTGAGGATTTGTAGTACCAGAAGATTGGATCGTAATGAGGGCACCAAGAGTGAACAACACTTATGTGATGGACATGCGTCCAGTTGTGAACTCCTCTGGTCTGGTGACGTGTCTGCTTTCAAGGGCAACAGAAGATCAATCATTCCTTTGGCATAGAAGAATGGGCCACGTGCATCTATGCAAAATGAATCACTCGATAAAGAACAACTTGGTGTTGGGTGTTCCATTATGTAGTTTTAATATGCATAGTAAATGTGAATTCTGTTAGAAATGCAATATTAACCGCAAACCTCATAAGCCTAAATGCATAAACTCAATCCGACAACCACTAGAGCTGCTTCACATGGATTTGTTTGGTCCAATTCATGTAATCAGCATTGGTGGTATATCTTACTGTTTGGTTGTCACTGATGATTTTTCAAGATATTCGTGGGTATTTTACTTAAAATCTAAGGATCAAACTTTTGGCACTTTGAAAGATTTATTCAAACAATTAGAGAAAAATTATTCACTTCCAATCAAACGAATTCGCAGTGATAACGGAACAGAATTTAAAAATCAAAATATGGATGAGGCATGTCGTGATATGGGTATTGTTCATCAGTTTACCGCTCCTTACGTTCCTCAACAGAACGGAGTTGCTGAAAGGAAGAATAGGACCCTTGTTGAGGCTGCACATACCCTTCTCTCAGAATCTAAATTGCTTATATTATTTTAGGCCAAAGTTGTAAACACCGCATGCTGTGTGCAAAATCGTGTGCTTACAGAAAAGGGAAGATAAAACATGTTATGAACTTCTTGAGAAAAAGAAACCAAACTTACAAGGTTTCTAGCCTTTCAGGATTAAGTGCGTTATTCGACGGACAAAGGATACTTCGAAGTTTGGAAAGGTCGGAGAAATTGGTTTCTTCCTAGGTTACGATCTAGGCTCTCTAAACAAATGAGTATACAATGTCAAGAAACGGATGGTGGAAGTGGTCCTTGATATCACTCCTTTGAGCTACGATCCACCCCCATCTGAGTTCGGTCCCAAACTGGTTACCAATATGACAAATTGTTTGATTTTTTGTTTTACCTGATTTAACAAATGACGAGACAGAATTGACGTATACACATCTAATCGACAAAGATGAAGTGGATGCAGGTTGGCGTACTAGTATTCCAACAAATGTCTATTCAAATGGTGATTCAGGAATTAACGTTGCCAGCACGTCAAATGTTAATGATGTTGTATCCGCTCAAAACCTCGATAATGCAGATTCAAGCGATTCCGATGATGATATTGAAGTTGCTTAAGCTACAAATGCGATACTTCCTTTGGGAATGCCGAACCATCTGGTAGTGCATCTGCTAAGGAGGAGATCCAATCAAATTTGGGTACTAATTTACAAGTTCCAACCGTTCCTGTCACTCGGACATCTAGGAATCATCCTCTCGATTAAGTTTTCGGAGATCCGCGTGGAAGAATGTTAACTCGAAGCAGAAGTCTTAATGATATGCAATGTTTGTTCACAGAAATCAAAGAGCAAGAGATCTACAGTTTAAGACTGCACGAATGCTTTATCTCGCAATTTGAGCCGAAAAATTACCACATGGCGCTGAAAGATAGTTCGTAGTGTGAGGCAACGTAGGAAGTGTTGGCTCAGTTTGACAAGTTGAAGGTTTGGAACCTGGTAGATCTTCCGAAGGGCCAACACGCAATCAATACTAAATGTGTCTTTACACGAAACAAGGGCGATAAAGGCGTAGCCGTCATAAATAAGGCTCGTTTGGTGGTGCAAGGTTTCGGCCAGGAGGAAGGGATAGACTACACGGAGGTTTATGCACCTGTAGCTTGGCTTGAAGCAATTCAATCTGTTTCCAGCTTTTGCAGCTCATATGCGCATCAAGGTCTGTCAGTTAGACGTTAAAAGTGTGTTCCTCTACGGGAATTTGAAAAAAACTGTGTATGTTTCCTAGCCGCCGGGTTTTGAAGTTCCAGACGCGTTGAATAAAGTTTTCTTACTGGACAAAGCTTTATACGGTCTCCACTAGGCTCCACGTGCCTGGTACGAGACGCTCTCAAAGCATTTGTTGTCGAACGGTTTCACTCGTGGTGCAATAGATTCCACACTCTTCATTTTGAAGAAAGGGGGAGATTTCCTGATTGTGTAAGTTATGTCGATGACATTATTTTTGGTTCTTCAAATGAAGAGCTTTGTCGGGAATTCGAAGAGGTTATAAAACCGAAGTTTAAGATGAGCGCAATGGGTGAGCTGAAGTTTTTCCTCGGATTGCAAGTGGATCAAGAAAAGAAGGGCACGTACATTCATCAGACGAAGTACGTCCACGAGATCCTGAAGCAATTCAACATGGAAGACAATCTACCTTACGAAACTCCATTGCCCACCAATCATAAGCTTTCAGATGATAAGGAGAAAGATCCTGAAATGGATCCTTCAATTTATCGTGCGATGATTGGTTAATGTTTTCTGTCTGTTTATGTGCTAGGCACCAAGCTAAAAGAATCGCATATGAAAGCCGTCAAACGGATTCTCCGTTATCTTAAAGGCAAACCAAGACTTGGATTGTGGTATCCGGTTGAGGGAGGCCTAGACTTGATAGCATATGCAGATGCGGATTTTGGCGGGTGCCTAATCAATAGGATGTCAACCTCTGGTGGCGCTCAACTGCTTGGAAGCCGTCTGATATCCTGGCAATGCAAGAAGCAGCTTGCTGTGTCGTTGTCCACATGCAAAGCAGAATACATCTCCGCTTCGAGCTGCTGTGCTCAAGTCTTGTGGATACAACAACAATTGCGGGATTACGGTTTGAATTATGCACAAACTCCCATCATGGTAGACAATAATTCAGCTACATCAGTAACAAATAACCCACTACATCACTCACGCACAAAGCATATAGATGTTAGGCATCATTTCATTCGCGACTGTGCTGAAAGGGTTTGATATATGTAGTTAGAGTTGACACTTTAGACAACTATGCGGACCTGTATACTAAGACATTCGATCGGACAAGATTTGAGGATCTAGTCCGTATGATCGGCATGATAAACCCCGAGTAGGATTTTTCAAAGGCCCTCATGGAAACTTTGTTTTTCTTCTCTTTTGTGCAGTTTACTACTTTTCGTTTAAACTTCAAAATTCCAAAAAGATTTTACTTAGTTGTAGGATATTTTTATAAAAATACAAAACATCAGAAAATGAAAAATCGAGAACGCGTTGATAGTGAGAAGAAATTATAATACATCGGTATTCAGATCGTTTACAAGGTATCTTACAAAATTAAAACCTAAATAGCTTGGCAGCTTCATTACATGTTGTAACGATAGGTTTTACGCGTAAATAATGTAACATCCGTCGAAAAACAGGTTTCCAAACCCGCTTCGTTTGTAAATCGAATATCAAGTTATAAAAATTTTGTTGCGTATTTATGGCTAATTTTAATTTTAATCAATACATAATTAATAAACATTTTAGAATTTAAAAACTATAATTATTAAAAAGTAAAAATAAATTAAATAAAAAAGAAAAGGGGCTGCCGGGTTTCGAACCCGGGTCAGCCGGAAGATTTAATCATCACATAACTTAACCACTCCGCCACTTAGCTCTTTTGTGTAAACAAGGAAACAAATAAAACTTAACTCTACTCGTGAAATCATCTGTTTGCGCCAAAAACTGAAACCGCTCATCGGCTTTCAACTGTCCAGACTGTTGAGTGTTCGCTATTACTGATTATAACCGATAAACCCACGTTCTTAATCAATTCAGTCTTTATTGCACTTGATTCATATGATTTTCGGGTTTAATAACCGAAATCATTTACCTCCAAATTTACACCGGTAATATCATTGCCTCACAACTCAGAAACTCCAATTTCACTTTCGCTCTATTTTCTGTTCGTCGGAAACGCTTTCTGATATCGCCGGACTTTCGCCGGAAAACCGTGACATTCATCGAATCGGTAAATTTCTCAATTCTTTCATCTTCTATCTATTGTTAGACTTATACTAACCCAAAACCTTCAACCAGAATCGGTTCCAGACGACGTTACCGGTTATTCAGCACTCGCCGGAAAATTTCTGAAAATTCCGAAATCGCGCTGTGAATCGGTACAAACATCTAAACTCTCTGGTAATTCTTGTTTAGTCATTTAATTTCACAATTAGTTAATCAAAACTGTTAATTGGTCCACTCAGACGGAACTCATAAAACAGAGCCGACGACTTTGCCGGAGTTCTGAGAAAAATCATCTTTCCGGTACATTCATTTCCAAATCCTTCTCCATCCGTTACATTTCAGTCATTTATAAGTTTCGTTAATTGAATTAAACAAGAACAGTCGAATATCAATTGTCTGGGTTGTTTTAACGAAGAAGATGAAGTTAGGTTGTGTATATATTTAATATAAATTGGGTTATATCTCGGGTTAGACACACAGTCCAGCGGTGGACTGTGTGCATTTGAAACATAGAGATACCGAGTTCGAGTCTGTCCTTGTTCCGATTCGTCACAATATTCAAACCTTTTTATAAAACCCAAATACGGAACCTTTCAGTTAGTATATAAGAGAAATAAAAACAAGTATTTTAACCAGGTTAGACACACAGTCCAGCGGTGGACTGTGTGCAAAGTTAAACCACAGGTCACGGGTTCGAAACTTATCATGCACACCGGTTCGACATAATTAAAATCCTTTTTAAAATAAATGAATTCTGAATGAATTAAATAGTATATAAATATAATTAGAAACAGAAATATTTCGGGTTAGACACGTAGCTCAGTTGGTAGAGCTGCGTGCACGCGTACGGGAGGTTATGAGTTCGAGCCTCACCTAGCGCATACATACACAAGTCCGAACCGTTCAACAGTCAAAGTCAATGATCAACGGTCAACGGTCAACCCAAAAAGTCAACAATTTTTTTTATATTTTTATTTATTTATTTAATTTAAAAATCAATTAAAAATACTTAAAAATAATATTTTTAAAGTTAGAAAATGACCTTAAACTCACAAAAATAAATCTAAAGACCCTATTAAAATTGTTAATAAAATCCACTTATTTAGCGTATCTTTTCGTTATTATTTAGGTTAGTTATTCCTCGTCGATCAACCCTCTAAACTCGTGCGTATTCAACATCATCAAACGAACGCACCCAATGTGAGTGAATCTCTACAAATTCCCCATTTTAATCACATTTTTGGGTGTATCATGTGTCATTTATTATTTATTTTATTTAAACACTTGTGCATCCATCATATCCATGATCAAATGTGTATCCAATATGTATCAATTGTTTGTGTGGTTAATGTTTAGATTAAATTTATCATTTTCAGTACATACATCATCATAGGCCGTCTGTTCCCCATTAACTATGAGCGGAACCGTTCCCCATTACCTATGAGCGTGAACGAGGCGTTGCCAACATACGATCGGCTCCGTTTGATTGAGCCTTGATCGCACATACATCATCATAGGCCGTCCGTTCCCCATTACCTATGAGCGGAACGTGACGTTGCCAACATATACATTATCATTCATGTTAATATACTCATGCAAGGTGGTTTGTTATTGTTTGTTATTGTATGTTTATTTACGATTGCTCACATATGATTATTGCACAATTTTTCCATATTAAATACAACAAGAAATCAATAATAAATGTTTTATAACAAGGTTCACTCGCCAACTTTTGTTGACCCAAAACCCCCATTTTTACACATGATACAGGTGATCCAGATGCAGCAAGAAACATATAGGACGGCCTAGAAGAATAAATTAGTTTAGATTTTGGATTGTTTATTTAATTTTCCTTTCCTTGTATTGTATGAATTTGACTTGAACATTTGAGATGTAATTTGAATTTAATAAATATGAAACATATTAGTAAACATCATGAGCTTTGGTGATAACCCAATTATGCCCCGACTCTTATTCCGCTGCGGGTCGGGGTGTGACAGATTGGTATCAGAGCCATGACTATAGGGATATAGGATAGGTTATTAGACCCTTAGAGCCTATACTATAGTTGATTAGAATTTTAAAATTGTTTATGTGTTACATACAAAATTCATGATGTTTATATGCTTTATGTTTATTGTTACATTCAATGTTATGCAAGCATGTTCATAAGTACATATTACTATACAATGCTCATCATGAATCATATCCTCATAACATATCATATCCATGAGAGCACACACCACACAATTTCCATGATTTTTGCAACGATTTTTGTATTTTTTTAAATCACATCAAAGTGAGTTCTCATGACGGGCATGTAGTAACTGGAAGGGTACAAGTACCGGTAGTCGGAACGTCCTGTCTAGGCTTGGCATTCGTATAAATCCAAAATAAAGGACCAGTTTGCCTACCTGGGGACTAACGATGAGAGTACGAAGAACCTATTAGGCCAAAGCATGCTATACCAAACGTCGTGTGAGCTAACCCCACTTTGAGTTGTCATTGTGTCTACACCTGGACACCCTCCGGCCATATATCTTGCGAACATATTTCATGGTTTTCATTCGGGTGATGCGAGTGTTAAACCGCCAACACCAATGTGAATCCTACTAAGCCAATAGTCATGGGGGCCCCATGACTATACAGGTGATGGTATGGGGGACATTGGAGGCCCAAACATGAGCAAACCCAAGACATCCTATGGATGTAGTTGCATTATTGATGTTTATGTTATTTTTTTTAACGACACATGACACCTAAAAAGACTCCTTAAACTCACAATCTTCTTATGTATGTTCCTGTAGATGTCGGCTAGGCAACAACGTGGGGGTAGAAGGTCAGGAAGATCAAACGAATGCTTGGCCACCCAAATTGCAAAACAAATGGCCGCAGTGCTTCCTGACATCGTAATTCAAGTCCAACAAGCTCTCGCCACAAATCCCATCAATCCTCCCCATCAAGAAGACCAGAACGTCGACAACCCTCCCTCCAAAAAGTGCTCTTACAAACACTTCAAGTCTTGCGATCCCCCGAAATTTGAAGGGACCGAAGGTGTCACTGTTCTCCTCCACTGGTTTGAGGAAATGGAAAACACCTTCCTCAATTGCGATTGTCCCGAGGATCGCAAGGTATGTTACGCAACCGGGAGACTATTTGGAGTAGCTCTTACCTGGTGGAATACAGAAAAAGGTAAGAGAGGAATCGAAGATGCAATGGCCTTAACGTGGGAGGAGTTAAGGGAAATCATGACGAGACGCTTCTGTCCAAGAAGCGAGATCAAAAAGTTAGAGGATGAATTCCACTTGTTAAAGCATAAGGAAGGAGATCATACTTCCTACAACAAACGGTTTTTAGAATTGAACCAAATGGTCCCCAACTTGTTCAGCCCAGTATACCACTTAGTCGAACACTATATTCGAGGCCTTCCCTCGAAAATTCAAGACTCAGTTCTAAGCACTTCGCCTGCAACACTTGAAGCTGCTATGGAACTAGCTACCGAGCTTACCGAGAATCGTATTCGTAACGGCAAGTTTAAGGGCGAGAAAAAGAAAGCCCCCATTGAGGGCCAAACTTCAAACCATTCCACCTCCTCCTCAAAGTTTGCTAATAAGAGGAAACGAAACACCAGAAACTTTGCTGTCACACAAACAAATTTCCCTATCCCTGCTGCACCCATTACCCAAGTTGCCCCCTCAACTGCACCATATAAAAAGCCATACCCCGGCCCATACCCAAAATGCAACCGTTGCCAATACCATCACTTTCCTGATCATCCCTGCCAACATTGTACCGGCTGTGGCCACGCAGGTCACACCATTCAAACCTGTCACCGCTTCAGCGAACGAACCGCAATCAACCCTCAACCCAAACCTACCATCAGATAGTGGGTCAAACCCAACAACCTTTACTCCTACCACCTACCCAACATGTAGCCCAATCCTACTATCAACCCAACTATCCTATGATGCAACCTATGCGGGCTTGTTACAACTGTGGAGACCCGAATCATTTCAGGAACACCTGTCCACGCTTGGTGAACATCATCCATGCCCAAGCTCAAGCTAATCCAGTAAACCAGGCTAACCAAGCTCCTCCACCTGCTAGAGGAAGAGCTTTCAACATCAACGCTAATCAAGCTAGGGCTGACAACAATGTGGTTAACGGTACGTTTCTCATCAATGGTAGTTATGCATCCATGTTATTTGATACTGGGGCGGATAAGAGTTTTGTGTTCTTAGAATTTGAACCCATCCTCAACCAAACTCGTGATAAACTCATGGCATCCATAACGGTAGAAGTTGCTGACGGAAAACTGGTCTCATTAAACTCTATTATACGCAATTGTACTCTCACCCTAAACGATCACGATTTTCCAGTTGACCTCATACCTATGAAGTTGGGAAGTTTCGACATTATAATTGGTATGGACTGGCTCAGCCAACATCATGCTGAAGTTGTATGCCGCGAAAAGTTTATTCTCATTCCTCTTACAAACTGTCAGACTCTACGAATCTTTGGAGAAACCCCTTCGAAAGGACTCAAATTAATGTCCTGTCTTCAAGCCCGAAAATATCTCCGCAAGAATTATGTCGCATTCCTAACTCATGTCGTCAAAAAGGGAATCAAAGAGAAGAAACTCGAAGACATCCCAGTAGTAAAAGATTTTCCGCAAGTTTTTCCTGACGACATTTCAGGACTTCCTCCCGTGAGAGAAGTCGAATTCTGCATTGATCTTATACCTGGAGCTACACCAGTTGCAAAATCTCCTTATAGGTTAGCCCCATCCGAAATGCAAGAGCTAGCTAGTCAACTGCAAGAGCTGACTGACAAAGGATTTATACGTCCTAGCTCATCGCCTTGGGGTGCACCTGTCCTTTTTGTGAAGAAGAAAGATGGAACGTTTCGCATGTGTATCGACTACAGAGAACTCAACAAGTTAACGGTCAAGAACCGCTACCCATTACCTCGCATCGATGATCTTCTAGACCAACTTCAAGGCGCCATCGGTTTTTCAAAAATCGACCTTCGTTCTGGTTATCATCAACTCAGAGTACATGAAGAAGACGTCCCAAAGACCGCCTTCCGAACTCGTTATGGTCATTATGAATTCATGGTCATGCCATTTGGTTTAACCAACGCCCCAGCTATCTTCATGGATCTAATGAACAGAGTCTGCAAACCTTATCTCGACCGTTTTGTTATAGTCTTCATCGACGACATCCTCATCTAATCAAAGTCTAAGTCTGATCATGAACGACACCTTCGACTCATCCTTACGCTCTTAAGGACAGAAAAGCTGTACGCTAAGTTTTCGAAATGTGAATTCTGGTTAAGGGAAGTACAATTCCTTGGACACGTCGTCAATGACAAGGGAATTCATGTTGATCCCTCAAAAATCAAGGCAGTACAGGAATGGCAAGCGCCACGTACACCTACTGAAGTAAGATCATTTCTTGGTTTGGCTGGTTACTATCGCCGCTTCATTTCAAATTTCTCCCGTATTGCTGTACCACTCACGGCTTTAACTCATAAAGGAAAACCCTTCATATGGGGACCCCAACAAGAAGAAGCCTTCCAAACTCTAAAGCAAAAACTCTGTGACGCACCTATCCTCACACTTCCTGAGGGTAGTGATGACTTCGTGGTTTATTGCGACGCGTCAGGGCAGGGACTAGGCTGCGTACTGATGCAAAGAGGAAAAGTGATAGCTTATGCTTCTAGACAACTTAAAATTCATGAGAAGAACTACACCACCCACGACCTAGAACTTGGAGCCGTTGTGTTCGCTCTTAAGATATGGAGACATTACCTCTACGGTACTAAGTGTGAAATATACACTGATCACAAGAGCCTCCAACATATCTTTAACCAAAAGGAGTTGAATATGAGGCAAAGAAGATGGGTCGAACTTCTTAATGACTACGACTGTGAAATTCGGTATCATCCTGGCAAGGCAAACGTGGTGGCCGATGCGCTCAGTCGAAAGGGTTATGCGAACTCCATTCGTCTTCTATGTTCGTAAATCATAACCGACATTAAAGATCAAATTCGAGAAGCCCAACATGTTTCAGTAACAGAAAACGACGTACGCAAGGAGCTGTCTTGTGGAGCTGAACTTAAAATTGAAACTAAATCCGACGGTATTCTGTACTATCTAGATCGCATATGGATTCCCGATCACAATAACCTTCGTGATTTCCTTATGAATGAGGCGCACAAAACACGATACTCTGTACACCCAGGGGCCGACAAGATGTATCAAGACCTTCGATACACCTACTGGTGGCCTGGCATGAAGAAGGATATCGCTGTTTTTGTTTCCAAGTGCCTTACATGTTCCAAAGTAAAAGCTGAACATCAAAGACCCTCAGGACTTCTAGTTCAACCTGAAATACCTGTGTGGAAGTGGGAAAACATAACCATGGATTTCATTACCGGGTTACCTCGCACCTCCAGTGGGTATGACACTATATGGGTAATCATTGATCGTCTTACAAAATCAGCTCACTTCATTCCGATTCGCGAGGACTTCAAGAATGAGAAGTTAGCTCGTATCTACATCAGCGAGATCGTAAGCCGTCATGGTGTACCGTTAAGCATTATTTCAGATCATGATGGTCGTTTCACTTCACGAACATGGCAAGCCGTACAAGCCGCTTTGGGTACACGATTAGACCTCAGTACCGCTTATCATCCTCAAACTGATGGACAATCTGAACGCACCATTCAAACTCTTGAAGATATGCTTCGAGCATGTGTCATAGACTTCAAGGGAAATTGGGACGCTCATCTACCATTAGTTGAATTTTCGTACAACAACAGCTATCATTCAAATATCGGCATGGCACCTTTCGAAGCTTTATATGGTCGTAAGTGCCGATCTCCAGTATGTTGGCACGAAATTGGAGAAACTCAAATCACCGGTCCAGAATTGATTCAGGAAACAACAGACAAGATCCATCAGATTCGAAACAATCTTCTAGCGGCACAAAGTCGTCAAAAGAGTTATGCAGACAAACGACGAAAGCCCTTGGAGTTTAACATTGGTGATCATGTACTTTTAAAAGTATCACCGTGGAAGGGAGTAGTTCGTTTTGGTCAGATGGGCAAGTTAGCACCACGCTACGTAGGACCTTTCAAGATACTCAAAAGAGTAGGACCTGTAGCATACAAGCTTGACCTACCAGAAGAACTCAACAGAATTCACCCCACATTCCACGTATCAAACTTGAAGAAGTGCCTCGCCGATGAAAACCTCCATATTCCCCTGGAAGATATTCAGATCGATGAATCTATGCATTTCATTGAAAGACCAGTAGAGATCATGGACTTCGGAGAAAAACGTTTAAGACGGAGTCGTATTCCAATTGTTAGGGTACGCTGGGAGTCGAAACGAGGACCTGAGTTTACTTGGGAACATGAAGACTCAATGCGCGAAAAATACCCGCATCTTTTTCCTGTTTCCACTACTACTTAAATTTCAGGACGAAATTTCTAAAAGTAGGGGATACTGTAACATCCGTCGAAAAACGGGTTTCCAAACCCGCTTCGTTTGTAAATCGAATATCAAGTTATAAAAATTTTATTGCGTATTTATGGCTAATTTTAATTTTAATCAATACATAATTAATAAACATTTTAGAATTTAAAAACTATAATTATTAAAAAGTAAAAATAAATTAAATAAAAAAGAAAAGGGGCTGCCGGGTTTCGAACCCGGGTCAGCCGGAAGATTTAATTATCACATAACTTAACCACTCCGCCACTTAGCTCTTTTGTGTAAACAAGGAAACAAATAAAACTTAACTCTACTCGTGAAATCATCTGTTTGCACCAAAAACTGAAACCGCTCATCGGCTTTCAACTGTCCAGACTGTTGAGTGTTCGCTATTACTGATTATAACCGATAAACCCACGTTCTTAATCAATTCAGTCTTTATTGCACTTGATTCATATGATTTTCGGGTTTAATAACCGAAATCATTTACCTCCAAATTTACACCGGTAATATCATTGCCTCACAACTCAGAAACTCCAATTTCACTTTCGCTCTATTTTCTGTTCGTCGGAAACGCTTTCTGATATCGCCGGACTTTCGCCGGAAAACCGTGACATTCATCGAATCGGTAAATTTCTCAATTCTTTCATCTTCTATCTATTGTTAGACTTATACTAACCCAAAACCTTCAACCAGAATCGGTTCCAGACGACGTTACCGGTTATTCAGCACTCGCCGGAAAATTTCTGAAAATTCCGAAATCGCGCTGTGAATCGGTACAAACATCTAAACTCTCTGGTAATTCTTGTTTAGTCATTTAATTTCACAATTAGTTAATCAAAACTGTTAATTGGTCCACTCAGACGGAACTCATAAAACAGAGCCGACGACTTTGCCGGAGTTCTGAGAAAAATCATCTTTCCGGTACATTCATTTCCAAATCCTTCTCCATCCGTTACATTTCAGTCATTTATAAGTTTCGTTAATTGAATTAAACAAGAACAGTCGAATATCAATTGTCTGGGTTGTTTTAACGAAGAAGATGAAGTTAGGTTGTGTATATATTTAATATAAATTGGGTTATATCTTGGGTTGACACACAGTCCAGCGGTGGACTGTGTGCATTTGAAACATAGAGATACCGAGTTCGAGTCTGTCCTTGTTCCGATTCGTCACAATATTCAAACCTTTTTATAAAACCCAAATACGGAACCTTTCAGTTAGTATATAAGAGAAATAAAAACAAGTATTTTAACCAGGTTAGACACACAGTCCAGCGGTGGACTGTGTGAAAAGTTAAACCACAGGTCACAGGTTCGAAACTTATCATGCACACCGGTTCGACATAATTAAAATCCTTTTTAAAAATAAATGAATTCTGAATGAATTAAATAGTATATAAATATAATTAGAAACAGAAATATTTCGGGTTAGACACGTAGCTCAGTTGGTAGAGCTGCGTGCACGCGTACGGGAGGTCATGAGTTCGAGCCTCACCCAGCGCATACATACACAAGTCCAAACCGGTCAACAGTCAAAGTCAATGGTCAACTCAAAAAGTCAACAATTTTTTTTTATTTTTATTTATTTATTTAATTTAAAAATCAATTAAAAATACTTAAAAATAATATTTTTAAAGATAGAAAATGACCTTAAACTCACAAAAATAAATCTAAAGACCCTATTAAAATTGTTAATAAAATCCACTTATTTACTGTATCTTTTCGTTATTATTTAGGTTAGTTATTCCTCGTCGATCAACCCTCTAAACTCGTGCGTATTCAACATCATCAAACGAACGCACCCAATGTGAGTGAATCTCTACAAATTCCCCGTTTTAATCACATTTTTGGGGTGTATCATGTGTCATTTATTATTTATTTTATTTAAACACTTGTGCATCCATCATATCCATGATCAAATGTGTATCCAATATGTATCAATTGTTTGTGTGGTTAATGTTTAGATTAAATTTATCATTTTCAGTACATTACATCATCATAGGCCGTCTGTTCCCCATTAACTATGAGCGGAACCGTTCCCCATTACCTATGAGCGTGAACGAGGCGTTGCCAACATACGATCGGCTCCGTTTGATTGAGCCTTGATCGCACATACATCATCATAGGCCGTCCGTTCCCCATTACCTATGAGCGGAACGTGACGTTGCCAACATATACATTATCATTCATGTTATATACTCATGCAAGGTGGTTTGTTATTGTTTGTTATTGTATGTTTATTTACGGTTGCTCACATATGATTATTGCACAAGTTTTCCATATTAAATACAACAAGAAATCAATAATAAATGTTTTCTAACAAGGTTCACTCGCCAACTTTTGTTTACCCAAAACCCCCATTTTTACACATGATACAGGTGATCCAGATGCAGCAAGAAACATATAGGACGGCCTAGAAGAATAAATCAGTTTAGATTTTGGATTGTTTATTTAAAGTCCCAGCGTATTTAATAAATACGCTGGGTAGTCAGGGTGTATATATATGCTGATCAATGAAATCTTAGTCTAAGGTTCTTGGACAAGTTTTGGTGATTTCTCTTGTGTTGTGATTATTGTTCTTGTGCTAAATCCGAACATCCAGGTGCTTTTAGTGATTTTATCTTTCGGGATTCCATATACAACACTTGTTGTTTGATCCATACAAGAATCTTCATCTTCATCTTTTGGTTTTTCTTAACTTTTAAGCAACTAATCTTTAGTTGTTTGGGTGATAACAATCAACCACTGTGATCCTAATCTGATTTGGGACTCAAAAAAATGAAGAAAGTTGGTAATCCCATCACCAACTATTCCTCAATCAAGAAGCTTTTGGACTCTCTTCCAAAAGAGTGGAGCTTACAGTGTATGATGTTCAAAAGAACTTTCTTGACCAGTACAACTCCAGTCACTCTTTCGGATTTGATCAACACTCTAAAGGCCTTTGAAATGGACGTGCTCAAGAGAGAGATGAATCAAGCAGGATACTCTCAAAAATCCGTCCAATCCACTGTTGCTGCTGCTCCCAAGAACATGGCATTCCTTGCCCCCATAACCTCCGGTGGTTTAAGCTCTCAAAGTACTAGTGCATCATACTTTAATGCTTCCGCAAGCTCTACAAAGGCTCCACGATCTATCGAAAAGACTACCATGGTCGGTGATGCTCAAGCTATGAAGGAGGAAGCTAGTAGCAGTGTCATGAAGGAAATAGATCAAGCTCTTGCAGCAGCAATGAAAGTCGAGTCCTCCAAAGAGAAAGAAGAAAAAAACTTGGTAAATAGCATACCCTACGAATTCAAAGTAAAATTGTGCTCACAACCGTGTCTTAACGTCGTGGCTCACTATAAATCCCTCAATCGTGACCTAATTAGAGAAAAAGAAAGATTTTTGCAATTTAACAAAGAACTAAAACAGAATGAAGCTGCATATCAGAGAAAGTTGAACTCAACTTTAGCTGAAATGCAAACTTTAAAAGAATTTGTTTTCAGAAAAGATTTCATTATAAATGATTTAACTGAAAAACTTGAGAAATCTGAAGTTGAAAACACAAAATTGCAAATCACCATCGACAAATGGAATGTAAGCAAAAAGGCACTGGTTGATATTAAAAACTACCAACGACCAACATACGTGAAAGATGGCATTAGGTACAAAGATAAGCTCGGAAATGAAAGAAAAATATTTCCCCCACCTCACAACAAAAACTATGTACTCATGCCAACTCCTCATCCAGAAAATGATTTAGTTGACAAAAATGACTTAATTGCTCAAAGTTTCGATTGTGAAAATGACAAAAATACTAACGTTTCTGAAAGCAATGCAGATGCAATTGAGCATGATGAGGGTGTGTGCGATGAGAAATGTGGGGGCACAAAAATAGGGATAGGGTATTCAGGAGACAGTTACACTACTGTTAACTGGTTTGCCTGGAACAGTGATAAAACAAACAAGACTTCTATTCGGGATGAATGTAATGATTCTCTACCTATTCAGGATGACTATATGAGGCCTAAGCCTAAATCTTTAACCCATGACCATGAGAATGTAGTGGTTGAATGCCTTGATTTACAAACAGCTTTTTGTGATAAAAATGGTAAAAATTAACTAGGAATGCCAATAAGTATATGCAACGTCATATTTTAAAGTTGTGAAAGGAAAAAATATTGTCTTGTACATATTAATGAAAAGTTGGCTTTGAATGAAATTTAAACCTAAACGTTGATAAAAATATATACATCACAACAGTACATTCGAAACTAAGTTCATAAAACATCGTATTTTAAAAATTATAAAAGGAAAATAAAAATAGTAAACAGTGTGAATTTGTAAAAAAAATTATGTAAAAACTTTGATTAAATACACACTTGTGCTTTAACTATTTATACATTATTATCTACAATTTAGTTTAAAAAATACATATACTGAGACATAAATAAAATTAATCATATCTCAACTTAAAAGTAACGAAAGAAAAAAATATAGTTAAATCAGTAAATACATTTTGAAAGTTGAAATAAGAAAAGAAAAAAGTTAAAGTTAATAAAATAATAGTATTGTTCATTTTGCATTCACCGACTTTAGTGAATGCATTCTATAACTTTACAAAATATATATTTAAAAAATACTATATATATAATAAGTTAATTTATAAATCATATATTCCTGCACAAAAATATATAAAAACCTAATTGCAAATGTTTTCTATTTTATATAGTAAACATCCATCAAGTAAAAGGAAAACCCAATATTATGCAAGGAAACTAGTTTTTGCTCCGTCCGTGTTGCGAGACACTAAGCCGAATATTTATCTCTTGTAACATATACGTCTATGTTTTGATTACATGTACATACCACTCATAACACGATCTATAAAAAATAGATCGATTCAACCAATTAAAACAAAACACTACCATACTTTTGCTAAAAAAACTAAAACAATGGAAAAATATAACTTTAAACTGGGGGCAATATTGTAATTTTTCATGACAAATGAGCGTGTGCCAGGCTGCCCTTGGTAGGAATAAAAATTATACCAAACCAACCAATTAAAACAATACATTACCATAGTTTTGTCACAAAAAAAAACACTAAAACAATGGCATGTATGTAACTTTATATTGGGGCAAATTGTAATTTGACAGAAAAAAAAAGAAAAACAACGGGAAAACTTAAATTTGAGTTGAGAGCAAAATCATATTTTGACTAGGAGAATAAAAAATAAAAGCAATTTTGAATTTGTAAATTTAAAGGGAGTAAAAGTGTAATTTGGTTCGACGAATAAAGAAGTGTCAGGCAACTCATATACGTTGAGAAGTTATAGGAATAGTGCCTGACACTATTCCCCACCTGACACTATTCTCCCTAGCTTCTCAATGTGTATATAGGAAATAAAACGTAATATGAACCAAATCTCAAGCATCGATGTGGACCATTCCAAAACATCTAGTGTAGATTCCTATTTTGCAATTGTATATGTACTAGATTTTGCCTCCTGCGGGACACTTATCGAATATTTACGTTTATATATCGGTTACTTGTGCATACTACTTATAACACGACTCTAAAAAATTCATATTGAGTTAATTAATTAAAATAAAACATTATCATACTTTTGCTTAAAAAACAAAAACGATGGAAAAACTATAATTTTAAACAAAAACGATGGAAAAACATATAAGCGTATGCCAAACAGCCGCTTGGCGCGAATAAAAATTACACCGAGTCAACCAATTAAAACTAAACACTAACACAATTCTGTAAAAAAAATTAAAACGATGGCATAACTGTAATTTTACACTAGGGGTAAAATCGTAATTTGATTGGGAAAACAAACAAAAACGATGGAGAAAATGTAAATTTAAATTGAGGGAAAATCATAATTTGGCTATGTGAAAAAAAAAAACAAAACTCATGGCAAAACTGTAAATTTAAATGGGGGAATTCGTAATTTTGAACAGACAGCGAAATTGTAATTTTTAGCTGGGGCAAAAACATAATTTTATTTCGATCTAGTGGCTAATTTTGAACAAATGGCAAAATGGTAATTTTAAAGTGGGGGATAAAATCGTAAATTGGTTGGACCATTATTCCCCGATGGAGAAAATATAAATTTAAATTGAGCGCAAATTGTAATTTGGCTAGGAGGGAAAAAACAAAACTAATGGCAAAACTGTAAATTAAACGGGGCAAATTCATACAATTGAATGGAGGGCAAAATTGTAAATTTTAAATAGGGCAAAAGCGTTTTTATTTTAAAATGGGGGTGAAAATGTAATTTTGAACTTATGGCAAAATCGTAACTTTAAAGCAGGATAAAATCGTATATTAGTTGGACTAATGGGGGAGTGCCAGGCAGCTGCCTGACACTATTCCCCCATCTTGTTTTTGTTGATTTAAATTAAGGGTAAAATCGTAGTTTGGCTGGGAGGGAAATAAACAAAACTATTGGCAAAGCTGTAACCTAAAAAAGGGCAAAACTGTAAATTTGAGCGGATGGCAAAATTGTAATTTTTAATTGAGGCAAAAGTGTAATTTTATTTTAAAATGGGGAAAAATGTAATTTTGAACTCATGGCAAAGTCATAATTTTGAAGCGGGAAAAAATGTAAATTAGTTGGACTAATAGGGGAGTGCCAGACAATTGTCTGACACTATTCCCTCATCTTGTTTTTGTTGTTGTAGGGAATCACTGGGAAAAAAAAGAAAAACGGTGGAAAAACTATAAAGTTGAGCTACGAGCAAAATCGTATTTTGGCTAGAAGAATAAAAAAATAAAACCAATGAGATAATTGTAAATTTAAAAGGGGCAAAATCGTAATTTGGTTGCAAAATCGTAATTTTAAAGCAGGGATAAAATCGTAAATTAGTTGGACTAATGGGGGTGCCAGGCAGCTCTTGTTTTTGTTGATTTAAACTGAGGGCAAAATCATAATTTGGCTGGGAGGGAAAAAACAAAACTAATAGCAAAACTGTAAATTTAAACGAGACAAAATCATAAATTTGAGTGGAGGGCAAACTTATAATTTTTAACTAGGGCAAAAGCGTACTTATATATTAAACTGGGGACAAAAACGTAATATTGAACTGACGGCAAATTCGTAATTTTAAAGCGATGATAAAATCGTAAATTAGTTGTACTAATAGGAGAGTACCAGGCAGCTGCCTGACACTATTCCCCCATCTTGTTTTTGTTGTTATAGGGAATGACTGGGAAAAAAAGAAAAACAATGGGAAAATTATAAATTTGAGCTAAGAGCAAAATCATATTTTGGCTAGAAGAATAAAAAAATAAAACCAATGAGATAACTGTAAATTTAAAAGGGGCAAAAGCGTAATTTGGTTGGACGAAAAACAATGAGAAAATTATAAATTTGAGCCGAGAGCAAAATCGTATTTTTGACAGAAGAATAAAAAATAAAACCAATGAGATAACTGTAAATTTAAAAGAGGTAAAATCGTAATTTGGTTGGACGAATGGGAAAGTGCCAAAATAGTGTGTGACATTATTCCCCTAACTTCTCAAAATGTATATATTGGAAATAGAAATGGAAATGGAAATAAAACATAAATATGGACGAAATCTCAAGCATCAAAGTGGACCATTCCAAAACATCTAGTGTAGATCCCTATTTTGCAATTGTATGTATAGTAATGGTTGGTTTTCTTTGTTTTTATTTTTATTTATTTTTTTTAATGGTAAATTTTTTTTATTCCTGATGCCTGTGGGACTTGAACCCAAGATCTCCTCCAAAGTGTTTGAAAGCTTTGTCTTTGCTAATGGTCACATAAATTTAATAATAGATATTTTTTTAACGACAAATTTGGATTACTGACGGACCACTGGAGTATTACATGTTACCAGCGGAACCACCGATCATATTCATCTCCACTAGGCTATAATGCTTATACACCAATTAGAAGGAAACCCATAAATCTGGAAAAAACTCTTGTGAGAATCGAACCCAGGAATGATCTCAAAGTCTTATCACTCCCCTAAGATGCCACTAGGAAACACATAAAGACCGCGTGTGCAAGGTTAACAAGACTTATACGCGCACAATAATCATGTTTATTGCGTGCAAGCAACACAATTTTATACATTGACCTAATACAGTCTATTTGTATTAGTGAATCTCGGAAAAAAAAACCAAAGAACCTATATATGATAGTAGAGAAATGCGTGAAATATACAAAGACAAAAGACATTATGCTAAAAATCGACATAAAATAAGGTGGGTTACATAGACGAATGAAGGAGAACCCGTGGCTTGTTATTCTACTACTTCACTTATCTCCCCTTCGCCGCATAATCCGACATCCACAACCAAACATTTCCTCTTCGACTCCAAAACCCTGCAACAGTTTCTCCTTGGAGACTGCAAAAGAAACCGATGATAAAACACATTATGTAATGTATTAGAGGTGGCAAAACGGGCACGTGAAGAGGGTTGAAATGGGTCACCTCAAAACACTTTTTTTTGTCAATTTATAAGTTTTTTTAAATTATTTATGATCATGAAAACAATTGAAATCATATTTAAAAAACAATTTAGAATCTTTGAATAAAAACAATTTATGCATTAATTTGGCTCTAATAAAACACAACCTAAATCAACTCATTCATTAGTAAATGGGGTTAAATGTTCTCTTCTTGTGGATCAAAGAGCATATAAAAAAACATTGGGCTTACCCTATCCCATAATTGTGGATCAGGTCTTTTATAAACAAAAACTTTATCAAGATTTGAAGGATCACGCATATGCCATTTGAAAGTGGGATGAGGATCACGATGGCGCGCGTATTGACTAATCGTCATATTCGTTGTAGAGTTTAGCCGCATACTTGTCATGTATGTAAAACACAAAGGGTTTTTGACACGGGTTTCTGGCAACGGGCTGTGTGTTGAACGCATAAGCCGTGTAATCGGCTCTTCGATACCAATTCAAAAAAGTTCTTGACGGCATTTCCACCTCACAGGGCGACAAGATTCCTCTAAAAACTTGAATCGCAAAGCCCCATGAAACTGAAACGGTCCAACCCTTTGAGGAGTCGTAACAAATCAATTGTTGTATGAGACCGGCTGAGTCAAGTTTCATAGGTAACATTAGTCTTTGCAAGGCTTTGACCTGTGTTACGTTTGGAAAAATGGGCTCGACCACGTCAATACTTGGATAATTGGATGACATACGTTGATACTTTAATAGCCATGTAACCTTAATTGTATGCATAACTAACATGTGTATAGCTAAAATATGTTATCATACTAGGAAATGATATTTTATTTATCGATAAATTTGAAGTATATATGCATATAAATGACGTTTAAAACATAACCAGTTTTAAATATAGAATTATAAAAAACACATAAAACCAATTTTCTTTTCTCGTACGTAAACACTAATATCTAGCTAAAATTAGTCAAGTATATGTCTAAATGAAATAAGATCAAGGGACATTATTAGTGTTGGAAGATTAATAATAGTCACGGGATTCGTAAAATGAATGTATTTTTTTTTTCCTTATGGTAGGGTTATGTTACTAAATAATTATACTCAACTTACACAAAAAACATGTCACGTGATAAGTCACGTGAGTTAAAGAGAACCACTCCGATCATGGGTGGGGTTAAGTTTAGTCACGCTCGATTTTGTCTCACTCCTTTCTTCCATCCCGTGACTTTTCTCCCCACTATTCTTTATTATATGCACCCATTATTTTAGCCAATGAGAATTAACTTTTTTCTTTTAAATTTATTATTTATATTTATATAAATTTGTTGATACTGAAAAAGTAGTCACCCACTGAACAAGTGGAATTCTTCGGGTTACGCTACCGGAATTCACTTGGCATCAGTTTCGTTAATTTTCAGTATCAATGTTTGCTATAGCAATTCAAAAGAAAAATCAATAAATAAAGTTGTAATATGCTCAAAAGAGTATTTACACATGTCTTACATCGATTAAAACCCATAACAAGGGATGTATGTTTTGATAATGCCGATATCGATACGATATTCTGTCATAATTGCTTCGGGTTCGTCATATTACTGACACTGGTATAGCTTGTAATACCAAAGAAAATTGTATATTAGTTACAACTTAGTTTCAACAAAATATATGATGGAATGTCGAGAAATTAAATATACATAATTCAAGAGTAATTATGATATTACATTATCTAACTTACTATTTGTAAACAAGCCCAGATGCTCGAGATCTACTTGTGATGGGTTCGGTTAAAGCTTAACTGAATTTAAAATAGAGCTCATTTAGTTATCGATCCTAAGCTCGAGTCTGATATACAAAGCTTGTTTAGGCTTGCGAGCCTAAACAAGTCCAAACAAAGTTTTAGTTTTTTATATATAATATAAGAATACAAATGATAACATTAGCGAGCGGAGCTTTGAATCGTTTAAGCTATATTGAAGCGAGCTCGAGCGAAGTTTTTAGCTCGTTTGAGGCTGTTCTCAAATTAGCTTAAGACGGGCTCGAACTTAAGCATGTAGGCTCAAACCGAGCCGAGCTCGACCTCAAGCTTCATAAAGACATGACGAGCCAAACTCGACCCGGCTCATTTACACCCCTTAATTCATGATCATCTTATTTAAAATATATGCAACGTAGTGTTATTGAATTCTTAAAAAGAATTGACTTATTAATGATGTACTTTTTGAACTAATTATTGATGTATTAAAGGTATGCTGAATCCATTACTTTCGATGTTTGTAGGCTTTGAACATAAAACATGTAGCCTTGAGTTGTTAAACTCTTATCATGATTTGAACTTAAAACGTGCATAATCTAGTTCTCAGGTCTTATCTATTACACATTTACACACAATATTGAAGTTTATAATTTCTAAAAGTTAGATGTATTATTGATGATTATTGGACAATGATTGCATAATTCATCCTTAAAAAGGTCTACATTATTCTAATAAACTCCTAAGTTCTTTGCTTTATGATGTTTTATTATATAACCCCACCTTTAAAATCCCATATTTATGTATGGGTCCTTTTTAGTTGTGCAAAAGCATGGACAGGAGGTACATGTGAATATTGCATAAAATTATAGAAAGGGAATAGTTAAACTATTTATTAATTTTAGCATTATTGAATACAACAAATTGTATATTATACTAAACCCAAGGTATTAAGGATTCATTTTAACTTAGGTTATGTTCAGTGTTACGGGCCTATAAGTAATGAACGTAAAGATTTCAATAAAGGTTTTACACGAAGTTGATCTTTTTAAAACACATTTCATCATAATGTATTGGATTATAACTTTATATAGAGAATAAAATTGTTGATCAACCTCATCTGATACAGCCATCTAGATGGTAGATAACACATATAGTGAATTGGACTTTTAGCAAATAATAAATAAGACTTTTGTTTTTCACGAAAATAGGGGGAGTACTTACCGACTGGAAGTAAGCAAAAAGAAAAAGAAAAAAAAACAACTTTAGAGGAAATTTGATATCTCATGGAACCCTTAAGCCATTATATCAAGTCTGACATGTTAAGTTAAAATTGGCAGCTGCAATTGTGTTCATTCTTTTATTGGGTCACTATAAATATGACACGTTAAAGTTAAAACTGGCAAACTGAAATTAATTGTGTAATTACGAAAGTGACTTACACATGAATTACTCATATAAAAAATTTAAGTGTTTTTTTATTTAAAAAAATGAATTAAAATATGAAAATTGGAGAAAACCAATCAGAATTAGGGTTTCCGGTGATGAAATTTAGTTTCAATAGTTGGGACAAACCGTCTAAAGTTGTTTACCACATGGCCTGTAACTCCAAACATAACCTAAGTTTTGTCGTGTGTAATGGGACAATTGGCAAAAATAATGTTAATTCCGTACAACGTAACAACTTAATTATACATTAAATTGCGTTCGGTACAACTTAAATTAAGCATGATTAGGTCACGAAAAGTCTGGCAATCACAGGACATGGTTAAATATGTCAAATAATATCGTTACATTCGTCGGGTTGCGAAAGAAAAAACAATAAACTATGTCCAAATATGTTGGCAAAATGTTGAAAACACTATTCTCCGGAACCCACTATTCATGCCAGCTAGTTCTGAAAACTGTCCGAACGAGCAACGAATGGCATGAAAGCATACTATAGTTGAAATACAAATAAAAACCCTTAATTAGGGGCACAAAATGATTAAACACGTAAACTTTTCGGAAAATGCACCTAAACATAAAGTGTCCGATCCGCGTCAAACTGTAACAAAAATAAATCGTCCGCAACACTAAAATTCAGTATTTTACTGCTCGTAAGACTTATATATAAGATTATACATCATAAATAAGCTTAGGGATATCAATGGGATATCTGAAACATAAACTCCCGGTGTTACGCCGCAATTTTCACGCATTACCCAAATTGGAGCCGATAGGCGAATAAATTATATCTCTACCATTCAACTACCTAAACTAAAAAAACTAGCGAACTAGTTAGCCATATTTTGTCATCGTAAACGCCTTAAATAAATGTAACATTTCGTAAAATCGTGTCCAATAGTATAGTGACACGCGTTGTATTTTTTTAAGTCTATTAATGACTAGTATGGACTAAAGGTGTCAACATGCTCAAACTGAGCCTCTGAGTGACTGTCTGATGTCAACATGCATAAATGTTAGCCTCTGAGTCACTGATATGTCAACGTGCTTAAACATTAGCCTCTGAGTGACTCATATGTCAACATGCTTAAACTTGGCCTCTAAGTGACTGATATGTCAACATGCCCAGCCTCTGAGTGACATCAGAGTCAACATGCTTATAGTGGGCCTCTGAGTGATCCTTTAAGAAGTCCTAACTCTCATATGTCCCGTTTGTTGGACGAGAGGGATTAAATCCATAAATATGTGAAAGTTGGATGATGGAGGGGTTAAAAGTGTCAACATGTTAATTTATACCTCTGAGTGACCTTTTAACGAACCAAGAGCTCGACAATGTCCGGGCATACTCCCGAGTATGCCAAATATTGGTTACGGGAGGGCTAAATATGCTAAATAGATGTTTTAGAAGGTTTTATAAGTTAAGGGGCTAAAAGTGTCAAACTTTGAAACTGGCCATGGGGCACTCGTGGGGTGCGAGAGGCAAGGCTTGTGCCTCTCGCGGGGCGCGAGAGGCCTGTGTCTGCAGAAAAATTCTTTGGCCTCCACACAAATTGCCAAAAACCATGAATTTGAAACCATGGTCTTCCAAACTGCTATGCCACGTTTTAGGACATTTGTAAGCTTCCTCTTACACCCCTTAACACCTGACATCACCTCCTTCAAGCTCTCTAACTAAAAATAGGTGCCAAGGTTCACCATTTGAACTTGCAACTTTCTCATTCGCAACTCTATCTCCCTCCTCTGGAAGTTCCTAACTGAAAAGAGCATCCAATTTAGTTCTATTGCATCCTATGAACCACTAGTGTTCCTTGCTCTTGCATTTTCGTTTATGGCTTTTATAGCTAAAAGTCAAGCGTTTTACGGAAAACGCCTTGACTTTCGGTTAAGACCATTATGGTACAGCCATTGTTCATAACGAATACGGCTAAGTGATCGTAATAAGGTAGGTGTTAGTCCCTATAAATGGCACCTCCTGAAGATCAAGTTTGCTAGACCAATTGACGGGTCAAAACTATTATATTAAAAAGTGAAACATGCCATTTTTCAGAAATGTTATAATTCGATCTTATATATGTTATATAAGCTATTTATAAGAACATGTAAGAACATGTTCGGCTCCTCAATTTCAGTTATAGGGTCGGTTCGCAACTGAAAGTCGCGAAGTTTGACTTCTGCTTTGACTTTCAATTCTGACCCGATATAGATTAGTTAGCTACTGATCTAAAGCTGCATGATGATCGTAATATAATGTAGCATAACCCCCTGAGGTTATATTACATGATCATAATCAGAATCTGAGTTTATGCACAAGTTCCGTAATTATGCCATTTTGACTAAAATGCCCTTTTTGCATAAAATAAGGTTTACATAATAGCAAACTTGAAAATGAGTTTTCTACTGATGTAATATTATAAGTAGATTACAAACTTGAACAAATCCTTGTATTATGTTGACAAATGACGATAAAGCCCTTATGGCTTATAAAACGGTTTTAATCATATCTTTTAAGTAAATCTTTTACCTACTGATATGTTATATTAAATAACATATCTAAGACATATTAACCTGGCCTTAACATCAGTTTTCATTAAACATCACACAAATCGTCATTTTACGACATAAGCGTCGTTTCGGCGCATAGTATGGTTTTAAACCATAATTACCAACCAAGACTTGCTACCTACTGATTTTAAAACTTATTTTAAATATTTTTACAGTACGTACAAGATATAAACTCAGAATCCCAAATAATTTATAAACTATGTGTAAAATGACCAAAATGCCCCTTCGGTGCATAGTTTGGTCATAAAAGATAAATTACATATATAATTAATATCCTACTGATATTCTATCATAAAAAAGTTATTTTTCCAGAATACTTATAGTTATAACATTAAATTATATTCAAGTTCCTTTTATACGGTGTGAAATTACCGAAACGCCTTTATGAGGCATAGTTTCACTTTAAAACCATAACGGGCATAAAAGTTGATATCCTACTGATATTACAACTTATTTAAAGTATAATGGCATATAGAACTTGTCCACGACTTATCCGGTTACCCGATATCGCTGATATGCTAACAGTTAACTATACGTAACTAGTTTACGGAAATTAGCCGAAACGGGTATAACCTTGTCATTTAAGTCTCAAAATCCAGAATGTTATAGTTTATCCATATTACACAAGTCAAAGTACTTGTTGGGATTAAACTACATTCTATCCAATCATCGTTTAATCTAGCGTTATACGTTTTGATCATGTACGCTAGACGGTCTATGTCTATGACTTAAATAAGACCGTTAGTATTTAATTGGTTAGCTTATGCCATAATCCAGACTAGAGACATTCCGGAAAATGATATCTGAACTTAGTGCTTTTGTGTACGACTGAGTTAATAAATCTTGCGTTTAAACAAAGACTAGCTCAGGTAAATACTCTCGACTTATTTCGCCTATACGGGCTTGGGTTACGATAAACTGTTACCGCTTGGTCGGAAATGGGATCAATCGAATGCCGGATTGTGGATAGTAAATCCGCATATTCCATTTTAATCAGTTTTGTTTGATAACTTAAACATCGGGGGTTAACTACCGTGTCCTGGATATCCTCGGCTCATTACAATAGATAATGGCCACAACCTTAGCGCGAGTGTAGGCATACACCCGATAGATGCTCAAAATGCATTACCTACAAGGTTGGGAAGAAATGACTCCTTCGTGAGTCCAAAGTGGTGTGTACGTTAATCATGTCTCGGTCTCTGTACTAGGCCCCGTATGTATAGACAAACATGTGAATCTGTTAACAAGGTTGGACGGTCAGATTTCCCAAGTTATAAAAGAATTTTGTGCTGATACACAATTAAAACATATTTTTAAATATTTTCAAAATGAGTCAGTTGGGTGTATTTACCAGGGAAAGCTGACGTATTTTCAAAAGACTAAGCTTGCAGGTACAATACGAAAATAGGCTAGAAGTACTTGGTAGTGATAAGAGGATCTTGCAAATCCTAGATCTGCCTAAAGTCTGTTTTACATTCTTACTTTTGTACAATTTTATGATCCGCCTGTGGATCTTCTATTACGAGCCTGTATATTATTTTGTATTTCGAACATTTGGTTTGTAATAGTAATTTAAATCTAAGACTTACATTGTGTTGTGTGTAATCGAATACGATGTTATCAACTTACATCATGATATTCCCCACCGAGCCCACCGGTGTTTGGATTGGCTGTGGAATGCCGGGGTGTGATAGGTTGGTATCAGAGCCAACGTTTGAGAGAATTAAACACTAGCCTTTTGTGTTTAATCTCAAACTTACACAAGCACATTCCTTAGACTTCCGAGTCTACGCATTGACCTAGGATTACTCATTTCACTATTAAGTTATTAGTATTGTTTTTTAATTGATTTTCAACAATGCCGCCAAGAGTAAGAGGAAGAGGAAGAGGAAAAGGACCAATGAGGGAGGACCTTCAGGTCATATCCCTTCACATCCCCATCACCCGAAGCCTTATGAAGATTCTGGGGATTCATGGCCATTATCGCAACATTCACCTTCTCAAAACTCGAACCATTCCTATCATTCGCATCATTCACACCACTCCTACCATTCTTATCACGATTAGTTTAACCCCAACCAATACTTTAATACACCCCCAGCCGACCAAAACCAATTAGATCAACCAAATCCCATGGACAAGGACCCCGGCCCGGAGATGCCGCCGTCAGGATCACACACGCATCCCATAGAAATATCAAGCGATTCGAACTCTTACGCCGGATCGCCATACCAAGGTCCTAATGAGTGGGCCAATATTGGAACCAATTTACCTCCGCTAACATTCCTTCCCATCACTCCCAACCACCTCCGTGCAAGAAGATGTGCACATGGAACTGATGGAACAACCCCAATCGCCACCTGAACCGCCAAAAAGGAAAAGAGGAGCACGTATGTCAGTACGTGCGGGCCAAAGGTCAGGGTCGCTGCCACCTTTGCCCAAACCTTACCCAACCATTCACGAGGACCCACAAATGGGTGGACCCTCCAATGTTTCGCCTGTGGTGGAATCGACACCACCACCAGTGGTTCAACCACCACCATCGGGTTATAATAACCCTATCCCAACATATCCGAATACATCTGGATATGATCCTTTTAACCCGTCTACGCCAATGAATTACTAGGCACTTTCACATGACCAGTATATGCAAGCGGTCATGCATAACACACTTTACCCGTCCCCTTTCCCACCTGTTTATCCTCCTAATGGGTATCCAAGTTATGGATGCCAGTATCCTGTTATGCCACAACCACAACCACAACCTCCGCCGCCACTTGAGGCCATCAATGAGGCCTTAGAACGAATGAAAGAAATGCAACAACAAGCGGAGAAAACAGAGAAGAAGACGAACAAGTTCTTCAAGAAACTCTCCAAGTTGGTTAAGGGAAAGAAGGATGAGTGAAGTCTCTTCTAATAATATATGTTAGTCCCTGCGAGGACATTTGTTATTTCTTTAGTCCCTACGTGGACATTTTTATTTCTTTAGTCATTGCATGGACAATTTGTTTCATTTATTTCTAGTATTGTAATTTCTTGATGGCATTTAATGAAGTATTTTGGAATTATATAAATATGTATTCATCCTCTTCAAGCGAGCGTCTCGATTTTACTCAAAATTTTTGCTCTGCTATATAATTCCAAAAGACCTTAATGGATCTGACTATGCCAAATGGCACAGACCACATATTGGCCAAGAAATGATAGTTAAAGATAAAAGGCCTTCTATCAGGATAGTTAAGGGGAGTTATCCTTCTATCCAGAGGTGGTGGACTAGGTTCAAGCCTCCAAGTCGTTAAGGTCCAAAGTGACCGGGACTATTAATCATCATTAAGGTACTCTTAGGTTAATATTAAGGAATGTTTATACTCCTGGTAGTGTGACTTGAGGAACCACACTAGCCTTCTAGGTAAAAGGACTACGTCCTACAACCTATTATATAGCCTATGTGATCAATGTGATCCCGGCTAATGTCATCAATGTGATGACGATTGACAGGCCAACGTGCCATATGCTATGTCCAAAGTGACAGGCCAACGTGCCATATGTTATGTCCAAAGTGACAGGCCAACATGCCATATGTTATGTCCAAAGTGACAGGCCAACGTGCCATATTATTATGCCATTAGTGATAAGCCTATTAGCTATATATAATTGTCAAATGACAATGACAGTTGTAACATTACGATCCACTGTCTAATAATGTATGGACTATATCCAGATTGTAATTTACCTTTGATGGTCCTATTAAGACCTACACCTGTTGATTACCAAGCATTGTCGCATGACCCTTACATGCAAGCGGTCATGGATAATGCACTGTACTCGTCTCCTTTCCCACCTGCTTATCCACCTACTGGATATCCAAGTTATGGATACCAGTATCCTATTATGCCACAACGACAACCTCCGCTGCCACTTGAGGCCATCAATGAGGCCTTAGAACAAATGAACGAAGTGCAAAAACAAGCGGATAAAACAGAGAAGAAGACAAACAAGTTCTTCAAGAAACTCTCCAAATTGGTTAAGGGAAGGAAGGACGAGTGAAGTCTCTTCTAATATATGTTAGTCCCTGCGAGGACATTGTTATTTCTTTAAGTCCCTGCGTGGACATATTTATTTCTTTAGTCCTTGCATGGACAGTTTATTTCATTGTTTCTAGTATTGTAATTTCTATTTGGAATTTAATGAGGTATTTTTGGAATTATATACATATGTATTCATCCTCTTCAAGCGAGCGTCTCGATTTTATTCGAAATTTATGCTCTACTATATAATTCCAAAAGACCTTAATTGATTTGATTATGCCAAGTGGCGTAGACCACACATTGGCCAAGAAATGATAGTTAAGGACAAGGAGCCTTCTATCAGGATAGTTAAGGGAAGTTATCCTTCTATCCAGAGATGGTGGACTAGGTTCAAGCCTCCAAGGTCGTTAAGGTCCAACGTGACCGAGACCATTAATCAATCATTAAGGTACTCTTATGTTAACATTAAGGAATGTTCATACTCTTGGTAGTGTGACTTGAGGAACCACACTAGCCGTCTAGGCAAAAAGGACTACGTCCTAAGACCTATTATATAGCCTATGTGATCAATGTGATACCGGCTAATGTCATCAATGCGATGACAAATAACAGGCAATGTGCCCAATTTTATGTCCAAGGTGACAGACCAATGTGCCCAATTTTATGTCCAAGGTGACAGGCCAATGTGCCCAATTTTATGTCCAATGTGACAGGACAATGTGCCCAATTTTATGTCCAATGTGACAGGCTAGTGTGCCCAATTTTATGTCCAAGGTGACAGGCCAATGTGCCCAATTTTATGTCCAAGGTGACAGGCCAATGTGCCCAATTTTATGTCCAAGGTGACAGGCAAATGTGCCCAATTTTTATGTCCATTAGTGACAAGCTTATGAGCTTTATATAATTGTCAGTTATGACAATGACAGTTGTGACCTTACGATCCACTCTCTAATAATATATGGACTATGTCCAGATTGTAATTTGCCTATGATGGTCCTATTAAGACCTATGCCATATATAGATAAGATAAGCCTAAGAGTTGTGATGTTATTCATACTAGCTTCAATAGGCAATGGATTCTTATATCCAGTATTTAAGCCAATGGTTGTTATACCATGGCTAAGAGAAATTTTGTTTGATGTTTAGAGCCAAAGCTAGAAAATGGTAAACTCGGACGACCACAGAGTAGCCACCAAGAAATTAGCTCTAACAAGGTTGAAAACATAGCCATTAACAATGATGACTTCCAAGCTCGCATAGATGCAGCTGTGGGAAAGGCCATAGAAAAACTTAGGGAGTCAAGTGCTACTCGTTCCAGACCATTATCAATCGTACCATCATCAGCTCATAAGGAGAGCTCAGTTCACTCTTATAATATGAAGAGTGAACCAAAGAAAATAGAATTTGCTATAGGTCCCGTTCTTCAAAACACGGATGTACCTACAAATATTTCGTTTCCTGTAAACCCCATGATTTTAATGGGGAAAAAGGAGCTGTAGAAGCCTTGAAATGGCTGGACGAAATGGAAACGGTAGTATACATCAGCGGCTGTGCTGATAAGGATGTAGTGAAATATATATCACAGTCCTTCAAGGGCGATGCCCTCATTTGGTGGAAGGAAATAGTTCAATCTGCAGGTAAGATACACCTGTACAACTTAGGATGGTCTAAGTTTGTCGATCTAGTTAAGGAGACTTACTAGACAGACTTTCTGTCTCTTTCAATGAAGAATCTAGATTGTCAGAAGTATGTTTCTGACTTCAATTCCCTATCTAGGTTAGTTTCATATTTAATCACCATTGGATCCAAACGCATTGCGCATTTCATTATTGGGTTAGCGCCCGAGATAAAGGGCATGGTAAAGGCTGCTCAGCCTAGTACCTATAGGTCCATCGTAGACCTATCTCTCTCCCTCACCTTAGATTTAGTGAGGCAAAGGTCAGTTAGGACTGAAACTGATGGAAAGAGGAAACAGGAGGATAATAACTCCCACAGGTTCAAAAAGAAAGGAAATTTCGGGTTCAAGAAGAACCAGCACATGTTTAATGACAAACCTCTGTGCAAGAACTGTAAATATAGACATTGGGGACAGTGTAGTATAAATCCACAGACTAAACCTTGTGGTATCTGCAAGAGAAAGGGACATAAGACCCTAGAGTGCAAGGATCTTAAGGATGTTGTTTGCTACAACTGTAATGAAAAAGGGCATATTACATTCAATTGCCCCAAGAACCCTAAAAGTAATGATACAAAGCCTGGAGAGGCTAAGAAAGGGAATGCTCGTGCTTTCCAGATGAATGCCAGAGAGGCCGTTAATGACAATAACGTCATAACAGGTACATTCCTCATCAATGGTGTATATGCTAGAGTTCTTTTCGATTCGGGTGCAGATAAATCTTTTGTTAATCATAAGTTCAGTAAACTATTAAATTTGCCCATAAGAACTCTAGATATAACTTATGAGGTAGAACTCGCTGATGGAATGTTAGAGACAGCGTCTTCCATTCTTGATGGATGTTCTATATCCATTAAGAATCATTCTATCCCCATCTCTCTTTTTCCAATGAAATTGGCAGGGTTCGATGTAGTTTTAGGCATGGATTCGTTATCCTATAACCAAGCCCGCATTGCCTGCGATAAGAAACTCATCGAAATTAAAACCCCATCCGGTGAAACGATCACCATCCTTGGAGATTTAGACTATGGATTGCCAGACAAGGTGGCATTATTTAAGACATCCAAGTGTTTGGGGAGAGGTTGTGTCATATATATGGCACAAGTAACTATCAATAAGCCTAAGCCAAGTATTGAAGACCTTCCGGTTATCTCGGAGTATTCCGATGTTTTCCCCGAAGAAGTACCTGGCCTACCTCTAGATAGACAAGTGGAGTTTAGAATTGATATCCTACCTGGATCAACACCGGTAGCCAGAGCTCCATATCGGTTAGCATCGACGGAAATGAAGGAGTTAAGAGTTTAATTAGATGAACTTTTAGAGAAAGGCTTTATCCAGCCTAGTTCATCACCTTGGGGAGCTCTTATTCTTTTCATTAAAAAGAAGGACGGTTCAATGCGATGTGCATTGATTACCGTGAGTTGAACAAAATAACGATTAAGAACCGGTATCCTCTGCCCAGGATTGATGATTTATTCGACCAACTTCAAGGGGCTAGTTATTTTTCTAAGATTGATTTGAGATCAGGATATCATCAATTGAAGGTTAGGAACGAGGATGTTCCTAAAACTGCCTTTAGGACCCGATATGGTCATTTTGAATTTCTAGTGTTGCCTTTTTGGGCTCACAAATGCACC
Source organism: Scalesia atractyloides (assembly GCA_947069175.1). Taxonomy (NCBI): domain Eukaryota; kingdom Viridiplantae; phylum Streptophyta; class Magnoliopsida; order Asterales; family Asteraceae; genus Scalesia; species Scalesia atractyloides. Next base: position 73,069,266 of record CAMTDV010000001.1, read on the forward strand.
TGCAAAATTCATGGACCTCATGAATAGAGTCGGTAAACCGTATTTGGATAAGTTTGTCATTGTCTTCATAGACGATATACTTATCTATTCTCGTAATCAAGTTGATCACGAGAAACACCTTCGGTGCATTCTAGAATTACTAAGGCAAGAGAAGCATTATGCTAAATTCTCTAAGTGTGAATTTTGGCTTAGAGAAGTCCAATTTCTTGGACATGTTGTAAGTGAGCGTGGTATCCGAGTGGATCCCGCCAAAATAGAAGCCATAATGAATTGGGAAGTGTCCAAGACCCCATCGGAGATTCGTAGCTTCTTAGGATTGGCTGGTTATTATAGGAGGTTCATTGAGAACTTTTCAAGGATAGCCATTCCTTTAACTACTTTGACCCGTAAGAATGTTAAGTTTGTTTGGGGTCCGAAACAACAAGAATCCTTTGAGATTCTAAAACACAAGTTGAGCAATGCTCCTGTGTTATCTCTACCTGAGGGTGTTGAAGACTTCATTGTTTACTGTGATGCATCACACACTGGCATGGGCTGTGTGCTAATGCAAAATGGCAAAGTGATTGCTTATGCATTACGACAATTAAAGGTGCACGAAAGGAATTACACCACCCATGACTTAGAATTGGGTGCCGTTGTATTTGCACTTAAGTTATGGAGACATTACTTGTATGGCACAAAGTGTATTATATACACTGACCATAAAAGTCTCCATCATCTGTTCAATCGGAAAGAATTGAACATGCGACAATGCCGTTGGATGGAAACACTTAATGATTATGATTGCGAAATTTGCTATCATCCTGGCAAGGCAAATGTCGTTGCTGACGCCTTAAGTCGCAAGGAGAAAGTTAAACCCATTAGGATTAACGCCAAGAGCATTGAGCTTAGAAATAGCTTGAATGAGAAGCTATTAGATGCGTAAAAGCAAGCCCTATTAGAGACTAACATTCCTAATGAGGGATTAGGCGGAATTCTTGATCAGTTAGAGCCTGGAAAGGATGGAATCCTTAGATTTAATGGAAGAATTTGGTTCCAATCTTTGGAGGACTTAGAGATCTAATCCTCCAAGAAGCACATAACACAAGATACTCAGTTCACCTAGGTGGTGAGAAGATGTATCAGGATCTGAAAAAGAATTATTGGTGGATGGGTTTGAAGAAATCCATAGCCACTTATGTAGCCAAGTGTCTGACGTGTTCGCAAGTTAAGGCCGAACATCAGAAGCCATAAGGACTCCTACAATAATTGGAAATTCCCACATGGAAATGGGAAATGGTAACTATGGATTTGATTACCAAGTTACCAAAGACCAAACGTGGTAATGACACGATTTGGATCGTTATAGATGGGCTGACTAAGTCAGCACATTTCTTGCCAATTAAAGAAACGTATAACTCTGACAAATTGGCTAAGTTATATGTGGACAAGATTGTGTCCTTACACGGCATGCCAGTATCTATTGTATCTGATAGAGATACTAGATATACATCTCATTTCTGGAAAAGTTTCCAACAATCTTAGGCACAAGATTAAATTTTAGTACGGCTTACCACCCACAGACGGATGGACAAAGCGAGCGTACTATTCAGACGTTTGAAGACATGCTTAGAGCATGTGTGATTGATTTAGGTGGAATTTGGAATGACCACTTACCCCTAATAGAATTCTCCCGTACTAATAGTTATCATACAAGCATCAAGGCTGCTCCTTATGAGGCCTTGTATGGGAGAAAGTGTCGAACGTCCATGTGTTGGGCAGAAGTTGGGGAAGCCCAACTAACAGGACCTGAGATTGTCCTGGAGACTACGGAAAAGATTGTGCAAATCCGTGATCGTCTCAAAGCTGCCCGTGATAGACAGAAAGTTGTGCTGACAAGAGGCGTAAACATCTCAAGTTCCAAGTAGGGGATAAGGTCATGCTGAATGTATCACCTTGGAAAGTTGTAATGAGATTTGGAAAGAAGGATAAGCTGAGCCCAAGATATATAGGACCATTCGAAATAATCGAATGTGTCGGCACTGTAGCTTATAAGCTTAAGCTGCCTGAAGAGCTTAGTGGAATCCATAACGTATTCCACATATCTAACCTTAAGAAATGTCTAGCCGATGAATCGCAAGCAATGTCGCACAAAGATATGCAAATAGATGAAAACCTGAGGTTCGTTGAGAAACCAATTTCAATCGAGGATCGACAAGTTAAGTAGCTCCGAAGGAAATTGATACCTATAGTAAAGGTTAAGTGGGACGCCTTTAGAGGTCCCGAGTATACATGGGAGGTTGAGTCCACTATGCGACAAAAGTACCCCCATCTTTTTGAATAAAAATCTTGAGAACGAGATTTCTTTTAAGGGGGTGAGGATGTAACACCTCGTAAAATCGTGTCCAATAGTATAGTGACACGTGTTATATTTTTACTTAAGTCTATTAAAGATAATAGCGACTAAAGGTGTCAACATGCTCAAACTGAGCCTCTGAGTGACTGTCTGATGTTAACATGCATAAACGTTAGCCTCTGAGTCACTGATATGTCAACATGCTTGAGTGACTGATATGTCAACATACTTAAACTTAGCCTCTGAGTGACTGATATGTCAACATGCCCAGCCTCTGAGTGACATCGGAGTCAACATGCTTAAAGTGGGCCTCTGAGTAATCCTTTAAGAAGTCCTAACTCTCATATGTCCCGTTTGTTGGACGAGAGGGATTAAAACCGTAAATATGTGAAAGTTGGATGATGTAGGGGTTAAAAGTGTCAACATGTTTATTTATACCTCCGAGTGACCTTTTGACGAACCGAGAGCTCGACATGTCCGGGCATACTCCGGGGTATGCCAAATATTGGTTACGGAGGGCTAAATATGCTAAAAAGATGTTTTAAAAGGTTTTATAAGTTAAGGGTCTAAAAGTGTCAAACTTTGAAACTGTCCATCGGGCACTCGTGGGGCGCGAGAGGCCTGTGTCTGCAAAAAAATTCTTTGGCCTCCACACAAATTGCCAAAAACATGAATTTGAAACCATAGTCTTCCAAACTGCTATGCCACGTTTTAGGACACTTGTAAGCTTCCTCTTACACCCCTTAACACCTGGCATCACCTCCTTCAAGCTCTCCAACCAAAAATAGGTGCCAAGGTTCACCATTTGAACTTGCACCTTTCTCATTCGCAACTCGATCTCTCTCCTCTGGAAGTTCCTAACTGAAAAGAGCATCCAATTTAGTTCTATTGCATCCTAGGAACCACTAGTGTTCCTTGCTCTTCCATTTTCGTTTATCCGCTTTTATAGCCAAAAGTCAAGCGTTTTACGGAAAACGCCTTGACTTTTGGTTAAGACCATTATGGTACAGCCTTTTTTCATAACGAACATGGCTAAGTGATCGTAATAAGGTATGTATTAGTCCCTATAAAGGGCACCTCCTGAAGATCAAGTTTGCTAGACCAATTGACGGGTCAAAGTTATTATATTAAAAAGTCAAACAGGCCATTTTTCAGAAATGTTATAATTCAATCTTATATATGTTATATTACATGTTTTGACACTTAAACAAGTTAGTAATAACTATTAGAACATGTAAGAACATGTTTGGCTCGTCAATTTCAGTTCTAGGGTCGGTTCGCAACTGAAAGTCACGAAGTTTGACTTCTACTTTGACTTTCGATTCTGACCCGATATAGATTAGTTAGTTACTGATCTAAGGTTGCATTATGATCGTAATATAATGTAGCATAATCCTCTGAGGTTATATTACATGATCATAATCAAAATCTGAGTTATGCACAAGTATGGTTTTAAACCATAATTACCAACCAAGACTTGCGACCTACTAATTTTAAAACCTATTTTAAATATTTTTACAGTAGGTACAAGATATAAACTCAGAATCACAAATAATTTATAAACTATGTGTAAAATGACCAAAATGCCCCTTCGGTGCATAGTTTGGTCATAAAAGATAAATTACATATATAATTAATATCCTACTGATATTATATCATAAAAAAGTTATTTTTTCAGAATACTTATAGTTATAACATTAAATTATATTCAAGTTCCTTTTATACGGTGTGAAATTACCGAAACGCCTTTATGAGGCATAGTTTCACTTTAAAACCATAACGGGCATAAAAGTTGATATCCTACTGATATTACAACTTATTTAAAGTATAATGGCATATAGAACTTTTCCACGACTTATCCGGTTACCCGATATCGCTGATATGCGTACGATTAAGTATACGTAACTAGTTTACGGAAATTAACCAAAACGGGTATAACCTTGTCATTTAAGTCTCAAAATCCAGAATGTTTATAGTTTATCCATATTACACAAGTCAAAGTACTTGTTGGGATTAAACTACATTCTATCCAATCATCGTTTAATCTAGAGTTATACGTTTTGATCATGTACGCTAGACGGTCTAAGTCTATGACTTAAATAAGATCGTTAGTATTTAATTGGTTAGCTTATGCCATAATCTAGACTAGAGACATTCCGGTAAATGATATCTGCATTTAGTGCTTTTGTGTACGGCTGAGTTAATAAATCTTGCGTTTAAACAAAGACTATCTCAGGTAAATACTCTCGACTTATTTCGCCTATACGGGCTTGGGTTACGATAAACTGTTACCGCTTGGTCGAAAATGGGATCAATCGAATGCTGGATTGTGGCTAGTAAATCCGCATATTCCATTTTAATCAGTTTTGTTTGATAACTTAAACATCAAGGCTAACTACCATGTCCTGGAAATCCTCGGCTTATTACAACAGATAATAGCCACAACCTTAGCGCGGGTGTAGGCATACACCCGATAGACGCTCAAAATGCATTACCTGCAAGGTTGGGAAGAAATGACTCCTTCGTGAGTCCAAAGTGGTGTGTACGTTAATCATGTCTCGGTCTCCGTACCGGGCCCTGTATGTATGGACAAACATGTGAATCTGTTAACAAGGTTGGACGGTCAACTTTCCCAAGTTATAAAAGAATTTTGTGCTGATACACACTTAAAACATAGTTTTAAATGTTTTCAAAATGAGTCAGTTGGGCGTATTTACCAGCGAAAGCTGGCGTATTTCCAAAGGACTAAGCTTGCAGGTACAATACGAAAATAGGCTGGAAGTGCTCGGTAGTGATAAGAGGATCTTGCAAATCCTAGATTTGCCTAAAGTCTGTTTTACATTCTTTCTTTTGTACAATTTTATGATCCGCATGTGGATCTTCTATTACGAGCCTGTATATTATTTTGTATTTCAAACATTTGGTTTGTAATAGTAATTTAAATCCAAGACTTCCACTGTGCTGTGTGTAATTGACTACGATATTATCAACTTACATCACGATATTCCCCCCCCCCGGGCCCACTGGTGTTTGGATTGGCTATGGAAAGTCGGGGTGTGACAATAAACGCCATAACATCGATGGTAAAATAAAACCATAGCTCCGATAGTGTATAGCATCTTTTATATAGCACCCGATATCGAATCGACGAGCGAACTAGTGATATTTGTAACCATCCAAAATCAATACCCACTAAACTAGTAAATTAGTTAGATTTTATTTACAACCCTAAACCAACATTAACACTCTAATTAAACCTACTTTGTTTAATTACCAAAATATCTAAAACCTTAATATTATTACACATGTTTTTTATGCTTTAAAAAATTAATCTAACCCCACCATACCTTTCCCCTATTCGGCCATACCCATTTCCCATCATCCAAGATTTAGTATGATGATCATGCATGGTGAAATAATGTAACACCCCAATTTTTAAATGTTCTATTATGATATTATATATACGATGTCGTAATTGGTAGATGGTGATTTTAGACTAATTCAATAATAATAGTCGGTTAATTATGCTAGTAGCTTTAATTATTTTAAATGAATAAAGCTAATTAAGAGAAAAGTAACCTAGATAATAGTTAGGTATTTAAGTGACATGTTCTAAAAACATGAAAGGCTGAATGTGACACTTTGGAAAGTGAGATTTTAAGAAAGAAAAATGCAAAACAAAATTTTGGATATGTGTGTGTGTTGTGCGTGGTCTAGAGAGAGAGAGAAGGAAAGAAGAACAAGAACAAGACCAACCCAAGACTAAAATCTGAGATTCTAACAAATTGAAGGACGAAATTGATGCCAATCTTATGCATGTGCCCTAATAAGTGATCATCTATGCTTGTCTAACAAGTGGTAAGTCAAAATTCTTGATTTGACGATTTGTAGAAAGTGGGTTTCAACCCATCCATGAGTTCATATGAAAATTTATGTAATTGTGAGTGAGGATCATACCATAGAACATGAATTATGCTTGAAATTGGGCAAATTGATGATTTCATGTGCAAACCCACTTGAAATGGGGATATTGTGAATTGTAGTGATGAATTATGTACAAATTAATGTAATGATTAGTAGGAAGTTACTTACAATGAGTATTTGATAGATTAAATATGATTATGAATGAATGTTATATGAAATTAGTTGAATTTGATGACCTTGATATGAATTAGTGACGAAATGCATAAGATACTTGTACTTTATGCTTTGTTAGTGGTATGCACTCCATGTGTTTTAAGAAATGCTTGGGTATTGGTTTTTATGTTATGAAGATGATTTCATATGCATATGATGGTAACTGATCAGAATTGGTGAAATGATGAGTTGTTAGCTCACTGTGTTAATGTAAATGTGAGATAAAAGCATTAGATTGAAAGAATGTTGAATGTGAAATTGTAGGCATGAAGGAAGAAGGCACAAGTCAATCCGGTTCGTAAGCAACGCAAAGCAATGGTAAGTTCATATGAACTTCGCTTCATTTTAATGTAAATCATGAATTTAGTTTCATATCGTTACTACTAGCTTGTTAGTATTACTTTAAAGTATGGAAATATGATATGAAGAACAACGAAGAAATGGTTGGAAAGTATGGAATGGAATTGTTTACAACTGACCTGTTGTAAACGTGTCAAGAAGGATGAAATGGATATTTATGGACCTGTATGAACGGGTCGGATGAATTGTGTATTTGTTGTTAAAAGAATGAGACACTATGATTTCGTAGTTGGGGAAATTGTCGTAAGTACATAATGTAAGTAAGAAGGTTGATACAATACCATGACTTTGATAACGGGTCAAACAAGAGGATAAAGAAAAGATGAGAGTTTCATGTATAATGAGTATACTTATAATTGTATTTGTGTTTTGTATGATAGGAAAATTGCAATCGGATGATGGCGCGCTTGGAACCGAAACACCGCATCGCCCCCTACGCGCTTCCAGTTCAAGCTTGATGTTAATGGGTCAAAACTAATACTTTTGGGTTGTATATGCTGTTTATAACACTTATGTTTTCCGTGTGTAAACTTAAAACTTGTATTTTAAGATGTTTCTCTAAGTTACTGCCCCTTTATAGATCTTATGTTTTATGTTTGGTTGCATCAAAACAATGGGCAATTTGGTCAAAATTTTGTATTACGCTACGAAGGTCCAAGTCATATAATGTTTTGACCTTTTTTATGAACTGGGCATTACAAATAAGATTGCATTTGACCAATATTTTAAGACTTGAAAATTATAACTTCATATTCCATCGTACTCTATCTTTTTGCAACACACCAAGAAACTAAACATTTCCCTTCTCCCTATCATCCTCACGGCAGCCCCAAGCCACCCCCCCAAATCTCACAATTTTCATCCACTTAACATCATAATTTAAGCACTTTTAAGCCATTACAAGAAGGATCAAGGAACTTGCAAGCTTGGTGGATCGTTAGAGATTGTTTTGGAGCTTTATTATCTTCTCTAATTTTCATCTTAAGCTTGTGCAAAATTGTAAGATCATCTTTTATCATTTTTAAGCTTGTTATAATATGTAGATATACAAAGTACATGTTAATCATCTTGAACTTAACTTAAATCAAAGATCAAAACACTAATCTCAACATAAAAGTCTACTAATGTGATGTATTTTGTGTTGATTATGTTTTTTAGTGCTAGTTAGCTTATATATTCTTGATGACTATGTTATAGTAAGTTGTTTAGCTTGATGATCTTGTATGGAACTTGATTAAAAATGGTAATTTAGACAACTTGATGTTTAAATCTTAACAAAATCATAATCCACATAATCCATGAACTTTACTACAAAAAAATAATAGCGATTTAACATTTTATAACTTTCATAGAGATTAAAAATCATGAATGGTTTTAAAAGTGTGTTAATCAAAGTTGTTTAAATGGAAGAACAAGATTAGTGTGTTAATATGATGGTTTTAATAATCTTGTTAAGAATTAAAAAGTGTCATCATTTTTACTAGAAAGTGTGGTTAAAAATATATATAAAGTTCAAGGATTATGAGGATAATTATGTGTGAAATTATTACATGCAAAAGTTGGGGTTTGAAACTTATTGAAAATTTATTGTGATTATGGGTTTAAACATGGATTAAATACGTTTTTTTAAAACGTGGAAAACGCCATAGTTTATGGGAAATTATGGTGGTATTTTCTAAAAATCTAATCGCGATTAAATTACAATTAACGAGGTGATTAACGGGACTAAACATGATTAGTGACCTTTATCGTCATAAGGGAAGGTTTAATGAAAAGGGTTAAACCATAACCTTCCAAGGATTTAATAAATACTTATATATATTTTTTACAAGTTAAAAATGAGTATTATTTAGTTATATATATATATTTTTAGAGGTGTATATGTATATATATATATTGGTCACCATAATGTTTGTATATGTGTAAATACTTGTGTATGAGGTGTATGTATTAGTATTAGGAGAATATTAACCAAATACCAATTACATTACACTTGGAGAAATACATAATATCTAGTGGTATAAAGATGGACATGAACCTTCATGTAACCATACTTAGAGAAATTTATACACCAAATATACACACAAGAACCACACTTATGTTACATCCGTAAACGGTTAAGCAGACAACGGAATGCGGACGACGGACAAACGAACATCGGACCAATCAACTTGTAACCATATATTTTGACAAGACAATATATATTCATAACCGACGTGAAAAATAAAATAAACGCGCTAACGAAATAAACGCGTCGTCATTGGCAAAAATCGCCCTAGCGCCACGACCCGGAACGTACATATATCGCGGACGAATTTTGGTCACTCTCGACACGAAAATATCTATATTTGGTTACTACGACGAAACACTAAAAATAATGTAATTTTTAGACTCAACAATATATATATTTTCAAAACAACGAAATTCATGAAAGTGTAAAGTGAAAATTCACTAAGTGTAACATATGGAATTTAAAGAATTGGATAAGTATACACATACGTATAAGAATACGAACAAGATTACACTTGGGGAAATTTAAAAAATACAAGAATACCATACGTGTACATTAACATAAATGCGATGTTAAAAATAAATATTTTTTAACAATTATAACTTGGAAGGATATACACATATATTTGTGAAACAAATATACGCAAACAAACCGAACATATTATTACAAACGAGGTTCACTAAACTTAAAAATATATATTTGAAAAGTAATATATCACACATAACGAACGTAAGCCGTGCGTGGCACGTAGATGCTAATGGGCTAGGCCCACTCACACCGTGTGGATCACGGAGACTCAAATGGGCTAGGCCCACTCTCACTACACAAAAACAAATAGGCTAGGCTCATTCTCACTTGTGCGAGACAGAAAGACTCTCATGGGCTAGGCCTACTTGTACTCGTGCGAGGCACCAAGACTCATGAAGGGCGAGGCCAGTTCGTATACACACTATATATATATATATTAAAACGAACATGCGAAACAAATGCCAACATATTTAAAATACACAAGAGTTCCAAATACATAACAAATACAATAACGTTTAAGATGAGCAATTGTACACATTTAACATAAACCCAAGTGTCTAATGAGTTAGAGCACTTGTAGATTATTACGCGCTTTTGGATATCCGATTTGCTAGAATATATACGGACACAAACTTGTGAGTTCTTGTACCCATTTTCTTTTAAACGGTTTCGGTTTTATAACTCTCGGGGGGGGGGGGGATACATGTTTTCGATGGTGTGGTTTAGCTATGGAATGAAATATAGATCATGTGAGACAAGGGTCTCTCTTAAGCGCCACTAATATTTTATAAGAATGCGGAACATGTAACATTCGTCGTAAAACGGGTTTCAAAACTGTTCGTTTAATAATCAAATATTTGGTTAAAAGTTCGTTGCGTATTTATTTTGCCGGTTATTTTAAATATCTCCTAATTAATAAATATTTTAGAATTTAAAAACCATAATTAATAAATAAAACAATAAGTAAGTTAATTAATCTTTAATATTAAAAATAAAAATAAAAAAATAAAGAGGGGTAGCCCGGTCTCGAACCCGGGTCTCCCGCTTGTACACACACAGTCTTCACCGCTGCACTACACACACATTTGTGTCATGAAAGGAAACATTTAAGCATTATAATGAAGATCGCTTAAAACCGCAAATTCAAACGCCTGGTCCGTAACCGCCAACGATTTCTTTGGGCAATCTTCTTCATCCGTTTTCAAATTATCAGTCATAACCGAAAGCAGCATCAACATAATTGAAACGGATTCCAATAATTGAGATTAAAATCACTGTTGAAACCGAAAATTCTTAACTTACTGAATACTCTATAAATACCGATCCTACATTTCGACTAAACTCGCTCCTACAATCTCCTAAACTTGCAAACACACCACATCCTCTATGTTCTCCATATCTCGCCTCGCCGGAGTTGGTTCGCCGTCGGAAATTCCATCGGAGAAGTCAAGGTCACGTGTGTCTGGTATAATCCTTTTGAATCTATTACTTAGTATGTTTCAACTTTAAACTGATTAAACATACCGCAGTCGAAATTATGTTCTGAGTTCTAGTTTTAATGAAGAAGACGACCTTATTAAAATGGATAAGTGAAATAAAATTCAGGTTTTTAATCAGGTTAGACACACAGTCCAGTGGTGGACTGTGTGCAAATACATAGCGCAGGTCACAGTTTCGACTCGTGCATACAACTGGTTTCCAGTAATAAAACTCAATTTTTTAGTCAACCAGAACACCTTCCAGTTGGTATTTAAGTTTAATAAAAATCATCATATAAATGGGTTAGACACACATCCCAGTTGGTTGGGCTGGGTGCAAGGCATCGCATGGGCGCCGGTTCGAAACCCATCCCCACCACTAGTTTGACCATTATAAAAACCTTTTTAAATAAAAACAAAATATAATTAAAGCTAGTTAGTATATATATGTAATTAAAATAGAGTTTATTTCGGGTTAGACACGTAGCTCAGTTGGTAGAGCTGCGTGCACGCATACGAGAGGTCACGAGTTCGAACCTCACACGCTGCCTACAATTAAACCGGTTGAACCGGCCGTTGACCAGTCAACCCTAGGAAAAAGGGTAATTTTTTTAATTTAAAAATCCATTTTATTTTCTTTGAAAATTAGTTAAAAATACCTCAAAATAAGGTTTTAAAGCCTAAAAACTTGCATTAAATTCACAAAAATAAATCCAAAAATCTCATTAAGAGCACTAATTAAAAATATTAATTTCAAATGAAATTTGTTTATTTATCGAATTATTACGTTATTATTTAGGTTAGTTTTCCCTCGTCGGTTGAATCATAAATTCGTGCGCATTCATCATTATCAAGGAACGCACCCACTGTGAGTGAATTCTTACAAATTCCCCTTTTTATTCACGTTTTGTGGTGTATCATGTGTCGTACTATTCCTTTATTTTATTTAAACACTTGTGCATATATCATTTCCGTGATCAAATGTGTATTGATTGTTGTGTGAATTATATGTAGATTAAATTTATCATTTCAGTGCACGCATTTCATTAGGCCCATCAGTTCCCCGTGGGATACGGGTTGAGCATCAGGAGCCTCATTAGATCGGCTCCGTTTGATTGAGCCTTGATCTCAAATACATCATCATTCATGTCATATATTCATTCAAAGTGGTTTGTGATTGTTTACATATATATGTTTGCTCACATGTGATTAATGCACGAATTTTCTTTAATAAATAAAACAAGCAATTATTTAAAATGTTTTATCAAGGTTCACTCGCCAACTTTTGTTGACCCAAAATTCCCCCTGTTTTACACATGATACAGGTGATCCAGTCGAGGAAAGAAACACTTAGGATGGCCTAGAAGAATAAACAAGTTATTGCGTTGGAACAAACATTTAGATTTGGTTTCCTTTGTATTTGTATGAATTTTGTTTATTGGATATTTAAGTTTGTAGTTTGAATTTAATAAATATGAAACTTCTTAGTAAATATCATGAGCTTTGGTGATAACCCAATCATGCCCCGACTTCTATTCCACTGCGGGTTGGGTGTGACAGATTGGTATCAGAGCTTGTGACTATAGGGATATAGGATAGGTTATTAGACCCTTAGAGCCTATACTATAGTTGATAAAATTTTAATTGTTTGTGTGTTACATACAAAATTCATGATGTTTATATGTTTCATGTTTATTTTCATACCTGATATTATGCAAGCACACTCACAAGTACATGTTAATATGCAATGCTCATCATAGTTCATATCCTCATAATGTCATATCTATGAAAGCACACACCTCACGATTTCCACGATTTTTACAATGACTTCGTATTTTTCAAATCACATCAAAGTGAGTTTTCACGACGGGCATGTAGTAACTGGAAGGGTACGAGTACCGGTAGTCGGAACGTCCTGTCTAGGCTTAGCATTCGTATAAATCCAAAATAAAGGACCAGTTTGCCTACCTGGGACTAACGATGAGAGTACAAAGGACCTATTAGGCCCAAGCATGCTATACCAAACGTCGTGTGAGCTAACCCACTTTGAGTTGTCATTGTGTCTACACCTGGACACGCTCCTACCATGCATTTCGCAATCATGTTTTACGATTTTCATTCGGGTGGTGCGAGTGTTAACCCGCCGACACCAATGTGAATCCTACCAAGCCCAATAGTCATGGGGGCCCACAGGACTACACAGGCAATGGTATGGGGGACACTTGGAGGCCCAAACATGAGCAACCCAAGACATCCTATGGATGTAGTTAAATTATTTTCAGTTATGATTGTTTTCATTCTTTTTACGACACATGACACCTAGGAAATTATTAAACTCACAATCTTCCTACATATGTTCCTGTAGATGTCGGCTAGACAATCATGTGGAGGTAGAAGGTCAGGAAAGTCAAGCGAACGCTTGGCCACGCAAATTGCTAAACAAATGGCCGCAATACTTCCTGACATCATGCTACAAGTTCAACAAGCCCTCACCGCTAATCCCATCAACCCTCCCAACCAAGAAGACCAAAGCGTCGCCAATCCTCTTCCCAAAACCCCCAAGTGCACCTACAAACACTTCAAATCCTGCGATCCCCCAAAATACGAAGGGACTGAAGGTGTCACCGCTCTCCTTCACTGGTTTGAGGAGATGGAAAACACTTTCCTCAATTGCGACTGTCCCGAGGACCGTAAGGTACGTTACGCGACTGGAAGGTTGTTTGGGGTAGCCCTTACCTGGTGGAACACGAAAAAGGGTAAGCGAGGTGTTGAAGATGCCATGGCTTTAACATGGGAAGAGTTAAGGGAAATCATGACAAGACGTTTCTGTCCAAGAAGCAAAATCAAAAAGCTAGAAGACGAGTTTCACGCGTTGAAACAAAAAGAAGGAGACCACACTTCATACAATAAGAGATTTCTCGAATTGAACCAGATGATGCCCAATTTGTTCACCCCCTTATACCGTTTAGTCGAACACTACATTTGAGGCCTTCCCTCGAAAATCCAAGATTCAGTTTTAAGCACTTCGCCTGCAACACTTGAAGCCGCAATGGAGTTAGCTACGGAACTCACTGAAAATCGCATTCGAAACGGCAAATTCAAGGAGGAGAAGAAGAAAACACCCATTGAGACCCCAATTTCAAACCACCCAGGTTCATCCTCGAAGTTTGTTGGTAAGAGGAAGCGAAATGGCAAGAACTTTGCCGTCACCCAAACCAAGCCTCCCATCACTGCTGCACCAATCACTCAAGTTGCCCCTCTAGCCGCACCATTCAAAAGGCCATACACTGGCCCCCACCCAAAGTGTAACCGTTGTCAATACCATCATCTCCTGAAAACCCCTGCCAACATTGCACCAGCTGTGGTCGTGCAGGTCACACCATCCAAACCTGCCGTACCCTTCAGCGATTAAACCGCAGTCAACCTCCAACCCAAACCCAAAATGAAATGGTGGGCCAAGCCCAACAACCCTTACTTCTACCACCTGCACAACACGCAGCCCAACCTTACTACCAACCCAACTACCCCATGATGCAACCCATGCGAGCCTGTTTCAATTGTGGGGACCCAAACCACTTCAGGAACACTTGTCCACGCCCAGTGAACATCATCCATACCCAAGCTCAAGCAAACCTGGTAAACCAAGCTAACTAAGCTCCTCCACCTGCCAGAGGAAGAGCTTTCAATATCAATGCTAACCAAGCCAGGGCTGACAACAATGTGGTCAACGATACGTTTCTCATCAACGGTAGTTATGCATCCATATTATTCGATACTGGTGCGGACAAGAGTTTTGTGTCTTTAGAATTCGAATCTATCCTCGACCAACCTCGTGTTAATCTCATTAAATCTTTAACGGTGGAAGTTGCTGATGGAAAACCCATTTCATTAAATTCTATTATATGCGATTGTACCCTCACTTTAAACAATCACGATTTCTCAATTGACCTCATTCCTATGAAGTTGGGAAGTTTCGATGTTATAATCGGTATGGACTGGCTCAGCCAGCATCACGCTGAAGTGGTGTGTCACGAAAAATTCATTCGTATTCCTCTGGCAGACGGTCAGACACTACGTATCTTTGGGGAAACCCCTTCGAAAGGACTCAAATTGATGTCCTGCCTTCAAGCCCGAAGTTATCTTCGTAAGAACTACGTCGCATTTCTAGCCCACGTCGTCAAGAAGGGAGACAAGGAGAGGAAACTCGAGGATATTCAAATTGTGAGGGAATTCCCGCAAGTTTTTCCCGACAACGTTTCAGGACTTCCTCCTGTGAGAGAAGTCGAATTTCGAATCGATCTTGTGCCCGGCGCTACACCGGTCGCAAAATCTCCTTATAGGTTAGCCCCATCCGAGATGCAAGAGTTGGCTAGTCAACTGCAAGAGTTGACCGACAAAGGATTTATACGTCCTAGCTCGTCGCCTTGGGGTGCACCTATTCTTTTTGTGAAGAAGAAAGATGGAACGTTTCGCATGTGTATTGATTATAGAGAACTCAACAAGTTGACGGTTAAGAATCGCTATCCACTGCCTCGCATTGATGACCTTCTAGACCAACTTCAAGGCGCCACCTGTTTTTCCAAAATCGATCTTCATTCTAGTTATCATCAGCTTAGAGTGCGCGAAGAAGATATCCCAAAACCGCCTTCCGAACTCGCTATGGTCATTACGAGTTCATGGTTATGCCCTTCGGTTTAACCAACACCCCCGCTGTCTTCATGGTTTTAATGAATAGGGTATGCAAACCCTACCTCGACCGTTTCGTCATAGTCTTCATCGACGACATTCTTATCTACTCCAAGTCAAAATCCGATCATGAACGACACCTTCGACACATACTTACCCTCTTAAGGACTGAAAAGCTTTACGCTAAGTTCTCAAAATGCGAATTCTGGTTAGAAGAAGTACAATTCCTTGGTCATGTCGTCAATAACAAAGGAATCATGTCGATCCTTCAAAAATCAAGGCAGTACAGGAATGGCAAGCGCCATGTACCCCTACCGAAGTTAGGTCATTTCTTTGCTTGGCTGGTTACTACCGATGATTCATTGCTAATTTTTCCCGTATCGCCGTACCACTCACGGCCTTGACTCATAAAGGAAAACCCTTCATTTGGGGACCTAAGCAAGAGGAGGCCTTCCAAACTTTAAAGCAAAAGCTTTGTGATGCACCTATCCTTACACTCCCTGAGGGTTGCGATGACTTTGTGGTATATTGCGACGCATTAGGGCAAGGGCTAGGCTGTGTATTGATGCAAAGAGGAAAAGTGATAGCCTATGCCTCTAGGCAACTCAAAGTTCACGAAAAGAATTACACCACTCACGACCTGGAACTTGGAGCCGTTGTGTTCGCTCTCAAGATATGGAGACATTACCTCTACGGTACCATGTGTGAAATATACACTGACCACAAGAGTCTCCAACATATCTTCAACCAGAAAGAGTTGAATATGAGGCAACGAAGATGGGTCGAACTTCTCAACGACTACGACTGTGAAATTCGATACCATCATGGCAAGGCAAACGTGGTGGCCGATGCGCTCAGTCGAAAAGGTTATGCAAACTCTATTCGTCTTCTATGTTCGCAAATCATAACCGACATCAAAGATCGAATTCGGGCAGCTCAACATGTTTCTGTAACAGAAAATGACATACGCAATGAGCTGTCATGTGGAGCTGAACTCAAAATTGAAACCAAATCTGATGGTATTCAATACTATTTAAACCGCATATGGATTCCTGATCGCGATAACCTTCGTGATTTCCTCATGAATGAGGCACACAAAACACGATATTCTGTACACCCAGGAGCCGATAAGATGTATCAAGACCTACGATACACCTACTGGTGGTCTGGCATGAAAAAGGACATCGCTGTTTTTGTTTCCAAGTGCCTTACTTGTTCCAAAGTGAAAGCTGAACATCAAAGACCTTCAGGACTTCTAGTCTAACCCGAAATACCTGTATGGAAGTGGGAAAACATAACCATGGACTTCGTTACCGGGTTACCTCGCACCTCCAGTGGGTATGACACCATATGGGTAATCATTGATCGTCTTACAAAATCATCTCATTTCATTCCGATTCGCGAGGACTTCAAGAACGAGAAGTTAGCTCGAATCTACATCAACGAGATCGTAAGCCGTCATGGTTTACCGTTAAGCATCATTTCAGACCGTGATGGTCGTTTCACTTCACGAACATGGCAAGCCGTACAAACCGCTTTGGGTACACGGTTAGATCTCAGTACCGCCTTTCACCCTCAAACTGATGGTCAGTCTGAACGCACCATCCAAACTCTTGAAGACATGCTTCGAGCATGTGTCATAGACTTCAAAGGAAACTGGGAGGCTCATCTACCGTTAGTCGAGTTTTCGTACAACAATAGCTACCATTCAAGTATCGGCATGGCTCCTTTCGAGGCTTTATACGGTCGTAAATGCCGATCCCCAGTATGCTGGCACGAAATTGGTGAAACGCAAATCACCGGACCTGAATTAATTCAAGAAACAACCGACAAAATCCTTCAAATTCGAAACAATCTTCTAGCAGCTCAAAGTCGTCAAAAAAGTTATGCTGACAAACGACGAAAGCCCTTGGAGTTTGACATTGGTGATCAAGTACTTTTAAAAGTATCACCGTGGAAGGGAGTGTTTCGTTTTGGCCAGAAGGGCAAGCTAGCACCACGCTACGTAGGACCTTTCAAGATACTCGAAAGAGTAGGACCTGTAGCATACAAGCTTGACCTACCAGAAGAGCTTAACAGAATTCATCCCACATTCCACGTATCAAACTTGAAAAAGTGCATCGCCGATGAAAACCTCCATATTCCTCTAGAAGACATTCAAGTCGATGAATCGATGCACTTCGTTGAAAGACCAGTGGAAATCATGGATTTCAGAGAGAAACGTTTAAGGAGAAGTCGTATTCCAATTGTCAGGGTACGTTGGGAGTCAAAACGAGGACCCGAGTTTACTTGGGAACGTGAAGACTCAATGCGCGAAAAATAACCGCATCTTTTTCCAGTTACCACTACTACTTAAATTTCGGGACGAAATTTCTAAAAGTAGGGGATACTGTAACATTCGTCGTAAAACGGGTTTCAAAACCCGTTCGTTTAATAATCAAATATTCGGTTAAAAGTTCATTGCGTATTTATTTTGCCGGTTATTTTAAATATCTCCTAATTAATAAATATTTTAGAATTTAAAAACCATAATTAATAAATAAAACAATAAGTAAGTTAATTAATCTTTAATAATAATAAAAATAAATAAAATAAAAATAAAGAGGGGTAGCCGGGTCTCGAACCCGGGTCTCCCGCTTGTACACACACAGTCTTCACCGCTGCACTACACACACAGTTGTGTCATGAAAGGAAACATTTAAGCATTATAATGAAGATCGCTTAAAACCTGCAAATTCAAACGCCTGGTCCGTAACCGCCAACGATTTCTTTGGGCAATCTTCTTCATCCGTTTTCGAAGTATCAATCATAACCGAAAGCAGCATCAACATAATTGAAACGGATTCCAATCATTGAGATTAAAATCACTGTTGAAACCGAAAATTCTTAACTTACTGAATACTCTATAAATACTGATCCTACATTTCGACTAAACTCGCTCCTACAATCTCCTAACTTGCAAACACACCACATCCTCTCTGTTCTCCATATCTCGCCTCGTCGGAGTCGGTTCGCCGTCGGAAATTCCATCGGAGAAGTCAAGGTCACGTGTGTCTGGTATAATCCTTTTGAATCTATTACTTAGTATGTTTCAACTTTAAACTGATTAAACATACCGCAGTCGGAATTATGTTCTGAGTTCTAGTTTAATGAAGAAGACGACCTTATTAAAATGGATAAGTGAAATAAAATTCAGGTTTTTAATCAGGTTAGACACACAGTCCAGTGGTGGACTGTGTGCAAATACATAGTGCAGGTCACAGTTTCGACTCGTGCATACAACCGGTTTCCAGTAATAAAACTCAATTTTTTAGTCAACCAGAACACCTTCGAGTTAGTATTTAAGTTTAATAAAAATCATCATATAAATGGGTTAGACACCCAGCCCAGTTGGTTGGGCTGGGTGCAAGGCATCGCATGGGCGCCGGTTCGAAACCCATCCCCACCACCGGTTTGACCATTATAAAAACCTTTTTAAATAAAAACAAAATATAATTAAAGCTAGTTAGTATATATATATAATTAAAATAGAGTTTATTTCGGGTTAACACGTAGCTCAGTTGGTAGAGCTGCGTGCACGCATACGAGAGGTCACGAGTTCGAACCTCACACGTTGCCTACAATTAAACCGGTTGAACCGGCCATTGACCACCCTAGGAAAAAGGGTAATTTTTTTAATTTAAAAATCCATTTTATTTTCTTTGAAAATTAGTTAAAAATACCTCAAAATAAGGTTTTAAAGCCTAAAAACTTGCATTAAATTCACAAAAATAAATCCAAAAATCTCACTAAGAGCACTAATTAAAAATATTAATTTCAAATGAAATTTGTTTATTTATCGAATTATTACATTATTATTTAGGTTAGTTTTCCCTCATCGGTTGAATCATAAATTCGTGCGCATTCATCATTATCATGGAACGCACCCACTGTGAGTGAATTCTTACAAATTCCCCTTTTTATTCACGTTTTGAGGTGTATCATGTGTCGTACTATTCCTTTATTTTATTTAAAAACTTGTGCATAGATCATTTCCGTGATCAAATGTGTATTGATTTTTGTGTGAATTATATGTAGATTAAATTTATCATTTCAGTGCACGCATTTCATTAGGCCCATCAGTTCCCCGTGGGATACGGGTTGAGCATCAGGAGCCTCATTAGATCGGCTCCGTTTGATTGAGCCTTGATCTCAAATACATCATCATTCATGTCATATATTCATTCAAAGTGGTTTGTGATTGTTTACATATATATGTTTGCTCACATGTGATTAATGCACGAATTTTCTTTAATAAATAAAACAAGCAATTATTTAAAATGTTTTATCAAGGTTCACTCGCCAACTTTTGTTGACCCAAAATTCCCCCTGTTTTACACATGATACAGGTGATCCAGTCGAGGAAAGAAACACTTAGGATGGCCTAGAAGAATAAACAAGTTATTGCGTTGGAACAAACATTTAGATTTGGTTTCCTTTGTATTTGTATGAATTTTGTTTATTGGATATTTAAGTTTGTAGTTTGAATTTAATAAATATGAAACTACTTAGTAAATATAATGAGCTTTGGTGATAACCCAATCATGCCCCGACTTCTATTCCGCTGCGGGTTGGGGTGTGACAGAACAAAAGTGGTAGATCTATCGGGTATAGGCGAGCCCCACTCATGGGTCCTTGTGTGGCCGCATGTAGTGCTTTTGTTATCCCAACCGGGAGGACCGGAGGAAATCGTCTAGGGTTGAGTGCTTCCTTTATCGTCACACATATTAATGTCCTTGCAAAACATTAATGATCATAAGTTCATTGACGCTTTACATACCACATATTCTCACATACGAACCTTCAAATATTTTTAAGATTCATTTGACGCACACACAAAACACATGAAATCGCCAACTTTTGTTGATATTTTCAAACTTACATGTATTTCAGGAAATTGAATGGATCTTGGCACAGTCGATTCTTAAGAAGCTTTTGGGTTATCATGTTAACGATGTCATCCTTTTGAGAGGGTTTGATCCATATATCTCTTCTTCAATGAGATATAGGATGAAAAACCTTTGCATTTTAAAACTATGTTGAACTAGTCTTTTGTAAAAACTTATAACTTATGTTGTCTTGCACTTTGAATAACTTATGATATGTATCTCTTAATTATGTCAATTGATGAACATCGTGTTTGTTTTTAATCATATAGTTGTTTACTTATATCATAAGCGATGAAAAATAATTAAGTTCACACCGTGCGCTTCCGCCTATAAACAGGTGTGAAATGTAAGTTGTATCCTAATCTAAACTAATATTTGTTAATTTCATCAGCTTACCAAAGAAATATAAAAACAATTTGGTGTGAAAACTTATAAAAAATTTAAACGGTATCCACGTGACGTGCCCTGATTGTCCCCACCAACCACGTGGACCAATCAAGAAACGTTACTCTACATCTATTCGATAATTGGAAGAGCTTATACTTCCTTTTCAACAAGACTCATCCCATCTAGAGCACCTTTCCATATCATCAAATGAATCATTATCATCTTCCTCATCCTAGCTATCCATCCCCTCACCATTACCATGTTCCACCTCAAATTAATCATCAAACATGCCTTCATCTTCATCCTCATCACTCATCTCATCATCCTCATCTTCATCTACATCGTCATGGTTAATGCCCTCAAAAGGGCATTTTTCGCCACTTCAGAATCATAACGCTCCTTCAAACAATTTGTAACGGTTAACGCCCCATAATATCCTTTCAATCATTGCTTTCCAATTTTTTCTCCTTATTTGACATTATGCTAAAAATTCTCATTCTTTTTCATGCTCTTATAATAGCCAATAAGATAGTATTAGGGGCATTATCAAGCTTATTCACGCTCCAATAATGCGTATCAGCTATATTACCTATGTAGACCTAAAGTAAAATCAAAACAAGTACCTTCTTAAAATTCAAGTAAAACGCAAAACAAGTCAATTATGGCATAATTCATTTAGGCTACTCGGTGTGGGTGACGGGCCTCCCTGGAGGACGACCCGCCACGTCAGCATACACGTCAAAGTCCTTGGAGGATGCCCCTCTAGGGATGGAAGCAAGGAAATGGGTGACGACCTGACCCCACTTAGTTAATTTAATTATTTTAATTAAACTAGTTTTTAACATTTACTTATATAAAATAAAATCGTTAGTATTAAAAACCACAAATTACATAACCTAAAAAAACGTAAAAAATAAAAAAATAACCGAAAAAATAAAAAAAAACATAACCTAAAAAAACCCTATGAACTTCACTTATTGCGATTTGTTCTTTTATTCTTCGCAAAATCGGTTGATCTTCTTCCGGATACGAGTTTATGTCGGCTGTCATGATCTCCCACTCTTTATACTCGTTTTCCTCATGCTTCAACCGAACCCGTTCTTCGACCTCACTTTCTTTCGCCTTCACCTTTTGGGCCGTAACCTCGGTGAACGCTTTGAACTGAGCCATAAGGTCGTCCATTTTGGAACCGCCCCCCGTCGCGTCTTGTTTTTTTGCAGTTGCCACCCTTTTTAATTTGTCCCTGCCAGGGGGATGTTCCTTCTCTCTAACCAAAAACTCTTCATCGTCAAATTCGGGCTCGTCATTTATATTTATTTGACATCGTGCGTCCGAGCCCCCCGCACTGTAACTACCGGTCTCCGAGGTTTTTGTTCGTTTGGCCGTTGCAACTTCATTTGGAACCAGCGCCCACTTGTTACTGGTTCGCAAAATTTCCCAAGCACGTACGTGGGGGAAAACGGTCCGATGCGTATCTTCGTATCTATGCATCGCCTCTTTAAAAACGTCTTCATCACTCATCCCACTACGGCGACCAGTATACAAGTTATTACAAATCGCCGAAAATCGGTTAACAACCGGATGCATCTTTCTCCACTTGGAAGAGATGGAATCGATGTCGCGATAATGACCTTGTTCCATTATCGCAAGAAACTTCGACAAAATTTCTTTCCAAAACCCCTCGCCGGTTTGGTTGTTACCTATAATTTTAAATTGTAGCAAATGTTATATTAAAAAAAGTATAATATATAAATTTTTGGTATATTTTTAAAATGTAGCAAAAGTTATATACTGATAATGGGGCTTTTGGAAGTGCTAACACACGTCTTGACTAACGCCTCCTCCTCCATCTTCGTCCAAAGTTTCGCCTTCCCTTTCGAAGGTTGATCTTTCTCAACCATAGGTTGCTTCCCTTTTTTCGTTTAGACGATTGCGGTTGGGTCTCGGGCACAAATTCTTGAACGTCGTCCTCTTCGGGTTGTGATTGGGGAGACTCCGTGTTGGGAAATATTATGGTTGGGATGGAAATTGCGAATTGAAAGGGTTTCGCATCATCATTTGTTGCACCGACTGCATTTGTTGCACTTGGCTCATTTGCGAAAACACGTTGGGGCTTTGTTGAAACCCCCCAAAAGCGATGTACGATAATTGTGAGGATGACAACTCGGTTCCATACTAA
The DNA here is from genome assembly GCA_947069175.1 of Scalesia atractyloides. Taxonomy (NCBI): domain Eukaryota; kingdom Viridiplantae; phylum Streptophyta; class Magnoliopsida; order Asterales; family Asteraceae; genus Scalesia; species Scalesia atractyloides. Next base: position 73,092,295 of record CAMTDV010000001.1, read on the forward strand.
GATAGTAGCCGGGTACGGAGAAATGTTTTGGTTTGGATTCGCGTTTGGGTTTGGGTTTGGGTAGGTCGGGTTGTATTGATCCATAGCGAAAGTTGAATGATTTTATAAAAGGTTGGAGAATTATAAAGAGATGAGAATGATTTTATAAATTTGAGAGATGGAGGTGAATAAAGTGTGTAAAAAGTGGAATGGTATTGGTGTATTTATAGGTAAATTTATTAATTTAATTTTTTTATTCTACTACTCGTTAAACGGCTATATATTTGAAATAGCCGGTCCGTCTCCAACGTCTCCCTGCTGACAGGGAAGACGTCGACGCAACACCCTGGGCGGTGTTGAAGGACGTCACCAATCCATGCCGGACCTGAACGGCCCCACACCGAGTGTTCTTACAAAACTTCCAAGGGTTGTTTTTGACTTGACTGTAATCTTTAATATCTAGGTTACGGTTACTCCAAGTTCCCATGACCCAACATTCTACACTCAAGCCCAGAAAGCAACATCAAAGTAGTTCAACTTTTTTTTTTTTATAATATTTTTTATTATTATATTAATAGAACTTTTTTAGGTTTAATTTTAATAATTTTTTTTTATCATAATTTCTTGACCCCATCCTATATATACCACCACAATTTTAGAACCAGAAATCACACATTTTGCCACCAATGGAGTTCCTCAAGAACACTAGAAATTTACATGTATGTATCCAATCTTTCTTTTTCATTACTCCATTAGTTTGTCGATTAGTAACGCATTGTTGTAACAAACCTCATTGCAAAGATAGGGTTCTTGAATCTTGGAATTTGATCACAATTCTAGCACCAAGATTGGATTTTTTTTACAGTTTCACATGGGTTTTTGATTTTTTTTTTGATAAAAACCCCATTTTTTACGAGAATTTCTGCAAAACTTTCTGAAATCACGAATCTTTTGTGATGGGTTTTACTTGTTTGTAGTTTGATTCTTGTTTCTTAAATGGGTTTTTTTAGCAGAATTTAAATGGGGTTTAAAGATTTTTGATAAAAAAAATCCCATTTTTAAGAGAATTTTTGCAAAACTTTATGAAATTACAATCTTTTGAAATGGGTTTTACTTATTTTTAGTTTGATTCTTGTTTCTCAAATGTTTTTTTTTTTTTTTGCAGAATTTCAGTTGGGTTTTCAAAGTTTTTTTTGATGAAAAATGCCATTTTTCAAGAAAATATTCCCAAAACATTCTGAAATTAGCAATCTTTTTTAATGGGTTTTAAAGTGTTCTACTTGTTTGTAGTTTAATTCTTGTTTCTCAAATGGGTATGTTCAAAAACCCAAAATAACAGCCCCTTTATTAACTCATTGTGGTGAATTTGCAGGGGATGAATCAGAAACTAGTTTTAATTATCATTTTGGCTTTCTTGAGTACCGACAAAGTTAATGGAAGATTTCCCCTTCATCACCATCATGGTCATCACAAACATATCAAAGGCTATTTTGAATACTCTGCTATAACTTGCAGAGCTTACACAGCTTCCATTACTGATTTTGGAGGTGTTGGTGATGGTGTGACCTCAAACACCAAAGCTTTTCAAACCGCCATTGATCATCTCGGTCAACTCGGATCGATAGGCGGTGGCTCGCTGCTCTATGTACCTCCTGGAAGGTGGTTGACTGGTAGCTTTAATCTCACCAGTCATTTCACTCTGTTTCTTCATCAAGATGCTGTTCTTCTTGCTACCCAGGTTTTAATTTTAGAATCTTTTCTTCGTAGTTTTGTTAAGGTTGTGCTAAACGTACCCATGGACGGACCTGGTATTATTTTCTATGTGACGTATTTTATGGTTTTTCGACCGGGAAGTTATTTGAACTTGCTTAGAAAATTTGAATTTGTATGTGTTGCATTTATAAAACAAATTGAAGAAAAGTACCGGATACGATAAAGTATTTCAACCAGGGATGCAAACAAACCGAGTCGAGCCGAGCTCGTTTAACTTATGAAGGCTTGAGCTCGGCTCGGGCTTGGGCTCGGCTTGTTTAACATTTATTAATTAATTTATATTAATTATTATCATTATCTTATATATAATTTAGTTTTTTTTATAATATTATAAAAAAACTATTTATTATTATCAAAATGTATATTAATATTTTAATTAAAAATTATACAAAAACTGGGCTCGTTTAGACTCACGAGTTGACTTGAGAAGTGAAGCTCGGGCTACGGCTCATTTAAGTTAGGCTTGTTTCGAGCTCGTTTCAACTAATTTTTAAAAATTATTATTGAATGGGCACTATCGTTTCGTGATAATGGTTACCTTGTAAAACTTCAATGTAGCTCTTGGTTTACTGGTCACAACGACAAGTTATTATTACTTATGTGACGCCACGCAACCGAACGGTTGGACGCCGGCTATGAGATATCCTAGCAGTTTAAAAACCGACCGTTTAAGTTGTCAAGTCATTAATATTCTCTGTTTTTCAAACTAAAAGACGAAAAAGATCCACTTGATTTGATGTTTTCAAAGAGAAACGAATATATGATTAAATTTTACCCATATGTTAGTTAAAGATCAATGTTCCAAGATGCTAAAAAAAGAATATTTTGAAGTACAAAAAAGTCAAATTGAGACAAGAAACAGAGCATATCAATGTGTTTTATGAACTTTGGATTGTTCTTTTTAGAATTATTCCATCACATTTAGAAAACATCAACTGTGTTGCATATTTAACGTTTTATTTTAATAAAAAAAAGATCACGCGATCAGTGAAAATATTTGAATTGTAAACTAATGATCTGTTTTCGACATCTAGGATGAAAACGAGTGGACAGTGATCGAGCCATTGCCGTCGTATGGCCGGGGACGTGATGCTGATGGTGGAAGATATATTAGTCTGATATTTGGCACCAATCTCACTGATGTTATAATCACTGGTATATTACAACTTTTTGAACATTTGTCTTTTGTTGCAAACTAACAATTGTTATTATTGAGAGTATAATTGCCATATTCGTTCCTGAGTTTTGGGTACGTTTGCGACTTTCGTCCAAAGGTTTGTTTTTCCGCATCTAGATCCAAAAAGTTTGAAATCTTGCCTTTTTCGTCCGACTCGTTAACTCCATCTATTTTCCCCCATTAAATGAGGGGTATTTCCGTCTGTTTAGACTTTTTTTAATTAAAATAAAAAACACTGAAATAAAGATGCACCTTTGTTGACTTTCTAGTTATGACTTTTCTTATAAACATTAACAAATAGGTAAAATTACAAAAATACCCCTTACTTAACGTTAAAAAAGGAATGAAGTTAACGAGTCGGATGAAAATGACAATATTCGAAACCTTTTGGATCTAAATGCGGAAAAAACAAACCTTTGGATGAAAGTGCAAAGGTGATCAAACCTCAGGGACGAAAATGACATTTTACTCTATTATTAAAAATCTTAAAATGATAATTTTTTATTCTGATATTTGATAAGCCTGACAAAATGGGCGGGTCAGGTCGGGTAACGGGTCATACTGTTTTCGTGCCAGTTCTTTGACATTAGTGTTTGGTTTTGAAGGGAACAACGGGACGATTAACGGTCAAGGAAGCCCGTGGTGGGTGAAATATCGCGCGGGCCAGTTAAAGTACACCCGACCATACTTGATTGAACTCATGTACTCAGACGGCATTCAAATATCAAATCTTACTCTGATCGATTCTCCTTCGTGGAATGTTCATCCCATATATAGCAGGTATGGCTGAAATGCTTTAATCGTGTGTCGTTTGTGGTTTTCGTTTATAGAATGTTGTTGATTCATTTCGTGTTGTTGATGCAGTAATATAATCATTCAGGGAATTACTATTCTTGCACCGGTTAGATCTCCGAATACTGATGGAATCAACCCCGGTAATGACTTATGTATACTTTGACTTTTTCAGTCAAACTTCCCTCTTTTCTAATTGAAATATGTTATGCATTTGATCTCAAATGTCACCCGATCTTCTGTTTTTAGAGATATCTACAACGGGTAGACTATGGATCTCAATTTTCTGAAATTTTGATCGTTTTAACTCGGATTATTTTCGAAGTCAAACTCAGTACATTTGACTTGAATAATACTTTGACTTTAGATATAAAAAATACCATCTTGGTAATGTTTGTGACAAAGGTTTAGAGTAATATCGAATTAAATTCTTTTTATTAAAGTAATGTAAATTACCAAACTTAATTTCAAGTCAAAGAGTAATATGTTTGACTTGATCTTCTGTTCTTCCAGATTCTTGCACAAATACACGAATCGAGGACTGTTACATCGTGTCCGGGGACGATTGCGTAGCCGTGAAGAGCGGTTGGGACGAGTACGGGATCGCGTACGGGAAGCCAACCCAACAACTAGTAATCCGACGGCTCACATGCATTTCACCAACGAGTGCGGTCATCGCTTTAGGAAGTGAAATGTCAGGCGGCATTCAAGACGTCCGAGCCGAAGACATTGTGGCCATCAACTCCGAGTCAGGAGTCCGGATCAAAACCGGTGTTGGAAGGGGCGGGTTCGTGAAGGACATACACGTAAAAGGGTTCACCATGCACACCATGAAATGGGCGTTTTGGATGACGGGTAACTACGGGTCCCACCCTGATGACAAATGGGACCCGAATGCGATCCCCATTATCCAAAACATAAACTACCGAGACATGGTGGCGGAAAATGTCGCCATGGCGGCTAGATTGGAGGGGATTGCCGGTGATCCTTTTACGGGGATTTGTATATCGAATGTGACTATTGGAATGTCGCAGTTTGCGAAGAAACCGATATGGAACTGTACCAACGTCGAGGGGGTGTCTAGTGACGTGACTCCGCAGCCTTGTGCTGCGTTGCCGCCGGTACAAGGTGGAAAAGCTTGTGATTTCCCTGTGGAAAAGTTGCCAATTGAAGATGTTAAAGTTCATATGTGTTATTATAAACCAAACTACATTTGAAATGTAAACTTTTGATTTTAATATAATGAATTTGATTGTCATTAATCAATTTGATGTAACTTGTGCATTAGACCTTGGGGGTTAAAACTGTGTACCTCAGGGTCAAAATGATTTAGCACATGGTAAATATTTTCAACAGTGAGGAAAAAAATGGAAAAAGGTGTTTAACCGAATTGGTGCAACCGCCCGAATGAATCCGAAATTCCACCTACCACGTGTTGCTAACTTATTTTTATCATAAACCCACCTTTTTACACTACTCTTTCTTCCTACACACTATCTCTCTCTCTCTCTCTCCTATCCTCACACCCCTTTAATCGATAAGAACTACCCTAAACCACTACCCAAATGTACCCTAATCGGGTAACCTACTCGAAACCCCATTTCTCTCACGAAAGTAATGTAACCTTGTTAATAATGGGTTATCTTTCCATTTTAATTTAACAAAAAAAAAAAAGATAACCTTGATTGATCACAAAGATTCTGATTGATCACAAATTTTCTTTATATGTATCCTATATTACAGTTTTTGATTGATCACAAAGTATTTCAAGACGGCCCCTATAAAAAAAAGTTTCAAATCGAATTTTTTTTATATGTTTTTAGCCCCTTAATAGTTAAATTAGGAGCCCATTTATATATTTATATAGAACATAAAAAACTCAAAATCCATTTCACTAGTTAAATAGCCCACTTTTATTAAACAATTAACCAGCCCATAATCTTTTTCATCAATTATAAGCCCATTTAGTTTAATTAGTAACCCATCAGCCCACTTTTTTCTTGAACTTATATATATATTTTTTATATGGCTAACAAATAAAAACCCGGCTACCTCGGGTAACCCAATGACAAAAGATGATCCATACGCCTATGATTGTAGACAGTATTAGGTAGCCCAAACCCACCATCTCTAGATTTCTGGGGAAAACCCACCGTCCAAAGGTCTAATACAGGAAAACTCGGTTAGGATCGGATTCAAACTTGAGACATGTGGTTTTCATCCCAAACCTTCACTTCCCCTTCAATGACGGTTGAACTTATATCACCTGTTTACAAATCCCATGAGTTCAAACTTTCAAGTTTCAATAGGTGACAACGCAACCTAGGAATCAAGATTTTCCATCATAAGTGTTTTGTGACAACGCAAGACATTTTCATCTATTAACACCAACAAAAAACGATAATTTAAAGAATGTGTATTTTTATTCCTCCCAAATTAATTATCGATGTGTTTCAATTAAATAACCATATCGGTTGAAAACTTATGCTTATGAATTATATTTTATTTAATCATAAACCTATTTAGTATCTAAAATAGAAATACTATTTTCTTTTCCCTCCTTACAAAACTTCATATTTTATACACCTAATAAAGGTTAAATCATGAGATATACAAGATATTTGGGTTATAAAAAGGGCAATTTATATAAACACAAAGTCTTTGTTTTCTAAATAAAATAAAATAATAAATATTTGAAATCTAAATCCTAATGAAACCATACAGATAAGTTGTTTTTATTTTTATTCCTTCTTCAACGCCAATACATATAAATTATTATCAAATTTATAATCAAATCATTTCCAATTGTCCAACCAACCAAGTCATGGTTAATTAATTGGTAAATTAAGTTTATCATACTCTCCATCCTTTAATTAGAAATTAATTATTATAAATAAATCATTAATAGTCCTACTGATTCCCAAATTAAACCTAGAAATCCCAAATTTTCTATAGTCCTAGCATGCCTTAGACCCTAACACTAGTTCCCTAACAATTAAAATTCATCATTTGGACATGTTAGGATAACACTTGAGATTTCTTTCAACATCCTACACATTTGCAGTTGCTTGGTTTGCTTGTTCCTTGGTGGTGAGTGAATCTTACAACTCTCATTTTTCTTTATTATACGTTTTCGAGTGTATCATGTGTCGCACATCATTATTACATTTATAAAATTCAAATACGTGCAGTTACCATCTTGTGAAGTTTATGTGCTATGTGTTAATTGTTTGTTTGTCACTTGGTGCATTACATTCATTTTGGATATTAAATCATCATAGGCTTGTCTGTTCCCCATTACCTGTGAGCGGAACTTGACGTTGCCAACACACGAGGTCAGCTCCGTTTGATTGAGCTTAGATTTTGCAGCACACCATAATACATAGCACATTTGCATACAGTTGAATTGATTATTGTTTGAGATTGATTATTGATGTTTGACATATGACATGCAACACATTTACTTACATTGGTTAATGCACACTTTTTCAATAAATAAATTAAACATATTATTTTCCTAATAACAAAGAGATTCACTCGCCATCTTTTGTTGACCCAAAAACTACTTTTACACATGATACATGTGAACCAGCAAGAAGAGAAGATTAGACATAGGATGACCCTTAGTTAACAAAAAACGGATTAATGAAGTTTTATTGTTATAAACAATGTCTTATAAATAACTGTTATATTTGGATTATTTCCAATGTGAAACATTCAATATGAATTAATGAATATTTAAAACATCCAATAGCAAGTTATAAGCTTTGGATCAACCAATCATGCTGCAGTCACTTATTCCGCTACGGGTCGGGGTGTGACAAACGATCCCTACAAAGTTTCAAAAAGCTAAATGTTAGCAATATTGTAAAAATTCAAAACAAAAAACAAAAACTTAACCTGGAGATGCAACCGCCTCTAAAATCTTTGTCGATTCAACTTCTTCTTTGGTTTCAAGTCTAATCACAACTTTCTGCAAAGTAAATCAAGAAATTAGAAGAAAAAAGATAGTAAAAAACAGGGGTGGTTGAATCCATTTCCAAAAGTTTGATTATCCGATTTTCATATCGGAAATTTCGGATATTTAGGATACAGATTTTTGAATATTTCAGATTCAGTTTCAGATTCGGATTCTTTAACAATCTGTGTTTGGATTTCCAAGTATATTTTTTCTTTTTTATTCACCGGTACAGAATTCAATTGTAGGTGCGGTGAAATTCTTTTAGAGATGCGGTGTGAGGCCTTCACGCGGTGTGAGGCCTTCGTATTTTATTATAGTCTATTAAGTACTAATAGGGACTAAAGGTGTCAACATGCTCAAACAGAGCCGCTAAGTGACCTTCTGATGTCAACATGCATAAACTTGGCCTCTGAGTGACTTATATGTCCACATGCTTAAACTTAGCCTCTGAGTGACTGATATGTCAATATGCCTAAACTTGGCCTCTGAGTGACTAATATGTCAACATGCCCAGCCTCTGAGTGACATCAGAGTCAACATGCTAACAATGAGCCTCTGAGCGATCCTTTACGAAGTCCTAACTCTCATATGTCCCATTTGTTGGACGAGAGGGATTAAATCCATAATTATATAAAAGTTGGATAATGGAGGGGGTTAAAAGTGTCAACATGTTAATTTATACCTCTGAGTGACCTTTTAACAAACCGAGAACTCAACAATGTCTGGGCATACTCCCGGGTACGCCAAATATTGGTTACGAAGGGCTAAATATGCTTTAAAGGTGTTTTAGGAGGGTTTAATAAGTTGGGGGCTAAATGTGACAAACTTTGAAACTGACCATGGGGCGCTCGCGGGGCGTGAGAGACATTGGCCATGTCTCTCGCGGGGCGCGAGAGGCCTGTGTCTGCATAATTTTTTCTTGGCCTCCACACATGTTGCCAAAAACCATTGTTTCGAAACCATGGACTTTCAAATAGCTATGCCATATTTTAGGACACTTGTAAGCTCCCTCTAACACCCCTTAACACCTGGCATCATCTCCTTCAAGCTCTCTAGCTATAAATAGGTGCAATGCTTCACCATTTATACTTGCACCATTCTCATTTATCACTCTATCTCCCTATTCTAGAAGTTCCTAACTGAAAGGAGCATCCAACTTAGTTCTATTGCATCATAGGAATCACTTGTAAGTGTTCCTTCTCTTTCATTTTCGTTTATAGGCTTTTATAGCCAAAAGTCAAGCGTTTTATGGAAAACGCCTTGACTTTCGGTTAAGACCATTATGGTCCAGCCATGTTTCGTAACGAGCTTGGAGGAGTGATCATAATAAGGTAGGTGTTAATCCCTATTAAGGGCACCTCCTGAAGATCATGTTTGCTAGACCAATTGACGGGTCAAAGTTTTAATATTAAAAAGTCAAACATGCCACTTTTTGGAAATTTTATAATTTGATCTTATATATGTTATGAAACCTGTTTTGACACTTAAAAAAGTTGGTAATAATTATTAGAACATGTAAGAACATGTTCGGCTCGTCAATTTCAGTCCTAGGGTCGGTTCGCAACCAAAAGTCGCAAAGTTTGACTTATGCTTTGACTTTCGATTCTAAACCGATTTAGATTAGTTAGCTACTGATCTAAGGTTGCATTATGATCGGAATATAATGTAGCATATTCCTCTGAGGTTACATTACATGATCATAATCAAAATCTGAGTTTATGCACAAGTTCCGTAATTATGCCATTTTTGACTAAAATGCCCTTTTTGCATAAAATGAGGTTTAAATGATAAAGAACTTGAAAATGAGTTTTCTACTGATGTAATATTATAAATAGGATTATTTGAGATGTCAAACTATATTATAAACTGAGTTTATGAACAAGTCCTTGTATTATGTCGATAAAAGACGATAAAGCCCTTGTGGCTCATAAAATGGTTTTAATCATATCTTTTCAAAGTAAATATTTTACCTACTGATATGTTATATTAAATAAAATATCTAAGACATGTTAACCTGACCTTAACATCAGTTTTCAGTAAACATCGCATAAATCGTCATTTTACGACATAAGCGCTGTTTTGGCGCATAGTATGGTTTTAAACCATATTAATCAACCAAGACTTGTTACCTACTGATTTTAAAACTAATTTAAAATAGTTTTATAGTAGGTATATAATATGAACTCAGAATCCCAAATAATTTATAAAACTATGTGTAAAATGACCAAAATGCCCATTTGGTGCATAATTTGGTCATAAAAGATAAAATACATATATAATTAATATCCTACTGATATTATATCACAAATAAGTTATTTTCTAGAATATTTATGGTTATAACATAAAATTATACTCAAGTTCCTTTTACACGGTATGAAATTACCAAAACACCCTTATGAGGCATAGTTTCATTTTAATACCTTAACGGGCATATAAGTTGATATCCTACTGATGTTACAACTTATTTAAAATATAATGGCATATAGAAATCATCCATGACTTACCCGATATCGCTGATATGCGTACAGTTAAGTATATGTAACTAATTTATGGAAATTAACTGAAACGAGTCTAACCTTGTCATTAAAGTCTCAAAATCCAGAATGTTTATAGTTTATCCATATTACACAAGTCAAAGTACTTGTTGGGATTAAACTACATTCTATCCGATCATCGTTTAATATAGCGTTATACGTTTTGATCCTGTACGCTACTCGGTCTAAGTTTGTGACTTAAATAAGACCGTTAGTATTCAATTGGTTAGCTTCTGCCATAATCCAGACTAGAGACTTGCCGATAAATGCTATCTACACTTAGTACTTTTGTGTACGGCTGAGTTATTAAATCTTGCGTTTAAACGAAGACTAGCTCAGGCAAATACTCTCGACTTATTTCCCCTATATTGTCTTGGCTTACGGTAAATTATTACCGCTTGGTCGAAAATGGGATCAATCGAATGCCAGATTGTGGCTAGTAAATCCGCATATTCCGTTTTAATCAGTTTTATTTGATAACTTAAACATCGGGGGTTAACTACCGTGTCCTGGATATCCTCGGCTCATTACATTAGATAATGGCCACGACCTTAGCGCGGGGTGTAGGCATACACCTGACAGACGCTCAAATGCATTTACCCACAAAGTTGGGGATAACTCATTCGTGAGTTCGTAAGTGGTGTGTACGTTAATCATGTCTCGGTTTTCGCACTGGGCCCTGTATGTATGGACAAACAAGTGAATCTGTTAACAAGGTTACAAAGTAACTTTCCCAAGTTATAAAAGATTTTGTGCCAACGTGCACTGAAAACATTTTCAAAATGAGTCAGTTGGGTGTATTTACCAACGAAAGCTGACGTATTTTCAAAAGACTAAGCTTGCATGTACAATACGAAAATAGGCTGGAAGTGCTTGGTAGTGATAAGAGGATCCTGCAAATCCTAGATCTACCCAAAGTCTGTTATACACTTTTGTACAATTTACGATCCGCCTGTGGATCTTCTATTACGAGCCGTTTGTATATTATTTTGTATTTTGAACATTTGGTTTGTAATAGTAATTTTACCCCAACACTTTCGCTGTGCTGTGTTTAATTGTCTATGATGTTATCAACTTACGTCACGATATTCCCCACCCGGGCCCACCGGTGATTGGATTGACTGAGGAAAGCCGGGGTGTGACAGGTTGGTATCAGAGCCAACGTTTGAGAGAATTAAACACTAGCCTTCTTGTGTTTAATCTCAAACTTACACAAGCACATTCCTTAGACTTCCGAGTCTAGGCTTTGACTTAGGATTACTCATCTCAATATTAAGTTATTAGTATTGTTTTTTAATTGATTTAACAGGAAAGTGCCGCCAAGAGTACGAGGAAGAGGTAAAGGACCAATGAGGGGATGACCTTCAGGACATATCCCTTCGCATCCCCATCACCCGAACCCCTATGAGGATTCGGGGGATTCATGGCCACTAGCACAACATTCACTTTCTCATACCCAAAACTCGTACCACTCGTACCATTCACACCAATCACACCACTCCCACCACTCTCATCATTCTCATCATTCATATCATGATGAGTTTAACCCCAACCAATACTTTAATACACCCCTAGCCGACCAAAATCAGTGAGACCAACCCAATCTCATGGACGAGGACTCTGACCCAGAGATGCCGCCATAAGGATCACACACACATCCCATCGAGATCTCGAGCGATTCGAACTCTACGCCGGATCGCCGTACCAAGGTCCTAATGAATGAGACCAATACTGGAACCAATTTACCTTCGCTAACACTCCCTCCCATCACTCCCAACCACATCCTATACAAGAAGATGTTCATATGGAACCGGTGGAACAACCCCAACCACCACCTGAGCCACCAAGGAGGAAACATGGAGCACGTATGTCGGTACGTGCGGGTCAACGGTCAGGATCGCTGCCACCTTTACCCAAAACTTACGCTACAATTCATGAGGACCCACAAATGGGTGGACCCTCCAATGCTTCACCTGTGGTGGAACCGACTGTAACATTTGTCAAAAAACGGGTTCCAAAACCCGCACCATTTTTTGTTATAAGTTTATATTATGGTCATTTCGTTACAAATGTACGTTAATCATTTCAGAGATTCGTTATACTAATAATATAAATAAAGATAATAATAATAATAATAAATATATATATATATATATATATATATATATATATATATATATATATATATATATATATATAACAGTTATACAAAATAAATAAAAACAAAAAAAAATATAAATAAAAAGGGGTAGACCACGGGAATCGAACCCGGGTCTCACCCCTAACCAAACACACTCTACACCACTACACCACACACCCAACTTAATTCAAATCTGAAACAATTAAATTTTATACACAAACGGACACCGAGTCGGAAATTCAAACTATCGAATCTGTAACCGCCAAACCTGAATCATCTTGGCGACTAACGTTTTTCTTTGCCAGTAACTGAAGGTCACCGATGTTAAACATCCGTTATAACCGAAATCCAAACTTAGTTTCATTCAAAAAACTGACCAAATTCAATGATTTACAAAAAAACCGAAGAATGATTTAACCATAACCGAAATCGGTGATTGCTCTATAAATATCGATGCCCCCACCTCACTTTCACTCGCTCAAACTCTCAATCATTACCCTCTGTGCAATTTTGCTGTTTCTGAATTCTCACCGGAAAACGTTTTGTCGCTGGAATCTCGTCGGAGAAGACAAGGCCGCAAGTCTCTGGTATACCATGTCCAATCTTTCTCTTAATACATTTCAATCATCTATACAGGAACTAAAACAAGTGTTTAAATTTAACACAGTCGGATCCTGAGTCTGTGTTATTGCTAATGAAGAAGATGAAGTTCAAAGAGAATATATGTATAATTAAAATGGATAACCGGGTTAGACACACAGTCCAGTGGTGGACTGTGTGCAAAACATAATGTAGATGTCCCGGGTTCGAGTCTTTAACAAGTCTGTTTTGTTACCAGTTTCTTTTTAAGCAATCATATCATCTCTCAATAAGTTAATAAGTATAATATAATTCCTATTATTAACGGGTTAGACACCCAACCTAGTTGGTAGGGCTGGGTGCGTCGCAAGACCAAGGTCGCGGGTTCGAGGCAGTGCCTGGGCAGCGGCTCAATGGTTTTAAAACCTTTTTAATTAATTAAATTCCAGATTTAAACCAGTAAGTATATAAATATAATTAAAATCAGAAATATTTCGGGTTAGACACGTAGCTCAGTTGGTAGAGCTGCGTGCACGTATACGAGAGGTCACGAGTTCGAACCTCACTCAGCGCATAGAATAAACACAGTCCGACCGGTCAACGGTCAATGGTCAAAAAGTCAACCTTTTTTATTTTCTTTTTATTTATTTATTTAATTGGAAAATTAATTAAAAATACTTAAAAATAAGATTTTTAAAGTTAGAAAATTTCCTTAAACACACAAAAATAAATCTAACAATCCCATTAAGAGCACTAATTAAAAATATTAATTTCAAATAAAGTTTCTTTATTTACCGAATCATTTCGTTATTATTTAGGTTAGTTTTTCCCTCGTCGGTTGAATCATAATATTCGTGTGCATTCATCGTCATCAAGGAACGCACCCACTGTGAGTGAATCCTTACAAATTCCCCTTTTTTATTCATGTTTTGGGGTGTATCATGTGTCACTTTAATTATTTCGTTATTCAAACTCGTGCCATTACCATTATATGACCTAAACTTATGATGTAAATATTGTTTGTTGTGATACGTGTTTACATTTTGTCAAGTTGCGTGCAAATCATTCATTAGGCCCATCAGTTCCTCGTGGGAGACGAGTTGAACATCGCGTGCCTCATTAAATCGGCTTCGTTTGATTGAGCCTTGATCTCATTGTTCATCATTTGGTGTGTGTGCTTGTGCATTGTTTGATATTATGTGTTTTGTGATTAAATTTACATTTACGTTTATTCATATTTGGTTATGCACAATTTTATTCAAATAACCAACATAACTAATCCTTTCAAATATTTAAATAAGATTCACTCGCCAACTTTTGTTGACCCAAAACCCTATTTTACACATGATACAGGTGATCCGGTTGAGAAAAGAAACACATAGGATGGCCTAGAAGAATAAACAAGTGAATGCCTTGGAATGAACGTTTAGTTTTGTTTTCCTTTGTAATTGTACTCTAGCTTGTAATTTGAATGAAAATGTATTTGAACATGTTGTGTTTGTATGTTTATTTTAACTTCTCCTTTGAAGAGAAATAATAAATATGAAATTTATAGTAAATGTCATGAGCTTTAATGAAAACCCAATCATGCCCCGACTACCATTTCCGCTGCGGGTCAGGGTGTGACACCGACGCCATCACCCGTAGTTCAACCACCACCATCAGGTTATAATAACCTTATCCCAACATATCCGAATACATCTGGATAAGATCCTTTTAACCTGTCTACGCCAGTAAATTACTAGGCACTTTCACATGACCCGTATATGCAAGCGGTCATGCATAACGCACTTTACCTGTCCCCTTTCCCATATGTTTATCCTCCTACTGGGTATCCAAGTTATGGATGCCAGTATCCTGTTATGCCACAACCACAACCACAACCACAACCACAACCTCCGCCGCCACTTGAGGCCATCAATGAGGCCTTAGAACGAATGAAAGAAATGCAACAACAAGCGGAGAAAACAGAGAAGAAGACGAACAAGTTCTTCAAGAAACTCTCCAAGTTGGTTAAGGGAAATAAGGACGAGTGAAGTCTCTTCTAATAATATATGTTAGTCCTTGCGAGGACATTTGTTATTTCTTTAGTCCCTGCGTGAACATTTTTATTTCTTTAGTCATTGCATGGACAGTTTGTTTCATTTATTTCTAGTATTGTAATTTCTTATTGACATTTAATGAAGTATTTTAGAATTATATAAATATGTATTCATCCTCTTCAAGCGAGCGTCTCGATTTTACTCAAAATTTTTGCTCTGCTATATAATTCCAAAAGACCTTAATGGATCTGATTATGCCAAGTGGCACAGACCACATATTGGCCAAGAAATGATAGTTAAAGATAAAAGGCCGTATATCAGGATAGTTAAGGGGAGTTATCCTTCTATCCAGAGGTGGTGGACTAGGTTCAAGCCTCCAAGTCGTTAAGGTCCAAATTGACAGGGACTATTAATCATCATTAAAGTACTCTTATGTTAATATTAAGGAATGTTCATACTCCTGGTAGTGTGACTTGAGGAACCACACTAGCCTTCTAGGTAAAAGGACTACGTCCTAAGACCTATTATATAGCCTATGTGATCAATGTGATCCCGGCTATTGTCATCAATGTGATAACGATTGACAGGCCAACGTGCCATATGCTATGTCCAAAGTGACAGGCCAACGTGCCATATGTTATGTCCAAAGTGACAGGCCAACATGCCATATGTTATGTCCAAAGTGACAGGCCAACGTGCCATATTATTATGTCCATTAGTGACAAGCCTATTAGCTATATATATTTGTCAAATGACAATGACAGTTGTAACATTACGATCCACTGTCTAATAATGTATGGACTATGTCCAGATTGTAATTTGCCTTTGATGGTCCTATTAAGACCTAGGCCAAATATACATATGATAAGCCTAAGAGTTGTGATGTTATTCACACTAGCTTACATAGGTGATGGATTGTTATATCCAATGTTTAAAGCCAAATGGTTGTTATACCATCGCTAACTCGGACGAGGCTCAAAGTAGTCACCAAGATGTTAACTCTAACGACGCCGAAACATAGCCATTAATAATGATGATTTCCAAGCTCGCATAGATGCAACTATTGGAAAGGCCATGGAAAAGGCCATAGAAAAACTTAGGGAGTCGAGTGCTACTCGCTCTAGACCTTTATCAATTCCACCATCTTCAGCTCGTAAGGATAGCTCAGTTCACTCTTCAAATGCGAAGAGTGAACCACATAAATTAGAATTCGCTGATAGGTCCCGTTCTTCAAAAGACGGATGTACCTACAAATATTTCGTTTCATGTAAACCCTGGGATTTTAATGGGGAAAAAGGAGTTCTGGTAGCCTTGAAATGGCTAGATGAAATGGAAATGATAGTGGATATCAGCGGTTGTGCGAATAAGGATGTGGTTAAGTATGTATCACAGTCCTTTAAGGGCAATGCCCTAATTTGGTGGAAAGCTATGATCCAATCTACAGGTAAAGTACACCTGTATAACTTAGGATGGTTTAAGTTCGTTAACCTCTTCAAGGAGACTTACTGCCCACCTCATGAGGTGGAGAAGATAGAGTCAGACTTTCTGACTCTCACACAGAAAAACCTAGACTGTCGGAAGTATGTTTCTGACTTCAATTCCCTATCTAGATTAGTTTCCTATTTAATTACCCCAGAATCCAAACGCATTGCGCGTTTTATTCATGGGTTAGCGCCCGAGATAAAGGGCATGGTAAAGGCTGCTCAGCCTAGTACTTATAGGTCCGCTGTTGGCCTATCCTGTAACATTTGTAAAAATCGGGTTTTCAAAACCCGCTCCGTTTTGTAATCGAATATCAAGTTATAAAAGTTATGTCGAATATTTCTGATTATTTTGATTTAAAACAATACATAATTAATAAATAAACTAAACTATAAAAATTATATTTGATGAAAAGTTAAAATAAAATAATAAAAAAATTATAACGCTGCCGGGACTCGAACCCGGGTCAGCCAAGACACCCTTCAACAACTTAACACTCACTCCCAAGACCACTCCGCCACATTGTGTTTTCTGCTAACTCTAGGAACACAAATGAAATTTATACACAAACCCAGTTAAAACCGATTGCGCTATCTGAGAAACGGTAATCGGCAAACCAATCGTCAATTCGTTGTTTATTTCACACATTCAGTTTATAACCGATGCACGACGGTTTCTAATCAAATTGGAATTGATTAAACTTAAAGACTCATCATTGTCGGTTTTTAAACCGGAAAAATCATCAAGTTCAGAATAACACAAGCTTCAGACCACTCTCGCGACTCAGAGATATCATACCAATACTCCATTTCATTTTCGTCGCATTTTCGGACCACCAGAACACCTAAAACAGCTCGCCGGAATTTTCTGCAAAAGTCGCCGGAAAACCGTATTCAACTCAAACCGGTAAAATACTTATACTTACGGTTTCAATCCATTGTTAGAACCTTACTAACATTAACCCATCGCTCATAATCAACCACAGACGACATTGCTGGACTTTCTGTTTTCGCCGGAAAACTTCTGGAATTGTCGGAAACTCGTTGATTACCGGTATGCTCATTCCAACGTACTGATAATCAATACTCATTAGTTCAATTTCACATCTAATCCCTTAAACCTGTTAATTGATTCTCACAGCCGAAGGTTCCAAAAACAGAGCCGACAAGTTTCGCCGGATTCTCTGAAGAAGACGATCTGTTCGGTATCTTCTTTCCCCAAACTTTTCGGTTCAATGCATTCAAACTGGACATCATGTTCATTAACTAAATTAATCGCGTATCGGTTGTTTGATTGATGTCTGCATTTGTAATGAAGAAGACGAGTTCAGTGATGATATAAGGTTAATTAAAATCGGAATTATAAACGGGTTAGACACACAGTCCAGCGGTGGACTGTGTGCAAACAAAAACCATACACGTCCCGAGTTCGATCCCTGCTCCACGCACACCTTGTGTAATAAAATGCCTTTTTGATAAAAAACTAAACCGGGTTAACTCAGATAGTTGTTAAGTATAATAAAACCGAGATAATAACCGGGTTAGACACACAGTCCAGCGGTGGACTGTGTGCAACATGAACCATACATCGCGCGTTCGAAACCCGTCACTTACACCGGTCCGATGAATTAAAATGTTTTTGAAATTAAAGAGAATTCCGGGTGAACTGAATAAGTGTATAAGTATAAATAAAAACAAGATTATATCGGGTTAGGCACGTAGCTCAGTTGGTAGAGCTGCGTGCACGCGAACGGGAGGTCTCGGGTTCGAGCCTCACCCGGCGCAGATTAATTCGCTGACCGAACTGGTCAACGGTCAACGGTCAACGCTAAATAAACAATTTTTTTTATATTTAATTTATTTAATTTAATTTAAAAATCAATTAAAAATACTTAAAAATAACATTTTTAAAGATAGAACATGGCCTTGAACTCACAAAAATATATCTAAAAATTTCATTAAAACCCTTAATAAAATCCACTCGTTTAATATATTTTTCCGTTATTATTTAGGTTAGTATCTCTCGCTGTCCGCCCATCTAATTCATGCGCATCTCACCATCTCCAATCCAACGCACCCAATGTGAGTGAATCTTACAAATTCCCCGTTTTAATCACGTTTTGGGGTGTATCATGTGTCTTTGTATATATATATTATAATTAAACCATTGTGCATACATCATATCATGAACATGTGTATTCAGTTTGTTGTTGTTAAGTAGTTATTATTGGATGCAATTTATTATTCAGTACATGCAATTTCATAGGCCGCCGCTCCCCATTACATTATGAGCGTTGAGCATGTTCCCCATTTTATTATGCGGTTGAACCTGGCGTGCCCACATACGATCGGCTCCGTTTGATTGAGCCTTGATCGCACAGACATTTTCATTTTCAGTACATGCAATACGATCGGCT
This sequence comes from Scalesia atractyloides, assembly GCA_947069175.1. Classification (NCBI taxonomy): domain Eukaryota; kingdom Viridiplantae; phylum Streptophyta; class Magnoliopsida; order Asterales; family Asteraceae; genus Scalesia; species Scalesia atractyloides. The sequence goes on from CAMTDV010000001.1 coordinate 73,111,170, forward strand.
CTGTTTGATTGAGCATTGATCGCACAGTTTCATTTTCAGTACATGCAATACGATCGGCTCCGTTTGATTGAGCCTTGATCGCACAGTTTCATTTATGTTATTTACAGTATGATGTTGGTATGTTCATGTATGCTGCCATGTGTTATTGTATGTTATAGTTGTGACTGCTATTTGCCATTACTTGATTATTTACATTTGCTCATCTATGATTATGCACAATTTTTCATTGATAAACTAACCATAAATTCTTTAATAAATGTTTATCTAATAAGGTTCACTCGCCAACTTATGTTGACCCAAAAACCCCCATTTTACACATGATACAGGTGAAGCAGCAGCAGCTAGGAACACATAGGACTTGGACTAGAAGAATAAAACGATTTAGTGTTGGGATTGTTATGCTTGGCTTATTTTCCTTGTATTGAATGAACATGTTTGGATTTTTGAAATGTAACTTTGACTTTATTAAATATGAAACATATTAGTAAATGTCATGAGCTTTGGTAATAACCCAATTATGCTCCGACTCTTATTCCGCTGCGGGTCGGGGTGTGACATATCCCTCTCCCTCGCATTAGATTTAGTGAGGCAAAAGTCAGTCAAGTCTGAGACTAACGGAAAAAGAAAACGGGAGGAAGATAACTCCCAAAGATTCAAAAAGAAAGGAAGATTTGGGTTCAGAAGGAACCAAGATAAGTCGGGTATGACGCTGACATGTAAATATTGCAACGGAAAAAATGGAAACGGTGTAGTATAGATCCACAGGTTAAACCCTGTGGTATTTCGTAAGAAAAAGAGGCATAAGACCCTAGAGTGCAAGGATCTTAAGAATGCAGTCTGCTACGGCTGTAACGAAAAGGGGCATATTAAGTTTAACTGCCCTAAGAACCCCAGAAATAATGATGCAAAGCCTGGAGAGGCTAAGAAAGGGAACGCTCGTGCCTTCCAGATGAATGCCAGGGAGGCCGTTAATGACAACAACGTCATAACAGGTACATTCCTCATTAATGACATATATGCTAGAGTTCTTTTCGATTCGGGTGTAGATAAATCATTCGTTGACCAGAAGTTTAGTAAACGATTAAACTTGCCCATAAGAACTCTAGGTATAACCTATGAGATAGAACTTGCTTATGGAACTTTAGAAACAACATCTTCCATTCTTGATGGATGTTTTATACCCATTAAGAATCATTCTATCCCTATCTCTCTGTTGCCAATGAAATTGGCAGGATTCGATTTAGTTTTAGGCATGGATTGATTATCCCAAAACCAAGCCAGCATTGCCTGCGATAAGAAACTCATCAAGATTAAAACCCCATCTGGTGAAACGATCACCATCCCTAGAGATTCAGACTATGGATTGCCAGACAAGGTGTCGTTATTTAAGGCATCCAAGTGTTTGGGGAAAGGTTGTGTCATTTACATGGCACAAGTAACTGTCAATGAGCCTAAGCCAAATATCGAGGACCTTCTAGTTATCTCGGAGTATTCTGATGTTTTCCTTGAAGAATTACCAGGCCTACCTCCAGATAGGCAAGTGGAGTTTAGAATTGATATCCTATCTGGATCAGCACCTGTAGCCAGAGCTCCATATCACCTAGCACTGACGGAAATGAAAGAATTAAGAATTCAATTAGATGAACTTTTAGAGAAAGGTTTCATACAACCTAGTTCCTCACCATGGGGAGCTCCAATTCTTTTCATTAAAAAGAAGGATGGCTCAATGCGGATGTGCATTGATTACCGTGAGCTAAATAAGATAACGATCAAGAATCGTTATCCTTTGCCTAGGATCAACGACTTATTCGATCAACTTCAAGGTGCTAGCTATTTCTCTAAGATTGATTTGAGATCAGGATATCATCAGCTGAAGGTTAGGAACGAGGATGTTCCTAAGACTGCTTTCAGAACCCGATATGGTCACTATAAATTCTTGGTGATGCCTTTTGGACTCACAAATGCACATGCAACATTCATGGATCTCATGAATAGAGTCTGCAAGCTGTATTTAGATAAGTTTGTCATTGTCTTCATAGACGACATACTTATCTACTCTCATAATCAAGTTGATCATGAGAAACATCTAAGTTGTATTTTAGAATTGCTAAGACTAGAGAAACTATATGCTAAATTCTCTAAGTGTGAGTTTTGTCTTAGAGAAGTCCAATTTCTGGACATGTTGTAAGCACGTGTGGTATCCAAGTGGATCCCGCTAAAATAGAAGCCATAATGAATTGGGAAGTACCCAAAACTCCATCGGAGATTTGTAGCTTCTTAGGATTGCCTTGTTATTATAGGAGGTTCATTGAGAACTTTTCGAGGATATCCACTCCTTTAACTACCCTGACCTATAAAAATATCAAGTTTAATTGGGGCCTAAAACAACAAGAATCTTTTGAGATTCTAAAACACAAGTTGAGCAATGCTCCTGTGTTATCTCTACCTGAGGGTATTGAGGACTTTGTCGTTTATTGTGATGCCTCGCACACTGCATGGGCTGTGTGCTATTGCAAAAAGGCAAGGTAATTGCCTATGCATCATGACAATTAAAGGTGCACGAAAGGAATTACACCAATCATGATTTAGAATTGGGTGTCGTTGTATTTGCACTAAAGTTGTGAAGACATTACTTATATGGCACAAAGTGTATTATATACACTGACCATAAGAGTCTCCAGCATTTGTTTAATAAAAAAAGATTTGAACATGCGACAACGCCGTTGGATGGAAACACTTAATGATTATGATTGCGAAATTCGCTATCATCCCGGCAAGGCAAATGTCGTTGCTGACGCCTTAAGTCGTAACGAAGGGTTAAGCCCATTAGGATTAATGCCAAGAGCATAGAGCTCAGAAATAACTTAAATAAGAGGCTATTAGATGCACAAAAGCAAGCCTTGTTAGAGGCTAATGTTCTTAATGAAGGATTAGGCGAAACTGTTGATCAGTGAATGCCTAGAAAGGATGGAATCCTTAGATTTAATGGAAGAATCTAGGTTCCAATCTTTAGGGGACTTAGAGATCTAATCCTCCAGGAAGCGCATAATACAAGATACTCTATTCACCCGGGTGGTGATAAGATGTATCAGGATTTGAAAAAGATTATTGGTGGATGGGTTTGAAGAAATCCATAGCCACTTATGTAGCTAAGTGTCTGACGTGTTTGCAAGTTAAAGCTGAACATCAGAAACCGTCAGGACTTCTACGACAACTTGAGATTCCCACTTGGAAAGGGAAATGGTAACTATGGACTTGAACCAAGTTACCTAAGACCAAACGTGGTAATGACACGATTTAGGTCATCGTGGATAGGCTGACTAAGTCAGCGCATTTCTTGCCAATAAGAGAAACATATAACTCTGACAAATTAGCTAAGTTGTATGTGGACAAGATTGTGTCCTTACACGGTTTGCCGATATCTATTGTATCTGATAGAGATACCAGATATACCTCTCACTTTTGGAAAAGTTTCCAACAATCTTTAGGCACAAGATTAAACTTTAGTACGGCTTACCACCCGCGAACGGATGGACAAAGTGAGCGTACTATTCAAACCTTGGGAGACATGCTTAGAGCATGTGTGATTGATTTAGGTGGAAGTTGGGGTGACCACTTACCCCTAATAGAATTCGCCTATAATAATAGTTCTCATACGAGCATCAAGGCTGCTCCTTTTGAGGCCTTATATGGGAGAAAATGTCGAACGCCCGTGTGTTGGGCAAAAGTTGGGGAAGCCCAACTATCAGGATCAGAGATTGTCCTAGAGACCACGGATAAGATTGTGCAAATCCGTGACAATCTCAAAGCTGCCTGTGATAGCAGAAGAGCTATTCTGGCAAGAGGCGCAAACCTCTCAAGTTCCAAGTAGGGGACAAAGTCATCCTGAAAGTATTACCTTGGAAAGTGTAATGAGATTTGGAAAGAAGGGCAAGTTAAGCCCAAGATATATAGGACCATTCGAGATTGTCGAATGTGTCGGCACTATAGCTTATAAGCTTAAGCTTCCAGAGGAGCTTAGTGGAATTCATGATGTATTCCACATAACCTTAAGAAACGTCTAGCTTATGAGTCGCTAGCAATGTCACACAAAGATGTGCAAATAGATGAAAACATGAGGTTCGTTGAGAAACTAATTTCGTGGATCGACAGGTTAAGAAACTCCGAAGGAAATTGATACCTATAGTTAAGGTTAAGTGGGATGCCCTTAGAGGTCCCGAGTATAAATGGGAGGTTGAGTCCACTATGCGACAAAAGTACCCCTATCTTTTTGAATAAAAATCTCGAGGACGAGATTTCTTTTAAGGGGGTGAGGATGTAACACCTCGTAAAAATCATGTCCAATAGTATAGTGACACGTGTCATATTTTATTATAGTATATTAAAGACTAATAGGGACTAAATGTGTCAACATGCTCAAACAGAGCCTCTTAGTGACCTTCTGATGTCAAAATGCATAAACTTAGCCTCTGAGTGACTGATATGTCAACATACTTAAACTTAGCCTCTGAGTGACTGATATGTCATCATGTTTGAACTTGGCCTCTAAGTGACTGATATGTCAACATGCCTAAACTTGGCCTCTGAGTGACTGATATGTCAACATGCCCGGCCTCTGAGTGACATCAAAGTCAACATGCTAATAATGAGCCTCTGAATGATCCTTTACGAAGTCCTAACTCTCATATGTCCTGTTAGTTGGACGAGAGAGATTAAATCCGTAAATTATATAAAAGTTGGATAATGAAGGGGTTAAAAGTGCCAACATGTTAATTTATACCCCTGAGTGACCTTTTAAAGAACCGAGAGCTCGAAAATGTCCGGGCATACTCCCAGGTACGCCAAATATTGGTTACGATGAATTTTTGCTTAATATCCACACATGTTGCCAAAAACCATTGTTTCGAAACCATGGACTTTTAAACAGTTATGCCACGTTTTAGGACACTTGTAAGCTCTCTCTAACACCCCTTAACACCTGGCATCACCTCCTTCAAGCTCTCCAACTATAAATAGGTGCAATGCTTCACCATTTGAACTTGCACCATTCTCATTTATCACTCTATCTCCCTCCTCTGGAAGTTCCTAACTGAAAGGAGCATCCAACTTAGTTCTATTGCATACTAGAAATCACTTTTAAGTGTTCCTTTCTGTTGCATTTTCGTTTATAGGCTTTTATAGGCAAAAGTCAAGCGTTTTACTAGAAAACGCCTTGACTTTCGGTTAATACTTTCACACCCCAACCGATGGCTGAAACATCATAGTGAGACGAACTAGATTGCTCAAGACATCATAACACTATTTGCGATATTATTTAATTTAACAACCCATTTCATTTCATAGCATCAAAATTGTCAAGTTACATCAAATATCCTAATACAAGTAACAACAACAAAATAAACTCAACAATAACATAACGATTAACTTAGTATTCTACGCGTGTTTCTATGCAATTCCTACTAAGTTCCATCATAACAACTTCATCAACCTGCAACATGTTAAAAAGTATAGTTCAATAACAAAGTGTTGGCGAGTACACAAGTTTAATATCATAGCATAATTATTAAAACCGTTTAAACAAATCCACATGAATAGCTAGCATACAAGATAAATGTAAACAAGGCATGTGAATCTACAAGTCAATCCTCTAGTGTACCGCAAAATAGATTAAAACTTAACATTGACCACAAGTATACGGGTGGTGCGTTACTCCGATAGCGCTATACATGTTAAGGGAGGCTTGATCGAAGTTAATGACAATTAGATCACATAAGAATATACCAAGTAACAATTCATGTAGCATAAGACTAAAGCATGTTTGATGGATTGTTTGCGTGTAATCATAGAATAAAAGTGTGATTTAGTGTAGTTTAGTAAATTAACATATTGCACCCCAAATAGTGGAAAGCATAAAAAGGGGGTCGAGTGTACTCACGGTTTTGCAAAGTAATTTTCGTGAAAGCGTTAGTTGTTTTAGGGGAAAGAACACCAAGTTATCCTACACAAGGCAACGTAGGTGTGTGAGTATAAGTTTAACGATGGAGTTTGATAAGTTTAGGAATTAAAGTATGCAAAAAGTATGTATAAACAAAAGTATTTATCTAGACGTTAACGCTCGTTTTTGACTCTATAAGCCTCGAAGGGTGTTTGTGTTTTTATGGGTCATGCCCAATAGGACGATGGTTAGGTCTAAGATAAAATAACCTAATTTTAGGACAAGTAACCATATGGTCATTGTCAAAGGTTCGGTTATATTAAGTATTTACATATATATATTTAACATATAATATTACTAATTTATCATAGAGTTCATGTATTTCATAGATATCATGTAAGTCATATAAGTCATACATGGAGGTAGGGGGGTAACCGTCCTAAACCTCTTTCGTAAGATTCACCAATACACAAGATTGTCACAAGGACAATCCGGATGATCAAGAATTATATAAATCATCAAGTGAGGGGTGGATTGAAAAGTTGAATGGCCAAGGCCTTCATGTAATCACACCTACACCAACACAAGCTCGTAAGCTTGGATGGCTCAACACTTGTGGGTTTGAAACCCTAGTAAAAACCACAAGTTTAGAGGCATGTTATGCCTCTTGATTGAGTGTGAACAAGTCTAGCTTAACACACTAACCGTAAGCTTGGTTAGAGGCATAAGTAGCATAGAGTTGTTATGTTAAAAACAAGTTCGAAAAAGTTTTATAAGTTAACTTCCAAAACAGAAAGTTTGGCCCCAAAAATGGTGTGATTCCATCTTGGTTTTCCATGGAAAACCGAAGGTAACATCCATAGGGCTTAGTAAACCATGTTGAGGAAGAAAACAAGAAGAAAACATTGAAAAGTTTGAAATTTAAAAAGATAAAATTTGGGTAGAAAGTTTGCACACTTTTGGACCTCAAAATGGTGGGGTTTCACCTTAGTTTGCCCAAGCAAACTTGTTAGAACCTTCCTAGAGTTATCCAAGAGTGTTAGAAGGAAAAACAAGGTAAAAAGAAGAAGGGAAGTGAGTCGAAACTCACTTGCAAGCTGCTGTGTTTCAACAGATAAATTCTGGAGTTTGGGGGTTTGTTTGAGGTGTTTGGAGGCTTGTAAAATTGGGGAAGTGTTGGAGGAACTTTTTTAATATAGGGGAAGGGTTAGGCTTAAGATTAGGGTTCCATTAAATGCAATTAGGTGGGATTTTGATTAAGAAAACATTTAACTAATGGATGTAGGTCCCCCTGGTCCTTATGGATCTTGACAGAATCGTCTACCTAATCTAGAGTGTGGAATCCTCTAGATCAGATTTAACAGAAAACATGAACACGAACAAGAATTCCTTTCAAACAGTCTTCTATTGATTATCCAACATGAATGTTTACAATCAATTCAAGACTCTCTAGAAATCTCTCAGCCACTCTCTGTAGATTTCTCAACCAACTTTCTCTTCTCTGTGTCTATCTGTCTCGTCTATGTCTAACCTAAAACCCTAATGCATAACATGTATTTATACTACATGTCTACATACTAGGCTTTCTACTGGGCTTGGCCATTCTCCAAGCCCATTACAACTCTAAACAAGCTAAACGCAAATGCTAAGCCCAATACAAAATATCCAAAGACTAAAATATTAAACTATTAAGCTGTTGTTACCAATATGCACCAACAGACTCCCCCTTGACAATAGCTTGATAGTGTAACTTTGTCTTCAAAAAACATCTTGTGATCTTTTTGGTCTTTGGAAAACTTCAGCTACATGTAGATTCTGACAACAACAGACTCCCCCTAAGCTGATGCATCCAATCACGAAAACTTCATTCATTGTAGATTAGTGAGCTAGCATTCTCTGGTTAAGCTCATATCTCCAAATTCATATATATATCCCTTTGCAATATAGTAGAAGGATCCTACCATGCATCTTCACACATCCTGCACTCCATTCCTAAAATGTACTTTACTTGAATTCTGCACTTCATTTTGATAGCTGCATCAATCTGTTTAGAAACACAAGCAAGTAACTCGAAAAACCATTAGTCCTTTTCTACATTAAAGATAAACCAATCTTTTATCTTCTCGTGCAAAAACAAACAACTTATCAGATCAAACTGTGAGACTTTAAAAACAAATCTTTTTGTATTTTTGTATTTCCTAAAAACAAAAAACTAACAAGAAAAATAAACACTCTATTTTTGTGAGTATCACCGGTAAGAAGATCATATCAGCAACATCAAACTGTTTTCACACTATCTGTTTATTCTATATGCAATATTCATGGAAAGCAGTTCAAGACGATTACCAGTATTGTTTATCCACTTAAACAAAATACATGAACATTTCAAGTTCCATTACCTCGTGATTTGTTTTGATAATTTATACTGATATACTAGTGTGTCCCACTTCAGGACATACCCCCGCGATCAAGGTATGCACAAAAATTCATCGTAGTAGGTGAGTATACCGAAATTCATCCTTTTTTTAATTTACAATGTTAGATAATTGTGTGATCAGGTCAGTACTTCCGTACAGCAAGGAGACAAATATCCAACGAGGGTTAGGACAAATACCAAATTTTGGTATGATTAATGCAATTTGCACATTTGAATGACTCTCTAGGAGAGCTTCTTCAATATTTGGGATTTGGCATTTTAGCTCTTTTAAGATATCCTGGTTGTACCTAGGTCAGCATATATCTGGATGCATCAGAAGGACAACCTTGATACCCCGGATGAAATACCGATATAAAGACCTAAAACCTCAGATTTTGGCAATCTATCAACGCAAGATTTAAGGTTATAAAACCATACGCCACTGATATGTTACCCACTCATACACAATTTTTAATATTTGTATCACCAAGGTAAGTTGATTATTTCATGCCTTTTGCCTACTGGTACATCATATGATGAAGCTGCTATCACACTTAAGCAATTTACTTTTAATTTCAGTGTGACAGTCTAACTTGCTGATGTACTATCATTTCTTCTTTTTCACACAGTGCAAAAACTCATTTTTCATTTTTAACAAAAACTTTAAACTTTTCAACTAACTCCCCCTAAACTCACACACTAACTAAACTCTTTTTGGCTTAGGGAAATTTCTCCCCCTAAATTTTTGTTTGTATGGAGTTAAGTGCTAAAAACAGAAATTTAAACACAAACAGACTCCCACTACAACCTGACAAAAAGTTTTTCACTGTTAGTAAACATTTTCTATCACAGAAGTAAATAATTCGTTACCATATGTAACCTACTATTCAACTCAGATGATTGATAGGAATAACCACTGTTGAACACATCAACAGTCCTTCTTGGTCATCCTGCACACACTCAACAACTTAGTTAGACCGGAGGACCCAAGCCTTAAAGGTCTTGGGTCGTCTAGATTCAGCAACCACTTGAACATCAATCCAATATCCATCACACCGTACTGGTGTCTTGGACGTCTTCCAAGCTGTTGATCAAGATTTATAATATCCACGAGACCTTTTGATCACGAGAATTCCAATAAACTCTCGGATTTTCCGACCTTTGGAAATTATTATCTCGAAACCTTCTTCTCCCATTATCATAATCTGATCCATGAAAAATTTTTGGATTAATTTGAACATTCGAGTTACTAAAACCCCTATATTCATTTCTCCTTTGAAAGTTTCGATTACTAGAAGTTTGGTATCGATTTTGATATCCAAAATTTTTACTTTGAAAAGAATTTGATCGACCCTTATTGTGATATGATTTAGGAGAAGAGTTTCTAGAACCAACAAATCTTCTTGATGTTTAAGGTTTAGGTTGAAATCTAGGTTGATTTGTCTGAAAACTGGATTTAATATTTTTATTTGAACCAACCTGATTTCCATCCTTAACCTCAACCTCAGCCTCTACTTTCTTACTCTTTTTAAAAGGACAACAACTAGCCACATGCCCTTTGTTGTAACATTCAAAACAAGATCTCTTCTTAAAAATTTTCTTTCTGTTAGATCCCTTTTTAAATGTTTTGACCGTTTCGTCTTCAGTATCCTCATCCACTTTATGAGGTGTACTATTGGACCTAACGGATTCTTTCAAAGAACCTGGACTATCAGGTATGTCAACAGTTATCAGATCCACTACAGCTGGTGTAATAGGCACAAAATCAGTTAGCTCTTCTTCATTTGGTAAAAAGGAGTAATCCTTATCCTCGGAAGATGGAGCTTTACTAAACCCTACTCCTGTTTTATCACTACTCTTTTTCAAACTTTTCTGAATTTGTGTCCTGTCTAACGAGGATTCTCCAAATTTGTCTAACTTTCCATGAAGTTCAACAATTTTGGCCTGTGCATCAACCAATTCTGTGCATTTTTCCGAAAACTCTTTAGTCTTATCCTTCACAGTTTCACGAGCCAAATCAATGATCTGTTAAAGTTCATTGACTTTGCTGGTCAAACTGATGATTTCTTGTTCATTTGAATTGAGTGTATTTAAAAAATTTGACTCCCTTTTACTCAAAAGAACATTTGACTCTTTCAGTTTTTCTAATTCTACTAACAGAATTTTGTTTTGCTCCGATAATTTGTCAACTTTACCCTGTAGTTCAGTGCAATTATGACAAGTATGACTTACAGATTGAAATTGTACCTGTACCTCTGCTGTAAGCTCATCTGTATCATCTATGCACACTGTAGCTTTTGCATCCTTGAGTTCCATTCTCTCCTTCTCAGCTTCCTTCTTCTCTTCCATCTTAGTAGCTTCTTCACCAATCTTCACAGCTGCAGTCTCAGTCACACGTGTACTTTGTCTTGAAGTACTCTGAAAACGTTTTTCTAAAGCTTCCCACAGCTCTCTAGACGATCCATACCTATTACAAATGTTTTTCATATCAAATGGCAAGGACATCTTTATCGCTACTAACGCCTTATTCTCAGCATCATATATACGTTTCTCAGAATCTTCCATCTTCTCATATGAGAGTACCATAATTCTCCCGTTAACTCGATGTGTGATTACCAAATTGTACTGTTAAACTCGTCTCGACGATACGAATCCAATGATATATATTGTCCGATAGTGATTTTAGGATTTTCCGTGCCTTTTTTTGTCCTAAAAATCACACGAGCCTAACCGTGCAATCGGTTTGTTAAGATAGTTTACAGATCAACTTCTATGTTTGAAAACGTTTAACTCTAGTTACGTCAGCTGGTTAATTTTCCACCTTTTTTGTAGATAATCCGGAACAGTACCAAATCCAAAACAGTAACTCGGATTTACAATCCGAGAGAGAAATCCGGAACAGTAATCTGAATTACTACTCCGAAATGATGATCCGGAATAGTGATCCGAGATGAAATCCGGAATGCACTGTTCTGGTCCGAAATGGAAATCCGGAATAGGCTACTCTGATCCGAGATGGAATCCGGTATAGTTCTAATCCGAGGTGGAATCCGGAATGCACTTCTGATCTGAAATTCAATCCGAAATAGCTTCTGATCCGAATTTTAGTCCGAAATGGAATCCGAAATGACTTTTCTGTAATCCGGAATACACTTCTGATCCGAATTTGAATCCGAAATGCAACTTTTCAATCCGAAATTCAAGTCTTCCAATCCGAAATGCTAATTCTCTGATCCGAAATGCAAGACTTCTATCCGAAATGCCTGTTGTTTATCTGAACAGTGTCAGAACCCTAATTCAGCCGTCACAACCTTCAACCAGCCTCTAAAACGCCCAAAAATCCAATTTTTTCTGCTGTCACGATTCTTAACCGAGCAATAATCAAGAGCCGAATGCTCTGATACCAATTGTAGGTCCCCCTAGTCCTTATGGATTTTGACAGAATCGTCTACCTAATCTAGAGTGCGGAATCCTCTAGATCAGATTTAACAGAAAACACGAACACGAACAAGAATTCCTTTCAAACAGTCATCTATTGATTATACAACATGAATGTTTACAATCAATTCAAGACTCTCTAGAAATCTCTCAGCCACTCTCTGTAGATTTCTCAACCAACTTTCTCTTCACTTTGTCTATCTGTCTCGTCTATGTCTAACCTAAAACCCAAATGCATAACATGTATTTATACTACATGTCTACATACTAGGCTTTCTACTAGGCTAGGCCTTTCTCCAAGCCTATTACAACTCTAAACAAGCTAAACACAAATACTAAGCCCAATACAAAATATCCAAAGACTAAACTATTAAACTATTAAGCTGTTGTCACCAATATGCACCAACATATTGGTCTTGTAACGGTTCGAGGTCACGTGTTTGGTTGTTTAAAAACCCTAAAAAATGACTTAATAACAAGTATATTTTAAACACAAATGCGACAAGATTTTTTTGATAACGGAAGCTTGAATAATCTTGCATTAAGCCTCTAATTGTCTTGCTTGACTTGGTATTTAGATTTATAAACATTCATCAAGCATTTGCATGTCGTTTCGAATTGATTTATGAAGCAATAAGGTAATGTATGATCACAAGTTTAAACATGAATAAAGTTAGCGAATTTCGCATAATTGATCAATCTTGATTACAATCAAAGCCTTAGATTACAATGAATTGGAAATAGAAATACCATTACAAGGTTTGGACTTTCCAAAAATGAAAACACGAAGCGATCTTACTAAAAACGGAAAGTTACAAATGCGAAATGTTACAAAGACCATTATGGTCCAGCCATTGTTCGTAACGAGCATGGCTAAGTGATCGTAATAAGGTAGGTGTTAATCCCTATTAAGGGAACCTCCTGAAGATCACGTTTGCTAGACCAATTGACTGGTAAAAGTTTTAATATTAAAAACTCAAACATGCCACTTTTCGGAAATTTTATATTTTGATCTTATATATGTTATGAAACCTGTTTTGACACTTAAATAAGTTGGCAATAATTATTCGAACATGTAAGAACATGTTCGGCTCGTCAATTTCAGTTCTAGGGTCAGTTCGCAACCTAAAGTCGTAAAGTTTGACTTCTGCTTTGACTTTCGATTCTTACCCGATTAGATTAGTTAGCAACTGATCTAAGGTTGCATTATGATCGTAATATAATGTAGCATAACCCTCTGAGGTTATATTACGTGATCATAATCAAAATCTGAGTTTATGCACAAGTTCCATAATTATGCCATTTTGACTAAAATGCCCTTTTTGCATAAAATGAGGTTTAAATGATAAAGAACTTGAAAATGAGTTTCCTACTGATGTTATATTATAAGTATGATTATTTGGATGTCAAACCATATTATAAACTGAGTTTATGAACAAGTCCTTGTATTATGTCGATAAATGACAATAAAGCCCTTGTGGCTCATAACATGGTTTTAATCATATCTTTTTAAAGTAAATCTTTTACCTACTGATATGTTGTATTAAATAACATATCTAAGACATGTTAACCTGACCTTAACGTCAATTTTCAGTAAACATAGCATAAATCGTCATTTTACGACATAAGCGCTGTTTCGGCGCATAGTATAGTTTTAAACCATATTAATCAACCAAGACTTGTTACCTACTGATTTTAAAATTTATTTAAAATATTTTTACAGTAGGTATATGATATGAACTCAGAATCCCAAATAATTTATAAAACTATGTGTAAATTGACCAAAATGCCCCTTTTGGTGCATAATTTGGTCATAAAAGATAAAATACATATATAATTAATATCCTACTGATATTATGTCATAAATAAGTTATTTTCCAGAATATTTATGGTTATAACATAAGATTATACTCAACTTCCTTTTACAAGGTATGAAATTACCAAAACGCCCTTATGAGGCATAGTTTCATTTTAAAACCTTAACGGACATATAAGTTGATATCCTTCTGATATTACAACTTATTTAAAATATAATGGCATATATAAATTGTCCATGACTTATCCGGTTACCCGATATCGCTGATATGCATACGGTTAAGTATATGTAACTAATTTACGGAAATTAATCGAAACGGGTCTAACCTTGTCATTAAAGTCTCAAAATCTAGAATGTTTATAGTTTATCCATATTACATAAGTCAAAGTACTTGTTGGGATTAAACTACATTCTATCCGATCATCGTTTAATCTAGCGTTATACGGTCTAAGTCTGTGACTTAAATAAGACCGTTAGTATTCAATTGGTTAGCTTATGCCATAATCCAGACTAGAGACTTTCCGGTAAATGCTATCTGCACTTAGTACTTTTGTGTACGACTGAGTTATTAAATCTTGCGTTTAAACGAAGACTAGCTCAGGCAAATACTCTCGACCTATTTCCCCTATACTGGCTTGGGTTACGATAAATTATTACCACTTGGTCGGAAATGGGATCAATCAAATGCCGGATTGTGGCTAGTAAATCCGCATATTCCGTTTTAATCAGTTTTGTTTGATAACTTAAACATCAGGGGTTAACTACCGTGTCCTGGATATCCTCGGCTCATTACATTAGATAATGGCCACCACCTTAGAATGGGGTGTAGGCATACACCTGACAGACGCTCAAATGCATTTACTCACAAAGTTGGGGATAACTCCTTCGTGAGTTCGTAAGTGGTGTGTACGTTAATCATGTTTCGGTTTTCGCACTGGGCCCTGTATGTATGGACAAACAAGTGAATCTGTTAACAAGGTTACAAAGTAACTTTCCCAAGTTTTAAAAGATTTTGTGCCAACGTGCGCTGAAAATGATTTCAAAATGAGTCAGCCTTAGAACATGGTCTAAGTTAGCCATGCCGACTTAGTGTCGTTGGGTTTTGGTTAAGAAAGGCGCAAAAGGGAACGTTGGATCGCTAGAGTATTTCTTGTAGTACTTGAACACAAGTATACAAGGTAAAAGCTTTGTATTAGATGAAGAGAATTTACAAGAGTATGAATCTTACAAGTTGCTAGGATGCTTCAAATGAGCTCCCATGATGGCTATTTATACTACTTTGATGCCTATCTAGAGTGCTCCAAATCTAGAACACTCCTTACAAAATACAAAATATCATGATATTATGCTGATTTCTAGAATGTTCTTGGCAGATTTTTATGGCTGAAGTAACCAGCCATTTCCAGCAATTTCTAGGCCTTTCTTGGCTGATATTTTGTACTTGTTAACGTCTCCCTGTTGCTGGAATGATACGGGCTGTTCCGGAGTCTTCTGGGCATCTCTGGATGCGTGTAGATGGCCCCGGAAAGTTCTAGAATACAGAGTTTTTGGGCTGCATTTTGTGCCGGACGTGACATCCTCCCCCACCTAAATTCGCAACGTCCTCGTTATGATGCCCGAATGCCTCACGAGTCTTCATGAGTTGTAGTGTGGATAATATTTTGCCTCGGTTCTTGGACTTCAAAGGTGTAGTGTGTACTTCATCGCCTTTGATGATGTAGAGTGTGTTCATGAATGGTGCTGGCATGGCCTTTCGTTCTCGAAATAAATCCATCCCAAGCACTATATTGTAGTCTTCCATTGGAACAATCGACAAGTGTAACTTGCCTGCCCATGTCCCGATTTTGGTTTTTACGCCCCAAGCAACACCTTCAATCGGTATGGGATCTCCGTTAGCGGCTTTAATCCAGCCTTCTTTGGTTGTGATTCTTAAGCCGAGTCTTCTTGCCTCGTTTGTTGTCATGAAATTGTGGCTAGCACCGGTATCGACCAATGCTTCTAAGGTTTGTCCATTGATTACTAGATTGACAAAGCGAAGACCTTTTCCCTTTGTATCGCCCATGAATGTTGTCGGGTTAGTTTGATTTGCCATCGCCAATGGTTTTCCGTCCATCTCGGCCATAACATTTAAAACTTGCAGTTGTATTGCGCCTAGGCGAACCTCTTCGGTTTGCTCAGGTTCATCATCGCCGATCCTTATAAGGGCCGTTAATCTGGATTTCTTTGGGCAGTCTCGAGCATTATGAGGCCCATCGCAAAGGAAGCAGCCTTGGTTACGGCTTTTCCTTTGTTATATAATGTTAACGCTTGGTCATTATTCTTCCGGTATTGATTTTGGTTGGTGGGTTTTGCTCCCCCACCTTTTGCATCGGCAGTCTCTGTGGTTGCTGGTCTTATCGAACGATTTTCATTTCGGTCATGTAAGTTTTCAGCAACAGAGATTGCCGATGATAAGTCTTGAACATTTCGTCGTTCAAGTTCGGTTTTGGCCCATTGTTGCAAGCCATCGACAAAGTAAATGAGAGCATCCTTGGGCGACAAGTCCGGAATCTCAAGCACAAGGGTAGCGAATTCATTGATGTAATCTTTGATGCTACCCTTTTGCCTAAGGTTTCGTAGCCGAATCTTTGCATCGTGTCCGGCATTTTCCGGATAAAACTGCTTTTTGATTTCTTTTACAAAATCAGCCCAAGTGTTGATGGTGCACATACCTTTTTCAATCTCCATGTGCTTTCGTCGCCATCATAGAGCCGCGGTTTCCTTTAAATATAAGGTCACCGTCTTGATTTTCTTGCCATCGTCAATGATGTCTATAGCTTCAAAGTACTGCTCAATCTCCCAAATGAAGTCGTCAACGGCTCGTGCCTCCCGTTTTCCAACAAACGGAGATGGCTTTGGGACTTCAGACTTTGAAGAAATGATAGAGTCGCCTCGGTTTGCTAGTACTTGTTTGCAAGTGTTTAGCTCCATTTGCAACTCATTGAATTTCAGCAAACTTGCCCTCTATTTTGCTTTGTACCTGCCCCAGCTCCTTCATAAACATCTCTTTTAGTTCAGCTTGCATGACTTGCATAGCAAGTTTGATGTAGTCTCTTAACTCGCCCCGAGCTCGCCACCTACTTGTTCTAGCGACTAGTTAGTGTTTGTTTGGAAGATGTCGACTTCAGCCTTGAATTCTTCAACATACGTCTTGAATTCAGCTATCGATGTCTCCACGTCTTCCACGCGTTTGTCTAAGCTTGCGACCAAGTCCTTGGACATGTCTCGATTCTTTCTTCCACCTTTGCGAGTTTCATAGCGCCCAAGGGGCTCTTCTCCAGTAGCCATGGTTGTAAGTTGAGTCTTATCTTCAGCCATCTTGGATGGATCGAAACGTTGCTCTGAACCACTTGTCACGGAGTTACTTTCTTCAACTCTCGTGCGGCCTTAGAACATGGTCTAAGTTAGCCTTGCCGACTTAGTGTCGTTGGGTTTTGGTTATGAAAGACGCAAAAGGGAACGTTGGATCGCTAGAGTATTTCTTGTAGTACTTGAACACAAGTATACAAGGTAAAAGTTTTGTATTAGATGAAGAGAGTTTACAAGAGTATGAATCTTACAAGTTGCTAGGATGCTTCAAATGAGCTCCCATGATGGCTATTTATACTACTTTGATGCCTATCTAGAGTGTTCCAAATCTAGAACACTCCTTACAAAATACAAAATATCATGATATTATGCTGATTTCTAGAATGTTCTTGGCAGATTTTTATGGCTGAATTAACCAGCCATTTCCAGCAATTTCTAGGCCTTTCTTGGCTGATATTTTATACTTCTTAACGTCTCCCTGTTGTTGGAATGATACGGGCTGTTCCGGAGTCTTCAGGAAGGCTCTGGATGCGTGTAGATGGCCCCGGAAAGTTCTAGAATACAGAGTTTTTGGGTTGCATTTGTGTGGGGCGTGACACGAAGCTTGCAGGTACAATACGAAAATAGGCTGGAAGTGCTCGGTACTGATAAGAGGATCTTGCAAATCCTAGATCTACACAAAGTCTGTTATACACTTTTGTACAATTTGCGATCCGCCCGTGGATCTTCTATTACGAGCCGTCTGTATATTATTTTGTATTTTGAACATTTGGTTTGTAATAGTAATTTTACCCCAACACTTCTATTGTGCTGTGTTTAATTGTCTATGATATTATCAACTTACGTCACAATATTCCTCACCCAGATCTACCGGTGATTGGATTGGATGAGGAAAGCCGGGGTATGACACTTCACTAACACATTAGACACCATTAAATCACTATGTTTGAAGCTGAGGTTATGGAACTCGCACATTTTATATATTTGGACCGCACCACTAAAAAGTGTAATAATTGACAATTGCTCACCATTTGTTTAACATATATATATATATATATATATATAGGATTAGAAACAGTTGTGAACAATCCCTTTGATAGTGAACTGTGTGAACTAATCCTAGCCCTTGATTATTAATACATGTGTGTAAATCAATGGTCAGGATTTGATTATAAAATACTTAGTGTATTTTACAATTTGAATATGAAATCCTAGCCATACACGTGTGTAAATCAATGGTCAAGATTTGTTTACTCAGTTCGCAAGTACACTAGTGTTCACTCTGGAACCCCACCATATATATATATATATATATATATATATATATATATATATATATTACAATTTCAGAAATTACATTTATATTTCACAATATAACACAATTATTTATGGCTAGACATAAAAATGACATACAAAAAAGATTAAATATGTAATTAAACACCTGTTCCAAAATATACATATTTTCCGAATAAAACACAAACATATAGCATTTGAAAAATGTATATATTTTCCAAATAAAGCCAAATTGCAACCCGACATTATCAACCCGAACACTTCATACACTTTGCAACCCAAACTGCCTTCTTTAAACCTTGCAAGCCGATCCGTAAAAATGACCTAACAAAACATAAGATGACATTAACAAAATGAAGCTTAAAAATAGAACACTAATTTCATGTGGTTAATTTCCTATGATCCTGATGTTGCAATTTGGATCCCAGCTTTCAGTTTCATATTGGTAGTCAATTGATGAACACGTTTCAATTTAAACCCTTTCATAACTTTTAATGTGGCCAGTAATGATTTCCCCTAAATGAAACTGAGAAATTTCTGTTGAACAAAACTCTTAACTCATTCAAATTATTGCACAAAGTGATTGAATATTAAATGAAATGAGAGCATAGCGACCCACCTTGTCATCATCTTCATGAATGGAAGCATCCTCATCATCGTTAGCTTCTATGATTTCAGCTCCAGAATTGTCATTCTCGAGTGCTTCAAGACGAGCTAGAATGGCCTATTATATTGTAAACATATATAAGTTAACCAAATCAAGTGACACTTAAATATTAAAATATAAACTAAATAACCTGAGTTCAATTACCAGTGCCGGCAAGTGGTGCTGCCATTTTGGGCGCTACATTACGAGCTCGACTAGACATGCGCCAGAGTGAGTTTGACAAGTTGTCATCCATGATGAACCTTTTGGAAAGGTACTTTTGGAACACCAATAGATATTAAATGAAATAAAAAAGAACTAAGTTCTATATTTTACTTTTATGTGGAAACGTAACAAAACCTTTATTTTTATTTATAATATTGTACTTTATCCTAATCAGATTTTATTCATAAATTCTAAAAAATTTATAAATAAAATAAGAAAAAATAAGGGAAAATGATTCCGGTTAATTGAAGAGACATGAACCGGATTTAATTCGTATACATGTTAAGACCTTGACTCGCAAACAGATCAGGATTGGATTTGGTGCTCTTCAGTCCCATGTTTCATATAAATCCCGATCTCGATCTCAGGTAGACAAAGAAAACCCGATTTAAGAACACCTAACTCGATTCTTAAACCAATAATTACCTCAAATTGAAAGGACAGAATACTCTAGTCAAATCATTAATTAATAAATTTGGTTTTGCTTATGTTAACATTTACCCTCTCAAAACTTTGCCCCTACAACACATACTGAAACAGGGTTAGTAATTGGTGCATTCATATCAATTGTCATATAGAAGAATCAAGATTGTTAAAATTATAAAAGCATCATAGCAGTGGCGGATCCAGGAATTTTTTTCAGTGGGTTCACTAAAAAAAATTAAAACAGTTTTAACCCCAGGAGTAGTCGAACCCGTGACCTCAAGCATGGAACTACATGACCTAACCACTCCCCATCCATAAATTTGGTTAATGGGTTCATCCCAGATGTTTTTTATGGGTTCATATCAAATTTTGTATTAACATTTCTACTAAAAATTTGAAACCGAGTGGGTTCCGTAGTTTTTATAGTAGATCCGCCCATGCATCGTAGAGCTCATAACTGAATGACAACATCTATGTGGAGATCCTTATTTTGCCTACTACAACTCATCAAACACTTTTGTTAATGATGCTACAAGCCTACAACATACACTTTCTAAGACATTTTATCAAACTGCTAGAGTGCATTTGTGAATAAAAACCCCTTTTTATTGGTCAATTCAGCCCCAAACTGACAAGTTATACACCATGGTAGAATTGTCTGATACTAACCAAACTATGTCACGATCTTTTATAAGTGTAAATACTTTTTAAACAACTAATGCCAAATCAGACCAACTAAATTGTGGAGGTAAAAAACCAAAATAGAAGCAAAAAAGACGGTATATGTAAAGCATTCGAAGTGTCTTAACTATAACATGAAGCGCATTCAACAGTTCCAAACTATGTCACGATCTTTTATATTCGTGTTTCGCAGCATACAAATATAAATACCCTTAAAAATATATATCTTAAAATAAAAATTTATATCCATATAATTAAGATAGTAGAATCAACCATCTATAAAGAAGGGTGAAGAAAATTTTTATAAAAATTTTCGGGCATATGATTCGAGTATATATCAAGGTAAACGAGTATATAGTCTCGTCTAATCAAGTCTTGTATCACATAATTTCTTTTCCGCAAAATACATACTTTTCAATCATATACCCTAATACCCGTCACATATATATGTTTAAGGTTTCAAGCAACACCCTCAAACCTAGTTTTTTTTTTTGCCATAATGCCATCCCAACCTGATATGTAGTGAACCATATAGTGAATTGTGTAATCAACCATTGAGCTAATATAACTAGAAACAACACCATCTATAAAACTTTATATTATATTACCATATGTATTGATCCTGATATTTATTTATTGGTTTAAGACGAGAAAATGATAATCTCCTAACCCTTAAACATCACAACAAAACTATTGGTAACATGGATACAAGCTTTGAAAACCCGTCTATCAACAATAACCATATGTATTGATCCTGATATAAAACTTTTAATGTCTTTTAGATAAAACCTTAATACATAACAAGTAATGATTAAACAAATAGTGGAAACAATGAATACAAACGTTGAAAACCCATCTATTCAACAATAAAATTATTATATATTAACCAATGTCAAAACATCAAACAGTTATGATTAAATCACCCATTACATATTAATTAACTACCACCATTAACATACCAAACACATCATATGAGCCTAATATATCTACATCAGACGTTCACTCTTTTTTGTCATGTCAATCCTTAAAATGAAACAAAAGAACCATTGCAAACTGTGTACTTCTCTCGTATTTTAAGCTCACCAATCCAAAACAGAACCAAAAAAAAAAAAAACAAAACAAAACAGTTAAAGCCGTTTCTTGGGTATCCCTATAGTGATGTAGGGTAGGAAGGTAAGATATGTCCCATGTTTGATGCACAAGGTACAACTATTTCTTCACCACCAAGTTGCACTTGTTGATGGTCATCATCCCAAAATAAATAGCTTGGATATTGTTGGCTTGTTTGATCCACAACCCATTCATTTAACCCATTGGTAAAATGACAATTTTGCCCTTCTGCGATGCCTTCCAAGTTCTCCATCAAAGGTGGCAAATATCCGGTAAAAATACCATTAACTTGTGAGGGCAATTCAGGGATTTGATTCTTGCTCATTTGCAACATTGAGTCATTAAAATACTCAGATGGCGCTATGCAATCCCCGTTTTGTGCTTCCACAACTGAACCGCTTGTGTGAAGCATGAATAATGAGCTCGTAGAAGAAGAGAACACGGGTTCTTGAATTGGTGGTTTGATGTCGTTTTTGCCCAAATCTTGAGTCAAGAAACTAAAAAGGGCCGAGGTGTATCCCGACCCATAATCTGAGTGTGGTTGATCTACACTCGTAGATGTTGTACTTGGACGTGTAGTAATGGAAGAGTGTTTCCGATTGATCTTCTTCTTGATCCATGAATTCCAGTAATTCTTAATCTCATTATCAGTTCTTCCAGGCAAATGACTTGCAATATGGGCCCATCTATGTAAATTACAAATGGTCGTCAATATTTTGTAGGGTAATTCTATCATGTATATATAATAATATAATAATGTATAATACTTGACATATATAATAATGTATAATACTTGACACATAAAAGTATGCATGACGTATGCATATGATCACATGAAAAACATGGACAATTTATCGAAATATTTTAAGCTAGCTTAATTAGGGTGTGACATTGTTTTCAACATCGATCTAAATGTAGCGTAAACAACTTTGAAAGCGATAATTAAGTGCATTTATAGCAACTATACTGTAGAAGCATGACTTTAATACAAATTAACTTATAAATTATCTGTTAATAAAATTAAACACAATTTATAAATAGTTTCTTTTAAAACTTTGATAGAAACAAAAAAAAATTCTTTGAAAACTCAGATAGAAACTAATAAAAAAAGATGTGGTAGTGGGTTTTAAAATGTGGATCTCCATGTATAATCATAGTGTGTGTTTACTATAAATTAATCAATCTAATGTGCCTCTCCATTGGGTACGTAGAATAGTTTTGGTCTTTATCTTTCTCAATTCTACATGATTATAATTGAGAAAAACAATCTAATGTGCCTCTCCATAGGGTACGTAGAATAGTTTTGGTCTTTATCTTTCTCAATACTACATGATTATATTTGAGAAAAAAATAATAATAATTCAAAAGCATTATGAAATTAGTCATGTGTATAACAAAACGTGTTAGGAAAGTTATGCTATGAGATATAAATATTTTTGGACAAGAATATAATTACTATAAGCTCATAATTTGCTTCAATAATTACCATGCACCAAACTATATATATTTTCATTTCATGTGCTCGTTTATATTTTGCCGAAAATGATCAAAATGTAATTAATTTGTCCACGGATTTACATAAGAGGCAAGAAAATGACGTATAATCTAACAAAAGAACCATTAGATTTCTGTTTATATATATAATAAATATAAATACGTGTGTATATATAGTTTAACAATTAACGCCATACTAATCGTAAATAGAAGTATAGAACTAGGGAGCCAACAAACACTTACTATATATGTGTATATCACATAACTCTTTAAAAATGACAATTATATTAATTCAAGTTTAGATTGATTGCAATATTCTTTTTCAAGCAATAAACTATATGAAAGGTCGATTATGAGAATACTAACTTGTTTCCTACAACACTGTGAAGGCTGATGATCAACTTCTCCTCGTCCTGTGTAAACTTTCCCCTTCTGATATCGGGTCTCAGATAATTTATCCATCTCAATCGACAACTCTTTCCGCACCTTTGAAGGCCTGAAACTAAAACAACATTCTTTGAGACATGCACATTCACACAAATAGATGAAATTGGCTCTTGATAATGTTATCTCACATCATGCATGTTTGTAATAGGCGTTTTTAGGAAACTAAATGACACTATACAATGCCTAACTCTTTTGAAGGTATTTTTGACCCATTAAGTGTTAAAGAACATATTAATATCAATGGATTGCCATAGATCAAATCTCTCTTTCTCTAGCTTTCTATATATACACACACACAAAAATATTATTTGTATTGCACAAATGTATGATGTTGTTAATGCAGATCTCAACATATATGCTATTGGTTCTAAAATATAAATGTCACTCTATATGTGTATTATGTGTGTGGATATATATATAGAGAGAGAGAAGGATAGAGATTTAGAGAGAGAGAGGGAGAGAGAGACCAGCTTTCTCAGGGACTTCACTCCAGCATCCATAGCCATGAGTTGTGATGAATCTAATGAGCTTTTCATCTTCTTCAGGTGACCAAAGTCCTCTTTTAACCTTCTGTTGGTTACAACAAGAATGCTGCCCCATTTCACTCTCTCTCTCTCTCTCTCTCTGTATGTATAATCTAACTGTGTGTTCTAGTGTTTTGCCCTAGTAAAAAAGACCCAGAAACATGGCCAGCATATATAAAGACTTGAAGATTGAAGCAAAATAGTATATACATGTATGTGATTATTGGCTTTTAAATATGCTAGAAATACAAAACGGAATTGGTGTTGGGAGTTGGGACCCACTGATGCTTGTAGGGTCAAGTTTTCATCTAACCCTAAAAAGGACACCTTATCAAATTTATTACATTTTCTACTTAGATTTGTAGTATTACGTAACCAACGTCACGTACTTCTCTCCATCTCAAACACACACTAAAACCACACACACAGATACATCCTATTTTACGCATTTTGGTTATTTTTTTCAAGGTGTTCATTAATTAACTCTTTTGAATCTTCAAGCCATAATTACAAACCCTATAATTATTTGAATTATAAAATGTGTACGATATATGATTACTGTAATTGATTATAACACCCTATTTAGATTTTGAAGTATAGACGAGTTATTTGCTTTGTTAAAATAATTAAAAATGAAATTCAAATTTCTATTCAAATGAGATGCGGAGAGAATCTTGAAATTCAAAACAAATAAGATTGAGAGAAAAAAAATGGAATTTTGATTCATAAATGAATATAAACTAATAATGAGGTGATGTCTAGGAAGCAAGATGTTACGGTAGGAACTTGTGAGACATTGTCGGTTATCGCCAAAAGAAGCAAGTAGAATTTCATTTGTATTTGAGCGGAGATACATGCAGGTAAAGTTTTCTTTAAATAATGTATGTGTGTTACATGGTTTACATGCATAAAAATTGGTTTGAAGATGTAAACTTTTGGTAAAGTACGATGATCGTGAAGACTCGAGGAAGACAGACAAGGAAACTGAGAAAACTATTGAGAAAACCGAGTCTAATGTGCGACTAAAAGGAACATTAGACAGTTAGCCGAAGAAAGGGTATTGTAAAAAGAATTTGTTGCATCAAACCTAGGTATTTGATGGAGAAAAGGATGTAATAGCTACCCATAAGTGGCTAAGAGAAATGGTGCCAATGAACAAGATCAATAACTCGCGAACAATGAGAAAATCGCTATGTAGTGCACCATCTCAAGTGAGAAGCCTTGTTATGGTGGGATATTATCCAACAAACCAAAGGGGAAGAGGCAATGAACCAAATGAGTTGGAGTGACTTTAAGGGTTTAGTGATGTGTTGTAGTTGATTATTGTTGTCCGATTACCTAGCCTAGTTGCTCCATTCTTATTTAATGAATAATAACTATTAACAAAAGATTATTGTTGAGAGAACATGGTACGAGAGGTATTAGTTTTCGTCTTCATTTAACAGGGTGATTTGTCATGACAGCCCATTATATGATGAGCCGCAAAAAAATCATGAATAGACTTAAAATTCGACTATAATAACTGTGGTTTCTTTGAATATGAATTTACTGCTAAAAATAATCGTAATTTATTTATTTAATATAAGAAGAAGACCCCTCAAGGAATTGACAATATTTTCCCATGTTTAAATTTGGCAAAAAAATTAAATAGCTAGAATGCGACAAACACTTTACGTGTCTATATAAAATTCTTAATGGACATGTTACCAACCAAAAGTATAACTCTTTAGAGAATATCTTTTAGTGGCGGCTATCAAACAATTGATGATCTTAGGGTAAAACTGATAAAGCATTTAATAAAATGAACTAAAAACTTTAAAATAATTTTCTCATTGTCAATCGATTTCGGAAGTCACTGGTCGAAAGAAAACATTTAATTGTCATAGTAACTTTAAAGATGGAGAATTGTGGTTTTTATTTGTCTTCAAAGAAAACAAATGTAAAATATATACCTTCGACATGATCGAAAGAGACGATGAAGGATTGCCTTGAGTTAATTAAGGAATAAGGAGATTGATTCTCTTGATCAACGAGACTACATTTCGGGTTCTAGTTTTGGTTTTGTTATTGTCAGCTCTATTCCCTGAGAATAAAGGTAAGGTTTGCCTACATCCCACCATCTCCAGACCCTATGACTAGCTTTGCTATTTATGTGATTTACTGGGTATGATTGATTGATATATTGTCAGATCTAAATAAGTTTAAAGTGCTAATTATGCTTTCATATGTTAGGTTCGTGGAGTTCTTCATGGTGTTGCACAGCGACAAATTAGATATATCGTTTACGATTACAATTGATTTGGTTTGTTGTTGTTTGTCTTGCGATAAGGGTGTTTCTAGTTTATATGGACTTATTTTAGATTTGGTGTTCTTGTTTTGTCTTCTTTAGTGTCATGTTACCATAAAGAAATCAATTTACAGAACTCAAGTACCAAAATTTTAATTATTGTTTTAGGGCATGATTCACAACCGTTAACTTGGTGATGACATTCATTATGCCAAATGATTTAGAGCTAGAAGTAAGCATAAGAACATGGGTAGACCTACAAACCAAACCACTAGAGCTAAAGACTAATTATTCAATTTGAAGGTTAATTGGAATAATTAATTTTTGACTATTCTAATATTGTTATATATTGCTAACTAGTATTAAGGTCCACCACGTTGTGACGGGGCCCGTAAACTGTGTCAAATAGCACAATATTATATTACTGTTTGGGACCAGCAGCATCGAAAAAATGGGTAAAAACAAAATAACAAAAAAGGAAAAAACACCAAACAAAAAGCATACGTTAAATCGTTGAACCATGCATGCCCGTTGCGTCGTGTTAACGCGAAAGAATTAGACTAAAACGTAAAATATAGAAAAGAATAAATAAGTCCATCTAGGACCACGCTCGTTGCGATGAACTTGTTAAACATGAAAATAAAAATGCATTGCGACGAGCCTGTCAAATGGAAAAAATAGACAAAAAAACATTGAACCCACACGCACATTGTAGCGTATTCACTCGCAAAATAGAACGAAACGTAATACAAAAAAAATTGCAAAAGATGAAAAATATGAGGATTAAAGTTGAAAACAAAAAAGAATTAATGGTTAACTTGCAAAAGTTGAAAATATTTAGGTAAAAGTAAAAAAAAAAAAGAGATTAAAATGCAAAAAAAAGATGAAAATCTTTAAATTAGAAGTGAAAAAAGTCAAACCTTTTTTAAAAAAAAAACTCACTAAACTTAAAGTACAACTCTATAAACACTAACATGTTACTAATTTATAATATAAAAATTCACTTAACACAAAGAGAAACATTAAAACTCAGGTGTGTTGTGCACATATGATCTTTATGTTTTCACCTTGCTTCTTTTTATCCTCTAAACAATTTCTTACTTTCTTGAAGTGTTCACAATAAATTGCTTCTTTTTATCCTCTAAAACATTTTCTTACTTTCTTGAAGTTTTCATTTTTAAGATTTGACCACAGTTTTTATGCATATCTAACTAAAAAATTACGTAATGTTGGCGCCATTCACTCACGATAATAGTTTGGTTTTATTATTTTATTATAATACACATTTTGTTTTTCTTTAATAACTTTTAAAATATGAAAATATGATGTTATAATTTGTATTTTGTTTTTCTTTAATAACTTTTAAGATTTGATGTTATATATAGTTTTGAATATATAGTTAGGGCGTGCGTATTTTTATCTCAATTAAGTTTTACTTGAAATCGAGTTGTAAATAATGATATACAAATAATTGAATCACAAAAGTAGATGTAATCAAAGTTGACTCATAGTTTAAGTTATATTATCTATATACAAATTTTTAAAAATTTATTGAATACGTCAATACGCATCTTTGTTTATTATATTTTCTTAAACATTCTGGAATAAATTTGTATTCTTAATAAACTAATGGTTTTATATCATAAGCTATATGAGTGTCGGTATTCGTTTTTATGATTTTATTGATGTAAACACATGTTGATATTGTTTTTAGTATATTAGGACTTTACTTTTTGGGTTTTTCTTTAGGTTGCTTTACCAGGTGACAATGTCGAACCAAACCGAATTAATAGCGAATGAATTCCCACCGCAGAGCGCTGGAGAATTCCACTGCTTAGTATTAAAGCATGTTTGGATTGTTAAGGGAATAAACTATTTCAAAAATGAAACTTTGATGAAATGTAATTTCAAAATTAAAATGTGATAAAATGAGCCAAGACTGATCATAGGTTAAGAAATAAAGGTAATAGTTGTATACGCTTGTGACATGTCATTTTGGTGACAAGTAAACCTATTTACTGCGAGTAATAAGATTAGAATATTATATTATAATTGTGAACAAGGCATATATGAGTACTTTATTATAGAGATAAATGTGTAAGGATCACAAGAAGCTCAAGAAGTGAAGGCAAGACATTTAGGATTTAGAGGCGTGCATTTCTAATTAAGGACGACTGCGCACTTAGAGCTTTAGTTATTTAATAAAATCATACAATAGATTACGGATTTAATATCAAGCATATATGTGTATTGAATTGTTATGATATAAATAATCATATACTTAAGTGTTCTTGGTGGAATAGTAGGAGTTGTGGTAAAGTTATTGATTGCATATAGCCAGATGTGATAGTTATCTTACACTTTAGAAAATTATCATAAGGAATATAAATGCAATTGTTTGGATGCATGTAAGGGGTGCTATTTTAATTGTAAGGTAAGGAATTCATGATGTCATGGGTCACATATAATTTTAAAATATATGGGAATGAATTACTTACATATGCTAAATTAGTAATTATTTTGACGTATAATGTGTCGATTTCACTGTTACTTAAATGAATTCAGCCTTAATGAGCCGGTTCCCCTTGATTCCTTAGTTTTTTTGGGTTGTGTCAAAACTCATCCATGTGTGTATGTATGAAATACTTATAGAATAATAAAAACTACATTTAATATTATGTATAATTTATCTATCGATTATATATAAGGAAACAATGAAGATAATTAAAAGAAAATACAAACAAATCATATTTCTTAATTGTGGTAAAGAATAGTTAAAATAAACCTTAACTAGTCTATTATATCCAACACTTTCACGTAGAAGGAGCGAGAGAAAATTAGACGCTTAGACTGAGGCGAAAATACTGAATACTTTGGAATAAAAACACACAATCCAGAAAAAGCCCTCATACGATGAAACAATAAGATAATTCATTGGAAACAAACATTGGTATTTGATCTAAAGACACAACGATGGCTAGTGTCACGAAAATAGGCTATCATTGGCGACAAACTTTGGTATTTGATCTAAAGCCATAGCAATGGCTAGAGTCACGGAAATAGGGCTATGGTGACAAGGGTTACAACTATAGTTACAAGATTTTTGATTGTGGCAACATTACGACGACAAGATAAAGATAGTGTAAACATGTGTGTATATGTATAGGACAATTATAGAAAGAAATCCCTATATTAGTTAAGACAACTAGAAAACCCAAATGAATAAACCTAATTTTGTCACGTGTCTGTGGGAACATGTAACTGTTTGACACATGTAACATGTACTGAAAAACATTTTTTGTAACAAGTTTGCCACATGTATTGAAAAAGCATTTTTTTGTAATAGATTCAATTTCCACCCTTGATTGTTTTGAATAGATGGTTGTGATGAGGTTTCTAGAGTTTTTGTAACTTACATGACTTTTCTTTCTATTCATCCCCTATATGTATATATGTATGTATATGTATAAATTGCGTCCTTGAGGTAGGGCGCATGGGAAAAGGAATAAAAAAAGGTTGGGCGACCAGGTAAGAGGGTTGACAACCAACTAAAATCTGGCGATCAAAATGGTGGAGAGGAATAGGACTGGCGAAGTAAAGACCATAAAGTTCTGACACCATATAAAAAAATAAAAATCTCATTAAATATTATGTATATTATTCAGACTAATATAATGATACAATGAAAATAATTACTAAGAAACTCTAATTAAAATCTCATACTATGATAAAGATAATTACAATATACCCTAATTAATATATTAATTATATCATGGATAATCTAAGAAACACAATTTAAGTAAAAAGAATCAAAGTTTACAAAAACAAATGGTTTAAGTAAAAAACAAGTAACTTCAATTGAACAAAGTGTATAAAAAAGCATCAATAAAAAAATCAAAACTTCGTATAAACACCAAAGCTCCCTAATATCGATTAAAACCATTACCATTAGAGACAAACACACATGTGAACTTCCTATATGTTGAGAGCCAACTAGAAGACAACATTCACTTCATCCACTTTAGTTTAATTTGGGATGCCATTAAAGTAACACACCATTGATATAAGCTCATAGTGATTGCAACAGAATTTCCTTTTACGCTCTTAAACCTCCATTAATCACAAAGTTAACAAGATTCCTTACAATCAATCATGTCAATCTACTCATTAAATTATTCAAGTGGGTATCATGATTTAACTTATAACCTCACTTCACAGTAGTCATCATTTGTAATATACGTGAAACTTAAATGCACATCATACTTTTTGTTAATCATCAAACCAAACACAAGTACTAGCTATAGTTATCATCAAGATCGACATGATCACTTAGTAAGTTAACTCATATATTTTTTATATACATATCAGTGGGCGAAGCTTGAGATTTCCGACCGGGCGGAGGTTGCCAGACCTAAAGATTTCTATAAAACTAAGGGGTCGAAAACGTATATACCCAAAAATTTATATACGAAAACTACATACTCTCCACTACTGAGCGAAAAGTTCGGGGGATCGGCTACCCCCTCCCGCCCTACTTAAGTTGCGCCCATGAGCGTTAACTATGGCATGCATAAATAATATAATAATTATCTAATTCCACCCGGATAGATTGTTAACCACAAAACTCGTACGAATAAAACATGTTTGATTGATTTGAATAGAATATAGAGGATATTGAAGGATGCTACAAGCCTAACAAGAGAGTGAAAGATGTTGGTAGTGTGTGGATGATGTAAATCTTTTACCATATCTGATAGCGAAGACTGAAAGACTATTGCTTGGATGAATCGCAAGCTTAAATTAAAAACAGACAAACAATACAATATACAAAGAAAAAGTTATGAAAGTGAATTAAGAGATGATGTAGTTCGAAAATCAAATAGAGAATAATGATTACTTAGCTTTAAGGCGGAGCAATTGAACTACAAATCCTTTAATGGGTCCACTTGTTTCTTTAACCGAAACAATTTTTATTTTCATCTTATTTGTTTGGATTGTTTTCACTTATTACGTTTTTTACCAAATAAGTTGAAAGATTTTTTTTGAACAGTCACTACGTGGGGAAATTTGAAACAGTTACAATGGATGTTCTTGTGAAAGCTGTGCGGGCAGGGTAGTACTTGTGAAAGCTGTGCTTGGTAGTCTACCAAATTACTGCTTATCCCTTTACAAGTGTTCGGCAATGTGTTGTGTTGAAGGTACTAGAAGTGATTAGAAGAAAGTTTCTATGGGGTGGGTGCAGTGTGAATAACAAAATTAGATGGGTTAAATGGGAAAGAGTGGTAGCATCTAGACATTTCGGTGGCCTCGGCATTGGTAACATCAAAGATCTTAACTTGGCTTTATTGCTAAAGTGGTGGTGGAGGCTGAAGATGGAACCAGAAAGTTTATGGGCAAGAACAATAAAGTCGGTGCATCAGAGTCAAAGGAAAATAGTATCTATTCCGGTAAGAAGCATATTATCAGGGGTATGGAAGAACATAGGCGAAATTGGCAAGGAATTCTCAAAATGCAAAGTTGATGTTAATACAAGTTTGAGAAGTAAGGTTGGAGTGGGGAATAAAACATTGTTCTGGGTAGATACGTGGACCGGGAACGAACCGTTAAGAGTGCAATTTCCAGCCCTGTTTCAATTAGCCATAAATAAAAACGCAAGGACAGTTGAAGGTTATCGGCTGAATAATGTGTCACACTCTGGTCGTAGCGGAAGCGTAAGTGTGTGACTATTAGGTAATCATTGCATCCAATTTAGTAAACAAATATAAATCAACAACGATGCCATGCCGATATAAGTTTTCATTAGTTCACAGTTTTATATGTTTTCAACTTGTCATCATGAACATAATTCAAAGTACATTACTTCAAAATAAGATATTGTTTTCATCATAACTGCGTAATGAGGTTTTGACCCCTATATACCCATACGAAGTTGGGATATAAAAGGCAAACCCTCCAAAAGATGGCACATCGTTGTCTTGTAATTTTCCCATATCCCGATATGTATCACCAGCTCATACCTTGCGTCCTGAAATACATGTAATTTTAAAAGTCAACAGAAGTTGACGAGTTCATGTAGTTAATGTTTTCGTATAAAATGTCATCCTTGTAATCCAGTAATGAAATCTGAGTATGTTATTAACATCCGTAAAAAACCGGATTTACCAAACCCGCTCCGTTTAATAACCGATCAATCAGTTTAAAATTTCGTGGCGTATTTAATGCCCAAATTAATTTTAAACGATACATAATTAATTATTATATTAGAATATAAATTTGTTTTTGAAAAACTGTTAAAAATAACGAAATAAAAATAAAATGGCACTGCCGGGTTTCGAACCCGGGTCAGTCAACCGGTTCAGCAGAGACTTAACACACACACACTCAACCACTGCGCCACTTGTATTTCTTGTTCACTATTGAAGACAATTAAATCATAACATGATTATCGAATTCAAAATCGGCGCGCCCAAATTTCAGTCGTCGGAAATCCCGACTAACTCGCCAATAATTTACGATTTCTTCAGTTATAACGTAAACCTTAATCACTACATCGGTTATAACCGACGCCTGAGTCCGCGACACAAATTATAACCGCCGGAAAGTTTCTAACCGACGAATCAAGTCGGAAATCAGACCAAATTCATCGATAACCTGCCTTATAAATACCTCCTCGAACCTCTGCAAGCTTTTTCGCTCAAAACCGCACCTTTACCCGACGTAATTCACTCGCCGGAAAAGTTCTACACATTGCCGAAAAACCGAACCCTCCACTTCTGAGCCTTACTGAACCCCTAGAGCTTATACCGAAGTCACCCACATCCATTTCAAGCTTGCTGAAGACTCTCTGCTGCAGGACACACGTCGCCGGAAGTTTCTGCTGTCACCGGAGTTTCGCCAGAGAAACAGAGGAGTCCAGTCGGTATACCTTACGCTTAAATCTTTCATTTTTTTATATATCTCACCTGTAATTAACCTCAAAACACTAAAAGAACATGATTAAATCAACGAACCAGTCGGACTTTGTTTCTGGTTAAATTCAACGAAGAAGACGAAGTTTCTGTAGTGTATAAGTTTAATATAAATCAAGATATAACTCGGGTTAGACACACAGTCCAGCGGTGGACTGTGTGCACATTAAACACGCAGACGCCTCGAGTTTGATACTTGTCCCACGCATGCTTGCCTTAATAAAAATGTCTTTTTTTTTTAAACCGAACCGGAGTCACCGCTGTTACATGTTAAGTTTAATAAAAACCAGAATAATAACCAAGTTAGACACACAGTCCAGTGGTGGACTGTGTGAATGTTTAATCACAGGACACGAGTTCGAGTCCGGGCTACCGTACCGGTCCGGACAATTATTAAACTTTTTATTTAAGACAGAAATGAAAATGTTTAGTTTGTATATAAGTATAATAAAAATCGGTTTATTTAACAAGTTAGACACACAGTCCAGCGGTGGACTGTGTGTTAACTCAACCCACAGGTCCCGGGTTCGAGACCTGTGGAGCGCACCGGTCCGACGCATTAAATCGTTTTTAAAAATAAATGATTTTCAGTTTAATCTAATTAGTATATAAATATAATTAAAAACAGAAATATTTCGGGTTAGACACGTAGCTCAGTTGGTAGAGCTGCGTGCACCCGTACGGGAGGTCTCGGGTTCGAGCCTCACTCAGCGCACACATACACACATACGAACCGGTCAACAGTGAAAGTCAAAGTCAACGGTCAACGGTCAAAAAGTCAACATTTTTTTTATTATTTTTATTTATTTATTTTATTTAAAAATCAATTAAAAATACTTAAAAATAACATTTTTAAGGTTAGAAAATAGCCTTAAACTCACAAAAATACACCCAACAATCCTACTAAAATTGATTAATAAAATCCCATTATTTACCAAACCATTATGTTATTATCTAGGTTAATTTCACTCGTGGTTAAAACCAACTTCGCGTGCATTCAACATTATCAACCGAACGCACCCACTGTGAATGAATCTTACAACTCCCCTTTTTAATTATACGTTTTGGGGTGTGTCACGTGTCATAAAATTAACTCGTTTATTTAAACTTGTGCCATACCATATTGTGATCTAAACTTAGATTGTATACATTGCTTGTAGTTATGTATTTCATTTTATCTATTCATATGCAATTCATTCATTAGGCCCATCAGTTCCTTGTGTGAGACGAGTTGAGCAACACGTGCCTCAAAACAAATCCATTATTGTTCGTGTGTGTATTATTGAGTTTATATTGTTTGTAGTTATGTATTTCATATTGTCAAGTTTATGCAATTCATTCATTAGGCCCATCAGTTCCTCGTGAAAGACGAGTTGAGCAACGCGTGCCTCTAAACGATCCATTATTGTTCATGTGTGTATTGTATAATATTAAATTGATTGGCGAATAAGTTTACATCTATTTTTACTCATGTGTGGTTGTGCACTTTATTTTATTATCAATTAAATAAACTTGTTCAAATGTTTTCCATAGGATTCACTCGCCAACTTTTTGTTGATCCAAAAACCATTTTTACACATTATACAGGTGAACAGGATGAAGCAAGGAAAACATAGGAAATGCCTTAGAAGAAAACAATGAAGCCTAGATTGATGTTTAGGACATGATGTAATATTGATTGTAATTTTCCATTAAAGTGTATTAATGAATATGAAACGTTAAAATAAATGTCATGAGCTTTGATGATAACCCAATCATGCCCCGATCACCTTTTTCGCTGCGGGTCGGGGTGTGACAGATTGGTATCAGAGCCATGACTATAGGGATATAGGATAGGTTATTAGACCCTTAGAGCCTATACTATAGTTTACCTAAATTTTAATTGTTTAGGTGGTTACATACAAACTTATGATATTTATTTGTTTCATATTTTTTTATACTTACAGTCAAACATACATACTTATATACACATTCATTATACATATTTCAATGTTCATATATCCAAATCATTTTCATACTCTCGTTATTCAAAGATTTTGTTACAATTTTCAAATCTCATCAAAGTAAGTTCTGCGACGGGCATGTAGTAACTGGAAGGGTACAAGTACCGGTAGTCGGAACGTCCTGTCTAGGTTGGCATTCGTATAAATCCAATATAACGGACCAGTTTGCCTACCTGGGGACCAACGATGAGAGTACGAAGGACCTATTAGGCCAAAGCATGCCACACCAAACGTCGTTCGAACTAACCCCACTTTGAGGTGTCACCGTGTCTACACCTGGACACATTCCGAATCTCATACGTTATATACATATTTCTCGATTTTCTCCGGGTTTTAGTGTACGTAACCAGGCTAACACATGCGAACCATATGAAAAACCCGGTATTCATGGGGGCCCACATGATTACGAAGGTGAAGTATGGCGGCATGCAGGGCCTAATGACGAGCAAAGCCCAAGACATCCTATGGATGTAGTAGATTTATTTCTATAATTATTTTATGAATGTTCATTCCTAAGCACGACCCATGATCCCAAAAACATCCAACTCATACTCTTGACATGTATTCCTTGTAGATGTCTTCTAGCCACGCCCGTAGGAAGGTGAGAGCAGGAAAAGCTCGCGAGCGCATGGCTGCCCTAATCGCTCAACAAATGGCTGCCGTAATACCCAACATTGTAATCCAAGTCCAACAAGCACTTACCGCGAATCCTGTCAATCAAGAAGATCAACACGTTATCAACCCTCCCCCAAATACCACTAAATGCACCTACAAGCATTTCAAATCATGCGACCCTCCAAAATACAAAGGGACTGAAGGTGTCACTACTCTTCTCCATTGGTTTGAAGAAATGGAGAACACTTTTCTAAATTGCGATTGCCCCGATGATCGCAAGGTGCGATATGCTACCGGTCGTTTATATGGAATAGCACTTACTTGGTGGAATACAGAGAAGGCGAAACGAGGTGTTGAAGATGCTATGACTTTAACTTGGAATGAATTAAAGGAAATCATGACCAGACGATTTTGCCAAAGGAGCGAAATCAAGAAATTAGAAGATGAGTTCTATTCGTTGAAGCAAAAGGAAGGCGACCACACCACATACAACAAAAGATTCCTCGAGTTACATCAAATGGTTCCCAACCTGTTCACTCCCCTCTACCGTTTGATCGAGCACTACATTCGAGGTCTTCCGTCAAAGATTCAAGACTCTGTAATAAGTACCACGCCTGCAACTTTGGAAGCAGCAATGGAGCTAGCAACAGAGCTCACCGAGAACCGAATTCGGAACAAAGACTTCAAGGAGGAGAAGAAGAAGGATAAAACATCGGCTGAAACCTCCGACTACACCCAAACCGAATCCCCTTCTCCACCCACTTTTAAGAGAAAAAGAGACGGGCAACTTTTCGCTACTATCCAACGTAATCAACCAATTTCACACGCCATACCCATCCAAGCCATCCCAATCACTCAAGTGGCACCCAACTCAACTTACCCAAATAAGAAACCATATCTTGGACCTCACCTGTCACACCCCGACCCGCAGCGGATAAGGTGATCGGGGCATGATTGGGTTATCATCAAAGCTCATGACATTTATTAAACGTTTCATATTCATTAATACAATTTAAATGGAAATTTACAATGATTGCTACAACATGATCTAACTACAAACTAAACTTCTTTGTTCTCTTCTAAGGCATATCCTATGTTATCCTTGCTTCAACCTGTTCACCTGTATCATGTGTAAAAAGGTTTTTGGATCAACATAATGTTGGCGAGTGAATCCTATGGAAAACATTTGAACAATTTATTTAAATTGATTATGAAATATGTGCACAACCAAACATGTGTAAAATTAGATATAACTTGATCAACAATCATAAGATGTTAAATGAAACACTCATGAATAATAATGGAACAATTAAAGGCACGCGATGCTCAACTCGTCTCTCACGAGGAACTGTGGGGTCTGATGAATGAATTGCATAAACATGGTAATATGAATAACACAACTACAAACAATATAAACTCAATGAAAACACACATGAACAATAATGAATTTGAATTGAAGCACGCGATGTTCTACTCGTTTCCCACGAGGAACTGATGGGCTTAATGTATGAGTTTCATGTAATTTGACAAACGGAATATAAGTAGATCACAACAATAAATCAATCTAAGTTTAAGTCATGATGTGGTATGGCACCAGTTTAAATAAATAAATTAATTATTTCATAACACATGACACACCCCAAAACGTGTAATTTAAAAGGGGGAATTGTAAGATTCACTCACAGTGGGTGCGTTCGGTTGATGATGATGAATGCACGCGAAGTGGTTTTAACCACGAGTGAGATTTAACCTAGATAAATCGCATTATGATTTGGTGAGTAAACGGATTTTATTAAACTATTTTAGTAGGATTGTTGGGTGCATTTTTGTGAGTTTGAGGCTATTTTCTAATCTTAAAAATGTTATTTTTAAGTATTTATAATTGATTTTTAATTAAAATAATTAAATAAAAATAATAAAAATATTTTATTTTATTCTGCTACAGTAACATTGACCAGTTGACTTTGACTGGTCGTTGACCGGTTTGAGGAATATTGTTGTGCGCTCGGTGAGGCTCGAACCCGAGACCTCCCGTACGCGTGCACGCAGCTCTACCAACTGAGCTACGTGTCTAACCCGTTATATATCCGATTTTAATTTCATATATACATTAATTAGAATTAATAGAAAATCATTTATTTTAAAAACAGTTTAAGGCGAAACGGTCATGCATACCACAGGTCTCGAACCCGGGACCTGTGGGTTAATCTAACACACAGTCCACCGCTGGACTGTGTGTTCAACATGTTATAATATTCGGTTTTTATTATACTTAAATACAAAATAGCTATTTCCTTTTCTGCCTTATTTAAAAGAAAAGATAATTGTCCGAGTCGGTGCTGAGGACCGGACTCGAACTCGTGACCTGTGATATAAACAAACACACAGTCCACCGCTGGACTGTGTGTATAACTTGGTTATTATTCCGGTTATTAATATACTTAACATATAACTAAGGCGACTCCGGTTCAGTAAATAAAAAAAATAGATTTTATTAAGGCAGCGTGTGAGACGGGAATCGAACTCGAGACCTTTGCTTGATTAACGTCTTATGTGCACACAGTCCACCGCTGGACTGTGTGTCTAACCCGAGTAAAATCCTGATTTATAATATACTTATATGATAACGGAAAACATCGTCTTCTTCACTGAAAATAACCAGAGATGAAGTCTGACTGGTTCGAGATTTTTATCAGTTTTGTTAGTGTTTTACAGTTAATTAAGGTATTATAAAAGTGAAACGGAGAAGAAAACTGGGCGGAGAAAGTATACCGACAAGACTCTCTGTTTTCCGGCAGAACTCCGGCGACAGAATTCACCTCCGGCGATAGGTTCCTTGCAGCAGCAAGTCTCCGGAAATCTTGGAAAGAGTATGGGTAACTTCAGTAAAGGTTTAGGGGATTAGTGAGGTTCAGAAAATTAAAATTCGGTTTTCCGGCGAATAACAGGAAAATTCCGGCGAGTGAAATTATGTCGAGAAAAGGTGTGATTTTCAGCGAAAAGGTTTGCAGACGATTGTGGTTGAATTTATAGGGGATAATCGAAATGTATTTGGTCTGATTTTGAACTGTATTCATCAATTTAAGTTTTCCGGCGGTTTTGAAAAGTGTCGCGGACTTCAAACATCGGTTATAACCGATATGTGATTAAAGGTTTACGTTATAACGTAAATCGTAGTTAAGATTCGCGGAAATTCCGGGATTCCGACGACTGAAACGATTGGGCGCCGGTTTTGAATTTGTAAAGTTATTATATCAATTAAATGTTTGAAATACATAACAAACAAAGCAGTTGGCGCAGTGGTTTGTGTGTGAGAGTTAAGTCACTAGGTGACTCGGTACAGACCCGGGTTCGAAACCCGGCTGAAACAATTCATTTTTATTTTGCGATTTTTGACAGTTTTTCAAAAACTAAATATATGTTCGCGTATAATAATTGATTACGGATCGTTTAAAAATATTTTGGGCATTTAATTCGCAACGAAAATTTTGACTGACTGTTCGGTTGATAAACGGAGCCGGTTTGGTAAATCCGTTTTTGACGGATGTTACAGTATCCCCTGCTTTTTAGAAATTTCGTCCCGAAATTTAAATAATGATATATTTTGACTATAAGAATGATGATGTTTTGTTTGACAGTTGTATGCTCAGAAAAATGAGGGTTTAAGTTTTTGTTCGAGGCGGTAACGTTCTTGTAAAGGTTAAGTACCCTATTCAGGAATCGCTTTTTGTTGCCTACTGTATGAATATTGATAAACAGGAATGATTTGCTAAAAATGATATCATGCATAAGAGTTTAGTTACGTTTGGGAAAATATGGTTATATCCTAAGGCAAAACTTCTAACACTACAATCTACATGGAACATGAATAAAAACACAACAGCTGATATCCAAACATGAATGAACACATCAGCAAATATTTGAACATGAATAAACATAACAGCAAATATTCGAACATGAATGAACACATCAGCAAATATTTGAACATGAATAAACACAACAGCAAGTATTTGAACATGAATAAACACAACAGCAAAAATTCGAACATGAATAGACACATCAGCGAATGAATAAACACAATAGCCAATATTCGAACATGAATAGACACATCAGCGAATATTTGAACATGAATAAACACAACAGCAAATATTTGAATCCATATATGTTTGAATGATGGAAGTTCCTCTCTCGTTTGTTATGATGGAGAGGTTAATTTATGTAGAAATGGAACACAATCCAATCTCTTTAAATAACATGATGATATAAATGTATCACAAATTCCAACCAAGGCAAATAATAAATCCTACCTGGAACTTCTCATAACCGCCTGATAATGCCTCTGATCCTTTGGCAAGAATACTTATATATAGGAAGTACCAACGGCGTATCCACCATATTTTTGCCAAATTTTCATTAGTTTTATCCACAAGTTATGATTGGTTACCAAGAAACTAATAAATCCTACATAGAACTTCTCATAACCATCCGTTAATGCCTCTGATCCTTTGACAAGAATACTTATATATAGGAAGTACCAGCGGCGTATCCACCATATTCTTGTCAAATTTTCATTGGTTTTAACAGTGAATTATGATTAATCCTATAACTCTACAATCAATACAACAAACATAAATTACTGAAATGAAACATATCTGTGCGATCAAGGCTCAATCGAACGGAGCCGATCGTATTGCATGTACTGAAAATGAAATTGTGTGCTCAAGGCTCAATCAAACGGAGCCGAACATATTGAATGTACTGAAATTGAAATTGTGTGCTCAAGGCTCAATCAAACGGAGCCGAACATATTGAATGTACTGAAATTGAAATTGTGTGCTCAAGGCTCAATCAAACGGAGCCGAACATATTGAATGTACTGAAATTGAAATTGTGTGCTCAAGGCTCAATCAAACGGAGCCGAACATATTGCATGTACTGAATATGAATAACTTAACCACACAAACAGCCTATGCATGGAACCTCTCATAACCGCCTGATAATGCCTCCGATCATTTGACAAGAATACTTATATATAGGAAGTACCATCGGCGTATCCACCATATCCTTGTCAAATTTTCGTTGACTTTATCCGAAAGTTATGGTTAGTTCGATGCGACTCTACTACAAACACCATAACCACAAGATACTGATAATGAAATTGTATGTGCGCTCAAGGCTCAATCAAACGGAGCCGAACGTATTGCATGAACTTGAAATGTAAATTGAACTGTGCACTCAAGGCTCAATCAAACGGAGCCGAGCGTATTGCATGAACTTGAAATGTAAATTGAACTGTGCACTCAAGGCTCAATCAAACGGAGCCGAGCATATTGCATGTATTGAAATGTAATATTACGTAACCGATCAAGGCTCAACAAACGGAGCCGATCGTGCGGGCACGCCAAGATCAACCACATAATAAAATGGGGATCCAACTCAACCTCGATGGATGGGGAGCCACGGCCTCGGCAAAATCGTATACTGAAAACAATACATAATATATAATATACCATAATTACTCTAACAGTCTACCCATGTGATAAAGAAAAAACATAAGACTAAACAATAGAAGTTGAATCTGGATCTTCGGCGAAAAGGACTAGCTGAGTATCTTCATCAGGGCCGTCATTATCTTCGACAGGGTTGGCGTTGATATTGAAGACTCTTCCTCTTGCTGGTGGCATAGTGGTTGGGTTTTCTTGGTTTACTTGGTTAACTGGGTTTGATTGGGCTTGAGTGTTGATAACATTAACCAATTGAGGGCATGTGTTTCTAAGGTGGGTAGGGTCGCCACAATTGAAGCAAGCTCGAGCATATGGGAACATGGGGTGTTGGGGTTGATGATAAGTTTGGGCCATGTTTTGTGTAGGGGAAAAGGTTTGGTCTTGAAAGGTGCGACAAACGTTGCTCAAATGACCATAACGTCCACAAGTTGTACATAGCCGGCAAGGTAAATAAAGGGAATGGTGATAAAAACAGTTGTTGCATCGAGGGTGAGGTCCGAGATACGGTTTCTTATTTGGGTAAGCTGAGTTGGGTGCCACTTGGGTGATTGGGACAGCTCAGATGGGTATAGCGTGAAAAACGGGTTGATTTCGTTGGGTAGCAGCGAAAAGTCGCCCGACCCTTCTTCTCTTAGGTTTGGGTTGAGAAGGGGATTCGGGTTGAGAAGGGGATTCAGTTTGAGTGGAGTCGGAGGTTTCAGTCGATTCTTTATCCTTCTTCTTCTCCTCCTTGAAGTCTTTGTTTCGGATTCGGTTCTCGGTGAGCTCTGTTGCTAGCTCCATTGCTGCTTCCAAAGTTGCAGGCTTGGTACTTATCACAGGGTCTTGAATCTTTGACGGAAGACCACGAATGTAGTGCTCGATCAAACGGTAGAGGGGAGTAAACATGTTGGGAACCATTTGATGTAATTCGAGGAACCTTTTGTTGTAGGTGGTGTGGTCTCCTTCCATTTGCTTCAATGAATAAAATTCATCTTCTAGCTTCTTGATTTCGCTCCTTGGGCAAAATCGTCTGGTCATGATTTCCTTCAATTCGTTCCAAGATAGAGTCATAGCATCTTCAACACCTCGTTTTGCCTTCTCTGAATTCCACCAAGTAAGTGCTATCCCATATAGTCGACCGGTAGCATAACGCACTTTGCGATCATCAGGGCAATCGCAATTTAGAAAAGCATTCTCCATTTCTTCAAACCAATGGAGGAGTGCGGTGACACCTTCAGTCCCTTTATATTTCGGAGGGTCGCATGATTTGAAATGCTTGTAGGTGCATTTAGTGGTGTTTGGGGAAGAGTTGAAAATGTTTTGGTTTGCTTGATTGACAGGATTGTTGGTAAGTGCTTGTTGAACTTGGATTACAATGTTGGGTATTACGGCAGCCATTTGTTGAGCGATTAAGGCAGCCATGCGATCGCGGGCTTTTCTTGCTCTCGTCTTCCTACGGGCGAGGTTAGAAGACATCTACAATGAACACATGACAAGGGTATGAGTTGGATGCTTTTGAGATCATGGGTCGCATTAGGGATGAACATTCATAAAATAATTATACAAAAATACTACATCCATAGGATGTCTTTGGCTTTGCTCGCTGTTAGGCCCGTCATGCCGCCATACTTTACCTTATGTAATCATGTGGGCCCCCATGAATTACCGGTTTTTCATATGGTTCGCACGGTTTCTGCCTGGTTGCGTACACAAAACCCGGTGAAAATCGAGAAATATGTATACAACGTGTGATGTTCGGAATGTGTCCAGGTGTAGACACGATGACACCTCAAAGTGGGTTAGTTCGAACGACGTTTGGTGTGGCATGCTTTGGCCTAATAGGTCCTTCGTACTCTCATCGTTGGTCCCCAGGTAGGCAAACTGGTCCGTTATATTGGATTTATACGAATGCCAGCCTAGACAGGACGTTCCGACTACCGGTACTTGTACCCTTCCAGTTACTACATGCCCGTCGCAGAACTTACTTTGATGAGAATTGAAAATTGCATAAAATCTTTGGATAATGAGAATATGAAAATAAATTGAATACATGAACATCGATATATGTATAATGAATATGTATATATGTATAATGAACATGTATATGAGCATGTATGTTTGACTGAAATGTAAACAAATATGAAACAAATAAATATCACAAGTTTGTATGTAACCACCTAATCAATTTAAAATTTAGGCAGACTATAGTATAGGCTCTAAGGGTCTAATAACCTATCCTATATCCCTATAGTCATGGCTCTGATACCAATCTGTCACACCCCGACCCGCAGCGGATAAGGTGATCGGGGCATGATTGGGTTATCATCAAAGCTCATGACATTTATTAAACGTTTCATATTCATTAATACAATTTAAATGGAAATTTACAATGATTGCTACAACATGATCTAACTACAAACTAAACTTCTTTGTTCTCTTCTAAGGCATATCCTATGTTATCCTTGCTTCAAGCTGTTCACCTGTATCATGTGTAAAAAGGTTTTTGGATCAACATAATGTTGGCGAGTGAATCCTATGGAAAACATTTGAACAATTTATTTAAATTGATTATGAAATATGTGCAC
This sequence comes from Scalesia atractyloides, assembly GCA_947069175.1. Taxonomy (NCBI): domain Eukaryota; kingdom Viridiplantae; phylum Streptophyta; class Magnoliopsida; order Asterales; family Asteraceae; genus Scalesia; species Scalesia atractyloides. The sequence continues at coordinate 73,154,913 of CAMTDV010000001.1, forward strand.
AACCAAACATGTGTAAAATTAGATATAACTTGATCAACAATCATAAGATGTTAAATGAAACACTCATGAATAATAATGGAACAATTAAAGGCACGCGATGCTCAACTCGTCTCTCACGAGGAACTGTGGGGTCTGATGAATGAATTGCATAAACATGGTAATATGAATAACACAACTACAAACAATATAAACTCAATGAAAACACACATGAACAATAATGAATTTGAATTGAAGCACGCGATGTTCTACTCGTTTCCCACGAGGAACTGATGGGCTTAATGTATGAGTTTCATGTAATTTGACAAACGGAATATAAGTAGATCACAACAATAAATCAATCTAAGTTTAAGTCATGATGTGGTATGGCACCAGTTTAAATAAATAAATTAATTATTTCATAACACATGACACACCCCAAAACGTGTAATTTAAAAGGGGGAATTGTAAGATTCACTCACAGTGGGTGCGTTCGGTTGATGATGATGAATGCACGCGAAGTGGTTTTAACCACGAGTGAGATTTAACCTAGATAAATCGCATTATGATTTGGTGAGTAAACGGATTTTATTAAACTATTTTAGTAGGATTGTTGGGTGCATTTTTGTGAGTTTGAGGCTATTTTCTAATCTTAAAAATGTTATTTTTAAGTATTTATAATTGATTTTTAATTAAAATAATTAAATAAAAATAATAAAAATATTTTATTTTATTCTGCTACAGTAACATTGACCAGTTGACTTTGACTGGTCGTTGACCGGTTTGAGGAATATTGTTGTGCGCTCGGTGAGGCTCGAACCCGAGACCTCCCGTACGCGTGCACGCAGCTCTACCAACTGAGCTACGTGTCTAACCCGTTATATATCCGATTTTAATTTCATATATACATTAATTAGAATTAATAGAAAATCATTTATTTTAAAAACAGTTTAAGGCGAAACGGTCATGCATACCACAGGTCTCGAACCCGGGACCTGTGGGTTAATCTAACACACAGTCCACCGCTGGACTGTGTGTTCAACATGTTATAATATTCGGTTTTTATTATACTTAAATACAAAATAGCTATTTCCTTTTCTGCCTTATTTAAAAGAAAAGATAATTGTCCGAGTCGGTGCTGAGGACCGGACTCGAACTCGTGACCTGTGATATAAACAAACACACAGTCCACCGCTGGACTGTGTGTATAACTTGGTTATTATTCCGGTTATTAATATACTTAACATATAACTAAGGCGACTCCGGTTCAGTAAATAAAAAAAATAGATTTTATTAAGGCAGCGTGTGAGACGGGAATCGAACTCGAGACCTTTGCTTGATTAACGTCTTATGTGCACACAGTCCACCGCTGGACTGTGTGTCTAACCCGAGTAAAATCCTGATTTATAATATACTTATATGATAACGGAAAACATCGTCTTCTTCACTGAAAATAACCAGAGATGAAGTCTGACTGGTTCGAGATTTTTATCAGTTTTGTTAGTGTTTTACAGTTAATTAAGGTATTATAAAAGTGAAACGGAGAAGAAAACTGGGCGGAGAAAGTATACCGACAAGACTCTCTGTTTTCCGGCAGAACTCCGGCGACAGAATTCACCTCCGGCGATAGGTTCCTTGCAGCAGCAAGTCTCCGGAAATCTTGGAAAGAGTATGGGTAACTTCAGTAAAGGTTTAGGGGATTAGTGAGGTTCAGAAAATTAAAATTCGGTTTTCCGGCGAATAACAGGAAAATTCCGGCGAGTGAAATTATGCCGAGAAAAGGTGTGATTTTCAGCGAAAAGGTTTGCAGACGATTGTGGTTGAATTTATAGGGGATAATCGAAATGTATTTGGTCTGATTTTGAACTGTATTCATCAATTTAAGTTTTCCGGCGGTTTTGAAAAGTGTCGCGGACTTCAAACATCGGTTATAACCGATATGTGATTAAAGGTTTACGTTATAACGTAAATCGTAGTTAAGATTCGCGGAAATTCCGGGATTCCGACGACTGAAACGATTGGGCGCCGGTTTTGAATTTGTAACGTTATTATATCAATTAAATGTTTGAAATACATAACAAACAAAGCAGTTGGCGCAGTGGTTTGTGTGTGAGAGTTAAGTCACTAGGTGACTCGGTACAGACCCGGGTTCGAAACCCGGCTGAAACAATTCATTTTTATTTTGCGATTTTTGACAGTTTTTCAAAAACTAAATATATGTTCGCGTATAATAATTGATTACGGATCGTTTAAAAATATTTTGGGCATTTAATTCGCAACGAAAATTTTGACTGACTGTTCGGTTGATAAACGGAGCGGGTTTGGTAAATCCGTTTTTGACGGATGTTACATCACCCTCGATGCAACAACTGTTTTTATCACCATCCCCTTACCTTACCTTGTCGACTATGTGCAACTTGTGGACGCTATGGTCATCTGAGCAAGGTTTGCCGCACCTTTCAAAACCAAATCTCTCCCCTTACCCAAAACATGATCCAAACTATCAACAACCCAATACCCCATGTTCCCATATGTTCGAGCTTGTTTCAATTGTGGCGACCCTACCCACTTTAGAAACACGTGCCCACGATTGGTTAACATCATAAACGCTCAAGCCCAATCAAACCCAGTTAACCAAGTTAATCAAGAAAATCCAATCGCTAGGCCACCAGCAAGGGGAAGAGTTTTCAACATCAACGCCAATCCTGTCGAAGATAATGACGGCCCAAACGAAGATACCCAACTAGTCCTCTTCACCGGAAATTAAGATTCAACTCCAATCGTTTAATGTTATGTTTTTCTTTATCACATAGAACCAATCATAACTTAAGGATAAAGCCAATGGGAATTTGACAAGAGTATGGTGGATACGCCGCTGGTACTTCCTATATATAAGTATTCTTGTCAAAGGATCGGAGGCATTATCTGGCGGTTATGAGATGTTCCATGTGTAAACTGTTTGAGTAATTATTGTTTATTTATTTTCAGTACATGCAATTTCATAGGCCGCCGCTCCCCATTACATTATGAGCGTTGAGCATGTTCCCCATTTCATTATGAGCGTGAACCCGGCGTGCCCACATACGATCGGCTCCGTTTGATTGAGCCTTGATCGCACAGACATTTTTCATTTTCAGTACATGCAATACAATCAGCTCCGTTTGATTGAGCCTTGATCGCACAGACATTTTAATTATCAGTATCTTGTGGTTGTTGTGTTTGTTGTAGAGTCACATAGAACTAATCATAACTTGCGGATAAAGTCAATGAGAATTTGACGAGAATATGGTGGATACGCCGCTGGTACTTCCTATATATAAGTATTCTTGTCAAAGGATCGGAGGCATTATCAGGCGGTTATGAGAGGTTCCATGTATAAATTGTTTAAGTGATTATTGTTTATTATTTTCAGTACATGCAATACGATCGGCTCCGTTTGATTGAGCCTTGATTGCACAGACATTTTTCATTTTCAGTACATGCAATACGATCGGCTCCGTTTGATTGAGCCTTGATCGCACAGACATTTTTCATTATCAGTATCTTGTGGTTGTTGTGTTTGTTGTAGAGTCACATAGAACTAATCATAACTTGCGGATAAAGTCAATGAAAATTTGACGAGAATATGGTGGATACGCCGCTGGTACTTCCTATATATAAGTATTCTTGTCAAAGGATCAGAGGCATTGTCAGACGGTTATGAGAAGTTCTATGTAGGATTTAGTAGTTTCTTGGTAACAAATCATAACTTGCGGATAAAACCAACGAAAATTTGACAAGAATATGGTGGATACGCCGCTGGTACTTCCTATATATAAGTATTCTTGCGAAAGGATCAGAGGCATTATCAGGCGGTTATGAGAAGTTCCATGTAGGATTTAGTATTGCCTTGGTTGAAATTTGTGATACATTCATATCATCTCGCCATTTAAGGAAATTGGATTGTGTTCTATTTCTACATAAACTAACCTCTCCATCATAACAAACGAGAGAGGAACTGTCACCATTCAAACATATATGATATCAGTATGTAGATTCAAATATTGGTTGTTGTGTTATTTATGTTCTAGAGTTACATCATAGGACCAATCATAACTTACTGATAAAACCAATGAAAATTTGACAAGAATATGGTGGATACGCCGCTGGTACTTCCTATATATAAGTATTCTTGTCAAAGGACCAGAGGCATTATCAGACGGTTATGAGAAGTTCTATGTAGGATTTAGTAATTTCTTGGTACATTAGTTGTTGTGTTTATTTATGTTCTATAGTCATATCATAGAACCAATCATAACTTACTGATAAAACCAATGAAAATTTGACAAGAATATGGTGGATACGCTGCTGGTACTTCCTATATATAAGTATTCTTGTCAAAGGATCAGAGGTATTGTTAGATGGTTATGAGAAGTTCCATGTAGGTTGTAGTATTAGAAGTTTTGCTTTAGGATATAACCATATCCTTCCAAACATATCAAAACTCTTACGCATGATATCATAGTTAGCGAATCAACTCTGCTTATCAATATTTTTATCGTAGGCAACAAAAAGCGATTCCTGTAACAGGGTACTTAAACCTTACAAGGAACGTTACCGCCTCAAACAAAAACTTAAACCCTTACTTTTTCTAAGCATGTAACTGCCAAACTAAACACCATCATTTTTAGTCAAATATATCACTACTTAAATTTCGGGACGAAATTTCTAAAAAGCAGGGGATACTGTAACATCCGTCAAAAAACCGGATTTACCAAACCCGCTCCGTTTAATAACCGATCAATCAGTTTAAAATTTCGTGGCGTATTTAATGCCCAAATTAATTTTAAACGATACATAATTAATTATTATATTGGAATATATAATTTGTTTTTGAAAAACTGTTAAAAATAACGAAATAAAAATAAAATGGCACTGCTGGGTTTCGAACCCGGGTCAGTCAACAGGTTCAGCAGAGACTTAACACACACACACTCAACCACTGCGCCACTTGTATTTCTTGTTCACTATTGAAGACAATTAAATCATAACATGATTATCGAATTCAAAATCGTCGCGCCCAAATTTCAGTCGTCGGAAATCCCGACTAACTCGCCAATAATTTACGATTTCTTCAGTTATAACGTAAACCTTAATCACTACATCGGTTATAACCGACGCCTGAGTCCGCGACGCAAATTATAACCGCCGGAAAGTTTCTAACCGACGAATCAAGTCGGAAATCGGACCAAATTCATCGATAACCTGCCTTATAAATACCTCCTCGAACCTCTGCAAGCTTTTTCGCTCAAAACCGCACCTTTACCCGACGTAATTCCACTCGCCGGAAAAGTTCTGCACATCGCCGGAAAATCGAACCCTCCACTTCTGAGCCTTACTGAATCACCAGAGCTTATACCGAAGTCACCCACATCCATTTCAAGCTTGCTGAAGACTCTCTGCCGCAGGACACACGTCGCCGGAAGTTTCTGCTGTCACCTGAGTTTCGCCGGAGAAACAAAGGAGTCTAGTCGGTATACCTTACGCTTAATTCTTTCATTTTTTATATATCTCACCTGTAATTAACCTCAAAACACTAAAAGAACATGATTAAATCAACGAACCAGTCGGACTTCGTTTCTGGTTAAATTCAACGAAGAATACGAAGTTTCTGTAGTGTATAAGTTTAATATAAATCAAGATATAACTCGGGTTAGACACACAGTCCAGCGGTGGACTGTGTGCACATTAAACACGCAGACGCCTCGAGTTCGATACTTGTCCCACGCATGCTTGCCTTAATAAAAATGTCTTTTTTTTTTTAAAACGAACCGGAGTCACCGCTGTTACATGTTAAGTTTAATAAAAACCAGAATAATAACCAAGTTAGACACACAGTCCAGTGGTGGACTGTGTGAATGTTTAATCACAAGACACGAGTTCGAGTCCGGGCTACCGCACCGGTCCGGACAATTATTAAACTTTTTATTTAAGACAGAAATGAAAATGTTTAGTTTGTATATAAGTATAATAAAAATCGGTTTATTTAACAAGTTAGACACACAGTCCAGCGGTGGACTGTGTGTTAACTCAACCCACAGGTCCCGGGTTCGAGACCTGTGGAGCGCACCGGTCCGACGCATTAAATCGTTTTTAAAAATAAATGATTTTCAGTTTAATCTAATTAGTATATAAATATAATTAAAAACAGAAATATTTCGGGTTAGACACGTAGCTCAGTTGGTAGAGCTGCGTGCACGCGTCCGGGAGGTCTCGGGTTCGAGCCTCACTCAGCGCACACATACACACATACGAACCGGTCAACAGTGAAAGTCAAAGTCAACGGTCAACGGTCAAAAAGTCAACATTTTTTTTTATTATTTTTATTTATTTATTTTATTTAAAAATCAATTAAAAATACTTAAAAATAACATTTTTAAGGTTAGAAAATAGCCTTAAACTCACAAAAATACACCCAACAATCCTACTAAAATTGATTAATAAAATCCCATTATTTACCAAACCATTATGTTATTATCTAGGTTAATTTCACTCGTGGTTAAAACCAACTTCGCGTGCATTCAACATTATCAACCGAACGCACCCACTGTGAGTGAATCTTACAACTCCCCTTTTTAATTATACGTTTTGGGGTGTGTCATGTGTCATAAAATTAACTCGTTTATTTAAACTTGTGCCATACCATATTGTGATCTAAACTTAGATTGTATACATTGCTTGTAGTTATGTATTTCATTTTATCTATTCATATGCAATTCATTCATTAGGCCCATCAGTTCCTTGTGTGAGACGAGTTGAGCAACACGTGCCTCAAAACAAATCCATTATTGTTCGTGTGTGTATTATTGAGTTTATATTGTTTGTAGTTATGTATTTCATATTGTCAAGTTTATGCAATTCATTCATTAGGCCCATCAGTTCCTCGTGAAAGACGAGTTGAGCAACGCGTGCCTCTAAACGATCCATTATTGTTCATGTGTGTATTGTATAATATTAAATTGATTGGCGAATAAGTTTACATCTATTTTTACTCATGTGTGGTTGTGCACTTTATTTTTTTATCAATTAAATAAACTTGTTCAAATGTTTTCCATAGGATTCACTCGCCAACTTTTTGTTGATCCAAAAACCATTTTTACACATTATACAGGTGAACAGGATGAAGCAAGGAAAACATAGGAAATGCCTTAGAAGAAAACAATGAAGCCTAGATTGATGTTTAGGACATGATGTAATATTGATTGTAATTTTCCATTAAAGTGTATTAATGAATATGAAACGTTAAAATAAATGTCATGAGCTTTGATGATAACCCAATCATGCCCCGATCACCTTTTCCACTGCGGGTCGGGGTGTGACAGATTGGTATCAGAGCCATGACTATAGGGATATAGGATAGGTTATTAGACCCTTAGAGCCTATACTATAGTTTACCTAAATTTTAATTGTTTAGGTGGTTACATACAAACTTATGATATTTATTTGTTTCATATTTTTTTATACTTACAGTCAAACATACATACTTATATACACATTCATTATACATATTTCAATGTTCATATATCCAAATCATTTTCATACTCTCACTTACAACGTGTCCAAGGAATTGGACTTCTCTAAGCCAAAATTCACATTTAGAGAACTTAGCATAAAGCTTCTCTTGCCTTAGCAGTTCTAGGAAGCACCGAAGATGTTTCTCGTGATCAGCTTGATTACGAGAATAAATAAGTATGTCATCTATAAAAACAATGACAAAATTAGCTAGATATGGCTTGCAAACTCTATTCATGAGATCCATGAATGCTGCATGTGCATTTGTGAGCCCAAAGGCATCACCAAGAATTCGTAATGACCATAACGAGTCCTGAAGGCAGTCTTAGGAACATCTTCACTCCTAACCTTCAACTGATGATATCCTGATCTCAAATCGATCTTGGAGAAGTAACTAACCCCTTGAAGTTGGTCGAATAAATCATTGATCCTGGGCAGAGGATATCTATTCTTGATTGTTAACTTGTTCAGCTCTCAGTAGTCGATGCACATTTTCATCGAACCGTCTTTCTTCTTTACAAATAGAATCGGAGCTCCCCAAGGCGAGGAACTAGGTTGAATAAATCCTTTCTCCAAGAGTTCATCCAATTGAACTCTTAACTCATTCATTTCGGTTGGAGCTAGTCTATATGGAGCTCTAGTTACGGGTGTTGATCCTGGGAGGATATCTATTCTAAACTCCACTTGCCTGTCTGGAGGTAGGCCAAGTAATTCCTCTGGGAATACATCGGGATACTCAGAGATAACTGGTTGATCTTCAGGGTTCGGCTTAGGTTCATTTATGGTGACTTGTGCCATGTAGATGACACAGCCTCTTCTCAAACACTTGGATGCCTTAAATAACGACACCTTGTCTGGCAGTCCATAGTGTGCGTCTCCGGGGATGGTGATCATTTCACCAGATGGGGTTTTAATTTCGATGAGATTTTTATCGCAGGCAATACGGGCTTGGTTATAAGATAATCAATCCATACCTAAGACAACATCGAACCCTGCCAATTTCATTGGCAAAAGAGAGATAGGGATGGAATGATTCTTAATGGATATAGAGCATCCATAAAGAATGGAAGAAGCAGTTTCTAAGGTTCCATCGGCAAGTTCTATCTCATAAGTTTTATCTAGAGTTCTTATGGGTAAATTTAACAGTTTACTAAACTTATGATCAACAAATGATTTATCCGCACCCGAATCGAAAAGAACTCTAGCATAAATATCGCTAATGGGGAAAGTACCTGTTATGACGTTATTGTCATTAACAGCTTCCTTAGCAGTCAGTCGAAAAGCGCGTGCATTCCCCTTCTTGGCCTCTCCCGGCTTCGGATTATTATTCTTTGAATTCTTAGGGCAGTTAATTGCAATGTGCCCTTTTTCATTGCAGATATAACATACAGCATCCTTAAGATCTTTACAATTTAGGGTCTTATGCCCTCTCCTTTTACAAATACCACAAGGTCTAGCTTGTGAATCAGAATTACACTGTCCCTAGTGTCTGCGGTTGCAAGTCTTGCAAAATGGCATCACAGCCAACTTGCCTTGGTTCCTTTTGAACCCGAATCTCCCTTTATTTTTCTTATTAAATCTTTGAGAGTTGTCTTCATCTCTCTTCCTTTTCCCGTCAGTTTCTAGCTTAACTGATTTTTGCCTTACAAGATCAAGGGTGAGAGAGAGAGAGATAGGTCTACAGCAGACCTATAGGTATTAGGCTGAGCATCCTTTACCATGCTCTTAATCTCGGGCGCTAATCCATTGATAAAACACGCAATACGTTTGGATTCAGGGGTGATTAAGTAGGAAACTAACCAAGATAGGGAATTGAAATCGGAGACATACTTCCGACAGTCTAGGTTTTTCATTGAAAGAGACAAGAAGTTTGTCTCTATTTTCTCCACCTCATGGGGTGGGCAGTAGGTTTCCTTAATAAGGTCCATAAACTTAGACCATCCCAGATTATAGAGGTATACTTTACTTATGGACTGAATCATGGCTTTCCACTAAGTTAGGGCATCGCCCTTGAAGGATTGTGATACATACTTGACCACATCCTTTTCAGCACAGCCACTGATGTCTACGATGGTCTCCATCTCGTCCAGCCATTTTAGGGCTTCTACGGCTCCTTTTTCCCCATTAAAGTCTCGGGGTTTACAAGAGACAAAGTACTTGTAGGTGCATCCATCCTTAGAAGAACGGGACCTATCAGCATAGTCTATCCTCTTAGGTTCACTCTTCGCATTTGATGAGTGAACAGAGCTCTCTTTATGGGCTGAGGATGGGGTAACCGATAATGGTTTAGAGCGAGTAGCACTCGACTCTCTTAGCTTTTCTATGGCCTTACCCATGGCCTTTTCCACAGCCGCATCAATGCGTTCTTGGAATTCATTATTATATATGGCTACATATTCGGCATTGTTGGGGTCAACGTCCTGCTTGCTATTTTGTGCCTCATTTGAATTAGCCATTCTTCAAATCTTTGGTTCTATATACCAAATAAAATTTGCCTTAGCCATGGTATACCAACCATTTCAGCTTGAACATTGGATATAAAAAAAATCCATCGCCTAATCATGTTAGTGTGAATAACATCACAACTCTTAGGCTTAAAGTATCTATATTTGGCCTAGGTCTTAATAGGACCATTATAGGCAATTTACGATCTGGACAAGGTCCATATATTACTAGACAGTGGATCGTAATGTCACAACTGTCATTGTCATATTTGACAATTGTATAGCACATAGGCTTGTCACAAAGGACATAAAATATGGCACATATGCCTGTCACTAACGGACATAAAATATGGCACATAGGTACTACATCACTAATGGATGTTTTATTTATCACTGCACTGGTGATATTAGCCGGGATCAAATAGATCACATTGGCTATATATAAAATAAATCATAGACACAAGGCAATACATTGCTAATGGATGTTTTACTTATCACCGTACTGGTGATATTTAGTCGGGATCAAATAGATCACATAGGCTATATAAAATTAATCATAACCCGAAAGGGTAATACATCACTAATGGATGTTTTATTCATCACCGCACTGGTGATATTTAGCCGGGATCAAATAGATCACATGAGCTATATAAAATAAATCATAACCCGAAAGGGTAATACATCACTAATGGACGGTTTATTCATTACCGCACTGGTGATATTTAGCCGGGATCAAATAGATCACATGGGCTATATAAAATAAATCATAACCCGAAAGGGTAATACATCACTAATGGATGTTTTATTCATCACCGCACTGGTGATGTTTAGCCGGGATCAAATAGATCACATGGGCTATATAAAATAATTCATAGCCATAAGGGCAATGCATCAGTAATGAATGTTTTTATTTATCACCTCACTGGTGTTATTAGCCTGGATCAAACAGATCACATAGGCTATATAAGGTTAGGATATAGTCCATTACCTTGAAGGCTAGCGTGATTCCTCAAGTCACACTACCATGATTATGAACATTATTAAATGTTAACATAAGAGTACCTTAATGGTTGATTAATAGTCCCGATCGCACTGACCTTAACGACTTGGAAGCTTGAACTTAAGTCAACCACCTCTGGATAGAAGGATAACTTCCCTTAACTATCCTGATAGAAGACCCCTTCGTACTAAACTATCATTTTATATTTGGCCAAATTTGTGGTCTGTGCCACTTGGCTAATCAAAACCATTAAGATCTTTTTAGTAATATCTCGCAAAGCATAAATTTCGAGTAAATCGAGACGCTTGCTTGAAGAGGATGAATACATACATATATACATATATATATATATACATACATATATAATATATATGTGTATACATACATATATATATATATATATATATATAAAATTCCAAAATACCTCATTAAATTTCAAATTAGAAATTACAATACTAGAAAAATGAAATAAACTGTCCATGCAAGGACTTTAAAGAAATAAAAATGTCCATGCAGGGACTAAAGAAATAACAATGTCCTCGCAGGGACTACATATTATTAGAAAAGACTTCACTCGTCCTTCTTTCCTTTGACCAACTTGGAGAGTTTTTTGAAGAATTTATTTGTCTTCTTCTCCATTTTCTCCGCCTGCTGCTGCATTTCTTTCATTCGTTCCAAGGCCTCATTAATGGCCTTAAGTGGTGGCGGAGGTTGTGGTTGTGGCATAACCGGATACTGGTACCCATAAGTTGGATATCCAGTCGGTGGATAAGCAGGTGGGAAAGGAGACGGGTAAAGTGCGTTGTGCATAACCGCCTGCATGTAGGGGTCTAGCGACCATGCTTGATAGTCTACCAGTGTAGATGGGTTAAAAGGATCATATCCAGACGTGTCTGGATATGTGGGGATTGGGTTAGTATAACCCGATGGTGGTGGTTGAACAACAGGCGTTGGTGTTGGTTCCACTATAGGCGAAACATTAGAGGGTCCACCCATTTGTGGGTCCTCTTGAATTGTGGGGTAGGAGTTGGGCAAAGGTGGTAGCGATCCCGACCTTTGTCCGGCACGCACCGACATATGTGCTCCACGCTTTCTCCTTGGTGGTTCAAGTGGTGGTTGAGGTTGGTCAACCGGTTCCATGTGGACAGCTTCTTGAACAGGAGGTGGTTGAGAGTGATGGGAAGGTGTGTGGGTGAAGGTGAATTGGTTCCAATATTGGTCCCACTCATTAGGACCTTGGTAGGGTGATCCGACATAGGAGTTCGAATTGCTTGATATTTCTATGGGATGCGCGTTTGATCCCGACGGCGGCATCTCTGGGTCGGAGTCCTCGTCCATAGGGTTTGGCTGGTCCAACTGATTTTGATCGGCTGGAGGTGTGTTAAAATAATGGTTAGGGTTAAATTCTTCATGGTAAGAGTGACGAGAATGGGAATGGTGAGAATAGTGTGAATGATAGGAGTGGTGAGAGTGGTAAGAATTTTGGGAATGTGAGGGCGAGTGTCTATTAGAGACCGAACGTCTTGCTGGTTGCCAAGGAGATGAAGCTCCTGATTCTTGGTAAGCATCTGAGTTATGAGGTTGAGGGGGAATACGCCCTGATGGTCCTCCCCTCATTGGACCTTTTCCTCTTCCACTTTGTCCTCGTACACGTGGCGGCATTTTCCTGTTAGAGTTCAATTCAAAAACAATACTAATAACTTAATAAGGAAATGAGCAATCCTAGGTCAATGCCTAGACTCGGAAGTCTAAGAAATGTGCTCGTGTAAGTTTGAGATTAAACACTAAAGGCTAGTGTTTGATTCTCTCAAACCTTGGCTCTGATACCAACCTGTCACACCCCGGATTTCCAACCCAAATCCATACACCTGTGGGCCCAGGTAGGGAGTATCGTGACGTCAGTCGATGACAACATAGTCAATTAAACACGGCACAGCGGAAGTCTTGGAGTAAAATTACTATTACAAACCGAATGTTCCAAAATACAAAATAATATACAGGCTCGTAGTAGAAGATCCACAGGCGGATCATAAAATGTACAAAGAAAGAATATAAAACATACTTTAGGCAGATTTAGGATTTGCAAGATCCTTTATCACTACCGAGCAGCTTCCGGGCTATTTCGTATTGTACCTGCAGTTTAGTCTTTGGACGATACGTCAGCTTTCGCTGGTAAATACACCCAACTGACTCATTTTGAAAACTTTAAAAATGATTTTTAAGTGCAAAATGGCACAAAATCTTTTATTAACTTGGGAAAGTTGACTTTGCAACCTTGTATCAGATTCACATGTTTGTCAACACATACAGGGCCTAGTACAAAAACCGAGACATGATTAAATACACACAACTTACGAACTCACGAAGGAGTTATCCCCAACGTCTTTTGTAATTTGCATATGAGCATCTGACAGGTGTACGCCTACACCCCGTGCTAAGGTCATGGCCAATAACTAATTTATTGAGCCGAGGATATCCAGGACACGGTAATTTAACCCCCGATGTTTAAGTTATCAAACAAAACTGATTAAAACGAAATATGGGGTTTACTAGCCACAAACGAGCATTCGATTGACCCCATTTTGGACAAAGCGGTAATAATTTACTGTATCCCAAGTCCGTATAGGGAAAATAAGTCGAGAGTATTTACCTGAGCTAGTGTTCTTCTTTTATTCTTAAATAACTCAGCCGTATACAAAAGTACCAAGTGCAGATAGCATTTACCGGCAAGGCTCTAGTCTGGATTATGGCATAAGCTAGCCAATTAAATACGAACGGTCTTATAAACCGAATAGTGTACATGCTCATTACGTATAACGCTTGATTAAACGATGATCGGATAGAATGTAGTTTAATCCCGACATGTACTTGACTTGTATAATATGGGTAAACTATTAACATTCTGGATTTTGAAACTTAAATGACAAGGTTAAACCCGTTTCGGTTAATTTCTGTAAACTAGTTACGTATAATCAACCGTATGCTTATAAGCGATAATGGGTAACCGGATAAGTCATGGACAAGTTCTATATGCCATTATACTTTAAATAAGTTGTAATATCAGTAGGATATCAACTTTTATGCCCGTCATGGTTTTAAATTAAAACTATGCATCATAAGGGCTTTGGTAATTTCGTACCATATAAAAGGAATTTGAATATAATTTAAGTTTATAATCATCAGTATTCTGGAAAAATAATTTATTTATGATATAATATCAGTAGGATGTCAATTATATATGTAAATTATCTTTTATGACCAAACTATGCACCGAAGGGTCATTTTGGTCATTTTACACATAGTTTATAAATTATTTGGGATTCTGAGTTTATAACATGTACCTACTGTAAATATGTTTAAAATAAGTTTTAAAATCAGTATGTATCAAGTCTTGGTCAAATAATATGGTTTAATACCATACTATGCGCCGAAACGACGCTTATGTCGTAAAATGACGTATTTAAGCAATGTTTACGAAAACTGACGTTAAGGTCAGATTAAAATTTTTAAAATATGTTATTTAATATAACATATCAGTAGGTAAATGATTTACCTTGAAAGGATTTGGTTAAAACCATTTTATAAGCCACAAGGGCTAAAACCATCATTTATCGACATAGTTTAAGGACCTGTTTGAAAACTCAGTTTATAACTTGGTTTAACATCCCAAATAATCCTACTTATAATATTCCATCAGTAGGAAACTCATTTTCAAGTTCATTATCACTTAAAACCTTGTTTTATGCAAAAAGGGCATTTTGGTTAAAGATGGCATAATTATGGAACTTGCGCATAAACTTGGATTTTGATTATGATCATGTAATATAACCTCAGAGGGTTATGCTACATTATATTATGATCAAAATGAAACTTTAGATCAGTAGGTAACTAATCTAAATCGGGTCAGAATCGAAAGTCAAAGCAGAAGTCAAACTTTGCGACTTTCGTTTGCGAACCGACCCTAGAACTGAAACTGATGAGCCGAACATGTTCTTACATGCTCTAATAATTATTACCAACTTGTTTACGTGTCAAAACAGGTTTCATAACATATATAAGATCAATTTATGGTTTTTCCGAAAAATGGCCTGTTTGACTTTTTAATATCATAACTTTGACCCGTCAATTGGTCTAGCAAACGTGATCTTCAGAAGGTGCCCTTTGTAGGGATTAACACCTACCTTATTACGATCACTTAGCCATGTTCATTTCGAACAATGGCTGGACCATAATGGTCTTAACCGAAAGTCAAAGCGTTTTCCGTAAAACACTTGACTTTTGGCTATAAAAGCCTATAAACGAAAATGCAAGAGCAAGGAACACTTACGAGAGGTTCCTAAAATGCAAGAGAACTAAGTTGGATGCTCCTTTCATCTAGGAACTTCCAGAGGAGGGAGAAGAGTGAATTAACGAGAAAGGTGCAAGTTGGAATGCGAACTTAAGCACCTATTTATAGTTGGAGAACTCAAAGGAGGTGAAGCCATGTGTTTAGGGATGTAAGGGGAAGCTTACAAGTGTCCCAAAACGTGGCATAGCAGTTTGGGAAGCCATGGTTTCGGTTTTAATGGTTTTGGAGCTTTGTGTGGCAGCCAAAAAAAACTTTCTGCTGCAGACCCGGGTGCGCACACCGCGAGAGACCAGGCCAGGTCTCTCGCGGCCGCGACCGCCCCATGACCAGTTTCAAAGTTTGACACTTTTAACCCCTTAAATTATAAAAGCTTATAAAAGCCTTCTAAAACACCTTTTTGGCATAATTAGCCCTCCGTAGCCAATATTTGGCATACCCGGGATTATGCTCGGACATTATCGAGCTCTCGGTTCGTTAAAAGCTCAGTAAGAGGTATAAATTAACATGTGGGCACTTTTAATCCCTCCATTATCCAACTTTTATATATTATTGGATTTAATCACTCTCGTCCAACAAACAGGACATATGAGAGTTAGGATTACGTAAAGGATCACTCAGAGGCTCAGTATAAGCATGTTGACTCTGATGTCACTCAGAGGCTAGGCATGTTTATACAACGGTCACTCAGAGGCCGAGTTTAAGCATGAAGACACTAATATGGTGTTGACACATGTTAGGCATTGTCGTTCAGAGGCTACGTTTTTATGCATGACGACACTAATGGTCGTTCAGAGGCTACGTTTTTATGCATGACGACACTAATGGTCGTTCAGAGGTTAGGTTTATGCATGTTGACATCAGAAAGTCATTCAGATGCTCAGTTTGAGCATGTTGTCACTTTTAGCCTTTAATTGACTATATTAAACATACAACACATGTCACTATATTATTGGACACGATTTTACAGGGTGTTACAATACTAAACTGTTGTCATTTTTCTACCGGTAAAAAGATATGTGAAATAGTTTTTAACTAAAAATTTCTAAAATATATTTTAAAACATATAAGACTCCAAATACAAAAATATAATTTCTTTTTCTTTTGTCTTGTTTTATAAACAACCTAAGCATGTCAAATAAGTCAGAAATGTCGCAAAGGCACTTGATCAATTTTCCAAATATAAAGACAATTAGTATCCCTTTCGGGAATCCTAACATGATAATTCTTCGGAAAGTTAACGCGATACACACACTTTAACCACCTAAAATTATTCATTAACGATCTATTGATATATTTTCATGCGAATCTTTAAAAATAAGTTAGTCATTCGTTAAGAATTTTCTAACCTCACTTTATCAAGGAAAGCAATACCGATAAACACAATACAACTACCGAGACAAGCATAACGTAGATCATATCACAAACTTATCCATTTTGCAAGTCTTAAACATGAATCTACCAAGTTGGCCATTTTAACCAAAATACTCAACAAAGATTATGACTTATGTTAAGAACTCACAATAACACCATCTAACCCGTTAGAACCATTACGTGTAAGAAATCATTCTTGATCAAAATCAGATTTATCTTTTATTAAACTAATACCCATTTCTAGTTTCATGGTGTAAACATATTAACAAGTAATAGTTTACTAATAAATGATTAATTATGAGGTTTTATCAACTTACCCTAACTAACGATTTACTAATCATCCAAGATGAACAACCACAATCAAGAATCCAACATCAATGAACAAGTTTGCCATATGATCATCAAGATTCAAACATGAACAAGTTGCCTGAGCTTCATTTCAATATGATTACAAACTAAATACTGATCACAAAACAAGTATCTTAATAGCATTTATAGTAATAATACATAAACATCAGCTCAATGCTTGCAAATGTGCTTAAAATGTATGTTAAGAACAAGAAATCAAACCATAAACAAGCAAGGATTTGATGGATTGGATGATAGATGAGCTTCTTGCAACTTTGAAGCTTGAAATCGACCAAAACTGGTAGCTCTTAGACCTCAGAAATCGCCCAGAAACTTGAAAAATTACCCAACAATTTGATCAGAAGCGTCTGCCCTGTTTTATAGAGATTTTCATATCCGCACGGCCGTGCACATAAAGTGCATGCCCGTGCACTGTACAAGTCTAATCATGACGTCAGCTGTAGGGTATGGGTTGAGCAAGTGGCTGATTTGGCGGCAAAGTGCGCGCACGAAAGTGCACGGTCGTGCATGTCCGAAAAAATGGTTGCTCGCTTGGGCGCACGGGGGTGCAATTGATACGCACGGGGGTGCAACCGAGACGCACGGCCGTGCAGGTCTGAGAAATCAGTTGGACTGCCTGGTCGCGAGTCTACACGGTCGTGCACAAGGAACGCACGCCCGTGCATGATCTGTGTCTTCAGCAGATTGTGAAATTTTCATCCAAAATGCCCGGAAACTCCTCGTTTTCTCCAAATTTGACCGTGAAACGTCGTTTAAGACCTGAAAACCCAAAAAAGTACACGATTAAGAACCTAAACATCGAATTTGTAGTTAAAAACACGTAAAATAAGAGTAAAATAAGGGACTAAAACATGTATAATTTAGTGTATATCAGCGATACACGCAATAGCAATTCAAACAATATGGTCTCTTTGGAAAGTTAGGAACGAGAAGGTCTTCAGCGGTAGACAAGGTACGGTGCAAACGACTGTAGAGACCATCAAGGAGGCAACATTTCAAGGAATGAGGATGAGATCTAGGTATAAAAGCATTACACAAGAAAAGTGGTGGGACTTTAATGTAATATAGAAATAAATGTAGCAGACTTATTTTCTTTTCTGTTTTTTTATTTGTTTTGGTTGTAACTGGTCTGCTCAGCTCTTGGTTGGTGGTCTAATATGGTGGATTAATAAAATGGTTCTGTTTGCTATTTAAAAAAAAAGTTACAATGGATGTTCTGTCACAAAATAAATAACAAAGAATTCTAACCGTCGTAAATGAGGCAAAATATGTCAGCTTATAAAAAATTATTTAACACATATTTTTGTTATCCGAAATCTAGTAACATCGATTTGTTGAAGGATTGTACCTAAAAGAAATTAAGTTGTAAGGATTAAGTAAAATAAGAATTGTATCGCGTGAGAATCGTAGAAACCATTCATCACCATTGATCTTTTATGTATGAATGGCTTAGATCAAATGTTTAATTTTGATTTATTGAATCAGCTTTTTGTTAATAAAAAATGATTAAAATACAAAAAGAGTAGTTTAGGGATTTGTCTTGAGACATTAGTCATTCTTCCTGTCAACTTACTTTCTTTCAATCTCAGTATAATAATTTATCCAAAATAAAATAAAACAAGATATACTTAAATAAATTAAAAATGTACAAGGTTTTTCTTATTTAAAATGCGTAATACGTTGCATTTAAATTTTGTCTTGAGACATCAGTCAAACCCTGTAAATTTGCATTTTATACAACAAAAATTTTCAAATTCCACCAAAAAAAGTTTCGAAAAATAAAATACACCCAACTCATCTTCATTTCTTGTTTGTTATCCTCGTCTTTTGCACAAAAAAGCCCCAACATCTACGAAAATCAAAGAAAAAACCAGAGCGTTTACATTCTCCACCGCACGTAATAAATATTTTATATTCACCAACTTTACGTAAAAACATTTTACAAGCGTACGTAAATAAACATTTTTACAAACGTTGTAAAAATATATTTACGTTTAGAAGAGCTTATGCCGACGATCAGAAGCGTAAAAAAATATTTTTTTTGTCGTATGTAAAAAATGGTAATTCCATACCGTGCATAAAAAAAACTTTTACATTCGACAACATACGTAAAAACATTTTTCAGACATACGTAAAAACATTTTTCAAAACTTGTACATAGATGATTTTTTTTTCTTTTACATGTTTTTTTACAACAGAAGTAAAAAAGAATTATAATTCACTTTTGTATTTCTTTTTACATGTTTTGACGTTTGATATCTTTTTACGCTCGACAAAAAATAACCGGTTTTTTACCGTAAACCTTTTTTTAATTTTATTTTACATTTGATGTTTTTTACGCCGCCGACGATCAGAGGCGTCAAAAACTTTTTTTTGTCATATGTAAAAAATGGTAATTCGAAACCGTGCACAAAAAAAAACTTTTACATTTGATAACGTACGTAAAAAATATTTTTCAAACTTTTACATTCGATTTTAAACTCGCACGTAGATGCTTTTTGTTTCTTTTACATGTTTTTACAGCAGATGTAAAAAAATTATATTTCACTTTTATATTTCGTTTTACATGTTTCGACGTTTGATATCTTTTACGCTCGACAAAAAGTAACCGGTTTTTTTTTACCATAAACCTTTTTTTTCAATTTTCTTTTAGATTTGATGTTTTTTAGCCACCGACGATTTGGCGTAAAAAACATTTTTTTTGTCGTATGTAAAAAATAGTAATTCGACACTGTGCACAAAAAGAACTTCTACATTCAGAAACGGACGTAAAAACATTTTTCAAACGTACATAAAAAACATTTTTTCAAACTTTTACATTCGAATGGAGTTTGTAAACTCCACGTAGATGCTTTTTGGTTCTTTTACATGTTTTTACAGTAGATTTAAAAAGAATTATAATTGACTTTTGTATTTCGTTTTACATGCTTCGACGTTTGATATCTTTTTACGCTCGACAAAAAATTAACCAGATTTTTACCGTAAACCTTTTTTTTCAATTTTATTTTACATTTGATGTTTTTTACGCCGCTGATGGTTGGGGGCGTAAAAAAACATTTTTTTACATTCGTAACCTCGCACGTAGATGCTTTTTGTTTCTTTTACATGTTTTTACAACATATGTAAAATGAATTATAATTCACTTTTGTATTTCGTTTTATATGTTTCGACGTTTAATATCTTTTTACGCTCGACAAAAAATAACCGGTTTCTTTTCCCGTAAACCTTTTTTTTTCAATTTTCTTTTACATTCGATGTTTTTTACGCCCCGGTCTGGAATGTCTATGTTATATTTTACAATCGGCGAAGGGTTACTTTTTTTATTTTTATATCCCTACTAACCGACACCCCTAAACGAAAATAACTCTTCAAAGGTTTACAGAAGTCAACTTTGGTGTAAATAAACGTTACAACCGGGGCGTAAAAAAGTTTATGCCCCTGTGAAAAGATTTTATACTTATAGCATTGCCATGTATAGCATTGCCACGATCAATGTAAACACACACGTAAATGATGAGAGGGTGTCAAATGTAATTTTTTTTTGTTTTTACCCCCTCCTCCGGTTGTAAATTTTGTACGCCCAATTTTTGTAATTTTTTTCTATGCCCCTGTTACAAAAAAAAATTAAACCTTTTTTACCCCACGGTTATAAACTCTTTTTAAGTCGCGATTGTAAACTTTTTTACACCCCGGTTGTAAATTTTATTTACATAAATGTAACTCATCAACATCTTAACTTTTTGCATTGCTTCCCTAATTTCAACAAAAAAAAAAATAAAGCCAAAGTGAATGTTGATCTTCATCATCCTCGTTTGCCAAAACACACCGCAACACCTACGAAGACAAGTATAAAAAGAATTTCTTAGAGGGTGCAACGATATAAATCTATTTTACCTCCGTCTTTTACAAAAATTTATGTCGTACGATATCGAATGTAAACGTTTTTTTTTAATGTGGAATGTAAATTTATACGTAAATGTTTTTTTTTACGTATGGTGTCGAATGTCAAAAAAAAATTTACGGCATCAAATGTTAAAAAACCATGTCAATTCATCAAATATCTAAATACCATATACAAATAAACAATTCATATTCTACTCATTTTAAACAAAACATTTTACAACTTGAGTTCCCTAATGCAATTTTATGGAAGTAATTTATATTCCATTCACTATTAAATTTCTTGGATTAATTTTAACCATCCTGCTACTAACCCAATGTAAAAAAAGAACTCAACAGAAACCCATGAACCCATGATAACTATCCACCACCATTTGCCCAAACCCTAAATAAATCAAACAAAAAAATCTCAACCAAACCAATTCGATTCCCCCAACCGTAGATCTTTAAATCATCCATCATAAGCTTCAAACATCCCTTAACACAGAACCCATGATATACCCATTCAGACATTTGCAAAACTTCAAAAAAAAATATATATATTTTTGACCAAGGATAAAAACACTCTCCAAACCTTCAAACATCTGAATTTTTGAAACCACCAAAATCCATTTGAACTCAAAGACCCAGGTTAGTAACTTGATTTGCATATGGACCATTCAAAGAGTAAATTGTGTAGTGTATAAAATGAAAAAGAGAAAACAAAACTTACATCTCACTTTTTTTGGAGCCGCCGCGCACCACCCAGGTCAAGAACCCCCACCGCCACCTCCAGATCAGCAACCCCTCTAAGTGAACCAGAGCCATCTGGCTTTCTCTAACATTGTCTCCGGTCACCATCTCCAAATCTTCAGAGCCGTCGTCCGTTGTTAAGTGGTCGGAACCCTAGCCACTACTTTCTCAGCCCAAGCTTGTTTAATCTCTAGAAAACCCTAATACCTAGTCGTATCATCTAAAACCACTGACGTTCACCACCAACACAAAGACGAAATGAGCCATTTGATTTTAGGGTGTAAAGAGTAGTGGATATGACGGTGGTGGGAGGATGTCATCATTGCGGTGTAGGGGAATAGAGATTGGGAATTGGATGCAACGAGATTGAAGAGAGAGAAAGGGTGTGGGTTTTGATCTTTTGGAAGATGCAAGATCTGACTAAGATCTTCTTTATGAAAAGAGAGAGAGGGGACAAGAATAAAAAAAAAATCAAATTATCTTTTTAAATTAATTTTTGTTTGAATGAGGTGTCAATATACTATTATTTAGAGTTTCTCGTAACTGCTATTGGTTCTTCCTTAAACCGAATTCTTAAGTTGTATACCTCAATTTATTACAAACAGTATCATTACTTACTATGTTATTAGCAAGTCGGATGCCAACGAGACTGGTTTGCGACAAATATTGATAATTATTGTCTCATAGTTAATTGTAAAACCATGATCTATACCTGACATGATATAAGTCGAGTAATTACAATTACCCACCAAGTATCAGGATTTCCGTTAGTTTGTTAAAGAAACTTGTTAAGAATTTAAAATACATTTCTTTTTCTTACAATTCTAATTTTATTTTATGTTTTTAACAACTAAAACAAATTATATAATAAATAAACATAGATCATATCACTGTAAATAAATTTAAAATGCAGACGTAAATTTCATGATTATACATATCTCCAAAAATAACTTCATACATCATAGCATACATAAACCCTCGAATAACATACTCGTACCAAAACTCATATCTCCAAAGTTTCAATATAGGAAACGTAATTTTTTTTGCCTGTCTCATATATACCCGAATAACATACTCGTATCAAAACTCTTGAATTTTATCAGTCTCATACCTGAATATCCATCATATTATTTGTTTTGGATGTTTTAGGCATTATCATTAGGACTGGTTTTTTTCTTCTTTTTTTTTGTCATATTTATCAAGAGGTTATGTGTTTGAATATGTGCCACATGTACGTTTCCTATATTACTCTCATTATTTGGCTGAATCCTTGGGACCATTATGTGTGTGATATATGATATGGAGCATGTAAAAACGACATGCCCATGTAAAAACCATGAAATAATTAGAAAAGTTATCCTCTAAAGCTTTTGTGGAGATCTAAACAAAGGATTGATAAACCCGCCTTGTGTGACTGTTTGTCCTTTTTTTTTCTCAAGATTTTATATTCATATCACACGTGATACAAAAAATTAATACTTGTATGAAGAGGTTAATGTTCCATATATTTCTAAGTAAGCTTTTTACCTTTTTATTACATCTAACCGGTTTCGTTATCCTCTTGATGTTTTATGTGATTTGGATATCTATAAGCTTATGTATGCGATTTGATTTGATTCGATATAATGTATACGATTTGATTTGATTTGGTATAATTTGGGTATAAGGTTTTTTTTTTGTTTTCCTGTTATTTGACTGTTATATAGAAAATAAAATAAAACTAACAAAATAATCTTTTGACATTGAGTTGTTTAGTAAAAGCAGCCCGGGTTCTAATTGTTTAACGAATATAGGTTAGTTGCAATTATGCGTTTCTTTTATGACTACACTCTTATAATTTCTAAGACTTTGTTACTAAACTAAATTCTATTTGTGTGTAAATAGAATTTCCCTAATAATTTTCTAAGACTTTGTTACTAATTTAAATTCTATTGGTGTGTAAATAGAATTTCCCTAATAGGGTTAGGTTTTATTTCGGCTCCTGTTTATTATCATAAATCGTAATTAAGCACTCTTTGTGAATGACTAAAATTAGATGCATTCTTTGTGAATGATTAAGATTCGACTGAGAGGTTCACACAAAATGAAAACTTTACTATTTTGTGGACAAAATATTTATTACAATCTTATTTGGAAGGATATAACTGTATAAGTAATATTTATATGGAAGGATATAACTATATAAGTAATATTTATATGGAAGGATATAACTATATAAGTAATATCTATGATATGATAGTGGAATTAAAAAAAAAGAAAGGAAATGAGGGATTAGCTAGATTTTGCAATTAATTGGCCGGAATAGTTTTTTTTTGGAACTTTTCTTTAAAAATCATGGTTGGTTAAGTTATGAAGTCTTTAGATGAAATGTCTCCACCACTTTACATTCGTATACAAACATTTTTGTGCTTCTCTAAATCTCCATCAATCATTTATTTTTCTCTTAAGCTAATACACTATAGGGTATATGTTAATTTAAAATATAATCTTTTATAATGTCTACAATAATGTGCAGCAATTTACTCGACCTCAAAGGAAAACTAAAAAAAAACACCTTACATAAAAGTACTAATCATTTGAGTTTATTTTAGTGTAAGGTTTAAATACATAATGTTATAAAAATAGGAAGTCGTAGGAATGGTATCAAATAGACTTCGATTTAACTCATTATAGCGGTATTAGAATCTTCTCGTCGAACTCTACGATCTTAGTTTAGGTGCTTTTAGATTTTACAATTTTTGTTTAGATCATAGTATCTTTTTTCTCCCAATGTTTTATATTTTGTCATCCATTATATATTTGTAACCTTCCTAAATTAAGGAAATTTTGTAGGAGTACCTTACACGTTTATATATTACTTATTCTAGAAAGATTAAAACAATTATAATATGTGGAGGTAAATAAAATATTTAAATTTTGGTATGTGGTTAACAAAATTAGTGTCCATAGTTATTAAAAAGTACCTCTCTTTTTAACACCTTTTTCATGGATCTGTTAATTATTATTCATTTATTGAAGTCAATAAATAAATAAATAAATAAATACTATTAGATGTGTTTTTCTTGCTTTTTTTTTCTTTTGAACGACTCTTTATCCTAAATTATTCATTTTAACCACTTATATTTGTACTTTGCTTAAACCCTTCGTTTCTTCGATGCATAAAAGACACCTTATCATCAGTATGTCCTTTGAAGACATGCATGCATTTTTCTTGTTCTTTCAAATCTTTAAAATCATTAGGAACCTTTTATGAAAATTTATATTGTAAATTGCATTGACGGTCAATGTGATACAGTAAAAAAATTAGTTTTTCTTTCCAGAAATTACACATATGTTTTTAACTGTTTGGTTAATCATAATTATTGTGTCACCTTTATAACCAAAGCTAAAATACAATTTGTGTTTGGTTGATCAAACTAATGTAAATGTCAATTATTAGTAATAAAAAAGAAAGACATTTTCATTTATTTTTCTTCATCTCAAATGAGGCACTGTGTTCATCTTCCATATCCACCATTGCTCGCT
Source organism: Scalesia atractyloides (assembly GCA_947069175.1). Taxonomy (NCBI): domain Eukaryota; kingdom Viridiplantae; phylum Streptophyta; class Magnoliopsida; order Asterales; family Asteraceae; genus Scalesia; species Scalesia atractyloides. The sequence goes on from CAMTDV010000001.1 coordinate 73,180,129, forward strand.
CGTGTTGTGGGCTTATCATTGAAATTTGATATATCTGAAGTAGGGGCGTAGTCGGGAATGGACTTAGGGGTCAGTAGAAAATCAAAATAATCGAACCGTAACTGAAATAACTTAAAAAACCAAATCGAAACAAAAACCTGACAGTTCGGTTTTTGGATTTTTAATTAACTTAAAATTTCAGTTCGGTTTTGGATAATCATTTTCAATAACCGAACCGAACCAATAAGTTATAATAGTATGCCAAATCCATATATTTTTATGTTTAAGTTTAAGTCGTTTAAGTGTTTAACGCATACTACGAAGAATTATTAATTTTATTCTTGTTTGTTCATTATTTATAATATTTATAATGAGAACATTAACATGTTTATTTATCATTAAAATGATTTATCCATTGTTTACAAGAAATAACAAAATTTCACATAAAATTAAATGGTTTTCAAAGTATTATAAAAGAAAACATCTTAACAAAAACTTTGGAGAAACGTTAAAATAGATTAGAATGTTAGGTTTATAAGAACAATATTAATTAAAAAGACTAAATATATTAACTTAAGTGTAAACATTTAAGAAAGATTCTTAAACTTTGACTTATACTTTTGATTTTTGAATCTTACGTAATTTGTTTAAAAAAAAAACTCGAACCGAACCGTTGCCAAAACCGAAATGACCGAGAAACCAATCGGTTTTCAAAAACCAAAACCAAACTTTCAGTTTTTTTGGTTTTACCCAAAAACCAAACCGTACACCCATATGCTTGCTCATGTTTTGATCCTTTCCTAGCCCCACTGTTTCCTTGTCTCGTTATTGTACACTTGTTAATTCTCGTATTAAAAAATCAACAGTTGTAATTGCTCGTGAATCGTTAGTGTAGAAAGCTAGAGAGGAGGGGGTGAATAGATTTTCTTTTAAAACTTGCTAGTTACAACTCTATTATAGAAGGTTTATCACTTGCTTGAAACCCCATAACAATATAATGTAAGTAAGTAAAATGTTTAGGGAAGGAACGATAATACCGATTTATAGAGCTTTAAGTTAACTAATTTATTCTATGTCCTTTCCCTAATTCTCTGCTTGAGAGTTGTTCCACTACTCACTTCTCTTAAACGAAAGAGATCACTGGTACAAGTGTTTTGTTAATCAATGTAGTGATGACCTCAATGTCTCACTAATCTAAGGTAATAATTAGATTATTCAACACACTATGTCATAATAGTATGTCTTTAGACTTCTTTGGACATTCACTATATTAAGATAGTGAATCCTTATAACAATCATCAACTATTTCGAGACCGCTCACAAATCACTTAATATTACAACATTAGTGCCTACAATAGAACAACAATTAGAAGGATTAAAAGATTGAAAGTTTCAGCACAACTCTTTATTTTTTTGGTCTGTATTCTTGAATCAACAAAGGAACTAGAGAAATCTAATTTCTTTAACCATGATATCTTATTCCATTTAACTAATTCTTAAAATGCACATAACTTGAAACTTGGACTTTTATTTTGATTTAGCTCCAGAATTAATTTCACCCACTATTTAATTTCCACCTTGATAACCAAGAAGTTCATATCTGCAAATGAAGTACTGTGGAATGGTTGGAAAAATACTTGATGTTCTTTGTGATTCAGGTTCGACTTTCACTTTCTCCTTATTTTCTACGCATCCAGGTAAAGGCCGAATACGGTTGGCGTCGGTTCGTCTTGGATGGGAGGCGAGGTTTTACCGATTATTCTACTGTCGTGCCTTTGGGCGGGTGGAGGTCGGGTTTCCGCGCATCTGGGAGAGCCAAGGGACTGACGGCGGTCGAGTAGTCGACCTTGACCACAACGCCGGTGTCACGGTGATTGGCATGTCGTTCCTTGCCGTTCTAAAAAAAGTTCATATCTACCAGTGTACGTAAATTCATAATATTGATGATTAAATATCATTAATGTAACGTTTTAAGCTTGTTATCTCTCGGAACTTATCAAATATAAATACGGAGTTAATTATTCTTTTTGTTTTTGTGGTTTATTGAAAATAACTATTATAATCCATTAGTTTAAACTTGCTAAAATAGTCCATGTGTTTTTGTTTTTGTAAAAATTACAGTACACCTTCACTAACGACATTCAGTTATTCTGTTAGTTTATTTGAGATAACCATAATGCCGTTGTCATTAAAATTAAATCTATAATAAATATAGAGCTAGTTACGTTTTTCGTCCTTGTGGTTTGTTAAGAATAACTTTTTAAGTTCATTAGTTTGAAAATTGCCAAAACAATGCCAGTATCCTTCACTTTATATTTCACTCTCCGCGTTTCTTTAGGTCCTGCCAGAACATCACCTGCTCTGGCTGCACAACTCTGTTCTGACGACTCAGTTTCACCATCGCTCCCCTCCGTTGTATCACCGTCAGTCAGATCTACTCCGTCAACTCCACCAGTGTCAGATCTGTCTCCGTCAAACGGTCACACTAGAATCTAAATCCCGACCACTCCCCCATCACAATCGAAATCTCCGGCCACCTAAATTTCCCCATCACATTCATCGTTCATGCGTGTGTGTGGTGGTGGGAAATGTTGAAGATGGATGAAGTGGCAGGGTGTGGAGTGGGAGTAGGTGATGTTCTGGCTGGATCTGAAGAAACAGAGAGAGTGAAGAGTAGAGTGAAGGATAGTTGATAGATGTTGTTAACCACCAATGTTGTTGAGTTGAAGGTGGAAGTTATGAAAGTACTGGTATTGTTTTGACAATTTTTAAACTAATTGACTATAATAGTTATTTTCAACAAACCACAGGGATGAAATACGTGATTAGCTCTTTATTTATTTATATTGTAATTTTAATAACAGGAGCATTATGGTCATTTCAAATAAACTAACAAAATAACCGGATGATGTTAGTGATGATGGACTGTAATTGTTACAAAACTGAAACTACATGGATTGTTTAACAATTTTAAACTAATGGATTGTGATGGTTATTTTCAACAAAGCAAAAGGACGAAAAACATAATTAACTCATAAATATGAGTTTAAAGTAATACATTGTGTACTACTTTTAATGCAATTATATTATAACTAATATAAAATAAGGTGTACTTAAAATGTTCTTATCATGCTCTTTCGCCACCTTTAGCAAAACCGCCGACGCTACCAACCATCGCCGCCAGTATGGCCATCACCATCCCCAGGCGTCGCAGTCACCACCCTGTCTCCACTACTCTCGATGTCACCATTGTCATCGGCCCATGGTCGATGATGGGGTGTTGGTGGGGGCAAGGACGATACTCGCCGCAACTAGTAAGATGCGCCAAATGGCAGGTGAGGTGTTGGGTTAATGGCGATAGTTGTGACGACGACAAATAGGTTATTGATGCGTTGATAGAATTCAATTTCTTCCTACTTGTGTTATCACTCGATTGCATTACAATACAAATTCCTTTGACATATTTCGATTCCATTTAAGTTCCAAATACTTGTGTAATTTCATTTCCGGTTTCAGTTTCTTATAAATCTAATTATTTTAGAAATTCGGGTTTCTTAAAAAGGAAAAAAAAAAAGAATAGGTGAACAAACACCTTAAGAATCTGAAAAATAATTGATTTTGATTTTTAGTTCCACCTTGCATCTTCTATCTGAACTCACAGTGAAACTTTACCCCTACGCGGATTTTCTAGATACACTACCAAACTCACTCCACCATTGATGCCCCCATTTTTTTTATTTTGTGGCCTTTAATTCTATCTCTAACGTATCACCGGTAGTTAAACATTGTAGAAAAAATTCCTGAAAGATTTCGATGGAGGATGACTGAAAAGTTGACGTTCATGAATCATGTACAAAACTAATTTAGTTTTTGAATGATTATGTTATTATTGAAACTTTTTTGGAATCGTTCAGTTTTTTCTATTGGGCTTGTAAAAGTAGGCCTATAGTGGGCTTTAAAAAATCATTCAATCGGTATTCTGTTGATCTTTTTTGTTGTTGGGTTGTATATTTTTATTCATTCAATCGGTAATCTTTTTAGAAAAACGATTGGGCCGGATTGCACTGTTAATACTTTATAATCTGGCAGTTCATTTTAAAGGTTTTGTTTACTATTGGATTCAAAAGAGCCAGGCTATTGGGCCTAAGAAACGAGTCTGCTATAACAGAATTAAGGGTTTAGGCCCCTTATATATATATATATATATATACACACACACTTACATAATGAAGAATTATTTGTTACATAGATTTGATTAGGACTGTGTCCTCCAAATTAGAGATGAAAAAAAAACCGGTCAGGGGACCGAAACCGGCAAAATAGACCCAAACCCAGTTCGGTACTTAATCCAAACCGTAGGTTCCACACCGGTTCCCCTCCCTCAGTTAAAAAAAATTCGAACCAGTTTGAAAAAAATGGTAGAAAAAACTGGTCATTTTTATATAAAAAATATAAATTTATACAAAAAATTGTACAAAGTGGTTACTAAATAAAAACACATACACATTAATAAAAATTAATAAAAGTTTAGTTTTATATAAAAAGTCGTCTTAAAAGAAATTTAAAATATGCACCTAAGAACCGGTTTACTAATCGAAACCAAAAGTAAACCGAACCATACACATTAATAAAAATTAATAAAATTAATTAATAAAATTTAGTTGTCTTAAAAGAAATTAAAAATATTGCGCGCAAGAATCATTTACTATCGAAACCCCGACATTTCAACCCAATAGTAAAAACTGACCAAATTGGGGGGGGCTGAGCCGATTTCAAACCTAAACCAATTTGACTTGGAATCGGTCAAAGAAAAAAATTGTTCACCTCTTACTCCAAATGATAGTTAATTGTGAACCCACCATGTCCTTCGACATATGCCTAGCGGATTGTTGTGACTATTCATGGGCATTAAAAAATGTCACCGTTATCATTTCAATAAACCCTTGAACTATGAAACTTTTAACATTTTTTATGTGATGTAGCTCTTAATTTGACGCACTTTTACTAATATAGTAGAAAATAATGAAAAATGAGTATTTTCTTATTTTCAGTGGGATCTTTTGACCAATGTATTTTTTTATGAACGACAAATTTTTTTATTTTATGTTGTCTGTTAGACTTGAACTCAAGATCTTTTCTTCTAAGATCGTGGGGTGTGAGACGTGGGTTGGGGCGGGGGATGCCAAGCAACGCCGGCTCAGTCACACCGGGCCAGTGTTGGCCATGGCGTCGCCCCGCTAGCGTGGCTTTGAAGCCTAGTGTGGGGCGGGGGAAGAGGTGAGCTAGCTAGCTTGGATTGGTTGATGGCTTATGACGTATGAGGTAGCCGTTTGGCTAGCCGTTGGGGATGGCGGTTTAGCTAAGTAAAATCAAAATTTTAAAAAAATTTACAAATTTTGACCTTATAAACTCATCCCAAACATCAAATTTTTTACATATACATTCTTCAAACCAAAACCAAACACAAATCTTCATCCAAAACCACACTAAAAAAATGAAAATAGTTCATTGGACCGAGGAAAAGGAAATAGCACTAGTGACGTCGATCGTTGACGCACAACGAACCCTACGTCGCGGTCAAACCGCCTATTAGACACAAGCGTTTCAGCAATACCAACAACACGTCAGGAACACACGTCACAACTTAAACGCATGTCAACATAAGTGGCGCGAGCTCAAATCGAAGTTGGATCGGTTTAAAGTTTGCTTTGACCATATCCCTGCGGGCGACTTGACCCACGCGTATCGGGCCGAGATCGCGAAGATCGAGTATATGCATGATGGGAATGTGGAATTTCGTTGGGTTCCCCAATTTAATATTTACTGCACTTTGTAATTTTTTTAGTCTTTATTATTAAGTTATTTTTTAATTTTTGGATTTAATAAGTAGACTTTTAAAAAAAATTAGAATTTTATGTAACTTTTTTTAATTAATATAAGTTTGTGCTTTATATAAGTGTCAACAATATATATATATATATATACACATGTATATATATGTATATGTATATATATAGGTGTGTATATATATATATATATCCACATGTCACCCTACGCCGGCTAGGTCACGCCGCTTCCGCACCTCACTTTTTTTGTGTGGCCTAGTGGAGCCTACACTCACCACGTGTCGAGCCATGCCTCCAATCCAAGCTCTTTATACCCCGCAATCTAAGATATTTAAAAGTTTTACCTTTACCAATAGACCATCACTTGGCTATTGACCAATGTATTAAAACTAGAAATTAGTTATCTTAATACTTAAAAGCATGATTGAAATAAGTTATTTAACAAATAATATTTGATTAGTAACTTTTAAAGAAAAAAAATACAAATTTCATTCTATTTATAGAAAAAATCATATTTCCTCCTGAACTTCAATAATTACAATTATTATGTTCAAAAATTTGTTATCGAATCAATCCTTTGCACGGACAAAGATTAGAATAGGGCATTAAGCTTCCGTATGTACAAGACAAAATAGATTGTTTGAGACTTCATAACTTGCTAATAATGACAACAATTTAGATAATGATTATTTTATTTCATTCTAAAAGGAAGTACATACTCTTGAAAGGAATATACAACAATTTTGGCAACTTGAACATCATGAAACAAAAAAAAAAATACATAAAATGAAAATTTGGGTGCATATCTAGTTTACCCTAACCAATTTTTTCAAATCATCAAGGCTAATTTCCTGTAACATGTATTAAAATAATTTGTTAACATATAATGGTCAGTGAGCATAGAAGTTTGGTTTACATAGCATATCATAAAAAGTCTCAAATCTAACATGGCAAAATGTATACCACGTTGAAGCTAGCATGCATAATTATAGGTCAAACCCTTGTGTTCACTGAATATTGTGCGAACCCTCGTCACTGAAGTGAACGAGACCGTAAAAATTGATTGAATACTTAACAAATACCCAACAAACGGGTGGTATGCTACTCCTATAACGATATAATTGTTAAGGTGGGCTAGCTAAGTAAATGAAAAATAGTGTGCATGAATGTTTTCTAGCATGAAATCAACCTAAGTATATCAAATAGCATGTTTGGTGGATTGAGTGATTGGAAATGATTAGTTGTGTGCATTGTGAATTTTGATAGATTATACATGTTACACCCAAAAGTGCATTAAAGCGTAAGAAGGGTCAAGTATACTCACAGTTTGCTAAAGCTTCCAAACGTGAGTTGATATGAATGGGATGGTTAGAATACCAAAGTTACCCTACAATGGGAAACAAAGGCGCGTGAGTCAATGGAGTTGATTATCAGTTGGATTCGGAAATTAAGTGTAATAACAAGAAAGTGTGATATTGTATAAAACTACATCTTGTCTAGACACTCATGCGGACACTAGGTTCTAGTGTGTTTTCATGGGGTACCAAATCACCCATTAGAATCCGAAATGAGGAATCAAGAACTAGGATGATGAACCTCATAACTCATACCTTTCAACCATGAATTAGTTGAAGTTAGGGTTTGGTTTTGTAAGTATGTGGAGATAAGATGAATTCCATCCATTTAACTTCATTATTAGGATTTACCAAAGCATAAAATCATCAATTTAGTTGATGATTTCAGTTGGTCATGAATATAGGATCTCCTAATTCACCAAGACAACCAAGTGAGTAAACTAGATGAGTGCACTTTAAACATGGATGGTGTTTGAAGACTTTGTGTAGTTTGTTCACTTTGTTAATTGGAAATTTTTTGGTGACTTAGGGAATGAACTAATAGATCGCTAAGTATGCAAGTGAGGAAGTGGAATCATAGTTGGAAGCCAAATCTTCCATTATACACACCTTACCAAAACCCAAGACAACATTGAATGGTTGAGGACTTGGATGGTTTCAATACTTTGTAGGTCATTTGGGACCTTTTAGGGCAGCACGTATTTGAGGTTATGAACCTCTAATCTTCTAGAAGTTAACCCTAACACAAGCCCCACAACATGAGTTTAGTTGGGAACAAGCGTGGTGCATGATTTCCACAAGATGCTGAAGAACACAAACAAGTTGTAAAAGTTTTGTAAAACAGAAAGTAATCTAACTTTGGACCTTAAGTTTGGTGATGTACCACCTTGTTACACCTTGGTGAACATTGGGTAACATCCTTAGAGGTTATCCAAGTAGCTTGAAGGAAGAAAACAAGAAGAAACTTGAAGAATAAGGTCCAAAAGTCATTGTTTTAGACTTGTGCACAATCTGCCAACACTTGGTAATTTTGATGATTTGTGAGAACAAATGCGTACAAATTTGTTTCATGTTTTTTATATGTAAAAACCATAACAACATATATTAAACGTTATAAAAAAGTGATTATTTCACAGGGTTTTTATGAATTTTCACAACTTAAGTGAATTCCATTTTATCATTACCATGTCCTTTTTATCTATCAATCCATATATACTAAAACATTGCCTAGAAAATAAAATCTCAAATACTATAATAATTGTTTAGTTGGTTATTAGTTATTTCAACTTTCAAAATATACTTAATAACATCTTATTCTGTGAGAGGGGATCGGCTCTCCTCTTATGAGCACCAGACGGATCTGACTCAGCTAACAGAGGCGGAATTCATTGTTAGCGAGTTGGACAAACAAGAAAAATATACTGCTTAAGCACCTTGATTCGTATTGATAAACGTGAATGGTTATAGAAAGAGTAAACAGTTTGACAGGGCTTCGCCGTAGTCACACACCAACAGATATCTAACTTAACACTCAAGCTCCTCTATTTATAGGTCAACATGACTCGCACATGAGAGAGGTGTGTTTGACTCGTGCGAGTGGTGACTCGTACGAGTGACAAGGTGTCACTCCTACGAGCCACTAAGCTTACTCGTACGAGCTATGGCTAAACATATAAATCATATATTAACATATTTGACATTCTAAGCCCTATATACATAACCAACATATCCTAGACATAGACAATGGACATTATGCACCAACATATTCATTTACATTATTAATTATAAAATGAACATAGGTGTAAAGTGAAAAAACCAAGAATATTTTCCTATGTTGTCTTTTTTAGGGTTATTGGATTTTATCACTCCCAACTATTAGCTATTGGTCGCTGCCACCCCCAACTATCACTTTGACGCCCACCACCCGCAACTTAACACTTAGTATGTTGTGTCACCATGTCATTAACTTATCATTAACCCAGTTAGGTATTTGTCCAACGTGGCCCTCCATTTCCAACGTGGCATGATGAGGTGGATTATTTGATCCCTTATATCATTTTATCCATCCACCCATTTCTCTCTCTTTCTTTCTTAAGAACACATAGATTGTATCATCTAATCCCACCCTCTACACCCCAATCACTTCGGCCACCCACCCATAAACCACTTTCAACACAACCAGATAAACCCCTCCACACCACAGATCTTTGTGTTGTAACCTTAACCCTAGTTAATAAATTACCCTCAAATCCTCTCTCTCTACTACGCAAAGCACCGCTAAAGACAAATCATAACACCACCATCACACCAAAGCTAGGGTTGTTGATTTATGAAGAAAATCACAGGCTTCAAGAACGATGTTTGACTCAAATAAAGTAAAAAATCGGACACACCCTCATTTCGCATGAGTGAAAATAAAAGTTTTAGGCTCAGATCTTCAAATATGAAAGTGGAAAAAGTGGACCGGGCTCCGTCATGGCTGCATCACAATCCGGGTTGCGATGCTTTCACGCAATGTTCGCTAAATAATGCTCAGAAATATTATGTGCATAAAGAAATCTTCATCGCCAACAAAGGTGCAAAGGTATATAGATGTATAGATATATACATATAGAGATAGAAAGAAGGTGTTGGTATAACATGTGATTTTCCTTTTATGTTCTGTGATTTCTATTGTTGTTGTTACTGCTGTAGAAGGGTTATTGATTATTGATGAACGATGGGGGGCGAGGGGAGGATAAAATCATTGGCTCAACATCAGATGATGTTGTGTAAAGAGACGAGGCAAACCACCCTTTAGAAACCTATTGTCTCTCGTCGGAGCCTCATTCAACTTTTCCGAGCAAATTGTCCCTAGATTTGACGGTAGTTGATGGTGGTGATTTTGTTTATACTGCTAATAGGTTTGTGTGGGCCTTACCATCTTTTCTACAAGTTCAAAATGTTTATATGGGCCCAAGCGGTGGATGATAAAATGATATAAGGGATCAAACTATCCAACTCATCATGCCACGCTAGACATAGAGGGCCACGTAGGATTAAAACCTAACTGAGTTAGTGATCAATTAACGACAGGGTGACACAACACACAAAGTGTTAAGTTGGGCTGGTGGGCGTCAAAATGATAGTTGGGGGTGGAAACGACCAATAGCCAATTATTAGGGGTGGTAAAATCCAATAACCCTTTAGGTCAGGCCAGGTCGAATCACATAATGAAGCTAATATCCTAAAGAGTATATTGTCATTGTAAAAATACATGATGAAAATACAAAACCATTTTGCAATATAAAAAATACATTTTATAAAGAATGGAATAACTATGTCACACCCGCTCGAAGGCGGAAGCGTGATGTGTGATCTTGATAAGTAATCGTTGAGTTCGAATAAGTAAACATGCTATCTGAATAAAATAAGTACGATATCCATCCTTACGATTGATTTAAATGAAATTACAAGTCACATGTTTTGTTCTTGAAAGACAATCCAAAAGTTATAAGTTTCACAAAAGACTTGTTCACAAATATAGTTTATACAAATCAAGGCTTCACATTCCATATTTCGCAAGAAGGTGGAATATGTGAACCAAACCCTTCAAAAGGATGGCATCGAATTCCCGAGTCTTGTTCTTGTCTTGTTTCCATGCAGAGTCCACTAATTTCCTGAAATACATGTTGAGTAAAAACATCAACAAAAGTTGGTGAATTCATGTGTTTTGTTTTTAATCAAATGAATCTTTACAACATATGAAATATGTTTGTATGAAATCCGGTATGTAAAGCGTCTATGAAATATGTTGATAATTAATGTTTTTGCAAGGACAATAATATGTGTGCCAACAGAGGAACTAACCAAACCTAGATGATTGCTTTGTCAATTACCCTTGACTGGGACACAAAAGCACTCTAACAGTCTCACGGACTAAGAGTGGGGCTCGTCAAAACCTAATAGATCTACCACTTTCGTTCCTTGGTCTGTATGTGTGATTAATGGCTACTTGTGTTTCTAACCTATGCGCACATGATCTATGTTTGTTTCTTCCCTAGCTTACCATACCACTTGTAACATGTATCTCCCTCAAAAGTTAAAAAGTGAAAAACGTTTAAAAGATTGGACATGAACTCACAGATTGTGTTCTGTGCTAACCACTAACAATCTCGAGGCTCCACGTGTGTATTGCAACCTACAAGTGTCCTAAACTCGTTAGACACTTGGGTCTATGTTTGACCATGTACAAGTCTCTCATCTTAAATGTTTGTTAGGACTTGCATTAGTTTTGTATGTTTGGAACCCTTGTTTGTTTTATTACGTTGATAGTTTTGCTTATCCATTTGTTGTTAATATATATATATATATATATATATATATATATATATATATATATATATATATATATATATTTGTATATTCTTGTCATGCATGAACGGGCCTAGCCTTTCATATGTCTTCGTGCCTTACACAAGTGTTTGTACATCTTCGTGTATTGTCTGGGGCCTAGCCCTCGGTGTGTGTTCGTGTGTCGCATGATGTTTCAATGTTATGACACACACACACGCATATATATATATATATATATATATATATATATATATATATATATATATATATATATATATATTTGTATTCTTGTCATGCATGAACGGGCCTAGCCTTTCATATGTCTCCGTGCCTTACAAGAGTGTTTGTACATCTTCGTGTATTGTCCGGGGCCTAGCCCTCGGTGTATGTTCGTGTCTCGCACGATGTTTCGATGTTATTATCCATATATATTCTTCTAATATATATTTATGTCTTGTGATCATTTGTTCCTTTGTATATATATATTTGTTCTCAAATATATATAAGTATATATCTTAGTTAGATATATTATTAAAAATAAATATTTTAACATCATACTTGTGTATGTATACATGTCTAATGTTCCCTTGTATGTGTACATCCCATCTTGTGTACTTTTGTATTTATGCATATACGTATACCAAGTATGTATACTTACTTGTATACTTTTGAATTAGATATATATGTAGTATTTGTACGTATATGTTTATACTTGTATATTACTTGTAGTTCTTGTATTTTACTAAGTGTGTCACGGTGTACATATTTATCCGTCTAAGTATACTAGTATACTTGTATGTCTACACTTAGCCATTTTTATATTTTCTGGATTTATTACCTTACAAGATATATATATGTATATATATATACGTATATGTATATATATGTGTATATATATATACATAAAGGGTGAGATTTCTTTAAAAAGGACCTTTTTCATGAGAAGTGTAAGAAGGCATAGAAATTGACATGTAGGCATCATGTTTTGAACTTAGGCATATGATGTTTTGGGTTGTTTTGGCAAGAAAAACACTAAACATAACAATTTAAAACACAATGCAACATATTATAGGCGTGAATTTTAAAACACACTACTTAACATTCTTGGCATGATGTTTTAAGTTTCAAGCCTAGAAAACACTGCACTATGTCGTAAATTGTTATGTTTCGTGTTTTTCTTTCTAAAACAACCTAAAACATTATGCCCAAGTCCAAAACATGATGTCTACATGTCAATTCTTATGCCTTCTCACACTTCTTACCAAAAATTTCATTTTTACAGAATGGTTTCTTAATAATAATCTATTTTAAAGGCGTGCCGGAAAATGTCTGTATATATATGTATGCACCGTTTGGTCTTTAAAATATTCTATTTCTAAGACTTGTCGGTAAGTTCATATATTTCTTGTTGATAAAATATTTGTCGTTACTTGTCCAATTTTTAGTATATTTTACCGAGTCGGTTTAGTATATATATTATTCATTTCAATATATATATGTGTGTGTGTGTGTGTGTCCACATGTTTGTTTTATCCGATCGTCCGATATATACGTTAAGGATCTAATAAGTATATATATATATGTATATTCCCTGTATAATTGCATATGTATCCATGTATGGATAAAGATATATACTTGGTAACTTGTCCATGTATATTTTTGTATATGCGTTTAATTAAATATAATTTCCTATATTTACACTAAATATATTACACATAAGTATACATATGATCACATATTTGTGTGGGTGCTAAATATATATATATATATATACATATATATACATACATATATGTATGTATATACATATATGTATATGTATATACATATATGTATGTATATACATATATATATATATAGGGTGGCGTTTTAAAATGAACACTAGTGTATTTGTGAACTGAGTAAACAAATCCTGACCATTGATTTACATTATCAAATCGTAAAATACACTAGTGTATTTTTATCATACACTAGTGCATTTTCATCATCAAATCTTAACCATTGATTTACACTTGTGTATTGATAATCAAAGGTTAGGATTAGTTCAGACAGTTCACTATCAAGGAGGTTGTTCACAAATCAACCTAACCCTATATATATATATATATATATATATATATATATATATATGTTTATGAAACTCTAGTTTCCTAAACTTATTTTTTAACCAAAACTTTGTAAAATCATGTTTAGTGTTTCAAAACCATTTCAACTTGTAAAATCCTTGTTTAAACACACTTATATTTCTAGAAATTTTTTTTACCATAATTTCTCCTAAAATACAGACTTTTCCATGTTTTTATAAAGATGTTTAAACAACTTTTCAACTCATCAAGATCATGAAAACTCAACCAGAACATTATATATAAGAAAAATCTCAACTAAGTTTATAAACTTGTAAAAATTTAGATCTTTTAAATCAACATTTTTCTCATGTTCATCCTTATTTTCAACAAGTGTATGTTAAACTTTCTTTTATACCTTTTCAAGATCAAAACTCACAATCATGATTCTTACATACTTTTACACATCAAACTTTCCAAGACTCATTTTAACATCGATTTTTCAAGTTCATATCACTTCTTGTTGATGGATCTTGCTAGATCTAAACATATATTTGTTTATATTTTTAACATTCTTTTTACAAGATCATTTGTCCATAACAACATCAACACTAAGATCTACCACAAAAATTAACTCAATAACGTGTATATAAGCTAGATTTTTATAGTTTTTCTTAGGATTTGTCATGTATTTTTAAGTGCGCTTCAAGATGATTTACTTGTACTTTTATAAACTACATGCAATAAGAAGCTTAAAAATATGTTAAAGAAGCTTACTACTAGCACAAATGCTAGGAAAGAACACAAAATGAAGTGAAGAAGAATATGAAGAAGATAGAGATTCAAGACTTGGATAATGGCTCTATGCAGTGGATAAAGAACTTTCTTCACTTGCATGCACTTTTGATCATCATCATACACTTGGAAGTACACTTGATCTAGCTTGAAAAACTTGAAAGTGGAATATGATTCTTGGTGTTCTTGGCCGAAATTGAGAGGGAGAAGAAGAGAGTGTTTGTGTGTATATGAGTGTGTGAGAGATTAAGGTGATAAGGTTTATGGACTTGTGGTTTCTTATAATTTCTCCTTCCAACTCTAATACCCAATAGATTAAGACATGGCATATTTGACTTTCTATGACCAAGACTAGCTTGGATGTGGGTCCCACATGGGTGTGGATGGTTTGGGACATGGGGGGGGGGGGGGGTATTGTTGTTGTTTAATTAAAGGTTAAATGGTTAAGTGTTAAGTTTAAATGTTATACTATAAGTATGATGTTATAGGTAATTGTTTTGGGTGTTTCATCATATATAATAATCTACACTAGCTTCATATCGTTAAACAATGTTAAGTAGCATATAAACTATGTCTAGTTAGTGTTCGGATGCTTAATCGGGTGCTAGTTTCGTTTAAGGATCGTTAGAAGGTAACATATGTAACTTGTATGGTAAAAGATGTTTATATATCCTTACGAGATTTTGAATATCTTTGATGTTGCTTATGTTTAACATCATTTATAGATCTTATATTTACCATACAATGTTGAATTTTGTTACTAGATTTTTTGAAAAATTGTTATTTAATGGTTCCTCTCAGACAATTTAATTGTTTGTATATATTCTGAAAAGTCTTAACATGCATACTTGTCTTCCCATTTGGGGTTTGGTATAACCTTAATGTTGGACCTAGATCTAAGTCCTATACTTGTTGTTTAGGTGAGTACTTGTCACACCCCGTATTTTTAACCAAACACTGGTGGGCCCGGGTGGGGAATATCGTGACGGAAAGTTGATATCATCATAGTCAATTAAACACAGCACAACGGAAGTCTTGGATTTAAATTACTATTACAAACCGAATGTTCGAAATACAGAATAATATACAGGCTTGTAATAGAAGATCCACATGCGGATCATAAATTGTACAACGAAAGAATGTAAAACAGACTTTGGGAAGATCTAGGATTTGCAAGATCCTCTTATCACTACCGAGCACTTCCAACCTATTTTCGTATTGTACCTGCAAGCTTTTTCTTTTGAAAATACGTCACCTTTCGCTGGTAAATACACCCAACTGACTCATTTTGAAAATATTTGAAAATGATTATAAGTGCACAAAGGCACAAAATCTTTTATAACTTGGGAAAGTTGACTTTGCAACCTTGTTAACAAATTCACATGTTTGTCCATACATACAGGGCCCAGTATAAAAACCGAGACATGATTAACGTACACACCACTTATGAACTCACTAAGGAGTTATCCCCAACAAGTGTGGGTAGTTGCATTTGAGCGTCTGTCAGGTGTGTGCCTACACCCCGCGCTAAGGTCGTGGCCATTATCTAATGTAATGAGCCGAGGATATCCAGGACACGGTAGTTAGCGGTGTTTAAGTTATTAAACAAAACTGATTAAAATGGAATATGCGGATTTACTAGCCACTAATCGACATTGATTGATCCCATTTCCGACCAAGCGGTAATAATTTATCGTATCCCAAGCCCGTATAGGGGAAATAAGTCGAGAGTATTTACATGAGCTAGTCTTCTTTTAATTTAATAACTCAGCCGTACACAAAAGTACTAAGTGCAGATAGCATTTACCAGCAAGACTCTAGCCTGGATTATGGCATAAGCTAACCAATTAAATATTAACGGTCTTGTTTAAGTCATAGACTTAGACCGAGTAGTGTACATGATCAAAACGTATATCACTTGATTAAACGATGATCGGATAGAATGTAGTTTAAACCCGACAAGTACTTTGACTTGTATAATATGGGTAAACTATAAACATTATGGATTTTGAGACTTAAATGACAAGGTTAGACCCGTTTCGGTTAATTTTCGTAAACTAGTTACATATGCTTAACCGTACGCATATTAGCGATATCGGGTAACCAGATAAGTCATAACAAGTTCTATATGCCACTACATTTTAAATAAATTATAATATCAGTAGGATATCAACTTTTATACCCGTTATAGTTATAAAGTGAAACTATGCTTCATAAGGGCATTTTGGTAATTTCATACCTTATAAAAGGAACTTGAATATGATTTGATGCTATAACTATAAGTATTCTGGAAAAATAAATTATTTATGATATAATATCAGTAGGATATTAATTATATGTGTAATTTATCTTTTATGACCAACTATGCAACGAAGGGGCATTTTGGTCATTTTACATATACTTTATAAATTATTTGGGATTCTGAGTTCATATCATATACCTACTGTAAAAATGTTTAAAATAGGTTTTGAAATCAGTAGGTAACAAGTCTTGGTTGATAATTATGGTTTAAAACCAAACTATGCGCCGAAACGGCGCTTATGTCGTAAAATGACGATTTGTGTGATGATTAATGAACTGATGTTAAGGTTGGATTAACACGTCTTAGATATGTTATTTAATATAACATATCAGTAGGTAAAAGATTTACTTTGAAAAGATGTGATTAAAACCATTTTATAAGCCACAAGGGCCTTATCGTCATTTATCGACATAATACAATGACTTGTTTATAAACTCAGTTTATAATTTGTTTTAACATCCCAAATAATCCTACTTACAATATTACATCAGTAGGAAACTCATTTTCAAGTTCATTATCCTTTAAATCTCTTTTTATGCAAAAAAAAGCATTTTAGTCAAAATAGCATAATTACGGAACTTGTGCATAAACTCAGATTCTGATTATGATCATGTAATATAACCTCTAAGGGTTATGCTACATTATATTACGATCATAATGCAACTTTAGATCAGTAGCTAACTAATCTAAACCGGGTCAGAATCGAAAGTCAAAGCAGAAGTCAAACTTTGCGACTTTTGGTTGTGAACCGACTCTAGAACTGAAATTGACGAGCCGAACATGTTCTTACATGTTCTAATAATTATTACCAACTTGTTTAAGTGTCAAAACAGGTTTCATAACATATATAAGATTAATTTATGATTTTTCCAAAAAAATGGCCTGTTTGACTTTTTAATATCATAACTTTGACCCGTCAATTGGTCTAGCAAATGTGATTTTCAGGAGGTGCCCTTTATAGGGACTAACACCTACCTTATTACGATCACTTAGCCATGTTCATTACGAACAATGGATGGACCATAATGGTCTTAACTGAAAGTCAAAGCGTTTTCTGTAAAACGCTTGACTTTTGGCTATAAAAGCCTACAAACGTAAATGCAAGAGGAAGGAACACTTACAAGAGGTTCCTAGAATGCAATAGAACTAAGTTGGATGCTCCTTTCAGTTAGGAACTTCCAGAGGAGGGAGATAGAGTTGTGAATAAGAAAGGTGCAAGTTCAAATGGTGAAACCTTGACACCTATTTATAGTTGGAGAGCTTGAAGGAGGTGATGCCATGTGTTAAAGGGTGTAAGAGGAAGCTTACAAGTGTCCTAAAACGTGGCTAGCAGTTTGGGAATCCATAGTTTCGATTTCAATGGTTTTTGGTAATTTATGTGGAGGCCAAGCAAATTTTCTGCAGATACAGTCCTCTCGCGCCCTGCGAGAGGCACATGGCTTGCCTCTCGCGCCCCATGAGCGCTCCATAGGCAGATTTGAAGTTTGACACTTTTAACCCCTCCAATGTTCAACTTTTATATAATTACGGATTTAATCCCTCTCGTCCAACAAATGAGACATATGAGAGTTAGGACATCGTAAAAGATCACTCAGAGGCTCATTATAAGCATGTTGACTCTGATGTCACTCAGAGGCTGGGCATGTTGACACAACGGTTACTCAGAGGCCAAGTTTTAGCATGTTGACACTAATGGTCACTCAGAGGCTATGTTTTTAAGCATGTTGACACTAATTGTCACTCAGAGGCTTGGCTTATGCATGTTGACATCAGAAGATCACTCAGAGACTTAGTTTGAGTATGTTGACGCTTTTTGTCCCTGGTAGTCTTTAATAGACTTAAAAATAAAATATAACACGTGTCCCTATATTATTGGACACGATTTTACAGGGTGTTACAGTATTGGAACCATGCTAACATAACTAATCTAGCCGAAAAATCTACCAACGGTCTTTGTAAATGTTTGCATTGTTTTGCGATGCGGCGAATAAGTCATATGATATGCAAATGTTATGCATTCCTTGAGATCGCTAGACTTATGAGACTCAAACATATTGTAAATATGAATGTACGAAATTGTATGATTAAATAGTTAACTAGTGCTAATACCCGTGAATTTCACGGGACAGACAAAATAATATGTTTCCAAATAGATAAGAAAAAGTTAAAAACACAAAATAAATATGAAAACAATAAACTTGAAGCAAATTGATTATCAATCCATAGCTATATACGACAAGAAAACATTGCCAATATAAGAAAAATACAAAAGAAGAACTATAAATTTGAGAGTATCTCTTTGTAAACAACAATGGCTCTTTTATTTGAATTTTTTCATCGCTATCTAATATTAGAATTTTTAAGCCATCCTTGAAAGTGTCACGTAGAGTTATCCGTGAGTGATAATGTGTCCATTCTTGTTGGTTTCCCAATTAAGTAAAAGAAAATCTAATGTTTTCCCATGTCCATTAAAAAAAAGGAGCCAGTAGCTTAGCACAAATCTTATAGCATGAACAAACTTTTGAAACATATAAATAATGTACATTAGATATTAGTTCCATTAACTTTAACTTACACTAATCAAGAACGAATCTTCACTATACAATATCCAATCTTATTACAACCATAATAACTGAAATACCGTTAAGTAAAAACATCAAAATGATAGAAACATACATCGCCCCTTGTAGTACATGGCCGAATAGACAACTTGCATCCATATGTTTGTTCTAGAGCCTGAACAAACCCAAAACAAAAACAAAACACAAAAACAGATCAAAGAATTTCACCGTTATTATCAAATCTTATCCACAACTCAATCCCTAAATATCATATTCATATTTACATCACTACCCTGGCCAAGAATATGAGCACTCCAATGCCAAAACA
Organism: Scalesia atractyloides; assembly: GCA_947069175.1. Taxonomy (NCBI): domain Eukaryota; kingdom Viridiplantae; phylum Streptophyta; class Magnoliopsida; order Asterales; family Asteraceae; genus Scalesia; species Scalesia atractyloides. The sequence continues at coordinate 73,199,693 of CAMTDV010000001.1, forward strand.
TACCATGAGCCTCATCGCTATCAAAAGTGAATATCTGATCATCTTCCATATAAAGGTATGATTACATATTCCATGAAATGTAGACCTTCATTAGCATATATTCAATACATATACATATGAAAACCGTATAATAAAAATTAAGTTGTCCAGAAAAAAAGAAAGTGTTTAGAGGATGACCTGAAATACATGCGTTTATCACGGCTCACACCTCTAAAAGATAAATATGAACTGAAATCACCCAAGAAACTGTGTTCATTAAAAAACCCCCAAGATATTATTGTATTTATTTTGTGATAAAACTAACTGAGAGAAGGTTTTATTGCTTTCCAACGATGAGGGTGAAGGTGATAGTCCTCGAGCATCATAGTCGTGATTTTAGGGAAACTGCCGACTTCTGGTTTAGATCTGCCAGTGATGGTTACAAATCTGAAGAGAATACGGTACTTGCCGGAACTTTAGGGATACATGATAAATCTACCGTCTTTGTTGCACTTTGTTCAGATTTATTGTAGATGTAACAGATCTGCCATTGTGGTGTTGTCGCTGCTACACCCCATTCTGAGAGATAGATTAAAGAGAGAGAAGAGAGAGTCGTGACTGTTACACCATGACCCGCAATGGAAATAGAAGTCGAAACACGATTGGGTTTTCATCAAAGCTCATGACATTTACTATAATTAAGTTTTATATTTATTATTGTAAATTTTAAAGAAAATATCCAAACACATAGAAACATACAAATACAAGAAAATTGTTCTAAACGACACATATTTTATTGATCTTCTAAAGCCAATCCTAAGTGTTCCTCTACTCAGCCTGTCCACCTGTATCATGTGTAAAATAAAAGTTTGGGTCAACATAAGTTGGCGAGTGAATCTAAATTAAACATTTAAACGAATTAGTTATACTGATTAAGTTAATAAAAGTGTGCATGGACCAAATATGAGCATATGTATATATAATCTAATCATAAACCACATAACATCAACAAAGTACACAAGAGCATGATAAATGATGAACTGTGAGATCAAGGCTCAATCAAACGGAGTCGATCTAATAAGGCACGCGATGCTCAACTCGTATCCAACGAGGAGCTGATGGGCCTTATGTGAATGATTGCATTGAATTGATAAAATGTAACCACATATAACAACAACAAAAATTACATACACGTTAGATCATATAATGGTGTTAGCACAAGTGTTTGAATAACTAAAATATGTAAACGACACATGATACACCCCAAAACACGAACTAAAAAAGGGGAATTTGTAAGGATTCACTCACAGTGGGTGCGTTTCTTAGAATTGATAGCGATGGCGCACGATTTAGGATTTAACCGACGAGGGAAACTAACCTAAATAATCACGTAGTAATTCGGTAAATAAATAAATTTTCGGTTGAAATTAGTATTTTTAATTAATGCTTTTTGTTAGATTTTTAGGTTTATTTTTGTGGTATTGTTACAATTTTTAAACTTTAAAAACCTTGTTTTTAAGTATTTTACATGATTTTAAATAATAATAAAGAATATTTGGAATAAATAATAAAATAAATTAAATATAAAAATAAGTGTTTGACCTTGTCCAGTCTGACTGGTTCTGACCGGTCGGATCATGTTTAATTTTGGCAGCGTGTGAGGTTCGAACTCGTGACCTCCCGTATAAGTGCACGCAGCTCTACCAACTGAGCTACGTGTCTAACCCGAAATAACCTCTATTTTATTATATTATATATACACTAGTTAAGTTAATTCATAATTTATTTATTTAAAAAGGTTTTAAAAGTCATCGAACCGCTGCATACCCCCTGTCTCGAACCCGTGCCCTTCAATTTGTGTTGCACCCAGCCCTACCAACTGGGCTGGGTGTCTAACCCAATATAATATGAAATTCTAATACATTTATATACTTATTGAAAGGTGATTTAAATAAGTTTAAAAAATGGTTTTTATTTCAGAAGCCGGACATGCATAAGACTCGAACCCAGGACGTGCTTGATGATATTGCACATAGTCTACCACTGACTGTGTGTCTAACCTGTTTTATAACCCGATTTTAATTGTATTAATACCCATTCTGAAACTTCATCTTCTTCATAACCTACCCAGAACTTGAAACCCGATTTGATCAACCTGATTTATGGTTTTGTTTGGATGTTTTTAAGAATCATTTACGCTAAACAGAGAGTATTTAAAAAAATTAAAAGGATTTTACCAACTTGGAGAATGATTCGGTTTTCCGATGATGGATTCCGGCGAATACAGGCGAGCTCCGGCGAAACGTTTTGAACAGAGAGGTTTAGAATAATTCGAGAGATCAAGAGGATGAGCGAGTAGAATGAAATGAAATGATTCAGTATTTATAGACAATCATCGCTCGGGTTTTAATTCAATCATTATTTTCCGTTTTCAAACAAGACATTGATTTCGAATCAGTTACAATCATTGGTTTCGATTTTAAGATTGAAACTGACTTACAAAATCGGTTATGCATGATTTTATAACCGAAATCGTTAATTGATCTTGATTGAATCGGTTGTCAGTTTCCGATTTGAACTTCAAAATTTGCAGGTTAGCGTTTGAAATGCGTATAAGATTTAATGATTTCGGTTTTAAACACATGTGACGTGTGTGGTTTAGTGGTGTTTTGTGTGTGTGGGTTTGTGGGGAACCCGGGTTCGAAACCCGGCTGCCCCTTTTTTTATTTATTTTTTATTATTTTAAGGTTTTACTATTATATTATTATCATTATTTAATTCTTCCAATTTATTTAATAACCGTTAATTAGTAATTATAAATTAATAGCTATATATTAATAACTCATATTAAATGAAAAAAGAATACGCATCGAGACTTTAAATTTAATACTTGAATTATTCAACTAAGCGGTTTTGAGACCCGTTTTACAACGAATATTACAGTGACTCTGGCGGGTGGTGCGATGGAGTGGTGGTGGCCGGATATTGGTAGTAGTGATGGTGATCTTTGAAGAGTCTTCGATAAGCGAAGATTTGAAGAAAAAAATTATTGCAAGCAAAAGCAAGAACACAGAGATGGTGAATCTGGCTTGAACAAAATTAGGGTTAACGTAACAATGGATCTAGAGAGACGGTTATGAATACCCGTGTGTGTTCTTTTCGGATTAAAAAATTGATTCCGTTTAATTAATTTGGTTATGAGGGTAATGGGCGGGAAAAAAAGGGTTGGGGTTGATTGTGAGAATTACTGGTGTCCACTTTTTATTCTTTAATTAAAGAGTATAGAAAAGTGTATGAAATTACTGGATAAATTTGCCGTTTGTAACATACTAGGAATTATATTCTATAGATTATGTCCTAAAATGTTGGTCAAGTGGTTAAAAGGCATGTCCTTCCTAGAAGAGATGAAGGTTTAATTCCCACTTGGGCCATTTTCAAGGGACATCTGGGTGAGGGGACGAATCGGGGCTTTGATCCCGAGTTCGAATCTGACGGGTGTGAGGGTTTACGGATTCCATCCGGTTTCCACGCATCAGGGGCTCACGGTCTCATGGCGGTTGAGGAGTCGACGTGGATATAGCCCCGAGCAGGGTGGGTTTACACGTGAGAATATTTGCCATTAAAAAAAGGAGTGACTAGTATACTAGAGAAGATAAAGTAGGGGAGATTAAGATAGTTTAGGCATATGAAAAGGAGACAGACAACGATGCTAGTTAAAGGATTGAAAGTAGGGTTGTTTTACAACCAAACGTTCAGCAAACAGTTCGTGAACCGTTTGGCAGGAAGTTCAGGTTACGTTCGTCCGTTTAATTAATAAACGAACGTGAACAAGAAATTTCATTCGGTTAGTCAAATGAACGAACACGAACAAATGTTTCATTCTCTTCATTTGCATTTGTGAACAAGAAATTTCATTCGGTTAGTCAAATGAACGAACACGAACAAATGTCTCATTCTCTTTATTTGCATTTGTGAACATTCAGTCTTTTGTTCATGAACATTCGTTCATGTTAGTTTTTTATGTTGTTCATTAAATACTTTTTAGCATTTATTAATTTTATCTAAACTTTTTATATTCTTTAAAGTTTTATATTTATCTCATTATTTGAACAAATATATAGGAAACTTTATCTCCACCTTGTTTATGAATCGATCAACTTTTCTTCTAATTATGCACATCGAAAAATACTATCGGCATTCGTTCAACGATTAGGGCTTCAAGGTCTAGCGCTACTCCCTCTCACCATCCACCTCTAGCCACCACCGTCTTCTCTGATTTTATCTGTGTTCGTGAACACATTCCTTTACTTAATGAACTAATACGAATAGAAAATCTCGTTGGGTAAGTGTTCATGAACCATTCGTGAACATATTATATCATTAACAAACGAACACGAACAAGGCCTTGTTAGTGTACGTTCGGTTCATTTACAACCGTAAATGAAACCCTTAAATGTGGAGGGTAGAGGAGTAAAGCAAGCCTAAAATGACTTGGGATAAGCACAAATGTTACCCATCTGATCATTGAAGGAAAACATCTTTCAACACTTGTCACTGCAACCATACCATCATATTTGCAAGATTAGATATACCTTTCACATTGACATACAAATAACAAAATCACAAATCACACCTAATTTCAACTTTGATAATGTCTCAATGTCTGATTTCAACTTTAAGTTGGAAGAAGAAAAAAAATAACATTTCTCAAGTTTGGCACCACTTTTTTGATGAAAAATTCATAATCGATCACTCCTACCTCTTCAGTGTATCCATCAAATCGTTGAACGAAATCATCAATTGTCCCTGAGTTATAGTCACCGATTGTCCCAATTCAAATGTTATGTGTTCAATCGCGTGACTCTTTAGTTTGTTCAATCATTTGTCACGATTTTTTTAGTTTAGATTAAACAAAATGGACCTTTTATTGTTACTGGGTTAAAAAAAGACATTATTTGATGGAATTAAGTAATTAAAGTTTACAAATAACCGATAAATATTTTTATTAGGTAAAACGTTTATATAATTTGATTCTTTGTTAAAAATATACATATAGTTTTTTTCATGTCTATAATGTCAATTGCAAAAAACATTAGTGTCATTCGAAAATTTCTATTTCACAATTTATATGAACTACAAAGTTGATTAGCGTCAGGTGAACCAATATCACCTATGTGGCTCCGCAACCCCATGTGTAAACGCCTCCTAAAAGGAAGGAAAGTGTAAATATGTAGTTATGTTTTATTGTTGCAATGAGTATGATGATTACGTGCATGATATTTTAGCCTATTGGTCTTTTAGAGGTGAGATAAGGCTTAGAGACCATTAGGTTCTAGGTTTGATTTTCACAAAGAATTTTTCCATGTATGTTGCCTAGTGAAGATATACATGATCGGGTAATTCCTCTTGTGAAATAATTATACTCCAGTGATGTATGATGATTATTATTTAACCTCAGAGTAATTAGAGAATGGTAAGAAATAGTTCAAGAATGGTTAGAAAATCTAAAGCAAAATTTATTTGTTAAACATTAAAAACAAATTAAATAACTAATTCTACAACGCAAATCAAACTACCCCGTTAAACTAGTGACCGAGGTCTACGTAGAAACCTAAACAGACCTATAGTTATCGTCCAAAAGATCAAAATTAGCCTACAAAATCATTTGTAGGGTAATTTTGATAAGTACTATACGAGTAAATAATACGAAAATGCATGCGTTTTTTTTTATCTTTTCATGTCTCTCGTACGTTTTGTACGATAAGGCTATTTGTATTTGATCTTTTGCCTCAATATGTAAGCTATTATAAAAGTTTTAAGATTTTTCTAGAAAAACTAACTGAATAGTAATTTATTCATGAATTTATTTTATTAAATATTATATAAATTTGAAGCATCAAACTTTGTAATTTCATCTGAAGATTAGATTGAACTTAAATGACTTATAACAATTAATATTTTGTGGACTAAATTAATATGAAACCGAGTGCAATATCGGTTGGTTGGGTGAAGGTAGTTGGAAGTTGGTAGCCCCACACGGGTCTCAAATGGTTAAGATATTAAGTAGAAATTTGTGTCTCATAATCTCATGCTTTTAGGTAAATCTTAAGAATTTACGAAGATAGTATACAGACTTTATATGATCAATTTCAATAATTTAATTTTTCTTTTTTTAAAAAAAACTTGAAAATCCAAAATAAGTCATATTTTAATATGAGATTCAAACATATACTATTTCTCTTCAGAAATTTTTGTTAACAATGAGAATGAGACTTACAATTCTTAAGTGTGAGATGTGTGCACAAAAAAAAATTTGCCGTTAAGAAAACATAAAGTTTATGATAGGTGCGTTCATTTTTTAAATTGGAATCATGAAATTTGATCCGAATTTGTATAAGGAAATCGAATTTAGGATTTGCATATTCGAATTGGATCCTTAAGCAAATCGAAATTCAATTTTGGCTGTCGAATTGAATTTGAAACTCTGAGTTTTGTACCAAACCGGTCCAGTTATTTGAATTCAAATTCTAATTATATAATTTTTATATGCAAAAATATCATAAAAAAACTAATATACTTTCTTATTTTTCTCATAAAAGTTTCTTAACAATTTTTTGCACGTAAAAAACTAATATGCTTTATGTTTTGTCTCACAGTAGTCTCATAACAATTTTTTGAACATTAAAGTTCTCTCACATGATAAATTTGAACATAATTATGATATAAATAATTTAAACAGTTTGGAACAGTTAGAGTATCCATTGGTTCTTTTTGGTTTATTCAGTTATTTGGTTTCTTTTATTCAGTTTGAAAATTTTTTAGTTAAACCAAACTAAACTAAACGGAATTTAAGTACTTCAAAACTGAATCACTAACTGCATTCTAATTTGCTTTGATTTTCGATTTCAACCGAATACAAGAAATCATATAATTGGGTTTATTCGACTAAATATAATGTATGGTTTACTTTGGTTACTTGGTTTATTGGGCTACATATAAACCAAATTCTATTTCTTCGGTTCAGGTTTAATGGTTTTTTGTTTGATTTTTGTTTTTAACTGTTTTCGGTTCTGTAGCAGTGACCTATGAATTTTCAAACACATCTTAGGTTGAAATATAACTTAATGTAGCAACTTAAAAAATCTGTCATAATTTTGTTCAAATTTAACATGTGATGAGACTTTAATGTTTAAAATAATTGTTGAGAGACTTTTGTGAGATAAAACAAAAAGCGTATTGGTTTTTACGTGCTAAAAGTTGTTGAGGGGCTTTTATAAGAAAAATGAGCAAGAATATTAGTTTTTTTATGTTATTTACCCTTTTTTATATTTATATAAAGATACATATGTTTTATTTTTTAAATATATATTTTTTATATTAACCTTCTGTTTTTTTATTGTATAGTTTTAGTTACTTCACTTAATGCATTTAATTTATATATAATATAATTTATAATAACTTGCATTCGTTAACTATTTTAAAAAAGTTGAATACACAACCGTGTTTAATTTTTCCCCTCGACATTTTAGTATAAATTTTGTTAAAAACGAAGTTGTTTTCAAAATTGTGTATTGTTTTGGTATCGTAAGCTACAACAAGTACCAATACCCACCCTAACGAACCGAATCGATACCGCCAAAGATCGGTAACTGTATCAATATCTGTTTTTGTGGTTTTTGATTGATGTCAAAAACGTGTAGACATTCTTTCGGATGTGTTTTCTCTTTCGGCTATAAAGAGTTTCAGAACTGTTAAGAACAGAAAAATGCCGATCAAATTCCCGTCGTAGGGGAATCTAGCTAGTCATAGGGTTCTGTAATTGTTGATTATATACATCTTTTAAACCATATTGTAGTCATAGCTTGCATCATGCGCTTGTTATTTAAATAACTAGATGTAAATCCGCGTGCACATTGCTGCGTGGCCATCATATTTAACAGCTTACACCGTAACATAATTGTTCTAGGACGAAATAAGCTTTCAAAGTCCGGTTTTTTGGTTGCTCGCCTCGCTTATTTTATTACACCCAAATGAAATGTGGTGCTCACCTCGCCTCGCCTCGCCTCGCCCGCAAACTCATGATTGATGCACCTTTGAGTACATTGGTAGCATTATTTGTATGCCATAACATAGCTACTATTGAATAAGCAGCTACGACTAAAGACAACTTAGATAAAAACACTAAATAGTCTACCATCATTTAAGGTACATAGAAAATATGGACAACAACTTAGATAAAAACACTAAATAGTCTACCATCATTTAGGTACATAGAAAACATGTGATCAAACAAATTCATTATTAAATTCATAGTTTTTAACAAAAAAAACAAGACATCATAGGAAACACCTTAAAACCCAAGCTTGGTTCTACGCAAATGCATACGCTTTGCATTATACCTGAATAAAAGTAAACAACTTGTTAGTTGTTAATAAAGATGCCATCTTTCTTTAAAATCAAAACTGTTACAAAACAAAATTTCACTTGATAGTTCGGATACGAATCCAACGAGCAATTGTCATCTTCTTCGCGAGCTTCTTCTTGATCATGGAAGTCTTATGGCTGAATTAAAATATAGAAATGAACAAAACATCACTATGCTACCTAAAAACATAACAGGTATATGGTTCAAGTAATTAATCATAGAGTCAAAACACATCAATGAATGTTCTAAATCAGGCCAACCTTTAAAATCAAGAAAATAAAACTGAAGTTATACATGTTTAAAAACAAATTTGAGTGATTAAAATTTTGATACATGTAATTTTAGCTCATAACAACACCTACACTTTGTTTGAACTAGCTCGGGTTGGTTGTTTCTATCTTGATTGTTTAGTCATTGCTTAAAAGTCGTGCATCTTGCCATACCTAATGTATGGGCTCCTGCAAGAAGACTCAAGAAATAAAATAAGAATCCCATGGTTTTTAGATGTACGAATCGCACACTATAAAAAGAATGCATGCTAGCACGTTGTTTATAAAAAACTTACCAGATAGTGAGGCCAGATCAACTTCATTAAGGCGTTGAAGTGTCTTTTCTTTTTCAGACTTGACTTTCATGCATGGTGCTTTTGATTTTGATGTGTCCACACATCATAACCAAATTTTACACTTCTAGATAGATATAAAGATCTTGTGAGATGTACCCAATAGTACCGATCCTACGGTTAGCGAGTTGTATTGTAACGCAAATATTTGCACCTTACATCCAGAACATACGGAATCACAGCGAAACAACCTATTCAGATGATGAATAATTTCAAACAAATGGTAAAGTACATGCTCACAAAATGGCCGTACAAAGAAATTACAAAGAAATTCAGATGATGAATAATTTCAAACAAATGGTAAATCTTAGTAAAAATCGAAACCATTACCAGTTGAAATCATCCATCACCTACCAACAACATACGAAAACCTAATGTTAAAAAACAAATAGAAATCTTGATTAGGAAAAAAGGTTGTTTAACATGACTTACCCATGCTTCCATCAGTATCCATTAATCCTTGATTTCACTATACGAAAACGAAAATGTGTATGAAACTGACAATACAAGAGTACCTAGGGATTTAACAAAGCAATGAATTAGCTAAAAAGCGAATAAAGTAGTTAAGATTGCGGAGCTTACGATGATGAGTTTAAAGAGATTGGCATCTTTAGTGGATGGCTTGAAGATACATGTTTTTCTAAAGACTGATTCTTTTGAAGCATTTTTGGGCAATTCACCAGTGTCATTACCATCTTTTTGTCCCACAAAGGCCATGAACTCGGGAGATTGAATAGTTGACCCAGCCCTTTGTTGATTGAAAAAAACCCTCCACTTCATTTGTTTTTGTCCCAAAAAGGGCATGAAGCTTTTTGTCCCTCATATTGTACATCTTTCAAGAATGACCAACTTTTGTCAAGACACATGGGAGGCAATCATTTTTAGCACAGGTCCTCCTAGAAATTTTATCAAATACATGGTGTGCAATCATCTCTAACACCGGTTCTCCTATAATTTTTATCTAACACATAGTGGGCCCTTTCACTTCACACCAAATTCGTGTTATATTTAAATAAATAAAATTGTACAAACCAACAGATAGTAACACCAACTAATCACACCATAAAACAAAGCAATCATTAGTCGTATTCAAATAACTTGCATACTAAATAAACAACAAAAGCTCAAAATAGAAACAAAAAAAACAGCTCAAACATAACCCAAGAAAATGGCCATATAATTTAATACAAATGAAATATATACCGTTATTCCTTTCCTCTTCATTCATTCAAATCCTAAATCTGCAGCTCTACATTATCACAAGAAACGGTAGACTCAAGTTCTCCGGGTACATGAGATGACCCCATCTGCAACAGATGGTCGTAATCGCCCCCTTCATTTGTTGGTTGTATTGTAGCATACTTCATTTCAATCAGCCCTAAATCCGAATCTGCTTCCATTATCCTTAAATCAGAATCTGATTACCCTAGATCGATAACCATCAATCTAACACGTACCGTATTGTATCGCCTCGACCACAATGATGTACATGCTGCCTTTCCTTCTGCAATCTTGAAGCTGGTTGCCAGTAATTAAACAGTGAATCGTCACCATAGATTGTCGCTATAGTTGGAACCATAGGGTTGCAGATGGGGTCCTCTCACCACAACGATGTACATGCTGCCTTTCCCTCCGCAACAACAAATCGTCACCATAGAAAACAGTCGGCCGGCACCCTTTTTCCCTTCGTCTCTCTCTACGTAGTTGTCTGTGTTTTGAAAAGAAGAGAAAGAATAAGAAAGTTGTAGACACGGCGGAGACACCGTACAACAACTTAAACGAACGGAAGAATACCATACACCATAATAAAGCTATACAGCTGATGGTACAACATGTATTGCAATAGAAAGTTGAAAATTAGAGGTATATATAATGAGATAATATTGCAAATATTTTAGAAGTGTTTCGTTGCAATTCGACTTGCTAGTATACTTGGATTAAGCTAATTTTTTAATAAGACTTGTATTATTATGGACAAAGATAAGAACAAGTGATTGATTACTAATTCTTGGACACTATATACAAAAGTTCCTTTTATATTTACACCAATTTTTAAATTTTAGTGGATGTCATTTAACTTATAAAAATGCAAGGAATCATACTTTATATTTAAAAAAGCTTGCAAGTCATGTCTTTTCCACTAATGAAGGTCAAAATTTTCAATTAATTTGATCACATCAGGGTAGTTTGTTTTTTTTACTCATTTATTAAAAGAACACTATTATAAATACAAAAATAATAATAATAAACGTAGAACAGTAACGATTCGCATTTCTGTACTTTCCTTATTTAGAAAGTTGTAATTATATTCTATTTTTGGAAACTTTTAATCATATTGTACTCGTTATTCACTTCCAAGCTTGTAATCCGAGACTTTGAACATAATGGAATTTATCTTTATAATTGCATTTGTTATACTTATGTTATAACTTATACGCAATCAATCATTGAATACATGTTTATACGCGAAAACCAAGACTTGAAATACTTGGATTTATCAATAATGCATGCATCATACTTGTATAATACCTTGATACTTTTTAAATACCTAAAAAGGGGCTAAAATACAAGAAAAACAACATAAAATAACATAATTACAAGTTCAGGGGCCAAATTGCAAAAACTAAAACTTGAAAATGCACTTCTAGCAGGTGGCGAGAAGTTTCCGCTTTTTCCTCGCGGATGGCGAGAAGCCCTAATCCGTAGAAAGTTGTTTCTTGTTCATGGGTTGGCCAATTTTCCCACCTCCTTCTTTATTCAATCACCTTATAACTTCATTTAAACACAAACCCTAATCCACCATTATAAAATCAAGTCTCCTACACCTCTATTTTATTTTTCCAACACTCTAAACTCACTCATAACACTCTCAAATCTGTTGGAATATCTAGTTTGGACAGAACTCATCTAAGTCCAAAAGTGAGCTCTCACGTCACTTTCATCCATATTTATTCATCTTGAAAAGCTTGGAAGACCTCAAGAAGCGTTTCCACAAGTTTACCATGGTAAAGTAAGGTGGAACATCACCATTTTGAGGTCTAAACTTTCTGTTTTAAAAATATATGTTACAAACTTTTCATAAACTTAACTTTCTTGTAAGAATCTTGCACCGATCTTGCTTCTAACCAAACCTATGCTAATGGGGCTTGAATAGGGTTGATTCCCATGAGTTTAGAGGTCCAAGAACCTATGAAACTTTCTGTTTTAACAAGGTTCCAAGCAACCTACAAGTGTGGAGATCATCAAAACTCATCACCTTCAATGTGGTGAGACTTGTGATTTGATACATGCGTGAACCATGGAAGCCTTAGCTTTCCAATCTATGTTTCCCTACTTCACTTGTTGATTTATTATCTTCATACCATTAAAAAAACTTCCTAGTCATAAATTGAACAAGGCTACATCATGACCCCAAACACTTTCCATGCTTGGGATGTACGCATCTAGCTAGCTCACTTGGTTGTTTAAGTGATTTATGAAAACTAAGTAGCTTCCAAGAATCAAAGTAAGATAACCCTGCCTCGCCTCCAACATTTGCCATGTTGGGTAAGACACGCCCGAATTGTCCTTACTTGGCTACTAAGTAAACTTAATTAGTTGTATTTTTACTTTATTCATGGCCAACCGAGTCATCAACTATGTTGATGACTTTGTGCTTTGGTGAATCATATAATGAGGTTTAATGGATGTTAATCATCCTACCTCCTTGCATGACCACTTCTGTGGTTCTTTACTTTATCTTACACTCGTATACATTAACTCGTAAACTTCGAATCTAACCCATTAACAAAACCGCAACTTGCACACCTTCGTTTCCTATCTTAGGGTAACTTCAATGTTCTCAACTCAAGACTCATCAACTCAGGTTCATAGAATTTACTACACAAACCGTGAGTATACTCGATCCTATTTTCCGTTTTACACAATTTGGGTGCAACATGTAAACATTAATACAAATCACATATCACGATTAAACTTGTGTACATACACACTCTATCCGTTACAAACATGATACTTGTTATATCTTTAACACATGCTATGTTATTCTTGTATTCAATATGCTCATTAACTTTGCTAGCCTCCCTTAACAATTATAGCGCTATAGGATTAACGCACTGCCCGTATTCTTATGGTATTGTTAAGTAAACTAATTACAACCTTGTCATTTCGGCAACAAGGGTGCCCACGATTGCGGTATACTTTGGTTTGACATATGGTTAACACATGCTAGTATGATAATAAAAGTGTATGAAAATTGGATATGAGAAACTTTTAGACACGATTATAATATGTATTCAAACATGTATACTCGCCAACTTTTGTTGATTTTATTTTAATACATGTTGTAGGAAACTAGTTGATGATGATTGAAGAAACGTACTTAAAGGGGATTATAAACACACCTAGACTTTAATTCATGTATTTTGCTTCATGTTGTTACGTTTATTTGCCAAAATATTGTACTTTCTATTTCAAATAATGTACTTGCCCCTTTTAGAAAGAAATGAAATTGAGTTATCTAAATATTGTGACAATTAGTCGTCATGAAGTCTCCTGCAATTTTGTTTTCGTCTCACTCCGATATTTCCGCCATCGGTTGGGGTGTGATAAGAACGACCATTTGACTTTTTCTTTGCATCCTTGAGTTTTTACAGATTGGCGATCAAACAACCATCAGTAATTGTTGACAGGTAGCCTATCTACGTCACTCATCGTTGACCGACCCAGCCTTTTCCACTAAACATAGAGTAAGCTTACCCCCACTCTTCTACTCTCTCTCTCTCTATATATATATATACACACACACACACACACATAAAACCCCGTCATTATCCCCACCCACCGATGCTCGACTGCCCGAAACCACCATGATAGCATAAACCTTATCTCTATCTGCTCTACCATCTGGCTTGCTAAAGAAATATGTTAACCCATAATGTAAACCTAATTCCTCACTACCAAACAACTAGTTGAAGGCTAAATACATGTCACCCATCTACACGCCACCATCGTCGCTGCCTTTAAACCCCCAACCCTAACCACCATCGAAAATCAACCGTTGGTTGAAGGTTGTGAGAGGTTTTATCTTGTTCAAGGGTTGTAGTTACCCTAGGTTTTGCAAGGTTGTGAGGGTTTTTTTTGTCTAGATTTGAGTCCGACCAAATCATCGCAATCGGAAGGGGCCGAAAATTAGAGAGATAGTGGTGACAACGACTTTTAGGTGGTGGGTTGTGATGGTTGACAGGGTTGGTGCAAGATGTGGCGAATGGCGGGTGTAATGGTGGATGAATTGCAGAATAAAGATGGTGGTTGCTAGAGATGGTGTGGTGGTGGTGGCAAGAGATAGTGGTGATGGTTCTTGTTGGATATGGTGGTGATGGTTGTTGCCGAGGATGGTGGTTTTGGTTGTGGCGGGATGGATTGGGGGAATACTAAAGATGGTGGTATGGTTATTATTTTTATATTTTTGTACTTTAAACTAACATTGGGTAAGGGTCATTTTGTAATTTCACAAGAATTTGATTGAACTTAGTAAAGAAATCTAACAACATTAGTAGAAAGTACATGACTTGCAAGCCTTTTGTAAACATAAAGTATGATTTCCAACATTTTTAAAACTAAATGACATCCACTGAAAATTGATGTAAATGTAAATGACGAAAAATGTAATTTATCTTAGTTACATTTTACTTTATGACAAGGAACTCAGCTGCGAGTAAAAAATGATTATTTAACCTCAAAATATATAATTTTTTTAAGTAAAATCTATTTCTTTAAAAATTAAAAACTGATTAATAACTAATTCTACAACGCAAACCCAAAAGATATATAAACATAGGGTAAGGTTAGTGTAGAAAGGAAATATTTCGTGCAAAGTGTAAGAAGTCTATGTAAACATGGTGTTTTAAAATTTAGGTATGGTGTTTTATATTGTTTTGATATGGTATAATATAGAAAAACATCAAACATAACAATTTATAACACAATTTAATTCTTCGCATGGTGTTTTAAATTCCGTGTCTAGAATACATTTAATTGTGTTTTAAATTTTTATGTTTAGTGGTTTTCTATATAATATCATGCTAAAAGAATATAAAACATTATACCTAAAATTTAAAACACTATACCTATATAGACTTCTTATACTTTATACAAAAATATCCTTTTTAGGGAATCCTTATTACTACATTAATTCAACCTGTTAAACCTTTTGACGTTCACCCTATGGGTGTAAACCAATATTGTACACCAAGGAAAAGTTTCCAAGAAAGTGCAATCGCTACCGAGCTTCAACAAGCATAAAGCTAATGACATTGATGGCTCTATATTTTTTCCTCTTTGAAAACTATCAATAACTCAGGTTTAGGGTCCTCTCCAAAAATGTTAAAAAATATTATACTCTCAGCGAGATAAAGAAAAACCCAAATCTTATCCAGCTTGTAATAATATAAAAATCAAAGTTTCTAAAAAAACATTCAAAGTTTCAATTCAATATAATAGTAGTTTTTTATTTGGTTTAAAATTATAATTTAAGTAGACTCATGAAGTAATTGGGTAAATGGTAAATGGTAAATGACTTTAATCAAAAGACGGTTCAAAAGTTCAATAGGCCTAAAATAAACTAAATGTTAAATGTTAATGAGAGAGTGGACCTAAACTAAAGATATGATTTTACCACTTGTTGCGGCCGAGACACAGGGGGAACTCGATTGACTATAAGCTCAATTTGGTAAGGGATTGATAAGGTACCCATATCGTGCCACTATCGCTATAGCAATCAAAAGAGGAAACACACAAAATAAAGTTGTAATATTGTCAAATGATATGGACAGGTGATCAGTTTTTGGTTTTTTTTAATTATTTAACTAAAAACAATAAATAATTTTATCATGTTAATTTTTGAATTAAATACAAAAATAAACATATATAATATCTCGCAATTAGTTAAATAATAGAAGGAAAACGAATAAAAAATAAACCCCTAAAAGTACATAATTTTGTTATCTTAAATTTGAAGAAAGTTTACGTAATTTTAGTAAAATTTGAATGAAATTTCATTTTTAAGGTAGGACAAAAATTAGTTAAGTTCTAACATATTTCCTTCAAATAAAATACTACTGAATTGTTAATAACATTTGCAACTAAAAAAATATTGGATTTAAATAACTTTAACTTTTATTAATTGGTCGATAAGACATCCAACTTTCGATTTATATACTATCACTCCCAACTTTCAACTTATTGGTCAATAACACTCCCTAACTAACTAAACTTCAACAAAGTTAGCTGATGTCAACTGCCATGTCATAAAAAATGCCATGCCAGCTGCCACATCAGCCGCCACGTCATAAAAATGCCACACCAGCTGCCATGTCAGCTGCTACATCATCAAAATGCCATATCAGCTGTCACGTCATATGCCACGTCAGCAAAAAGGGTCACATCAGATGCCGCATCAGCAAAAACTAATTACGTTAGGATTCGGTTAGTTAGAGAGTGCTATCGGCCAATAAGTTGAAAGTTGGGAGTGCTGGTGTACAAATCGAAATATGGGAGTGTTATCGATCAATTGGTGAAAGTTGGGGTTATTTAAATCCAATAACCCTTAAAAGAAAACATATGAAATATTATGTTTTAAGAAACACCAAGTTAATCCGAAGGTTAATCTTATTTCTTCTTTGTTTGCTAACTACGATGATCTTGTAAAACAACCATAACATCGTGAAGCTCGTTACAAGGAGGAGAATATGGGGGGTTCACCTTGTAACCACCTTACGACGTGAGAATAAGAACTTGTTTTGAAGATAAAAGTGTGTGTAATTAAGTGAGAGAGCAAGAGAGCGATCCCTAAACCTGGAGATCAAGTTCCCTATTTGTAGCTGAAGAAAGTTGTGAAGGAGATGGGATGATGGGCCTTGGGTCGGACGTCGACAATAAGGAATATCCTCTTTGCCTCCTCGAGCACGACCATTAATGTTTACAGGCGAAAGGTGTAACACCTCGTAAAAATCGTGTCCAATAGTATAGTGACACGTGTTGTATTTTAAACTAGTCTATTAAAGACTAATAAGGACTAAAGGTGTCAACATGCTCAAATTGAGCCTCTGAGTGACTATCCGATGTCAACATGCATAAATAACAGCCTCGAGTGACTGATATGTCAACATGCTTAAAACTTGGCCTTTGAGTGACTGATATGTCAACATGCCCAGCCTCTGAGTGACATATGAGTCAACACGCTTATAGTGGGCCTCTGAGTGATCCTTTACGAAGTCCTAACTCTCATACGTGCCATTTGTTGGACGAGAGGGTTCAATTCTGTAAATATATGAAAGTTGGATAATTGAGGGATTAAAATTGTCAACATGTTAATTTATATCTCTGAGTGACCTTTTAACGAACCGAGAGCTTGACAATGTCTGGGCATAATCCCGGGTATGCCAAGTATTGGCTACGGAGGGCTAAAAGTGCTAAAAAGGTGTTTAGGAGGTTCTAGGAGGTTTTAATAAGTTGAGGGGCTAAAAGTGGTAAACTTCAAATCTGCCTAAGTGGCAAACTTCAAGATTTTCGTGAGTACGTTTCTGACTTCAACTCCCTATCTAGGTTAGTTTCCTATCTGATCAACCCTGAAACCAAACGCATTGCGCGTTTTATTAATGGGTTAGCACTTGAAATTAAGGGCATGGTAAAGGCTGCTCAGCCTAGTACCTATAGGTCCACTGTTGACCTATCCCTATCCCTCACTCTTGATCTAGTGAGGTAAAAGTTAGTTAAGTCTAAAACTGACTAGAAAAGAAAGAGAGAAGATGACAACTCCGAAAGGTTTAATAAGAAAAAAAAGGGAGATTTGGGTTCAAAAGGAACCAAGAAAAGTCGGCTGTGACGCCAACATGCAAGACTTGCAACCGCAGGCACTGGGGACAGTGTAATTATGTTCCACAAGCCAAACCCTGTGGTATTTGCAAGAGAAAGGGACATAAGACCCTAGAATGCAAGGATCTTAAGGATGTTGTCTGCTACGTTTGCAATGAAAAAAGGCATATTAAGACTAACTGCCCTAAGATTCTTAAGAATAATAATGCAAAGCCTGGAGAGGCCAAGAAGGGGAATGCTTGTGCCTTTCAGATAACTGCAAGAGAGGCTGTTAATGACAACAACGTCATAACAGGTACATTCCTCATTAACGATATTTATGCTAGAGTTCTTTTCGATTTGGGTGCAGATAAATCTTTTGTTGATCATAAGTTTAGTAAACTATTAAACTTACCCATAAGAACTCTAGATAAAATTTATGAGATAGAACTTGCTGATGGAAGTTTAGAAACAGCATCTTCCATTCTTGATGAAGGTTTCATATCCATTAAGAATCAATCCATTCCTATCTCTCTTTTGCCAATGAAATTGGCGGGGTTCGATATAGTTTTAGGAATGGATTGGTTATCTCGTAACTAAGCCCGCATTGCCTGTGATAAGAAACTCATCGAAATTAAAACCCCATCTGGTGAGATGATCACCATCCCTAGAGACTCACACTACGGATTTCCAGACAAGGTGTCGTTATTTAAGGCATCCAAGTGTTTGAGAAAAGGTTGTGTCATTTACATGGCACAAGTTACTATTAATGAGTCTAAGCCGAATATTGATGACCTACCAGTTATCTCAGAGTATTCTGATGTTTTCCCCGAGGAATTACCAGACCTACCTTCAGATAGGCAAGTGGAGTTTAGAATTGATATCATACCTGGATCAGCACCCATAGCTAGAGCTCCATACCGTTTAGCACCAACGGAAATGAAGGAGTTGAGGACTCAGTTAGATGAACTCTTAGAGAAAGGCTTTATTCAGCCAAGTTCCTCACCCTGGG
Organism: Scalesia atractyloides; assembly: GCA_947069175.1. Lineage (NCBI taxonomy): Eukaryota > Viridiplantae > Streptophyta > Magnoliopsida > Asterales > Asteraceae > Scalesia > Scalesia atractyloides. The sequence continues at coordinate 73,218,584 of CAMTDV010000001.1, forward strand.
GAGCTCCAATTCTTTTCGTTAAGAAAAAGGACGGTTCAATGCAGATGTGCATTGACTACCGTGAACTGAACAAGATAACAATCTAGAGCCGTTACCCGTTACCCGGGATTGACGATTTATTCGACCAACTTCAAGGGGCTAGTTACTTCTCCAAGATTGATCTAAGATCTGGATATCATCAGCTGAAGGTTAGGAGTGAGAATGTTCCTAAGACTGCCTTCAGGACCCGTTATGGTCATTTTGAATTTCTAGTGATGCCCTTTGTGCTCACAAATGCACCTGCAGCATTTATGGATCTCATGAATAGAGTCAGCAAACCATATTTGGATAAGTTTGTCATTGTCTTCATAGACGACATACTTATCTATTCTCGTAAACAAGAGATCACGAGAAATATCTTTGGTGCATCTGAGAACTGCTAAGGCAAGAGAAGCTTTATGCTAAGTTCTCTAAGTGTGAGTTTTGGCTTAGAGAAGTCCAATTCCTTGGACACATTGTAAGTGAGCGTGGTATCCAAGTGGATCCCGCCAAAATAGAAGCCATATTGAATTGGGAAGTGCCCAAGACCCCATCGGAGGTTCGTAGTATAACCCTATGAGGTTATATTACATGATCATAATTTAATGTAGTATAACCCTCTGAGGTTGTATTACATGATCATAATCATAATCTGAGTTTTTGCGCAAGTTCCATAATTATGACATTTTTTACTAAAATTCCCTTTTTGCATAAATCACGGTTTTAATGATAATGAACTTGAAAATAAGCTTGCTACTAATATAATATTATAAGTAGGATTATTTGGGGTGTCAAACCAAATTATAAACTGAGTTTACAAGCAGGTCCTTGAATTATGTCAATAAATGACGATTTAGCCCTTGTGGCTCATAAAACTGTTTTAATCAAATCTTTTGAAGGTAAATCTTTTACCTACTGATATGTTATATTAAATAACATATCTAAGACATTTTAATCTGACCCTAACATCAGTTTTGTTAAACATCGCATAAATCGTCATTTTACGACATAAGCGCCGTTTCGGCGCATAGTATGGTTTTATACCATATTATTTGACCAAGACTTGTTACCTACTGATTTTAAAAATTATTTTAACATATTTACAGTAGGTACAAGATATAAACTCAAAATCCCAAATAATTTATAAACTATGTGTAAAATGACCAAAATGCCCATTCGGTGCATAGTTTGGTTATAAAAGATAAATTACACATAAAATTGATATCCTACTGATAATATATCATAAATAAGTTATTTTTCCAAAATACTTATAGTTATAACATTAAATTATATTCAAGTTCCTTTTATACAATATGAAAGTACCAAAATACCCTTATGAGGCACAATTTCATTTTAAAACCTTAACGGGCATATAAATTGATATCCTACTGATATTACAACTTAACTAAAGTATAATGGCATATAGAACTTGGCTATGACTTATACAGTTACCCATTATCACTTATAAGCGTACGGTTGATTATACGTAATTAGTTTACGGAATTTAACCAAAACGCGTTTAACCTTATCATTTTAAATTCAAAATCCAGAATGTTTATAGTTTACTCATATGATGCAAGTCAAAGTACTTGTGGGGTTTAAACTACATTCTATCCGATCATCATTTAATCAAGCGCTATATGTCTTGATCCCGTACACTATTCGGTCTAAGTCTATGACTTAAATAAGACCGTTAGTATTTAATTGGTTAGCTTATGCCATAATCGAGACTAGAGCCTTCCGGTAAATGCTATCTGCACTTAATTCACTTTGGATACGGCTGAGATATTAAATCTTGCATTTTTAAATCAAGACTAGCTCAGGTAAATATTCCTGACTTATTTTCCCTATACGGGCTTGGGATACTGTAAATTATTACTGCTTGGTCAGAAATGGGATCAATCGAATGCCGGATTGTGGCTAGTAAATCTGCATATTCTGTTTTAATCAGTTTTTTTTGATAACTTAAACATCGGGGGTTAAATTACCATCTCCTGGATATCCTCGCCTCATTACATTAGATAATGGCCACGACTTTCGCGCGGAGTGTAGGCATACACTTGACAGACGCTCAAATGTAAATTACCCAAGACGTTGGGGATAACTCCTCTGTGAGTTCTAAGTGGTGTGTATTTAATCATGTCTCGGTCTCTGTACTGGGCCCTGTATGAATGACAAACATGTGAATCTGTTAACAAGGTTACAAAGTAACTTTCCCAAGTTATAAAAGATTTGTGTCCTGTGCACTTAAATCGAATTTCTAAAATGTTTTCAAAATGAGTCAGTCGGGTGTATATACCAGCGAAAGCTGACGTATTTTCAAAAAGATTAAGCTTGCAGGTACAATACGAAATAGGCCGGAAGCTGCTCGGTAGTGAATAAGAGGATCTTGCAAATCCTTAGATCTGCTCTAAAGTCTGTTTTATATTCTTTCTTTGTACATTTTATGATCCGCATTTGGATCTTCTATTATGAGCATGTATATTATTTTGTATTTCGAACATTTGGTTTGTAATAGTAATTTTACTCCAAGACTTCCACTGTGCCGTGTTTAATTGACTATGATGTTATCAACTGACGTCACGATACTCCCCACCCGGGCCCACCGGTATAAGGATTTGGGTTGGAAATCCGGGGTGTGACAGGTTGGTATCAGAGCCAAGGTTTGAGAGAACTAAACACTATCCTTCTTGTGTTTAATCTCAAACTTACACGAGCACATTCCTTAGACTTCCATGTCTAGGCATTGACCTAGGATTACTCATTTGATTATTAAGTTATTAGTATTGTTTTTGAATTGATTTTAACTGGAAAATGCCGCCACGTGTACGAGGAAGAGGAAAAGGACCAATGAGGGGAGGACCATCAGGACATAATCCCCCACATCCACATCACCCGAACCCCTATGAGGACTCGGAAGATTCATGGCCATTTGCCCAACATTCGCCTACCCACACTCAAACCTCTTACCACTCGTACCATTCACATCACTCTCACCACTCCCATCATTCTCATCATTCTTACCATGATGAGTTTAATCCAAACCAATACTTTAACACACCCCAACTGATCAGAATCAGTTGGATCAGCCAAATCCCATGGATGAGGACTCCGACCTGGAGATGCCGCCGTCTGGATCGCATACGCATCCCATAGAAATCTCAAACGATTCGAACTCTTATGCCGGATCACCTTACCAAGGTCCTAATGAGTGGGGCCAATATTGGAACCAATTTACCTTCGCCAATACTCCTTCCCATCACTCCCAACCACCTCCTGTGCAAGAAGATGTGCACATGGAACCGGTGGAACAACCCTAATTGCCACCAGAACCGCCAAGGAGGAAAAGAGGAGCACGTATGTCAATGTGTGCGGGCCAACGGTCGGGATCGCTGCCACCTTTGCCCAAACAATACCCAACTATTCACGAGGACCCACAAATGGGTGGACCCTTTAACACCTCGCCTGTGGTGGAACCAACGCCACCGCCCGCGGTTCAACCACCACCATCGGGTTATAGTAACCCAATCCCCACATATCCAGACACGTCTAGATATGATCCTTTTAACCCGTCTACACCGGTAGAATATCAAGCATGGTCGCATGACCCTTACATGCAAGCGGTCATGCACAACGCACTTTACCCGTCTCCTATCCCACCTGCTTATCCACCGACTGGATATCCAATTTATGGGTACCAATATCCAGTTATGCCACAACCACAATCAGAACCACAACCGGTGCCACCACTTGAGGCCATTAACGAAGCCTTAGAAAGAATGAAAGAAATGCAACAACAAGCGGAGAAAACAGAGAAAAAGACGAACAAGTTCTTCAAGAAACTCTCCAAACTGGTTAAGGGAAAGAAGGACGAGTGAAGTCTCTTCTAATATATGTTAGTCCCTGTGAGGACATTGTTATTTCCTTAGTCCCTGCGTGGACATTTTGTTTTCCGTAGTCCTTGCATGGACAATTTATTTCTTTCTAGTATTGTAACTTCTATTGAAATTTAATGAAGTATTTTGTAATTATATATATGTATTCATCCTCTTCAAACGAGCGTCTCGATTTTACTCGAAATTTATGCTCTGTGAAATAATTCCAAAAAGATCTTAATGGTTTTGATTAGCCAAGTGGCACAGACCACACATTTGGACAATTTATAAATGATAGTTAAGTACGAAGGGGTCTTCTATCATGATAGCTAAGGGAAGTTATTCTTCTATCCAGAGGTGGTGGACTTATGTTCAAGCCTCCAAGTCATTAAGGTCAATGCGACTGGGACTATTGATCAACCATTATATCCTAGACTGGCGGCAGAAACGCGAACACAGTGTACATGTCAGGACTAGTCGCGGTACAGTCTGACACGACAAAAAAAAAAAGAGAAATTAAGTATGTCCGTGATAATTATTACATGGAACATTAGTTGGAAATAATGTGCAAATATTACTTTTCAAAGAAACTTTTATTAAAACACCAAATTGTCCAGTCCGCAGAAAATACAGCAATTTTGCTGAATGTACAGCACTCCGCATAACGAAAACAACAAATGTCCTAAACTCAAAAATAAATATTATTGATCCTAAATAATAAGTAGGGTATTAAAAACAATACAAAACCCTTATTTAATCTTTAGGTTTTTAAGCTACATTGATAGTTCAGTAAATACCCGACAACAAATCCGGTACAGGTACTAAGGCCGAAATAACAACTTAATTAGTCTGGAGAGTTGGGTTAATAAATTGGACATTTAAATTTATACAAAGACAATTGTGTAGATAAAAATTACACAAGAACACAAAATATCAGTATTTAACCTGGTACGAGACCTGAAACGAATCTATCAACCGAACAACGAAACAATTAGCCTAGTGAGTTAGGTTGACATGTTATAACATCACTTTAGTGTGTTAGGTCATTAAACTTTATAAAAACTAATATATATACAAACATTTAAGATTTTAAAGTTTATAAATATAATAATTTTTTATAAAAAAAAAACTAAAACCAAGCCCCCCTTTTTACACGGCTATAGGTGGGTCCCCATGCCCACTCACCTTTCTTTTGATGTGTTGGAACAAGGAAAACATGATTAGTGTAGGTTAAGTGTAAAAACATTAATCAAAACCACACTCCACCCTTCCTCATTTCCAACATCACCAAAAAATCACCCCTTTCCTTTCTCTCTCTAAAATCTGCCAACATCAAGCACCCATCATCTTCACATTTTCAAAATTCAAACTCAAGATTTCAAGCAAATATGGAGGTGCATAATGATTCAAAGATTTTGCAAGACTTAAAGACCCACTTGGAGCATTTTCTCAAGACTTGAAGCTCTTGGATCATCATCTTTTCTTCATATTATCATCACTTTCATCTTGTTCATCTAGCTAGTAGTAAGCTTCATATTTTATTATTACATTCTTATATTATGATAAGTGCAAGATCATCTTAAAATTTCACGTAAAAATCATCTAAAAACAATGACAAGAATAAACATATTAATATGGTTATTTAACTTATTTGATGATCTTGAAGTTGTCATTTTTGTAGTAGAAGTATCTTGCATTTTATGGTTGAAAATGAAGATCTAAACACATGCATGTTTAGATCTAGCAAGATTTACTAACAAAAAATTTATGAACATGATTTATGCACTTAAAATGGTCATATGAATTATACAAAATATAGATTGTTATTTAAAACTCATGATCTAGAAATTTTCTTGAAAACTAGTAATAAAGTTTCCATATTTGGAAAGATCATGAACATGCACTTATTTTTGGAAGTGATATGAACGTAGACGTCTGCACACTTAAAAAGATTTCTTGTATTACATAAAGTATGAGTTATATATAAAATAATAATCTAAATTTTTTTAATGAAAAACATTAATAAAGTTTCCATCTTTGGAAGGTTTAAAGTTACTACAAGTTCATAACGTTTCTTGTTAGAGATTTACGATCTAGAAGGTAGTCATGGATACTTGATCATTATTTGAATTGAAAATGGTTTAAAACATGTTTATTTAAACATGGGAAAGTCCATATTTAAGGGAAACTATGGCAAAATTTTTATAAAGTTTAATATGATTAAAGTATGGTTAAACTAAAGATTTTGAATGACTAAGAATTTTAATCATGATTAAACAAAAATTTGGATGAAAAAGTTTAAGAGAATATTTAAGAGTTTTCTGAAACTTATAATGAATAAATATATACTTTTAGATAAAATATATATATTTAGATATGATCAAGTATGTATGTGTATTTTGTGTATAAATACTATGTATTTAGATCAAGTAGGAATAAATACAAAAATACAAAATTTCTCAAAATGTACAAGAACTTACATATATACTTGAAACTTGACAAGTATAAATATTTGTGTCCAAACATGGACATAAACTAACAAATCGGACAATAAGACAATTCGGACAAAAATGGACAATTTGGACAGACCAAACAAATAAAACGAAACGGACGAAGCGAACAACACAAAAGACATGGATGAAACGGATAACGCAAACGAAGCGGATGACTTAAACGAACGGTCAAAACAAGCAAACCGTCACACACTATAAACAATTTATACATATTAGAATTTATGAGAATAACTTATATAAAATATTAGTAGTTTTATAAACTAATTTTTATAAATTATTACTAGTGAGTGTTTTAAACATGGATTTAGCCCAATTAAATAAACTATATGGGCTAAAGCCCACTTTTGTAAACTGAATTGGGCTAGAGCCCATTTTTTATAAACTGAATTGGGCTAAAGCCCACTTTTATAAACTGAGTTGGGCTAGAGTCCACTTTTATAAACTGAATCGGGCTAAGCCCACTTCTATAAACTATTTTGGGCTAGGCCCACTCTTACATGATTGACTTGGGCTAGACCCACTTTTACAAACTCATTTTGGCTTGACCCATTTTAAGTAAATTTATTTGGGCTAGGCCCACACATATAAAACAAATTGGACGAGGCCCACATATTTAAATCAAGTTGGGCTAGGCCCACACATATAAAAATATCATAATTGAATTCTTACACATAACCCATTCAAATATGAAAGATATGAAATATATATATGGAATATATATATGTCAACGAAGAAAACAAACAAAGACACGTATAATTATGAATTCAAGATGAATACCTGTACAAAAATGATCATAAACCTAAGTGTCTAATGGGATTAGAACACTTGTAGGTTGAGAAAATGAACGAAGAATCAAACAACACATAGAGATTTGCATGAAACGCGAATCTGTGAGTTCATATTTCCCCTTTTTATTTAATCGTTTTAAGGTTTTAAACGTTCAGGGAGAATACATGTCTCAAATGGGTATGACTGTTTTTTAAGGAATTAAAATATTTAGATCACATGTGGATAAGGCTCAAGCATTGGGACCATTAATGGATAACAAGAACCGAAGAACAAGGGGATAGATCTATTGGGTTTGGGCGAGCCCCACTCTATTACGGCAACAATAACAGATCGTAATGGAGTGCTTTTGTGTCTAAAACGAGTGTCTCAGACACAATAAATCGTCAAGGTTTGGTTGCCACCTTATTCGGCATACAGATTAGTGTCCTTGCAAAACACTAATGATCTTAAAAGTTTCATTTAATTAAATACCAGATTCAATACTTCAAATATTTCAAGGATTGTTTGATGCAAATTAAATACATGAATTCATCAGCTTTTGTTGACATTTTTCAAAACTAACATGTATTACAGGTAACTAGTGGACAACTTTGGAAATATATGTTCGTGTGTTTTGAAGTCAAGCTGTTTGATGTCATCAAGTTTTTGGTTATCATGTTTGTAAAACTTGTGTTTTAAAGTTTGAACAATGTCCTTGAAAATGTACTAAGTTTCTGAAACAAGTAGTTGAATGTAAATTTGGTTTAAATAAAATGTATGGATGAACATCTTATTATGTTTTACAATTGTCGTTTACTTGGTTGAATGCAACGATTGCCGCTGTGGCCACACCTCGCACACGCTTCCGCAACAACGAAATTCGGGGTGTGACACGGTGATTGGTGTCATGTAGTCGTCCTTGTGTGTACTTTTTGTCCTCCTCACGATTGTTCATCGTACAGCATCATAGGACATAGCCTGTCATGCGCCATTGGCTATCTGATCTGACATTTGTACCAACTAAAGTTGTCCGGCAGGCGTAAAGCAGCTTGCCCTTCTTAAGCTTACGCCATTTCGTTGCAAATAAACGAAGTACTGGATTTTTGTTTATCTTGAGTATGGCCTATTGCGCGCGACCTAGTTTTGTTTTACACTGCCGATGTAAATTAGAGACCACATTTACCTTCAGTTTACAAATGGAAAAATAAAAATAAAAAGTCACCCTAGAGCAAGGACTCGATCCCGCGCAGTATCTTCCATTAAAGAGCCTACGTACCACTTAAACAAGTAAATTCTACTCAATTACAATGTTCCATTCATTAATTATGTATAATATGTAATTTATATAAATAAAATATGCAAAACTTAAAAATTTCGGCCTCTTTTACGATTTTGGTCTTAAACCGGCGCCCACCCAGCCCATGCTCAGGACCGGCCCTACAAAGACAACATAGTCAACGAGCTTCATCATCAACTCAGCTCGTTTACATCCCATCCATAACGCCATAACTTTTAACATCAATCGTAAATGGTACACACTTTCAAAATCCTTTTAAAACAATTTAGCCAACACTTGTTTTAAAACATACTAGAAAAAGCATTATATTGAAGGATGGTTCCTTAAACTTTTTGTTTCATTTGAAACGGTGACTCACATTCCGTAGACAACGAGGGATGGAATCATGGAAGCAAAATTACTTGATTTACTATATAAATATATAAACTACAAAAAAAATCAGGAAAAGACTGAATGGTATTTATTCATGAATTGTCCTATTTTAGATAATATTATATAAATTTGAAGCTTTTAAACCTTGAGGTATTCATATAAGAGTTTTGTTTGCCTTATAACTAATTAAAAGTTTGTAAATTATTTGAACGGTAAATTTAATTTAACTAGCTTATTAATACATAAAACTTTGTGGACTAAATTAAATATGAATCCGAGTGGAATATCTTTTGGTCTCTGAGATTTTAGTAGTGGCAAGCCCAACCCAACACGTGTCCTCAAATGGTGTTCCAAAAATTATAAGAAGTAATCTCGTTTTTAAGATATACGAAGTGTTAGGTATTTGATATGGGGTAATGGAATAAACGAAAAAATGGGATGAGATAATGGAATGGATGAGGGAATGCAATGGATCATTACTATTTTATGTTCTTTTCTATTATTATGTGTGAATGGCATGAATTATTATTGTGTATTGTTTGGTAGACAAGAAAAATGAATGAATAAAATAAGCGGTGAGTGGTGGTGGTCGTTAGTTGTAGTGATTGCGGGTGGTTATAGGTGGCGGTGAAGGTGGCGGCGATGGTGGTTGGTGGTGGCGGTGGTGGTGGCGTCGACGATGGTGGTGGGTAGCGACCAGGAGCGGAGTTGGCGGTTGGTCACAACGGTGGGTGGTAATGTTGGTGGGTGGGTGGTGGCGGCGGTGGCTGTCGGGGTGACGACGGACCGGTGGTCGGTTGTGGCGAATGTGGTGGGTTGTGGTGTTATTGATGAATAGTGTCAGAGGGAATGGAATGGAAAAAACGTGAGGGGTGGATAGAATGATTTTGAGGGAATAGAATACTTTTTGGAATGGGTGATTTCATCCCGTTGACCAACAAAACACACTTTTCTTCATTTCCTCGTAATCTTCTATTCCATTCTACCTCTCATTCCTGCATACCAAACACTACCGAAGAGAATGAATGGAATTGATTACTATGAAGGAATGTAAAAAATAGCGTTAATAGAATTGAATCGCCAATTATATAAGCCATTTTGTTCACAATAATTCCACCCCATCCCCCACTCTTTCATTCATTCAATTACCTTTTTACCCTTCATTAATAACACTACAACCCACTACTCACCACCGTTGTCACCACCACCACCACCGTCGCCATCCTCCACCACCAATGCCCCACCACCGTTACCCACCCACCGCTCATACCACCCACCTGCCGTCACCACCATCACCACCACCCACCCCTTTCGCTACAAGCGCCACCTATCACCATCCACATATCACTGCCACCAACCACCATCGTCACCCACCACCGATTTGATTCCTTCGTCTTTTCTTGCCTACCAAACAACACAAAGTACCGATTTATTTAATTGCCACATGGTACCCAAACATGTCCGAGCATAATCCAGGGTAAGCCAAATAATGGCTACGGAGGGCTAAATATGCCAAAAGGGTGTTTTAGAAGGTCTTTGGAAGGTTTAATGAGTTAAGGGGCTAAATGTGGCAAAATTTGAAAACTAACATGGGGCGCTCGCGGGGCGCCAGAGGCAAGGCCTTGGCCTCTCGCGAGGCGGGAGAGGCCTGTATCTGCAGAAAGTTTCCTTGGCCACAACACAAAAAATGCCAAAAACATTTTCTCGAAACCATGGCTTCCCAAACAATTATGTCACGATTTAGGACACTTGTAAGCTCCCTCTTACACCTCTTAGCACCTGGCATCACCTCCTTCAAGCTCTCCAACTATAAATAGGTGCAAAGGTTCAACCTTTGAACTTGCACCTTTCTCATTTTCAACTCAATCTGCCTCCTCTGGAAGTTCCTAACTGAAAGGATCATCCAACTTAGTTCTATTGCATTCTAGGAACCTCTTGTAAGTGTTCCTTCCTTGTGCATTTTCGTTTATAGGCTTTTATAGCCAAAAGTCAAGCGTTTTACGGAAAACGCTTTGACTTCGGTTAAGACCATTATGGTCCAGCCATTGTTCGTAACGAACATGGCTAAGTGATCGTAATAGGTAGGTGTTAGTCCCTATAAAGGGCACCTCCTGAAGATCACGTTTGCTAGACCAATGGACGGGTCAAAGTTATGATATTAAAAAGTCAAACAGGCCATTTTTCGGAAAAATCATAAATTGATCTTATATATGTTATGAAACCTGTTTTGACACTTAAACAAGTTGGGTGTGTTTACTAGTGAAAGCTGACGTATTTTCAAAAGACTAAGCTTGCAGGTACAATACGAAAATAGGCTGGAAGTGCTAGGTTGTGATAGAGGATCTTGCAAATCCTAGATCTGCCCAAAGTCTGTTTTATATTCTTTCCTTGTATAATTTATGATCCGCCTGTGGATGTTCTATTAAGAGCCTGTATATTATTTTGTATTTCGAACATTTGGTTTGTAATAGTAATTTTACTCCACGACTTCCGTTGTGCCGTGTTTAATTGACTATGATGATTATCAACTGACGTCACGATACTCCCCACCCGAGCCCATCGGTGTATGGATTTAGGTTGGAAATCCGGGGTGTGACAGGTTGGTATCAGAGCCAATGTTTGAGAGAATTAAACACTATCCTCTTGTGTTTAATCTCAAACTTACACGAGCACATTCCTTAGACTTCCGAGTCTAAGCATTGACCTAGGATTACTCATTTTATTATTAAGTTATTTGTATTGTTTTTGAATTGATTTTTAACAGGAAAATGCCGCCACGTGTACGAGGAAGAGGAAAAGGACCAATGATGGGAGGACCTTCAAGACATAATCCCCCACATCCGCATTACCCGGACCCCTGTGAGGACTTCGGAGATTCATGGCCATTTGCCCAACATTCGCCTACCCACACTCAAAGTTCTTACTACTCGTACCATTTGCACCACTCTCACCACTCCCATCAATCTCATCATTCTTACCATGATGAGTTTAATCCAAACCAATACTTTAACACACCCCAGCTGATCAGAATTAGTTGGATCAGCCAAATCCAATGGACGAGGACTCCCACCCGGAGATGCCACCGACGGATCGCATACGCATCCCATTGAAATCTCAAGCGATTCAAACTCCTATGCCGGATCGCCTTACCAAGGTCCTAATGAGTGGGACCAATATTGGAATCAATTTACCTTCGCCAATACTCCTTCCCATCACCCCCAACCATCTCCCGTGCAAGAAGATGAGCACATGGAACCGGTGGAACAACCCCAATCGCCACCAAAACCACCAAGGAGGAAAAGAGGAGCACGTATGTCGGTACGTGTGGGTCAACAGTCGGGTTCACTACCACCTTTACCTAAACCCTACCCCACAATTCAAGTGGACCCACAAATGGGTGGACCCTCTAATGCTTCACCTGTGGTGGAACCAACACCAACACCTACGGTTCAACCACCACCATCGGGTTATAGTAACCCAAACCCCACATATCCAGATACATCTGGATATGATCCTTTTAACCCATCTACACCAGTAGACTATCAAGCATGGTCGTAAGACCCCTATATACAAGCAGTTATGCACAATGCACTTTAGCCGTCTCCTTTCCCACCTGCTTATCCACCGACTGGATATCCAACTTATGGGTACCAGTATCCGGTTATGCCACAACCTCCGCCACCACTTGAGGCCATTAACGAAGCCTTAGAAAGAATGAAAGAAATGCAACAACATGCAGAGAAAACGGAGAAGAAGACGAACAAGTTCTTCAAGAAACTCTCCAAATTGGTTAAAGGAAAGAAGGACGAGTGAAGTCTCTTCTAATATATGTTAGTCCCTGCGAGTACATTGTTATTTCTTTAGTCCCTGCATGGACATTTTGTTTCAGTAGTCCTCGCATGGACAATTTATTTCAATGTTTCTAGTACTGTAATTTATATTTGGAATTTAATGAAGTATTTTTTGGAATTATATATATATATATGTATTCATCCTCTTCAAAACGAGCATCTTGATTCTATTCGAAATTTATGCTCTGCTATATAATTCCAAAAGACCTTAATAGATTTGATTATGCCAAGTGGCGTAGACCACACATTTGGCCAATAAATGATAGTTAAGTACGAAGGGGTCTTCTATCAGGATAGTTTAGGGAAGTTATCCTTCTATCCAGAGGTGGAGACTAAGTCCAAACCTCCAAGGCCATTAAGGTCGAAGGTGACCGGGACCATTAATCAATCATTAAGGTACTATTATGATAACATTAAGAAATGTTCATACCCCTGGTAATGTGACTTGAGGAACCACACTAGCCATCAATGTGACAGGCCAAGGTGCCCAATTTACGTCCAATATGACAGGCCAATGTGCCCAATTTATGCCCAATGTGACAGGCTGATATGCCATGAATTACATCTGTTATGATGTAGGCCAATGTGCCCAATTTATGTCCAATGTGACAGGCTAATATGCCATGAATTACATCTGTTATGATGTAGGCCAATGTGCCCAATTTATGTCCAATGTGACAGGCTGATATGCCATGAATTACATCTGTTATGATGTAGGCCAATGTGCCCAATTTATGTCCAATGTGACAGGCTGATATGCCATGAATTACATCTGTTATGATGTAGGCCAATGTGCACAATTTATGTCCAATGTGACAGGCTGATATGCCATGAATTACATCTATTATGATGTAGGCCAATTTGCCCAATTTATGTCCAATGTGACAGGCTGATATGCCATATATTATGTCCAATGTGACCGGCCAATGTGCCCAATTATTATGTCCATTAGTGACAAGCCTATGAGCTATATGATTGTCAATTATGACAATGACAGTTGTGACCTTACGATCCACTGTCCAATAATATATGGACTACGTCCAGATTGTAATTTGCCTATGATGGTCCTATTAAGACCTAGGCCAAATATAGATATGCTAAGCCTAAGAGTTGTGATGTAATGTCACACCCCGACCCGCAGCGAAATAAAAGTCGGGGCATAATTGTGTTATCACCAAAGCTCATGATGTTTACTAAGATGTTTCATATTTATTAAATTCAAATTACAAACTTAAATATCCAAAACAAAATTCATACCATTACAAGAAAAAGAAACTACATAATTATTCCAAAGCATAAACTTGTTTATTCTTCTAGGCCTTCCTAAGTGTTTCCTGTCTCAGCTGGATCACCTGTATCATGTGTAAAACAGTGGAGATTTTGGGTCAACAAAAGTTGGCGAGTGAACCTTGATAAAACATTTTTACTAATTTCTTGTTTTATTTAATTAAGAAAATTCGTGCAATAATCACATGTGAGCAAACATATATAGATAAACAATCACAAACCACTTTGGATGAGTATATGACATGAATGATGATGTATGTGAGATCAAGGCTCAATCAAACGGAGCCGATCTAATGAGGCTCCTGATGCTCAACCCGTATCCCACGGGGAACTGATGGGCCTAATGAAATGCGTGCGCTGAAAATGATAAATCCAATCTACATATAATTCACACAACAATTGATACACATTTGATCACGGATATGATGTATGCACAAGTGTTTAAATAAAAGAAAAGAATTGTACGACACATGATACACCCCAAAACATGATTAAAACGGGGAATTGGTAGAGATTCACTCACCGTGGGAGCGTTCTTTGATGATGATGAATGCGCACGACTTTACGATTCAACCGACGAGGGAAAAACTAACCTAAATAATAACGAAATGAATCGATAAATAAATAAATTTCATTTGAGATTAATGTTTTTAATTAGTGCTCTTAATGAGATTTTTAGATTTATTTTTGTGAGTTTAAATGAAATTTTCTAACTTTAAAAACCTTATTTTTAAGTATTTTAAATAAAATTTTCAATTAATAAATAAATAAAAAGAAAACAGAAAATTAAAAATTTGGGTTGACTTGTCAGGGTTAACCGGGTCGGACCGGTCAGACTGTGTTTAATATATGCGGTGAGTGAGGTTCGAACTCGGGACCTCTCGTATACGTGCACGCAGCTCTACCAACTGAGCTACGTGTCTAACCCGAAATATTCTCTGTTTTAATTATATATATACTAATTAATCTTTAACCTTATTTAGTTTTTATTAAAAATGATTTAATATGGCCGAACCGGTTGCAGAGACCCGGAGTCGAACTCGGAACCTTCGGTTCGAGTGTGCACAGCCCAACCAGTTGGGCTGTGTGTCTAATCTGCTTAACTACTGGATTATATTCCTCATATGTATTTACTGTGACTTGATCTTATTAGGTTTCAAAAATGTTGGTTTTATTTCCGAAAGTCGGTAACATGTGCGATTCGAACTCGGGACGTGTGTATTGTATTTGCACACAGTTCACCGCTGGACTGTGTGTCAAACCCGGTTAAATATCCGTTTTTAATTATATTAATACACTAATCAACTTCATCTTCTTCACTTATAGAAATTTCCGACAGTGATTCTGGCTGAACGAACTGAATTAACAGTTTCGATTATTGTGTTGAGCAATTAGATTACTAAGCAAGAGATAGCAAGAAGGTTTAGATGATTATACCGATCGGTAGTGAGGCTTCGGTTCTCCAGTGATATTCCGGCGAGTGCGAGAATTTCCGGCGACGTTGTTTGAGACAGACTCTGGTTGACCGATTAAGGTTAATACATGCCGAATAATGGATTACCAAAAAAAAGAGTCGAGAATTATACCGATTAGGAGTAAAGCCTCGGTTTTCCGGTGAAATTCCGGCGAATGCGAAAATCTCCGGCGACGTATTTTGGAAGGAATAAAGCTTCGGAAGTGAGTGTGGTTCTGAACGAAAGGTTTACATGAAGTTTGAGTGGGTATTTATAACGGGGCAGGTCGATTGGGTCTGAATTAGGGGTCAACAATCGCGATCAATGATTTTATCGGTTTTTAACTGAAATTGAGTGCCGGCAACGGTTATAACTGATGTCGCGATCCGTTTATGCGTTTCAGTCAAAGGAGAATAGCCAAAATCGCGGAGTTTTGGTTTTTCCGGTGATTGCGAGTTCTGGACGCGCTGATTTACAGGTTTGACTTTTGGTTTTTATTATAAGTGTTATTTGTTTCGGTATTAAACAGAAAAGAGGTGTGTGACGGAGTGGTGTGTTGTGTGTGTGTTTGTCCGGGAGACCCGGATTCGAAATCCGGCTGCCCCAATATTTATTTTTTTGATACTTATTATTGTTAGTTATAATTTTTGGTTTTTAAATTCTAAATATTTGTTAATTATGTATTATTTAAAAATAAACTGAACAATAAATACGCAACGAACATATAACTGAATATTTGATTAATAAACGAAGCGGGTTTTAAAACCCGTTTTTCGACGAATGTTACAGTATCCCCTACTTTTAGAAATTTCGTCCTGAAATGTAAGTAGTAGTGATAACTGGAAAAAGATGCGGGTATTTTTCGTGCATTGAGTCTTCACGTTCCCAAGTAAACTCGGGTCCTCGTTTTGACTCCCAACGTACCCTGACAATTGGAATACGACTTCGCCTTAAACGCTTCTCTCCAAAATCCATGATTTCTACTGGTCTTTCAACGAAGTGCATAGATTCATCGACTTGAATGTCTTCTAGAGGAATATGGAGGTTTTCATCGGCGAGGCACTTTTTCAAGTTTGTTACGTGGAATGTGGGATGAATTCTGTTGAGCTCTTCTGGTAGGTCAAGCTTGTATGCTACAGGACCTACTCTTTCGAGTATCTTGAAAGGTCCTACGTAGCGTGTTGCTAGCTTGCCCTTCTGGCCAAAACGAACCACTCCCTTCCACGGTGATACTTTTAAAAGTACTTGATCACCAATGTCAAACTCCAAGGGCTTTCGTCGTTTGTCAGCATAACTCTTTTGACGACTTTGAGCCGCTAGAAGATTGTTTCGAATTTGAAGGATCTTGTCGGTTGTTTCTTGAATTAATTCTGGACCGGTGATTTGCGCTTCCCCAATTTCATGCCAACATACTGGTGATCGGCACTTACGACCATATAAAGCTTCGAAAGGTGCCATGCCGATACTTGAATGATAGCTATTGCTGTACGAAAATTCAACTAATGGTAGGTGAGCGTCCCAGTTCCCTTTGAAGTCTATGACACATGCTCGCAGCATGTCTTCAAGGGTTTGGATGGTGCGTTCAGATTGACCATCTGTCTGAGGATGAAAAGCGGTGCTAAGGTCTAATCGTGTACCCAAAGCGGTTTGTACGGCTCGCCATGTTCGCGAGGTGAAACGACCATCACGGTCTGAAATGATGCTTAATGGTACACCATGACGGCTTACGATCTCGCTGATGTAGATACGAGCTAACTTCTCGTTCTTGAAGTCCTCGCGAATCGGAATGAAATGAGATGACTTTGTAAGACGATCGATTATTACCCATATGGTGTCATACCCACTGGAGGTGCGAGGTAACCCGGTAATGAAATCCATGGTTATGTTTTCCCACTTCCATACAGGTATTTCGGGTTGGATTAGAAGTCCTGAAGGTCTTTGATGTTCAGCTTTTACTTTGGAACAGGTAAGGCACTTGGAAACAAAACAGCGATATCCTTTTTCATGCCAGGCCACCAGTAGGTGTATCGTAGATCTTGATATATCTTGTCGGCTCCTGGGTGTACAGAGTATCGTGTTTTGTGCGCCTCATTCATGAGGAAATCACGAAGGTTATCGCGATCAGGAATCCATATGCGGTTTAAATAGTATAGAATACTCTCGGATTTGGTTTCGATTTTGAGTTCAGCTCCACATGACAGCTCCTCGCGTACATCATTTTCTATTACAGAAACATGTTGAGCTGCTCGGATTCGATCTTTGATGTTGGTTATGATTTGCGAACACAGAAGACGAATGAAGTTCGCATAACCTTTTCGACTGAGCGCATCAGCCACCACGTTTGCCTTGCCAGGATGATACCGAATTTCACAGTCGTAGTCGTTGAGAAGTTCGACCCATCTTCGTTGCCTCATATTCAACTCCTTTTGGTTGAAGATATGTTGGAGACTCTTGTGGTCAGTGTATATTTCACACTTAGTACCGTAGAGGTAATGTCTCCATATCTTGAGAGCGAACACAACGGCTCCAAGTTCCAGGTCGTGGGTGGTGTAATTCTTCTCGTGAACCTTGAGTTGCCTAGAGGCATAGGCTATCACTTTTCCTCATTAATACACAGCTTAGCCCTTGCCCTGATGCGTCGCAATATACTACAAAGTCATCGCAACCTTCAGGGAGTGTGAGGATAGGTGCGTCACAAAGTTTTTGCTTTAGAGTTTGGAAGGCCTCCTCTTGTTTAGGCCCCCATATGAAGGGTGTTCCTTTATGAGTCAAGGCCGTGAGTGGGACAGCAATACGGGAAAAATTGGAGATGAAGCGTCGATAGTAACCAGCCAAACCGAGAAATGACCTAACTTCGGTAGGGTTACGTGGCGCTTGCCATTCCTGCACTGCCTTGATTTTTGAAGGATCAACATGAATTCCCTTGTCGTTGACGACATGTCCAAGGAATTGTACTTCTCCTAACCAGAATTCACATTTTGAGAACTTAGCGTAGAGCTTTTCAGTCCTTAAGAGTGTAAGGATGAGTCGAAGGTGTCGCTCATGATCGGATTTAGACTTGGAGTAGATAAGAATATCGTCGATGAAGACTATGACGAAACGGTCGAGGTAGGGTTTGCATACCCTATTCATTAAATCCATGAAGACAGCGGGGGCGTTGGTTAAACCGAATGGCATGACCATGAATTCGTAATGACCATAACGAGTCCGGAAGGCGGTCTTTGGGATATCTTCTTCATGCACTCTGAGCTGATGATAACCAGAACGAAGGTCGATTTTTGAAAAGCAGGTGGCGCCTTGAAGTTGGTCTAGGAGGTCATCAATGCGAGGTAGTGGATAGCGATTCTTAACCGTTAACTTGTTGAGTTCTCTATAATCGATGCACATGCGAAACGTTCCATCTTTCTTCTTCACAAAAAGAACAGGTGCACCCCAAGGCGATGAGCTAGGACGTATGAATCCTTTGTCAGTCAGTTCTTGCAGTTGACTGGCCAGCTCTTGCATTTCGGATGGGGCTAACGTATAAGGAGGTTTTGCGACTGGTGTAGCGCCAGGTACAAGATCGATGCGGAATTCGACTTCTCTCACAGGAGGAAGTCCTGAAATGTCGTCGGGAAAGACTTGTGGGAATTCTTTCACAACTGGGATGTCTTCGAGTTTCCTCTCCTTGGTTCCCTTTTTGACGACGTGAGTTAGGAATGCGACATAGTTCTTGCGGAGATATCTTTGGGCTTGAAGGCAGGACATTAATTTGAGTCCTTTCGAAGGGGTTTCCCAAAAAATACGTAGGGTCTGACCGTCTGCAAGAGGAATGCAAATGAACTTTTCGCGGCACACTACTTCAGCGTGATGCTGGCTGAGCCAGTCCATACCGATTATAACATCGAAACTTCCCAACTTCATAGGAATGAGGTCAACTGGAAAGTCGTGATCGTTTAGAGTGAGGGTACAATTGCGTATAATAGAATTTAATGAAACGGGTTTTCCGTCAGCAACTTCCACCGTTAGAGATTCCATGAGATTAACACGAGGTTGGTTGAGGATAGGTTCGAATTCTAAGGACACAAAGCTCTTATCCGCGCCAGTATCGAATAGTATGGATGCATAACTACCATTGATGAGAAACGTACCGTTGACCACGTTGTTGTCAGCCCTAGCTTGGTTGGCATTGATGTTGAAAGCTCTTCCTCTGGCAGGTGGAGGAGCTTGGTTAACTTGGTTTACCGGGTTTGCTTGAGCTTGGGCATGGATGATGTTCACCAAGCGTGGACAAGTGTTCCTGAAGTGGTTTGGGTCCCCACAGTTGTAACAGGCTCGCATGGGTTGCATCATGGGGTAGTTGGGTTGGTAGTAAGGTTGGGTTATGTGTTGTGCAGATGGTAGAAGTAAGGGTTGTTGGGCTTGGCCCACTATCTGATTGTGGGTTTGGGTTGGAGGTTGATTGCGGTTCATTCGTTGAAGAGTACCACAGGTTTGGATGGTGTGACCTGCACGGCCACAGCTTGTGCAATGTTGGCAGGGGTTTTCGGGAGGGTGATGGTACTGACAACGGTTGCATTTTGGGTGTGGGCCGGTGTATGGCTTTTTGAATGGTACAGCTGAAGGAGCAATTTGGGTGATTGGTGCAGCAGTGATAGGAGGGTTGGTTTGAGTGACAGCAAAATTCTTGCTGTTTCGTTTCCTCTTACCAGTAAACTTCGAGGAGGAGACGGGGTGGTTTGGAGTTAGGGCCTCAATGGCTGCTTTCTTCTTCTCATCTTTGAATTTGCCGTTTCGGATACGATTCTCAGTGAGTTCTGTAGCTAATCCCATTGCGGCTTCAAGTGTTGCAGGCGAAGTGCTTAAAACCGAATCTTGGATTTTCGAGGGGAGACCTCGAATGTAATGTTCAACTAAGCGGTACAAGGGGGTGAACAAATTAGGGATCATCTGGTTCAGCTCGAGAAATCTCTTATTATAGGAAGTGTGATCTCCTTCCTTTTGTTTCAGTGTGTGGAATTCGTCTTCCAGCTTTTTGATTTCGCTTCTTGGACAGAAGCGTCTTGTCATGAGTTCCCTTAACTCTTCCCATGTTAAGGCCATGGCATCTTCAACTCCTCGCTTACCCTTTTCCGTGTTCCACCAGGTAAGGGCTACCCCAAACAGTCTTCCAGTTGCATAACGTACCTTACGGTCCTCGGGACAATCGCAATTGAGGAAAGTGTTTTCCATTTCTTCAAACCAGTGAAGGAGGGCGGTAACACCTTCGGTCCCTTCATACTTTGGGGGATCGCAAGATTTAAGGGGTTTGTAGGAGCACTTTTTGGAAGGAGGGTTGGCGACGCTCTGGTCTTCTTGATTGGGGGGGTTGATGGGATTTGCGGTGAGAGCTTGTTTAACTTGAATCACGATGTCAGGAAGCACTGCGGCCATTTGTTTAGCAATTTGTGTGGCCAAGCGTTCATTTGATCTTCCTGACTTTCTACCTCCACGTAGTTGTCTAGCCGACATCTACAGGAACATACATAGGAAGATTGTGAGTTTAAGAATTTTCTAGGTGTCATGTGTCGTAAAAAGAATGAAAAACAACATAATTGGCAATAATTTAACTACATCCATAGGATGTCTTGGGTTTGCTCATGTTTGGGCCTCCAATGTCCCCCATACCATTGCCTGTGTAGTCATGTGGGCCCCCATGACTATTGGGCTTGGTTGGATTCGCATTGGTGTCGGCGGGTTAACACTCGCACCACCCGAATGAATCGTAAAACATGATTGCGAGATGTATGGTAGGAGGGTGTCCAGGTGTAGACACAATGACAACTCAAAGTGGGGTTAGCTCACACGACGTTTGGTATAGCATGCTTTGGCCTAATAGGTCCTTCGTACTCTCATCGTTAGTCCCCAGGTAGGCAAACTGGTCCTTTATTTTGTATTTATACGAATGCCAAGCCTAGACAGGACGTTCCGACTACCAGTACTCGTACCCTTCCAGTTACTACATGCCCGTCATGAGAACTCACTTTGATGTGATTTGAAAAATACAAAAATCATTGCAAAAATCATGGGAATCGTGAGGTGTGTGTTCTCATGGATATGATATGTTATGAGGATATGATTCATGATGAGCATTGCATAATAACATGTATTTGTGAGCGTTCTTGCATAACATTGAGTGTGAAAATAAACATAAAACATATAAACATCATGAATTTTGTATGTAACGCATACACAATTTAAAATTTAATCAACTATAGTATAGGCTCTAAGGGTCTATAACCTATCCTATATCCCTATAGTCACAAGCTCTTATACCAATCTGTCACACCCCGACCCGCAACGGAATAAAAGTCGGGCATAATTGGGTTATCACCAAAGCTCATGATGTTTACTAAGATGTTTCATATTTATTAAATTCAAATTACAAACTTAAATATCCAAAGCAAAATTCATACAATTACAAGAAAATGAAACTACATAATTATTCCAAAGCATAAACTTGTTTATTCTTCTAGGCCTTCCTAAGTGTTTCCTGTCTCAGCTGGATCACCTGTATCATGTGTAAAACGGGGGAGATTTTGGGTCAACAAAAGTTGGCGAGTGAACCTTGATAAAACATTTTTACTAATTTCTTGTTTTATTTAATTAAGAAAATTCGTGCAATAATCACATGTGAGCAAACATATATAGATAAACAATCACAAACCATTTTGGATGAGTATATGACATGAATGATGATGTATGTGAGATAAAGGCTCAATCAAACGGAGCCGATCTAATGAGGCTCCTGATGCTCAACCCGTATCCCACGGGGAACTGATGGGCCTAATGAAATGCGTGCGCTGAAAATGATAAATCCAATCTACATATAATTCACCAACAATTGATACACATTTGATCACGGATATGATGTATGCACAAGTGTTTAAATAAAAGAAAAGAATTGTACGACACATGATACACCCCAAAACATGATTAAAACGGGGAATTGGTAGAGATTCACTCACCGTGGGAGCGTTCTTTGATGATGATGAATGCGCACGAGTTTACGATTCAACAGACGAGGGAAAAACTAACCTAAATAATAACGAAATGATTCGATAAATAAATAAATTTCATTGGAGATTAATGTTTTTAATTAGTGCTCTTAATGAGATTTTTAGATTTATTTTTGTGAGTTTAAATGAAATTTTCTAACTTTCAAAACCTTATTTTTAAGTATTTTAAATAAAAATTTCAATTAAATAAATAAATAAAAAGAAAACAGAAAATAAAAAATTTGGGTTGACTTGTCAGGGTTGACCGGGTCGGACCGGTCAGACTGTGTTTAATATATGCGGTGAGTGAGGTTCGAACTCGGGACCTCTCGTATACGTGCACGCAGCTCTACCAACTGAGCTACGTGTCTAACCCGAAATATTCTCTGTTTTAATTATATATATATATACTAATTAATCTTTAACCTTATTTAGTTTTTATTAAAAATGATTTAATATGGCCGAACCGGTTGCAGAGACCCGGAGTCGAACTCGGAATCTTCGGTTCGAGTGCGCACAGCCCAACCAGTTGGGCTGTGTGTCTAATCTGCTTAACTACTGGATTATATTCCTCATATGTATTTACTGTGACTTGATCTGATTAGGTTTCAAAAATGTTGGTTTTATTTCCGAAAGTCGGTAACATGTGCGATTCGAACTCGGGACGTGTGTATTGTATTTGCACACAGTCCACCGCTGGACTGTGATATCCGATTTTAATTATATTAATACACTTAATCAACTTCATCTTCTTCACTTACAGAAATTTCCGACAGTGATTCCGGCTGAACGAACTGAATTAACAGTTTCGATTATTGTGTTGAGCAATTAGATTACTAAGCAAGAGATAGCAAGAAGGTTTAGATGATTATACCGATCGGCAGTGAGGCTTCGGTTCTCCAGTGATATTCCGGCGAGTGCGAGAATTTCCGGCGACGTTGTTTGAGACAGACTCTGGTTGACCGATTAAGGTTAATACATGCCGAATAATGGATTACCAAAAAAAAGAGTCGAGAATTATACCTATTAGGAGTAAAGCCTCGGTTTTCCGGTGAAACTCCGGCGAATGCGAAAATCTCCGGCGACGTATTTTGGAAGGAATAAAGCTTCGGAAGTGAGTGTGGTTCTGAGCGAAAGGTTTACATGAAGTTTGAGTGGGTATTTATAAGGGGGCAGGTCGATTGGGTCTGAATTAGGGGTCAACAATCGCGATCAATGATTTCATCGGTTTTTGACTGAAATTGAGTGCCGGAAACGGTTATAACTGATGTCGCGATCCGTTTATGCGTTTCAGTCAAAGGAGAATAGCCAAAATCGTGGAGTTTCGGTTTTTCCGGTGATTGCGAGTTCTGGGCGCGCTGATTTACAGATTTGACTTTCGGTTTTTATTATAAGTGTTATTTGTTTCGGTACTAAACAGAAAAGAGGTGTGTGACGGAGTGGTGTGTTGTGTGTGTGTTTGTCCGGGAGACCCGGGTTCGAAACCCGGCTGGCCCAATATTTATTTTTTTGATACTTATTATTGTTAGTTATAATTTTTGGTTTTTAAATTCTAAATATTTTTTTAATTATGTATTATTTAAAAATAAACTGAACAATAAATACGCAACGAACATATAACTGAATATTTGATTAATAAACGAAGCGGGTTTTGAAACCCGTTTTTCGACGAATGTTACATGTTATTCATACTAGCTTAAGTAGGCTTTGGATTGTTATATCCACTATTTAAAGCCAATATGGCTTTTATACCATGGCTAAGAAAGATTTTATGGTGGTATAGAACCAAAGCTTAAAAGATGGCTAACTCGGATGAGGCACAAAGTAGCCACCGGAATGTTGACTCTAATAAAGCCGAAAACAGAGATATTGATAATGATAATTTTCAAGCTCGCATTGATGCGGCTGTTTAGAAGGCCGTGGAAAAGGCCATAGAAAAGCTTAAGGAGTCGAGTGTTACTCGCTCTAGACCATTATCGATTACCCCATCTTCAGCTTGTAAGGAGAGCTCAGTTCACTCTTCGAATGCGAAGAGTAAACCAAAGAAAATAGATTTCGATGATAGGTCCCATTCTTTTAAAGACGGGTGTACCTATAAGTATTTCGTCTCCTACAAGCCCCGAGGCTTTAATGGGGAGAAAGAAGCTGTGGAAGCCTTGAAATGGCTTGATGAGATGGAGACGATTGTAGATATCAGCGGTTGTACTGATAAGGATGTGGTCAAGTATGTATCACAGTCCTTCAAAGGCGATGCCCTAATATGGTGGAAAGCCATGATCCAGTCTACAGGTAAACTACACCTGTATAATTTGGGATGGTCCAATTTTGTGGACCTTGTTAAGGGAACTCACTGCCTACCCCATGAGGTGGAGAAATTAGAAACAGACTTTTTGTCTCTTTCAATGAAAAACGTAGATTGTCGGAAGTATGTTTCCGATTTCAATTCCCTGTCTAGGTTGGTTTCCTATTTGATCACCCCTGAATCCAAACACATTGTGCGTTTTATAAATGGGTTGGTGCCCGAGATAAAGGGCATGGTAAAGGCTGCTCAGCCTAGTACCTATAGGTCCACTATAGACCTATCTCTTTCCCTCACCCTTGATTTGGTGAGGCAAAGGTCACTTAGGACTGAAACTGACGGAAAGAGAAAACGGGAGGACAATAACTCCCAAATATTCAAAAAGAAAGGAAATTTCGGGTTCAAGAAGAACCAGCATGCGTCAAATGACAAACCTCTGTGCAAGAACTGTAAATATAGGCATTGGGGACAATGTAGTATAAATCCACAGACTAAACCCTGTGGTATCTGCAAAAGAAAAGGGCATAAGACCCTAGATTGCAAGGATCTTAAGGATGCAGTTTGCTACAACTGTAATGAAAAAGGGCACATTACATACAATTGCCCCAAGAACCCCAATGGTAATGACGCAAAGCCTGGAGAGGCTAAGAAAGGAAATGCTCATGCCTTTTAGATGACTGCAAGAGAGGCTGTTAATGACAACAATGTCATAACAGGTACATTCCTCATTAACAATATTTATGCTAGAGTTCTTTTCGATTCGGGTGCAGATAGATCTTTTGTTGATCATAAGTTTAGTGAACTATTAAACTTGCACATAAGGACTCTAGATAAAACTTATGAGATAGAACTTGCTGATGGAAGTTTAGAATCGGTGTCTTCCATTCTTGATGGATGTTCTATATCCAGTAAGAATCATTCAATCCTTATCTCTTTGTTTCCAATGAAATTGGCGGGGTTTGATGTAGTTTTAGGCATGGATTGGTTATCTCATAACCAAGCCCGCATTGTCTGCGATAAGAAACTCATCGAAATTAAAACCCCATCCGGTGAAATAATCACCATCCATGGAGATTCACACTATGGATTGCCAGACAAGGTGTTGTTATTTAAGGCATCCAAGTGTTTAGGGAAAGGTTGTGTCATTTACATGGCACAAGTCACTATTAATGAGCCAAAGCCGAACATTGAAGACCTCCCAATTATTTCAGAGTATTCCGATGTCTTTCCCGAAGAACTACCAGGCCTACCTCCAAACAGACAAGTAGAATTTAGAATTGATATCCTGCCAGGATCAGCACCTGTTGCTAGAGCTCCATATAGACTAGCACCAACGGAAATGAAGGAGTTAAGAGTTCAATTGGATGAACTCTTAGAGAAAGGCTTTATTCAGCCAAGTTCCTCGCCTTGGGGAGGTCCTATCCTCTTCGTTAAAAGAAAGATGGTTCAATGCGAATGTGCATTGATTACCATGAGCTGAACAAGATAACAATCAAGAACCGTTATCCATTGCCCAGGATTGATGATTTATTCGACCAACTCCAAGGGGCGAGTTATTTCTATAAGATTGATTTAAGATCGGGTTATCATCAGCTGAAGGTTAGAAGTGAAGATGTTCCTAAAACTGCCTTCAGGACCCGATATGGTCATTTTGAATTCTTGGTGATGCCTTTTGGGCTCACAAATGCACCTGCAGCATTCATGGATCTCATGAACAGAGTCTGCAAACCATATTTGGATAAGTTTGTCATTGTCTTTATAGACGACATACTTATCTATTCTCGTAATCAAGTTGATCACGAGAAACACCTTCGGTGCATCTTAGAACTACTAAGGCAGGAGAAGCTTTAAGCAAAATTCTCTAAGTGTGAGTTTTGGCTTAGAGAAGTCCAATTTCTTGGACATATGGTAAGTGAGCGTGGTATCCTAGTAGATCCCACCAAAATAAAGGCCATAATGAATTGGGAAGTACCCAAAACCCCATCGGAGATTCGTAGTTTTCTAGGATTAGCTGGTTACTATAGGAGGTTCATTGAGAACTTCTCGAGGATAGCCACACCTTTAACTACCCTAACCCATAAAAATGTTAAGTATAATTGGGGTTCAAAACAGCAAGAATCTTTTGAGATTCTGAAACACAAGTTGCACAATGCTCCTATGTTATCCCTACCTGAGGGTGTTGAAGACTTTGTTGTTTACTGTGATGCATCGCACACTGGCATGGGTTGTGTGCTAATGCAAAAAGGCAAGGTAATTGCTTATGCATCACGACAGTTAAAGGTGCACGAAAGGAATTACACCACCCATGATTTGGAACTGGGTACCGTTGTATTTGCACTAAAACTGTGGAGACATTACTTGTATTGCACAAAGCGTATTTTATACACTGACCATAAAAGTATCCTGCATCTGTTCAATCAGAAGGAATTGAACATGCGACAACGCTGATGGATGGAAACGCTTAATGATTATGATTGCGAGATTCGCTACCATCTAGGCAAGGCAAATATAGTTGCTGATGTCTTAAGTCACAAGGAACGAGTTAAGCCTATAAGGATTAACGCCAAGAGCATTGAGCTCAGAAATAGCTTAAATGAGAAGCTGTTAGATGTGCAAAATCAAGCACTATTAGAAGCTAATGCTCCTAATGAAGGATTAGGCGGAACTGTGGATCAGTTAGCGCCTGGAAAGGATGGAATCCTTAGATTTAATGATAGACTCTGGGTTCCAAATTTTGGAGGGCTTAGGGATCTAATCCTCCAAGAAGCGCATAACTCAAAGTACTCTGTTCACCCCGGTGGTGACAAAATGTACCAAGATTCAAAGAAAAATTATTGGTGGATGGGTTTGAAGAAATCCATAGCCACCTATGTAGCCAAGTGTCTGACGTGTTCGCAAGTTAAGGCCGAACATCAGAAGCCGTCAGGACTTCTACAACAGCTTGAAATTCCCGCTTGGAAATGGGAAATGGTAACTATGGATTTGATTACCAAGTTGCCTAAGACCAAACGTGGTAATGACATGATTTGGGTCATAGTAGATAGGCTGACTAAGTCAGCACATTTCTTGCCAATTAAGGAAACGTATAATTTAGACAAATTGGCTAAGTTGTATGTGGATAAGATTGTGTCCTTACACGGTGTGCCGGTATCTATTGTATTTGATAGAGATACTAGATACACATCTCACTTTTAGAAGAGTTTCCAACAATCTTTAGGCACAAGATTAAATTTTAGTACGGCTTACCATCCCAGACTAATGGTCAAAGTGAGCGTACTATCCAAACATTGGAAGGCATGCTTAGGGCATGTGTGATTGATTTAGGTGGAAGTTGGGATGACCACTTACCCTGATAGAAGTCTCCTATAATAATAGTTATCATACGAGCATCAAGGCTGTTCCTTTTGAGGCCTTGTATGGGAGAAAGTGCCGAACGCCCGTGTGCTGGGCAGAAGTTGGGGAGGCCCAACTATCCGGACCTGAGATCGTCCTGGAAACCACGGATAAGATTGTGCAAATCCGTGATCGTCTCAAAGCTGCCAGGGATAGGCAGAAGAGCTACGCTGACAAGAGGCATAAAACTATTAAGTTCTAAGTAGGGGACAAAGTCATGCTGAAGGTATCACCCTGGAAAGGTGTGATGCGCTTCGGAAAGAAGGGCAAGTTAAGCCCAAGATACATCAGACCATTCGAGATAGTCGAATGTGTCGGCACTGTAGCTTATAAGCTCAGGTTGCCAGAGGAGCTAAGTGGTATCCATGATGTATTCCACATCAGTAATCTTAAGAAATGTCTAGCCGATGAGTCGCTAGCAATATCGCACGAGGATGTGCAAATAGATGAAAACCTGAGGTTCATTGAGAAACCAAATTCGATCGAGGATCGACAGGTTAAGAAGCTCCGACGGAATTTGATACCTATAGTAAAGGTTAAATGGGACGCCTTTAGAGGTCCCGAGTATACATGGGAGGTTGAGTCCACTATGCGACAAAAGTACCCCCATCTTTTTAAATAAATTTCAATGACGAGATTTCTTTTAAGGGGGTGAGGATGTAACACCTCGTAAAAATCGTGTCTAATAGTATAGTGACATGTGTTGTATTTTAAACTTAGTCTGTTAAAGACTAATAAGGACTAAAGGTGTCAACGTGCTCAAACTGAGCCTCTGAGTGATTGGCCGATGTCAACATGTATAAATAACAGCCTCTGAGTGACTGATATGTCAACATGCTTAAAACTTGGCCTCTGAATGACTGATATGTCAACATACCCAACCTCTGAGTGACATCGGAGTCAACATGCTTATAGTGGGCCTCTGAGCGATCCTTTACGAAGTCCTAACTCTCATACGTGCCATTTGTTGGACGAGAGGGTTCAATTCTGTAAATATGTGAAAGTTGGATAATGGAGGGATTAAAAGTGTCAACATGTTAATTTATAACTCTGAGTGACCTTTTAACGAACCGAGAGCTCGACAATGTCCGGGCGTAATCCCGGGTATGCCAAATAATGGCTATGGAGGGCTAAATATGCTAAAAGGGTGTTTTAGAAGGTCTTTGTAAGGTTTAATAAGTGAAGGGGCTAAATGTGACAAAATTTGAAAACTGACATGGGGTGCTCGCTGGGCGCCAGAGGCCTGTGTTTGCAGAAAGTTTCCTTTGCCACCACAAAAAAATGCCAAAAACCATTTTCTCGAAACCATGGCTTCCCAAACAGCTATGCCACGTTTTAAGACAGTTGTAAGTTCCCTCTTACACCCCTTAGCACCTGGCGTCACCTCCTTCAAGCTCTACAACTATAAATAGGTGCAAATGTTCAACATTTGAACTTACACCTTTCTCGTTTTCAACTCTATCTCCCTCCTCTGTAAGTTCCTAACTGAAAGGAGCATCCAACTTAGTTCTATTGCATTCTAGGAACCTCTTGTAAGTGTTCCTTCCTTATGCATTTTCGTTTATAGGCTTCTATAGCCAAAAGTCAAGCGTTTTACGTGAAACGCTTTGACTTTCGGTAAAGACCATTATGGTCCAGCCATTGTTCGTAACGAACATGGCTAAGCGATCATAATAAGGTAGGTGTTAGTCTCTATAAAGGGCAGATCCTGAAGATCACGTTTGCTAGACCAATTGACGGGTCAGAGTTATGATATTAAAAAGTCAAACAGACCATTTTTCAGAAAAATCATAAATTGATCTTATATATGTTATGAAACCTGTTTTGACACTTAAACAAGTTGGATGTATTTACCAGCGAAAGCTGACGTATTTTCAAAAGACTAAGCTTGCAGGTACAATACGAAAATAGGCTGGAAGTGCTCGGTAGTGATAGAGGATCTTGCAAATCCTAGATCTGCCCAAAGTCTGTTTTATATTCTTTTCATGTATAATTTATGATCCGCCTGTGGATCTTCTATTACGAGCCTGTATATTATTTTGTATTTCGAACATTTGGTTTGTAATAGTAATTTTACTCCAAGACTTCTGCTGTGCCGTGTTTAATTGACTATGATGATTATCAACTGACGTCACGATACTTCCTACCCGGCCTACAGATATATGAATTTAAGTTGGAAATCCGGGATGTGACTTCAAGTATATGATTTCTCACAAGAAGTTTTCATGGCCCGAAAAGAAATATATAAAATAATTATTCCATATAATATAATAAGTTGAAGAGGCATTCATGTACGAGACGCCTCTAAATCAAAAAGTAAATGTAGTGGGATTTTTTAAAATGATATTTCTATATAGTAGTCCTTTTTATTCTACGTAGGTGGAGCGAGATATTGACTTCTGAAATCCCCACATATACATACACGGTGTTTATGTCTTTGGAGTGGAACGGACACTCCTTTTTTTTAACTAATAATATCGTGTCATATTAATTCACCACTTAACTCTTTAATTTGCACTCAAACACATAGAGTATTTATTTTTATTTTACTTTTTATTTATAGAAATTATTTCAAGAATGTTTTAACCTCTAAATCATCACAAATGCCCAAATCCAACGCTAAACAAAATCCAATTAATAATCAAATAAAATCTCAAACCCTACACATCCCTCCATCCAAACACAATTTCAACTTGTAACCGCTCTTTAACTATGCAACTTCTTCTTCTTCCACTAATCGTCTCTCACATCTGTCAAAATCTTCATCAACAATGTCTTCACACGTGCTCTTCTGCAACGCTTCCTTCTCCAACAGATCACACCCACCAAATCAAACAAACTAACCTCCAATAACTACAACCACTTCTTCAAATCAAACAACATTAAACACACACCGATCAATACAGGTGCTACATTCAACGGTCAATCGGTGCAACCGCAACATGCAACGGTTCGAAAATTCCAACGGCTGCATTCCTTTTGCTCGGTGACTAGTCGCCGAAGTGGGGACTCCCGACGCGTGAGAATGGTGGCGGCGGCACTCTTGCCGCTCGGCAAACCAGGTTCCCGAAGGGGTCACCGAAGGTGCCCCTTCCACCCTTATATTGAATATAAATTAACTAAACAAGCCCGTTTGATCTTGTTTCGAAAGGATAAACTAGATAAGCTGACCTCACTCATCACATCAGGAATTTTAAACATTTACATTTAAATTTCTTTGACAAACTTATAATCAATTTCCTTGGAGTTTTGATTCTTTTGACGAATTTAAATTCTTAGGAAAAAGAATAAATGCGATCCAAAGAGCCCTTAGATTGTTTGTTTTTGTCATTTAAAGATTATTAAATAAATAAATTACATGTATGTTCCAAAACATTTCATAAATCTGGTTTTGGATCATGACGTTTTTGTCCCATACTCACATCGAAGATGTGATTTTATCTTTTAAGGAATAGACGGCTTTGACTCAATCTTTTTAAATATATTGATTGAGATTATGTATTACATTAATGCCTAAAAATCTACTAAATCTTCTAAATAATATATGTATATGAATGTATGTCATATAACATTTCTAATCATAGTGACATCATATTTAACTATAATTAAATGAAATTTAGGACAAAGGATGTTTCGAGGGGACTCAACTAAGACTACCTAAAGACTAATGGAGCTCAACCAACGTCAACTCGCACTCAGGATCGAATTGAACGGGCGATCTCAAGTTGTTTATATTTAACAAGATAAATTTGAGTTTGAACTCACCTTGTTAAAAGCTTAGGTTAAGTTGTTTAAATTAAAGTTTAATTTAATATTTAAGTAAAAAATAGTTTTAAAAGAATCTCTGGTGTACCAATGAGCC
Organism: Scalesia atractyloides; assembly: GCA_947069175.1. Taxonomy (NCBI): domain Eukaryota; kingdom Viridiplantae; phylum Streptophyta; class Magnoliopsida; order Asterales; family Asteraceae; genus Scalesia; species Scalesia atractyloides. Next base: position 73,250,589 of record CAMTDV010000001.1, read on the forward strand.
ATAGTATGTGTACTTATTTATAAATGAACTGGTTTATAGCTTATAAATATTAAAATTTGGGCTTAACTTAAATGACCTAAAACAAGCGAGTTTACCTTGCCTCAAACTCAGCTAATCTATAGACGAGTTGATTTCGAGTAAGCTTTTTAGAAGCGAAGATTTGACCGAACTTGAAAAAAGTACACCATCTTAATATGTTTAACTAAATCTTTTGACCTACATATCGTATCTTCTAAGTTGATTCATATTCACAATGCTATACTTGAGGTGTTAATAGTCCGGTTAATGAGAATAAAAATTTACCTAACCTCTCTTAATTTATAGTAAAAACTGACATACCTCAGCCTGGATTTGACTTTTTGTTGACCAATCCGAACTAATTTGAACTCGAACCGGTTTAGGGTTTGAATCAGATTTGTGTACCTCTAGTTGTGGTGGAGGAGGTGAGACGATCGAGTGGGTTGTGGTGGAGGTCGTGCGATGAAGATTTGCAATGCTTCTTGTGACGTTGCAAAGAGTTGGAGAAGGAGAGAGGGAGGCCATCTTGAAACATCGAGGAAGGTGGATTGGTCGAGACTCGAGAGGGTGCCATATATGGTTTTTATTTTATCTATTATGTATTAACTTTTCTTTAACAATTTAAGTAGGTCCCATCATTAGCATTTTATTCTATGGTTTTATAAATTTAAAGGCAACTTGGTCACTTTAAAAAAATTAACAGAAACTTCAACACTTATTACCTCTACTTTAGGGAACAAACGTGTTACATTTTTTTTAAACAAGTAGACTAAAACCATAAATACCACACACTTGATTTCAAAACTCTCTAAATTTTTCAACAATTAACACCTGCACTTTCCATCAACATGAAGGTGAACTTTCTATACTTCCTTCCTCTTCCTGTGTTTCTTTTAAGTTTAAAAAGAAAACAAGTATGAAGCTTAGATTTTGTGTTTTCATTTCTTTTTTTTCAATCTTCTTCACCAATATTTGATCAACTTACTGCTAATAATCCGTAACTAAATGCAGAAAGTGGTTATTAAACTGGATATCCATGACGATCATGACAAACAAAAGGCTTTTAGGGCGGTTTCGGATCTTCCAGGTTTACACTTTTTTTTTTGAATCCATTTTGATTATAACTTACACACACCTTTCTCTGCAACTTTTTTAGGGGTGAACTCCTTGGCTATTGAGACGAATGACAAGACACTAATGATCTTAGGAGACGTTGATCCGTTGTATGCCTGCAAAAAACTTTAAAAATGGCGCCCTAAATTACACATTGTGGAACCAATGATAGAAGAACAACATGAGCAGGAAGAAGAAGTAAGAACCATGACTCGACCCGACCTGATTTATTACACTCCACCCCCGCCGCAACAATTTTATTATCAACCTGTGGAAGATCCCAGTCCTTGTGTTATCATGTAAAAGACATTATGCATTAGGTACGTGCATGTATATATAGGGTTGATGTTGGGTTGGTGATTATTGTCGTACTTTATTTATAAAGGGTTGTGTAATATGTTATTTAGGAACTTTATGTTGATTCTTCAAGTTTATGGTAAAGGGGTTGGACAGTATAAAGATTGTGTTATAAAGGGCTGAATCATGGATTTATCATTGTAAAAAGTTATTCAGAACTTTCTACTTTTGGTCGGCTAACCGGTACACTGATTGTACTGAAATTAAAATCAAATGACGGCGTAACTAGATTAATAATAAGTATGACAGCTTTGTAAAAGAAAAAAAATAAGATATAAAAAGTTATATTTTTGTTACCTTTTTGTAACTAAAAGAAGATATAAAAAGTTATATGTTTTCTTACCTTTTCTTTAAGGCCACTCGGTGTGTGTGACGGGCCTCTCTAGAGGACGATCTGCCACGTCAGCATACATGTCAGAGTTCTTGGAGGACGCCCCTCCAAAGATGGAAGCAAGGAAATGGGTGACGACCCGACCCCACCAATTTAATTTATTTTTCTTTTTTTATTAAACTACATTTAACATTTACTAATACAAAATAAAATCATTAGTATTAAAAACCACACATTACGAAACCTAAAAAACGTAAAAAATAAAAAAATAACCGAAAAAAATAAAAAACATAATAACCTAAAAAAATCCTATGAACTCCAGTTTTTTGTGATTTTTCTTTCATCTTCGCAAAATCGGTCGATCTTCTTTACAGATACGAGTTTATGTCGGCTGTCATGATCTTCCACTCTTTATACTCGTTTTTCTCATGCTTCAACCGAACCCTCTTCGACCTCACGTTCCTTCGCCTTTGCCTTTTGGGCCGTGACCTCGGTGAACGCTTTGAACTGAACCATAAACTCATCCATTTTGGAACCGGCCCCCGTCGCAGCTTGTTTTTTTTTGCAGCTGCCGCCTTTTTTGATTTGTCCTTGGCAGGGGGACGTTCATCCTCTCGAACCAAAAACTCTTCATTGTCAAATTCGGGCTCGTCATTTATATTTATTTGACATCGTGCGTCCGAACCCCCCGCACTATAATTACCGGTCTCCGAGGTTTTTGTTCGTTTAGCCGTTGTAACCTCATTTGGAACCGGCCCCCACTTGTTACTGTTTCGTAAAATTTCCCAAGCACGTACGTGGGGGAAAACGGTCCGATGCGTATCTTCGTATCTACGCATCGCCTCTTTAAAAACGTCTTCATCACTCATCCCACTACGGCAACCAGTATACAAGTTATTATAAATCACCGAAAAGGTTAACGACCGGATGCATCTTTCTCCACTTCGAAGAGATGGAATCGATGTCGCGATAATGACTTTGTTCCATTATCGCAAGAAACTTCGATTGTATTTCTTTCCAAAACCCCTCGCTGTATAATCTATAAATTTTTGGTATATTTTTAAAATGTAGCAAAAGTTATATACCGATAATGGGGCTTTTGGAAGTGCTAACACAAGCTTTGGCTAACGCCTCCTCCTACATCTTCATCCAAAGTTTCGCCTTCCCTTTCGAAGGTTGATCTTTCTCAACCATATGTTGCTTCCCTTTTTTTCGTTTAGACGATTGCGGTTGGGTCTCCGGCACAAATTCTTGAACGTCACCCTCTTCGGGTTGTGGTTGGGAAGACTCCAGTGTTGGGGAATATTGTGATTGGGATGGAAATTGCGAATTGAATGGGTTTCGTATCATCATTTGTTGCACCGACTGCATTTGTCGCATTTATTGTAGTTGCCTCATTTGCGAAAACGCGTTGGGGGTTTGTTGAAAACCCCCAAAAGCGTTGTACGAAAATTGTGAGGATGACCAACTCAATTCCATACTAGAATAGTAGCCGGGTGTCACACCCCGACCCGCAGCGGAATAAGAGTCGGGGCATAATTGGGTTATCACCAAAGCTCATGATATTTACTAATATGTTTCATATTTATTAAAGTCAAAATTTCATTCCCAATAATCCAAACATATTCATACAAATACAAAGAAAAATAACCAACTAAACAATTCCAAGCTCTAAATCATTTTATTCTTCTAGGCCAATCCTATGTGTTTCTTGCTGCAGCTGGTTCACCTGTATCATATGTAAAAATGGGGGTTTTTGGGTCAACATAAGTTGGCGAGTGAACCTTGTTAGATAAACATTTATTATTGATTTTATTGTTATTTTATCAAGGAAAAATTGTGCATAATCATAAGTGAGCAAATGTAAATAATCAATCAGTAACAATGACAATCACAAACTATAACATACAATAACATATAATAACATACAATAACATACCAACATTATACAATAAATAACATGAATGAAACTGTGCGATCAAGGCTCAATCAAACGGAGCCGATCGTATTGCATGTACTGAAAATGATAAATGTCTGTGCGATCAAGGCTCAATCAAACGGAGCCGATCGTATGTTGGCACGCCAGGTTCACGCTCATAATGTAATGGGGAACATGCTCAACGCTCATAATGTAATGGGGAGCGGCGGCCTATGAAATTGCATGTACTGAAATAAATAAATTAAATCTGAACAATAACCACACAACAGTTGAAACAAGCTGAATACACATTTGTTCATGATATGATGCATGCACAATGATTTAAATATAATAAATAGTAAGACACATGATACACCCCAAAAACGTGATTAAAACGGGGAATTTGTAAAAATTCACTCACATTGGGTGCGTTTGGTTGGAGATGATGAGATGCGCACGAGTTGAAAGGATTGAACAACGAGAATTAACTAACCTAAATAATAACGGAAAATATAGTAAATTAGTGGATTTTATTAAGGATTTTAATAGAATTTTTAGATATATTTTTGCGAGTTTAAGGCTATTTCCTATCTTTAAAAACATTATTTTTAAGTATTTTTAATTGATTTTTAAATTAAATTAAATAATTAAAAATATAAAAATGTGTTGACTTTTGGGTTGACCGTTGACTTTTTGACTTTGACTGTTTGACCGGTTTATTGTGTAATTGCAATGCGCTGGGTGAGGCACGAACCCGAGACCTCCCGTACGCGTGCATGCAGCTCTACCAACTGAGCTACGTGTCTAACCCGAAATAATTCTGTTTTTAATTATACTTATATATTAACTCAGCTTATCCAAAATTCTTTTATTTTCAAAAACATTTTAAATCATCGAACCGGTGTCACTAACAGGTCTCGAACCCGGGACCTGTGTTTTAACGTTACACACAGTCCACCGCTGGACTGTGTGTCTAACTTGGTTAATATACACATTTTTATTATACTTAACAACTAACGTAAGTTAACCCGGTTCAGTTAGAAAAATAAAAAGTTTTTTATTACAGAGAGGGTGCGTGTATCAGGGATCGAAATCGCGGCGTGCGCGTATTATTTGCACACAGTCCACCGCTGGACTGTGTGTCTAACCCGTTTAAAATACCAATTTTAATTATCCTTATAATGTTAGCACAGTTCATCTTCTCCGTTAATTTTTACAGACAGCAAATTACCCCTCTGTTTCTTGTTTTAAAACGATTAACACATTCATAAGACTAAGATGAAATGACAAAGACGGTGTTGGAAACAAACATACCGGAGGAATAATTTAACTCAGAATTCCGGCAAGGCGTCGGCTCTGTTTATATGAACTTCAACTGAGCAAGCAAATTATCCGTTTTGATTAGCTAATCGTGGAATTGAAGTGCTAAACAAACGTTAACAGGGTGTTTAAATGTCCATACCGTTTCACAGCTGGAAATAAGGATTTCCAGAAGTTTTCCGGCGAACTGGAATTATCCGATAGCAGCGTCTGAATTTGATTTCAATTGAAAGGTCTGAGTTAGAAATAGCTTAACAATTGATAGACCACGACGGTATTGATAGACTTACCGTTTTGATGGAGAATACGGTTTTCCGGCGACTTGCAGAAACTTTCCGGCGAGTAAAATTTGATTCTCCGGCGGACTGAAACTTGAGCGAAAATGTAATTGAGAGTCTGTAGATTATGTTTGAGTCGCGAAGGAGTACAAGGATGGAAGTAATACTGGAATTGAAGATTTTCGGTTATAAAAACCGATCCACTTCTAGAATTCAAGTTCATTCAAAGCAACTTGATTGAAAACGTCGGTATATCGGTTATACCCAGTGAACCGCGAGTACTCAAATCGTCTTTGAGCGTTTGATGACCGATTTCAGTTACAGTTGGCGTAACCGGTTGATTTATGTTTGTTTATAAGATTTATTTGTTTCCTAGAGTTGACAGAAAACAACAAGTGGCGGAGTGGTTATGCGTGTGTGTGTTAAGTCTTTGAGTTCTCTTCCGGCTGACCCGGGTTCGAGTCCCGGCATCAGCACTTTATTTTTATTTCATTAATTTTAATAGATTTTAAATTATAAATTTTATATTCTAATATACTTATTAATTATGTATCGCTTAAAATTAATTTTAGCATTAAATATGCAACGAAATTTTTAACTGGTTGTTCGGTTAATAAACGAAGCGGGTTTGGTAAATCCGGTTTTTGACGGATGTTACAGTATCCCCTACTTTTAGAAATTTCGTCCCGAAATTTAAGTTATAGTGGTAACAGAAAAAAAAAGATGCGGGTATTTTTTGCGCATTGAGTCTTCACGTTCCCAAGTAAACTCAGGTCCTCGTTTCGACTCCCAGCGTACCCTAACCAATTGGAATGCGACTCCGTCGTAGACGTTTTTCTCCGAAGTCCATGATCTCTACCGGTCTTTCAATAAAATGCATAGATTCATCAATCTGAATATCTTCCAGAGGAATGTGGAGATTTTCATCAGCGAGACACTTCTTCAAGTTTGATACGTGGAATGTGGGATGAATCCTGTTGAGTTCTTCTGGTAGATCAAGCTTGTATGCTACAGGTCCTACTCTTTCGAGTATCTTGAAGGGTCCTACGTAGCGTGGTGCTAGCTTGCCTTTTTGACCAAAACGAACTACTCCCTTCCACGGTGATACTTTTAAAAGTACATAATCACCAATGTTAAACTCTAAAGGCTTCCGTCGTTTATCTGCATAACTCTTTTGACGACTTTGAGCCGCTAGAAGATTTTTTCGAATTTGATGGATCTTGTCTGTGGTTTCTTGAATCAATTCCGGACCAGTGATTTGAGCTTCCCCAATTTCGTGCCAACATACTGGAGATCGGCACTTACGACCATATAAGGCTTCAAAAGGTGCCATGCCGATGCTTGAATGATAGCTGTTGTTTTACGAAAATTCAACTAACGGTAGATGAGCGTCCCAATTTCCCTTGAAGTCTATGACACATGCTCGAAGCATATCTTCAAGAGTTTGAATGGTGCGTTCAGATTGACCATCAGTTTGAGGATGATAGGCGGTACTGAGATCTAATCGCGTACCCAAAACGGCTTGTACTGCTTGCCATGTTCGGGAAGTGAAACGACCATCACGATCAGAAATAATGCTTAGCGGTACACCATGTCGGCTTACGATTTCGCGGATATAAACACGAGCTAGCTTTTCGTTCTTGAAATCTTCACGGATAGGAATAAAGTGAGCTGATTTTGTAAGTCGGTCAATGATTACCCATATAGTGTCATACCCACCAGAAGTGCGAGGTAACCCGGTAATGAAGTCCATGGTTATGTTTTCCCACTTCCGTACAGGTATTTCAGGTTGACCAGAAGTCCTGAGGGTCTTTGATGTTCAGCTTATATTTCGGAACATGAAAGGCACTTGGAAACAAAATCATCAATATCCTTTTTCATCCCAGGCCACCAGTAGGTGTATCGAAGGTCTTGATACCTCTTGTCGGCTCCTGGGTGTATAGAATATCGTGTTTTGTGCACCACATTCATAAGAAAATCACGAAGGTTATTGTGGTCAGGAATTCATAAGCGATCTAGACAGTATAGAATACCGTCGGATTTAGTTTCAATTTTTTTTTTAGTTTAGCTCCACAAGACGGCTCCTTGCGTACGTCTCTTTTCTGTTACTGAAACATGCTGGGCTTCTCGGATTTGATCTTTGATGTCGCTTACGATTTTATGCATAATAGTTTTGAGGGAACTGATACGTTTGTAATGGTAAGGTATGTATCATAAAACAAAAACTTCAACCATAACGATATTTAAACCTGCATGGAACTTCTCATAACCTCCTGGTAATGCTTTTGATCCTTTGCCAAGAATACTTATATATAGGAATTACCACCGGCGTATCCACCATATTCTTGTCAAATTTTCATTGGCTTTATCAGTAAATCATGATCAGTTCTATGTGACTCTAAAACATAAACAAATACAACAACCAAAGCTTGAGTCTCAATTCTGAAAGGATACATGACTGAATGATGACAGTACCTCTCTCATTTGTTATGATGAAGGGGTCAATTTATGTAAAAGTGTGACACAACCCAACTTCTTTAAATGATGAGATTGAGATACGTCGAGATGTATGATGATATGAATGTTAAATCAATGAGTATAGAACATAACTGTAATATCAAATCGCATTAAAATTTTTGGATACATAATTTCCAATTTTACAACTGGGATACGGAAAGATTGAGATAACATAAAGAAAACATTAAAACTAGACGATTGGAGTTGAGTCTTGATTCTTGGTGAGGAAAAACTAGTTGGGTGATTCGTTTGGGCCGTTATTATTTTCAACGGTATTGGCGTTGATGTTATAAGCTCTTCCTCTTGCAGGTGGTGGAGCTTGGTTAGCTTGATTCACCGGATTTGCTTGAGCTTGGGCATGAATGATGTTCACCAAACGTGGACAAGTGTTTCTAAAGTGGTTTGGGTCTCCACAGTTGTAACAAGCCAGCATAGGTTGCACCATGGGATAGTTGGGTTGGTAGTATGATTGGGCTAAATGTTGGGTAGGTGGTAGTAGTAGGGGTTGTTGGGCTTGACCCATTATTTGTTGGTGGGTTTGGGTTGAAGGCTGGTGGCGGTTCGTTCGCTGAGGCATGCGGCAGGTTTGAACAGTATGACCTGCGTGACCATAGCCGGTGCAATATTGGCAAGGATGATCAGGAGAATAGTGGTATTGGCAACGGTTGCATTTTGTTAACGGGCCAGAGTATGGTCTTTTGTATGGTGCAGGTGAAGGGGCGACTTGGGTAATGGGTGCAGCAGGAATAGGGAAATTGGTTTGAGTGACAGCGAAGTTTCTGGTGTTGCGCTTCCTCTTGTTAGCAAACTTAGAGGAGGAGATGGAATGGTTTGAAGTTTTACCCTCCACAGGGGCTTTCTTTTTCTCTTCTTTAAACTTACCGTTGCGAATTCGATTCTCGGTCAGTTCAGTCGCTAGCTCCATAGCAGCTTCAAGTGTTGCTGGCGAAATGCTGAGAACTGAATCTTGAATTTTCGAGGGAAGACCTCGAATATAGTGCTCGATCAAGCGATAAACTGGGGTAAACAAATTAGGGACCATTTGGTTCAACTCTAAGAACCTCTTGTTGTAGGTGGTATGATCTCCCTCCTTTTGCTTTAAAGAATGAAATTCGTCCTCCAACTTTTTAATTTCACTCCTAGGACAGAAACGCCTAGTCATGATTTCCCTTAACTCCTCCCATGTTAAGGCCATTGCATCATCGATTCCCCTCTTCCCCTTTTCAGTATTCCACCAGGTGAGAGCTACCCCAAATAGTCTCCCGGTGGCGTATCGAACCTTGCGATCCTCAGGACAATCGCAGTTGAGGAAGGTGTTTTCCATTTCCTCAAACCAGTGGAGGAGAGCAGTGACACCTTCGGTCCCTTCAAATTTAGGAGGATCACAAGACTTGAAATGTTTGTATGAGCACTTGCTGGTAGGAGGGTTGCCGATGTTCTGGTCATGTTGTTGGGGAGGATTAGTGGGATTTGTGGCGAGAGCTTGTTGTACTTGAACCACAATGTCAGGAAGTACCGCGGCCATTTGTTTCGCAATTTGTGTGGCCAAACGTTCGTGAGACCTTCCTGATCTTTTACCCCCTCGTTGTTGTCTAGCCGACATCTACAGGAACATACATAAGAAGATTGTTAGTTTATGGAGTCTTTTTAGGTGTCATGTGTCTTTAAGAAAATGAAAATAACATAAATATCAATAATGCAACTACATCCATAGGATGTCTTCGGTTTGCTCATGTTGGGCCTCAAATGTCCCCCATACCTTCACCTGTATAGTCATGTGGGCCCCCATGACTATTGGTTTGGTAGGATTCACATTAGTATTGGCGATTTAACACTCGCATCACCCGAATGCAAACCACAAAATATGTTTACGAGATGTATGGTCGGAATGTGTCCAGGTGTAGACACAGTGACAACTCAAAGTGGGGTTAGTTCACACGACGTTTGGTATAGCATGCTTTGGCCTAATAGGTACTTCGTACTCTCATCATTAGTCCCCAGGTAGGCAAACTGGTCCTTTATTTTGGATTTATACGAATGCCAGCCTAGACAGGACGTTCCGACTACAGGTACTGGTACCCTTCCAGTTACTACATGCCCGTCATGAGAACTCACTTTGATGAGATTTGAAAATACAAAAATCATTGTAAAAGCAATCATGAAAATAATGTGGTGTGTGCTTTCATGTATATGATATGTTACGAGAATATGATTCATGATAGGCATTATATGATAATATATACTTATGAACATGCTTGCATAACATTGAATGTAACATTTAACATAAAACATATAAACATCATGAAATTTGGCATGTAACACACAAAAATCTTAAAAATTTCTAATCAACTATAGTATAGGCTCTAAGGGTCAATAACCTATCCTATATCCCTATAGTTATGGCTCTGATACCAATCTGTCACACCCCGACCCGCAGCGGAATAAGAGTCGAGGCATAATTGGGTTATCACCAAAGCTCATGATATTTACTAATATGTTTCATATTTATTAAAGTCAAAATTTCATTCCCAATAATCCAAACATGTTCATACAAATACAAAGAAAAATAACCAACTAAACAATTCCAAGCTCTAAATCATTTTATTCTTCTAGGCCAATCCTATGTGTTTCTTGCTGCAGCTGGTTCACCTGTATCATATGTAAAAATGGGGGTTTTTGGGTCAACATAAGTTGGCGAGTGAACCTTGTTAGATAAACATTTATTATTGATTTTATTGTTATTTTATCAAGGAAAAATTGTGCATAATCATAAGTGAGCAAATGTAAATAATCAATCAGTAACAATGACAATCACAAACTATAACATACAATAACATATAATAACATACAATAACATACCAACATTATACGATAAATAACATGAATGAAACTGTGCGATCAAGGCTCAATCAAACGGAGCCGATCGTATTGCATGTACTGAAAATGATAAATGTCTGTGCGATCAAGGCTCAATCAAACGGAGCCGATCGTATGTTGGCACGCCAGGTTCACGCTCATAATGTAATGGGGAACATGCTCAACGCTCATAATGTAATGGGGAGCGGCGGCCTATGAAATTGCATGTACTGAAATAAATAAATTAAATCTGAACAGTAACCACACAACAGTTGAAACAAGCTGAATACACATTTGTTCATGATATGATGCATGCATAATGATTTAAATATAATAAATAGTAAGACACATGATACACCCCAAAGACGTGATTAAAACAGGGAATTTGTAAAGATTCACTCACATTGGGTGCGTTTGGTTGGAGATGATAAGATGCGCACGAGTTGAAAAGATTGAACAATGAGAATTAACTAATCTAAATAATAACGGAAAATATAGTAAACGAGTGGATTTTATTAAGGATTTTAATAGAAATTTTAGATATGTTTTTGCGAGTTTAAAGCTATTTCCTATCTTTAAAAACATTATTTTTAAGTATTTTTAATTGATTTTTAAATTAAATTAAATAATTAAAAATATAAAAATATGTTGACTTTTTGGGTTGACCGTTGACTTTTTGACTTTGACTGTTTGACCGGTTTATTGTGTAATTGCAATGCGCTGGGTGAGGCTCGAACCCGAGACCTCCCGTACGCGTGCACGCAGCTCTACCAACTGAGCTACGTGTCTAACCCGAAATAATTCTGTTTTTAATTATACTTATATATTAACTCAGCTTATCCAAAATTCTTTTATTTTCAAAAACATTTTAAATCATCGAACCGGTGTCACTAACAGGTCTCGAACCCGGGACCTGTGCTTTAACGTTACACACAGTCCACCACTGGACTGTGTGTCTAACTTGGTTAATATACACATTTTTATTATACTTAACAACTAACGTAAGTTAACCCGGTTCAGTTAGAAAAATAAAACGTTTTTTATTACAGAGAGGGTGCGTGTATCAGGGATCGAACTCGCGGCGTGCGCGTATTATTTGCACACAGTCCATCGCTGGACTGTGTGTCTAACCCGTTTAAAATACCAATTTTAATTATCCTTATAATGTTAGCACAGTTCATCTTCTCCGTTAATTTTTACAGACAGCAAATTACCCCTCTGTTTCTTGTTTTAAAACGATTAACACATTCATAAGACTAAGATGAAATTACAAAGACGGTGTTGGAAACAAACATACCGGAGGAATAATTTAACTCAAAATTCCGGCAAGGCGTCGGCTCAGTTTTTATGAACTTCAACTGAGCAAATCAATTATCCGTTTTGATTAGCTAATCGTGGAATTGAAGTGCTAAACAAACGTTAACAGGGTGTTTAAATGTCCATACCGTTTCACAGCTGGAAATAAGGATTTCCAGAAGTTTTCCGGCGAACTGGAATTATCCGATAGCAGCGTCTGAATTTGATTTCAATTGAAAGGTCTGAGTTAGAAATAGCTTAACAATTGATAGACCACGACGGTATTGATAGACTTACCGTTTTGATGGAGAATACAGTTTTCCGGCGACTTGCAGAAACTTTCCGGCGAGTAAAATTTGATTCTCCGGCGGACTGAAACTTGAGCGAAAATGTAATTGAGAGTCTGTAGATTATGTTTGAGTCGCGAAGGAGTACAAGGATGGAAGTAATACTGGAATTGAAGATTTTCGGTTATAAAAACCGATCCACTTCTAGAATTCAAGTTCATTCAAAGCAACTTGATTGAAAACGTCGGTATATCGGTTATACCCAGTGAACCGCGAGTACTCAAATCGTCTTTGAGCGTTTGATGACCGATTTCAGTTACAGTTGGCGTAACCGGTTGATTTATGTTTGTTTATAAGATTTATTTGTTTCCTAGAGTTGACAGAAAACAACAAGTGGCGGAGTGGTTATGCGTGTGTGTGTTAAGTCTTTGAGTTCTCTTCCGGCTGACCCGGGTTCGAGTCCCGGCATCAGCACTTTATTTTTATTTCATTAATTTTAATAGATTTTAAATTATAAATTTTATATTCTAATATACTTATTAATTATGTATCGATTAAAATTAATTTTAGCATTAAATATGCAACGAAATTTTTAACTGGTTGTTCGGTTAATAAACGAAGCGGGTTTGGTAAATCCGGTTTTTGACGGATGTTACACCGGGTACCGAGAAAATATTTTGGTTTGGGTTTGGTTTTGGGTTTGGATTCGGGTTTGGGTTCGCGTTTGGGTTCGGGTTCGGGTTGCTCGGGTTGTATTGATCCTTGACGAAAGTTGGATGATTTTATAAAAGGTTGAAGAATTGTAAAGAAATGGGAATGATTTTATAAATTTGAGAGATAGAGGTGGATAAAGTGTGTAAAAAAGTGGGATGGTATTGGTGTATTTATAGGTAAATTTATTAATTAAATTTTTTTAATCTACTAGCCGTTCAACGGCTATATATTTAAAAATCAAGACCTGTCTCCAACGTTTTGCAGCGGATGCCCACATCGATGACCAACCACCCGGGGCGGTATTGGGGGGCGTCGCCGGGCCACCCCCCCCCCCCCCCCCCCACACCGAGTGCCCTAACGAAAAACTAAAAATATTGTAACATATTTATATATTTTAGTTATTTAACATCATCAAACGATGCACTAACAAACTTCGAGTTATTCATTAAGTGGTTAAGTTTAAAGAATTATTTAGTTTTGACTTAATTTAGAACCGATTAAAATAAAACCGGTTAAGTTTAAAGAATTATTTAGTTTTAACTCAACTTAGTTCTACTCGCCCTCTATTGAACCCACCTCTTCGAAGAGTTGGAGCCATGCAAACCCAAAACAGTAAAAACCATGACTTGACCCGACCCGACCTGATCGGCCCATACGCAATCAGACTAGAATGCTCAACGAGACTGGTAGTATTCTTGGATCCCAAATTGGACCCTGAGAAGATTGCTATTCATGAATATTAAATGAATTTTGAAAAACATTTTATTAATGTATCTCTAACTGCAATAAACATAAATTTATTTAGTTAGATCATTTTCAATAAGACGGAATAAATAATTATATGATTCTCAGTTAGTCCGCTTATTTAATATATCTTATGACATCATCCTTTTAGAATAGAATCATATTTTGTGACTGTTTAATAACACAATTGTATATTCTGTAAATATTCTATTGAATCTTAAAATGTTATTTAACATGTTCATTATTTGAAACTAGATGGTAGTAGACAAAGCAGTTTTAATACAAAGACATAAGGAGTTAACGAGCACAATAGATAATAACATTGGTTGTTGATATAAAATTGTACAAAACTTATAATCAATATTTTAAGGTACAAATATATACAGACCGACTATTTTTTGTTAACATTATTAGGACAAACGTGGTGCGCGTAAAGCGCGTTTATCGCAACATGCAATTCTGCTTGTTTTCCGCGGATTTTGTTAACCTGCTTGGTTAGCTTTGTAAGGCCCATACTAAATAAAACATTTCATTTTTCATAATTTGAGGAGGTTGCAATATCTCAAAATGAAAATATTTAAAACTTTGATTACAATATGTTAGGGCCTTTAAACAAAAGACCGAATTCTTAATAAGTTGCTTTAGATTAAAAAAACGGAAGTGTGAGTCTTGAACTGTATTCGGTTTTTTATATGATTTGGTCTTCATCCGGTGCATCAATTTGAATACCTATTATGCCATATCATTTTCAAACAATTAGTAATTAGAAAAAATGAGCGAAAGAAATAAAATCGCACGTCAAAATTAAAAAATAAATAATTTTTGGAAACAAGTCCCCGTCGCACGACAAGACGCTCTTTCTCAGTCGCATGGCGCGAGGAATGTAGTCTTCAGCAGGTTTGCCGGTTTGCCAGAACTGGTGATTTTCCCAGCCATGACCATGTTTCATTATTTTTAGCATAACTCGGCCAAAACATCTCCGTTTTGACCCAAACTTTTTTCTAAACACTCGTAATTCATTTGCCCACATGTTTAGCTCATAATCCTTAACCCGAATTCACAATATTTATGTTTCACGCATCATTTCCCGGTTCACGCATATGTTTATTCGACCCCTTTACGATTTTTAAGTCCTAAGACTTAAATCATCTGAAATCTTTCGTAGAATTATTTTCCCACAACTTTGCCCATTACCCAGGCTTATTACTCTCGTGGATCTACGCTACCAATACTTGGTTGCGTGAACACTTATTTAAACCGTTGACGTTCAAGTGCTTAGACTTGAATTATTCACATCTTCTTCATATAATTTATTCGTTTTCCGATTACAACCCATTATTCGGATTCATTACTTTGTGTTTCGCGTTTCTGTTACCCGGTTTGCGCTTTAACTTTACGCGGGTTCATTACTATAAAAACTATGCACATGTGCATCAATATGAATGACCTTAGTGATTTTTAAGTAATACTTATAAGGATTTTAATTTTATAATGTAGTGTAGACTGAAAGGAAATTGTATACTATTGTTAATATATTACGGATAGTAGTGATGGAATAGGTGTTACAAGAAATATGACATATGCATCAATAATTGTTATTCGGATTAAAAAAAGTTCAATTTTTTTTAAATAAAATGTTGCGATTTTTTATGGAAAAAATGTGTGTTTTTAAGGTTTTTAAGTAGCTTTGATTATGTTCACACTTTTTCTCATGGTTCTAGCGATATTGTTAATATATTACGGATAGTAGTGATGGAATAGGTGTTATCAAGAAATATGACATATGCACATATGCATCAATAATTGTTATTCGGATTAAAAAAAGTTCAATTTTTTAAATAAAATGTTGCGATTTTTATGGAAAAAATGTGTGTTTTTAAGGTTTTTAAGTAGTTTTGATTATGTTCACACTTTTTCTCATGGTTCTAGCGATAAAGGTGGTTCTCGTATATAGAGCATGATTTGGAGAACGTCTAAAAGTGTGAAAACGATGAGAACGATTTTGGTGTTTACATATGGCGTTGGTGCTAACTTATAATAAGGGTAATATTGTCAAAAAGCCTATGCACATGTCACTCACATGTCAAATACCATTTACATGTAAGTCACATGCATATTCGACCATATGTTTTAAACTTCCGTAACTTTTTTTAGGTAATTATTTAAAAAAAATGACACCCTAAAATCGTGAATTTTACTATCTTTCCAATAAGTATACTATTTTAATACTTTTGAAGTAAAAAAAATGACATGTACTTGGTGTTCAAATAAAAACGCCATAAATACACACACTCCAGAAAAACACCATGAAAATACCTAGTTGAAAACGCCATAAAACACCCTTTCAGAAAACACCTTGAAAAATACAGTTGAAAACGCCATAAAAACACCTAGTTGAGAAAAGCGCAATAAAAAAACCTAGTTGAAAACGTTATAAAAACACCTGGTTCAGAGCAAAAGCACTATAAAACCCAGTTGAAAGTACAATAAAAACACAAAGTTGAAAATGCTATAAAAAACCCAGTACATTTTTTTTTCGAAAAGTATATCAATAGTATACTTATTAGAAAGATACGAAAATGCTAGATTTTATGGTGTAATTTAAAAAATAATAGTAACATATAAAAAAGTTACGGATGTTTAAATATTGTGGGGGAAATAACGTGTGATTAACATGTGCACCCTTGTTAGTATTTTCCTATGTTACCCCCCTTGGTAGTTCCAAGGCCCCTAGTATTTACAAAAATGTCACCACATCAATCTCAGTCACAAACCACTAAGATCTTGTGGCTGAGAATCGTTCTCACCGTTTTCACACTTTAAGGCGTTTTCTCTTAATCTCGTTTCTCTCTCTCTCTCTTTATATATATATATATATATATATATATATATATATATATATATGTATATAGGGTAGGGATCTAGAGTGAACAACTTTATAAGAGTGAAGTGTTTGAACTGATCTAGGCCATTGAGTTTCATCATTCTTAAGTTTTGATTAGTGGCATGATTGTAATTATTTATATTAAAAAGGGTAGATATGTAATTTAAAAAAGGGGCGAATATTTGAAATCAGGAAACATGAAACGTTGCCATAGAAATCGCTGTAACATCCGTCGAAAAACGGGTTTCCAAAACCCGCTTCGTTTATCAGTCAAACATTCAGTTATAAAAGTTCGTTGCGTATTTTTGGTTCAGATTAATTTTAAAACAATACATAATTAATAAATATATTAGAATTTAAAATCTATAATTGAAAATTTATAATAAATAATGAATAAAAAAATAAATAAAAATAATAAAAGGAGACTCCGGGTTTCGAACCCGGGTCACCCGCCTCCATCACACACACATAAATCAGTCGGCTGCCAAGCCTCATTCGGTTTATTTTAGGATCCATTAATATATGTATACGCATTTCAATTAGGGGAGGTTTCAAAAAGAAAGCCGCCCAAAGATTCAGCAGCTACGATTTCAAAAGAAAAAGAAAACGTGCATACATTATCAGTTACCAAATCATGTTTTAATTCAATTTCAGTTATCAATCATACCCTGAATCAAAGGAAATCAGTTATTTTGAAACCGAAAACTTTAAACCCAGTTTTGAAAATGAAACCGTTTACGAATCATTCGATCTGTAAATACTGAAACATCTCGTTCACCAAACGATCACACAAGAGCTTTCTGTTCAAACACTCTACTGCCGGAATTGTCTGGTAGTCACCAGAAAATATCACCGGAAAACCGAAATCGTGGTGGATCACATCACCTATAAATACCTTGCTAACCTCGTTCTCAAACTCATTCAAACCATTCTTGAAATCCTCTGCTTATTCTCCCCAGCCCTGCTGACCTCAGAGCTTCATCTTCAAGTCGCCGGAATTCGGAACAGAAATCGGGATTGACTGGTTACTCCATAAATACAAATTGTTTCACCACAAACGAATTCACTCATTCCCTCAAAACACTCTCTACATCAACACTTAAAAACTCTCTGTTTTCTTTTCTGCACTTCGCCGGAAAAATTTGGAACTCGCCGGAGTTGGTCACCGGAATCATCAAAGTTCTATCTTCCAGTGGGTATGAATCTTTAAAACATTTCTATGTTCATGTTTAATTCTGTTAGTTGTAAACCAGTAACCAAAATTGTTAAAAATTTAGATAACAGTCGGATTTGTTCTGTGTTTTGATTCAATGAAGAAGATGAAGTTATAAAAAGTTTATAAGTATAATTAAAGATGGGATTTTAATTGGGTTAGATACACAGTCCAGTGGTGGACTGTGTGCATTTGAAACGCGAAGATCCCGAGTTTGAGTCCCATACATAATGTCGAATCCTTTATATAAACCGAGCATTTTTATAACGTTAATATAAAACAAAACAAATAATATATAAATATAATTAAAATCCTTTATTTACCGGGTTAGACACCCAGCCTAGTTGGTAGGGCTGGGTGCAAAACAACGTCGGGGTCACGAGTTCGAAACATATCCTGCGCACCAGTTCGATCAGTTAAAACCCTTTTTAAATAAATTAATTTCTGAAACATTCTAATCAGTATATATGTATAATTAAAAACAGAAATATTTCGGGTTAGACACGTAGCTCAGTTGGTAGAGCTGCGTGCACGTATACGAGAGGTCTCGGGTTCGAACCTCACCCAGCGCATGAATAAACTGAATCCGACCGGTCAACGGTCAACGGTCAACATTTTTATATATTTTTTATTTATTTATTTAATCAGAAAGTTATTTAAAAATACTTAAAAATAATATTTTTAAAGTTATAAAATGTCCTTAAACTCACAAAAATAAATCTAACAATCTCATTAAGAACACTAATTAAAAATATTAATCTCAAATAAAAGCTTATTTATTTATCGAATTATTATGTTATTATTTAGGTTAGTTTCTCTCGTGGTTAAATCCAAATTCGTGTGCATTCATCATCAATCCAAGAAAAACGCACCCACTGTGAGTGAATTCTTACAAATTCCCCTTTTTATTCATGTTTTGGGGTGTATCATGTGTCGCTTTAATTAATTCGCTTATTCAAACTCGTGCTATTACCATTATATGATCTAAACTTATAATGTAAATATTGTTTGATGTAATGTGTGTTTACATTTAGTCAAGTTGCGTGCAAATCAATTCATTAGACCCATCAGTTCCTCGTTGGAGACGGGCTGAACATCGCGTGCCTCAAATCATTCAGTTCCTCGTGGGAGACGAGTTGAACATCGCGTGCCTCAAAATCATGTGTGTGCGTGTGTATTAATTAATATTATGTGTTTTGTGATTAAATTTACATTTACGTTTACTCATATTTGGTTATGCACAATTTTATTCAAATAACCAACATAACTAATCCTTTCAAATGTTTAAATAAGATTCACTCGCCAACTTTTTGTTGACCCAAAACCCTATTTTACACATGATACAGGTGAACAGGTTGAAGCAAGGAACACATAGGAAATTGCCTTAGAAGAAAAATACTGAAGTCATGAAATATGTATTTGAACATGTTGTACTTGTATGTTTATTGTAATGTTCTTCTTTAAAAAGAAATAACAAATATGAAACTTTATAGTAAATGTCATGAGCTTTGATGAAAACCCAATCATGCCCCGATCACCATTTCCGCTGCGGGTCGGGGTGTGACAGATTGATATCAGAGCTTTTGACTATAGGGATATAGGATAGGTTATTAGACCTTTAGAGCCTATACTATAGTTGATTAGATTTTAATTGTTTATGTTGTTACATGCGAACTCATGATGTTTATTTGTTTCATATTTATTACACACACAAATGCATGCAAACACTTCCACTATCATATTGTGAGATATTTAATGAGTTATACTTATTGTCAAACATAACAAGCTTACATATACATTCATCACGCCTATTTCAATGTTCACATATTCAAGTCATCCTCATATTCCTTTATTCAAGATTTTGTCGCATTTTTCGTTTTTCAATCTCATCAAAGTGAGTTCTACGACGGGCATGTAGTAACTGTAAGGGTACAAGTACCGGTAGTCGGAACGTCCTGTCTAGGTTGGCATTCGTATAAATCCGATATAACGGACCAGTTTGCCTACCTGGGGACTAACGATGAGAGTACGAAGGACCTATTAGGCCAAAGCATGCCACACCAAACGTCGTTCGAACTAACCCCACTTTGAGGTGTCACCGTGTCCACACCTGGATGCACTCCGAATTTCATACGTTACATACATATTTCTCGATTTTCTCCGGGTTTTAGTGTACGTTACCAGGCTAAAACATGCGAACCATATGAAAGACCCGGTA
Organism: Scalesia atractyloides; assembly: GCA_947069175.1. Taxonomy (NCBI): domain Eukaryota; kingdom Viridiplantae; phylum Streptophyta; class Magnoliopsida; order Asterales; family Asteraceae; genus Scalesia; species Scalesia atractyloides. The sequence goes on from CAMTDV010000001.1 coordinate 73,270,653, forward strand.
ATCATGGGGGCCCACATGATTACGAAGGTGAAGTATGGCGGCATGCAAGGCCCAATTACGAGCAAAGCCCAAGACATCCTATGGATATAGTAAATTTATTATTCTTCATTTATTTTATGAATGTTCATTCCTAAATACGACACATGACCCCTAAAACGTCCAACTCATACTCTTGATACGTATTTCTTGTAGATGTCTTCTAGCCTCTCTCGTAGAAAAATGAGACCAGGAAAAACCCGCGAGCGCATGGCTGCCCAAATCGCTCAACAAATGGCTGCCGTAATACCCAACATCGTAATTCAAGTACAACAGGCCCTTACCGCTAATCCCGTCAACCCAATCAATCAAGAAGATCAAAATGTTGTCAACCCTCCCCCAAATACCACTAAATGCACCTTCAAGCGTTTTAAATCCTGCGATCCTCCAAAATACGAAGGAACTGAAGGTGTCACCGCTCTCCTCCACTGGTTCGAGGAGATGGAAAACACTTTTCTCAATTGCGACTGCCCCGATGATCGCAAGGTGCGATATGCTACCGGTCGTTTGTTTGGAGTAGCACTTACATGGTGGAATACAGAGAAGGCCAAGCGAGGTACCGAGAATGCTATGACTTTGACTTGGGAAGAGTTGAAGGAAATCATGACAAGACGTTTCTGTCCAACAAGCGAAATCAAGAAATTGGAAGATGAGTTCTATTCTTTGAAACAAAAAGAGGGCGACCACACCACATATAACAAGAGATTCCTTGAGTTAAATCAGATGGTCCCCAACTTGTTCACTCCCCACTACCGTTTGATCGAGCACTACATTCGAGGTCTTCCTTCAAAAATTCAAGACCTGTAATAAGTACCACACCTGCAACTTTGGAAGCAGCAATGTAGTTAGCTACAGAGCTCACCGAAAAACCGCATACGAAATAAGGACTTCAAGGAGGAGAAGAAGAAGGATAAAGCATCAACTGAAACCTCAAACTCCACCCAAACCGAATCCCCTTCTCAACCCACTTCTAAGAGAAAACGAGATGGACAAATTTTCGCTGTCACTCAACACAATCAACCAGCTTCACAAGCCGTACCCCTCCAAGCTATCCCAATCACTCAAGTAGCACCCAACTCAACTTACCCAAATAAGAAACCTTACATTGGACCTCACCCTCAATGCAACACCTGTTTTTATCACCATCCATCTACCTTACCTTGTCGACTATGTGCAAATTGTGGACGCTATGGTCATTTGAGCAGGGCTTGTCGCGCCTCTCAAAACCAAACCTCACCCCCTACTCAAAACATGATCCAAACATATCAACAACCCCAATACCCCATGTTTCCATATGTTCGAGCTTGTTTTAATTGTGGCGACCCTACCCATTTTAGAAACACGTGACCTCGATTGGTTAACATCATAAACGCCCAAGCTCAAGCAAACCCAGTTAACCAAGTAAATCAAGCAAACCCAGCTCCACCGCCAGCAAGAGGAAGAGCTTACAACATCAACGCCAATCCTGTTGAAGATAATAACGGCCCAAACGAACCACCCAACTAGTCTTCCCTCACCAAGAATCAGGACTCAACTCCAACCGTCTAGTTTTTATGTTTTCTTTATGTTATCTCAATCTCTACGTATCTCAATTATGAATTTGAAATTTATGTATCCAAGAATCTTAATGCGAATTACTATTTCAAGTTTTGTTTTATACTCACTGATTTAACATTCATATCATCATACATCTCGACGTATCTCAATCTCATCATTCAAAGAAGTTGGGTTGTGTCTCACTTTTACATAGACTAACCCCTTCATCATAACAAACGATAGAGGTACTGTCATCATGCAATCATGTATCCTTTCAGATTTGAGACTCAAGCTTTGGCTATTGTGTTTGTTTATGTTTTAGAGTCACATAGAACTAATCATAACTTACTGACAAAGTCAATGAAAATTTGACAAGGGTATGGTGGATACGCCGCTGGTACTTCCTATATATAAGTATTCTTATCAAAAGATCAGAAGCATTGTCAGGCGGTTATGAGAGGTTCCATGTAGGTTTTAGTATCGTCATGGTTGAAGTTTTATTTTATGATATAACCTTATCTTTCCAAACGTATCAATTCTCTCAGAAACTCTTATGCATAATATCATGCTTAGTCAATCAACTCTGTTTATCCATGTTCCGCGTTCTTATACTTTAGGCATCAAAAAGCGATTCATGTGACAGGGTATTCAACCCTTACTAGGAACGTTACCGCCTCAAATAAGATTTAAACTCCCACCCTCTTCTAATTATGTAATCGTCAAAATTAAAACACCCTCCCTTCAAGTCAAATATACCACTACTACTTAAATTTCGGGACGAAATTTCTAAAAGTAGGGGATACTGTAACATCCGTCGAAAAACGGGTTTCCAAAACCCGCTTCGTTTATCAGTCAAACATTCAGTTATAAAAGTTCGTTGCGTATTTTTGGTTCAGATTAATTTTAAAACAATACATAATTAATAAATATATTAGAATTTAAAATCTATAATTGAAAATTTATAATAAATAATGAATAAAAATAATAAAAATAATAAAAGGAGACGCCGGGTTTCGAACCCGGGTCACCCGCCTCCATCACACACACATAAACCAGTCGGCTGCCAAGCCTCATTCGGTTTATTTTAGGATCCATTAATATATGTATAGGCATTTCAATTAAGGGAGGTTTCAAAAAGAAAGCCGCCCAAAGATTCAGCAGCTACGATTTCAAAAGAAAAAGAAAACGCACATACATTATCAGTTACCAAATCATGTTTTAATTCAATTTCAGTTATCAATCATACCCTGAATCAAAGGAAATCAGTTATTTTGAAACCGAAAACTTTAAACCCAGTTTTGAAAATGAAAACCGTTTACGAATCATTCGATCTGTAAATACTGAAACATCTCGTTCACCAAACGATCACACAAGAGCTTTCTGTTCAAACACTCTACTGCCGGAATTGTCTGGTAGTCACCAGAAAATATCACCAGAAAACCGAAATCGTGGTGGATCAAATCACCTATAAATACCTTGCTAACCTCGTTCTCAAACTCATTCAAACCATTCTTGAAATCCTCTGCTTATTCTCACCAGCCCCGCTGACCTCAGAGCTTCATCTTCAAGTCGTCGGAATTCGGAACAGAAATCGGGATTGACTGGTTACTCCATAAATACAAATTGTTTCACCACAAACGAATTCGCTCATTCCCTCAAAACACTCTCTACATCAACACTTAAAAACTCTCTGTTTTCTTTTCTGCACTTCGCCGGAAAAATTTGGAACTCGCCGGAGTTGGTCACCGGAATCATCAAAGTTCTATCTTCCAGTGGGTATGAATCTTTAAAACATTTCTATGTTCATGTTTAATTCCGTTAGTTGTAAACCAGTAACCAAAATTGTTAAAAATTTAGATAACAGTCGGATTTGTTCTGTGTTTTAATTCAATGAAGAAGATGAAGTTATAAAAAGTTTATAAGTATAATTAAAGATGGGATTTTAATCGGGTTAGACACACAGTCCAGTAGTGAACTGTGTGCATTTGAAACGCGAAGATCCCGAGTTCGAGTCCCATACATAATGTCGAATCCTTTATATAAACCGAGCATTTTTATAACGTTAATATAAAACAAAACATATAATATATAAATATAATTAAAATCCTTTATTTACCGGGTTAGACACCCAGCCCAGTTGGTAGGGTTGGGTGCAAAACAACGTCGGGGTCACGAGTTCGAAACATATCATGCGCACCGGTTCGATCAGTTAAAACCCTTTTTAAATAAATTAATTTCTGAAACATTCTAATCAGTATATAAGTATAATTAAAAACAGAAATATTTCGGGTTAGATACGTAGCTCAGTTGGTAGAGCTGCGTGCACGTATACGAGAGGTCTCGGGTCGAACCTCACCCAGCGCATGAATAAACTGAATCCGACTGGCCAACGGTCAACGCTCAACATTTTTATATATATTTTTTTATTTATTTATTTAATCAGAAAATTATTTAAAAATACTTAAAAATAATATTTTTAAAGTTAGAAAATGTTCTTAAACTCACAAAAATAAATCTAACAATCCCATTACGAACACTAATTAAAAATATTAATCTCAAATAAAAGTTTATTTATTTATCGAATTATTATGTTATTATTTAGGTTAGTTTCTCTCGTGGTTAAATCCAAATTCGTGCGCATTCATCATCAATCCAAGAAAAACGCACCACTGTGAGTGAATTCTTACAAATTCCCCTTTTTGTTCATGTTTTGGGGTGTATCATGTGTCGCTTTAATTAATTCGCATATTCAAACTCTTGCTATTACCATTATATGATCTAAACTTATAATGTAAATATTGTTTGATGTAATGTGTGTTTACATTTAGTCAAGTTGCGTGCAAATCAATTCATTAGGCCCATCAGTTCCTCGTTGGAGACGGGTTGAACATCGCGTGCCTCAAAATCATTCATTAGGCCCATCAGTTCCTCGTGGGAGACGAGTTGAACATCGCGTGCCTCAAAATCATTCATTTGGTGTGTGCGTGTGTATTAATTAATATTATGTGTTTTGTGATTAATTTACATTTACGTTTACTCATATTTGGTTATGCACAATTTTATTAAAATAACCAACATAACTAATCCTTTCAAATGTTTAAATAAGATTCACCCGCCAATTTTTTGTTGACCCAAAACCCTATTTTACACATGATACAGGTGGACAGTTTGAAGCAAGGAACACATAGGAAATTGCCTTAGAAGAAAAATAATGAAGTCATGAAATATGTATTTGAACATGTTGTACTTGTATGTTTATTGTAATGATCTTCTTTAAAAAGAAATAATAAATATGAAACTTTATAGTAAATGTCATGAGCTTTGATGAAAACCCAATCATGCCCCGATCACCATTTCCGCTGCGGGTCGGGGTGTGACAATCGCCACTTTTACACTCCTCCAAAATCGCGGTGATTATTTTGAAGAATCCGGTATCCGAAAAGATTCCTTTTAAACGATTTCTTCCCCCAAAATTGTTATGCTCTCGGTTTCTCCGTATAGTAAGAAGTACACAGACGATTGGGGGAACGGTTGGTCCGCATTGGTAAGTTCAATCGTCCGCATAAGAGGTAATTGTGATTGATGTTGCAGTTTATGTGACAATTTCGCTCATTGTTGTCTGTCTATTAGCATTCTGGCGACATACAAGATCAAACATTCAGTAACTAGGGTTTGCAATTTATCGATTAGTAGCTGTTTGTGCAGAATGATGTTTAATTTTTGTTGTGTTTTTGCCACAATTTTATGTATTTTTTTTAAATCTTGGCAACCTTCTGATGTATAATTTTGTGTATGTGTCAATGTTGATTGTTAACTGTTTATTAAACACAATGACGACTGCGGATTTACATGAGTATGTTATTGTACACATGTGTATTTTGTTAGTTTATAAATGTTTAGGGGTGTAAAACTGTTTGTTAATAATCATGGTTTAGGTATTTTTAATTATTACAATTTAGTTAACAATTCCGTTGTTTGTTCTGAGTTACACTAGGTTCATGCAGTTTGATATTATGATTCTTATCGTTGTTGTATACCTGTGTATGGTGTTAGGTTTTTTGGTTTTGGGGGTTTACCAAGAAACTGTTAATAAACAATGTATAAGTATCTTCATTAGCATAAATTAGGCAAACAAGTTATTGTTTTCGTGCTCTGTTACCGTAAGTGATTGATGTTTGTTATTGTATATTCAATTGTTGGGGTACACATGTGTATCTTGTAATTTTGTGTTTTCTCTTGGGTTTTGACAATGTGTGTAACATGGTGTAAGTATTTTATTTGTAAATAATGCTGAACAAAACTGTTTTTGTGATCTGATACAGAGTATAACTGGTTGACAAAATCGTATGCAATTAGAAACATGTTAGAATGTTTCATGTTTAGATAATAATTATTATGATAGCTTTTACTTTTTTTGGAGGAGTTAAGGTATATGTAACAGGATTGTCCACTGTCCAGCAATGTGAAGTTGATTACATATGTGTATTTTGTATTGAATGTGTATACAGTATAACGTTAATGGTGTTTTCATATGATTTGGTTACTTGGTCAGTGGCAATTTGATATGGTTTGTGGCTACAAAGTACTGTCGCAATGAGGAAACGTAAGTTTTAAATTTAAAGATGTAAAAAATATTTGTATAACTAGATTACGCGTTCGTATTATAGTACCGTTAACATTTCTATTTTAATCGTGTAGGTACCAGGAGCGAAAGAATAGCGCGTTTAAATGCTAGTAGATTTAGTAATACTATAGATGACCCAATTTAATTTTCAGACGATGATGCAAACACTGATAAAGTGGAAACATGTATAGATAAATTAAACATTTTGTGGACAAGAGTTTTTCCAAAATAATATGATTGTAAAATACGTGGAACTGATAACGGAATTTAAATTAATAATGTTGGGATTTAATATTTCCATAATCACTAAAAGGAAAACAAAGTTGTGTATAAGGTTCACCATGATGTCGGTAATGACGACAAGATACGTAAAGGTAATGTTTAGTACATGTCGGATGATTTGTTGTTATCTTTAGTAGTAGTTAATGTGTTTTACGTGCAGGATGTGAGGCTAAGAAACCCCTGCACAGTCAGGATGGTAAAAAATGCATTAAAAAGGTGGAACAAAAGATGCATGATATGGAACCTACCATTAGGCATTCGGATATCGAGGGAAGAAAAAAAAGTAAATCATCGAAGAAAACAAAAAGAGAAAGTGATCAAGCATTGCGAGTCCCTTTCACGGACGACGAAGAAGGTTTGATTGTTTGTTTTTTCCATTTTCTTTTTGGAACATATGAATGTATTAAAATAAGGAAATTTATGGGCAACTAATAAGACATTTAAATTATTTGGTTGGTTGTAGATGTTAAACTTAGTCAATTGAAGCAAAATGGGCGAAAAAGACGTAAAAGAACCAGTGAGTATGTAAGGAAAGAAGCAACAGGTGTGGTTCCACAACATGACTATCCGCAGGGGTAATGCGACACGGTGTATTAAATATTGAGTTTATCGTTTGTAGTGATGCATAAAAACCGGATAATAATGAAAATATGGATGACGATGCGCGTAATTTGTATGAAGCCGATGAAGACGTAACAGTGGCCAGGAAATGCCTAGAGATAATGTTACAACACCACACATTGCGTCTCCAATCACACAATTTTTTTATGAAATCCGCAGAAGTTATTGACGACATTTATTATGGTGCATATGATACGCAAAGGCTGGATGAAATCCCGTCGTTCAGCCTTGTTATTACACAAGATGAACGTACCATTCAAGATAATGTGCCAGAAAATGTCGAACATGTAACATATGTTTCTGAAGATGTTGTAACTGCCGGTAAAGGGAAAAGAAAAAGATTTGCTCGAAATACGTCCAATCACCATTTTTGGTACGAGCTGTAAACATGAATAGCTGGTTGAGCAAGAAAGACAATCTATTATGGAAATACTTGTCGACTTGCGCCGACGACAAGATGTATGTCTTTTTTGTTATGTTGGGTATTTTTGGTTTGACTTTTAATTCTACTTTATTGTTTTAGTTGAGTGTTGTTATTATAAAGTTGATGTCAATGAACAGGGTAGCGAAAGCAAAGAATAAAAGGTAGCTGAAGGGTCGAAAAAACCCGTGAAGAAAAAGAAGTCTCGGAGGTGGAAGCGACAAATGCGTAAGAAACAATTGATTAATTCAGTCTTTTATATCTGTACAAAAGATACATATGTGAACTTTATACATGAATGCATCATAATAGCAGTATACACACGTGTACTGTGTATAGGAATGTATAATCATAAAAGTATACACACTGTATTGTATATAGGAATGTATACTCAAAACAGTATACACATGTGCATGTTCTAATTATGTTTTTGATACAATGATGTAATAAAGTATTGTTGACACCTAAATGTCCTTATCTGCAAAGTAAATTTATAATATATGTGAAGTAATAAGATACTTTTTTAAGCAGGCGATTTGTATCTAAAATCGTGTCGGGGGTTTGGTTGTACCATTTCTAGATGAAGGATCTGCAACCTAGTCAGTGGATAAATAGTGGAGTAATAAATTGCTTTGCGTCAATGCTCAATCATGAAGAGAATCAACGAACTACTGGAGAAAATGTTTTTAATGGTGATGATAAAGTAAAAGGGGCGAAGCCGTGTTTGTTTTGCCATACAGAATGTTTTGTAAGTTGATCGAACTTACCATAAAATTGTTTATTTTTTTTTGAAGTTAGAGATTATAGGTTGAGATTTATTAATTGATGGTTTCTTTTAACATTGTATAAATCGTATAATGCTTTTATAAATTGTATCTGCAATGTGTTGAAAAGTTAAGAAGTTCGTTATTCTTTGTAGTAGACAAAAAACTATATTTGATGTGTTTGTCCACGTATTGCGTAATTTGCTTCCCAATTCTTGAGTACGGCCATTTTTATCTTGTTTGTTTTGATCTTGAAAAGCCATCGATAACGGTGATCGATAATATGCCTGCATCTGAAAGCCCAATTCAACTTATAAATGATGAATTTTTTTTTCAAGAATAGCACTCCATACAAAGTTGTAAGATAATTCTGTACACACGTTTGGTTTTTTATTTTTTATTTTGAAAATACTTAATGTAATTATATCATGAAATTTGATTTCAGAAAGACATTTTCACAAAGTCTATGAAACTGGTGAATCACCCAAAAGCAATATAAATTGAAAATGCAGTGCCGGAAAAGCTTGAATTTGAATGGAAGACTGAAGGCAACACGGTCGATTGTGGGGTGTTTGTTATGCGGCACATGGAAACTTGGTTTGGTGTCACTGTTGAAAAATGGGATTATGGATTCCCACTAGACCCTGGCCACAAAAAAGCAACCTTGACAAGGTTACGTAAGAAATACGCCATGAAGTTGGTGACTTCTAGTGCAAACATTCACCGTGAACGGATATTAGCGGAAGCATAAGAGTTTGAGAAGTCATTTTATTCTGTTAATGGTTGGAACTTGTTAGTTTTTAATGGATAATGTCCGTATTACTGTTGGAAACCTATAATTTTATAAACTGTCTGAATGATATTATGATATGTTGGTGAATTTGTTTTTTTATATACAGTTGTAATGGTTATCGTTGTAACGTGTATTCATGAGGCTGCATCCGAATGATGTACACATCCGAACAAAGTTCATTGATGTACATAAGTGTACTATAGTCATAGACAAAGTTCATGGCGCTGTACCTGAATGATGGACACATTAGGTTAGTTGCGTTAGTACGGTAACGTTGCATGTACACTTATGTAGTTTTTGTGTTATCGTAGTACATGTGTGTACTACTCTATTTCTGATTGTTATTCACATGTGTACTAGTTCATATTACATGAACATTAAAGTGGAATGTTGTATATAAATTGAGGTTCACATGTGTACAACATGTAAATGTAGTAAATATATTATGTAAAATTTGGAATCGTATCTCCAGTAACAATGTTTAGAATTTTAACAATAGGATGTAAAAAAATTAAATGAAGTAAAAAAGCACAAAACATAATCTCTGTGTTGCATCAAACCATGGATTATTTATGTTTATGTAAGTCAAAGTTAAAGATCAATATCATCATCTTTGCTCTCTTCCAAATGCGCATCAGTTCCGGCATCGGTGTCGTCCTCGTACTCGTGTGCTTTGTCATCATATTCCTCACCATCTTCTTCCATGGACGAATCATCCTTTGAGATGTTGCCTTTTTTCAGTGGGCAATTTCTTTATCATGCGTTCTCACCCTCTTGCCACAATTATTGCATTTTCTTCTATGTTTTTTGCATTTCTTTAATGCTTTCTCCCGTGGACTAATTGGACGTTTATGCTTGCCACATCCTTTGTTACGTATTTTCCTCAGTGCCGTACATGATACCTCCTCTGGTTCAGCGTGATCGAGAATTTCCTGGTAAACTAAAACGTTCTTTTTAAGTTCCGGATCCGGTGGAACATCACTAAGTATCTTATCTTTCAACAATTGTACTTGCTCATCTAGTTCCTCTAATTTATCAAGCCTACCACGCACTCTCTCTCGACACATTTCCATATTGTCAAGAATTCTACGCCATATTCTTCCACTACGACTCTGATTTATAGATAACCCATTTTCAACGCTATGTACACTAGTAGGCAAAGCATCTCTCCTCCATCTTGGGTGAATATACTGACTTGGTATCTTATGTACGTTATGGTGCCCAAATACGCAGAAAATATGTCGGCACAGATATTCGTTTCTATTATACCCATGCATTCACACGAAACAGCGAGATCTTGTTTTTTAAACGTGACCTGTAATGTAATAATGCAAAACGGATAAGTTAGGGGATATATTGCGAGTTTAATTTATACATGTTTATGAGATAACAAAGAAAACATTATTGTATGTTATTACAAACTGTGAACTCATTTATAACTTCTTTCATGTGGTCTTGGTGAGCAATCACAAAGCTGCTTACACCATCGGATACGGATCGTTCAGCGATATAACGATTTTCCTTGCCGTTCAATATTTCCTTTTGGACATCGAAAAAAAATTCTCCTTGTGTAAATATCATTGCATGACGTTCGATTGGCCAAGTGGTTTTGAATTCCGGGTCCCGCTGGTGATTTCGTATCCCATCAACTGATGTGTCATAACACAACATGAACTACACCAATGTATTATGAGAACTAGAATTTGATTTGAACAAGTGGTTTGCGCTTTCACACCTGGATGTGGTCTTCATTAACGTACACATGGGTATCTCGTGAAAATAGGCCGGAATCCAATTTCACGTATCGAATACATCTTAGACAACCACGAATGGTCTTCCAATCCATATTCAGCAATGAGATTGTGCCATCTATTCTCAAATGTTTCTGGTTTAATGTAAACATTCCAAATGAGTTTGTGGAACTTCTGTTTTATTTTTGCATTTCTCTTATCGTTCCCCTTGATCTACATGTCAACAAAAAAGTTATTCAGGCATAAAGATGATACAGTTTGTTACACATGTGTATAGAAATTGTTTTAATTGGTACAAGTGTGCACATGTGTATTGACAAGGTAATTTTGGTTTGGAATTCGTATATTCACCAGTAATTTTTGAATAATGTGCCACATACACAACCTGTAATTGACTTATAAAAGACTTTTCCCACTGCTTGTTTCATGGCACAATCTTGATTATTTTGTACCAAAAGGGGTTGTTTCCCGTTGTGTGCGTCAAGGAATTTTTGAAGAAGCCATGTATAAGACTCGATAGTCTCATTATGTAGCAACCTAGCCCCAAAAATAGTGCATTTTTTTTATGATCGACTCCAGTGAAAGGAACAAAATCATATCATACCAGTTTTGCGAAAACAGTTTAGTATGTATATTAAATGAAAATAATTGATTAAAATTTTCATATAAGACTTACATATTTGTATGATATGTTGCATCGAACGCAATAACATCACCAAATGAGTCGTAGCTTGATTTAGAAACCACATCACACCGAAAAATTAACTGGAGTTCGGTATCAACAATATGGGTGTTAAACGTTTAGTTTTCTTTGTTTTTGTTGCGTTCCTTGAATTTGTCAAGTATCATCTGGGCGTCTCTGTCACCTATAAAATCTCGGATATCACGCCCACAGTTTTTGTAGTCGACAACCGTACCATGCACGTTATGATGACCACCTTTTAAACTACGTGTACCTTATGAGACTTAGTAGGCTCAAGATTAGCGTTCCGGCATTTTGCTATGAACTCTTGGGTAGAAAAGTCAAGCTTCCTTCGCTTTAGTGATAGATCAATATTTTCGGGGGTAGTAAACCCATGGTGTGTTGTTCTAAAAAGTCATAAATCTCGTACTTAGATGAATTTTTTATACGAACAAACTTAATACGTGCCTTGCAGTCTGTAACTTTAACATTCGACCGTCTTGTTGGTGAACTTGAATTTATTTGTTCAGCGATAATATCTTTACGTTTAGGTTTGTTGGCTCTAGAACATAAGACATATCGCCTATTAGTAACAATTATGTCGCCTATTTTTTCCTTCTGCGAAATACCAAGACGGGTTCCAAATCCTGCTAGTTGTGCATACTCTTCATACATTGCAATAGTTTCTTCAATAGTACTAAATCTAGCTTTAACAAATGGTTTGAATCCGGGAGGGACGGTCGGTGTCCAGTACCTAGTTCCATTAGGAGTTTCATATACGTTGCTCGCAACTGATTCTGCATGCATTAATTAAAAAAAGGTAAAAAACTGTTTATGAAAATTAAGATTATACATATGTGTATTGTATATTGTACATTGGAATTCTATAAAAAATGTATCACCCGATTTACAAAAAAAAAAATTATTTTGAAACATTATACACATGTGTACTAGAAACTTTATACCATTTTATACACATGTGTACTATATGGTATCAACTGGAGGTTAACTTCAAAGTTAAATACTCCCATGTAATTTTTTTAATAATTTAGTTTTCAATCTTTATTTTAATAATTATATTTTCAATTACAATGATTTACAAAAACCTGCATAAATATTGATTATCATCTAAAATATCTTTTATCTTATACAGCAACGATGCAACCACTTATATAATAATGCACCATGTTAATAATATATATACATGTGTATTAAATGGTATGGAAACCTAAGTTTACAACGAAAATGCATCCTGATATGTAACAATGCATATACTATGCAACTATGCACATGTGTACTGATCTGTAACAACTTGACAATTACAGGAAAACTGCAACCTCACATATACAAAAAGCAAACTGCAACTACGTGGTTTATACTACGCAACTATACACATGTGTACTGAACTATAACACTGGGCGTTTACAAAAACTAAAAATACTAAAAACAGCACCTGCAATGCGTTGTTATAAACAAAATTCTAACGACCTGTACGAAATCTGAATGTACATGTAGTTAAAATACACAGTCGATAATGTTTAAAATACGAATGAATAATCTTAAAGAACTTAAATAACCTATCGATAATATGTAACAAAAACATTAATGTTGATCGAAGTTGTCTTCTCAAACGTATTCCCGATAATTAGACAGGATTAAATCACTTAGAATTATGTACACAATGATTGAATCATCCGATAAGATTCAGAATTGAAATAATATCAAATTCACATATCGATTAAATTGACAAAAACATATTTAATCGAACTTCTATCTAAGTTGTCGTGATCTTATTATATCTGAAAAGTTCTATATATTGAAAGAAATAAAAAATAATCAATTAAGTTAGATTTATAATCAATTATTATAAATTAAATAAATATATTAAAAAATAATATAAATATACAATCCTATCCTTATCAATTAAAAACGAGATCAATGGTCCTAATTAGTTCATACAGTTCACTATGAATATTCTGTTCACAAATGATCTTAATCCTATATATATATATATATATTAACAATAAGTGGCAAAAAAATAGTTTACATTATCTATTTGTTAAGGCTTAAAGGACACGTTTTTGGGTTTGAACATGACACTTGAATTCAAGACCGGCCCAGCTATTGCTTATTGAGTCTGTCCCAAAAGACGAAGCATATGAATAGAAATACATCTGCTTATCAAAATGACACTAGGCCTTATTTTTATGTGTGATATGGTTTGGAATCGAAGAATAGTAGAGTATAAAGTGTTACAGTAATGTTAGGCTTCAACTGATCTAGAGGACTCTAAACCATAAGTGGGATGCGGATACACGCCGATTGATGAGTCATAATTGTAAATGCTTCAATCATAAAGTTGTTCCTCTATTTACAACCAAGGTTAAACGCATTCTTGATGCATAAGAAACACAAGAAGTCGTTTACATGAAGGAATTCATAGACGATCTCAGGTGATATGACCAATTAGTGAGCTTATAGAGATACTTTGTAAAACTGAGGGTGCGATCAACAAGCAAAAAGGATTAGGCCACACTATAAGAACAAAAACATCTTGGATATTTTGTGTGACTTAAGAACTAGATATGTTTCATTACATAAATGATTATTATGATCTATATTAATATGTTTAGATGCATTAATAATACCTAAATGATTATTGTGTTGTATATTAATATGTTTAGATGTATTAATAAAGTATAAATAAAAATAGCAAATTTACCGGTTACGAAAAATTATATACCGGTGGGATTCGACAATATGTTTTGGGGTAAATTGATGTTATCGGATCACCGATTTGTTTGTTCTAACTTCTAATATCCTAATAATATTGACAATATAAATTCTCATCAAAATGAGTTTTATTTAGTAATAAATTAATATTAAACTTATAAAGTGACGGAAACTTAGAAATGAAATATTCAGTATTCCATGCGAACAAATATATAATATTAAAAATAGCACAGTTATAACATCTCAAAATAATTATTGACAAAATTTGTACGAATGTACGTGCTTGAAAACATGATAACAAATACCTATGAGATTTGAGATGATAACTCATTTACTTATTCACGCTCAAAGTTGTAAGAATTTTGTTAACTGTTATAAGTGTTAGGTTAAACTATTTACCAATATCATTAAGGACTTTAGACCTAATAGTAAGAGGGCGCGTTGAAAATGTGTCCTCACTAAGTGTTTAAGGGTTATACTTTCATAATAGACAACGATATAGATTTAGAAACAGAATTTAGGGTATAAATGTAAAAAAGGTTGTCAACATAATATTTTGTCAGCGTGAATTCTTGTAACGCAATCATTTGTGGTACAAGTAGGGGTGAGTTACAATTATGAAAATGAAACTATATAGTTATATATATTTTTTAATATCAATTGGATGATACTTTTTTAATACTAATTGATCATTGTGACTTCATGTATATGAGCCTTAAGCATTTCATGCTGATAACATTATAATGTAAAGGGAGAGAGATGTTTATTTATTAATTAAGAACAAAGTACACTGAACAATACATGGATTTACAACTTTTATTACACTTTAAAATAACAAGTGTTCGACAATATTTGGGTTGGACAAGGTAAATCGAATATCCAACTCGATACCAGACCAATTAAGCATATTCAAATTTGGTTCTTCATCTTAATTTTCGGGTGAATTCGGGTTGGGTTTGGATAAAAACTGGTCTGACTAACTCGATAATAGGAGTGTCTAGACTCAAACAATGCAAATATGATACAAAAATTAAAGATCAAGAAAGGATCCCTCTCACCCGGGGGTGCGTATAACTCCAGGTGGACTTATCTTGAAACCTTCACTTAGGTTTTCAAGAACAAAGTCAGAAAGCCAGTAATAGTCACCAAAATAATAGTTGGTTTGCCTTGTAACTTTCACTTAGGGTTACAAGGACCAACGATCAACAACTTCAAGCGTCTACTCCAAGTAACCAGCAAACACTAGGAAAAGGGTATTTCACCATAGAAACAACACAGTCACCAAGAAACCCCAATCTAACAAGACCTGAACTCGGTAGAGTATAATCTACCAAGACTTGACAAATTTTGTCTAGAAATTACTAGATCTAGTAAAAATGCATAGTGGAAAGTATGGACAAACCCTAGAAATCCATTTCAACACCAAGAGCTTCTAGTGCTTTGATACCATGTCACAAATATGGTGTCAACAAGATAACAACTCAGAATACCCAAACCATGTTTTATTACAACAAAATACTTCACATATGATTACACGAAACGATAAACACAAGATCCAAACTCTCAACACTCATAAAAGAAGATTATCAAAGAGATAATCTATTACTACAACTCATGAATCGAACAACAATCTCTGATTCAAGGTGAATCAAAGAGATAGAAAGACCACATGAAACAAATATCTTTATGAATAATGACTAGTGAGCCAAGTGAAGATATATAGACGACCCACACACCCACTCCATATTGCAATGAAACCCGGATATCTAGGCCTTCAACACAAGTCTTCAGCACGAGTCCAAATGCAGTCTTGAACCTACTTTATGCAAGCTCTGGTCCAAGTCGACAGCTCTAGTTCAAGTCCAATAGTCTCCAACCCAATGCAACATCTTGTCCAATGGAAAAATAGAAAACAAAAAAAAAATACATATAAAATAACATATAAAAATAATGAAATTGATAAAAGGTTATGACAATATGACAATATTATGAACGTTATGACATTTTAACACTAATTAAACCAGATAGCTATAGTAAGTGGGATATTGTATCCATGAGCAGCATGTGGTTAGTACTACACATTTAGCTTGATTATGCGAACTAAATAAAACTAAGTTTATTCAAATTGTAAATTTTGGATTGGTTTGGAAAAACATTTGTGAAAATAGACGAACTCAAATTGATTGTAAACAGTTATTATAAAGAATGATCCACTTCGGGATTTAGGTTTAGTTAAGTATCATTTAACCTAGTTTCATCTAGTGCGAAGTCATAAAAGGTGACTATTTACGTGATTAGACTCAAGTGATGGTTATGGAACATATTGTAAAATTTTCTTTTCACAATACCACCAATCTAACTTAGATAACACGACTCATATCAATTGTTAATGATGTAAAGAAACCAAAATCGAATGACATTAAACCAATTTTTTCAACACAATCAGATTGTTTAAATGTATCAAATACAACCTAACGTACGATGTTAATGAATTCAATCCTAAAATCCAGGTAAAAACTGAAATGAAAAGTCACTTGCACAAACCCTTCACTCGAGGTTGATCACAAAAAGGATTAGCCAATCTTAATGATAATGAAATCGCATACCCTCACTATATGATTGTTCATTAGAATTCAACTGCTTAATCGAACAAAAAACAAATGCTTAAACCTTTCTCTCCTCATTTAGAGTGCAAAGCAATAACACATTAATAGCCAAAGCCACCTCAAATTGCATTAGAAGCAATCAAAGACTATTGTCCTCGAACCCCATGCCCTCCTAATTGCATATTGATGTCTGTCGTTTGCGACCCCTTCACATACAAACCCTTTTAATAACCTTAGCCGACAATAGAGGTGTACAAAAACAGGTTTGGGCCCAAAATGAACCGGTTTTAAAACCGAGCGGTTATTTTATTAACTGGGCCAACCAGTTTAGGCCAAATGGATTCGGTTTAAAAACCCAACCAACTATTTGGATCGGGTTCAAACATGTTTCTAGCATTAAAACCATTTTTTGGATCTTGCCCAAATTGAATCGGATTGGAACCAATTCTCAATACAAAAGTCCTGAACCTATGCCAAACTGTCGAGTTGCGTCGAGACCCAAACCGTTTTTTTGGGATCAATCCGGGTTAAAAACCATTTTATCGGACCTAAACTAGTTTTTTCTGTACACCTCTAGCCGACAATCCCTTTTTCACGGGCCCTTCTTAATTTCTAGTGAGCTGCTCGACAAATTTAATTCTACATAAATAAATTATTGATCGATCTTTTTCTTGAGTCCACCTTCATTTCTTGAGTTCCCAGTACCTTGTATGATCTTCATATAAGTTTAAGTTGCGTCTGCTGTTCATTTTTAATTCCTTCACGTGAACTTGGGTAAAAATCCAGATAGTGGGCTGCCAAGAACAAAATAAATTGTATAATTAAAATAGTAATTAAGCCCATATTAAATCCTTAACTATATTGGATTATATCAAAATCATAATGTTCACTTCGTTTCCTGAGATGTAATCCCAAGTAACATAAAGCCTTTTCATTTCTTTTCTTACTTTTCATTTTCATAACTGCATCGTTTTATCTCTTCTTGTTTCATAAACTACAAAGTATAAAAATTGATTAAAATGCTATATTTTAAACTAATATTATTGATTTTTTTTAATCGGGCCTTCTCTCTATTTGATTTCGCATGGGCTAGTCAAAGTTTGTGCATCTCCAAATGGATTTATCATGGGCTTAGGCCTATTCTGAGCTTGGGCTTGGGTCTGAGTGCAGTAATTAACAATTATCTAAGAGTAAACTTCCGTTGCTCCTTTTTGTTTGGTCACTTTTACGGTTTTGCCACAATCCAATAAAAATTGCCAGTTTACTCCCTGATCTATTAAGCCCTTCATGATTTCACTCCCCGCCCTAAACGTCATCCATTTTAAACGTTAAAGGCTGTCACGTGCAAAGCACCTGATGGGCAATTATGTCTTTTCCTAATCCATATTAATGAATAACCTTTTAAAACCCTAACAACCCAATCTATCTGCTTCCCCATTCCATTTTCTTCTCCATTCTTAAAAAAATAAACCCTAACAACTCCATGGCAGACTTCCATTATGCTTGTGGATCTCCAACCTCGTATGTGACATCTTGGACTCGAGCTAATCCAGGAAGGAGCTTCTATCAATGTGCTCTACATGGCTTTGTGAAATGGTCAGATCCGCCCATGTGTCGTCGATCAACTAAGATCATACCTGGTTTGTTGGAGAGATGTAACATGAATGAAGCCATTTCCAGAGCTGCTGCAAAAGAAAACAGGAAGCTCAAAGTTCTGTTAGGGTTGACATTGGTGTTTTGCATCTTTTTTTGCTTAAAAAATGACCTTGTATGGAAGAATGTATGTTGGAACGGTTATGTATGGAAGAATGTATGTTGGAACCAGTAATCAAAATCAGTTTACTTGTTTGGCAAATGTTGAGTTTGATTTGATATGTTTGGTTTTGACAACGTTGAAATTACATACTGACGACGACAAAATTACGACCACAATTTACACTATGACCCATTTGTTTTAGCCTTTGTTTCGTAGTGGTTTGTCGGCGAATTTTACCAATTTGTACACTATGACCATTTGACACCTTTTGTTCGCAGCCGTTTGTCGGCAAATCAAAACTGATCATAACAAAGCAGTAGTATAACATAAACAACAACAACACTATAACAAACCAAAACTGACCTATTAAAACAAGACCAAAACACTATGACCATTTGACACATTTTGTTCGCAGCCGTTTGTCGGCAAATCAAAACTAACCATAACAAACCAAAAGTATAACATAAACAACTGGCCTATTAAAACAAGACCAAAACCAACCTAGTACATGACATAAACAAGACCCTAAACAAACCTGGTACATGAAATCAACAGCATAACATAAAAAAGACCAAAACCCACCTGGTGATGACATTAAACAAGATCCAAACCAAACCAAAACTGAAAAGTTAACAGGTAATAACATAAAAACCAACCATAAACATTGTCATTGACTTAAAAACTAGGCCCTAATCCATAACAAACATCAAAATTGAGGCCTTAACCCATAAGAAACATCAAAAGTCAGTCATAATGTCAATAAAAGAGGATCATTGTCATGACATACATGCTTCATTCTTATAAACCTAACCACAAACATCTAGAACTTAAGCATTGGCCTGAGACCCTTCTGCAGTTCCCTTGCAAGACCTTTGATTATGCCCCTTCCCACCACACTTTGTGCATTTCACAGTTTGACCAAATCTAGATAGCTTCCTTTGCTTAGATGCTTGGTCATTCAGCTCTTCTGCACTTTTCTTCCTCTTCTTTCTTGGCCTGCCAACTTGCTTATGGTACTTGGGTGGTACAAGGGCTGTTGGACAAGCAGAAGGTAACCACATGTTCCTACCATTGATTGGGTCCACTTTGTGTGCATAGACCTGTTTTCAACCAATAGACTTTTGAAACCCATTTCTCTAGAACCTCCACTCTTATTCCATGTGCAGCCATAACCCATATAACTGCCACAACATGCTTACAAGACATACTAGTTAGTTCCCACCTTCTGTAAGAGCAGGTTTTGTCAGTCATGTTAACAATACATTATTCCAATGATTTCCCTTTAACCTGATACTTGTCCACAGAATTCCACTGGACACTCATATCAGCAGCCTTCTCCTTTATCTTCTCATATATCTCAGTAGCCTTTGGTGTCAAGTGACCTTCACTCTTTGAAATCATGATGTGCACAACAACATTCCTCCTCATCAAATACTCTCTAATGTACTCTAAGCATGTTATAACTAGCTTGTCCCTTCCTTCAACCAACTGTCTTTTAAAGACTTCACACAAGTTGTTAAGAAGCACATCACTTGTAGGTCTACTTGCATCATACAAGTTACAAATGACATAGATTACAAAATGAAGTTACAAATGACATTCATTAATAGTTGAAGTTATTATAGACATACCACTAAAATAGGCTCTAGTCCAGTGAACAGGTGGAATCTCCCTGAGCCATTGATATAAACCCTCATCAGTTGCTAGAACCTCATTCATTGTTTGTTCAAAGTAAGCTACAGTACTTGAAGATGCACATTTCCATAACAAATTCTTATACAGCTCACCCCTCCACCTAGGCTTCATGTTTTCATGCACATGCCTTAAACAGTAGCTGTGTTCTGCATATGGAAACACCTGTTGTATGGCTGGAATGAGGCCCTAAAATGAACAATTACAGTTAATGTTAACAATGAGAGTTAAGTTACAAAATGACAACTAATGATACAAAATGACAATTAAATTTACCTTCTACCTGTCACCCCTGACCCGCAGCGGATATGGTAGTCGGGGCATGATTGGGTTTTCATCAAAGCTCATGACGTTTACTATTATAATAGTTTCATATTTATTATTTCAAATTTAAATAAAATACTCCAAACAACACATAATCAATGCAAACACAAAATCTTCTAAACAAAGCTTTCAAGTAACGTTTTATTTTCTTCTAAGGCCCATGTCCTATGTGTTCCTTGCTTCAAATCTGTTCACCTGTATCATGTGTAAAAATAGAGATTTGGGTTAACATAAGTTGGCGAGTGAAATCCCTCTTAATCATTAGGAAAAATGGTATGTTTATCATTTTAATAAAATGTGCATTATCCAAATATGAGCAACGTATATGTAATCTAAATCACAAACCACACAATCATCTAGCAACGTACATGTGAGCAGAATAAGCGATGTGCTGTGAGATCAAGGCTCAATCAAACGGAGTCGATCTAATATGTTAGGCAACGCGACGCTGTACCCGTAAATAACGGGGAACAAATGAGCCTAATGTGAGAGCTTGACTGTAATGAGAAATATAAACACAAATAATAATAATCAACATTA
The DNA here is from genome assembly GCA_947069175.1 of Scalesia atractyloides. Lineage (NCBI taxonomy): Eukaryota > Viridiplantae > Streptophyta > Magnoliopsida > Asterales > Asteraceae > Scalesia > Scalesia atractyloides. Next base: position 73,291,814 of record CAMTDV010000001.1, read on the forward strand.
TCATATAGCACGTTAGATCACATCAAGATAATACCACGAAGTTTGAGTTAGTGAAATAAACAAAAGCGACACATGATACACCCCAAAAACGTGAATAAAAAGGGAAGTTGTAAGAATTCACTCACTCACAGTGGGTGCGTTTATGAGTTGATGATGATTGCGCACGATTGAGATACCGAACAACGGTAAGGCTAACCTAAATATTCACATAATAATTTAGATAATTATATTCTTTCGGTTAAAATTAGTATTTTCACTTAACTTATTATTTACACAATTTTATTAGACATTTAAGATAATTTTTATTGTATTTATTGCTATTTTTATTTGCTTCAAACGAGATTATTTGATTATATATTATTATAGTTTTTATGGAAAAATTAATTAAAAGTTTAATTAAAAAAATATGTTTCTTTTCGAACTTGTGACATCTCGTTTACGTGCACGCAGCTCTACCAACTGAGCTATGTGTGTAACCCGTAATATATCAAGATTTAATTACATTTATATACTTACTGAAATAAACCATATTTTGATTAATTAAAAATGTTTGGTATATTATAAGGACTGTACGTGGAACCAGACTCGAACTCGTGATCTCTGCTTCGTGTTGCACACAGCCCAACCAATTGGGTTGTGTGTCTAACCCAAAGAATATAGGATTTTAATTAATCTTAAATACATACTACAACCAACCATAATTTTATTTAATTAAAAAGGTTTGGTTTATTATACGAACAGTGCACTGAACCGGTTTCGAACTCGTGACCTCTGCTTCGTATTGCACACAGCCTGACCAATTGGGTTGTGTGTCTAACCCGGAGGATATAAGATTTTTATTACTCTTATATACTTACCAGTCCGATTCCTATATGAGTTTAATTAAAAAGGATTGAATATGGGGCGAATCGGAACATGTATAGACTCGAACCGGAGACCTTAAGCTTCATGTGCACACAGTCCACCACTGGACTGTGTGTCTAACACAGTTTAAACACCAATTTTAATTTCTTTTATACACTGACTCACTTTGTCTTCTTCATTTCACAATACATAAATTGATAAACCCGTCTGACCTTTGATTAACTCTTCTTTTACTAAATAATAGATAGTTAAAAATAAGATTTATAAGGATTAAAAGGAATAAGTAAAAAAGAATTATACCGAAATGGAGACTCGTTAAAAAAAGCTGGCGGAATTCCGGCGAAGTTCCAACTTCCAGCAAGGTTTAACTTGAGGACATAGCTTGCAGAGAGTTTAGGGAGAGTGTGCGAGGGTGTGTATGCTCTAAATGGGTTCAAGGAATCACTATTTATAGATGAGGCCTGTAACTTGGATTGAATTTTCAGTTTCAAACTTTTTGGTCAGAATCAATGATGGGCGGATGATTTGCAGATCAAATTGACTGCCTTTGACTCGTAATTTAGTTAAGCCTTGTGATTAAAAGCTTCAGTAGCTAATTGAAAGGAAAAACGGCAATTTGATTGATTGTCGAGAAGTTTTCACCCGTTACTGGGCGGGGTTTTGATTTTGGTTTCAGGAGTTGTTTTGATATAAGGATTATATGGTTTGGAGATATAACAGATGTTGCAAGTGGTGTAGTGGTGTGATGTGCGTTTGGTTTGGGTGGAGACCCGGGTTCGATCCCGCGGTCCACCCTTTTTTATTTAATAAACATTATATCTTATAAATTTTATTTATTATTACTATTATTTATATTTTTAATACTACGAAAATCTATTAAATGACTAACATAAAATCAAAACCGAAGATCATGAATACATACTTGATTACAAAACGGAGTGGTTTTTGAACCCATTCTTCGTCGGATATTACAGTATCCCCTACTTTTAGAAATTTCGTCCCGAAATTTAAGTGGTAGTAGGTTTATCTTGGAAAAGATGAGGGTATTCTTGGACCATTGAGTCTTCACGTTCCCAAGTAAACTCGGGTCCTCGTTTCGACTCCCGACGTACCCTAACTATCGGAATTCGACTTCGTCTAAAACGTTTCTCACCGAAGTCCATGATTTCTACAGGTCGCTCTGCAAAATGCATTGACTCATTAGTCTGAATATCTTCTAACGGTATATGGAAGTTTTCGTCGGCAAGGCACTTTTCAAGTTAGATACATGGAACGTCGGATGGATTTTGCTGAGTTCTTCAGGTAAATCAAGCTTGTAGGCTACAGGACCAACTCTCTCGAGTATTTTAAATGGTCCAAATGGCGAGGTGCTAGCTTGCCTTTTTGTCCAGACCAAACAACTCCCTTCCATGGTGACACTTTCAAAAGTACTTGATTGCCAACACAAAACTCGAGCGGCTTTCGTCGTTTGTCTGCGTAACTCTTTTGACGACTCTAAGCTGCTAGAAGATTGTTGTGGATTTGAAGAATCTTATCGGTTGTTTCTTGAATTAATTTTGGTTCAGTGATTTGTGCTTCACCGATTTTGTGCCAACATACGAGTGATTGGCACTTACGACCGTATAGTACTTCAAGAGGATCCATACATATGCTAGAGTGTTAGCTGTTATTGTATGAAAATTCGACCAACTACCCATTGAAGTCAATTACACATGATCGTAACAGGTCTTCAAGAGTTTGGATGGTGCGCTCAGATTGACCATCAGTCTGAGGATGAAAGACGGTGTTGAGGTCTAAGCGAGTGCCTAACGCTGATTTCACGGCTTGCCATGTTCGGAAAGTAAAACGCTCATCTCGTTCCGGGATGATGCTAAGGATATACATAACCAGGTGTGTGTGAAGTTTGGATTTTGATTGAGGCGGTAACGTTCCTAGTAACGGTTGAATACCCTGTTACAGGAATCACTTTTTGATGCCTGAGGTGTAGAAGTGAAAAGCGTTGTAACACGGAGATGACTAACTGGATATGGTCTCATGATAAAGGGTTTTGAGAAAAATCGAAGCGTCAAAATGATAAAATTACATCACAAAACGAAGTCATCAACCACGTCGTTATCCAAATTAAGATTGACACTACTTACACAGAACTTCCCATAACCGTCTAACAATGCTTTTGATCACCTGACAAGAACACTTATATATATGAAGTACCTGCGGCGTATCCACCATATACTTGTCGAATTTTCATTGGCCTTGTTATCCAGTCACGATTAGTTCTATGTGACTCGTCCTAAAATCTACCAAACATAAACAAACACAACAACCAATGCTTGAGTCTCGAATCCGAGGAAAGCGAGACTGAATGACAGCGGTACCTCTCTCGTGTGTTATGAGGAAGTGGTCAGTCTATGAAAGGTGAGACACGACTCAACTTCCCTAAATGATGAGACAGGGTTTCGTGGTGATGTATGATAACATGAAATTTAATCGATGAATAGAGACATGTAATGAAACAAATTGGCATAGCGTGATATAAATTGCGTTAATGGCATTAATATAGAATAATAAAAAATTGAAACATTATTACCCAAATTGTAAACAATGGTAACTTTAATAGTCAAAACAAGAAATGGAATTTATTTAAGCTTTGATTGGGAATAAAAAAATAAACAGATGGAGCAAAGTCTTGAGTCTTCATGATGGGAGAAAGGCTAGTTAGGTTGTTCGTTCGCACCATCGTTGACCTTAATTGGGTTTGCATTGAAGTTGTAGGCTCTCCCTCTTGCTGGTGGAGGTTCTGGGTTTTCCTGGTTCGCTTGGTTAACTGGGTTTGCTTGGACTTGAGCGTTAATGATGTTAACCAGCCTAGGGCACGTGTTTTTGAAGTGAGTAGGATCTACACAATTGAAACAAGCTCTAACATAAGGTACCATTGAATAGTTCGGCTGTTGGTAGGGTTGGGTCATGTTTTGGGCAAGAGATGGAGCATGGTTTTGAGGAGCGCGTCAAGTGTTACTCAAATGACCATAACGCCCACAATTGGCACACAGCCGGCAAGGTAAGGTGGGTTGGTGGTGATAGTGGCAGGTGTTGCATTGAGGGTGGGGACCAGTGTAGGGTTTCTTGTTTGGGTATGCTGAGTTGGGTGCCACTTGGGTGATTGGGATGACTTGGAGAGGTACGGCTCATGGAGTTGGCTGACTGGTTTGGGTGACAACAAAATTTTTCCCGTTTCGCTTTCTCTTGGCAGTGAATTAAGAAGAGGATCCAACTTGAGTTGGGTTGGGGTTACGGTTGGTGCTTTGCTACTAGCATCCTGCTTCTTCTCGTCCTTAATTCCCCACTCCTAATGTGGTTTTCGGTGAGATCAGTAGCTAGCTCCATTGCTGCTTCCAGGGTAAGGCACGATACTCATCACAGAATCCTGAATCCTCGAAGGAAGACCCCGAATATAATGCTCGATCAAGCGGTAAAGAGGAGTAAATAGATTCGGAACCATTTGATTCAACTCAAGAAACCTTTTGTTGTAGGTTATATGGTCTCACTCGTTTTGTTTTAGGAAGTAGAACTCATCTTCCAGCTTCTTAATTTCGCTTCTTGGGCAGAAGTGGCGTGTGTGCATACATACACATTTTTACAATGAATTTTACACACGAACTCGGTTTTAATATTTATAAAAATGATTTCTACATTAAATTAAAAAACACACAAAAGGACAAGTGTACCCTGTCGTATATGTAGTAAAGTATGGGTAAGAAACCAGATGTCAATCCATGGACGCGGGCATGTGCTTGTGTACTAAACCTTCTTCATTTATTTACCGGTAAAAAGGATATGTGAAATAGTTTTTTTCTAAAATTATCTAAAAATATATTTTAAGACATAAAAGACTTTAAATACAAAAAATTAATTTCTTTTTCTTTTGTCTTGTTTTATAAGCAAAATAAGCATGTTATCAAAAATGTCACAAAGGCACGTGATCAATTTTCCAAATATAAAGACAACTAGTATCCCTTTCGGGACTCCTATGTTGATAATTCTTCGGAAAGTTAACGCGATAAACACACTTTAACCACCTAAAATTATTCTTTAGCGAGCTATTGATATATTTTCATGTGAATCTTTAAAAATAAGTTAGTAATCCGTTAAGAGTTTTCTAACCTCACTTTATCAAGGAAAGCAATACCGATAAACACAATATAACCACCGAGACAAGCATAACGTAGATCATATCACAAACTCATTCATTTTGCAAGTCTTAAATATAAATCCACCAAGTTGGTTATTTTGGCCACAAATACTCAACAAAGATTATGACATATATTAAGAACCCGCAATAACACCATCTAACCCGTTAGAGCCCCTCCGTTTAAGAAAGCGTTCTTGATCAAAATCAGATTATCTTTTATTAAACCAATACCCATTTCTAGTTTCATGGTGTAAACATATTAATCAAGTTAACAGTTCACTAATAAATGATTAATTATGGGGTTTATTCAACTTATCCTAACTAACCATTTACTAATCATCCAAGATAAACAATCATAATCAAGAATCCAACATCAATGAAACAAGATTGCCATATGATCATCAAGATTCAAACATGAGTAGTAGACTGAGCTTCATTTTAACTTGATAACAAACTAAATATTGATCATAAAACAAGTGTTTTTCATAGTATTCATAACAATATTACATAAACATCATCTGAATGCTTGCAAATGTGATCAGAATTTACATTAAGAACAAGAAATCAAACCATAAACAAGCAAGGATTTGATGGATTGGATGAATGATAAGCTTCTTGCAACCTTGAGGTTTGAAACCGTCGTGATCAGAGAGCTCCCGCGCCTCAGAAATCGCCCAGAAACTTGGAAAAATACCCAATATTTTGATTAGTCGTGAATGCTCAGTTTTATAGACTATTTGCATATCCGCACGGCCGTGCGCATCAGCATTACGTCACTGCAGGGCATGGGCAGACAAGTGGCTGTTTGAGCGGCAAAATCTTCAGATGTGCACGGCCGTGCCAAAGCTTCAGGTCACATGTGATCAGCAATCAAGTCGCGCACGGCCGAGCCAATGGGCCGCACGACCGTGCGTTCCGAAAAATGAGTCGCACTGCCTTCCGCACGGTTAGTGCTTCCGAGATCGCAGTCTCGCACGGCCGTGCCAATGTGTTGCACGGCCGTGCGACATCTATAACTTCAGCAAAATCTGCAGAATTTGTCTGGAATGCTAGTTTATCCCACTTTTTCTCCAACTTTGTCTGCGGTACGTCGTTTAGGACCTGAAAATATAAAATGGACCGATTAAGTACCTATACGATGATATTTTAGCTAAAAATGCACAAAACGGGGGCAAAATGGAGAACTAAATTATATATATTTTAACGTATATCAAACCTCCCCACACTTGAACTTTTGCTTGTCCTCAAGCAAACAAGAAATAAAAGAATGCGGGCCTACGAGGGACCCAAACGTTTTTATATAAATATCTGACGGTTAATTGTTTTTCCAAAAGTCAACATCAACGCCATTAAACCGAACAAGCAATTGCGAATATAAGGAAAGATAACCAAAAAGCTATGATTCCACTTCCGATCGACTTAACATGCAAATCTTCACATTCTCACAATGCTCACACACACTCGGTTATATTTATGATTCATACATGTAATGTGTATGTGCAAAACACTCAATGCCAAGGCGATGAAACATGAAATATAATAAACTTGTTAAAAGATCTAATCTCCACCAACTAATATGCGAAAAAGCACAATCAAGAGGTCTTTGAGGGCTGCAATGTTAGGCAATGGTTTCCGGTAGGGAATGGACATTTAAAAGTGGCTAAAAGGTTAAAACTCGGCGGTTATTTCTAATAAGCGTAAATAAATTAAAACTATACATAAGTAAGGCATAAACGGCCGATTATGACCATATCGAGCTAGTCAATAAGATTGTACCATTCAGCGTCTAAAATTGCTCCGATCTGATCCCCTTTTTCTATTTCTGTTGCTATTTTCTTCTTCTTTTTTTTTTGATAACTTGCTAAATATTTACAAGTTAGATAATAACCATAACCGAGTTTTAACAAAAATAAGTTGAACAATAAAAAGGCTCAATTTGGTTAAATGGGTGCCAACGGAAAAACACGGGATATAGGCTCAACGTGGTTTACTAATGGGATAATAGTGGGTACGGAAATTAGACAAAGAAAAAGGCTAACACAAAAGGGGTATCCTAAGTGCCTCTATCATATTCATGCTCTTTTCACATATTCATGGTTTTGAAAAGTATACTAATGACAAGTTCTAAATCACATGAAACACCCGGCTCACTCATATTCCAAACAAAAACAAGCATGATAAGAATTGAAAGGCTCAAGTAGGTATAAACGTAAAGATATGCATGCCAGTTTTTCTTTTGTTTGTCACGCTTTTAGTTGTTATCTCCTTTTAAAAATCAATTTGGCATGCCGGTTTTTTATTGTATCAGCTGCTTTTTTAATGAAATACAATTTACCGTTTATTACAAAATATATATATACATATTTTATTTTTTTTAAGGACAAACAAAGTTAACAAGTTAAACCCCTCCCCACACTTGAATTTCATATTGTCCCCAATGTGAATCGAAAACTAGTTACACAGTTATTAATTAGCAAAACTGAAGTGTGAAAAAGGTGAATAATACTCCCCTTGAGCGGAAGAAGACTTGGAGATATTTGGCGTGACCATTCTTCTTTTCTTTCTAGTTCTGTGTGCATTTCCATGTACCTACAAAACTTATCAAACTATCCACAACGCATTTGATTAAAATATATTAGGTGCATAAATATTCATCCCAAAAGCTAGAAATTGAAATAACAAAAGTACTAATAAATTGTTTCAAAACAAACTGAAATACATATCCGCGGGATTCTTTAAAGAAAAGCAGTAAAAAAGAAAGACCCCGAAAAGAAACAATAATAAACAACGATAGATAAATACTAAATGGCACCAGCGCTTTCGTCAGCTAAACTCTTTCCCCCTACTAGTCCTCCTCATCGTCTTGGCGGGCTTCAGATGGGCCCGTGTCATCATGCCTAGGTTTCCCGAATGGGAACTGTGGAGGATCGCCAAAGTAGTTCGGGAAGGGGTTGTGAAGCCCTCCGAAAATGTAAGAAAACCCGGCGTGCATCTCATCCCTCATGATATTCTGGTTCACCTGCATCTGCTGAAACTGCTTGTAGAACTCTGGATATGAGCGAATGCCAGGGGGCCAATCCTGATGTGCCCGGTATCCTAGTTGGTGCTGGTACTGGTACTGCTGCTGCTCCTGCTCTAGTGGCGGTCCAATAAAAGCTTCCCCGTGACCATGTGCCTCGTGGGCAGGCTCCATTTCGACGTCCGGCTCTTTGTCAGATGGTAGGGGTGGTAGTGGGTCCCAAACTTCCCCATGTAGGCCCCTTAACCTTGGGCCATTTCCAGTATCAACAATCAGGCCCATCGCCCGTAGGGAACGAATGTCCACCTCAACCCCTGAGTGGACCAGTGTTAAATGATTAACCACATTCTCCGTCATAATCCCGATAGCATAAGCAAGCTGGGTCACATACTCCCCACCGTGAATTTCACTGCTCACCGACCTCCCCGCGCTATTAATAAAAATTCCGCCATACGGGCGGCAAGGTTGACGTGTACTCCATTCACGATGGAGTATAAGTATAGCAGATCCAGTGTGGGACAGTTCCCCTAACTGTCCATGAGACCGCAAATGGTGTGGCTCATGACTTTGTGAAGAACCCGAAGAAGCGGGTCTTTTAGCTTTGACGCTTTTGCCCTCCGAGCATCATAAGGCGGCCCATTAGCTATTTGAGCCCAAAAAGCAGCCCTCTCCTCGTCGCCACTGAACTTGTAGATGTTGGTAAAGATATCAGAATTTATATCGTCATCTCCGTAGATACCCAACTTCTTTCCCAGCTTTGCCACTGACCATTTATGCCATCGTCCACCAAGCCTAAACTGAATAATTTTAGCATTTTTGAAGTCTCGATTTTCGCTCCTTGGCTTGTCGTATCCGTAAGAAGTGAAAAATTCCAACGTCAACTCAAGGTAGACAGGTCGCTCTATGTTCAGCAACCTTGCCATCGGGATCGAGATCTTATCTTGCAGCCTTTCTGATTGATTCAAGGCTTGCGAGGCTTCCCAACTCAGCCGTCTTGGCTCACCAATCTGGCCTTGTCGGTTCCAAAGGGTTTGCAATCTATTAACACACGGATGCTCTTTTGCTTGTCGGAATCGAATTGCAAGAACGGGTGATCCATCTATAAGCAGATAAGCAATAAAAATCAGGCAAGACCTAAAAAATTTTGATTCCAGCACTAGAACAATGACTTTTAAGCATTTTGTTTGCTGTCACCAGAAATCGCACGGCCGTGCGGATCGAAACCACACAGTGTTTTCATACCGGAGTCACTGCAGCGATTTGGGCCCGCACGGCCGTGCGGATGAGGGCACAGCCGTGCATCGTCTGCAGTTTTCAAAAATCGGGTCCATTCACTGATTCCGGCAGTTTAACCATAAATCAAGATGTTTTCTTCGTGAATGGACCGAGGGTTCATGATTGGGGCCCTTATTTGCGCAATTTTGCAAAGACTAGGGTTTGGTTGCCATTTATGAAGAAAACCCCAAAATTTGTTGAGCAAGAACCCTAATCTACCTTAGAACAGAAAAAAAGATGCAAAATGTAAACGAGATTCATACCTTGACTGAAAATTACGGAGAATCCTTGGAAAAGTTGGTGATTTTTGAGAGGGTGCGAGTTTGGGAACAGTAGTGCGGCTAGGGTTTAGAATGAATGTTGGTTTTTTCTGAAATACTCGTATTTAAAATCACTGAACCAACTGTCAGAAAAGTACGCGCACGGCCGTGCGTAGATGCGCACGGTCGTGCGGATTTGAAATCTTAAAACCCTGATCACTGATCTCGGTCCGCACGGGCGTGCGGATGGGTCGCATGGTCGTGCGTGTCCGAGAAGTCAGTCCGCATGGTCGTTCCTGCGGATGCAACTTCAAAGTGCACCGCACGGCCGTGCGGCCTCTGGTAGTCTGCAAATTTTGCAGAAAAATGCGCCCAGCTCTGTTTTTCGCCAAAATTACCAACTTTTCAAGTGTTTTAGCCGTTTGAACATTGTTCAACCACAGAACGCTCTAAGGTATGAATTAAAACACGGAAAACCTAAAACTTAACGAAAAACGAGGAAAATGCGAAATAAATACAAAATATCAACATAATTACATATTTACCCGTGGCGTGCAAATTACGCCTGCTAAATTTTTTTTCTCGGCGAGTCGATAGCTGGACTCTCCTCCCCACACTTATTATGCGTGTGGGGCGTGGAGTTCGATGACCTCCACTGCCGAGTCAACCGGTCCGTTAACATAAAGCTTTAGCCGATGACCGTTGACTTTAAATGTTACCCCGTTTGAGTCCTCGATGACTATAGTGCCGTAGGGGAATACTTCCTTGACTGTATACGGCCCCGTCCATCGTGACTTCAACTTCCCGGGGAATAACCTGAGTCTCGAGTTGAACAATAGCACAAGATCTCCTACTTTGAACTCTTTGTGATCTCTTAAGCGCTTATCATGTAGTCTTTTTGTGCGCTCTTTATATAAGCAAGAGTTCTCGTAGGCATGGTTCCTTAATTCTTCGAGCTCATGGATTTGCAAGAAGCGAGCCTCACTGCCGCTCTTCATATCCAAATTTGCAGTTTTTAACGCCCACCATGCCTTGTGCTCCAACTCTACTGGGAGATGGCATGCTTTTCCGTAAACCAACCTATAAGGAGTAGTACCTATAGGTGTCTTGTATGTTGTTCGGAAAGCCCATAGCGCGTCATCTAGCTTGTCTGACCAATCCTTGCGGTTTTGACCCACCGACCGCTCAAGGATCCTCTTCAGTCCCAGGTTAGTAACCTCTACTTGCCCGCTCGTCTGGGGGTGGTATGGTGTAGCTAGCCTGTGGTGAACACCATATCGAGACAGGGCCTTTTCTAATTGCGCATTACAAAAATGCGTTCCGCAGCCACTAATTAGTACCTTCGGGGCACCAAACCGGGCAAACAAGCTTTTCAAAAACCTCACAGCTGTTCTGGCATCATTTGTGGGTAAGGCTTGCGCCTCGGCCCATTTCGACACGTAGTCTACGGCTACCAAGATGTACTTATTACCGCGTGAGGATGGGAATGGTCCCATGAAGTCGATTCCCCAACCATCGAATACTTCACAGACCTGGATCGAATTCTGAGGCATTTCGTTGCGCGCGGATAGATTTGATGCCCTCTGGCATGCATCGCACGCTCGTACCAACTTCTGTGCATCATGAAAATAGTAGGCCAATAAAAATCGGCATCTAACACCTTCTTCGCGGTGTAGTTGGGTCCGTGGTGACCTCCGGTAGGCCCTTCATGACATTCGCACAGAATGTCGGCTGCCTCCTCTCCAAACACACATCTACGAATCACGCGATCCGCTCCGACTCGAAATAAGAATGGGTCATCCCAAATATAATACTTGAGGTTTGCAAAGAACTTCCTCTTCTGCTGATGTGTTAATCCTTTGACGAGGATTCCACAGGCTAGATAGTTCAAGAAGTTGGCAAACTAGGGTGACTCATCTCTCACCTCTATGCTCATCAGGAACTCATGGGGGAAATTGTCGTTTATTGGTTCCCTCCACGTCTCCTTGGAATCTCCGTGCTCGAGTCTCGAGAGATGATCGGCCGCAACGTTCAACGCTCCCTTCTTATCTTGAATCTCGATATCGAATTCTTGCAGCAACAAAATCCATCTAATCAGACGTGGTTTTGTGTCTTGTTTGCTGAAAAGATATCGGAAAGCGGCATGATCCGTGTATACAATAGTCCTGGACAACACAAGGTAAGATCTAAACTTATCAAACGCGAAAACTACCGCCAAAAGCTCCTTTTCCGTAGTAGTATAATTCTCTTGCGCATCGTGCAAGGTCTTACTGGCGTAGTAAATAGGATGAAGGTGCCTCTCCTTTCGTTGTCCCAAGACTGCCCCTATAGCAAAATCGCTGGCGTCGCACATTATCTCAAACGGCAACGCCCAATCTGGTGCAACTAAAATAGGGGCTTCAACAAGCCTTCGCTTCAACAAATTGAATGCCGTCAGGCATTCTTCTAAAAACACAAACGGAGCATCCTTCTCCAACAACTGGGTCATGGGTCTTGCGATTTTTGAAAAGTCTTTGATAAATCGCCTGTAGAACACAGCATGACCAAGGAAACTCCTAACTGCTCTGACTGAGGTAGGGGTGGAAGTTTAGAAATAACATCTACTTTGGCTGGCTCGACCTCCAAACCCGCTTGCGAGATCCCTTGCCCGAGAACTATCCCTTCCTTCACCATGAAGTGACACTTCTCCCAGTTAAGCACAAGATTTGTCTCTTCGCACCTCATCAGCATCTTTTTCAAATTCTTCAGACAATGATCGAAAGAACTCCCAAAAACAGAAAAATCATCCATGAACACCTCCATGGAGTCCTCAATCATGTCGTGAAAAATGGCAACCATGCAGCGCTGAAATGTAGCCGGCGCATTGCACAACCCAAAAGGCATACGCCGGTAGGCGAACGTGCCGAAAGGGCAGGTGAACGTAGTCTTCTCCTGATCTTCAGGAGCGATCGGAATTTGAAAATAACCCGAAAACCCATCCAGAAAACAATAGAATGACTTCCCTGACAGACGTTCCAACATCTGATCGATGAATGGAAGCGGGAAGTGGTCCTTGCGGGTGGCGCCATTGAGTTTGCGGTAGTCGATGCAAACTCGCCATCCGGTGACGGTACGGGTCGGAATAAATTCATTCTTGTCGTTTGAGACTACTGTTACTACCCCTTTCTTGGAAACTACTTGTACAGGGCTCACCCATACTGAATCAGAGATAGGGTATATTAACCCTGCATCAAGTAACTTGATCACCTCTTTATTTACGACGTCTTGCATGTTCAGGTTTAACCGCCTCTGTGGTTGAGCACACGGCTTGAAATCATCCTCCATCAGAATCTTATGAGTACAGAAGGAAGGATTGATGCCTTTGATGTCCATAATCTTCCACGCCATGGCTTTCTTATGAAGTCTCAGTACCTCGAGAAGTTTTCTCTTCTCCTCTTCCTCTAAGGATGATGAAATAATGACCGGAAGACGACATTCCTCATCCAGAAATGCATACTCGAGATGTGACGGGAGTTGTTTCAACTCCAATGACGGCGGATCCTCTACTGAAGGCTTCGACTTTCCTTCAGCTTCACAATCAATCTCCACGAATCTATCGGGACTATGGGAACCATAATCACTGACTTGACAAACCGGCTGCTTAAGTTCGTGCATATCCGAATCTAACTCCTCAATGGTGCCTTGAAAATGAGAGTTCACAAAGGTATCGACAATGTCGACATAATAAAGCGTATCATCTTAGCTTTGTGGGTTCTGCATCGACCGCTTAATGTCGAAGGTTACATGTTCATCATTAACTCGGAGCGTGATTTGGCCTACGGCCACATCTACAATCGTCCTCGCGGTATTGAGGAACGGGCGTCCGAGTATCAAAGGCACCTTGGAGTCTTCATCCATGTCCAGAATGACGAAATCTACAGGAAACACGAATTTGTCGATTTGAACCAGCATGTTTTCAACAAACCTGCGCGGATACTTGATCGATCGATCAGTAAGCCGAATACTCATCCTCGTAGGTGACGGCTCACCTAGATCTAGCTTAGCAAAAACCTTATACGACATAAGGTTTATGCTTGCTCCCAAATCAGCCAATGCGTGGTTGACAGACATGCTGCCTATAAGGCAAGGAATGGTGAAACTGCCCGGGTCTCACATCTTCTCGGGTAAACAATTTTGAAGAATGGCCAAACAATTTTCATTCATTAAAACACACGACATGTCCTCGAGCTTTTGCTTATTCGTGAGGATGTCCTTCAGGAACTTAGCGTATTTGGGCATTTGAGCCAACGCTTCAATAAATGGTATGTTTATATGCAACTGTTTGAACATCCAAGAAACTTACCATATTGTTCTTCATTCCTTTGCTTCTTCAGTCTACCCGGGTATGGAACTGGAGGAGTATAATCTGTTACTGGCTTCTGGAGCTGTGCTGTACTTGCTGGGACTCGCCTAGCGTGCAACTCGTCCGAAACGTCAGTATGGACCGTCTCAGTGATCGGTGGTGAGTCCGATATGTCAGGTCCGGTGGCTTTACCACTCCTCGTCATTACCGCATTTACGTGCCCTCTTGGGTTTGGCTCTGTATTTCCCGGAAGACCGCCCTGAGGTCGCTCTGATAGCATCTTAGCTAACTGGCCTACTTGATTCTTGATGGCTTGAATGGAGGCCTTTTGACTCCGCATATCCTCTTCTTGGGCCATGAATCGCTCTTCGTGCTGCTGATAATGCTTCTCAGCCAACTGGTTCGCACTTTTCGAATTGCTCAAAAGTTGCGCCATCATTTCCTCCAGCTTGGAATTATTCTGAGGGGCTTGTTGCTGGGAACTGCTCCCGGCACCCTGATTATGGTACATATTGGAGTGCGGCTGGTAGGGGCGACTTTGAGGCTAAAAGATTGACCATAGGATTGCTGTGGAGCAGGGGCGCGCTGAGAATACCCGAGTGGGTTTTGGTTACATGAACCACCTTCCACCCAAAGTTTGGGATTCTTCCATCCCGGATTATATGTGTTGTTGTAGGGGTTATTTTGGGGTCTAGTTTGATTACCCAGATAATCCACCTCCTCGTGGCCTGTAAACATAACACCCTGTTCGCATGCACCCAACTCATGTGAAATCCCACACTGCTCGCATGAAGATTGAACCCGCGAAATATTATGAGCTTGTTCCATTTTTGCAGCAAGGGCTCCAATCTGAGCAGTAAGAGCCGTGTAAGTATCAACAGCATGAACTCCAGAACGAGATGATGTCCTAGCTCTCTCTGGCTTGATGAGAACTAGACTTCAAAGCAGCTTTCTCGATGATTTGCATAAGCTTCATTTGGCGTCTTCGTTCCTAGATCTCCTCCTGCATACATGTCCAAACGCTCCTGCGAATCATAGTTTAGTCCTTGATAGAAGGTTAATACGAGCTGTCTTTTGGACAAACCATGATGTGGGACGTCAATAAGAAGATCTCTAAACCTCTCCCATGCAGCGTGTAAGGACTCTCCATCATCCTGCCGAAACGTCATGATGTGGTTCTTCAACTTAGCTGTTTTCTCTAGAGGGAAGTACTATTGCATGAACAGCTCTGCCATTTCATTCAACGTAGTAATGGATCCTGCGGGAAGTGATAGAAGCCAAGCTTGGGCCTTGTCTCGCAAAGAGAACGGAAAGAGCCGCAATCGGATTGCATCGTCGGAAACATTTCGAATCTTGAAAGTAGAGCATACCTCAAGAAATGCAGCAATATGTCGACATGGGTCTTTGTGATCCTTTCCATCAAACTGCACCGAATTTTGTAACATGTTTATGATGCTAGATTTAATCTCGAAATTCGGCGCCACCACAGTCGGTCGGGCGATACTAGGCTGCAGGCCTTCGTTTCCCGGATGGCCGGTCTCATTCAATGGCCGGTCGTTGTCTGCCATGGTGCTCCCCCTCGACCTCTGAGTGTTCACTCCCAGCAGGTATCTCCGGCTCGTCTACTTCAGCTGAGATGAGTTGTGCAACAACACGCGACCTTTCTCGAAGTCTCCTACTCCTTTGTTGGTCACGTTCCTATTCGTCAGATGGCTCAGCAGCAGCGGGCGCGGGGGTTGAGGACATCAACCTGTAAGGAAGGGATAAGCACATCCCGAAACGATTAAATAAATTATAATATTATATTATACAATATTTTATTATTAAACTTTTTTTTACCAGCAAATTTATTTTTGAATTCGGGTGTGCAAATAAATATTAATCTTTGTAACTATATATATATATACAAACAAATAAATAATTCTATACAAATAATCAAGTAAATAATTATAAACAACTAAGCAAATAATCAATTATAAACAAGTATTCACAAGCATGTACACCGGTAAACTAGTGACTCGGATCGTTCCATAGGTTAGCCACGTCCCCAGCAACGGCGCCAAAAACTTGACGTGTGCGCATATATACACATTTTTACAATGAGTTTTACACACGAACTCGGTTTTAATATTTATAAAAATGATTTCTACATTAAATTGAAACATACACAAAGGACAAGCGTACCCTGTCATATATATAGTAAAGTATGGGTAAGAACCTGATGTCGATCCGTGGACGCGGGCAGGTGCTTGTGTACTAAACCGTCGTCATTTATTTACCGGTAAAAAGGGTATGTGAAATAGTTTTTTCTAAAATTATCTAAAAATATATTTTAAGACATAAAAGACTTTAAATACAAAAAATTAATTTCTTTTTCTTTTGTCTTGTTTATAAGCAAAATAAGCATGTTATCAAAAATGTCACAAAGCCACGTGATCAATTTTCCAAATATAAAGACAACTAGTATCCCTTTCGGGACTCCTATGTTGATAATTCTTCGGAAAGTTAACGCGATAAACACACTTTAACCACCTAAAATTATTCTTTAGCGAGCTATTGATATATTTTCATGTGAATCTTTAAAAATAAGTTAGTAATCCGCTAAGAGTTTTCTAACCTCACTTTATCAAGGAAAGCAATACCGATAAACACAATATAACCACCGAGACAAGCATAACGTAGATCATATCACAAACTCATTCATTTTGCAAGTCTTAAATATAAATCCACCAAGTTGGTTATTTTGGCCACAAATACTCAACAAAGATTATGACATATATTAAGAACCCGCAATAACACCATCTAACCCGTTAGAGCCCTTCCGTTTAATAAAGCGTTCTTGATCAAAATCAGATTATCTTTTATTAAACCAATACCCATTTCTAGTTTCATGGTGTAAACATATTAATCAAGTTAACAGTTCACTAATAAATGATTAATTATGGGGTTTATTCAACTTATCCTAACTAACCATTTACTAATCATCCAAGATAAACAATCATAATCAAGAATCCAACATCAATGAAACAAGATTGCCATATGATCATCAAGATTCAAACATGAGCAGTAGACTGAGCTTCATTTTAACTTGATAACAAACTAAATATTGATCATAAAACAAGTGTTTTTCATAGTATTCATAACAATATTACATAAACATCATCTGAATGCTTGCAAATGTGATCAGAATTTACATTAAGAACAAGAAATCAAACCATAAACAAGCAAGGATTTGATGGATTGGATGAATGATAAGCTTCTTGCAACCTTGAGGTTTGAAACCGTCGTGATCAGAGAGCTCCCGCGCCTCAGAAATCGCCCAGAAACTTGGAAAAATACCCAATATTTTGATCAGTCGCGAATGCTCAGTTTTGTAGACAATTTTCATATCCGCACGGCCGTGCGCATCAGCATTACGTCACTGCAGGGCGTGGGTAGACAAGTGGTTGTTTGAGTGGCAAAATCTTCAGATGTGCACGGCCGTGCCAATGATTTGCACGGCCGTGCCAAAGCTTCAGGTCACATGTGATCAACAATCAAGTCGCGCACGGCCGTGCCAATGGGCCGCACGACCTTGCGTGCCGAGAAATGAGTCGCACTGCCTTCCGCACGGTCAGTGCTTCCGAGATCGCAGTCTGCACGGCCATGCCAATGGGTTGCATGTCTGTGCGGCATCTGTAACTTCAGCAGAATCTGCAGAATTTGTCCGGAATGCTCGTTTATCCCACTTTTTCTAGCGGTACGTCGTTTAGGACCTGAAAATATAAGATGGACCGATTAAGTACCTATACGACGATATATTAGCTAAAAATGCACAAAACAAGGGCAAAATGGAGAACTAAATTATATATATTTTAACGTATATCAAGAAGCTTCTTGTCATGAGTTCTCGAAGTTGTTCCCAAGTTAGGGCTACGGCGGCTTCGGCGCCTCTTTTGCCCTTTTCGGCAATCCACCAAGTGAGTGCTACCCCATATAGATGACCAGTAGCATAACGAACCTTATGGTCGTTGGGACAGTCGCAAATGAGAAAAGTACTCTCCATCTCTTCGAACCATCGAAGGAGAGCAGTGACCCTTTCAGTTCCCTCGTATTTTGGACGGTCATATGAGTTGAAGTGCTTGTAAGTGCACTTAGTGGTGTTTGTGGGAGGGTTGGCAGCATTTTGTCCCTCTTGGTTGATTGGGTTGACAGGGTTAGCAGCGAGAGCTTGTTGAACTTGAATTACGATATCGGAAATCACGGCGGCCATTTGTTGGGCTATTTGAGCATCCATGCGCTCGCCGGATTTTCCTGATCTCCTACTTCCATGAAAATGCCTAGAAGACATCTATTGGAAATACGTAACGAGATAATGAGTTTGGCGTATAGGTGTCATATGTATCGCATAAAGTTTAGAAATAAAATTAAATATCCACGAAATAAATGAGAAAAATAAATCCATTACATCTATAGGATGTCATGGGCTTTGCTCATGTTTGGGCCCCTATATGTCCCCCATACTAGGCCTAGGTAGTCATGTGGGCCCCCATGACTACTGGGCTTTGTAGGGTTCACATTGATTTTGACCTGTTAACACTCGCACCACCCGAATGAAAATCGTAAAACATGATTGCGAGGTGTAAGGTCGGAAGGTGTCCTGGTGTAGACACAGTGACAACTCAAAGTGGGGTTAGTTCACATGACGTTTGGTGTGACATGCTTTGGCCTAATAGGTCCTTCGCACTCTTATCGTTAGTCCCCAGGTACGCAAACTTGTCCGATACTTCGGATTTATACGAATGCCAACCCTAGACAGGACGTTTCGACTACCGGTACTTGTACATTTCCAGTTACTACATGCCCGTCGTAGAACTCACTTTGATGGGATTGAAAAATAAAAAACATCACAAATTTTTGAAAAGAAAAGCAAGAAAATGTTTAAATATGTGAGAATCGAGACGTGCGTTATGACAGTAATATATGCATATATATATATATAAACATGTTATATTGACAATATTTATAACACATTGAATGTCACACAAAATCATATAGCAATTAGAGTGCTTGCATGTAATTGTGTATGAGAGAAATGTAAAATGAGTAAATGTCATAAGTTTGCATGTCACCAACTAAACACGTAAGCAATTAAATTCTAATTGACTATAGTATAGGTTCTAAGAGTCTAATAACCTATCCTATATCCCTATAGTCACTAACGGATATGGTAGTCGGGAAAAGCTCATGACATTTACTATTATAATAGTTTCATATTTATTATTTCAAATTTAAAAAAAAATACTCCAAACAACACATAATCAATACAAACACAAAATGTTCTAAACAAAGCTTTCAAGTAACGTTTTATTTTCTTCTAAGGCCCATGTCCTATGTGTTCCTTGCTTCAAACCTGTTCACCTGTATCATGTCTAAAAAAAGAGATTTGGGTCAACATAAGTTGGCGAGTGAAATCCTGCTTAATCATTAGGAAAAATGGTATGTTTATCATTTTAATAAAATGTGATTATCCAAATAAAGCACGAACCACACAATCATCTAGCAATGTACATGTGAGCACGATAAGCGATGTGCTATGAGATCAAGGCTCAATCAAAAGGAGCCGACCTAATATGTTAGGCAACGCGACGCTCTACCCGAAATAATGGGGAACAAATGAGCCTAATGTGAGAGCTTGACTGTAATGAGAAATATAAACACAAATAATAATAATCAACATTATCACATAGCACGTTAGATCACATCAAGATAATAACACGAGGTTTGAGTTAGTGATATAAACAAAAGCGACACATGATACACCAAAAAAACGTGAATAAAAAGGACAGTTGTAAGAATTCACTCACAGTGGGTGCGTTTTGAGTTGATGATGATTGCGCACGATTGAGATACCGAACAACGATAAGGCTAACCTAAATATTCACATAATAATTTAGATAATTATATTCTTTTGGTTAAAATTAGTATTTTTACTTAACTTGTTATTTACACAATTTTATTAGCTATTTAAGATAATTTTCATTGTATTTATTGCTATTTTTATTTGCTTAAAAAGAGATTATTTGATTATATATTATTATAGTTTTTATGAAAAATTATTTAAAAGTTTAATTAAAAAATATGTTTCTTTTCGGATCGTACCGCCCGGACATGACGCAGCGTGTGGGATTCGAACTTGTGACCTCTCGTTTACTTGCACGCAGCTCTACCAACTGAGCTACGTGTCTAACCCGGAATATATAAAGATTTAGTTACATTTATATACTTACTGAAATAAACCATATTTTGATTAATTAAAATATTTGGTATATTATAAGGACCGTGCGTGGAACCGGACTCGAACTCGTGACCTCTGCTTCGTGTTGCACACAACCCGACCAATTGGGCTGTGTGTCTAACCCGAAGAATATAGGATTTTAATTAATCTTATATACATATTACAACCAACCATAATTTTATTTAATTAAAAAGGTTTGGTTTATTATAAAAACAGTGCACTGAACCGGTTTCGAACTCGTGACCTCTGCTTCGTGTTGCACACAACCCGACCAATTGAGCTGTGTATCTAACCTGGAGGATATAAGATTTCTATTACTCTTATATACTTACCAGCCCGATTCATATATGAGTTTAATTAAAAAGGTTTGAATATGGGGGCGAATCGGAACATGTATAGACTAGAACCAGAGACCTTAAGCTTCATGTGCACACAGTCCATCACTGGACTGTGTGTCTAACCCAGTTTAAACACCAATTTTATTTCTTTATACAGTGACTCACTTTGTCTTCTTCATTTCAAAATACATAAATTGATAAAGCCGCCTGACCTTTGATTAACTCTTCTTTTACTAAATAATAGATAGTTAAAAATAAAATTTATAAGGATTAAAAGGAATAAGTAAAAAGAAATATACCGAAATGGAGACTCTTTAAAAAAATCCGGCGGAATTCCGGCAAAGTTCCAACTTCTGGTAAGGCGTAACTTGAAGACAGAGCTTGCAGAGAGTTTAGGGAGAGTATGTGAGGGTGTGTGTGCTCTAAATGGGTTCAAGGAATCACTATTTATAGATGAGGCCTGTAACTTGGATTGAATTTTTGGTTTCAAACTTTTCGGTCAGAATCAATGATGGGCGAATGATTTGCAGATCAAATTGATTGTGTTTGACTCGTATTGAGTTAAGGCTTGTGATTAAAAGCGGTTTCAGTAGCTAATTGAAAGGAAAAAACGGCAATTTGATTGATTGCCGAGAAGTTTTCACCCGTTACCGGGCGGGGTTTTGATTTTGATTTCAGGAGTTGTTTTGATATAAGGATTATTTGGTTTAGAGATATAATAGATGTGGCAAGTGGTGTAGTGGTGTGATGTGCGTTTGGTTTGGGTGTAGACCCGAGTTCGATCCCGCGGTCCACCCTTTTTTTTAATAAACATTATATCTTATATATTTTATTTATTATTACTATTTTATTTTCTTTATTATTATTTATATTTTTAATACTACGAAAATAGACTAACATAAATTCGAAACCGAAGATCATGAATATATATTTGATTACAAAACGGAGCGAGTTTTTGAACCCGTTTTTCGTCTGATGTTGCACTACATGTTAGTGATAAATGTGAAGTATGAATCTTTCTGAAGATCTACGTCATGTCCTAGATATTCCAAGAACCAAACCCATAAACTTTTGTTTCAGCTTCAACCAAGGCATAGGCTACATGATATATTCCATTGTTGGAGTCTAGGCCCACTACTGCTTACACTTGTCCTAGGAATGGACCTTTTATGACGGCTCCATCCAAACCCAATAGTGGACTTCCACATACCTTAAAGCCTGCCTTCAAACCACCTAAACATAAATAGATCCTTCTAAACTATCTTTTTGGGCTATTAGGATTAGGTTCACTCTCTACATCAATTATCACTGTTGTTCCTGGGTTTGACCTCATGAGTTCTTCACAGTAATCCCTTAGAATTGCATACTGAGCCCTGTAGTCCCCCTTTATCTTCTGTTTTGCGATGCGTTTTGCCTTGAACATCTTTTGCAAAGAAATTGAGATCTGATGCTTCCTTTGGAAATTATCTTGCAGTGCTTTTAGAGTAATAGAAGAATTCGCTGCAA
Organism: Scalesia atractyloides; assembly: GCA_947069175.1. Taxonomy (NCBI): domain Eukaryota; kingdom Viridiplantae; phylum Streptophyta; class Magnoliopsida; order Asterales; family Asteraceae; genus Scalesia; species Scalesia atractyloides. Next base: position 73,313,884 of record CAMTDV010000001.1, read on the forward strand.
CTGTAGATTCTATCTGCCTTGCTAACCATGAAACAGTACACAGCTTCACAAATCTTGTCTGAAAGCATTTGTGTTCATTTACGTTGTCACTATCCAAGAACCTTCTCTGTTTTACATTGGAAAGATAAAGTACCCACGGATGTGGTTGCATGTTTTTTGGATTTACTTTGTGATCTTGTAGTAGGTTTGTGCAATAAAGCACCAGCTTTACTCTTGAGACCCACACCCTTGGGACCACCACTTTTGCATGAAGATTCCCCTTTAGAGTCACTTGGTGAAGATTTGACATTTTTACCCTTACCTGTGGCAAAATTGCCCATTTTACCCTTACTAGCACAAGCTGAATTGACATCTTTACCCTTACCAAATTCTGGTTTAAACCCTTCACAAATCACCCTAAACCTAACTGGATCATTCCTAATAACCTTCATTGCCTTTTGCTAGACACAACCAACTTCTTAGCAAGGGCCCTTATGTCTTTCCTTTCTTAAAAAACTTGACCAAGATAGAATGGCTCATCCACAAGATCATTCCTCCTTTTTTGTTTCCTTCTTTCCCTTCTCAGTTGTATCTTCATCGGTGGGTCATTTTTTTCAACAATTGAGCTGTCAAATTCCTCTAAATGTGCATCCATTCCCATGCCATCTGACTCACTTAACTGTTGTATTCTAAAGGCTCTTCCTTTATGTCATGATCCACATAACTACTAAAATTCTACATATCAACCACTACATCAAAAATCATATTATCTTCATCAACTATGTAATCTGAATCATCTTCCTCTTCAACACTATTTGCAGGCTCCTGATCATCATTTACATTATCCTCACCATCTCCCTTATTATCCTCACCATCTCCCTCCTGATCATCATCTTCATTATCCTCACCATCTCCCTCATGATCATAATCACTATCCTCACTATCACTCCCCTCACCATCATCTCCCTCATGATCAGCCTCACTACCCTCATTTGCATTATCCTGACTAGGATTAACCACCTAACTCTGATCTAATTCAACTTGGCTAATTCCCACATCAGCTTGATTAATTAGCATCTCCGTTTGACTAATTCCAACATCCACTACTTGACTCTGATCTAAATCAGGTTGGCTAATTCCCACATCAGCTTGATTAATTAGCATCTCAGTTTGACTAGTTCTAGCATCCACTACCTTATTTGTCCCAGCATCACCTACATTATACTCTAATGTTAGTCTCCTAGAAGCCTTTGCCAATATTTGTTGTGTATTCCTAACAGGTAAATCATTGTCCACATCATCATGTCTTTCCTTAATCCTAACTTTACAATTAGGAGACATGAAATATGTCTCAACTCCAGTTTGACCATGCTCAGTGTATAATTTCATCAACTTATGATCACCCACACAAGACAAAAAGCTAATCACATCAGAGTCATTTCCTAAAGCCCTCAATCCAAAGTACAAATCTTCATCAAACACTTTGAAATGGTAAAAAATAAACTAATTTTCAGAGTATCCTAATTCTAACATCATATAACTTCATGAACTAAAAATTCATCTTTGTCTATCAAGTCAACATAGTCCACCTAACCTTTTACATACATCATGCTAGGAAACTTTGTGAAAGAGCCCCCATGATGAATCTTGAGTGAGAAAAATGTATGGTTAACTGAAAAAACATAAAAAAATGCCACCATTATCAATTTATGAGTATGGAGAATAAGGAAACAATTGAATATATGATCATTGTTAGGGTTTACAAAAATCACCATACATATTCTCTACATTAACCTCTTGTCCCCTAGGATTAACAAACCACCTTGACATTGTACTTCAATCGGTGATGATCTTGTATGCGTTTGATGTTGGAGAATGTTTAGGGTTGGAGAAAGTTTTCGATTTGGGTGACAATGTATCGAAAGTGGGTTATGAAGATTATAATAAGTGTATTTAGGCTTTTAAACTAGAAGTGTAAAGGATCGATTAGGGAAAAGACATAATTGCCCATCATGTGCTTTGCACGTGACAACCTTCAACGTTTAAAATGGATGACGTTTAGGGCGGGGGTGAATCAAGAATGGCTTAATAGATTAGGGAATAAACTAGCTATTTTTAAAGGATTTGGGCAAAACCGTTAAAGTGACCAAACCACAGAGAGCAAAATGGAAGTTTACTCATTATCTAATTCAATCACATATTCTAGTGAATCAGATTTGTTTCTTTTGACTTTTGTGAGTCCTCACTCCTCAGTGAGTTGGTGTTTTTAGACTAAACCTTGCCTTGTCCTTTTAGAGTTCAGAGACTTCTAATCTGGATTCAGACAGAGGTGTACAAAAAAAACAGTTTTAGGACCAGAATTGGAAAAAAAATCAAAACCGGATTTTTTTAACCAATTTTCCTAAAAACTAGTTCCAACCCGAACCAAACTGCCGGTTAGTATATTGGTTAGGGATCTTGATCTTCAAAAACTGGTTCAAAAACCACCGGTTTTTTTGGCACAACCCGGTTGGTTATAAACCAAACCGGTTATACCAGTTTGGGTTCCTATCATGAAAAATCGGTTAAAAAAACGAACCGATTTTTTCCTGACACAAAAAACCGGTTCGGTTAAAAACCGGACCAGTTTTAAAAAAACAATTTATACACCTCTAGATTCAGAGTCCTCTGAGCTATCACGTTTTTTTATGAAAATATATAAGTTGGTTGTGGAATACCACTTAATCACCAGGATGTCTCCTTGTAGACACTTTAATTTTCTTAATTTGAATTAAAAACCATACGTAATTTTCTTTTAAGATAACTATAAATGAACATCTGGGCTTACTTATTCTTTTCTCACCACAACGATAAAAACACAAAAAAGGGTGTTAGGTCAGGATTATAAGTTCATTTCCAGCATTACAACTGTTGTCCCGGTTGAAGAATGAGAAACGATTTCTTGAGCTGACAAATTTGTTTTAAATAAATTGTGTCAAACACGATCGAGGCCTTGTAAAACTTGTTATGTTTTTTTTGTTCAATACTTGTAACTTAAGATCTTGTTGAAGAAACTGGTTTGAAGTAAAAACCCAAAAGTTATTTGTATTCCTCGGAAGCCCCCGCCCACATCACCATTCAATATTTCTTGGCCCACTATCGGCCAAACCACCTGGGCACTAGGCCCAATGTGAGTCGGATCGCTTAGCCATGCTTCATAATTGGAAAAACGAGCACCGTGGAAATACATGTCACTCAGTCAAAGGAATATAATGGAGAGTTGACCAAACTGTGTACTAAATACTTTTCAAAAGATCTCCTCCAAATCACTGCTATGGCTATCGAAATCTTAACCACTACATTTATTTAATACGTGCTCTATATTTATTATAGTTTTTTAAGTGGCACCTAATATATTAATTATTTCTCACAAATAAAAAGAGCATAAAAATATCTAATTTTCCAACAACGAGTTATCTACATATTGCAACATCTAGGTCGGAAATGCTAGACATGGTCCAACCAAACAAGACCCGGTCATTGGGTTGCTGTAGCAATTTGACCAAAATCAGCTCAGGTTGAATTAGTCGTTTTAGAAAGAACAAAACTATCAAAACAGGTTCACCTTCTATATTTTTCTTGTGGCTGCTCATGGCGATAAATGAAGGTTGTGATGGTAATGGTGGCATCGTGGTGGCGCCGATGACAATGAAGAAGATAAGGTGGTGGCGGCCATGTTGTATAAGATCAAGTCTTATTCTTTATACCATTTTAATCTATTCTCAATTGAAATCTTGATCATTTTGTACACACACAAGGAGTTCATAGTTGTATGGTGATAAGCTGACCCTTATGTCTTGAGGGACTTATTGTAAACTAAAAATGCATGGATGTGTGTGTCATCAAGTTGTAGTTTCCTTCAAATTTACAAAAAAAAGTTGTCATTTCTGCTTTATTAATTAATTATATTTCGTGGTCTAAAATAATATGAAACCAACTCGAATATCTTTAAAATTTGGTTGGTATAAAATCAACTATATGTAATCATCAAAGTCAAGTAGTAAGTAGCCAAGCCCTCTGCCAGCCCATCACGGGTGGTGTTCTTGATTAAGATATTAAGTAGAAAATTATATTTAATGATGCCATGCTTTTAGATATATCTTGAAACTATACGTACATAGATTATACAAATTTTATATAATCATCTTTTATATTTTAATTTATCGTTTTCGGATAAACAAAACCTAGAAAATCCAATATTAGGACAATATCTTAATATGAGATTCAAACTTATGATTTGTGCGTCAAAAGAAAATTTATTTTTAAAATCCAAATCATTTAAAAACTATTAAAGAAAACAAATATTCCATATATAATAACTTGAAGAGGCGTTTATGTAAGCGATGCCTCTATATGTAGACGGAATAGTGAGATTTTCGAAAATGATACTTTTGTCTCTTTTTGGTGGTAGGCGTTCTTGATAATAAATACATCAATAGAATTATTGAGTTGGTACATGGACATAGTTATAGTCTTTTGGTATGGGATGCGTATATGAATTGAACTAAAACAAGTAAGGTTTTCCTAGGATAACCACTTGAAGACCTATTATTATCACATGTTGCAATTTAATGGATCTTGTTGGATAGCAATGAATTGGTAACGGGTGTTCATGATTAGAAACATTTGGCTTGATATTGTTTGGAAAATTTTATCAGATAATCTTTTTGAAGCATTCGCTTAAGCTATGTTCTTGAGTTCATTTCTATTCCCGGGTTCACTTAAAGAGGGAAAAGAAAGGAAATAAAAAGTTGTTTTTGTTTCTGAGTTTCATTTGAGGAAGGAAAACAAAGGAAAATAAAAAAAAAAGTTGTGTTCCCGAGTTTCACTATAAGAAAGGAAAAGAAAGGAAATGGAAGAAAAACTAGATTAAATTCTTTAGTTTTCTTTCCTTCCGATTTGAAAGGAAATGGAAGGAAAGATGTCATTTCTTTTTCGTTTCTTCTCCCTTCTTAAGTAAACTCAGGAATACAAATTTAAGGAGTGAAAAAAAGAAAGTAAGGGGAAGAAAGGAAAGGAAAGGAAAGGAAGAGAAATGAAAAAGAAAAAAAATGTATTTCCTTCCAAATGAGAAGTAAAGAAAAACTAAAGAATTTAGTCTTGTTTTTCTTCAATTTCTTTTTTTTTCCTCCTTAAGTGAAACTTGGGAACACAATACTTTTTATTTTTCTTCCTTAAGTGAAACTTAGAAACATAAACATATTTTTATTTTCTTTCAATTGCTTTCTTTTCCTTTTTTAAGTGAACTCGGGGAAAGAGTGTTAGATGGAATTCCCTACATTTTAAAAGGATTAGAATCTCAAATCTTATCTTTGCTCATATGATTCGTAAATTAGTTTGAATTGAAATGATTCGTAAAATTAGTTTGAATTTAAAACTGATTTCAAGATGTCTGGTTGTAAAAAAGGTACAAAGTAGGAATTTGAATTAAAATTAAATAAAAAATTAAGTTCCTTTAAGTAAAGGATTTTCACTATATCATTAAAATAGTGAATGATTTTTTTAAGTCCCTTAAACTAACTATAATCTTTCACTCTTAAGATATGATTCAAGTAAAGTGATATATAGTTTCGGGTAATCGGATCAGATATCACCTAATTTCATACCTGTGAAATATTTTTTTCGGTCTCATACCCATCGGTATCAGATACACCCGTCTCAGATGCTTCCGGTTTTGGGTATACCCATCGGACTCTGATTATTTTGACATCCCTAGTAACATAATTCCTTTCCTCTCTCTCCTTCTCCCTCTCACTTCCTTGTCTCTCCTCATTGACCATGGTGAGAGGCTTTCCTTACTTTCTCTTCCTTCTCTCTCCACATAAGGTCGCAAACTTCACTTTCTCTCACTCTTCCTTCCCTCTCCAAACGTCTCACTGAACTCGTTCATTGTAGTCCGTAGTCATAGACATTCCCAATAAAAACTTATATTTCCTTCCCCTCCCATGCCTCCTAAGCTCCACATAAGCCATAGACAACTCTATGGACCCCATTGCGGATGTTCTTACACTTCAACATTTCACCAATGTGTTTGCCATTGTTGTCTTTGTCCTGGTGTGATTTCTAGGAAATGTAACGTTTTAAAAGGTTTTACGGCAAACACCCATAATAAATTACAACTAAACAAATTCCAAGTCTAGCAAATAGCATTTTTATTGCTTAAAATCTACTATATCATCTTATTAAATACATTATGACGTTTGTAACCATGGATGACATAATAGTGAATTAAAATAACATTAAAAATTTAGGATAAGTGGTGTTTCGAGTGGATTCAACCTAACCTAACCCATACAAACTAACAAAATCTACCCGTTTTTACAACTTCGACCAATCCATTTGACCCATCTATGTTTCGACCGATGCTATATCTACTAAACATTTGATAATTTCTTATTACTCTACGGTCGAAATGAAACCAAATCGTTAACTACAGTTTAAAAAAAAAAACCAAACAAACTAATTTCATCAGTCTAATTGGTTGGAAACATTAGTTAAGACTTGGTCTAAGTCTCAATTTGATATTTAATTTTCAAAACCCTTTTTGCTTCAATTAAATACAACAATTAAATTTTCAGTTGTTTTGGACTTCTGACTAACAATTTAATTTTTTACTTCTCTAATATCATTTCTTTCACAAGCAATGTCACCCCTCTCTTTCCTCTCTCATACCTTCCTCTCTTCTTATAAATCACACACACAAACACACTTGAATTTACAAATTTCTCTTGATTTCTTTCACAATTCAATACACCTGCTTCCCAATCTCCATCAACATGCCTGAAAGCAAGGTCAAATTTCTACACTCTCTTCCTCTATTTCATATATGAATAATGAACCTCTGTTTCTTTTCATTCAAAAAACAGAATATCAACCTCAAATTTTGTATATTCTTTACAATTATTCAAATATTCATCCATATTTCTTCATTTTAATGTTTATTATCCCTTAATTCATTGCAGAAAGTGGTTATTAAACTAGACGTCCACGACGAGGATGACAAAAGGAAGGCTTTAAAGGCGGTTTCCGGTCTTTCAGGTTATACTTTTATCATTTATTATCTTCAGGGGCGGATCTAGGCCACTTTTATCGGTCCCCAGAAACTCATTCGGTTTGGAAAAAATTAGTGAAAACCTCGTATGATTTAAAAAAAATAGTAAGAATCTACCAAGAGGAACCCAGTGAATAAAGTTCTTAGATCCACCACTGATTATCATGACACCATAACTTGATTAACTTATATAAACCCTTGTTCAAAAATTCTTTCAGGGATTGAGTCCTTAGCTATGGACATGAAAGAACAGAAACTGACGATAATCGGAGACGTTGATCCAGGCGAAATAGTTGGAAAACTCAAAAAATGGCACACTAACATACTCACTGTTGGACCGGCAAAAGAACCGGAAAAGAACGATGATAAATCTGAAGAGGAGAAGAAGGAGAAAGAGCAGCAGGAAATATTAGAAGCTTATAGAAAATATATGGAAGCTACTTGTGGAGTTTATAACCCGTACCAGTACCCGTACTCGTACCCGACACAACGAATCTGTCTTCATCCTGTGGAAGATGATCCCACTGGTTGTGTTATTTGCTGATTGTACAAGAAATGATGCATGTATGTATGTATATGGGGTTGACTTTGGGTTGATGATCATTGTCATGATTTGTTTTGTTAAGGGTTGAATAATGCATTTTGGAAGTACTTCATGTTGGATTAAATTATGGAAACAATGAGTTGACAAACTCATCCTTCTAGATAACATACTTTTCTTACTGGTTTCAGAAGTTAGAAAGTTTCCATTGTTTTTATAAAGATTTTATAATCAGGCTAATATTAAGCTCCCGTTGTAATGGTTGTCGTAAACCTATTTCAAGTAATGGTACCGATGTTATACCACTATCAGCGAGACCGGAAAAGCTCGTAAAAACAAAATAAATAAAAATGCAGAAATTAAAGCTGATGTAAAATTTTTGAATCACGAACGTTTGTTGTAGAGAAATTAAACCGAAAAGTAAGACATAGAAAAAAAATAACTATGTCAATCCAGGACCCGCGCATTGGACGAACTTGTCAAACGCAGAAAAATAGATGTGTTACGACGCGCCAATCAAACGGAAAAAATAGACGAAAAAATGTGGAAAACCACACGCACGTTGCGGTGCGTTAACTCACAAAATTAAAACAAAACGAAAAACTTGTGAAAAATGAAAAGTGTGGTATACCAAAATTGAAAATAAAGAGTTAAGATTAAATTACAACAGATGAAAAACTTTGAGGTAAAGTAAAAAAAACAAGTGGTCTAAATTACAAAATTGAAGTCATTTATTAATCTTAGATAAAGATTAGGATAAAAATAAATGATATCAATATATTAGTTATTAATATTAATATTAAAAGAAATTTATTAAACAAATATATAATATAAGGTTGAAGGAGAGAATGTCATAATGATATTATTTGAAGTTTTTTATTATAAGTTAGATTAGATGAGATGAAAATATATATATATAATATAGCTAACTTAACGATTTCAAATTACAAAAAATGGAAAATTTTAGAAAAAATGTATGAGTTTTGTTATCCTTTTGTAACTAAATATAATAAAAAACCACAAATTTTGAGGTGTGTATATGTATCATGATAAACTAATCAATTTAAAACGTTGAGCTCTTAATCAAGTAGTTATAACTTATGACTTCAAATTCCATTATCATCCTCAACGCTAGCGTTATGTCATTCCACCCTTATTTGATCACCAACCTAATCCAAAACATTATATGGTTTGGACCATCACCCCTAATATCTTTCACTATACTCCCTCACCAATCGAATCCCCTAATTAATTGAAAGAGAGTCATGATTGTCATGGATTAAATCATGTGAATCACCATGATTTGGGAAGTAGGCCAGTGGCGAAGTTTGAGATTTCCGACCGGGGGGGGGGGGGGGGGGGAAGTCACCAAATCTAACAATTTCTATAAAACCGGGGGTCGAAAACGTATATACCCAAAAACTTCTATACGAAAATTACATACTCTCACTATTAAGCGAAAAGTCCAGGGATCTGCCGATCCCTCTCGCCCCTTAAAAGATTCACCCATAAAAGAAACGGTGTACCATAAGAATCATATTCTGTGTGACATCCAATCCACCACTCACCATATCCTCCTTACCCTTAGCAAATCTTAGTTTTGCTCGTCGTCCGCTAAACCCACTAATCAAACCCATCTCCCTGGCGCACTGGACCACCTAAAGAAAATAAAAAGATAAGTTGCCCTGACTGACCGGTTCATAAGCAACCGGACCAGCAGTATATCAGGATTCTAGCCCGGCCTGAAAAGATTGCTTTTAATGAATCTATATATAATTTTGAATGGTTTCAATGAATCTCTTAACTATAATAAAACACAAGTTCACTTATATCATTTTCAGTAAAACGAATAAACGATTATATTATTTTAAATTAAATAAATAAACGATTATGTGATTCTCAGCTAGTCGGCTTATTTCTTGTAGTCAAATATTTTTTTTTACATCATCTTATTAATTCTTTCTATAATATACATCAGCTGGTCATAATTTTATAATAAAAATTATATAAATAAATATAAAAATTGTAAAACTACTCTGTGTATATAATTTTGGGAAATTGGAGTAGTCGTACCGTGTACAAATCCAAATAAAATTAAATATGAAATACATCATATTTAAATAAATCGATTCAAATCGTTGACTTTGACAAGAGCTTGAGAAGCGTCTTCTTGTACAATATCAGCTACAAGGACTTGAACCCCGTCTCCTTGTGAGATCCTTCTTGGTTGCAAAAGGAACAAACTGATATTGACGGTTGTAGCTGAGGCACGTGTTCAACAAGCTTTCTTTAAAACAAATTCCAGGCCTCTACTAAAGACGACGCGTCTATCTCCCAGGGTACAATTGCCGAAGCAGTCTGTACTGCCGAAGATAGCTCACACGCTCTAGGTTACACTGTGTAAAATTATAGTATTTAAACTTGTGGAACGGATAAGCAGGCGATGGTGGTGGAAACGAGTAGAGAGCACTCCTCTCTATATTAGTCTTAAAGTATCATTCTTTTTCAAGTATTCTTCATGCATACCTCATGTATATTTTCTGGTCACAAAATAAGGCACAGAGCCTACTAATAATACAAAACTTGAGGGAGAGTTAAAAGTCTCAATTAATTAGAGACTTAACACTCTAATAAAAACTAATCAAATGTTATCGACAAAACTCTACTCAAGAGTTTTATCAGTTGAAGAGTTTAATTTTATTAATTTCTATGAACTAATTTCTATTCACCACATTCTATTTTTCCAACAATCCCCCACATGAATGGAGATTTATCAAAATACACAAAATTTCCAATGCAACCTCGACAGTTGAGTATTGCCGGATAAGTAGGTGCTCCCTTTGAACTTTCCGTTGTGAAGCATACTTAGCATCCTAGCGATTTGTAGACGTGATGTCCTTGAACAAACCCTCATTTGTGTAGGCAACAATTCACTTCACACAATACTCTCCTTAGCCGGGTATCCCCTCATAGTCGTGTCCAATAATGGTTGTGGAACACTTTCCTGGTTCTGTAAGAGCTCTAGGAATTGTGCCCCCAATTCCATTCAAATCGACCACACTTCTCTCTAACATAGGTGATTCTCCTTAAATCATTAAAAGCATTGTGGTTACCATGATTACGGAAAATCATATACCACATAATATGCTTAGCCTCACAATTTGTCACTAAATTTCATAGGAATGAACTAGGACGTATTTAAACACCCTTTTATCATTTAGGGGGTGTATATAACCATATAAACTAGCTTATGCATATCAGTTTTGCCCCCACAGTGACCACCCTTGGGCATATGAATTAGTTGTCCTATTGGACTTAGATATTGGGATCTCCAGTCAACTAAGTTAGGTTTCCTTCACACACCCTTTTCCATGGGCTTTAGTCTCATTTCACAACTTGATCTATAATAAACCCTCAGGTTGTTGGATCCATAAAATTATCTTTGAATTTTTCTAGTCATTACAAATAACTTTGCGTATTTGAGATCAGTTGTCAAGATATATTCTTAACTTGTAAGTTAATTTTGCCTTTAGTCAATTTCCAAGACTATAACCTCAGTGGTCATCTGAATCTAGTTATAAGATATGTCTCTTGTAAGATACGCGTATCATTTAAGGCAAACACATCTCCATTATGCACTACGACCTTTGTCTCTTCCACTTAGTCGTTTGTTTGCAATGTTAGATTTGATTACAAAATCCTTATTGCCAAAATTTCATGGTACAAATGCAAGACACCCCCACATTTAAATGTTATTGGATAAAATCCAGATGGGGTAATGAAAACCATTTTTACATACCTTTATAGGGTTGTTTTTCTTAAATGGATCCTCCCCCACATTTCTTGCCGTTTGATCAACATTTCTGTAACTTCACTTATGACGACATTTATACACATATGATTGAACAAGATCAACCTCATTATATCAGTGAATTTAACTCATATTACATTAGCTTATATAAGCTTCCGAGCTGACCAAAGCAACACATGCCATTTTCATAAGTTTGTCACCAACTTAGAATAATTCTAATTTAACATCTAGAATAAGCCTAGACATTGAGTTCTCCTCATTAAAGTTAATTAGTCTCCCTCAAGACCCATAGTTAACCAAGTCTAGCATGCTTTAGATTACAATACTTTAGCATGTGAACAGAAGATGCATCATTCTGATTCTTCACAGCCCCAAGGATATCATAATATCACTTTGCAAAATTCATCCTTGTTAAGACAAAATAATGAGACTTATTCATAATCCCAAAACATTAATATTTAGGAAGGTCTCACAAATTATTATATAACACATAGCTAAATTTTATCATCAATTAAGTAACATAACTTGTTTACCTTTGATCTCCAATGCTTTACCATTAACTCATAAGTCTTAATCTGTCACACCCCAGCTTTCACAGTCAAATCCAATCACCAGTGGGCCCGGGTGGGGAATATCGTGACGTAAGTTGATATCATCATAGTCAATTAAACACAGCATAACGGAAGTCTTGGATTTTAAATTACTATTAAAAACCAAATGTTCAAAATACAAAATAATTTATACAGACGGCTCATAATAGAAGATCCACAGGCAGATCCCAAATTGTACAAAAGTGTATAACAGACTTTGGGCAAATCTAGGATTTGCAAGATCCTCTTATCACTATCGAGCACTTCCAGCCTATTTTCATATTGTACCTGCAAACTTAGTTTTTTGAAAGTACGCCAGCTTTCGCTGGTAAATACACCCAACTGACTCATTTTGAAAACATTTTTAAAATGTTTTTAGTGCACGTTGGCACAAAATCTTTTATAACTTGGAAAAGTTACTTTGTAACCTTGTTAACAGATTCACTTGTTTGTCCATACATACAGGGCCTAGTACGGAGACCGAGACTTGATTAACGTACACACCACTTAAGAACTCACGAAGGAGTTATCCCCAACTTTGTGGGTAAATGCATTTGAGCATCTGTCAGGTGTATGCCTACACCCCGCGCTAAGGTCGTGGCCATTATCTAATGTAATGAGCCGAGGATATCCAGGACATGTTAACCCCCGATGTTTAAGTTATCAAACAAAACTGATTAAAACGGAATATGCGGATTTACTAGCCACAATGCGACATTCGATTGATCTCATTTCCGACCAAGCGGTAATATTTTACCGTAACGCAAGCCCGTATAGGGGAAATAAGTCGAGAGTATTTACCTTAGTTGGTCTTCATTTAAACGTAAGATTTAATAACTTAGCCGTACACAAAAGTACTAAGTGCAGATAGCATTTACCGAAAGTCTCTAGTCTGGATTATGGCATAAGCTAACCAATTAAATACTAACGGTCTTATTTAAGACATAGACTTAGACCGAGTAGTGTACAGGATCAAAACGTATAACGCTTGATTAAACAATGATCGGATAGAATGTATTTTAAACCCAACAAGTACTTTGACTTGTATAATATAGGTAAACTTTAAACATTCTGGATTTTGAGACTTAAATGACAAGGCTAGACCCGTTTCGGTTAATTTTCGTAAACTAGTTACATATACTTAACCGCACGCATATCAGCTATATCGGGTAACCGGATAAGTCATGAACAAGTTCTATATGCCATTATTCTTTAAATAAGTTGTAATATCAATAGGATATCAACTTATATGCCCGTTAAGGTTTTAAAACGAAACCATGCCTCATAAGGGCGTTTCGTTAATTATATATCGTATAAAAGGAACTTGAATATAATTTAAGGTTATAATTATAAGTATTCTGGAAAATTAATTAACTTATGATATAATATCAGTAGGATATTGATTATATGTGTAATTTATCCTTTGTGACCAAACTATGCACCGAATGGGCATTTTGGTCATTACACATAGTTTTATATATATTTTGGGATTATGAGGTTATATCATATGTAAAAATATTTAAAGTACATTTTGAAATTAGTAGGTAACAAGTCTTGGTTGATAATATGGTTTAAGACCATATTATGCGCCAAAATGGCGTTTATGTCGTAAAATGACGATTTATACGACGTTTAATGAAAACTGATGTTCTCAGTTTATAACCTGATTTGACATCCCAATTAATCCTACTTATAATATTACATCATTAGGAAACTTATTTTCAAGTTCGTTATTGATTAAACCTTATTTTAAATAAAAAGGGCATTTTTGTCAAAATGGCATAATTATGGAACTTGTGCATCAACTCAGATTCTGATTATGATCTTGTAATATAACCTCAGGGGGGTATACTACATTATATTACGATTATAATGCAACCTTAGATCAGTAGCTAACAAATCTAAATCGTGACTGAATCGAAAGTCAAAGTAGAAGTCAAACTTTGCGACTTTCGGTTGCGAACCGACCCTAGAACTGAAATTGACGAGCCGAACATGTTCTAATAATTATTTCCAACTTGTTTAAGTGTCAAAACAGGTTTCATAACATATATAAGGTCAGATTATAAAATTTCCAAAAAATGGTCTGTTTGACTTTTTAATATTAAAATTTTGACCCGTCAATTGGTCTAGCAAACATGATCTTCAGGAGTTTCCCTTAATAGGGATTAACACCTACCTTATTACGATCACTTAGCCATGTTCGTTACGAACAATGGCTGGACCATAATGGTCTTAGCCGAAAGTCAAGGCGTTTTCCGCAAAACACTTGACTTTTGGTTATAAAAGCCTACAAACGAAAATGCAAGAGAAAGGAACACTTGCAAGTGCTTCCTAGAATGCAATAGAACTAAGTTGGATGCTCCTTTCAGTTGGGAACTTCCATAGGAGGGAGATAGAATGTGAAATGAGAAAGGTGCAAGTTCAAATGGTGAAGCATTGCATCTATTTATAGTTGGAGAGCTTGAAGGAGGTGATGCCAGGTGTTTTTAGGGGTGTTAGAGGAAGCGTACAAGTGTCCTAAAATGTGGCATAGTTGTTTGAAACTCCATGGTTTCGAAACAATGGATTTTGGTAACATGTGTGGAGGCCAAGAAAAAATTCTGCAGACACAGGCCTCTCGCGCATATTTAGCCCTCCGTAACCAATATTTGGCATACCCGGGAGTATGCCCTGACATTGTTGAGCTCTCGGTTCGTTAAAAGGTCACTCAGAGGTATAAATTAACATGTTGACACTTTCAACCCATCCGTTTCCCAACTTTCATATAATTACAGATTTCATCCCTCTCGTCCAACAAATGGGACATATGAGAGTTAGGACTTCGTAAAGGATCAATCAGAGGCTCATTATTAGCATGTTGACTCTGATGTCACTCAGAGGCTCATTATTAGCATGTTGACTCTGATGTCACTCAGAGGCTGGGCATGTTGACATATCAGTCACTTAGAGGCCAAGTTTAGGCATGTTGACATATCATAGAGGCTAAGTTTAAGCATGTTGACATATCAGTCACTCAGAGGCTAAGTTTATGCATGTTGACATCAGAAGGTCACTCAGAGGCTCTATTTGAGCATGTTGACACCTTTATTCCTTATTAGTCTTTAATAGACTATAATAAAATACGACACGTGTCACATACTATTGGACACGATTTTACGAGTTGTTACATCCTCACCCCCTTAAAAGAAATCTCATCCTCGAGATTCTATTCAAAACGATGGGGTACTTTTGTCGTATAGTGGACTCAACCCCCCATGTGTACTCGGGACCTCGAAGGGCACCCCACTTAACCTTTACTATAGGTATCTTTTTCCTTCGGAGCTTCTTAACCTGTCGATCCTCGATCGATATCGGTTTCTCAACAAACCTCAGGTTTTTATCAATTTGCACATCATGATGTGACATTGCTAGTGACTCATCGTCTAGGCATAACTTAAGGTTAGATATGTGGAATACATCATGAATTCCACTAAGCTCCTCTAGAAGCTTAAGCTTATAAGCTACAGTGCCGACACATTCGATTATCTCGAATTGTCCTATATATCTTGGGCTTAATTTGCCTTTCCTTCCAAATCTCATTACACCTTTCCAAGGTGATACTTTTAGCATGACTTTGTTCCCTAGTTGGAACTTAAGAGGTTTACGCCTCTTGTCAATGTAGCTTTTTTGCCTATCACGGGAAGTTTGAGACGATCACGGATTTGCAGTATCTTATCCGTGGTCTCCAGGACAATCTCTGGTTCTGATAGTTGGGCTTCCCCAACTTCTGCTCAGCACACGGGCGTTCGACATTTTCTCCCATACAAGGCCTCATATGGAGCAGCCTTAATGCTCGTATGATAACTTGTATTATAGGAGAATTCTATTAGGGGTAAGTGATCATCCTAACTTCCACCTAGATCAATTACACATGCCCTAAGCATGTCTTCCAAGGTTTGAATAGTACGCTCACTCTGTCCATCTGTGTGTGGGTGGTAAGCCGTACTAAAGTTTAATCTTGTGCCTAAAGATTGTTGGAAACTTTTTCAAAAATGAGAGGTATATCTAGTATCTCTATCAGATACAATAGATATCGGCACACCATGTAGGGACACAATCTTGTCCACATACAACTTAGCCAACTTGTCAGAATTATACGTTTATTTAATTGACAAGAAATGTACTGACTTGGTCAGCTTATCCACAATGACCAAAATCGTGTCATTACCACGTTTGGTCTTAGGTAACTTGTTAATCAAATCCATAGTTACCATTTCCCATTTCCAAGTGGGAATTTCAAGTTGTTGTAGAAGTCCTGATGGTTTCTGATGTTCAGCTTTAACCTGCGAACACGTAAGACACTTAGCTACATAAGTGGCTATGGATTTCTTCAAACCCATCCACCAATAATCTTTTTCAGATCCTGATACATCTTTTCACCACCTGGGTGAACTAAGTATCTTGATTTATGCGCTTCCTGGAGGATTAGATCTCTAAGTCCTTCAAAGATTGGAATCCAGATTCTTCCATTAAATCGAACGATTCCATCCTTTCCAGGTGTTAACTGATCAACAGTTCCGCCTAATCCTTCATTAAGAACATTAGCCTCTAACAAGGCTTGCTTTTGTGCATCTAGTAGCCTCTCATTTAAGCTATTTCTGAGCTCTATGCCCTTGGCATTAGTCCTAATGGGCTTAACCCTTTCCTTGCGACTTAAGGCGTCAGCAACGGCATTTTCCTTGCCAGGATGATAGCGAATTTCGCAATCATAACATTAAGTGCTTCCATCTAGCAACGTTGTCGCATGTTCAAATCCTTTTGATTGAACAAATGTTGGAGACTCTTATGGTCAGTGTATATAATACACTTTGTGCCATATAAGTAATGTCTCCACAACTTATAACAGCACCCAATTCTAAATCATGGGTGGTGTAATTCCTTTCGTGCACCTTTAATTGTCATGATGCATAGGCAATTACCTTGCCTTTTTGCATTAGCACACAACCCATGTCAGTGTGTGAGGCATCACAGCGAACTACGAAATCCTCAATACCCTCTGGTAGAGATAACACATAAGCATTACTCAACTTGTGTTTTAGAATTTCTAAAGATTCTTGTTGTTTTGAACCCTAGTCAAACTTGAAATTCTTACGGGTCAAAGTAGTTAAATGAGTGGCTATCCTTGAAAAGTTCTCAATGAACTTCCTATAATATCCAGCCAATTATAAGAAGCAACGAATCTCAGATTGAGTCTTGGGCACTTCCCAATTCATTATGACTTCTATTTTAGCGGGATCCACTTGGATACCACGCTCACTTACAACATGTCCAAGAAATTGAACTTTTGTAAGCCAAAATTCACACTTAGAGAACTTAGCATAAAGCTTCTCTTGTCTTAGCAATTCTAAGATGCACCGAAGATGTTTCTCATGATCATCTTGATTACAAGAATAAATAAGTATGTCGTCTATGAAGACAATGAAAAACTTATCTAGGTATGGTTTGCAGACTATATTCATGAGATCCATGAATGTTGCAGGTGCATTTGTGAGCCTGAATGGCATCACTAGAAATTCATAATGACCATAACGAATCCTAAAGGTAGTCTTAGGAACATCCTTATTCCTAACCTTTAGCTGATGATATCCTGATCTTAAATCAATCTTATAGAAATAGCTAGTTCTTTGAAGTTAATCGAACAAGTCATCGATCCTAGGCAGAGGGTAATGATTTTTTATCGTTATCTTATTTAGTTCGCGGTAATCAATGCACATCCACATTGAACCGTCCTTCTTTACGAAAAGAATAGGAGCTCCCCAAGGTGAGGAACTAGGTTGTATGAAACCTTTGTCTAAGAGCTCATCTAATTGAACTCTTAATTCTTTCATTTCCGTCGGTGCTAACCGATACAGAGCTCTAGCAACAGGTGTTGATCCTGCAACAGGTGTTGATCCTGGCAGGATATCAATTCTAAACTCTACTTGCCTATCTGGAGGTAGGCCTGGTAATTCTTCAGGGAAAACATCAAAACACTCTGAGATAACTGGAAGGTCTTCGATATTTGGCTTAGGCTCGTTAATAGTTACTTATGCCATGTAAATGACACAACCTCTCCCCAAACACTTGGATGCCTTAAATAACGACACTTTGTCTGGCAATCCATAGTGTGAATCTCCAGGGATGGTGATCGTTTCACCAGATGGGGTTTTAATCTCGATGAGTTTCTTATCGCAGGCAATACAGGCTTGGTTATGGGATAACCAATCCATGTCTAAGACTACATCAAACCCTGCCATTTTCATTGGTAGAAGAGAGATAAGGATAGAATGATTCCTAATGGATATAAAACATCCATCAAGAATTGAAGATGCTGATTTTAAAGTTCCATCAGCGAGTTCTACCTCATAGGTTATGTCTAGAGTTCTTATGGGCAAGTTTAATAGTTTCCTAAACTTATGGTCAACAAAAGATTTATCTGCACCTGAATCAAAAAGAACTCTAGCATATATGTCATTGATGAGGAATGTACCTGTTATGATGTTGTTTTCATTAACGGCCTCCCTGGCATTCATCTGGAAGGCACGAACATTTCCTTTCTTAGCCTCTCCTGGCTTTTCATCATTATTTCTAGCGTTCTTAGGGCAGTTAAACTTAATATGTCCCTTTTCATTACAGCCGTTGCAGACAACATTCTTAAGATCGTTGCACTCTAGGGTCTTATGCCCCTTTTTTCTTACAGATACCACATGGTTTAACCTGTGGATCTATACTATACTGTCCCTAATGTCTTCGGTTGCAAGTTTTAAATGTCGTGTTACGGCCGACTTATCTTGGTTCCTTCTGAACCCAAATTTCCCTTTATTCATCTCATTGAACCTTTGGGAGTTACCTTCCTCCCGTTTCCTTTTCCCGTCAGTCTCAGACTTGACTGACTTTTGCCTCACCAAATCTAAGGTGAGGGAGAGGGATAGGTCAAGAGCGGACCTATAAGTACTAGGCAGAGCAGCCTTTACCATGCTATTTATCTTGAGCGCTAACCCATTAATGAAATGTGCAATGTGTTTGGGTTCAGGGGTAATTAAATAGGAAACTAACCTAGAAAGGGAATTGAAGTCAGAAACATACTTCCGACAGTCTAGGTTTTTCACTGTGAGAGTCAGAAAGTCTGACTCTATCTTTTCCACCTCATTAGGTGGATAGTAAGTTTCCTTTACAAGATCAACAAACTTGGACCATCCCAAGTTGTACAGGTATACTTTACCTATAGATTGAATCATCGCCTTCCACCAAATCAGGGCATCGCCCTTAAAGGACTATGATACATACTTTGCCACATCCTTATCAGCACAACCGTTGATATCCACTAGTGTTTCCATTTCGTCAAGCCATTTCAAGGCTTCTACTGCTCCTTTTTTCCCATTAAAGTCTCGGGGCTTGCAAGAGGCGAAATATTTATAGGTACATCCGTCTTTAGAAGAACAGGACCTATCAGTAAATTCTAATTTCTTTGGTTCACTCTTCGCATTTGAAGAGTGAACTGAGCTCTCCTTATGAGCTGAGGATGGTGGAATTGATAATAGTCTGGAGCGAGTAGCACTCGTCTCTCTAAGTTTTTCTATGGCCTTTTCCATGGCCTTTCCAACAGCTGCATCTATGCGAGCTTGGAAATCATCGTTATTAATGGCTATGTTTTCAGCGTCGTTAGAGTTAATATCCCGGTGACTACTTTCAACCTCATCCGTGTTAGCCATTCTTAAAGCTTTGGTTCTAAATACCAAATAACACTTCTCTTAGCCATGGTATAACAACCATATTAGCTTTTATCATTGGATGTGCCAATCCATTTCCTAATCAAGCTGGTGTGAATAATATTACAACTCTCAGTCTTATTATCTATATTTGGCCTAGGTCTCAAAAAGGGACCATCAAAGGCAAATTACAATCTGGACGTAGTCCATATATTATTAGACAGTGGATCGTAATGTCACAACTCTCATTATCATAATTGACATTTATTATTAGCTCATAGGCTTGTCACAAAAGGATTAAAATATGGCTCATTGGCCTGTCACTAAGGGCATATAAATACGGCACATAGGTCTATCACTAATGGACATAATAATATGGCACGTTAGCCTGTCACTTTGGACATAACATATGGCATGTTGGCCTGTCACTTAGGACATAACATATGGCATATTGGCCTGTCACTTTAGACATAACATATGGCATGTTGGCCTGTCACTTTGGTCATAACATATGGCACGTTGGCCTGTCACTTTGGACATAACATATGGCATGTTGGTCTGTCACTTTGGACATAACCTATGGCATGTTACTTTAGACATAACATGTGGCACGTTGGCCTGTCACTTTGGACATAACATTTAGCACGTCGGCCTATCACTTTGGACATAACATATGACACATTGGCATGTCAATCGTCATCACATTGATGACATTAGCCGTGATCACATTGCTCACATAGGCTATATAATAGGTCTGGACGTAGTCTTTTTACCTAGACGGCTAGTGTGGTTCCTCAAGTCACACTGCTAGGAGAATGAACATTCCTTAATGTTAACATAAGAGTACCTTAATGGTTGATTAATAGTCCCAGTCACTTTGGACCTTAATGACTTGAAGGCTTGAACCTAGTCCACCACCTCTGAACAGAAGGATAACTTCCCTTAACTATCCTGATAGAAGGCCCTTTTATCCTAAACTATCATTTCTTGGCCAAATATGTGGGTTGTGCCACTTGGCTAATCAAACCATTAAGATCTTTTTGAAATTATATAGCAGAGCATAAATTTCGAGTAAAATCGAGACGTTCGTTTGAAGAGGATGAATACATATATATAATTCCAAAATATTCCATTAAATGCCTTTAAGAAATTACAATACTAGGAATAAATAAAACAAACTGTCCATGTAACGACTTAAAAGAAATAACAACGTCCACGCAGGGATTAAAGAAATAACAATGTCCTCGCAGGGACTAATATATATATTATTAGAAGAGACTTCACTCGTCCTTCTTTCCCTTAAACAACTTGGAGAATTTCTTGAAGAACTTGTTCATCTTCTTCTCTGTTTTCTCCGCTTGTTGTTGCATTTCTTTCATTCGTTTTAAGACCTCATTGATGGCCTCAAGTGGCGACGGAGGTTGTGGTTGTGGTTGTGGCATAATAGGATACTGGTACCCATAACTTGGATAACTAGTAGGAGGATAAACAAGTGGGAAAGGAGACGGGTAAAGTGCATTATGCATGACCGCTTGCATATAAGGGTCATGCGAAAGTGCCTGGTAATTTACCGGCGTAAATGGGTTAAAAGGATCATATCCAGATGTATCCGGATATGTTGGGATAGGGTTATTATAACCCGATGGTGGTGGTTGAACTTCGGGTGATGGCGTCGATTCCACCACAGGTGAAGCATTAGAGGGTCCACTCATTTATCGGTCCTCGTGAATTGTAGCGTAGGTTTTGGGTAAAGGTGGCAGTGATCCTGACCGTTGGCCCGCACGTACCGACATCCGTTCTACACGTTTCCTCCTCGGTGGCTCAGGTGGTGGTTGTGGTTGTTCCACTGGTTCCATATGAACATATTCTTGCATAGGAGGTGTTGGGGAGTGATGGGAAGGAGTGTTAGCAAAGGCGAATTAGTTCCAATATTGGTCCCATTCGTTAAGACCTTGATATGGCGATTCGGCATAAGAGTTTGAGTCGCTTGAGATTTCGATGGGATGTGTGTGTGATCCTGATGGCGGCATCTCCGGGTCGAAGTCCTCGTCCATTGGATTGGGTTGGTCTAACTGATTTTGGTCGGCTAGTGGTGTATTAAAATAATGGTTTGGGTTAAACTCATCATGATATGAATAATGAGAATGATGAGAGTGGTGGGAGTGGTGTGATTAGTGTGAATGGTACGAGTGGTACGACTTTTGGGTATGAGAAGGTGAATGTTGTGCTAGTGGCCATGAATTCCCCGAATACTCATAGGGGTTCGGGAGATGGGATGCGAAGGGATATGTCCTGAAGGTCCTCCCCTCATTGGTCCTTTAACTCTTCCTTGTACTCTTGGCGGTATTTTCCTGTTAAAAATCAATTCAGAAACAATACTAATAACTTAATAATGAGATGAGTAATCCTAGGTCAAAGCCTAGACTCGGAAGTCTAAGGAATGTGCTTGTGTAAGTTTGAGATTATACACAAGAAGGATAGTGTTTAATTCTCTCAAACGTTGGCTCTGATACCAACCTTTCCACACCCCGGCTTTTACAGTCAAATCCAATAACCGGTGGGCCCGGGTGGGGAATATCGTGACGTAAGTTGATATCATCATAGTCAATTAAACACAGCACATCGGAAGTCTTGGATTTTAAATTACTATTATAAACCAAATGTTCAAAATACAAAATAATATATACAGACGGCTCATAATAGAAGATCCACAGGCGGATCCCAAATTGTACAAAAGTGTATAACAGACTTCGGGCAGATCTGGATTTGCAAGATCCTCTTATCACTATCGAGCACTTCCAGCCTATTTTCGTATTGTACCTGCAAATTTAGTGTTTTGAAAATACGTCATCTTTCGCTGGTAAATACACCCAACTGACTCATTTTTAAACATTTTGAAAATGTTTTTAGTGCACGTTGGCACAAAATCTTTTATGTAACGCTTCGCTTTTGTGTCTTTCCGTTTTTAGAAGGTCTGCTTCGTGTTTCTATTTTTGGAAAGTCCAAACCTTGTAATCGTATTTCTAATTTCAATTCATTGTATTCGAAAGCTTTGATTGTAAACAAGATTAAACAATTATGTTAAATTTGCAAACTTTATTCTCATTTAAACATATGATCACGCTATACTTTATTCCTTCATAAATCAACGTGTAAATGTCTGACGAATTTTTATCAATCTTTTACTAAACTCTAGCAAAACAATTGGTGTTATTATTCAAAGAATTCAAGCTTCAAATTATCATAAAATCATGTCTTATAATGTTTAAGAAAATAATTGTTCATAGTTGTTTTTTTCTAGGGTTTTTAGGCAATATTTTTGCATAGTATTAGAGCATATTCAAGACCTATACATGCTTATTATAATATATGTAACATATAAACCCTACGTATAACAATTATGTAATTAAAACGATCGAAAAAAGAGTATGGCAGCCCATACTTGCGGCCGCAACCCTTAGGGGTTTTTCCTCCTTTTTAATCAAAACTCCACCTAATTGCATTGAATGCAACCCAAACCCTAACCCTAATCCTTCCCTTATATAACCCAAGGTTCCTCCACCCATTTCTCACTTTTTCTAGCCTCCATACTCTCCAAACAAGTCCCAAACTTCTGAAATTCGTTGCTGAAACGCAGCAGCTTGTAAGTGAGTTTCAACTCACTTTTCTTCATCTTTTTACCTTGTTTTTCTTTCTAACACTCTTGGATAACCTCTAGGAAGGTTCTCACAAGTTTGCTTGGGCAAACTAAGGTAAAACCACACCATTTTGAGGTCCAAAGTGCACAAAACTTTCTGCCTAAATTTTTATCTTCCAATCTTCAAAATTTTCAATGTTTTTGCTTTGTTTCTTCCTCAACAATGTTTGCTAAAGCCCTATGGATGTTACCACAGGTTTTCCATGGAAAACCAAGGTGGAATCACATCATTTTTGGGGCCAAACTTTCTGTTTTGGATGATAACTTATGAAACTTTTTCGAACATGTTTTAATCATAACAATTCTATGCTATGTATTCCACTAACCAAACTTATGGTTAGTGTGTTAAGCTTGACTTGTTCACATACAATCAAGAGGCATATCTTGTCTCTAAACTTATGGTTTTATTAGGATTTCAAACCCACAAGTGTTGAGCCATCCGAGCTTTCAAGCTTTTGATGGTGTAGGTGTATATACATGAGGGCCTTGGCCATTCAACTATTCAATCCACCCCCACTTGATGATTTCTATAATTCTTGACCAACCGGATTGTCCTTGTGTCAATCTTGTGTAATGGTGAATCTATTATAGAGGTTTAGGATGGTTATCCTTCTACCTCCATGCATGAATTACATGACTTCCATGAAATACATGAACTATATGATTAATTACTAGTAATATAACTATATGTAAATACTTAACATAATCGAAACTTAGACCAAATGGTTACTTGTCTTAAAAAGTAGGTTATTTTATCTTAGACATAACAATAGTTACGATTCTATTGGGCATGACCCATAAAAACACAAACACCCTTCGGGGCTTATTAGTGTAAAAAACGAGCGTTAAATGTCTAGATAAATACTTTCGTATATATACTTTCTCGTACATTTTAAATTCCTAAACTCATTAAACTCCCCTTCAATCTAATACTCATACACCTATGTTTGCCTTGTGTTGGATAAACTTGGTGTTCCAACCCCTAAATCAACCTAACTCTCTAACGGATAATACCTTGCAAAACCGTGAGTACACTCGACCCTTTTTATGCTTTCCACTATTTGGGTGCAACATGATTAATTTACTAAAACTACACTAACACACTTTATTCTATACACAAACAATCCATCAACATGCTTTAGTCTTATGCTACTTGAATTGTTACTTGGTACATTCTTATGTGATCTAAATGTCATAAACTTTGATCGAGCATCCCTTAACATGTATAACGCTATAGGAGTAACGCACCGCCCGTATTCTTGTGGTCATTGTTAAGTTGAAATCTATTTTGCGGTATCCTAGAGGATTAATTGTAGATTCACATTCCTTTTTTACATTTATCTTGTATGCTAGCTAATCATGAGAATTTGTTTAAATCGGATTTTATACTTATGCTATGATATTAAACTTGTATACTCGCCAATACTTTGTTATTGAACTATACTTTTTAACATGTTGCAGGTTGACGAAGTTGTATGATGGAACTTAGTAGGAATGGCATAGAAACACGCGTAGAATACTAAGTTAAATATTATGTTATTGTTGAACTTATTTCTTTGATGTTACTCTTATTTGGATTTTGTTGTAATATGATAATTGATGTTTTGAATGAAATGAAATTTGGTTGATTTAAATATTGTCGCAAATAGTGTTATGATGCAATGAGCAATCTAGTCGTCTCACTCCGATGTTTCTGCCGTCGGTTGGGGTGTGACAGATTGGTATCAGAGCCATAACTATAGGGAATTAGGTAGAATTGCCATGTTCGACCTAGTCTATAGTTTAAGTGACCAATTTGATCATTCTTGCTTCATGATTAAAATGTTAATTCTTCCTATTTGCCTCTTCCATTTTATTTTGTCTTAAATATATATATATGTGTTTTTCCTAAGACACTTACACAATTTACACACTTGAAGACACTCAAACTATAATCGAGACGATCTCACCAAAATAGGGGTGAAACCCACACTTTGGTGATCACTCTCAATCCGCGAATTTGATTTTTGCACGAAATTTTACCATCAAGTTAGGAGTGAAATCCACATTTTGATGGAAATTTCTGTTTCATACTCTAGTAGACCCTTGCCAACGAGTCGGAATACGCTCCTCGTTCGGTAAGTACCAACCACATCTAGGGTACAATGTTGTCAAGATATGGGTGAAACCCGCACCTTGTCAACTAAACCCATTCCTCGATTTTCAATCTCGCCAAAGTTTCGATTTTTCTATCGGTTAGAGACGTGTAGTAACTGGAAGGGTAAAGTGCGTTAATCTCTTCTCGACGAGAGCACTTTACCTGTAGGCCAAAGCACCTTTCTCTAATTTGAAAGGATCTCGATTCACTTTTGAATAGTCAAACGTTTCTCAACCCGAAACACTCCAATGTTTTATTGTGCATCTCAATTTCTATGTGTTTTAATACTTGTTATCTCGTTCATTTCGAACCCGATGCACGATTCGCACGCCCTTCGTAACCAAAAACAATAATAATAATTCTCGTGAACCAACTAAATTTATATTCCTTTACGCAAATCATACGTGTTTATGCTTTTGAATGCCAACATGCTTATGCTATCTATGTGAAGTTATACGTGTTATATGATACTTATGTGCTCAAAACGGATAGTTTTCTTTATAAAAACACTTTATGATTAAAGCCTAAATCTATCTTTTGTTGTCAAACCCTTTTAGATGTCTTTCTCGCAAAGCGTTATGGGATGAAGAAGGTCAAAGTCCAAGTCAAGGTCCCAATCCGACTCCATGTCGAAAAAGGACTGCATGAAATTTATGGCCAATCAAATGGCTGAACACATGGCTAAGGTTATCCCTGAGATAGTAAGCAAGGTCCAGCCCCCACCTAATGCCGAATCACCTCATACCTCTGTTGACTCCAAAGCCGAGCCATCCAAGACCGCCTTCACCCACAAGCAATTCTGCTCCTACAATCCCTTACCCTTCACCGGCGAGGGGGACGCCACCAAACTGCTGCAATGGTTCGACGCCATTGAACTCACCTTCCTCCAAAGTGGTTGCCCCGACCACTTGTGCACCTTGAACGCCACGGGAGTATTTCGGTCGAGAGCCCTTGATTGGTGGACTTCCGAGCGTAGCGCGCGTGACAACGAGGTCGCCCACGCCCTCCCTTGGACCGAGCTCAAAAAGCTAATGGAAGGTGAATTCTGCCCCCCGCATGAGCGCCAACGACTCGAGGTTGAGTTTAGGAACCTCAAACAAGTAGGTAACGACAACGCTAGCCTCACGACTCGATTTAAGCAGCTGAGTGCAATTTGCCCAAGCCAAGTTGATACAACCGAGAAAGCGGTTGCCAAATACATAAGTTGTCTTCCACCTCACGTCGGCGATCTAGTCGACACCACCTCCCCCAGCACCTTTGAAGAAACCTTTTGCTGGCTGCTCGCTTGAACAACCGCCAAGTCCTTCGTGAAGCCGCCAAGGCTCCACCGAGGAAAGCCCACCAAGCAACCACCGAATCCGCTACCGAACCTGCCTCACCCAAACCCATAAGAAGCAACATCAAGGGCAAGAAGCGGAAGGCTTCGAGCCCAATTTGCGCGGTAGTCACTCCGCCAAACCCCCACCAGCCAGCTTTGCCCGCACCCGAACCCATCAAGAAAGCGTACACCAGACCCCATCCCAAGTGCAATACATGTCCCTTCCATCACCCGCTTACCGCCCCATGCCGCCTATGCAAGATCTGCAATAGGTATAGGCACTTTGCCCAACAATGCTGGAATGTTCCTCATACCCCCATCAACCAAGCCCGAGCCGTGACCACCGCACCTCCTCAAAACCCTGTCGGTAATCAAAACCGACCCCTAGCCCCTTCCGCTCGTGCCTGCTTCAGATGCGGAGACCCTAATCACTTCGCCAACAACTGCCCGCAGCGTAACAACAACAATCAGCAACAGCAGCAGCAAGCTCGTGGTCGAGCCTTTATCATCACGGCTGCTCAAGCTCAGAATTCAAACGACGTCATATCGGGTATGTTCCTTGTTAACAATGTTTACGCTGTGTGTTTATTTGATACTGGTGCGGATAAAAGTTTTGTATCCGTTGAATTCGAACCTTTGCTTATGTGTAGTCGTTCTAAGTTGTCTAAACCATTTGAAGTTGCAGTCGCCGACGGAAAATCCGTCACCGTCGATTATGTCCTTTCTAATTGTTCTTTGAACCTTAATGATCATACGTTTTCTATTGACCTCATACCCATGCCAATGGTAGTTTCGATATCATAGTAGGCATGGATTGGCTAAGGCGAGTCCGTGCTGAAGTTGTTTGTTCGGAGAAGTGCATTCGCCTTCCCCTTCCCAATGATGATTACTTGAACGTCTATGGCGAGAAACCTTCCAAAGGTCTCAAGCTTATGTTATGTATTCAAGCGAACAAGTACTTGCGTAATGAATACTTCGCCTTTCTTGCCCACATTGTGCTCGTGTAAGTTTGAGACCAAGGAATGTGCTCGAAAGTCTAAGGAATGTGCTCGTATAAGTTTGAGACTAAACACAAAAGGCTAGTGTTTAATTCTCTCAAACGTTGGCTCTGATACCAACCCTGTCACACCCCGGATTTATGACCCTGAAATCCATACACCGGTGGGCCCGGGTGGGGAGTATCGTGACAATAGTTGATAACGTCATAGTCAATTAAACGTGGCACAGCGGAAGTCTTGGAGTAAAATTACTATTACAAACCGAATGTTCGAAAATACAAAATAATATACATGATTGTAATAGAAGATCCACAGGCGGATCATAGAATGTACAAGAAAGAATACAAAACAGACTTTAGGCAGATTTAAGGATTTACAAGAATCCTCTTATTCTCTACCGAGCAGCTTCCGGCTTAATTTCGTGTTGTACCTGCAGATTAGTCTTTGGAGGATACGTCAGCTTACGCTGGCAAATACATCCAACTTACTCATTTTGAAAAATATTAAAAATGATTTCAAGTGCAAACGGACAAAATCTTTTATTATCTTAGGAAGGTTAACCATGCAATGGACCATGCAATAATAATTTACCATATCTCAAGCCCTTATAGGGGAAATAAGTTGAGAGTATTTACCTGAGATTGCTTTCTTCTTTTATTTTTAAATAACCTCAGTCGTATACAAAAGTACCGAGTGAAGATAGCTTTTACCAAGAAGGCTCTAGTCTGGATTATGGCATAAACTAGCCAATTAAATACTAACGGTTGAGTAAACCGAATAGTGTACATGATCATTACGTATAACGCTTGATTAAACGATGATCAGATAGAATGTAGTTTAAACCCGACAAGTACTTGACTTGTATAATATGGGTAAACTATAAACATTCTGGATTTTGAACTTAAAATGATAAGGTTAAACCCGTTACGGTTGAATTCCATAAAATAGTCACATATACGTAACTATGCGCATAATAGCGATATCGGGTAACCGGATAAGTTGTGGACAAGTTCTATATGCCATTATACTTTAAATAAGTTAAGATATAAGTAGGATATCAACGTGTATGCCCGTTGAGGTTTTAAAACGAAATTATGCTTCATAAGGGCGTTTTGGTAATTTCATATCATATAGAAGGAACTTGAATAAATTTAAGTTTATAATCATGAGTATTCTGGAAAAATAATTTATTTATGATATAATATTAGTAGGATATCAATTATATGTGCATTTTACCTTTTATGACCAAACTATGCACCGAAGGGGCATTTGGGTCATTTTACACATAGTTTATAAATTATTTGGGATTCTGAGTTTATAATAAGTACCTACTGTAAATATGTTAAAAATGAGTTTTAAAATCCGTAGGTAACAAGTCTTGATCCATTAATATGGTTTAAAACCATACTATGCGCCAAAACAGCGCTTATGTCGTAATATGACGTCTTTAAGCGATGTTTATGAAAACTGACATTTGGATCAGATTAAAATGCTTAAAATATTTTAATTAATTATAATAAAATATCAGTAGGTAAGTGATTTATCTCGAAAATATTGATTAAAACAATTTTATAAGCCATAGGGGCTAAAACCGTCATTTATCAACATAGTTTAAGGACTTGTTTAAAAACTCAGTTTATAACTTGGTTTAACATCCCAAATAATCCTACTTATCATATTACATCAGTATAAATTTATTTTCAAGTTCATTACCATTTAAACCTTGTTTAATGCAAAAAGGGCATTTTGGTCAAATATGGCATAATTATGGAACTTGCGCATAAACTTGGATTCTGATTATGATCATGTAATATAACCTCAGAGGGTTATGCTATATTATATTATGATCATAATGCAACTTTAGATCAGTGGGTAACTAATCTAAATCGGGTCAGAATCGAAAGTCAAAGCAGAAGTCAAACCTTGCGACTTTTGGTTGCGAACCGACCCTAGAACTGAAATTGATGAGCCGAACATGTTCATACATGTTCTAATAATTATTACCAACTTATTTAAGTGTCAAAACAGGTTTCATTACATACATAAGATCAATTTATGATTTTTCCAAAAAAATGGCCTGTTTGACTTTTTAATATCATAACTTTGACCCGTCAATTGGTCTAGCAAACGTGACCTTCAGGAGGTGCCCTTTATAGGGACTAACACCTACCTTACTCAGATCACTTAGCCATGTTCATTTTGAACAATGGCTGGACCATAATGGTCTGAACCGAAAGTCAAAGCGTTTACGTAAAACGCTTGACTTTAGGCTATAGAAGCCTATAAACGAAAATGCACAAGGAAGGAACACTTACCAGTGATTCCTAGATGCAAAAGAACTATGTTGGAATGCTCCTTTTAGTTAGGAACTTCCAGAGGAGGGAGAAGAGTGAATAAGAAAGGTGCAAGTTGAAATGGTGAACTTAAGCACCTATTTATAGTTGGAGAGCTCAAAGGAGGTGAAGCCAGGTGTCTAGGGGTGTAAGAAGAAGCTTACAAGTGTCCCAAAATGTGGCATAGCTGATTAGGAAGGCCATGGTTTCGATTTAATGGTTTTGGAGCTTTGCTTGGGCTCCAAAACAAACTTTCTGCTGCAGGTCTGTTCTAGCGGGGCGCGAGAGACACAGGCCGGGTTTCTCGCGGCCCGCGACCGCCCCTATTTCAGTTTTAGAATTTGACACTTTGGCCCTTAAACTATATAAAGCTTATAAAAACGATTTTAAATACTAATTTGGCACTTTTAGCCTTCCGTAGCCAATACTTGGCATACCCGGGATTATGCCCGGGCACTATTGAGCTCTCGGTTCATTAAAAGGTCACTCAGAGGTATAAATTAACATATTGATACTTTTACTCCCTCCAATATCCAACTTTCACATATTTACAGAATTGAACTCTCTTGTCCAACAAACAATACGTATGAGAGTTAGGACTTCACAAAGATCACTCAGAGGCTTATCACAAGCATGTTGATTCCGATGTCACTCAGAGGCTAGACATGTTGACGTATTAGTCACTCAGAGGCCAAGTTTCAAGCTTTTTTAAAATAATTTTTAAAATCAGTAGGTAACAAGTCTTGGTCCATTAATATGGTTTAAAACCATACTATGAGCCGAAACGGCGCTTATGTCGTAATATGACGTCTTTAAGCGATGTTTATGAAAACTGACATTTGGATCAGATTAAAATGTTTAAAATATGTTATTTAATATAACATATCAGTAGGTAAGTGATTTACCTTGAAAAGATTTGATTAAAACTATTTTATAAGCCACAGGGGCTAAAACCGTCATTTATCGACATAGTTTAAGGACTTGTTTAAAAACTCAGGTTATAACTTGGTTTAACATCCCAAATAATCCTACTTATAATATTATAGCAGTAGAAATTCATTTTCAAGTTCATTACCATTTAAAACATTGTTTTATGCAAAAAGGACATTTTGGTCAAAGATGGCATTATTATAGAACTTGCGCATAAACTTAGATTCTGATTATGATCATGTAATATAACCTCAGTGGGTTATAATACATTATATTATGATCATAATGCAACTTTACTCAGTAAGTAACTAATCTAAATCGGGTCAGAATCGAAAGTCAAAGCAGAAGTCAAACTTTGCGACTCTCGGTTGCGAACCGACCCTAGAACTGAAATTGATGAGCCGAACATGTTTATACATGTTCTCATAATTATTACCAACTTGTTTAAGTGTCAAAACATGTTTCATAACATATATAAGATCAATTTATGATTTTCCGAAAAATGGCATGTTTGACTTTTTAATATCATAACTTTGACCCGTCAATTGTCTAGCAAACGTGATCTTCAGGAGATGCCCTTTATAGGGACTAACACCTACCTTAATATGATCACTTAGCCATGTTCATTTTGAACAATGGCTGGACCATAGTGGTCTTAACCGAAAGTCAAAGCGTTTTACGTAAAACGCTTGACTTTAGGCTATAGAAGCCTATAAATACAAATGCACAAGAAAGGAACACTTACCAGTGATTCCTAGATGCAAAAGAACTTTGTTGGACTGCTCCTTTTAGTTAGGAAATTCCAGAGGAGGGAGAAGAGTGAATAAGAAAGGTGTAAGTTGAAATGGTGAACTTAAGCACCTATTTATAGTTGGAGAGCTCAAAGGAGGTGAAGCCAGGTGTCTAGGGGTATAAGAAGAAGCTTACAAGTGTCCTAAAATGTGGCATAGCTGATTAGGAAGGCCATGGTTTCGATTTAATGGTTTTGGAGCTTTGCTTGGGCTCCAAAACAAACTTTCCGCTGCACGTCTGTTCTCGCGGAGCGCGAGAGACACAGGCCGGGTCTCTCGCGGCCCGCGACTGTCCCTATTTCAGTTTTAAAATTTGACACTTTGGCCCCTAAACTATATAAAGCTTATAAAAACGATTTAAATACCATTTTGGCACTTTAGCCCTCCGTAGCCAATACTTGGCCTACCCGGGATTATACCCGGACATTGTTGAGCTCTCGGTTTGTTAAAAGGTCACTCAGAGGTAAGAATTAACATATTGACACTTTTAATCCCTCCAATATCTAACTTTCACATATTTATAGAACTGAACTCTCTCGTCCAACAAACGGCACGTATGAGAGTTCGGACTTCACAAAGGATCACTCAGAGGCTTATTACAAGCATGTTGATTCCGATGTCACTCAGAGGCTAGGCATGTTGACGTATTAGTCACTCAGAGGCCAAGTTTCAAGCATGTTGACGT
This sequence comes from Scalesia atractyloides, assembly GCA_947069175.1. NCBI lineage: Eukaryota > Viridiplantae > Streptophyta > Magnoliopsida > Asterales > Asteraceae > Scalesia > Scalesia atractyloides. The sequence continues at coordinate 73,346,514 of CAMTDV010000001.1, forward strand.
ATCAGTCACTCAGAGGCTATTGATTTAAGCATGTTGACATATCAGTCACTCAGAGGCTATTATTTATGCATGTTAACATCGGTTCGTCACTCAGAGGCTCAATCATGAGCATGTTGACGCCTTTAGTCCTTATTGGTCTTTAACAGACTATATATAAAATACAATACGTGTCACTATACTATTCGACACGATTTTACAGGGTGTTACACGTATGTAAGCCTTATCTTTACCGATTCGTGATCATCTTTATTGACGATATCCTGATCTATTCTAAGACCCGAGAAGAGCATGAGCGACACTTGCGTCTTATCCTTCAGCTGTTGCGAACCCAACGTCTCTACGCCAAGTTCTCCAAGTGAGAATTTTGGTTAAAAGAGGTTCAATTTCTTGGTCATGTTGTCAACGAACTTGGTATTCACGTTGACCCCGCGAAAATCGAGGCGGTGAAAAATTGGATTGCTCCTAAGACTCCGTCCGAAATTCGTTCGTTTCTCGGCTTAGCCGGTTATTACCGTCGTTTCATTTCAAACTTTTCAAAAATTATCGTGCCTCTCACTTCCTTGACTCAGAAGGATAAACCTTTTGTTTGGGGTTCTAAACAAGAGGAGTCTTTTCAAACACTCAAGGACATGTTTTGTAATGCTCCTATCCTAACCCTTCCCGATGGTAACGAGTATTTTGTCATGTATTGCGATGCCTCAAGACTACGTCTTGGTTGCGTTATGGTGCAACGAGATAAGGTTATCGCTTACGCACGTCAACTCAGAATTCATGAGAAAAATTATACTACCTACGACCTTGAACTTGGTGCAGTTGTTTTTGCATTAAAGATATGGCGACGCTACCTTTATGATACAAAGTGTACGTCTTCACCGACCATTAGAGCCTTCAGCACATCTTTAATCAAAAAGAACCCAACATGCGTCAGCGTCGTTGGGTAGAGTTGTTGAACGACTATGCTGCGATATCCGCTACCACCCTGATAAAGCGAATGTCGTGGCCGACGCACTTAGTCGGAAAACTCATGTTAAAAGTGTACGTTGCTACCAAACTTTGGGAAAGCTTCAAGAGATGTTTCGTGAGGCACAATACTCGACCGTTAATGAGGGCAACCTCGATAATGAGTTGAAATGTGGTGCTGAAAACCCAACTCGTGACCAAATCCGATGGCATCATGTGCTATCTCGACCGTATTTGGATTCCTAATCGTGATAATCTTCGTGATCTCTTGATGAGTGAAGCTCATAAGTCTCGATATTCAATTCACCCTGGCGCCGATAAGATGTATCACGACCTCCGAGCATCATACTGGTGGCCTGGAATGAAGAAAGATATCGCCTGCTATGTTTCAAAGTGCCTTACTTGCTCCAAGGTAAAGGTCGAGCATCAAAGACCCTCTGGCTTACTCGAACAACCAGAAATTCTTGTTTGGAAATGGGAGAGTATTGCTATGGATTTCATAACCAAGCTCCCTCGTACATAGTCTGGTCACGATAGTATTTGGGTAATCATCGACCGTTTGACCAAGTCTTCTCATTTCCTCCCCATACGTGTAGACTACCGAGTTGAGAAGTTAGCTATACACGGATGAAATCATCTGTCGTCACGGTGTTCCCGTTGATATCATCTCCGACCGTGATGGTCGCTTCACCTCTCGCCTTCGGCAAACGTTTCAAAAAGCCCTTAGCACTCAACTCAATCTTAGTACTGCTTTCCATCCTCAATCTGATGGTCAAACCGAGCGTACTATCCAAACTCTAGAGGACATGCTTCGTTCTTGCGTAATTGATTTTGGTGGTAACTGGGACATGCACTTGCCTTTGGTTGAATTCTCGTACAATAACAGTTACCACGCGAGTATTCAAATGACACCATTCAAGGCATTGTATGGATGCAAGTGCCGAACGCCTATTTGTTGGCACGAGATCGGGGAAGCCCAAATCACCGGTCCCAAGCTTATACAACAGACGACGGACAAGATTTTGCAGATTCGGGACAACTTGCTGAAAGCTAGAAGCCGACAAAAGAGTTACGCAGATAAAAGATGCAAGCCCTTGGAATTCCACATTGGTGATTTTGTACTTCTCAAGGTATCCCCTTGGAAGGGTGTGGTTCATTTCGGGAAAAAGGGAAAGCTCGCTCCTCGCTATGTAGGTCCTTTCAAGATTCTCGAAAGGATTGGCAAGGTAGCCTACCGATTTGAACTACCACATGAGCTCAACAACGTTCATCCTACCTTCCACGTCTCAAACTTAAAAAGATGTCTTGCTAAAGAAGGATCCTAAGTTCTGCTAGAAGATCTTCCGATCAATGAGACTTTGCATTTCGTGGAAAAACCAGTCGAAATCATGGACCGAGGTACTAAGCAGCTAAGGCGCAGTTGAATTCCTATCATAAAAGTTCGATGGGAAGGAAAACATGGCGCTGAGTATACTTGGGAACTTGAAAGCGACATGAATTCTAAGCATCCGCATTTGTTCGTTGCATCTTCATAAATTTCGGGACGAAATTACCTAAAGGAGGGGACACTGTAACGCTTCGCATTTGTATCTTTCCGTTTTTAGTAGGTCTGCTTCGTGATTCTATTTTTGGAAAGTCCAAACCTTGTAATCGTATTTCTAATTTCAATTCATTGTATTCTAAGGATTTGATTGTAAACAAGATTAAACAGTTATGTTAAATTCGCAAACTTTATTCGCATTTAAACTTATGATCACGCTATACTTTATTCCTTCATTAATCAAATCGAAACAACGTGTAAATGTGTGACGAATGTTTATCAATCTTATACTAAACTCTAGCAAAACAATTGGTGTTATTATTCAAAGAATTCAAGCTTCAAATTATTATAAAATCATGTCTTATAATGTTCAAGAAAATAATTGTTCATAATTGTTTTTTTCTAGGGTTTTTTGGCAATATTTTTGCATAGTATTAGAGCATATTCAAGACTACATGCTTATTATAATATATGTAACATATAAACCCTAAGTATAACAATTATGTAATTAAAATGATAAAAAAAAATAAAAAAAAGAGTATGTCAGCCCATACTTGCGGCCGCAACCCTTAGGGGTTTTTCCTCCTCTTTTTTAATCAAAACTCCACCTAATTGCATTGAATGCAACCCAAACCCTAACCCTAATCCTTCCCATATATAACCCAAGGTTCCTCCACCCATTTCTCACTTTTCTAGCCTCTATACTTTAAAAACAAGTCCCAAACTTCTGAAATTCGTTGCTGAAACGCAGCAGCTTGTAAGTGAGTTTCAACTCACTTTTCTTCATCTTTTTACCTTGTTTTTCTTTCTAATACTCTTGGATAACCTCTAGGAAGGTTCTCACAAGTTTGCTTGGGCAAACTAAGGTGAACCACACCATTTTAAGGTTCAAAAGTGCACAAAACTTTCTGCCCAAATTTTTATCTTTCAATCTTCAAATTTTTCAATGTTTTTGCTTTGTTTCTTCCTCAACAATGTTTGCTAAAGCCCTATGGATGTTACCATAGATTTTCCATAGAAAACCAAGGTGGAATCACATCATTTTTGGGGCCAAACTTTCTGTTTTTGATGATAACTTATAAAACTTTTTCGAACATGTTTTAATCATAACAATTATATGCTATGTATGCCACTAACCAAACTTATGGTTAGTGTGTTAAGCTAGACTTGTTCACATACAATCAAGAGGCATATCTTGTCTCTATACTTGTGGTTTTATTAGGGTTTCAAACCCACAAGTGTTGAGCCATCCGAGCTTTCAAGCTTGTGATGGTGTAGGTGTGATTACATGGGCCTTGGCCATTCAACTATTCAATCCACCCCTCACTTGATGATTTCTATAATTCTTGACCATCTGGATTGTCCTTGTGTCAATCTTGTGTAATGGTGAATCTATGAAAGAGGTTTAGGATGGTTATCCTCCTACCTCCATGCGTGACTTACATGACTTACATGACTTCCATGATGAACTATTTGATTAATTAATAGTAATATAACTATATGTAAATACTTAATATAATTGAAACTTAGACCATGACCAAATGGTTAGTTGTCTTAAAAAAGTAGGTTATTTTATCTTATACATAACAATCGTTATGATTCTATTGGGCATGACCCATAAAAACACAAACACCCTTCGGGGCTTATTAGTGTAAAAAACGAGCGTTAAATGTCTAGATAAATACTTTCGTATATATACTTTTTCGTACATTTTAAATTCCTAAACTCATTAAACTCCCCGTCAATCTAATACTCATACACCTACGTTTGTCTTGTGTCGGATAAACTTGGTGTTCCAACCCCTAAATCAACCTAACTCTCTCACGGACAATACCTTTCAAAACCGTGAGTACACTTGACCCTTTTTATGCTTTCCACTATTTGGGTGCAACATGATTAATTTACTAAAACTACACTAAATCACACTTTATTCTATACACAAACAATCCATCAACATGCTTTAGTCTTATGCTACTTGAATTGTTACTTGGTACATTCTTATGTGATCTAAATGTCATTAACTTTGATCGAGCATCCCTTAACATGTATAGCGCTATAGGAGTAAGCACCGCCCGTGTTCTTGTGGTCATTGTTAAGTTGAAATCTATTTTGCGGTACACTAGAGGATTGACTTGTAGATTCACATTCCTTTTTTACATTTATCTTGTATGCTAGCTAATCATGTGGATTTGTTTAAATCAGATTTTATACTTATGCTATGATATTAAACTTGTGTACTCGCCAATACTTTATTATTGAACTATACTTTTTAACATGTTGCAGGTTGACGAAGTTGTATGATGGAACTTAGTAGGAATGGCATAGAAACATGCGTAGAATTCTAAGTTAAATATTATGTTATTGTTGAACTTATTTCGTTGATGTTACTCTTATGTGGATTTTGTTGTAATATGACAATTGATGTTTTGAATGAAATGAAATTTGGTTGATTTAAATATTGTCGCAAATAGTGTTATGATGCAATGAGCAATCTAGTCGTCTCACTCCGATGTTTCCGCCGTCGGTTGGGGTGTGACATTTTATAACTTGGGAAATTTACTTTGTAACCTTGTTAACAGATTCACTTGTTTGTCCATGCATGCAGGGCCCAGTACGGAGACTGAGACATGATTAATGTACACACCACTTACGAACTCACGAAGGAGTTATCCCCAACTTTGTGGGTAAATGCATTTGAGCGTCTGTCAGGTGTATGCCTACACCCCACGCTAATGTCATGGCCATTATCTAATGTAATAAGCCGAGGATATCCTAGACACGGTAGTTAACCCCGATATTTAAATTATCAAACAAAACTGATTAAAACAGAATATGCGGATTACTAGCCACAATTTGGCATTCGATTTATCCCATTTCCGTATATGGTAAATAAGTCGAGAGTATTTATCGTAACCCAAACCCGTATAGGGGAAATAAGTCGAGAGTATTTACCTGAGCTAGTCTTCGTTTAAAGGCAAGATTTAATAACTCAGTCGTACACAAAAGTACTAAGTACAGATAGCATTTACAGAAGTCTCTAGTCTGGATTATGGCATAAGAAAACAATTAAATACTAACGGTCTTATTTAAGTCATAGACTTAGACGAGTAGTGTAAAGGATCAAAACGTATAACGCTTGATTAAACGGTGATCGGATAGAATGTAGTTTAAACCCAAAAAGTACTTTGACTTGTATAATATAGGTAAACTATAAACATTCTGGATTTTAAGACTTAAATGACAAGGATAGATCCGTTTCGGTTAATTCCGTAAACTAGTTACATATGCTTAACCGTACGCATATCAGCAATATCGGGTAATCAGATAAGTCATGGACAAGTTCTATATGCCATTATACTATAAATAAGTTCAAATATCAGTAGGATATAAACTTATATGCCCGTTAAGTTTTTAAAACGAAACTATGCCTCATAAGGGCCTTTCGGTAATTTCATACCGTATAAAAGAAACTTGAGTATAATTTAATGTTATAATTATAAGTATTCTGGAAAAATAATTTATTTATGATATAATATTAGTAGGATATTGATTATATGTGTAATTTATGATTTATGACCAAACTATGCACCGAAGGGGCATTTTGGTTATTTTACACATAGTTTTATAAATAATTTGGGATTCTGAGTTTATATCATATACTTACTGTAAAAATATTTAAAATAAGTTTTGAAATTAGTAGGTAACAAGTCTTGGTTGATAAATATGGTTTAAGACCATATTATGCCCCGAAATGACGTTTATGTCGTAAAATGACGATTTATGCGACGTTTAATGAAAACTGATGTTAAGGTCAGGTTCACATGTCTTAGATATGTTATTTAACATAACATATTAGTAGGTAAAATATTTATTTTGAAAAGGTATGATTAAGACCATTTTAAGAGCCACAAGGGCTTTATCGTCATTTATGGACATAATACAAGGACTTGTTCTTAAACTCAGTTTATAACCTGATTTGACATCCCAATTAATCCTACTTATAATATTACATCGGTAGGAAACTTATTTTCAAGTTTGTTATCGATTAAACCTTATTTACATAATGCATAATTATGGAACTTGTGCATAAACTCAGATTCTGATTATGATCTTGTAATATAACATCAGCGGGATATGCTACATTATATTATGATCATAATGCAACCTGAGATCAGTAGCTAACAAATCTAAGTCGGGTCAGAATCGAAAGTCAAAGCAGAAGTCAAACTTTTGGACTTTCGGTTGCGAACCGACCCTAGAACTGAAATTGACGAGCCGAACATGTTCTTACATGTTCTACTAATTATTACCATCTTGTATAAGTGTCAAAACAGGTTTCATAAATATATAAGATCAAATTATAAAATTTCCGAAAAATGGCATGTTTGACTTTTTAATATTAAAAATTTGACCCATCAATTGGTCTAGTAAACGTGATCTTCAGGAGGTGCCCTTAATAGGGATTAACACCTTCCTTATTACGATCACTTAGCCATGTTCGTTACGAACAATGGCTGGACCATAATGGTCTTTCGTTAAAGTCAAGGCGTTTTCCGTAAAACGCTTGACTTTTGGCTATAAAAGCCTATAAACGAAAATGCAAGAGAAAGGAACACTTACAAGTGCTTCCTAGAATGCAATAGAACTAAGTTGGATGCTCGTTTCAGTTAAGAACTTCTAGAGGAGGGAGATAGAATGTGAAATGAGAAAGGTGCAAGTTCAATTGGTGAAGTATTGCATCTATTTATAGTTGGAGAGCTTAAAGGAGGTGATGTCAGGTGTTAAGGGGTGTTAGAGGAAGCCTATAAGTGTCCTAAAACGTGTCATATCTGTTTGAAAGTCCATGGTTTCAAAACAATGGTTTTTGGTAACAAGGGTGGAGGCCAAGCAAAAATTCTGCAGACACAGGCCTCTCGCGCCCTACGAAAGACATGGCCAATGTCTCTCGCGCCCTGCAAGCGCCCCATGGCCAGTTTCAAAGTTTGTCAGTTTTAGCCCCTCAACTTATTAAACCTCCTATAACACCTTTATAGCATATTTGGCCCTCCGTAACCAATATTTGGCATACCCGGGAGTATGCCCGGACATTGTTGAGCTCTAGGTTCGTTAATCGGTCACTAAGAGGTATAAATTACCATGTTGAAACTTTTAACCCCTCCTTTATCCAACTTTCACATAATTACATATTTCATCCCTCTCGTCCAACAAATGGGACATATGAGAGTTAGGACTTCGTAAAGGATCACTCAAAGGCTCATTATAGCATGTTGACTCTAACGTCACTTAGAGGCCAGGCATGTTGACATATCAGTCACTCAGAGGCCAAGTTTAGGCATGTTGACATATCAGTCACTCAGAGGCTAAGTTTAAGCATGTTGACATATCAGTCACTCAGAGGCTAAGTTTATGCATGTTGACATCAGAAGGTCACTCAAAGGCTCTGTTTGAGCATGTTGACACCTTTAGCCCTTATTAGTATTTAATAGACTATAATAAAATACGACACGTGGGACTATACTATTGGACACGATTTCATGAGGTGTTACATAATCCAAGTCACTTGGTGAACACACTCATCTCCAACAAGATGAATGTTCCTCGTCTACAATCACTATTATGTGGAAGATAGAGTCAACTAGATCCACATTCAACAACATGGCATTCATAATTTTGTCATAAGTGATTTGCACACATCTATTATTATTCATTAGGAGATATGTATACTTAGGATGCTCTCCCAAACGAAGGTAAAATTTCCAGATTCAAGTGGTAGACATATCTACGTATAAATCTCATAAGATTTACTAAAGGTATACAGTAACATATAGTACTTTTACTTTCATATGTTAGAATTCAAACTTGTGAATTTCCAATTACTTCTAACTAAGTATTTCGACATGAATCTCGTTTGTGTATTTTATCTCAATACACTCACTACTCACTCGTGATGTGGTTACACATTTGATGTCTCGTCTTTGACTTTTAGTCAAGCAACAACTCTTAAGTTGTTTATGTCCAAGTATGTTCATGTACTATCCATTTAAAACTATATTATTTTAAATAATGTATAATTAACGTTATAATTATTTTTCACAAAAATATTTTATACGTCACAAACATTAGTGATTTATTTCTTTATAAAAATTGCATGTGTTATCCGAAGATATTAAACACAAAACAATAAAATACATTTGAAATTAAATCATAAGTGCCAAACACTTTTGAAATTTAAATGGAAGCATAGATGATATGTAGACATCAAATACCAAGGTCTTTTATCTTCAACACTTTATAATCTGACCGAAATCTTCTCAACGATATCGTCCCATGACATGTCTTAAGGTACTTCCTCAATAAGACTCCATGCACTTGTAAAGTACAAGTTCCCAATTTCATCTTGAAATTTTAAACTTGAAAAATTCTAGTCAAAACAACACCAAGTTGTTACAAAGGCTACATTTAAGTAGTAAACTTGAACAATTAAATTTGTTCATAATAACACCAAGTTGTTTTCCATCATATAATATTCATGAGATTATTACTTTGTTCAACAAATGCTGCTTCTATCAAGAGTAGCAACCCATTAGAATTCTAAAAACTATTCAAAACTTTGTTTTAAAAAATCATTGTAAAATATTTCCTTAGTTTTGCAATATACAATATTAAAAATCTCAATTAGAGTTTATGATAACATAAATCAAATTGTTTAGTCTTACTACGCATGTACTAAACATTTTCTAACACGTATGTTAGAAAAAAATGTTATAACGAACACATTATAGAATCGAACGTTTACATAAAACGTTTTCCAATGATAAAGTTTATAAAATAAACCATTTCTCGTTGTTAAATAAAACATTTCCATTCATTATGGCTTATACAATGTACAATCTCTAACATTGTATTTGTGAAACACACGTGTTAGAAAATTTAAGTCATCTTATATATATATATATATATATATATATATATATATATATATATATATATATAATATAAGAATTAAATCACCATAAAGTGATGATATAGTTGTATAGGATTTATCACCAACTTTAATTTGTGATTACTAAATCCAAATGGTCATATGACCATTTGGATTTAGTAATCACAAATTAAAGTTGGTGATAAATCCTATACAACTATATCATCACTTTATGGTGATTTAATTCTTGTATTTTTACTTTTGTAGTTTTCCAAACTCATCAAGTTAGGGATGGAGAAGAGTCTCACTTAATTAGAAATTTATTAGAGATATAAACTCTAATAAAACTAATAAATTGACATAAAACTCTACTTAAAAGTTTATCTTCCATATAAATAGTCTAGTAAATAATTATAATTTCATTAAATTCATTTAAATAACAAAACCATCACTTTATGGTGATTTAATTATTTAAGCCACCAAACATCAACTTCAATTTATGACTTTTTATTTCTAAACCATACAAAGCATAATATAAGTGTTTATATTCATTAAAATCAACACTACGACAAATTAGTTTGTTGGTGTATAATGTCTATTGCCTACGTTTAGGATATATTCGTAATGTTTATAAAGATTATAAGTTAATGTTTAAATAAGAAAATGTAAAATTTATATGTGTTACACTGTGATTCGCACGAAACAGGAGAGTGTTTCGTACGAAATCAGTCACTCGTACGAAATACAATTTCGTACGAATCATAGTTGTTTGTTTGTTAGTGCACGCACTTCAGTACGAGTCATGTTGACCGATAAATAGGGAAGTGTTGTGTTAGAGCTAGGGACGGATTTGTCATTTCATACAGCGAAGCTCTGTCAGTTTGTTGACTTGCATCTGTAACTTGAACGTCTTTAATATATCAGAAGCAGTTAAATAGTAAGTTCTATCTATCTTGTTTGTCATATCTACTTCTCTAGCAATGAATTCCGCCTCTGCTAGTTGAGCGGGATCAGATCGATTGCTCATTTTGGGAGCTCGATCCTCGTCATATAAAATGTTTACATAAAACATTTCAAAGCATTTGTATTTTAACCATTTTTAACAATCATGTTAAAATAAAACAAATTCTAACGCGCACGTTAGAAATGTTAACATTTCCACAAAATGTTAATTCGACTTGCTATAAACACATATATGGTTCAATTAAATAAGTCGTTTCCAATACACACGTTAGAAAATAAACAATTAAAAAATTGCTTCCAAGCTAACGCTTTCCATGAACGTTTCTAACACCCATGTTAGAATTGTTTTCAAATTTAACGATTTTATAAACTGTTTCTCACACTTTTGTTAGAAGTAAACAATTTTAAAAATTGTTATAAAGCTTATCAATAAATAAGTTCTAACAAACTCGTTAGAAATAAACGATTATAGAAACCGTCATAAACTTATCAGTTTGTATAAAGAACACAATTCTAACACGATCGTGTAGAAATAAATGATTACAAAAATCATTATAATGCTTATTAGTTTATATAAAATAAACTTATTTTTAACACTCATTCTTTAAATCATATTATATAAATAATATGATCATTTATAATAAGCATGTTAGAGAATTTTATATTTACAAAAAACGTATTGTTAATAAAAATAAAGCCGGTCTAATGCACAATTTAGAGAATTTAACGTTTACAAAAAAACGTATGGTTTACACTAACAAACCCGATCTAACACAAAAGTTAGAAAAAAACTAACGATTCCAAAATCATTACAAAACCAAACGATTGAACCAAAACTATTCGTTTTGTACCACGGTATAGGAATTAAGATTGTATCTCAATCTTAAGAAATCCAAACACAACAAGTTGTACTACATACATATTTCTCCAAAAAAATATTTATAAGATCATAATCTCTAAAAAATATTTTATTTATTTATTTATTTATTACAATTCTTTTCATGAACCCAAAATCCTTATAAATAAGGTTTTAAGATTGAAGCAACAATCTCACGAATATGTTTTAAGATTGAAGGACATGGGTCACAATTTTATAATAAAAATTATATAAATAAATATAAAAATTGTAAAAATACTCTCTGTACATAATTTTGGAAAATTGGAGTAGTCGTACCGTATACAAATCCATATAAAATTAAATATGAAATACATCATATTTAAATAAATCGATTCAAATCGTTGACTTTGACAAGAGCTTGAGAAGCGTCTTCTTGTACAGTATCCGCTACAAGGACTTGAACCCCGTCTCATTGTGAGATCCTTCTTGGCTGCAAAAGGAACAAACGGATGTTGACGGTTGTAGCTGAGGCACGTGTTCAACACGCGTTCCTTAAAACAGATTTTAGGCCTCTACTAAAGACGACGCGTCTGTCTCCTAGGGTACAACTGCCGAATCAGTCTGTGCTGCCGGAGATAGCTCACACGCCTGAGGTTACACTGTGTAAAATTGTAGTATTTAAACTTGTGGAACGAATAAGCAGGCGATGGTGGTGGAAACGAGTAGAGAGTACTCCTCTCTATATTAGTCTTAAAGCATCCTTCTTTTTCAAGTGTTCTTCATATATACCTCATGTATATTTTCTAGTCCCAAAATAAGGCACATATCCTACTAATAATACAAAACTTGAGGGAGAGTTAAAAGTCTCAATTAATTAGAGACTTAACACTCTAATAAAAACTAATCAAATGTCATAAACAAAACCCTACTCAAGAATTTTATCAGTTGAAGAGTTTAATTTATTAATTTCTATGAACTAATTTCCATTCACCACATTCCAATTTTCCAACATCAGCTAAAATTCTATTTGATGTTAAAATGTTATTTGACATGTTCATCATTTTTAATGTTTTTATATTTTTTCAACATCACAAAATATATTTAGACCATGTGTAGGGAGGGGGCATTATAGGGCGTGAAGTTAACCTTGAATTGGTCAATAGAATATTTGAAAAACAAAGAAAAGAATTTAATTAACTTTTTTGGTAATTATTGCAATGCGTTTTACGAGGCATTATACACTACTTTTTAACTTTAACCCTATAATACACCATTGCTAACTAGGATGCCATGTATCAAATAACGCCTAAGAAAGGGGCTTGATCTTCAAGTCCCACTACACATGGTATTACCAATTTAACATGAATGGCAATGATATTAACTTATAACATTATCAATTTATAATTGTATATGTAATTAATTAATACATACCTATACACACAAACATATATATCATGATAAATAAATAGATTTAAATTATAATATGTTAATTGAGTTTTCATCTATTAATACACTACTTTGTTTTGTTTCATAATATTATTTTCACCTAATAATAGTCCAGTGTTAGTTCGTTTTTAGTTATTGTATGTAAATCAATCATTTTTATAGAATTGGTATATTTAATGATATTTAAAAATAATTAATTAAAGTTAAACCTACCTAAAAAACTTTCCTAACATACTATTTATTGTTATTATTGTTATTATTATTATTATTATTTTTATCATTTGGTTGTAATTATGCTAAGATAATTGCATTAGGGTTATGGGAAAGGAGTAGCAATATGACAGCGTAAATTGCCAAGTTGAGTACACAAAACCTTTTAAACTACATTGTTTATTTATACAATACTCGATTAGTCGTGAGTCGTAATAAAATCTTTATATTTTGTGCAAGATGACTACTTTTTGTATGAGTTTATGTTTTAAGTAGTGTACACTTATTTTGGTGTAGATAGCATACTCGTTCAGCCGTTCAGGTTATTAAATGCTAGATACGTTATGTTAGTATTTTGGTAAAATACATGTAGTGTCTAATTTGATGGAATAGAGTATTAAACACTAATTGTATACCTTTGTGTGAGGAATTTATATGATACTGATTATTGGATTACAATCTAAGGTGGAACATTAAGTTTTGATCGCATTGAAATAAACGTACCTTGGATTGCACATTTCGACTCGATAGGTTGACCATTTACGTTAGTATGTTCCTACTTTTAGATTATTGACTTTGCATGCTTGAATTACAAGGCATAGAAAATGTAGAATAGCTTACATTGAGTGCAAGATGATACTGAGTGGTATTTACAGTTACGCACAAATTCAATTCATAATATTGGATTATATTTTATTGTTGAGTTGAATGAGATTAGAATGTTTTTTAGCTGGACATGGTTCACAATTTTAATAAAAAAAATATATAAATAAAAAAGTAAAGATATTCTATTTACATATTTGGGAAATTATAGTACACGTACCATGAATAAATTTAAACGAAATAGTATATATAATACAACATATGTAACTAAATTGATTCAAGTCATAGTCTTCAACAAGAGCCTTAACCAAGTCTTCTTGTATGGTCCGTTGTGTAGTCTTCAACGAACTTCGCGTCTCCTTGTATGATCCTTTGTGTGGGCTTCAATGATGTCTTGAAGCACATCTTCTTATACAATAATTTCCTACAATTGTTGATGGTTGTGGCTGAGGCACGTGTTCAACACGTTTCCCTTAAAACAGATTCCGCGCCTCTACTAAAGATGACACGTCTATCTCCGAGGGTACAACAGTCGGAGCAGTCTGTACTGCCAAAGATAGTTCACGCGCCCGCGGTTACATTAGGTAAAATTGTAGTATTTAAACTTGTGAAACGGATAAGCAGACGATGATGATGGAAACGAGTAGAGAGTACTCCTCTCTATATTAGTCTTCAAGTATCCTTTTTTTTCAAGTATTCTTCATGTATACTATGTATATTTCTTCTAATAATAAATAAGACACATAGCCAACTAATTATTCAACACTTGAGGTAGAGTTAAGAGTCTCAATTAATTAGAGAGTTAACACTCTAATAAAAACTAATCAAATGTTATCAATAAAACTCTACTCAAGAATTTTACAATATAAATAATTTAATGTTATTAATTTTAATAAATTAATTTTCGTTCATCACATTATAATTTTCCAGCATTTGTCTACATCCCTGGAAAATTACAAATATTGCATGTCACTGAAAGCTATGATTTTCACCGCCCTAATAATGATAATTGCTACTAAAAGGTTTGTAGTATAACGTAAATGTGTTTCCTCTTAATGATTCTAGTCCAATAAAAGACATCGATAAATTTAGATACCTTTTGATAGTGTGCGAGCTAGTTGTTGTAAAAGGAAATTAAATTATTCAATAATGAGTTGCAATTGCACACATAAGACTTTTATGTATTTGGTTAATAAGACTTTATTTCAATTGCAAACAAATTTGATTTTGAAGGCTAAAATAGAAAAATGGAATTTTGGGTGAAGTTGACATGGGGCACACGACTCTACACCCCATGGCACATCAAGGTGCCATTTGTCACTAAACCATGTGATTATTACTAGAGCCTTCCTAAGAATTCCTGAAAATTAAAAGTCTGAAACAAATAGAAAAAATAGGATCCTAAATTATAATTTAAAAAAAATATATAAAAATATTTATAAAGTAGATATATAATTATTTTTAAAATTCACTTTGCCACTCCTACAAGTAGAAATGCACAACAAAAACGCATTAGGAACTGGATCTGGTAAAAAAACCCGTAATCAATTTTTTTAATACCCGGGTATTCTATATCCGAAACCGGAACCAACTCTACCTGTAGGGTATAGATAGGGTATGCATTTTGATCTCAATACCTAGAACCGGAAGCGGAACCGGAATCGATCATACCCGAAGCCGGACAAGAACCGGAAACGATAATGCCCGGCTATACCCGATACATGATTCTAATATATTTCTTTTAAATTTATGTTAGTACATTTATTTTAATTTTCTTACATTATACAATGCATTTTTAATAATAATAAACAAAAATACGAGAAAATAAAGTAATATAAACACATTAGAATATTAAAAAAATGAAAATATATAAAAATAAAAAACTTCAAAATAGGGTATATAAAACATAAAAATAAGGTATTTTAATACCCGGTTTCTTAAGAACCAGAACTGAACCATACCTGGAACCTGGCACATAGGGTATGGCTTTTTGGTCAAATAACCGGAACCGGAACCCAACCAAACCGGTTTAGTAATAACCAATTCCAGCTCTTAAAACGAGAAACCGAAACCGGTTTCATAACCAAAACCGGTTATTAAAAATACCCGGTTTGTACAACTCTACCTCCAAACCAGCCCTTAAAATGAGAAATCAAAACCGATTCCATAACCAGAACCAGTTATTAAAAATACCCGATTTGTACACCTCTACCTTCTAAGTTGGCCGTGCTACGTAGCCTAAAATACATGGGTACTTTCTATGTGACTGTAGGTTAACATTGAAAGATGATTGATGCATTCTTTATTCACGTTAATACATATTAAGTAAGTTAAAAATACATTGAATTATTATAAAATATATTACATTGATACGTTTTATATTTCTTCATTAAATTATTATAAAATATATTATATGGATACGTTTTATACTTCTTAGGTTTCAACATACTTGAAGCTAAAAGGAGGATTGAAAAATCATTTTCATTGATCAAATTGTGAACATTTGTAAAATTCAAGACTTAAAGTTACAAAAGATGATGGCATTTAAAAGAAAGAAAGATCAAATTGTGTTGGATGTTTTACGGCTTAAGCATCACAAAACCGAAAAAAACAGCTAAAAGTACATAAGGGGTGAATTAGTAATTCACTTGGGCTGAGAACTAGGCCACAAAGATGGTGGTGGATCAGAGAACGAATTAATAAGAGAAGGCGGCTAGAAATTTTAGGGTATTAACGAACTTTGGCAGAATAAGTAGTCTCAAAACATTCAAAGTTTTAATTCAAATTTTGTTTATTTTTCCTAGTAATTACTACTGGAAAATGTTAATGGAAATAATTTCTCACTAATTTTGGACTTCAATAGTTGTATTTATATATGAGTTAAGTTGATGATTAATTCCGGATTGGTGTTCTACCATGGTAGAGCTTTATAATGAAACAAATCATGTTTAAAATAAAGCTAAAATGAATAAGATATCGAAGCTCGGAGTTATATGCTTGTAACAACTCAAGATGTAATATATGAAAGAAAATTGATTATTTGTCAACTTGTCCCACATAGGCGAGTTGAAAAAACTTGAAGTGGTATATAAGGATAGGCACTCATTGTGGATCGCTAAAGGGTGTGAAATACATCAACTCGCGCACGTCTATGGCGTGGGAGATGGGTGCAATGTGGCATTTTAATGGCACGTTTTGTACTTTGCGAGCTTTGAAGGTTGGTTCTATGGGGCTAGGCTCAGGCGCAACTTGCATGGTCCGGCTCTAGTGCAGTCCTATATAGTTGAGTCGGAAACAATTGGTGACGCCAGCATCAATGGTTTCGCCTATGGTTTCGCCTAGTCAATCGTTTGTACCAGGTCAGTTGTTTGCTCCTAGGCCGTTGACCAGTTCTTTTGGGTAAGTGGTTAGAATCCAGTTAGTTGTAGGTTTAGTCGTCTAACCAATTGTTTCATACCGATATGTCGCTTCAATTGTTTGGCTAGAATTAATTGTTTGGTCCTTATTAGTTGTTTCACCATCAATTGTTTCGACATGGGACTAGTAGTTGGTTCATCTGATTAGTTGTTTGGACAATAGTGGTTCGGATGGACAGTTGTTTCAAGCGGCTGTTTTGACTCGACCATTTACAATCCATTTACGTAGAGATTACTTTTGAAAGATAAACATATACAAAGGAAAAATGACTAGGGTTATTTCAATAGAAAAACATGACACTCAAATGAAGAGAAATAAACATTATATTGCTGGACTACAGCCTTACTAGCTAATGGGCTAAAACCCAATAAATTTAAGTATTTTATAATGCTAACATTCCCCTGGAACTCACAATGCAACACTAATAAGCATTGAGAGTTTGTTACATAGGAACTAGAACCGAGAGGCCAATAGAGCCTTGTGAAAACATCTGCAATCTACAAAGTTGATGGCACGAATGGATGCGAGATTGTTCCAAGCTGAAGATGATGGTGAGTAAAATTACTAGCAATCTCAATATATTTTGTTCGCTCATGAAAAACTATGTTCTTAGCTATCTACATAGCACTTTGGCTATCACAATGTAAGGGGATATTATGAGAGATGGTAACACTCATATTTGCAAAAAGTCATCGTAACCAAAAAATTTCACATCTAGTCACAACCATAGCACGATACTCAACCTCAGTAGAAGATATTGAAACAACATCTTGTTTCTTAGTTTTTCATGAGATTATTGAATCTCCAAAGAAAACACAGAAACCAGTGGTGGATGTGAGATCATTATGATCACTATCCCAATTAGCATCACTATAGGCACGTAACTCTAGAGAAGATGTTGATGGAAACAGAAGACTCTAAAACTGAGTGCCATGAAGATATCTAAGAATACGAAGAACAACTCCTAGTGAATAGATGTAGGAGTAGTAGCAAACTAGTTAACCACATGAACAACATGAGCAATATCCGAGCGAGGAACTATAAGATAAACCAAGCTGCCTACAATACTACTATACGAACTCGAATCAGCCAAGGTAATACCATCAGTGGAAGAATATGGCACATTGGTTTCATGTGGAGTGTCTATAGTTCTGTTATCAAAAAGTCTTGCCCGTTGAAATAGATTAGATATATATTTTGTCTGAGAAAGAAGGTATCCTTTTTGAGACTAAGCCACCTTAACACCTAAAAGATATGTAGCAGATCCAAATCCTTCATAATAAAAATAGTGAGCCAAATCATGCTTCAAGGCCTCAATACCATCATAATTATCACCCATAATAATCATATCATTAACATATAAAGACAAAAGAATGTGTCCTCTACCTATTCATCGGACAGATAATCAGACCAAGCATGATGGGCTTGATTAAGGCCATATAGAGCTTTCCAAAGCCAACATACTTCACCAGGCTGGTGTGCAATTCCTAGGGAAGGATACATGAAAACCTCCTCGTGCCTCATGGAGATCATCATTCAGATAGACATTCTTGACATCCATTTGACAAATTTTCCACTAACAAATAAATGCAACAACTTTGAAAGTACGAATTGTAGTCATTTTTATTACTGGGGAAATGTCTCTTCATAATCCATACCATACTTTTGTGAGTATCCTTTTGCTTACAAGTCTTGTCTTATATCGCTTAATAGAACCATCAGACTTCATTTTAATCCTATATACAACAACCAATTGCATATTTACCAAGTGGTAGTCGGACCAAATACCATGTATGTGTCTGATGAAAAGTAGTGAGCTCTTCAGCCATAATATTCTGTCGGAGAGGATTAGAGACAACCTCTCTATACGATTCGGGTTCAGATATCTGATGTATATTTATTATAAAGGAAGCAAACGAAGTTGAATAAGTATAGTAAGCAAAAACTGGTAGCTTGGTGGAGTTACATTCACGAGCGGACCTCCTCATAGGTGATGTATGGGTATCTTGAACAGATCTATCAGGTGCTATTGGTCCATCAGGTTCAACAGATGTGGCAAGAACATTAGACGATGTTGGTTTGTCAGTTCACAAGTGAAGGGGTCAATGTTCAGAAGATCTGACTTTGTTACATCATGCAACTTGGATGGAAACGAATGAAAATGAATAGGCTCGAGAATAAAACATGCCTCGACATACAACTTCTTAGTTAGATGATCAAAACAACGATATCCTTTTTGTGCAGTGCTATAACCAGCAAATTTTGTGACAACTAGCAAATTTTCAGGTTAATTTGTACGACCTAATCATTATTTATTTAATTAATTTTGTGCATTTAGACTTAATTACGCATTAATTGAGTCCATAAGGTCTAGGAATGTCCGAGAAAATGTCTAGTGAACTAGTTAATGATAACTAGTGTACCAATGCAAGATTTGGACCCTAAGCATACCTAAATATCTTCAAACTACATCATTTCAATGTCCAAATTTTCAACACAAATCCACCAACCCAAATTCCTACCGATACCCATGTAATTTTGGCTAAGGGCCACCTCCCCACGTGTTGTTAAGTGTTAGGAAGTCTAAGAATGGTCATTGTTGACTTATGGGGATGTAGGAAGATATCGATATGTAAGGAAGGCAAGTAACAAGATTTACTTCATTTTGAACATCACAAAAATATTAACACGTCACTTTTTCTCTCCTCTCTCTCTCTCTCTCACGGCTACATCTCACCCAAACCCTTACATCTCTCACATCCTAACTGACATAAATCACACTATACAAGTTAAGGTGTTAGATGTATTAGGAGGATCTTGGAGCTACATCCTAACTTACAAAGCTTCCATCGATCTTTTTGGAATGATTTAGCTTGTGGTATGATCTATGCCGCTTGTTACTCTTTACATTTCATACATTATGTGAATTTGTACAAGAAAATTCACCAAAAGAGATTTTAACAAAAGGACAATCCAAAAAGTCAAAACTTAGTAACAATGAGGTTTACAGAAGTACAAAAAATATGTGATGTTGTGTTGATTTTGGTTTATTCAAGTATACATTAGTGTGTTAAGTGTATTTTGGTGAAAATATGGCTTAACATGTTAAAAGTGATGATTCTGGTATAATAAAGTGTAAGGTATGCTTTATGGAAGACTTGACATAATGTGATTATAGAAGTTGTAATTGTATGTTTATACATGGTTTAACATACTAGGTGTGTGTATACGGACTAAAATGACTTAGTATATGAAAAAATGGTGACCTTGTATGTTAACGCATATATTAATATGAGGATACCTAAACCGACGATTTTATGGTTTGATGATGAAGTTTTGATCATCAAGGGTTTATGAAATTCTGTTTATTTTAAAACAAAGCGTACATGTATAAATTCAAACTTGTAGTTCTATATAAATTCGGGTTTTATCAAAGCGTACATGTATTTTGATATAAAATATATTGTTTCTACAAAAATTCGAGTTTTAGATAAAAGATCAAGTATTGAGGACATTACGAAAACTATATATATTTTTACCTAAAACTATTTTGAAATACAAAATATATTATTTCAAATCATAGAATATTTTGGAACATATTTTCTGAGAATGGTTAACAAGTCGTATAAGTGCGATATGTGAAACCTGAAGATTTGTGAACGATTATTATTTGGTAGTTAAGTATTATCGATGATAAAACGTGTTTACATGGTTAAGTGTTTATTGTATATAAACGTACGTATGTATGTGAATATGTGTATAGAATATGTGAACAAAATGTTCGTGTCAAAAAACAGGTATTTTTCGATAAATATAATATTGGAAATATAATATTCTGACTGTTTATCGTATTTGAGGACATATATTTATTTTTAGAATGAATATATATTCGTTATTCGGTGGGATTCTACTTACATGTTTGTGGACGTTGTTCCACATTAAAAAATATAGTATTTATGTTGTAAAATATCTATTTATTGAAAGGTTTTATGGACGTTGTTCCAAATGAATATTTATAGCGTAAAATATATATTTATTGGAAACCTTTGTGGATGCTGTTCTATGTAAATAAATATGGTATTGTGTTTGTGAAATATCTATTTATTTGATCGTATTTGTGGTTAGGGACCAGGACCCGGTATTATGTGATAATATGTGATAATATGTGTGTGTATATATATAAACAGGGTTAGGGTAAATGAAAACTTATACGAGTTGTGAGAAATTAGAGAACTCGGCCTTATGAAATGTTTTTTTTTCAATATTTTTTTTTACTAAAAATCCTAAAAAAATCAACTTTTCCATTTTTTTTTCAAATTCAATTTTTTAATTTACAGCAGCCGAAAATGCTGTAAAAAGGTGTTGTCATGCCTATGTCATAAGTTTTTTTATGGCTGCTGTTAGGGGCCTAAAAACACACTTCGATTTTTTTATTTTTTTATTTTTTACAGCCGGCTTTGGAATGTCTTAAACTAGGGGTGTAAAAAAATGGGGTCGAAACTCGCATGGGAAGGCCGAATTCTCTAACTTCTCACAACTCATAGGGGTTTTTCCTCTATTCTAATCCCATATAAACATTTGGATAATCACCCACTAATGCGTCGTCAAGTTTAACGCTTTATTAAAAGCTTAACATATCGGTTATCCAAATAAGCTTAGTGAACTACTTGTCGGGTAGTCACATGTTTAGGCCTAGTGTCTTATTAAGTTTAGGACACATGTAAGTCAGGAATTTATTTTCGGACACTTTGATTTTGCAAGCATACGCACGAAACACAAACTGGTGAGTTTTCACGACCCCTTTTACTTTATTTAAATGTTTATTTAAATCATGGGAAATTCATGCTTGGTTATGAGGCATGATAGTTGGGGATGAAATCTATTTTGGTCTACTGTGTGTACGTAAGTTGGCTGGCTTTGGAACTCGGAAATCCTCGTGATATTATTTCAGTTTAGTAACCACTAGTAGTGGTAATGACCGCAAAATAGGCGAATAGATATATTAGGTGTAACGAGCCCCGCTCCTAATCAGTCGTGGCCCTGTGTGAGTGCAATTGTGTCCTACTAGTTTTTGTATTGCCTTGAGTGGCGATGCGACGAGGCAATTTCGTTATAGTTTGGTTACGGGATTATGGCAGCACATGCGTCAAGATTTTGCAAGACTATGATTTGACTGTCGTGATTTTCATTAGACTATGCACACTAATTTTTTATCAAAATATTTTGGTTTCATTTGTGTCATTTAAATTTGTGAACTCACCAACATTATGTTGACGTTTTAAGCATGTTTTTTCAGGTAAGTGAACTTCGGTTCACGGCTTTTGGAAGTTGCATGCATCTTGGATGATACCTTTTGTGGGTTTTGGCTAGTATATTTCATCACATGTGAGATATATTTGGCAAATCCCTGATCATTTTCTACAATATTTCATTTGGTCAAGTGTCTTTAAACATGGTGTTTATATATTTAGAACTTGTAAACTAAATATATTATTATGGTTTGTAACCTTTAAAACTTTCAGTATCATTGATATAATATCATATTAGACATTTGCTTAGCGTATGCTTGAAAACCTTTCGTGGTTACTCCTCATGTTTCCGCCTTTGGCGAGGGTATGACAACCTTCTGAACCACTGGCATAACCCAATAATACACATATGCTGACTTTTTTAAAAATTTGTCTTGTTCAACAAGAGGACTAAGGACAAAGCAAGTACAACCAAAGTCATGAGCAGTTGGGATCCGATGAATCACATGTTGGGCAATTACGAGTGCTTCTCCCCCAAACACACTCAGAATATCAACAGATAGAAGAAGCGAGTGAGCATTTCCATAAGATGATGGTGTTTCCTTTCTACAACACTATTTAGCTGAGGGTGTTGGTATAAGATGTCTGGTGAAGTGTACCATCTGATGCAAGTAACTGGCTAAAATTATTAGAGGTGTATTCACCCCCTTGGTCACATCAGAAACACTTTATCACGACTGAATGTTGCATCTTAACATAGGCTCTAAACTCTTTGTATATGCCAAAGAATTCAAATTTATGCTCCATAAGATACACTAATGTATAACGAGTTATAAAAGATATATAATAATTCGATCCACCCTTAGTGGGGACTGATGATGGACCCCATACATCAGAATGTACAATATCAAAAGGAGCAGCATGAGATACTTTTTCCAAAGGTAAAGTAGAGAATTTAGCAAGTTTGCAACCACTACAATTAGAAATATCATAAGTATTCAATTAACCCGAAGCACCTGCAGAGACCAAAAACTATATTTCCAAAGCTGACACATGTCCAAATCAAGAAGGCCACTGATAAAAATCAGGAGATGAACGTCTCAAGTGGAAGGAAGATAAATCAACGCTAAAAGCAACCACACCAAATTCTTTAAGAACATCCAAGACATAAAGTTCACCTACCCTAGGACCAGTCCCAATCACCCTCATAGAATGTGAATCCAGTAAATAATAAATAATCAAAAAAGAATAGCCGGTTACTAGAATTGCACAACTGACTAACTGAAACAAGGTTTAAAGCAAGATTTGGAATATAATAAACAATATCGAGAGAAATATGAGGGTAACAACATATCTAACACCCTTTACATGCATTGATTTAGCACTAGCAGACATCACATACACATATTGATGCGTGATCGAAAACCAGTGTTCTCTTATGTTTGAGTTGATGTTTTTCGTAACTTTTAGTTTCGAATAGCTACTTTTGATTGGAGTTGTGTTTTGCAGGTCTAACGGAGTTTAAGGAGCTATACGGTGTATCGGGACGGAAACCATGTCAATCAGGAACGAGAATGGTAAAAACAGAAAAACATGAATTGGAGGCACCGTCGCCGACGCCCTCCCGGGCCGTTGGCGGTGCTCCGTAGTTACGCCGTTGGAAGAAAAGGTTAGTAGACAGTAGATTCGACCGTCGGAAGAAATCAGGGAAACAAAGGGTTTCGCCGACGCCCCCTCTTGCCGTCGGCGACGACCTCTTCTGCACTAGAACACGAATTTTTTGATTTCCAAGGTTTGGGGACGGGTATAACACGTTGTTTTGACTATTTTTCAAGGAGTTACGAGTTTTGTGAGTTTTAAACTTGATCTTGGGGCCAAGAATACTTCCACCACCATTCCGAATCATTCCTCCAATCATCCGAATCATTACCAACAATCCTAAACCCTAATCCACATCATCATCATCATCCAACCTTCAATCCTTTCATCATAACCACTCACCATAAACCCAAATCCTCATCAAAACTTAGAGGTCAAAGTTCGAGCTCTCATCATTCGGCGATTGTGTTCCGGTTCACCATGAACGGCTAGTCTATTTAGGTTTCACCCCGGTGTAGGTTTTTGAAGTTTCTAGGGTTAAACAAAGTTTTGAGTTTTGTTTGTGACAGATTGTAATTTGATTTTGAAACCTATGATAACTGTCTTGCATTTGTATCGTATTCGTACATTGTCGAGTGAAGATTAAATTTGACTTTCCAAAATTTTTATGTGCAATTATGCCTTGTCTAGGTTAGAGTTTAGATGTTCTTGATAACAATGTACATTGCGGTCCGTTATCTATGACGTTGATAACAACTATCCCCTAAGCCATGCGACACTAAATTTGTTGGTCATTCATACAATTGAATTGAATCTAAGACGTGTAGGAACCCTAGGACTTCAATTACCAAACCGGGTGTGAACCTTGTTCTCACATATTGTTTAAAATCGTTAATTAAGTTTTCGTGCAATTATTCAAGTCTTTAGTAGTTAAGTAATCAAAACAAACTTTCGTGGTTGTCTGTCACACCCCCAAATTACTACTTGCGTAGTTTTACCACGAGACGTACGACGTACTAGGATCAGCCACTAATCATGTCAAACTAATAGTAAATATTCAAAGACAAAGTCATCATGTTCAACATGAATAGTGAATTCCAATTAAATCATTTCAAACATAGTATGTATTCAGTGGAAGCAAATGTAAATATCTCAAACAATCGAAAACAAAATGTTTTAAAGCATAAAGTTTTATTGTTTGCAATCAAGTAACATGCCCCATGACACTTCAAGCTCCCAGACTGTAAGTTCCCATGCAATGATTATCTAACGACCTGCAAGCATGCAAAAAAGTGTAACAAGGATTAAGCCGGCGAGTTCAATGTTTTATTTAACGAAAATGGGTTGGTGTTTAGTTTAAAGACATGTCGTTAATAATTCGATACCAGGTTACAGCCGACTAAAGTCGGGTGTAACTATCAGACAGATTCTGGTTTTGCTATCCGACCTCCCATCGAATAACTAATGCACCCAACGACACGTAATTTTCATTTACAACAAATTAGAATCATCATACACCTTTCCCACCCCACCAAAATCAACAACTTTTAATTCAACAATCATTCAAGTTCATTCCATCTAAACCCTAGCAATAACCGAAAACAAAACTAATCTAAGCAACTAATAATCTCATAAAATCATCAAGAGTATACCCAAATACAGCCACATAACAAAGGATTTCAACCCATAAACAACAAATAAACATACTAACCGATTGAAAAGAGAGATAAAGAGACTGAATGAGTTCGACCGAGAGAGATTGCGATGGGGGGGGGGGTCTCTTCCTTGCTGCCGTCAACCACAAGGAGGGAGTAGAGTTTAGTTTTTTTGAAGTTGTGGTTAAATAAAAGAACTTGCATACGTACATATTAAAATAAGGGAGGGGTTTGGGTTTTGCTTGGGCTGCAAGGGTAGAGGATTGGGTTTCTTGGGCTGCAAAAGATTGGGTCGCAAGGGTTTGGGAATAGCGGGTTGGGTTACGACTATTTGTTTGTTTTATTATATTTATTAAACCCGTTGCGTATAAAAATATTAGGTAACAAACTAGCGTAGAAGTCGAAAGCACACACTAACCTGATTGTTCGGGTTGTTACATTATCCCCATGTTGAAAGCATTTTCGTCCCAAAAATTGAGTGAACAAGGTGTTTGAAAGTGTCGGAATAAGATAAAAAATTTGAAATTATCACATTCTCCCCCAGTTAAAGAAATTTCGCCCCAGAAGTCAATTCGCGCTGATTGGATCCTGCAAGTTGAAAGAAATTTCGTCCTGAAATTTGATAAGTAGAGACAGGAAAGTGAAAGACGAGTTAAGATGACTGTGGATTTTCCTCGGGTACCACAATTATTTAAAATAGCAAATGACATCCAAAAATTATGATTCCAGCGCCATTAGAAGCGTATTTCGATAGACCACATTATAGACTTAACAAAATCCAGCTTTCGTTATATTACGACCGGTTACAGCCGACTAAAGTCGGGTGAAACTATCAGGCAGATTCTGTCGCTATCCGACCTCCCCATCGACTAACTAATGCACCCAACGACCCGTAATGTTCATTTACAGCACATTAGAATCATTATACACCATTCACACCACCAAAATCAGCAAGTTTTAATCCAACAATCATTCAAGTTCATTCCATCTAAACCCTAGCACTAACCGAAAACAAAACTAATCTAAGCAACTTTTAATCTCATAAAATCATCAAGAGTATACCCAAATACAGCCACATAACAAAGGATTTTAACCCGTAAACAACAAATAAACGTACTAACCGATTGAAGTGAGAGAGAGAGAGAGAGAAAGAAACGCTAAGTGAGTTCGACCGAGAGAGATTGCAATGGGGGGTCTCTTCCTTGCTGCCATCAACCACAAGGAGGGAGTAGGGTTTAGTTTTTTTAAAGTTGTGGTTAAATAAAAGAACATGCATACATACATATTAAATAAGGGAGGGGTTTGGGTTTTGCTTGGGCTGCAAGGGTAGAGGGTTGGGGCGGTTGGGTTTCTTGGGCCGCAAAAGATTGGGTCGCTAAGGTTTGGGAATAGCGGGTTGGGTTACGACTATTTGTTTGTTTTTTTATTTATTAAACCCGTCGCATATAAAAATATCACGTAATGAACTAGCGTAGAAGTCGTAAGCAAACACTAACCTGATTGTTCGGGTTGTTACATTATCCCCATGTTGAAAGAATTTTTGTCCAAAAATTGAGTGAACAAGGTGTTTGAAAGTGTCGGAGTAAGAGAAAAATTTCGAAATTATCACATTATGAAACAGCCAAGCGTAACCGCATCATGATATTGTCCGTTTGGCAACTAGCACGCCCACAGCGCTTACCCCTCACGGCTTTAAAACGCGTCATGATGGTGAAGGTATCCAGCCCCTTATAAGGAAGCCTTTGTTCCCATTCACAACCGATGTGGGATATCACAATCCACCCCCCTTAAGGGGTCCAGCGTCCTCGTGGGACCTGGAACCACCGTTCCGGCCCTGGCTCTGATACCAAACTGACACACCCCCAAATTACCACTTACGGAGTTTTAACCGCGAAGCGTGCGATGTACCAGGATCTAGCCACTAATCATGTCGAACTAATAGTAAATATTCAAAGAAAAAGTCATCATGTCCAACATGAATAGTGAATTCCAATTAAATCATTTCAAACATAGTATTTATTCTGCAGAAGCGAATGTAAATATCTCAAACAATCGAAAACAAAATGTTTTAAAGCGTAAAGTTTTATTGTTTGCAATCAAGTAACACGCCCCATGACACTTCAAGCTCCCCAGACTGTAAGTTCCATGCAATGATTATCTAATGACCTGCAAGCATCCAGAAAAGTGTATCAACGATTAATCCGGCGAGTTCACAGTATTATTTAACGAAAATGGGTTGGTGTTTGGTTTTAAGACATGTCGTTAATAACTCGATACCAGGTGACGTATGTTTGTTTGCCCTCATCAATGCCTATCAACATTGGCCATGTGTTTAAGGTCCTTAGTTCACGCCCGGCTCCCAGCATGGTGTGAGGTTTGTCAAGCCTAATAGCTCTATCAACTAATGCCCCGTTGCCTCCCAGGCAACTAGTTCGGTAGTAAGTATGGACTTTCATGATAGAGTTTGAGTTTATTAACTAACATCAAAACTAAACTACAACATTTATAAAAAGTATTCCTCCAAGGAATAGTAGTTTGCCCCCTCGGGATGCATGCCTGTAAAAGAGTAGTGAACTCACCTTTTAATGCTCGGATTAAGGAATAGAAATAAATACGCGAGATGGAACCGGTCAATCATGTCCTAACATGATTACCGTTTAAGAGTTAGTGTGTGTGCTCACGCGGAAACACGAAACCTACACGTATCTAGCATGTATCACATTTTATTATACAATACTATTTATCATGCATGCATCTATCACGACATCACTAGCGACAACACAAGTGTCACGAAAGATTTAAAATACTCTTCAATAAAAATTCAGTAATATAGTGCATTTTCGGACAGTTTTCGGAGTGTTATCCGGAATAGTTCGTGTATAAGAAAATTCCCAAAAAATTACAGGACGTGTCAATCGGAACATCTACTATTGTGTAACAATTTGGTGACCAAACTCCTTAAGAATTTTCCGTGAAAAATCTTGCGCCAAACAGTGATCTGATTCGTCACTTTCTGACTGCAGCTCACGGAAAAACTCATTTAAAAATCCTCAGTTATCCGATTGACATAATTCTAGTTGGAGGTTCACATTGACACCTAAGGCTATGTACAATATAAATTTCATAGTCTATCCCTAAAAAGTTACACAGATATAAATCAAAACATAACACGACAAATCTGTAGAAAAACGCAGCTTTCATTGCTAAAACGAAATAATTTATTTAAGATAGCAAACGACGTCCAAAAATTATGATTTCAGCGCCATTAGAAGTGTATTTCAAAATAACACATTATAGACTCAAGAAAATCCAGATTTCTTTATGTTACCACCCGGTTACAGCCGACTAAAGTCGGGTGTAACTATCAGACAGATTTTGATTTCGCTATCCGACCTCCCCATCGAATAACTAATGCAGCTAACGACCAATGTTTATTTACAGCACATTAGAATTATTATACACCAATCACACCACCAAAATCAGCAAGTTTTAATTCAACAATCATTCAAGCTCATTCCATCTAAACCCTAGCGCTAACCGAAAACAAAACTAATCTAAGCAACTCATAATATCATCAAGAGTATACCCAACTACAACCACATAACGAAGGTTTTCAACCCATAAACAACAAATTAACGTACTAACCGATTGAAGAGAGATAGAGAGAGAGAGATGGAGAGTGAGTGAGTGAGTTCGACCGAGAGAGATTGCGATGGGGGGAGGGTTTCTTCCTTGCTGCCGTCAACCACCAAGAGGGAGTAGGGTTTAGTTTCTTTGAAGTTGTAGTTAAATAAAAGAACATACATACGTACATACTAAAATAAGGGAGGAATTTGGGTTTTGCTTGGGCTGCAAGGGTAGAGGGTTGGGGCGGTTGGGTTTCTTGGGCCGCAAAAGATTGGGCCACAAGGGTTTGGGAATAGCGGGTTGGTTAGGACCATTTGTTTGTTTTTTTATATTTATTAAACCCGTCATACATAAAAATATCACGTAACGAACTAGCGTAGAAGTCGTAAGCAAACATTTACCTGATTGTTCGGGTTGTTACATTATCCCCATGTTGAAATAATTTTCGTCCCAAAAATTGAGTGAACAAGGTGTTTGAAAGTGTCGAAGTAAGGGAAAAATTTCGAAATTATCACATTCTGAAATAGCCCAGCATAACCGTATCATGATATTGTCCGCTTTGGCAGCCAGCACGCACACAGCGCCTACCCCTCCCGGCTTTAAAATGCGTCATGGTGGTGTAGGTATCCAGCCCCTTATAAGGAAGCCTTTGTTCCCCTTCACAACCGATGTGGGATATCACAATCCACCCCCCTTAAGGGGTCCAGCGTCCTCGCAGGACCTGGCTCCACCGGTCCGGCCCTGGCTCTGATAGTTACACCCGACTTTAGTCGGCTGTAACCTGGTATTGAGTTATTAACGACACGTCTTTAAACTAAACACCAACCCATTTTCGTTAAATAAAACTCTGAACTCGCCGGCTTAATCACTGATACATTTTTCTACATGCTTGCAGGTCGTTAGATAATCATTGCATGGGAACTTACACTCTGGGGAGCTTGAAGTGTCATGGGGTGTGTTATTTGATTGCAAACAATAAAACTTTACGCTTTAAAACATTTTGGTTTTGATTGTTTGAGATATTTACATTTGCTTCCGCTGAATACGTACTATGTTTGAAATGATTTAATTGGAATTCACTATTCATGTTGGACATGATGACTTTGTCTTTGAATATTTACTATTAGTTCGACATGATTAGTGGCTAGATCCTGGTACGTCGCACGCCTCGTGGTAAAACTACGCAAGTGGTAATTTAGCGGTGTGACAGACAAGCACGGTGACATATGATGAGATTTATCAGAATCCAAAATCCAAAAGGAAGAAGGAATACCTAAGGTATTAGACGAAGACATCCCTGAATTTAAAAACAATCTAACTTGCTCAAAAATCGAGGATCTGAAGCAAGTATTGGGACAAGACCAATGGTCATTCGGATTTGAAGTGCGTTGTTGATGTTTGGTTGTCTTGTTAAACATAATAGACACCGAGACTTCCAATGGTTTTTTGTTTACAATATGCACGTTGATTAAAGCAACTTTAAAGCTACGTGTAGACAAGAGAGAATCATCCATGATTTCAAATAATAGAAACCTAATCATAACAAGTGGCACAAATTATAGCAACCAAATACGAAACTCAAATCACGTCAATCAAGTCGATCGAAGCTAAACATTTCGTCCAAATGAACCTTTCACCAAAACCCAATAATTCACCATAGACTAACTTTTCGCCAAAACTTATCCAACTGTTAAAGTCAAACAATTCGCCAAACCAACTTAAAACGCCTTAAATGAGTGGATCACAATACATGACTTCCAACGAAAAACGACAACACAAAATATGAACTCAACAAGGAAGCAACAAATACGAACCAAATATGATTTTCAATACGAATCAAAATTCAAACCAAACTTCGAACAACAAATCACGAACTCTTAATTATATTTTATCAACCAAAAAAAACATTACCCATAATATTGTTCGACCACTTGTTGAAAAACAAACTAATGAACTTCATCAAGATTTGTCACCATTTGAAACTTCACAAAAATAATAATTCACAATATTGATGCACCTTTATTGTTGTAGATCAAACGTACCAATCAATTAAATCATAATTCTCCAGAGAAACCAATCATATAAAGCTTCACCAAAAAATCTTCCACCCACAAAAATTAGAATTGTTGTTTATTCTTTACCAAATTTAATAAACTCCAGCCGCTATCTTTGGGAATAATTTTAAACCAAGAAAAGTGACATGTAAGGGATGAATATTCCTGATGGTGTCGTGTGGAATGTGAAGAAATTTCACCAAAGACCATCTCAACGATGTAAGAAATTTCAACGACATAAACTATTTCATCAAATCAATATAAGCATCCATCGAACTGTGCGCTGATAACTTGTTGAATTAAACATTATATAGTCAGGCTACATGCTTACTAGCTAATGTGCTAATAATTAAACCTTGTTTGTTAATCGGTCGGTTTTTAGTTTATTTGGTTAGTTGGTCAGATTTCGGTTCGGCTGTGTTAATTTCAGTTAATAACCAAAATCAAACTTGGGCTAAACTTTTGCTTATAAATAATTACATGAAATGGAAATTGACGTGGTGCGAGCGGGTTATAAGTTTTATTATATTTTAGGTACTTTTTAATCGTAAATCAAGCTTTAAATTTATAAAACACGATACAATACTACCACTCTACACACGTTAAGGTAAGTGCACCCATCATGGACGTAGTATAGTGATGGTAAGATACCGAGGTCGTCCAAGTACAGAAGAGCTTTTACTACCGGCTTATCGTTAACGTCTAATCTAACCAAATTTTTGATAAAAGTTTTGAAAGTTTAAAAGATATGAAAGTAAAAAAAATGTAAATAAAAAGGAAAACAAATACATAAGAAAGAATCACTTGATTCCGACTCCTCTTTTACATATACTTTGATGATTTTCGCACTTTAGGTATTTTAAGAGATTATCTTAGTTATAGTAGTAGGCCCCTCTTGTGAATACGACGTTACCCTCAACCTATTGGTCTGAGTCAGCAGGGATGCAGTCCCGTAAGGTTGGAATATTGAAAGATAATTAAGTAAGTTATTAATTCAAAAAGTGGTAGGCCCCTCTTGTGAAGGTGACTTACCCTCGGCCATATTGGTCTGAATCAGCAGGGATACAGTATCGCAAGGACGGGTAAAGTTTTAATATTAGTTTATTTATAAGGGGTTCAAGTCGTTCTTACTTTCCCCGATTTGATACTATCTGCTTCAAGGGAAGTCCTAATAAGCTTGAACCAAGTACTCGCAGGATCTATATACTAAACAAGATAAGAACTTTACCCAAAAATTGGAAATCAAAAGTAAAACATAAAAGATTTGTCTTCACCAAGTGATGTAAGAGATTTAGCCAAGCATGGACTTTCTTTCACAAGAACTCTTACGATCAATCTTGGATCCCAAGACTACTACACACTCTAAAAGATGAAAGATGGATGATAGTGGTGGGTGTTGGTGTTGTAGTGGTGGTGGACTGACGGCAAGTGTGAGAGAAGTGGTTTGCCAGTGGATACCTTTTTCATGAACCAAGCACATCTATTTATAGCAGGAAACAGAATGCGACCACAGCATATGTCAGGTTGTTGTACCAACACGCCTTGTGGTGGCAGAGCACGGCCTAGTGGTCAGTGTACTTTCTGTACTATCCTAGATTCTGCGAATCTTAAAGTTGACCACAACCCATGTTGACTTGGTATGGCTCCATGTTGGTTGTCTGTTGCTATTGTGTTTTTCTGCAAAGAATCTTTGACTGGGCACGACCCCATGCCTGGTGGGCACGATCCCGTGCTTAAGCTTCTGTCTTCGTTATTTTTGTTGTTTTGGATGTGCATGGGGTTCGGCAAGTCGTGTCAATCCTTATTCTATGTATTTGTGTTGGTTTTGACTGTTAATTTGCTTCTTTTGTTCGTTTAAACTCTTTTGATCCTGTAATTTAAAAGTAAATAAAAAAACATGCTTTTTCCAATATTAGTACAGAAAAAGGGTTGATTTTATGCCTTGTTTGATGTAATTTATATGTTGCAATTTGCGCACATCAGAGATATAAAACATGAAATACATGAAATGGATGTACAAATGTTAGAGATAATGAAAATATGAATGGTTCGTTTCAATTAATTGAGAGTACAAAAATAAATGAAAACCATTTCCCAATTAATTCAATTTTACTTTAATCGATTTTCGCTTTTTGGTAAAGTTATATAAATGTGAAGCATTAAACCTTAAGGTTTTCATACAAGAGTTTTTAGTGTACTACTAAGACTAAGGGGCCATTATCTGATACGTGGCACTCACTCAGCGTGTGTCAGATAGTGGTGTGGTGCAAAAAAAGGAGGGTGGGAAGTGGCATGATAGAGTGGCGTTATTTGACACGTGACACACATTTTATACTATTATTTTATATTTAATAATTATATAAATCTATTAAATTTAAATAAAATAAAAACATTAATATTAATTGCATAAACACCATAAATTTTAAAATTAACCTAAAATTAAAATTACATAAACTTCAATAAAATTAAATAAACTTAAAATAAAATTACATTAATCATCATCCTCTTCTTCGTCAAGGTCGTTTCGCGGAACGCTCCAAATATGTTCAACTAAAGCCGCTCGAAGGTTATGATGTGTTGTATTATGTTTAATTTCATGTAAGTTCGCTTTTTTTTCTTGATCACTAATTCTACGGTGTTTGGTTGACTCGCCTCCTCATAATATTCGCAAATTACGTGTCTCTCATCCTGCAAAATCATGTTATGTAAAATAACTCATTCATGCGTACATCACATTTTGAATTCTAGATTTTTCCACAATTCTACACGACATATTCAAAATGTGCCATCTTTTCTATAAAACACCAAAGGCTCGTTCGATGTATTTTCGTGCCATCATTTGAGTGCCACTAAACTTATATCTCTTTTCATCATACGTTGTTCCTCATGTAAATGATTTTACAAAACACGGCATAATCCGGGTAAACACCATCCATTACATAATAACTGTATTTATACTATGCACCATTAGCATAAAAAGAACCTTTCGGTCCAACACTATTTCTATAGTCGTTGAAAACTGGTGATTGATTAAGAATAATTAAATCGTTATTTGAAGTAGGCACGCCAAAGAATGGATGCCAAATCTAAAAATCTTAAGATGCAACCACGTCAAGCATCATGGCCGGTTTTTTATGATATCCACCGGTGTGTTGCTCGCGCCATGCAGTTGGACAATTTTCCCATTCTCATTTTATACAATCTAAACTACCGATCATCCAAGGGAAACCATGTTGCTCTTCATGAGCCTCCAAATGCACTTAATGTATGTTTTCTCAAATATCTTTTTAAATAGTGTTCAACGAAATACTCACAAAAATAATGGAGGCTTTCCCTCACCACTCGTTTTGACATTTTTATATATTCATCCAGAATGTCGGAAGCCATTCCATGCCAATTCTCTAAGCGCGACAATGATTTTTTGCAACATGCTAAATCCGAAACAACCACGCGCATCTTTTCTTTGTCGAAAAAAATCATATTTACTTGATAAATTGTTGGATCTTCTAAGAAATAATTCACGACTCATACGAAATCGACGTCTAAAAAGTACTATCATCATAAGTCGCGTTGGGTGAAAAATAATCACTTATCAATAGATTATGTGCGGTGATTCGGTCGCGTACTATGTATTTCCTCCTTTGGGTTCGTAGGAGCACAATTTGTCTTCCATTATAGTTTTAACAACGTTTTGAACCGCTGTAATTAGAAGTATGGTCCCTTGTCATTTGACAAGAATAAAAAATAATTCTAAAGCTTAGACTGCGACGAAGAAGATGAACATGACGAATTGGAGCCTTTCATTTTTTAAAAAGTTTTCTTAAAAATGGGAGTGAGTACGTAACTGGGATGAGTGAAATGGATTGATTTGGTGTGTGGTTTTTTATAAAAATTGGGATGAAAGATCTGATTATATATAAGGTTTTTTTCAAAAAAAAGTTTTTTTTAATCAAACTAGCCGTTCAACGGCTAGTTTAAACCCATCAACACCAACTTGCCACGTCATGTACCCGTTTGTCCTCAACACCGATGGAGTTTCACTCGCCCCATATACAATGCCGATCACGTCGGTTTCCTTCCACGCCTACACCATGGTCTAAGGGTTTCTAAATTAATTTGAAAAGTATATTTGATTTATATAACTTAGTAAAATATTATTTTTAGTCCAAATTAATATGGAACAGAGTCGAATAAAGTTTGGTTGGTATAGGACAACTATAATGATTAACTAGTGGACTTCTCCTGCAGGAAGTTGGTATCATTTCAATTCATAAGGTATCGATATCATAATTGGCACTTTATATAGCAGTCGAAAGATAAACAAAAAAAATAAAGTCATGATATACCTTAAAGGATATCGACACATATTTTACATCGATCAAAAACTTTAAAAATACATATTGACAAATGTTTCAAAAGCACAAATACCGGTACCGATGTTCGGTTGAAATCAACGTGGTATCGATGTTGTTCGGACGGTATCAGTTTTGTTCGTAACTATAAAAAGATACTCTATACCGCTAGTGAAGTTGTTCGAATAAAAAGAGTAAATTTTGTTTGACTCAATACAATTTTTAACAAAGCTTTTATCGTAACGCATTCAATGTTTTATAAAGCATTACACTATATTGTTAGAATAACGAAAAATAAGAGTTACTTTATAAAACATTGTATTTTGAAAATCTTAAGAAAAAATAAAATATGTTTGAAAATGATTTTAATAATAAAATCCTAAAATTATGAAAAAAAACTATAGCTTATCATTTATGTTCACTTAAGTTAATATATTAAGCTTTTATACATATTATAGTATTATAATGAAAATTATAAAAATATTAATATAATAATATTTAAATATTATTTTACTGTTCATGATCACTTCAAATTTACCCTAACATGAGTCCTAAAGTGTTGGTTCTGGATTAAAATGTGAATTATGTTTAATTATTTTATACTTTCAGATAAACTTGAAAATCTAGGAAAGTAGAGTATACAAGTTATATTAGGTCTCTAATCAACTGTAAGTTTGGTGATTGTTTGATTTAAAGTTTATTTATGTTCGTCTTTTCAAACGGACGAATTTAAAAAAAAATATGTTCACTAATTAAACAAACGATGACACTTTGGGTGATATGGGTAGAAATCTCAGGATTTTTGAAGATAAGAGGGTCTCCTCGCTAACAGAAGATAGACGAGATCAAAGAAACGACGTACTTATGGATGAAACACAGGGCGGGATGGAAAGGAGTGACCCTAGAGAAGTGTTAAAATTCAATGTAATTTTGTTCTAATGGGTTAGATGTAAGTTTTGGTGCATCTGGTGTTGTATCATCTCTTGCCCAACAACTTGTTGGCTGGTATGTTTTTTGCTATGGTGAATAAAGTTGCTCCTTGGTTTGTTCAAGAAAAAAATAAACAAACAGAAATAGACACAAGTAGTGTTTCTTTATTTATTTTTTAAACGTTTATCTATGTTCATTTATTTATACATGCTTATGTTTATTGTAATATTCGACTAGAATTATCTTAGTTAATTATTTGGCTAGCCAATGATTATAACATATGTGTCATGGACTAAGCTAAGTGATGATAATTAAAGTTATGTGTGATATGATTTAAGCTTGTGAACAATTTTATGTGACCTAAATGGAAACCCGCAAGGGAGACGTAGATGGTTTCTAAAGTATTGCATATTAAAAAAGGGTTAATTACACAGTTGATCTTTGTGGTTTGTGAAAAATAACAAGATTTATACTAAGAATTTAAAGTAACAATCTAGGGAATTAACTTTTAACATAGTAATATCGTAGGGTATTAAGGCTAACATCAGTGGTTATTACGTCATTTCACATCTTACACTATATTCCTAGGTTTCAATTAAAGAAAGAAGAGAAAGCATTAAAAGAAAGGAAGGGAAAATTGTGCTCTTGAGTTTGTTTGTTTGCTTTTTTTATGAAGAGAAAGGAAGTGAAGAGAAGAGAGAAAGAGAGTGGTTTTTAAGGCTAAAATCCATTCTTTCAAGTTGGAAAGAAATTGAGAGAAAAGAAAAGAAAGGAAAGGAAAAGAAGAGAAGAGAAACGATATTAGCTACTTCATGCATGACCCTCGCTCTATCTTCCTGCTCACGATCGAAAGGCCACTGGATTTGAGATGTGGATTACTTGTAAAGTTTTTTTGTTTTGAAATCTAGAATCAAGTGACAGCATGTTTGGTTGAAAGACGAAAACACTCAAATTCAAATAAGGAACTTGTAAGTAAAAAAATCCTAACTCATTTCGGATAGTGAAGGAAATTAATCAAAGAAATTGAAATCTCCCACTAAATCAGCTCAGTTGTTGCTTAGTCACCACATCATTTTCCTTGTAGCTAGCTTTCCTTCCACAATATACCTTTACTTTAACAACTTTAGAAACTAAACATGGCATTTTCTATTAGCATCACTAGTATCAAACAATTTGGCATATTTTAAACCTTCACTTTTAAATTTCTTTGAAAAATTTAAATCCGATTATACTATATCATATTTTTGGTGTTTGTTTTTATGGTAACCGACCACCATTAGTCCACGTGTCACTTGCTGACCAGGCCTTGTTGCATCTATAATTTTTATTAGGTACAAACAAAGAAAGCAAATAGTAGCACACTGCAACCACAATTGCCCACGACGTCGACACGCCTTGAGCCGACTATCAACATTGACACCACCACCACACCATGCCGCCCCACCATCTCCTCTCTCTCTCTCTTTGACTTTTCAATAAAACCCCACACCCGATTTAATGAAAAATGTGATAGGAACCCACTAAAAACCCTAGCTTGTGCAATGTAAACCAGATTTAGTGAAAGATGGTGTATGTAAATTAGGCTTTTGATTTGGGGAAAGATGAAGATGCTTGTTTGCTTAACGAAGTCGTCGAAACCCTAAAAGATCTCGGTTGAAATCAGGGTACAAGCAACCAAACACATTCTACAAAGCGATTTCATCCCAAATTCAATTCGTGTAACAAATTATAAATTCTTACAAAATTAATGTGAACCAAAGCTCCCCCATAGAATTCTTACAAAAGTTATGTGAACCAAAGATCCCTTATATTTTTTGTTTTTGTCTTTTAAAGATTTTTAAATTCGTTTACTAAACACTCCAATGGTCTGGTTTGTGTAGTTGACGTTTTTGTTTTGTCCCATCTTTGATGTGATTTTTAATCGCTAAAAATCTACCAAATCATCTTTAAAAAATGAAATATTATAACATTCGTAACGGTAGTGTATAATATTTTATTAAGCATATAATTGAAAATCCAAGACAAAGAAGACCTAACTATAATGATGCATAATGAGTGAGTCAAGTCTAGCCTGCTTCAGCTCAGGCTTAGGCTCAAATTAAACGAACCAACTTCATTCAATCATTCAACTTGTGGCTCAAATTAAACGAGTTAAAATTTGATTTGAGTGTGTACTAAGCTGATAAAAATCCTTATACAGCTTGTGGCTCAAAAGAGCAAGCTAGTCCCTTAAACTAAAGTTATATTTAATATATTTTAATACTTCAGTTACAATAATTAACAAAACTAATATTAGGAGGGTCACTGAGACTCATCACTCATAGACCATATTATGTGGGTCTGTTATCTAAAAATTGATCTTGTTTATAAGTTACATGCATTAAAATTTAACATCAACAAATCAAACAAACGAGCTTACCTTGCTTCAAGCTCGACATGTTTACAAACCGAGTGAACTCGGCTTGGCTCCTTCGTAAATGACCTAATATCGAGTGAGCTCGTTCCAAGAACTTTTTTAACGGCCTTAGACCCAACCTACAAAAGTTAATCATATACTAAAGCGTCTCATATATCTCACTCTCCAGTTCGATCGATTTGTCAAAAAATCGAAACCAAACAATTAGATAAATTTAAAAAAAACAAACTGATTTTTTAACGGGAATAATGGTTATTATCAAAGAGGCTAGTGGAAAACTAACAAAAACCTCAATAAAACCAAATTTAAAAAACCAAAACATAAAAATTGCAAAGCCATTAAATTTTAAAAACTACGAGAAAGGGGTAAACTTGCCATCCCTGCTATGTTGCCAAAACCTTCTTTGCTCTACGGAAATGCGGTTGAGACTATGCACCATGATGTCCTCCATAATCTGCGAGCTCCATTTCTTAACCGTAGAGAAATTCCCTGAGTTCCGGTTGAGCCAAATAACCAAAAACCCTTGTATGAAATAAGGGTCTAATCCCACTTCATGACTTTTACAAACATGGTCCAAGTCTTCCCTTTTTATTTTTCTAATCCTTTTTCTGCAACAACTGAATGTTGTTTTGGCCTCATGATTAACTATTCATTTGTTTATAGTAATGGGCCACACCACAATTTCCTTATAAATAACACGCAGACACACACTTGAATTCAAAACTCTCTTAACTTTCTCAACATTTCACTCCACCTGCTTCCATATCTCCATCAACATGCCTGAAAGCAAGGTGAATTTCTGCACTTTCTTCCTCTGATTCATATGAACCTTTGTTTCTCTTAAGTTCAAAAAAAAGAAAAAAAGTGTATGAAGCCCAGATTTTGTATTTTATTTTCTTGTTTTTATTTTATCTTCATAATCCGTAACTAATTGCAGAAAGTGGTTATTAAAGTGGATATCAATGACAATGATGAGAAAAGGAAAGCTTTAAAGGCGGTTTCGGGTCTTTCAGGTTAAACCTGTGTTTTCTATTTATTCAAATTTGATTTTAACACAATAAGTTGATTAACTTGCATAAACACTTGTTTTGAAACTCTTTTAGGGATCGATTCCTTGGCTATGGATATGAAAGACAAGAAAATGACTATCGTGGGAGACGTTGATCCGGTGGATGTTATCGGAAAGCTTAAAAATTGGCATGCTGATATACTCTCCGTTGGACACGCTAAAGAAGAAAGCAAAGAACCAAAAAAGGAAGATATATAAGCTTGGGTACTATAATAATGTATTACCAACATCTATACTATGTTATTGTCACAACTTGCATCCTACGCTTGTTTCTTTTTTTTTGTGTGTGTGATTGTAAATATAATGAATTAAATATGTTGATATGCTAGATAGTATTTGTTTACCTTTTAAAGACTTTAAATATTCAAGTTGAGTTGAAGAATATTACAGAAGATGTTTAAATAATTTTTATACTTGATTGATTATATTATAATAAATAAATAGTCAAAGATGCGAACAAGTGATCGTTTAAATACTAGTTTAGACAATATATACGATAATACAAATGTCCTTTAATATATGTGTCTATTATGACGTTAAAAATGTAAAATACTTGAATGATTGAGTTTTCATTATTACAACTTCCAACAATATATCCAATAACGCATATGGTTACAATTTTTTAGCCGCTAATACACACTCTTTATATTCTTACTCTCAAATCTACACCTTTTCCCATCATAAAACATTCATAGAACTTAAACCCTTAGAAGGAAAGTGTAATCAACGGGTTGTATTTTAGTAATTGACAAGGAATTATACGCTTGTCTGAGCATTAAAAAATGATTAAATATTAATTCTACAACCCAATCCAAACATCCTGTTAAACTAATGACTTTAGGTTTATTTAGAATCCCAAAGAATCCTATAATCACCATCCATAATGTAACACTCCAAAACTTTAGTTATAGAAAGTGGATGGTTATGGAATTTAGGCTTATTTAATACAGTGGGATTTTTTTATTTGATAAATAGATGGATTTGGCCAAGATAAAATTAATGGTGGAAAGCCCATGAATTGTGGAGTATAAAAGGGTTGAAAACCCTAATCATCATTTTTCACATTCATCAAACCATAATCTAAAGAGAGAAAGTTGGGTTTGAGATAAAGAAAGTTGAAGGAAGGGAAATCGATACCTAGAATCACGGATTTGAAACTTGAATCGATCGGTAAACAATCATAGAACATCACAGAAGTGTTTTACTCGAGAATCAGGTGAGATCAACCTCAAAATCTCTGTTTATGTTAAAAACGGGTTTTCTTGGTAAACAGTTGGGTTTTCTTCATAAAAGTCGAATTTTTACGTGTTTGTGGGGCTAAAACCCTCCAATCTTGTTCATGGAAGCTAAACAAATGATTTGAACGTAGAAGATATGATTTTGGGCTAACAATGAACTCGTTATGATGAATCTTCATCAAGTGACACTCAGTGTTTGTCCGATGACACTCGATGGGGCTAGTTGGGGAAGATGAGCACTAATTACAAGGTCAACCTATGATTAGCGATACTCAAGAGTGTTGGCGACACGCAAGAATGTCGGGAAACTCAGATTTGATGATTGTATGAAAGACCTAACACAAGTTAGGCGACAGTGATCAGCGACACGCGGACAAGCGTCTGGTGACACTCGGACAGTGTTTGGCGGTGCTCGACGGCATTTGAGATGATGACAGGTTTCCGTGTGTTAATTTTCATGCAAATTGTGTGACGTTCGTTCTAGCCTAGTGTCACCTGATTTCCCGATGGGTCTGGACTTGGGGTTTATTTGTGACAAATTGATATGGATATTCACAATTAACACAGCGGAAGTCTGGGAGTATAAAATAGTATTACAAATTACAAATGTCCAAATATTCAAATATATTACAGACTGGAAGTTTATAAAAGATGCACAGGCGGATTGGATAACTAACCAAAATTTTTATGTAAACAGACTACTAGGCTTCATGCATGGAGTTGCAAATTCCAGTTAAGCATTTACCGGGCAGCTCCAGCCTATTTACATACTTTGCAACCTGCGCTTAGTCTTTTGAAGATACGTAAGTTTACACCAGTAAATACAAATAACCGATACATTTTGAAAATATTTCAAAATAATTTTATGTACACAATGGTACATATATTTTCATAAATAAAATGGGATAAACTATTTCTTATGTTGTCAGTTTTACATGCTTGTCAATACATATAGGGCCGGAAACTATGCTGGGATCACGATTAACCGAGACACCACTTTTAATACCTTTATTGGGTAAACCCGTATTGGGTTATAAAAATCTTTTTATT
Organism: Scalesia atractyloides; assembly: GCA_947069175.1. Lineage (NCBI taxonomy): Eukaryota > Viridiplantae > Streptophyta > Magnoliopsida > Asterales > Asteraceae > Scalesia > Scalesia atractyloides. The sequence continues at coordinate 73,388,652 of CAMTDV010000001.1, forward strand.
ATAGCATTAGCATCTATCATGAGTATGCCTACACCCCGTGCTTAGGGCGTGGTCATTTGCAATTAAATGAGTCGAGGATATCTAGGACACGATCGTATTAACTCTCAATGTTTAAGTTATCAAGCAATACGAATTAAAATGGATTATTTGGATTCCTGACACATATGTCATTAATCCCATACCCGACAATGCAGTAATAATATAACGTATCCCAAGCCTGTACATGGAAAATAGGTTAAGAGTATTTACCTGGCTTAAGTCTTACTATCCAATACAATACATAAGCACAACCATTCAAACAAAATGACAAGGTTGCAATTTACTGGATGCCCTAGTCTGGAATGAATGGTATAATAACCAATTAGATTGTTAATGGATCCTATTCAAGTCATAGATTTGGACCGATTAACTATAATATAAAGAAAACGGTATGGTACGCTAGATTAAGCGGTGATCGGATAGAATGTAGTTTAAACCCTCAAAAGTACTAAGACTTGTCTAATATGGGTAAACAATAATACGTTCTCATTATGAATGAATTTGAAGGAGTTAAACCCAATTCGGTTAACTTACATAAACTAAGTTACATAAGTCAACCGTACGCGCTTAGGCGGCATCGGGTGATCGGATGAGTCAATTTCAAGTTCATTATGCGAAAACATGATTATTAAGTTACGACATCAGTAGGTATTACATTTTATATGTACATTATGGTTTAAAACCCATTTCATGCACAAAAGGGCAAAATTGACATTTTTATGGCATAATGTATGAACTTGCTTAAAACCAGACAATTGATTATGATCACATAGTTAACCTTTGGGAGTTATCCTATACATAAAATGATCATAATTCAACTTTAAATTAGTAGCTAACATGGCTAATTCGGGTCAGAATCAAAAGTCAAAGTAGTAGTCAAACTGTTAGACTTTCGGTTGCGAGTCGGGCTATAAACTGGAAATGATGGGTTGAACATACTTAGACATGTTCTAATATTATTTACCAACTGATATAGTGTGAAAATATGTGTTTAAATGTTTATAAGTTCAATTTATAAGTTTTCTGTAAAACTGCGTTTTGACTTTTATTTTATTATAACTTTGACCCGTCATTTGACCAACTTAAAGTGATCTTCAGGAGGTACCCTCTCAGTGGATTATCACCTATATTATTACGACCACCTTGCCATGTTCAATTCGAACAATAGCTGGACCATAATGGTCTTAACTGAAAGTCACAGCAAAAGTCAATTTGCTTGACTTTCAACTAAATACTTAGCCTATAAATGAAATGAACTGAGAAGGAACACTTACGAGTGATCTAAGATCAATAAGAATTTAGTTGGGAGGCTTCCTTTGGCCAGGATTCCCTCCAAGAGTGATAGAGAAGAAGAAATGAGAATGAGCAAGGAATGAGGCAGACATTGTTTGCTATTTATAGTTGAAGAGGTGTTGTAGTATTATGAGAAGTGTTAGGGATTGTTCTAAGGTGTCTCCAGGTATGTAGTGAGGTTTTAGAAACTATGCAAGAATAGTAGAATGCGAAATGCATGGCAGCAAATGCAGACTTCCTCGGTCTGCAAGTGAATCTGCCAGCACCGAGTCTTAAGGACTGTAAGGGCCTCAGGCTTATGGTCCGTACGCGCCCATGGTTTTGAATTACTTATGGTCTGTAATCGCCTACAAGTTATAATATTATCACATACTTACGGTCCGTAAGCTCATAAGGCCTACGGTCCGTAAGAATCAAGAAGAGGCCAATAAAATGGCATGTTGACATAAATAGTCCTTCCACATTCATTCTTTTACAAGATTAGTCCCTCTCATCCTACAATGTGACATAACTGAGAGTTAACTGGACACGTGTCATCATATAATTCAACACAAATTTCCGAGGTGTTACATCCTCACCCCCTTAAGAGAAATCTCAACCTCGATATTTTATTCAAAAAGATAGGGGTACTTTTGTCGCATATTAGACTCAACCTCCCATGTATATTCGGGGCCACGATGGGCATCCCATTTGACCTTCACGATGGGGATTATTTTCTTTCGGAGCTTTTTAACTTGTCGATCCTCAATCGAAATTGGTTTCTCAATGAACCTCAGGTTTTCATAAATCTGTACACTATGGTGCGACATTGCTAGCGACTCATCAGCTAGACATTTCTTTAAATTGCATATATGGAACACATCATAGATTCCACTGAGTTCCTTGAGCAGCTTAATCTATAAGCCACGGAACCAACACATTCGATTATCTCGAATGGTCCAATGTATCGCAGGCTCAACTTGCCCTTCTTTCTAAATCTCATCAAACATTTCAAGGGTAATACTTTTAATAAAACTTTGTCCCCAATTTGGAACTTAAGAGGTTATGCCTCTTATTAGAATAGCTCTTCTGCCTATCACGGGCAGCTTTGAGCCTATCACGGATCTGAACAATCTTTTCTGTGGTCTCAGGACTATCGCAGGTCCTGATAGTTGGGCTTCCCCAACTTCAGCCCAACAAACGAGCGTTTTGCACTTTCTCCCATACAAGGCTTCAAATGGAGCAGCCTTGATACTTTTATAATAACTATTATTGTAGGAGAATTCAATTAGGGGTAGATGATCATCCCAACTACCTCCTAAATCAATCACGCATGCTCTCAACATGTCTTCCAACGTCTAATGGGACATTCACTTTGTCCATCAGTCTGTGGATGGTAAGCTGTACTGAAATTTAATCTCGTGCCCAATGATTATTTGAAACTTTTCCAAAAGTGAGATGTATATCTAGCATCTCTATCAGATACAATAGATACGGGCACTCCATGCAAAGAAACTATCTCGTCCACATATAATTTGGCCAATTTGTCGGATCTTTAAGTCTCTTTGACTGGCAGAAAATGTGCTGATTTAGTCAGTCTATTGACAATTACCCAAATCGTATCATTGCCACGTTTGGTCTTCGGTAACTTGGTAATCAAGTTAATAGTTACCATCTCCCATTTCCATGTGGGGATTTCAAGTTGTTGTAGTAGTCCTGACGATTTCTGATGTTCGGTTTTAACTTGCGAACACATTAGACATTTAGCTACCTAAGTGGCTATGGATTTCTTCAAATCCATCCACCTAATTCTTTTTAAAATGCTGGTACATTTTGTCTCCCCCAGGATGTACTGAATATTTGGAATTATGAGCTTCCTGGAGAATCAGATCTCTGAGTCCTCCAAAAATAGGAACCCATATGTGATTATTTAATCATAAGATTCCATCTTTTCCAGGTGTTAACAACAGTTCCACCTAATCATTCATTGGAAGCATTTGCTTCTAATAAGGCCTGTTTTTGAGCATCTAGCAGTTTCTCATTCAAGCTAGTGCTTAGCTCAATGCTTTTTGCGTTAATCCTGATAGGTTTAACCCTTTCTTTGCGACTCAAGGCGTCAGCAACCACATTTGCCTTATTGGGATGGTAACAAATCTCGCAATCATAATCGTTAAATGTCTCTATCCAACGATGTTGTCGCATATTCAAATCTTTCTGATTAAACAGATGCTGGAGACTTTTATGGTCAGTGTATATAATACACTTTGTGCCGTATAAATAGTGTCTCCACAACTTAAGTGCAAATACAACAACAACCACTTCCTAATCATGGGTGGTGTAATTCTTTTCGTGCACTTTGAGTTGTCGTGATACATATGCAATCACTTTGCCTCTTTGCATGAGTACACAACCCATACCTGTGTGCGAGGCATCACAGTAAACAACAAAGTCTTTAATCCCCTAAGGTAGGGTTAAGACAGGAGCATTGCTTAATTTATGTTTCAGAATCTCAAAGGATTCTTTTTGTTTGGGACCCCAGTCAAACTTGACATTCTTGTAGGTCAGGGTAGTCAAAGGAGTGGCAATTCGAGAAACGTTCTCAATGAACCTTCCATAATAACTGGCCAATCCTAAGAAACTACGAATCTCAGACCGAGTCTTTGGTGCCTCCCAATTCATAATAGCTTCAATCTTGGCAGGATCCACTTGGATACCACGCTCACTTATGACATGTCCAAGAAACTAGACATCTCTAAGCCAAAACTCACACTTAGAGAACTTTGCATAGAGCTTCTCATGCCTTAGCACCCCGACAATGCATCTGAGATGTTTCTCGTAATCATTCTGATTACGAGAATAGATAAGTATGTCATCGACAAAGACATTGACAAACTTATCTAAAATGACTTGCAGACTCTATTCATGAGATTGATAATGTTGCAGGTGCATTAGTGAGCCCAAAAAGCATCACTAAGAATTCATAGTGGTCGTATCTGGTTCTGAAAGCCGTCTTGGTAACATCCTCGTTCCTAACTTTCAGTTAATGATAACCAGATCTCAAATCTATCTTCAAGAAATAACTAGCTCCTTGCAGTTGGTCGAACATATCGTTGATCCTTGGCAATGGATAATGATTCTTGATCGTTATCTTGTTCAGTTCACGGTAATCAATGCACATCCGCATTGTACCGTCTTTCTTCTTGACGAACAAAATAGGAGCTCCCCAATACGAGGAACTCAGCTGAATAAAGCCTTTCTCCAATAGCTCATCCAATTGTGCCTTCGGCTCCTTCATCTCCGTGTGTACTAAGTAGTAAGGAGCTCTAGCTATAGGAGCAGATCCTTGTAAGATGTCGATCCTAAACTCGACTTGCCTCTTCGGGGGTAGACCGGGTAATTCTTCAGGAAATACATCTCGATACTCCGAAATGACTGGTATATCTTCGATCTTTGGCTTTGACTCATCAATAGTCACTTGTGCCATGTAGATGACACATCATCTCTTCAAACACTTGGATGCCTTAAGCAATGAAACTTTCTCATGCAAACCATAGTGTAGATCTCCATGAATGGTGAGTACTTCACCGGATGGGGAATTAATCTCGATAAGTTTCTTATCGTAGGCAATACATGCTTGGTTATAAGCTACAAATCCATGCCTAAGACTATATCGAATCACGCCAAATTCATTGGCAGAGGATTGACAAGAATAAAATGATTGTTAATGGATAAAACATCCATCAAGAATAGGAGAAACGGTTTTTATACTACCGTCTACCATCTCAACCTCATAAGTAATATCTAAAAGTCTTAGGGGTAGTTTTAAAAGTTTATTAAACTTATGATCAACAAAGCTCTTATCAGCTCCATAATCAAACAGATAACTAGCAAATACATCATTTACGAGAAACATACCCGTAATGACATTCACATCATTAACTGCTTCTCTTGCAGTTAGCTGGAAAGCTCTTGCATTGGTTTTCTTTGCCTCTAAGGCTAAGAAGTACCCTCAGCGGTGCGTTTAGGCAGTTGGTCTTTATGTGGCCTTTTTCACCACATCCGAAGCATACATCATTCTTTAAGTCCCTACATTCATGGGACTGAAGACAAGTCTTCTTGTAGGTACCATATTCCTTAGGTTTCTAATCTGTTTGACACTGTCCCCAGTGTCGTCTCCCACAAGTCTTACAAACAGGTTTCATCCGACCTCTGCTGGTTCTTATTGAACCCAAATTTTCCCTTCTTAGATTTTTGAAAGTGATCATCATCATGCTTCCTTTTCCCGTCAGTCTTAGTCTTGACTGACTTTAACCTTACTTCGTCCTGAGTAAGTGAAAGAGATAGATCTACAACAGATCTAAAAGTAGCAGGCTTGGATGCTTTAACGATACCCTTGATCTCTGGTGCTAACCCACCAATAAACCGCATAATATGCTAAGACTCGGGAGTGATTAGATAAGGAACCAATCTTGATAATGAATTGTAGTCGGACACATATTTCTGACAATCCAGATTCTCATAGTGAGAGTCAAAATATCCGACTCCACTTTCTCCACTTCATGAGGAGGACAATAAGTCTCCTTGATTAGATCCACAAACTTGGACCATTTCATATTACAAAGGGACACTTTCCCTGTGGATTGGATCATGGCTTTCCACCATGTTAGGGCATCGCTCTTAAATGACTGAGATACATACCTCACAATATCCTTATCAGCACATCCGCTGATATCAACAACTGTCTCCATCTCATCAAGCCACTTCATGGCATCGATGGCTCCCTTCTCACCTATGAAATCTCAGGGTTTGCAAGATACAAAATATTTGTATGTGCACCCGTCTTTAATAGACCGGATTTTCTCCTTGGCAACATGCTTAAGCTCACTCCTCTCATTTGAGGAGTAATGTGAGCTCTCAGATTTATGTGTGGAAGGAGGTGGGATTGACTGGGACTTCGGATGGGTCGAACCCGATCTTTTAAAATTGGCCATGAAATTTTCCATGGCTTTGCCTATCTCAGCAGCAATAAGGGCTTGAAGGTTATTTTCTTCTTCCTTGCGAGTATCGTGTCTATCATTAGCACGCCCACTATTGGCATTTCCAGAATTCTGGTTGGCCATCTATAGAAATTTCGAAACTATGCCAATAATTAATGATATATTTGAATTGAAATGGCCACTGAATTTGGTGACTTGATAATGATATGAGCCGAGTTCTCAATGGATCATAATGGCTGTAAGGTTTGGATATATATATATATGTGTGTGTGTGTGTGTCCGCTTTTGCATTATGTCTAGATTATTTTATATCATACAATTAGAAAATAGTAGTAATGTTTATATTCATATATGAGAACGTTCATTTAAGAAGAAATTTTATGTGAGAAGAAAAAGAAGAAAGGATATAATGGTAAAACATTAAATAGTTTATAACTTCTCTTATTAATTATGTTCTCTCTTATTAATAAAACAATAACATTATATCCTACACATTTCAAAATTTATCCTACATATATCTTATACTTATCGGAATTTACCATACACCATGTAAATTTACCCTACATATTTCAAAATTATCCTACACATACTAAAATTTATCATACACATGTCGAAAATTATTCTTCACCATAAATTATTTTATCTTGAAAAAGTATATTAAAAAAATAAGTTACAAGTTTAATTAATTAGCTAATTAATGACAATTAAAGATTTACCTATATGCCCCTTTTTCATAATATTAAATACACACATTAAATGAAGTAAATGGAGAATTTCTATTGGTTTAAAAGTTATTCTTTTTATTCTTGCAAAATTTTTCTTCTCATTTGAACTCTTCAGTATATATATATATATATATATATATATATATATATATATATATATATATATATATAGCGAGCTTCATTTTAGAAGAGGATCTTAGTACGATAAAAGTGAGAAGAAACCTAAATCATTACACTTTTAAGAGTAAATTGTTGTTTTAGTCCATGTGGTTTATATCAAATATATATTACAAAAAGGAAAAATTTTGTAAAAGAACACACTCAGGTTTCTAATCCTTGCAATTTTAGTCTACCTGGCTAACACACATCCATTAATACCATTAAGTGACGGGCAAGATCATCATTCACTATCCAATATGAAAGAAAAATATTATTTTCCTGGAGACCAAAACCACAATTTACTCTTCTTGTTATGCTTCATATATAATTAGAAAAGTTATAAATTATGATAGGTAAAAATATTTTATAAAATTTAATAATATATTTAGGTAAGAATAGAAATCGAATTGTCTTTGGAAACTAAAACTATTGTGTTATACAACACAATGTTTTAATTTTTTTAACATAATGATTTTAGTTTACTAACACAATTTAGTTTTGTGAGGGGAAGTAATAGTTATGGTTGATTTATATTACTTGGATTGTCTGTCTTAAACACCACCTTCAATCATTGAAATCGATAAAACTCTATCTTACAAAGGTGATGGAAAGTGAGTGTGCTTTTAAGGTAATGTAACTATAGTTATTAGATCACCCAATTTGGATTTATCTCTAGCATGTATATAATATTTATTCATTAGGTATTGAGTTTGTAACATACCCATAAACTACATATTATAACCTATAAATTAAAAAAAGTATGATAATGAAATGATAAGACAAGAAGCGAAAAAAGAGAAAAGCATGGGTTCTATAAGTAAAGAAGATGGTTTAAAATAGCATGAAGTTAAGATATGGTTGATATGCAACAATGATTAAATATATAAAAATTGAAAGTAATACATTTTCTAATTATAAAGGAGCAAGTAAATTGTGGTTTTAGTCTCTTGGTTTAAGAAGGATAAATGAAATTTCTTTAATATTGGATATTGAATGACAATCTTAACCCTTACTTAACGGTATTAATAGATGTGTGTTAGTCAAGTGGATTAAAATTGCAAGAATTAGAAACCGAAATGTGTTTTTTACAAGACTTTTTATTTTTTAATATATAGCCACAATTTACTCTATTTTTAATTAGTGGTTTATATACATTTAAAGTTATTTACCTTTTTATATACAAATATGTATGTTATATACATAAACCAATGTGTATGCTTCAAGATTTAAAAACAACCCTTCCTTTTCATATATTTTTGTTGAGTTTCAAAATAGATTAATAAACATTGCAACCGATAATTTTATATATATATATATATATATATATGGAAAGGTTAAATAGGAACTAAATTGAGTAACTTACATGTCGGAAAAAACCGGCTCGTAATTTTATTCGGTTTTTTATAGATGTCTTAGTTAGATTACCTTAGTGCAAAATTTGATTGAAAAATTCTCAAAATTTGATTGAAAAACTTAAAGGGGTTTTCATTTGAAAGTGATCAAACACACACGCATATATATATATATATATATATATATATATATATATAGGCTCAGGTTCCTGTAAAAAGGGTCATGTGCGTGAGAAATGTAAGAAAGATTATTGTAATGACAAGTGGCATGGATTAAATTTAGAGATTGAGGTAATAGGGTGATTTCAATTAAAATTCAATTTATATAATAATATATTTCTTAAGCGTTTTTTAGTTTTTTAGGAAACCAAATATCCTAATTTACGTATTATATATCTGAGGCCTTTTACAAAAAATTGCAACTATAACCAGTCCATCGTAACTCAAAGTCTGCATTACATAGTGTTTTAATAAGTTCGTAGTTTAATTCATGGTTTTTTACACGTGCATTCAAGTAGATGTTCTCCGTATGGTGTTTTAAACCTGCATTACACCTGCATTCATGATGTTTTACACCTGCATTCTAGTAAATGTTCTTCTTATGGTGTTTTAAACCTGCATTCCATTATATACGTTTGTATGGTGTTTTAAACTTGCATTGCACAAGATGTTCTTCGTATGATGTTTTACACCTGCATTCCAGTAGATGTTCTTCATATAGTGTTTTTAACATGCATTGCAATATGCTTCATATCATGCAATTACTGATAAAACACAATGACGAAGAAGGATCGTTGATTCATTTATAAAACAATTTGAACTTTGAATTTTGATCTTGATCCATGTCTTTGATGAAGAAGCAAAGGACGTAAATTGTGGAGGGTTTGATGGCAGTTTCTCTATTTAAACAATATAAAAAAGACATTGTTACTCCTAGTCTAGCCAAATTAGTAAAAAAAACATAATTTTTCATTTGTCCTTTTTTATCTAACCATTAATTACAAGATATTAGTGTTTAATACACTTCTTACACTTCTTATATATATAATGCAAATTTGGGTTATTTGGATCGAGCCAGTTTGAGATAGTTAATTCGAGTTCGGATTAGAAATTCAGTCTTAAAGAAGGATTTTATTTGAATAACCCAAATTTTTTTATCTGAATTTTGGGTGAGTTGAATCTAATTTAAATAATTAACACCCTTATATATAAGCGGAATGGAAACAAAATTATTTAGTTTATAGATAAGCTATTATATTAGTTTAAAATCTTTTTTGAGAAAAAAACTGAATAGTATTTTATTGACATATGAGATTGAAGCTTTAAACTTTATAGCTAATTAAAGTTTGTAGTTTAATTTGATAACTTATTTAATAAATAATGTTTGTAGACAAAGTTAATATGAAACCGAGTTGAATAATGTTTGGTGATTTTGGTCTGTCCAAGTCAGTCCAACACGGGTAGTAAAATGATGTTCTAGATTAAGATATTAAGTAGCACTTATATTTAATTATGTCATGCCTTCAAACCCCGGTATTAAGACAATAATTTAATGTGATATTCAAACTCGTAATCTCTCAATATACATTTTAATGTTCAGAAACAAAATGGTTTGAAAAGAAAAATTATATAAAATAATTATTCCGTATTATAAGTTTAAGAGCCATTCATGTTGGAGACGCCTCTATATATAGTGGATAATAGTGAGATTTTCAAAAATGATATTTGTGTCTCATACTCATTCTTTATTCTGCATGGGTAGACTTATTGACTTCGATTTCTTGGTTTTGAATGTGTGAACTAAACAATTTGGTTTTGTCCGACACAAAAGTATATAAACTAATTGCAGTCACCAAATCAATCATCACTTTTGCGGTCACCATCGCACACTTAGACGTCTAAATGAACTGAACATACAGTCAATCGTTTGGTAAGAATTTTGTTTATGTTTGTTTATATGATAAACAAACAAACATGAACAACATTTTGGTTCATTTAGTAAAATCAGACGGATATAAACAATGTCTAGTTTGTTCATTTACGATTGTGAACATTCATTTATTATGTTCATTGACGTTTGTTAGTTTACATTTAGGCTCGTTCGTTTATATGCACTTTTAAATTTTTTAGGCCCATTACAATTTAATATAGTTTTGTTAGTTTTTAAACCCAAAACATTGATGTTCTTATTCACTTTTTAATTGGTGTTCGATTAATCATGTTCGTCTATGTTTGTGTTTAATTGTTTGTTGGTGAAAGCTAAAGGAACAAACATGAATATGACCCATCCGTATTCGTTTTGTTCGTTTACAAGCGGCCTGACCACCACATTTCAGTTTCTATAACAAATTTACAAAATAAACATGATTTTATCAACAGAATACTATTTGATTTTCAAGTCATATACATATTTTAAACCTTAAAATTTAAACTTTGTTAACAAATTTAAAATCCATTTCCTTGGATTTTAATTCTTAAAAGTTTAATGTACTAAAACATTTCATTAGTCTGCTTTGGAGCATGACGTTTTTGTCCCATATTTGATTTAATTTCAAGGAATAGCCGGCTTAGACTAATTTTCTTTTGAACATATCGATTCAGATTATGTAATTCTATTCTAGAAGGTTACATAAGTTGCATAGATATTAACGCATAAACATCTACTAAATCTTGTTATTAATAAAAAGATATTATTAAAAATTACCCATAATGGTTTAATATTTAATTATAAAAATAATTATTAAAATTTTGGACAAAGGTTGTTGTGAGTGGACCCAGCTAGTATTCATAACGATCCGGGTCAAGCTTAGCCCTTCAGCTTGGGTTAGGGCTTGGGGGTCAATTTAGATGAGCCATGTTTGCATCAAAGTAAAAAATTGATATATTTGATATTAGGATGATCTCTAGGACAAGGGAACATATTACGTGGATTTATTGATTTATTTATAAATGAAATTGGTTTATAACGTATAAACATTAAATTTTGGTCTTAATTTAAATAAAAGAACCAACGAGCAAGCTTACTTTTATCTCTAGCTATGGTTGTTTACAACAAGCCGGTTTTGCGTAAGCTTTCAATCCAGATTCAATACAATCTACAAAAGGTTAACCATCTTAACAGTTTTGATCAGATCGTTTGTGACGCCTATGTTTCCACCTTTATTATTCTTCAAAATTGTCTCGTATTCTTATTACTCTGCTCGAGGTGTTTATAGTCCGGTTCAACCTATTCAACGAATTCTAAACCGAACAATGAAATACAATTAAAAAAATACAAACCAAATTAATTGGAACTAGACACAACATAACAAATAAAACCAAACAAAGACACTTAGCATAGGAGTCTATCTCCAATAAGCATTGGAGTAGATCCTAGAGTCCTTGAGGAGTTGTGCCTGATCTCATGCTACTTGGTGAGTTTTAGGCCCGTACGGATTGGGCGTAGAAGCCTCTCCACACGGGCACACTGGATCGCGTTTGGCGTGGTGGGGGGAGGGGGCGAGAAGATCTTCACCGACATGTGAGGCTTATGGTTGGTGAGGTGACAACTTTTCATTGGTTGGTAGATTTTGGGTTGGTTTTGATTGGTTCTTGTTTATTTTTATATAAAAACGTCACTTTCATACTCTTCCCATCCCGTGCTTTTTTTACCGCCTTCTTGCTGACGTGACTACCACATAACGCTTTTAACCCCCTTTTCTTGCCCTCTCACTGAATATAGTTTTAAAAGTTAAAACAATTGAATGTTGTTTTGGCCTTGTGGTTAACTACTCACTTGTCTATAGTAAAGCTCAGGCCACTCTTTCCTCTTGATTTCTCTTTAGTAACTTCCACTTTGTCTAGTGTGGTTACATTATACTCATCATCTTAACACCATATCAGATTCCATTTTGTTTTATTTTTTTACACTGCATGAGAGATGTGGTATTACTTTCCACTGCCACTTTAATTTTATAATTGTTGTAGAACTAATAATACTTACTATGTTTCTATTTAATTGTAGAGTAAGAATAACTACTCTAGTTCAATTATGCTATAAAGTAATTATATGCTTTCGTACATTTCGCACTGATAAAACTATTAGTAATTAATATTCTATGATGACGTATTTATGCAATTATTATTTTATGATGATATATTTACAGCAGTGGTGGATCTAGAAAATCGTTATAAGAAGAACGTTTAAAAAAAGGTAACAAAATTAAAACAAACATTAAAATTTTCTAAAATTTACACTATCGCCGGATTATTAAAATTTACCTATTATAAACTAGGTCCGCCTCTAATTTATAGCATTGCATATAAAGAAATTCATTATTGGATAAATAACATGTGAGTTCTTTATTTGTATTGTAGAAGAGGAGTTCACCAGGGAGTTCGATTGGGTTCTACGGTCGATTTTAATCAAATCAGGATTCACGTTTTTTAGAACTTTTTATAACTAATTAGCTGAAAGCTGACACTTATTTGTTAAGCAAACTAACAAAACAAAGATATAGCAGGTTGGTTCCCTGAACGTTTTGTATTACTTAAAAAAAGTGACTCAATTCGGAAAAAAAAGAGTAACTAAGTGTTATATAGAAGAGGGAGCCAATGTGAGACTAACCCACATGATAGAGGCATATGTCTTTTAGAGGGAAGGTCTTGGGTTCAAACCTAGATAATGGAGTGTAATTTATAATTATTGATGTGATAGAGTGTGAGTAGTGTTTGTCGTTAAAAAAAACATATAGAGAACTTTTTAAGCTATCAAGCGTTTAGTTCTGCATTTTGTAAACATTTCGGTCCAAAATGCTAACCCTCTTACAAGAATTTGTTAGATCTCGCATGCTTCTAAACATTAGAGGCAACTTAATCATTTGTTAAATCTGATAAATCTCTACTTGAAGATAACATAACCCTAACTTGTGAAATCAGTACTTAATAATCAAGAAACCAGATTAGCCCCTCGAGTTATATAATAAACCTAGATTTTGTAGGAGCGTAAACTAAAAGGCAGTTCTATTACATCATCACCAAACAAATTATAAGAAAATTTTGGAAGTTTAATTATAAAATGTGAATTAAATTATAGGGAAATTCACATACTATAATTAATTCCAACACTAAGAAAATTTCTCGTTGATTTGGCTTACGATCACTAAAAGTTATGGTACAATGGTCTTTAGTTGAATAGTTTGTATTAATACCAGACGTTGAGTCATTCAGTCTAAGTAAGCTCAGTTCATTGATTAGAGTCAACCCATCACTCTAAGCTACGTCGTTTGGATCTTAGCATGTGTGTTGCATGATAAAAGTGTGGATTATAATTAAACACTCACGTTGTTTGAAATATTTAACTAGATTGTGTGGTTATATAACAAATTTATATTTATTGACAAACACAAACCGTTATTTATTCTTTTATTAAAAACTAACAAAAAACCACTTGTATCAACAATCTAATGTATCCATAAAAGAATACAAATTTAAAACCAGGAAATTAAATAAACAAACCATACAAAATTTGGATCACAAAAACATAACTGTTCGAATTAACCAAAGAAGATAATTCCTAGGAATAATCCGGAAAGTAAGAAGATAAACACACATGCTTGCTTGATATGTTAAAAGGTTTCATTTTGGATCAAAAGGCTAAACCATAGTAATCAAAACCATACTTTACTCTATAAACATTTATAGAAGTTGATTACTTTTAAGAGAAACTGAATTTTAACTTATTTAAGAGTTGTGTTATTTTAATGTAATATTAATAGATTGGAAGCTTTGAACCATAAGGGAATCATTCATACACGACTTTTACTCGGAACTGTTTAAAGTTTGTAAATTAATCTTAGAGTTAATTACTGTTTTCGTCCCTGTGGTTTATCAAAAATCACTATTTCAGTCCATTAGTTTAAAAATTGTGATTTCAGTCCCTGTGGTTTCACTTTCGTAACCATTTCAGTCCACCTCGCAACTATTTTAGTCCTTGTACTTACAGAATAAATGGATTGAAGTGGTTACGAAAGTGAAACCACAGGGACTGAAATGGTTACGAAAGTGAAACCACAGGGACTGAAATCACAATTTTTAAACTAATGGACTGAAATAGTGATTTTTGACAAACCACAGAGACAAAAACAGTAATTAACTCTTAATCTTAAAACATTAAGTAAGCTTTCGTTTTCTCCATATAGTTTGGTCGTTTTAACGATTTTGTCCAAATCCTTTAAAAATAGTCATTTTCCTCATTGATGTCGTAATTTTTGTGCAATTTGCTCCACGGCTCTAACTCAATTAAAATGATCAGTTAAAAGTAGGAGTATTTCAATAATTTTGTATACCGGTATTCAATTTTATTATTTCCTTCACTTTTTTTGTATTTTACTGATATTAGAAACATGAAACTTTAATTATATATTAATATATAATACTTTTATCAACATATACAATTATACCTAACCTACCAATCTACCATCACCATTCACAAGAACCATCTTCTTCTGAGTTCTAGCCGACCACCAGCAGCATTCGGACACCACCACCATTCTGCCATCACCATCCTCCATCGCTTAAACATATTCCGGTTTAACAGGTTTTCCAGTGTTAGGTTCTTCGATTTGGTTTTACCCTTTTCAAATCTGCTTTCAGATCTTTCTAGAAACAAGAAAAAGTAGAAGGAAAGGGGGGATCATAAGAGAGAAAGAGAGAAGAGAGCTGCCACAATTAAAACCAGGTCAAGAGCTTCAAGTCTTTCTCATCTGAACCCTAGAACAACATCCCAATGTTCAGATCCGGTGAAGATTACTGGGTGAAGAAAAAGATCGTTGATGCGTGGTGGTTGCTGAAGAGGCGGTGACAGATGGAATAAACCAGATCTAGAAGGTGTGGTGGTGGTTGATGGTGGTGATGTCGGGTGTTGGTGAGGCTGTGGCTTACGGCGATGATGTTGGGTGGTAGGTGAGGCGGTGACTGATGATAGAGATTTCAGGTGGTGGTGAGGCGGTGGCTTATGGTGATGATGTCGGGTGGTGAGTGAAGCGGTGACTGATGGTGGTGATGTCAGGTGGTGATGAGGTGGTGGCTGATGTTGGTGATATATCATGTGGAGGTGAAGCGGTGATATCGGGTGGTGGTGAGGTGGTGGGTGGTGGAGTTTGGTGGCGGCAGCCGATGGTGGTGAGAGAGAAAGTAACCCATGTTTGACGCATCTTTCTATATATGTAAATATATATATGACATAATAAATAAATAATTAAACTTTATTTTTTAATATTAAAATAAATACTTAAATGCTTATATATAGAATTACTAAAATACCCTTCTAATTACAAGTAAAATTACTGAATTACCTCTACTTGACCATTTTAACTGTGTTAGAGCTGGGGAGCAAACTAGCGAAAAAATTGAAACATCAAGAAGAAAAATGACTGTTTTAAAGAATTGGGACAAAACCGTCAAAACAATTAAATCACAGGAAGCAAAACGAACGTTTACTCTAATATTTTAGTTTCATTTATATGAATTTTACTTTTGAGTTGAAGTTTGTAAATCACTTTAAAATTTTGGTTTAATTTATGTGACTTATTACTTAAGAGTTGTGTTACTTTTATGTAATATCAATGAATTTGAAGCTTTAGACTATAATGGATTTATACAACAGTTTTACTTGAACTGTTTAAAGTTTGTAAATCAGTTAAGTTTTAGTTTAATTTATATGACTTATTAACAAATAATATTTTGTGGTCAAGATTAATATGAAACCGTGAAAAAATCGTTTGGTTGGTATAAGTCAACTATAATGATAACCTAGGTCAACATGGGTCCTCAAATGTTGTCCTAATTAAGACGTTAGGTAGAAAATTATGTTTAATGGTTTCATACTTTTAGATAAACCTAAAAAAAATACCAACGTAGATACTACAAGTACAAGTTTTATTAGGTTTCTCAATGTACTGAAAGTTCAGTGAATCATTAGACAGAAAGTTTGATTATGTTCAAAATTATTTTTCAATCACATGTAAAATTGTTTATTTACAGTTAAACAAAGGAAAGGAACACATGTCTCGTCTGTATATTTACACTGATGAACATTCATATATGTTTTAATTGATTTATGTTTGTGAGGTTAGTTTGTTTATATTTGTTTAAATTTATTTGTTATTTATAAGAATATTATTTTACCCATCATCCAACAACACATCACCAAATCAATATATAACCAAGCATTGGCTATACCACTAATGAATTAAACAAATGCATAAAAACAAACCGTTTCTTTAATGATGTTCACTGATGTTCATTCATTTATTACTACAGTTTATTAATTTGGGGCAAAAATAGAAGTATTATATAGATTAGTCGTATCTTATGTTTTTGACATTTGTAACAAGAGTCTTAAATTGAAATTGCTTCTTTATACCAAGGAAATGTTTTATATATAGTAAGACAGATAAATGAACACGGACATGAACACGAACACATTTGACTAACACGTTCATCTTCACTTTTATTAACAAATAAAGATGAACAAGAAAATAATTAATTCTTATGAATGTTTATGTTCATTCATTTGTTTAGTTAAAATAGCATGAACAAGTTCGTTCATGTTATCCCGTTGGTTTGCATATCTAAGTGTTATACAATCTTATAACAAAACCTTGATACTAGGACAATATCTATTTAGTATGAGAATAAACTAATAATAAAATTTCATTTAAAAAAAAGAAAATGATTAAAGAAAAATATATAAAAAGAACAGTGTTCCAAATATAAGAGGATTTTTTATAGGAAAAGTGAGTGAAAGTTATGTCATAAAGTAAATACTCAAATGATTATTGATTACAATATGTTGTCTTACAATATATATACACCCTAAAATCCTAAACAAGGTCCGTGGCTTATACTAATAAATATTAAATAATCCCTTATGTTGACGTACAATCCCTTATGTTGAGCAATGTTATATGATCTTTATATAAGACTTATGGTGCCTCCTCTCGAAAACAAATATCATATGATCCACGTCCGTGTTGTGTTACATTCTCAACATCTACAAGACTAATCAAACTTGTTTTCATGGGTTAGTAAAATATAATCAAATAACATTAATACCTGAAATTTTTGGTATTAACTCATTCCAATGTCTCCTCTTTTAACATAGGTTATGACAATAAGTTTAAGTGAAAAATGCATAACTAGCAAGACATATAATGCACATATGCATTTAACTATGATACTTCTAGAATGAGAATATCTATTTTGGTAGGAATAGTCATTCTTATAACAAGTGACTGAACAACCTTTAGCATACTTTAAGGTTGGGCTTTGTCTATATTAAAATGTCCCTACATCTTCTGAATGTAGTTTGATGGATGGATAAATATATAATTACAAATATACTCGAACTGCAGGTCGAGTACAATTAGATTATGCCAGAGTCATTCACAAAGCTTCACTCTAAAAACGCGACAATGATGATGCCTAAAATTATCATTGTAAATTACGATTATAGTAACTTTTAAGAGAGAACTTATGATAAAAATATGAATAATTTATCAAACTCATATCCATCTTAATCAAAGTATCTCCTGAGTTGTACAACACTTGCTCGACTATTTTAGTCCATGCATATTTTGGTAACTTTATAAGATACATTCCCGAGGTTTTGATATCAATACTTTAAGCATTTACAATGCATATACTTTTTCCACTTTGACCAACTATGTATGTACATGCACTCTTCAAGAATTCTTCTACATATACTTCATCATTTAACTCATTGATTTCTGTATCGTATGAAAAGATGTCTTTAACATATTGTACCATGCTTAAAGGTTGAGACATCATATTCACGGAGTACAATTTATTCTATGTATGTATATTGGTGCACAAAATTTACATCCTTAAGATATTTCAGATAACTTTTTACGCACTCAACTGCTTTAAGAAACTCATGAGGAGTTATAGTTATATTCAATTCGATAAGAAATACAACATCTAATGTATTCAGATACGAATATTTATACAATAATCATGTTATTCTCCATAACTTACTTTACATGATTTTGATCATTCAAATCCTTGAGAGACTTTCATATAAACTTTTAGTATCAAGTGATACATAAATTACATAAAAATTATGTCAATTCTCTCTTTATATATTACCAGACTAATAAGATACTGGAAAGTCAATGCATCCACCAATAGAGAATATATATCCTCATAATCAGTCATAGGTCTTTGCGAAATTCTTTTGCCACCAATTTTCCTTATATCATGTAATTTGATTTTCACATGATTCGCCTAAAGACCCATTTGTATCCAACATATTTTACAACTTCAATTGTATGGACTGTTGGTCCATAAACTTTCCACTTTCATTAGAGAATTCAACTCTGCCTTTATTTCGTCTTTTCATTATGGCCAATCAATTCCATTTTTTTGTTCATAGGCAGATGTTAAATCTTGATCCTCATAATTTAATCCTTCAAGAGCTACATTATATACAAAAGTACAACGACGTCGATTTTATTATGATTCCATACATTTCTAGACATGATACAACTTATTGAGATCTCTTAATTTTCAGGTACCTGAGGTTCTTCTGGAACCATCATGTCTAATGTCTCTTCAGGAGACCTTTTTACTATAACCTCAACTTGACCATCTTAATTACTTGCTCAAATTTTCGAGAAATTTTATTATTGGAATCGACTAGTCTACCATGCTTTAGGCATGCAATAGACTCATTACCAATATATATGGTTGTGTCCTTTGGGGACAATTATCTTTATTGGAGCAATTGTAGTTGGCAAATGTGACTTAACTAGTCATTCTATTCAGGTCAGTGAATGTGTCTGGTAATTGATTCGTTAATCTTTGTGAATGAATTATCATGTGAACTTCTAGTTCACATTATTTAGTATGAGGATCAATGATAATCCATTCTAACTCATTTCTATTTCCAACTGTCTTTTAATATCCTCCTTATATTAGGAATGTTAATCCATTGAGATGAATATCAATTATTGATTAGTAAATAAGTATCTCGTTAATGACTATGTTCATCAACATATTCCCAATTACCTTTAAGGTCCCGTCTTAGTGCTTTGTGGTGGATCAATTTCATATACAGCACAACCAAAAATCTAAAAGGGACATATATGGTTCCTGACCAAAACTAACTATAATGGGGATGAAGTATTATAACTTGTTGGGATGTGAACTAGTGTTATTATATGTAAAATCACATGTATCTAAATACAAACATAAACTTTTTCCCTCATGATCATTGGCTTTGCAATTAATTGTAGGCGTCAGTGATCGTCTCAACAAAATCAATTCGTGTATGAACATAAGCTATGTAAAGTTCATCACTTATTCCAATGATCATTAATAATTGTCAATTAAATTTCCTTTTATTACCAAAATAAACTTGCCAATCTGAAATAATATGCTTGCTATATTATTAGCTAAGCCATGAAAATGCGAACATCAAGTTGCGAACTTGATAACCATTTAGACGATGCATCGATTTAAAGCACTAAATGGTATCAGGATGGATATTTATATCCTTTAATCATTTCCAGAATATTTAGGGATTCACACCCTACTTTTAATGGTATATACTTAATTTTCCTTAAGAGCAAATATTGCATGCTAATTACCAACTTGAAGAATCTTCTAGTTCTTCAATACGTTTCACATCATCATTGACACATGTAGTCTAACCGGTCATGCCAATTAATTAAATGATGATGATCTATAAACTTCTGGTTTATGATCGTATATATGTTACTTGCTCGTATGTGATACAAAACATAAGATACGAGAAAATGTATTATACATTTAAAGTTCAAACGATTATGTTAATAATCATGATCCATAAACTTCAAATTTATGATAGTGTGTGTATTAGTTGCATTATGCGATAAAACATCGCATTATCATTGTAAACTATCATGTTATATAACTTTTTCCTTTTCACATTTTGTTGTCATATAACCACTCCCATAATTTGCCACTTCTTGTGGTCAATATCATTATAAACATTATTACAATTATGATAGTCAATCTCATTATTAACTTGGCTATCATAACAATTCTGATGGTAGATTTGATTATTCACATGATCATTACAACTTTCTCAATTATGTTCATGATAATAACATTTTCAATGATCATTATATAATTACATTTCAAACTTTTCATGTGATATTACTATTTCAGGAGCATATCTTCAAATGTGATAAATGGAAAACTTTATCTAGTTTTTCCTTAAAAAAATAATCTTCCATTCTCATTATATAATTTGAGGAAAAGTTACATTACTAAGTCGTATAAGCTTTATTGGTCAGCATCTTACGACCTTTTATAACTTGATAATGAAATTTAGAAAGTATAACACTTCAGGTGTCATGTTTGAGCATATTTTTGTTTAATGGTTTTATTGAATGATATATATACATGAATGATAGCGTATAAAATACATTACATACCATAAAGTCATTATATAATACATGACATTATATATATTTGCTTGTAAGTAAAGAAAATGGATATTTCATAATCTATCATGGTATAACCAATCACATACATATCTTACAAGACATTGCTATATCACGTAATTCACTTAACACACATGTTACAACATGTTACAATAGTGTTGGATTCATCAACAATTTTAAATAATGCACTTTGGTTTAACAAAACAAATATTGATACAGAATATGTTTTGTTAGTTTAATCATTCATATCATTTTAAGCATAATAATGTACAAACAGATTAAAAACAATTTTCATGTAGTAATAAAATTGCATAAAGTAGCATATTAGGATCAATTTTCATGCAGTAGCCAAATTGCATAAAGTAGCATATTATAATCCATTTTCATACGTAATAACATAATTCAATCTATTTATCTAGTGAAAACTTAAACAACAAAAACAAAGGTACCACAATAATAATAATCAAATTTGAACCACACGGGAGTCGGGATACATAATCTTGCAGGTAAAGAATTAAAAATCTCATCTAGTGATACATAAGTTTTGCAAAATCCAAAATAATTTTAATATTTATCAATTCGTGCAGGGAAACAACATATCAATTTAGAAACACAAATATTATAAAAACAAATACACAATCTCAGTGAATCGGATAAATTTAATTTATTCTTATTAAATTTATAAACCGTTATTTAAATGGATCCACTGTTTATATACTAATTATTTACAAAATTAAAATATAAATTATTCTATATTACATCACCTTAGTAAGATATCTTTCAGATAATTACAATTCTTTAAATAATTAATCATTCAAACCATATTTTGTTAATTTAAATTCTGATGTTAAAAAAGAATTGTTATTTCAAAGGGGAAAATAAAATTAACTAATATTTTATTACTAGATAGAATTTAATTAGGATAAACAAAAGGAAGCAACTTTGTTTCCTTTTTGGGTAACGAAACCTTTTCTTCCCACAATAAGGTTTAGGTTACCAGACCCCATCACATAAATCAACCGCTATATAATCCTTTTCCAAACATTATTTATTCAAGTTCTAATAATATTCAAGTTCTAATGTTTCCAAAATCCAAACACTGGTTAGTAAATAATCAAAATACATACCTTAAAACGCAATCACTAATCGATGATGATCAGCGACATCGAATTGCCGCTGTGGTAGGGTTGCTTACGTGAACTGTGACATGTGATGATTCCTAGATGAAATGGTGGAGATTCATAGCAGCCTTACAGTTGCGAAACGAACAATATAAATTGGGGTTGTTGTTATTGTTCACAAGAAACAATGGATTGGGATCAAGGTTTTCAAATCATTTTAGATATTTTAAACCTCCACAATTAAGTTAGCTTTGAGAAATCTAAAATCCAGTTACTTGGAATTTTTAATTCCTTTGACGAATTATGAATTTTTAAAAAGGTAATGTGAACCAAAGATTCCTAAGATTATTTGTTTTGTCTTTTAAAGATTTTCAAATTTCATTTATTTACTAAAACATTTCATTAGAATGGTTTGTCATTGACGTTTTTGTCTCATCTTTGATGTGATCTTTTAATGCCTAGAAAAATATACCAATTCATTTCAAAGGTGAAATTTTAAAACATTTGTTCGATGGTTGGATAATATTTAATTAGGAAATAATTGAAAATTCAAGACAGAGAAGACCAAGCTATAGTGGTGCATAACAAGTCGGCCCAAGCATTGCGTAGCTTTGAAGGGGCCGCAGAGGGGGGCCGTTCGATCCTTCGAACTTTTTGCTTAGTAGTTTCATATATATAGTTTTCATAAAGAAATTTTTGAGTATATACGTTTTCACGCCACCCTTTTGAAAACCTCAAGCTTAACCACTGAGCCAAAGCCTTGGGCTCAACTTACACAAGCTAATTTGAGGCAACTTGTTTATTCTTAATTTATCTTAAAGAAATGAAATATAAACTTGTGCTTGGCTCATAAAAAGCTAGATGCAGCTAATGGATCAATAAACAAGCCTGTTAAATTAAAAATCATATTCAATATATATTTAACTACTTTTGTAAAAAATAATATTTTAATAAATATTAGGCGGGTCACTATGAGACTTATAGACCTGTGGATTTATTTATAAATTGAATTTCTTTATAAGTTACGGACATTAAAATTTTGGCTTACCTTAAATGAGTGTTTGAAAACTTATGAGCATAATTAACTTGCTCGAGCTCAGCACAGGTACAACAAAATTAGTTTAGCTTGACTTATTTATAAACGAGCTCTTTCAAGCGAGCTTCAAACCATAAACTTTTTAAACCATTTAAGACCAACCCTACAAAAGTTAGCCATCTTAATATTTTGACCCACCCGTTTGGCCGAACTATGTTTCTATCATATCCTATTTACCAAATTATTTCATATTTCTCGATACTTTATCAAAAGTGTTTTTGTCCGTTTCTATTGGTTTGACAAAAATTCTAGACCAAACAGTTAACTATAACTATAGTTTTAAAAATGACATACGAAATTAACCAGGTTGGTTGGCTAGAGTCTACATGAAATAGACGTTGTCACATCCCACTTTATGACTTTTACAAAATTGGTCCAAGTCTTCAGTTTGATTTTTCTAATTATTTGGCAAGAATTGATTGTTGTTTTGGCCTCATGATTAACAACTCATTTCTCTAAACCACATCACTATCTCCTTAAAAATAACACAGACACAAAACAAAATTCAGCACTCTCTAGATTTCGTCAACTATATATTCAGTACAACTTTTTCCCAATATCCATCAACATGCCTGAAAACAAGGTGAATTTATGCACTTTCTTCCTCTATATTAACATATTTTGTTACAAATTATTTATTATTTATTATTTATTATTTATTATTTATTATTTATTATTATTATTATTATTATTATTATTATTTATTTTATTATTATTATTATTATTATTATTATTATTATTATTATTATTATTATTATTATTATTTCTTTTGAACAATTGCAAACTAATATATCAAAATATGTTTCTTTAAATTATAAAAACAAAGTGTGAAGCTTAGATTTGGTAATTTTTTTTCAATTATTTCGATCTTGATCCATATCTCTTAATTTTATTTTTATTGATCCATAATTGATTGCAGAAAGTTATTATTAAAGTGGATATCCATGACGATAGGGAGAAAAGAAAAGCTCTAAAGGCGGTTTCGGGTCTTTCAAGTTAAACATATGTTTTCTTTTTATTCATTTTTCAATGTAACACCATAATCTGATTAACTTACAAAAACCCTTCTTCTAAAACTCTTTTAGGGATTGAGTCCGTAGCTATGGACATGAAAGACCAAAAAATGACCATCATAGGAGACGTTGATCCGGTATGTGTTGTCAAAAACTTTAAAAATGGCACATTGCTATACTCACCGTTGGACCCGCAAAAGAAGATAAGAAGAAAGAACCAGAGAAGAAGAAGGAAAATGAAGATGATAAGAAGAAGGAGGAAGAAGAAGAAGAAGCCTTTAGAAGATGGATCGAATTTCATAGTTATCGGGGATTTAATCCGTTCCCGCCACAACAAATATGTCTTCATCCTGTAGAAGAAAATCCCAACAGTTGTGTTATCTGCTTAATGTAAAAGAAAACATCAACATGCATTAGGTGCATGTATACGAGGTTGACTTTAGATTGGTTATTATTATTATTATTATTATTATTATTATTATTATTATAATAAAGGGTTGAATAAATACATTTTTGGAATTTCTTGTTTAGATGAATTATGGAGATGTTGATTTAATATACTTATTGTTGTGGAAAAGATATCTTGATAAATGATTTGGACAGACTTTTTTATGTCCAAAAGAAAAAGATAGTTTAATCAAGTTTTAAATTTGAGAAGTTAAAGGGAATATTTTTGGTTTACTATATTTTTGGTATTAATTCAAATCGAATCGAATTAACTCGAATTTAGACCAAATACGAATAAGTTTTTTTAATCTAATTTGAATCAGAGTCCAACTTCAAATATGAAAACTGGAATGCCTGATTAGATTAACTTGAGGAACCCAAAATTCAATTCAGTTAACACCCTATCCTTTCCATAGCCGTTCTTAATCAAGCCATAATTCAAGGTTTTAATAAATTCCTTTTAACGAATCAGCCAACACTAGTTTGTAAGCCAAACTAACAAAACTATTAGATTATGTGTGGTGGGTGTCATCCCACGTCCATCTCAGCATGTTTAGAACTAAACACCGTTATGCAAGCCCCAAGGAAGGGTGTCATTAGAGGGGTGTTGCCCTCTTAACGAGCATGAGTTGAGGGCTAAGAGAAAGAGAGGTAAAATGTTTTTTTATATAAAAAAAAAGCTAATCACATGTTGCCAGATTAACAAAAAAGAAGTTAAACCGCTACACATAATCTTATATGGAAAGGTAAATATAGTCGTATAAGGAGAGGATCATGAGAAAACTTTTTCATCGTGAGAAACTTTATCAAACGATTAATATTTATGTTGAGTTTTTCTAAGGTTTAGTATTTATGTTTAGGGTTTAAGGTCTAATTGGTTAGGGTTTAACTTTAGCATTTATTTTTAGTTTTTAGGTTTTAGCCTTTAGCGTTTAGTTTTTGAGGTTTAGGTTTTAGCTTTTAGAGTTTAGTTTTTTGGGGTTTAGGATTTATTTCTTGGATATTATGGATTAAGGTTTAGAGTTTAATAATAATTTGATATAGTTTTCTCATGATCTCTCTCCTAGTCTTAGGCTGATGGGTGTGGTTTAAAGCCCCTAGGGTTTTATTATGCCAAGTCAGCTCCATCTAGGGGCCACCTCATATGGGGGAACTTCACATCATCATTACCTAATTATTATTTTTATTTAAATTTAAACATTATATAATTTACATATATTAATTTAAATTTAAATAACATGAAAAAAATATAAAACTCATAATTTAAATAAAAAAAATACAATGTCACTTAAAAAAACAATGGTTAAAAGGTTAAAAGTAAAAATACACATCTTCATTCGTCGTCTCCTCCTTGTTCATGTAACACCCCAAAAACGGGTTTGGTAATCAAAGAGCGGGTAAAAGACCGTTAGTGGTAAGAGTGAACCCGTAAACAAAATAACTAGGAACAAATTAACCTATTTAGTAACATGGAAATAGCAATAAACAATGAGTTGTAGTTCTTAATAAATAAAACCTCAAACATGAGGGACCAAAAGGGGAAAGGTTGAAACTTGAATATAAAAAAATAACAAAACACCACACACACAAAAGGTGCGTGTGTGTAGCGGCCAGGAGAAAAGAACAAGGGCAATGAATGGATGAATATCTAAGTAATATGGTGGAATGGGTTATTACATAAAGATGAAAACTCTTAGACCTAGTACAATGAATGGATAAATTTGTATTGAGAATTGAAAGCTAAGTTAACCTTATGTTAGCAATTGCTCGAACTAGTTTAAGTAAAAGAAATGATATAAACTTGGTTGAGAAAAGTAGATAAAATGGTAGCTTAAGAATAATGACTACCGGGAATTTGATAAGTTGCTTAAATGAGTTGTTAAACTTAATTGCGCATTTGCGTATGTTAATAGGCAATTGACTTTTAAAAGTCAAACTGACATATAAGAAAATCAAATGGTGATTTTGATATAAAGTCCGTAAGGTGGAATGGTCTTGATAAATAATGACAATCTAATCATCTTGCGAAATGATAAAAGGTAGTTTGACGCTTGACAAGCTAGCAGGAAGCTTGGAGAGAAGCGGGTCAAACAGATCGAATACGCGTGGAAAAAGACATAAGCGGATTTCAAGGTAAGTGAAGCTTACATCCTTAAAATAGTAGATCTATTATGTATTTGATTAAGAATAAGCGATTTGGTATTTGAAACGGATTAATGGTGAGATGGTAAGTAAATACCATCTCATGATGATAAAATGGTCATTTAGACCAAATGGGTCAATGGTGTGGTCGTCACTATTTGACAATAATATCTAATGAATGCTTGTCGAGTTTTGTGTTTACAGGGAAATAGCGTTTGGTTCGCATCGCTATTAATTAGTAATTAGTAGTGCAAGGTATTTAAACGGGTCAATGCTATGACTCGAGTCAGGTACGTGTAGTGGGTTAAACTCTCTTGAGAAATTTAAGGTCCGATGAGAGTTAAATGAGTCATGAATGAAAACCTGATTACCTAAAGCAAGGTAAATTTTTATAATCTAAATGGTAGACATCAGGTTCATAAGAACATAATGATTTTAAATAAAATTATTATTTAAATGTGCTCATTTGGTCAAATCATGCGATTGAAAGTCCTTCGTCGTAAAAGAGGGGTCTAAGTTCACCAAAATGCCCTCGAGTGGTAAAACAAGTAAACAACCTTGAGGGTAGTTTAAAAATGAGTTTTATAAGAAAGTTCACCTTGCGGTAGTGTAATAGCAAATGGCATAAGCCGTTTCAACCTCTGTTTCATATGAACCTCTGTTTCTTTTATGAACCTCTGTATTTTCATTTTTATTCTTTCATTCTTCATTGATATTTCTTAATATTACTGTTAATTAATCAATAATTCACTGCAGAAAGTTGTCATCAAAGTGGATATCCATGACAACGAATGCAAAAGGAAGGCTTTAAAGGCGGTTTCAGGTCTTTCAGGTTAAAACTCTATTTTCTTTTTATTCATTTTTTATTTTCACACCATAATTTGATTAACTTACATATGTTGGAACTCTTTTAGGGATCGACTCCGTAGCAATTGTCAACGACAACGAAATGACTATCGTTGGAGACGTTGATCCGGTATGTGTTGTCAAAAAACTTAAAAAATGGCACACTGCTATACTCACCGTTGGACCCGCAAAAGAAGATAAGAAGAAAGAACCAGAGAAGAAGAAGGAAAATGAAGATGACAAGAAGAAGAAGGAGGAAGAAGAAGAAGCCCTTAGAAGATGGATCGATTCATAGTTATCGGGGAATCAATCCGTTCCCGCCACAACAAATACGTCTTCATCCTGTAGAAGAAAATCCCAACAGTTGTGTTATCTGTTGAATGTAAAAGAAAACATCAACATGCATTATGTGCATGTATATGGGGGTTGATGTTTGGTTAGTGATCATAGTCGTACTTTCGTTTATAAAAGGTTGAAATAATACATATTTGAACTTCATGTTATGTTGAATTATAGAAACATTGAATCAATGATTTCACAAACTTATCCATGTGCAAAAAGTGTTAAAAAACGGTTTAAACCGGCAGGTTTTACCGTTTAATTGTGGTACCAGTTTAATTTTTGAACGGTTAAAAAATCTGGTATTAAACTCATCATTAATAACTAAAACTTCTTATTTTATATTGTAGGAAACGAAAATAATTATGTTTGTGTTGAGTAGGATGGTGATGATAGCGAATTTCGTCTACTAAACGATCGTAAACTTAATGCATTCAACACTTCAATATTATAAACCTATTGTAGACTTTTATTAAAAACATTTTGTTGGATAATTGATATAATTTTAAACATATTATGATATAATTTTAAACATATTATGATATATATATATATATATATATATATATATATATTTCAAAAGATAATTTTTTTGTAGCGTATAAAATAAATAATATCATCAATATATAGAAACGGGATTAGGAGAAAACAATTGTAAGTGTGAAAATGGTGAGAACGGATCCTGGTCGAACACGTGACAGGGGGCGCTAAATGATATGTAGGGCACGATTGTCATTGTCCAAGTTCCACTTAATAGATGGTGTTATAATTCATTTTCAAACAAAAGTCCATCAGATATCGCATGTTGTTCTTTATTCTTGTTTCAATGGCGTTTTATTTTCAAAGCAGCATTTTTGAAAAATGTCGTTAGGTCCTTCATCCTATAATTAATATTTGGTGTTTTCATTATTTAGAACTTATCTGTCGTTTGGGTTCTATATATGCTTATTGTTTGCGATCAATGGCGTTTTACACCTTGTTACATATATCTGATTAGTTGTGAATATTGGCTCTAATTTATAAACATCAGTTCTTACTATTTGGTAATTATTCAAGTTATGGCGTTTTCATTATCATGTTTTAGGAAAACGGTAAATCAGTTATTGTTATTGTTTATTATTCAACCAATGGCTTTATCATTTTGGCGTTTTATTAGTTCCTACTATTTGTTAATTATTTGAATTATGGTGTTTTCATTAAAATGTTTTAGGAACACAGTAAATATGTTATTCTTAATGTTTATCATTCAACCAATGGTTTGTTCATTATAGCGTTTTAACAAGAAACAAGTAGATGCAATAGTCTAAACCAAACACATTAGTCAACATGAAAATTACAAAAAGAAAGCAATTCACGGGGATTAAGTTAATCTACATAGTCCTGCATCTTTTATTCTATTCTCCTGAATCCTGTCTAATACAATTCACTGATTCTTGTTGCCGCTAATTGCAAGAATTTATTTAAAGATTTGACCATTTTTTTCTGTTTTTATTTTTGCTATGCAGCAGGAGTTTTGTAATGTATTTAATCTTGAGGTCATTTAGTTGTCTTTGTTGTAGGGTATTTGGTGCACTTTCTTTTGCCAGACCACATTCTCAACCAGCCAACTGCCCCATGTACGTTTCCATATGCCTCATTGCAAAATCCCACAGTCGATCACGTTAGACGTTATCCTCCATTCCATCTTTTGTCTAACAACAGGCGCCGTCTTCATGATCTTAGCCATCAGGTGTTTTTAAATATGTATGTAGTTTGCAAAAGCATGTTGATGCAATTTCACATTTTTGTATATATTATTATGGATTTTTGTCAACATAGTTTCTACATATAAAGTTTTTAAGATACTTACCAACTTTTTCACCCATCCACCATACTTGTCCTTGATGCTGAGTTTATTCTCTATAGCATTGTTATCCAATACATCAACTCTGCTCTGTTTTTATATTGAAGCAGACAACAAAGAAATGTCTTTCGTTTATTATTGGCACAAAGACCAGCTCATATTCTTGTATCTTTCTATCTTTCCGGTCTTCTTTGAAACGGGTGTGTTTCATAATCAAATCCATGTTGTTGTTGAATTCTTTGAATCGATAACTGTCTGTTTTTTTCATACATGGGCGTATTCTGTACTTTTTATGAACGGCATTTTTAACAACAAAACAAAGTCACATTATAATTGCATCAATTAAATATAGCAAAAGAGTTACCAGTATTATTTGTGTGCAAAATAATCTTGATGGTGATTCATGAGCATTGTATCTTTCTTAGTAGTTCAGGATATGCCCCCAACATTGAATAATGCACTTGTGTGCATACAATCCTTATCTCATGCTCTCAGCAATCACCCTTGGGAGTTATGACACTCCTTCAATCTTGAATACGGTACTACTGTAAAAAAATCAACATATGGCGTATTAGTTATTCCCACTCATGTTTACATAAGACATGGTGTTTTTTATGTTTCACATGCATATGCATGTATATTTGTAACGTAACAAATGCAAAGTTTGGCGTTTTACTAGAAAGAAATGTATATACTCATGTTTTCCGCATCCAGTGAATATGTATTTGGAAATGTTGATTTCTTGTGCCTCCCTTGCCGCATTAATAACCACTTGTTTTTTATATAAGGCGACAAACTTGCTCTACTCTTCTTTGACTCTCTCTTCTCTCTTTCTTCCACAATATTAACCTTTTTATTCTCATCATCTTCTTCATCACAAGGCATTTTTATGGGTTTAGAATGGTGTTATCTTGCATAAACTTTGTGTGGTTTGGCATTCGTCCTCGTCACCCTTCTCTTGCACATCTGCACTGTTTCACGTTTTGATTGGTGATATTTTAGTGGCTTTTTCATCTTGGGGTTTCTGGGGTGTATTTTATTTTTCAAAACTTTGCATGAGGTTTTTCCTACCTCTAGATGGTGGTTGTTGACAATCGCGTTTCATAAACCACTGCACCATGCTGGTCAACACTTTTGCTCACCATCTCCCCTTCAGTTTTTCTAGTTGAGAAATGAAGGCATCACTGAACTTTGTCTCTGTCACATGTATGTTTGGCATTTTGTCGTTGACTGCCTCAGTTGTCTTTTCGAGTTCAGTGATGAACCCTTGAGTGTATTGTGTTTCTGTTGGGGGGGGGGAGGTTGGCGTTTCATCAAATATAGGCATAGTTGGGGTCTCCTCAGAAGGGTTCAGATTTTTTTTATAGCATTCAGCATTTGTTCCACCATCTTTGGACAATCTAAACCTTCTTTTGGCTCAATCATTTGTTCTACGTCTTGTCCTAGCATTTCCAAAACCTCAGCAATATTCCTTCTAATTATCTTTTCCTCATCATATCTGAAAATATGATATTCAAGTGTTTTGAAATCACAATCCTAGCTTTCAATATCATTTTCATTTATATCTTCTTCATCTCGCTGAGAATATAATATTCTCATCACCACCCTCAGCCACTTCATTGGCGTTTTCACCAGCCACATCCTTGCGTTTTCACCAGCCACATCCTTGTCGTTTTCACCTTCTTCCCTCTCAGCAGCCACTTCATTGGTGTTTTTATCAGCCACATCATTGGCGTTTCACCTTCTTCCCTCTCGTTAACCAATTTATTGGCGTTTTCATCACCAATTGTTAGCACTTCCCTTTCCCTGTCATAAGCCACTTCTTTGGCGTTTTCATCACCTTCAACTTCTACTCCAACCTCATCTTCATTTTCACCTTCTTTTCTCTCACCTGCCAGTTCTTTGGCATTTTCATTCCCCTTCTCTATCCATTCCCGTTCTCCTTCCACTTTGCTTTGACCTTCAACTTCCAACTCAACCTCATATTCATTTCCACCTTCTTTTCTCTCACCTGCCACTTCATTGGCGTTTTCATCAACAAATGTTGACATGTTCTTTAAGAATGTCAGACATTGTGTGTACCAAGAGGCTGTTTAGATGTTCAATCTTTGACTGAACAATGTTGTCATTTTATTGTAACAGTCTTCTAATTCTTTATATGCCCCATCCAACTTCTCAGCCATTGCCTGTTAAAACAAAGGAACTATTAAGTATGGTGTTTTGTGTTTTTGTTAAACATATTATTCGAACAACATACCTCCTCCACTTCATTGTTTTGTTCTTTCTCACCAGCACCATGTTCTTCATACCGTGTTAGTACTCTGAATAGAGCATGGTTCACTGATGCAGAAACTTTAAACATCATGTTCTGGCTTTCTATATGTTCAGCCACAACCCT
The DNA here is from genome assembly GCA_947069175.1 of Scalesia atractyloides. Classification (NCBI taxonomy): domain Eukaryota; kingdom Viridiplantae; phylum Streptophyta; class Magnoliopsida; order Asterales; family Asteraceae; genus Scalesia; species Scalesia atractyloides. Next base: position 73,420,932 of record CAMTDV010000001.1, read on the forward strand.
TTGCTAGAAAGCCTCTTCATTGTCACCATCAATCATCATGGCGTATTGAACTTCAAGGTCGTTTTTTAGCATCATCATAATGATCATCATGACCCAAACCATCATCATCATCCACCTCATACCATCATCATCATCCACCTCATCATCATCGTTATCAACATGCACGTCAACATTTTGAACATCAACTTCATCTTCATTGTCAACATCATCAGCATCATCATCTTCTTCATCAACACCCTGCATTTTGTCTGCTCTCTTTGGTGTGGCTTGTCCTTGAACAATTATTTGTAACTCTGTTTTCTTAGCGTTCTTAATAGTTTTCTTTTTAAATTCTTTTCCAACTTGGCGTTTTGGCTCTCCACCATATTTCCTTTTAACTAGTATACTCTCAAACATGTCAAGAGTTCTTATTGTAACCCACTCAATTGGGTATCCTTTTTGTCGTTGCAACCTTTGGTGGAGAGCCAAAACAGTTTAGTTGGTTTATTTGAACGTTTCATTTAATGTGGTTGTAACCCAGTTTAGTTGCAACACACCAACCTTTGTCTTTGTAACCCAGTTCAGTTGGTTTATTTGAACATTTCGTTTAATGTGGTGTAAGAACAATTGGTTGACGACCGCATTATCACTTGCATGGCCAATTATAGTGAAGAATGCTATAAGGAAATTTAGAAAGAAGTTTCTCCTCAAGCTATCTATCTGAGGCAAGATGTCATCAAAGAATAGCTTCACAGTTGGTCTGTTAATCCAGTCAGTCTCTTTGAACTTTGCTCTCCACTCATCCCTTTATTTGTTGACCTTTTTCCCCTTCACGGCCACGTTTCCATTCGGTATACCCATTAAAGAGTTTATCAATTCTTCATTGATATGGTTGCCAACATTTAGATTGTTTGTTCTTTCATTATAATTTTCCACCAACCAGTACCCAAGCATTATGGGTATGATGTCTATTTTCATCTTCAGGGCAGCACCAAATCCCATCTCGTGTACTGCCTGTCTTTGATCTTTATTCAGATTTATAAACCAACCAGTCAAGTTTGTATGTTTTACTCTTAACAAAACTCTAGCCCCCTGAACTGAAAAAATGGCTCTTCCTTAACCTCAACATCCTGACTTAAGGCCTTCCTCTTATTGGCGTTTTGGGCCTTTCTTGTGTGCACATTTATTGTTACTCTCATCCCCTTTTGCCTATAAATCAAGTTTAATTTCCATGGCGTTTTATTACTAGTTAATGATACAGGTTGTTCAATAAGACAATCTCATTATGGTTTGACGCCATAATATTGTTGGTTCATGTATTCTAGGGTTTTCGCTGGAATTGGGGGGGGGGGTTTCTCTGGAAGTATAAATGTTTCGGTCCCATTTTTTATGGGTTATGTAGATGCACATTTACGTTTTTGCCCTTATTTAAGCGCGACCATGTTCAAAAGTTAATATTATTTACGAAAACGCCACCATGCCAATCTAATCCATTGATTGTTTTAATCCAACGGACGAGGGGCGTTCTCACCGTTTTCACACTTATAGTGGTTTTCTCTAAATCATGCCTCTATATATATATATATATATATATATATATATATATATATATATATATATATATATATCACAAAGAAAATTTCATTTTCCGAATAATGGTGCTGCTTGAATCACATAATTTTAAAGAATAGTTAAGGATAATAAAATTAAATTACAAAACTTTCAGGCATATATTTTTGGTAAAGTGGTATATCATTTCGGGTAATTTGGTTGTAACGTGATCCCATACAAGTCTAACCTGCAACATTACTTTTTATAATCCCTATATCCGGTCGCATATCTGGAAACCCATCCCAATACCTAGCCTGGATGTTTCGAGTGCTAGGTATTCCCTTCGGCCTCGTGTTTTTCCTCACCCCTATCATTAATTTTGAATGCGAATAGTTTAAAGCTTCAAAATTTTAATCAACTAGCAGTCATGGGTTTACACAATTCCATTTCTAAGTTCTAGATCTTTTTATCATTTATTAATTTACATGTCGGAGTTCTAAATTAGGATTTTGATCATTTGATGTGTTATTAGTTTTACATATTTTTATTTTACGTATAAAATAAATGATAGTTTAAACAAGTTTTAAAGGGATATATATCTTGGTTATGGGGTACCTATCACACCTATTTATGCGGATGATGCTTTATTCATGGGAGAGTGATCGACGAACAACTATAGAAATCTCAATTGAATTTTAAGGTGCTTCGAATTGGCTTCGGGTCTAAAGGTGAACCTCAATAAAATCAAAGTATTTGGAATCGGAGTTAGGAACGAGGATGTGGATGACATGCCAAGTATCTTGGGATGTAGAAAGGAAGAATTCCTTTTTTCTATCTTGGCTTACATGTCAAGGCTCATATGAACCGAGTGACAAGTTGGAAAGTAGTGGGGGATAGATCAATGCTAAGCTCTCTTTTTGGAAGGCTCGAATGTCTTTACCGACACATTGACCCTCATTAAGTCGGTTTTAGGTTCGTTTGCAAATTACTATCTTTCCATGTTTAAAGTCATGTGTGGGGTCATTGAAACCTTAGAAGGTATAAGTAAAAGATTTCTTTGGGGAGGGTCTATCCAAAGACACAAAATTCGTTTGGTAGCATGGGAGAGGATCTTAGTGTAACACCCCAACCGTGTATACAACCTGCGGTGAAAATGTCGGGGAGTCACGTTACAAATTGTTCACAACACATGGTGCTAAAGTTTAATTGTATTGATTATTTGAATTACATTGTCTTTTGAAACACAAACAAAACACAAACAACTTCTTTTAGATTAAAGCAAAACTAAGGCCCAAGTACATTCCTATGTGTAGCACGAATGCATAACATCAAACATTTGTACCTGAAACGTATGTGAAAATAGACGGTCAACAATAATGTTAGTGAGTAACATAGTTTTTGTAGTTAATTCATGGCTATAATTTGTATTGCAATACCTCGTCCGTATACGAGAGTCGACGAGTAAAAACCTTGTAACCAAACTTGTATCAATTGTGTAAAGTATTGAATTATGTTTAACCAACTATGAAAGTTGGTATATTAAAGAAAACCTTGTAGCCATAAATCTTGACAAAACGTTTCTTTGTAAAACCATGTAAGTAAACAATTGTTTTCTTGTAAATTATATGGTTTATATATATTTGTATGAAAACCATTTGCATCATTGTGGAAACCAATTATTTTGTCTCGTACAAACCAATTGTTTGTTTTTGTATAAACCAATAGGTCCATTTTTCATAAACCAATAGTTTCGTTTTGTATAAAAAAGCGTGGTCGTATGGGTAATACATTCAAGTTTGTGTTAACTCGCCGGACAAACCTCCAAAGGGTTTGTCAAAAGTGCACAGTTTCTATCATCCCCAACTTCCCCACAAACCCGAGAAGTTGGAAACGGGGTTGTCAATCGCATGGTACCATAACATACTACCAGTCGACTTGGCCAAAGTTAATGAACGTACTCGTGTTATGGATAACGCACCATCAAGTTTCACACAAATTGAAAACATATTGTATACATAAACCATATATATTATTTTGTAAACTTGAAAAATGGTAGGCACATATGTATCACCCCAAAACATTTTGAAAACGTAAAAGTGGGGATTATGTACTCACTTGATTGATGATGTGCTTAATCGTGATTACAAAGCTCAAGTGTTTCCTAATACTTCAGATAGTTATATTGTTAGTGTATATCGTGGCTTAAATGGAAGATCGGATAGAATGTGGTTTATAATCATACGAGCGAAGGATCTCGTGTAATATGGTTTATTAAACCGTACATTCTGATTGGAAAGTGTCTAGAAGTGTTTAGACCCGTTACAACTTGTTAAAATGGTATACGCCATTTTAACAAGTCGTATGCGTAAATATGTGTCCGAATCGTCGAATGAGTCTTATGTAACACCCTATAAAAAATCGTGTCCAATAGTATAGTGACACGTGTTGTGTTTTAATATAGTCTATTAAAGACCAATAAGGACTAAAGGCGTCAACATGCTCATGATTGAGCATCTGAGTGACGAACCGATGTCAACATGCATAAATAATAGCCTCTGAGTGACTGATATGTCAACATGCTTAAATCAACAGCCTCTGAGTGACTTATACGTCAACATACTTGAAACTTGGCCTCTGAGTGACTAATACGTCAACATGCCTAGCCTCTGAGTGACATTGGAATCAACATGCTTGTAATAAGCCTCTGAGTGATCCTTTGTGAAGTCCTAACTCTCATACGTGCCATTTGTTGGAGGAGAGGGTTCAATTTTGTAAATATGTGAAAGTTGGATAATGGAGGGATTAAAAGTGTCAACATGTTAATTATACCTCCGAGTGACCTTTTAACGAACCGAGAGCTCGACAATGTCCGGGCATAATCCCGGGTATGCAAGGTTTTGGCTACGGAGGGCTAAAAGTGCCAAAATAGTATTTAAAATCGTTTTTATAAGCTTTATATAGTTTAGGGGCCAAAGTGTAAAATTTTAAAACTGAAATAGGGGCGATCGCGGGCCGCGAGAGACCCGGCCTGAGTCTCTCGCGCCCCGTGAGAACAGACCTGCAGCAGAAAGTTTGTTTTGGAGCCCAAGCAAAGCTCCAAAACCATTAAATCAAAACCATGGCCTTCCTAATCAGCTATGCCACGTTTTGGGACACTTGTAAGCTTCTTCTTACACCCCTAGACACCTGGCTTCACCTCCTTTGAGTTCTCCAACTATAAATAGGTGCTTAAGTTCACCATTTCAACTTGCACCTTTCTCATTAAATCACTCTTCTCCCTCCTTTGGAAGTTCCTAACTGAAAGGAGCATCCAACTTAGTTCTCTTGCATTGTAGGAACCTCTTGTAAGTGTTCCTTGCTCTAGCTTTTTCGTTTTTAGGCTTCTATAGCCAAAAGTCAAGCGTTTTACGGCAAACGCTTTGACTTTCGATTAAGACCATCATGGTCCAGGAATTGTTCGAAATGAACATGGCTAAGTGATCATAATAAGGTAGGTGTTAGTCCCTATAAAGGGCACCTCCTGAAGATCACGTTTTCTAGACCAATTGACGGGTCAAAGTTATGATATTAAAAAGTCAAACAGGCCATTTTTCAGAAAAATCATAATTGATCTTATATATGTTATGAAACCTGTTTTGACACTTAAACAAGTTGATAATAATTATTAGAACATGTATAAACATGTTCGGCTCGTCAATTTCAGTTCTATGGTGGGTTCGCAACCGAAAGTCGCAAAGTTTGACTTCTGCTTTGACTTTCAATTCTGACCCGATTTAGATTAGCTACTTACTGATCTAAAGTTGCTTTATGATCATAATACAATGTAGCATAACCCTCTGAGGTTATATTACATGATCATAATCAGAATCCAAGTTTATGCGCAAGTTCCATAATTATGCTATCTTTGACCAAAATGTCCGTTTTGCATAAAAAAGGTTTAAATGGTAATGAACTTGAAAATAAATTTCTACTATTATAAGTGGGATTATTTGGAATGTTAAACCAAGTTATAAACTGGATTTTTAAACAAGTCCTTAAACTATGTCGATAAATGACGGTTTTAGCCCCTGTGGCTTATAAAATAGTTTTAATCAAATCTTTTCAAGGTAAATCACTTACCTACTGATATGTAATATTAAATAATATATTTTAAACATTTTAATCTGATCCAAATGTCAGTTTTCATAAACATCGCTTAAAGACGCCATATTACGACATAAGCGCCGTTTCGGCGCATAGTATGGTTTTAAACCATATTAATGGACCAAGACTTGTTACCTACTGATTTTAAACTTATTTTAAACATATTTACAGTAGGTACTTATTATAAACTCGGAATCCTAAATAATTTATAAACTATGTGTAAAATGACCAAAATGCCCCTGTGGTGCATAGTTTGGTCATAAAAGGTAAAATGCACATATAATTGATATCCTACTATCATAAATAAATTATTTTTCCAGAATACTCATGATCATAAACTTAATTTTATTTAAGTTCTTTTTATACGATACGAGATTACCGAAATGCCCCTATAAGGCATAATTTCGTTTTAAAACCTCAATGGGTATACAAGTTGATATCCTACTGATATCTTAACTTATTTAAAGTATAATGGCATATAGAACTTGTCCATAACTTATTCGGTTACCCGATATCGCTATTATGCGCACAGTTACGTATATGTGACTATTTTACGGAATTCAACCGCAACGGGTTTAACCTTATCATTTTAAGTTCAAAATCTAGAATGGTTATAGTTTACCCATATTATACAAGTCAAGTACTTGTCTGGTTTAAACTACATTCTATCTGATCATCGTTTAATCAAGCGTTATACGTAATGATCATGTACACTATTCGGTTTATACAACCGTTAGTATTTAATTGGCTAGTTTATGCCATAATCCAGACTAGAGCCTTCTCGGTAAAAGCTATCTGCACTCGGTACTTTTGTATACGGCTGAGTTATTTAAAAATAAAAATAAGAAAGCAATCTCAGGTAAATACTCTCAACTTATTTCCCCTATAAGGGCTTCGGATATAGTAAATTATTATTGCATGGACCATTGCATGGTTAACCTTCCTAAGATAATAAAAGATTTTGTGCCGTTTGCACTTGAAATCATTTTTCAGATTTTCAAAATGAGTCAGTTGGGTGTATTTACCAGCGTAAGCTGACGTATCCTCCAAAGACTAATCTGCAGGTACAACACGAGATTAAGCCGGAAGCTGCTCGGTAGAGAATAAGAGGATTCTTGTAAATCCTGAAATCTGCCTAAAGTCTGTTTTGTATTCTTTCTTGTACATTCTGTGATCCGCCTGTGGATCTTTATTACAAGCTTGTTTATTATTTTGTATTTTCGAACATTCGGTTTGTAATAGTAATTTTACTCCAGGACTTCCACTATGCCACGTTTAATTGACTATGACGTTATCAACTGTTGTCATGATACTCCCCACTCGGGCCCACCGGTGTATGGATTTCAGGGTCAGAAATCCGGGGTGTGACAGGGTTGGTATCAGAGCCAACGTTTGAGATAATTAAACACTAGCCTTTTGTGTTTAGTCTCAAACTTACACGAGCACATTCCTTAGACTTTCGAGTCTAGGCATTGACCTAGGATTACTCGTTTCATTATTAAGTTATAGTATGTTTTTGAATTGATTTTAATAGGAAAATGCCGCCACGTGTGAGAGGACAAAGTGGACGAGGAAAAGGTCCAATGAGAGGAGGACCATCTGGGCGTATTCCCCCTCAACCTCATAATTCAGATAATTATCAAGAATCAGGAGATTCGTCTCCATGGCAGCCAGCGAGACGTTCTGTCTCTAATAGACACTCGCCCTCACATTCCCAAAATTCTTACCACTCACACCATTCCTATCATTCTCACCATTCCCATTCTCATCACTCCTACCATGAAGAGTTTAACCCCAAACATTACTTAAACACGCCTCCAGCTAATCAAATCAGTTGGACGAGCCACATCCTATGGACGAGGACTCCGACCCGGAGATGCCACAGTCGGGATCAAATGTGCATCCCATTGAAATTTCGAGCGATTCAAACTCGTATGCCGGATCGCCCTACCAAGGTCCTAATGAGTGGGACCAATACTGGAACCAATTCACTTTCACCCACACTCCTTCACACCACTCTCAACCACCTCCGGTTCAAGAAGATGTCCACATGGAACCAGTAGACCAACCTCAACCACCACCTGAACCACCAAGGAGGAAGCGTGGAGCACGTATGTCGGTGCGTGCCGGACAAAGGTCGGGATCGCTGCCACCTTTGCCAAATTCTTACCCCACCATTCAAGAGGACCCACAAATGGGTGGACCCTCTAATGTTCCACCTATAGTGGAACCAGCACCAAAACCTACAGTTCAACCACCACCATCGGGTTATACTAACCCAATCCCTACATATCCAGACACGTTTGGATATGATCCTTGTAACTCGTCTACACCGGTAGACTATCAAGCATGGTCGCAAGACCCATATATGCAGGCGGTTATGCACAACGCACTTTACCCGTCTCCTTTCCCACCTACTTATCTATCGACTGGATATCCAACTTATGGGTACCAGTATTCAGTTATGCCACAACCTCAACCACAACCTCCGCCGCCACTAGAGGCCATTAATAAATCCTTAGAAAGAATGAAAGAAATGCAACAGCAGGCGGAGAAAACGGAGAAGAAGACAAATAAGTTCTTCAAGAAACTCTCCAAGCTAGTTAAGGGAAAGAAAGATAAGTGAAGTCTTTTCTATTATATGTAGTCCCTGTGTGGACATTGTTACTTCTTTATTCCCTGCGTGGACATTTTTTGTTCTTTTAGTCCTTGCATGGACAATAAGTTTCATTTATTTGTTTCAAGTATTATGATTTCTTATGGAAATTTAATGAAGTACTTTGGAATTATATATATATATGTATTCATCCTCTTCAAAACGAGCGTCTCGATTTTATTCAAAATTTATGCTCTGTGATATAATTACAAAAAGATTTTAATGGTTTTGATTTGCCAAGTGGCTCAAACCACATATTTGGCCAAATATATAAGATAGTTAAGGGAAGTTATCCTTTTATCTAGGGGTGATGGACTAAGTTCAAGCCTCCAAGTCATTAAGGTCAATGTGACCGGGACTTATAATCAACCATTAAGGTCCTCTTATGTTAACATTCAAGTAATGTGCATACTCTTGGTAGTGTGACTTGAGGAATCACGCTAGCCTTCAAGGTTATGGACTATGTCCTAACCTTATATAGCCTTTGTGACCTGTGTGGTCCCGGCTTAAAAGCCCTTGTGATCTGTGTGATCCCGGCTAATATCACCAGTGCGGTGATTGAACATCCATTAGAGATGTATTATATATAACCCTTGTGATCTATTTGATCCCGGTTATATAGCCTTTGTGATCTATTTGATCCCGGCTAAAAAGCCCTTGTGATCTGTGTGATCCCGGCTAATATCACCAGTGCGGTGATAAAACATCATATAACCTTTGTGATCTATTTGATCCCGGTTATATAGCCTTTGTGATCTATTTGATCCCGGCTAAAAAGCCCTTGTGATCTGTGTGATCCCGGCTAATATCACTAGTGCGGTGATAAAACATCCATTAGAGATGTATTAAAATATAACCATTGTGATCTATTTGATCCCGGTTATATAGCCTTTGTGACCTGTGTGGTCCCGGCTTAAAATCCTTTGTGATCTGTGTGATCCCGGCTAGTATCACCAGTGTGGTGATAAAACATCCATTAGAGATGTATTAAAATATAACCTTTGTGATCTATTTGATCCCGGTTATATAGCCTTTGTGACCTGTGTGGTCCCGGCTTAAAAGCCTTTGTGATCTGTGGGATCCCGGCTAGTATCACCAATGCGTGATAAAACATCCATTAGATATGTATTAAATATAACCTTTGTGATCTATTTTGATCCCGGTTATATAGCCTTTGTGACCTGTGTGGTCCTGGCTTAAAAGCCTTTGTGATGTGTGTGATCCCGGCTAGTATCACGGGAGCGGTGATAAAACATATATTAGAGATGTATTAAATTATAACCTTTGTGATCTATTTGACCCCGGTTATATAGCCTTTGTGACCTGTGTGGTCCCGGCTTAAAAGCCTTTGTGATCTGTATGATCCTGGCTAGTATCACCAATGAGTGATAAAACATCCATTAGAGATGTATTAAAATATAAACTTTGTGATCTATTTGATCCCGGTTATATAGCCTTTGTGACCTGTGTGGTCCCGGCTTAAAAACCTTTGTGATCTATGTGATCCCAGCTAGTATCACCAATGCGTGATAAAACATATGTCACACCCCGGATTTTTGACCCTGAAATCCATACACCGGTGCTCGGGTGGGGAGTATCGTGACAACAGTTGATAACGTCATAGTCAATTAAACGTGGCACAACGGAAGTCCTGGAGTAAAATTACTATTACAAACCGAATGTTCGAAAATAAAGAATAATATACAAGCTTGTAATAGAAGATCCACAGGCGGATCATATAATGTACAAGAAAGAATATAAAATAAACTTTAGGCAGATCAAAGGATTTACAAGAATCCTCTTATTCTCTACCGAGCAGCTTCCGGCTTAATTTCGTGTTGTACCTGCAGATTAGTCTTTGGAGGATACGTCAGCTTACGCTGGTAAATACACCCAACTGACTCATTTTGAAAATCTGAAAAATGATTTCAAGTGCAAACGGCACAAAATCTTTTATTATCTTAGGAAGGTTAACCATGGAATGGTCCATGCAATAATAATTTACTATATCCGAAGCCCTTATAGGGGAAATAAGTTGAGAGTATTTACCTGAGATTGCTTTCTTATTTTATTTTTAAATAACTCAGCCGTATACAAAAGTACCGAGTGCAGATAGCTTTTACCGAGAAGGCTCTAGTCTGGATTATGGCATAAACTAGCCAATTAAATACTAACGGTTGTATAAACCGAATAGTGTACATGATCATTACGTATAACGCTTGATTAAACGATGATCAGATAGAATGTAGTTTAAACCAGACAAGTACTTGACTTGTATAATATGGGTAAACTATAACCATTCTAGATTTTGAACTTAAAATGATAAGGTTAAACCCGTTGCGGTTGAATTCCGTAAAATAGTCACATATACGTAACTGTGCGCATAATAGCGATATCGGGTAACCGAATAAGTTATGGACAAGTTCTATATGCCATTATACTTTAAATAAGTTAAGATATCAGTAGGATATCAACTTGTATACCCATTGAGGTTTTAAAACGAAATTATGCCTTATAGGGGCATTTCGGTAATCTCGTATCGTATAAAAAGAACTTAAATAAAATTAAGTTTATGATCATGAGTATTCTGGAAAAATAATTTATTTATGATATAATATTAGTAGGATATCAATTATATGTGCATTTTACCTTTTATGACCATACTATGCATCGAATGGGCATTTTGGTCATTTTACACATAGTTTATAAATTATTTGGGATTCTGAGTTTATAATAAGTACATACTATAAATATGTTTAAAATAAGTTTTAAAATCAGTAGGTAACCAGTCTTGGTCCATTAATATGGTTTAAAACCATACGATGCGCAGAAACGACGCTTATGTCGTAATATGACGTCTTTAAGCAATGTTTATGAAAACTGACATTTGGATCAGATTAAAATGTTTAAAATATGTTAGTTATTATAACATATCAGTAGGTAAGTGATTTATCTCGAAAATATTTGATTAAAACTATTTTATAAGCCATAGGGGCTAAAACCGTCAATTATCGACATAGTTTAAGGAATTGTTTAAAAACTCAGTTTATAACTTGCTTTAACATCCCAAATAATCCTACTTATCATATTACATCAGTAGAAATTTATTTTCAAGTTCATTACCATTTAAACCTTGTTTTATGCAAAAGGGCATTTTGGTCAAAGATGACATAATTATGGAACTTGCGCATAAACTTGGATTATGATTATGATCATGTAATATAACCTCAGAGGGTTATGCTATATTATATTATGATCATGATGCAACTTTAGATCAGGTGGTAACTAATCTAAATCGGGTCAGAATCGAAAGTCAAAGCAGAAGTCAAACCTTGCGACTTTCGGTTGTGAACCGACCCTAGAACTGAAAATGACGAGCCGAACATGTTCATACATGTTCTAATAATTATTAACAACTTGTTTAAGTGTCAAAACAGGTTTCATAACATACATAAGATCAATTTATGATTTTTCCGAAAAATGGCCTGTTTGACTTTTTAATATCATAACTTTGACTCGTCAATTGGTCTAGCAAACGTGATATTTAGGAGGTGCCCTTTATAGGGACTAACACCTACGTTCCTCTGATCACTTAGCCATGTTCATTTTGAACAATGGCTGGACCATAATAGTCTTAACTGAAAGTCAAAGCGTTTTACGTAAAACGCTTGACTTTAGGCTATAGAAGCCTAAAAACGAAAAAGCAAGAGCAAGGAACACTTACAAGAGGTTCCTACAATGCAAGAAAACTAAGTTGGATGCTCCTTTCAGTTAGGAACTTCCAGAGGAGGGAGAAGAGTGAATAAGAAAGGTGCAAGTTGAAATGGTGAACTTAAGCACCTATTTATAGTTGGAGAGCTCAAAGGAGGTGAAGCCAGGTGTCTAGGGGTGTAAGAAGAAACTTACAAGTGTCCCAAAACGTGGCATAGCTGATTAGGAAGGCCATGGTTTTGATTTAATGGTTTTGGAGCTTTGCTTGCGCTCCAAAACAAACTTTCTGCTGCAGGTCTGTTCTCGCGGGGCGCGAGAGACATAGGCCGGGTCTCTCGCGGCCCGCGACCGCCCCTATTTCAGTTTTAAAATTTGACACTTTGGCCCCTAAACTATATAAAGCTTATAAAAAACGATTTTTAATACTATTTTGGCACTTTTAGCCTTCCGTAGCCAATACTTGGCATACCTGGGATTATGCCCGGGCATTATTGAGCTCTCGATTCATTAAAAGGTCACTCGGAGGTATAAATTAACATATTGACACTTTTAATCCCTCCAATATCCAACTTTCACATATTTACAGAATGGAACTCTCTTGTCCAAAAAACGGTACGTATGAGAGTTAGGACTTCACAAAGGATCACTCGGAGGCTTATCACAAGCATGTTGATTCCGATGTCACTCAGAAGCTAGGCATTTTGACGTATTAGTCACTCAGAGACCAAGTTTCAAGCATGTTGACATATCAGTCACTCAGAGGCTAATGATTTAAGCATGTTGACGTATCAGTCACCCAGAGGCTATTATTTATGCATGTTGACATCGGTTCGTCACTCAGAGGCTCAATCTTGAGCATGTTGACACCTTTAGTCCTTATTGGTCTTTAACAGACAATTATATAAAATACAACACGTGTCACTATATTATTGGACATGATTTTACAGGGTGTTACAACATCCATTGAGATGTATTAAATATAACCTTTGTGACCTCTTTTGATCCCGGTTATATAGCCTTTGTGACCTGTGTGGTCCCGGCTTAAAAGCCTTTGTGATCTGTGTGATCCCGGCTAGTATCACCAGTGCGGTGATAAAACATCCTTTTAGGGATGTATTAAAATATAACCTTTGTGATCTATTTGATCCCGGTTATATAGCCTTTGTGACCTATGTGGTCCCGGCTTAAAAGCCTTTGTGATCTGTGTGATCCCGGCAGTATCACCAATGCGTGATAAAACATCCATTAGAGATGTATTAAAATATAATCTTTGTGATCTATTTGATCCCGGTTATATAGCCTTTGTGATCCATGTGATCCCAGCATAAAATCCTTTGTGATCTGTGTGATCCCGGCTAGTATCATCAGTGTGATGATAATCAAACATCCATTAGTGATGTATCACCCTTTCGGGTTATAATCTATTCTTTAAAGCCCATGTGATATATTCGATCCCGGCTACTATCATCAGTGCGATGATAATTATCCATTAGCGATATTGTGCCTATGTGCCCTATTATATGTCCATTAGTGACAGGCCTAAGTGCCATATATTATGTCCAATGTGACCGGCCAATGTGCCTAATTAATATGTCCATTAAGGGACAGGCTTATGACCTATGTATAATTGTTTGTATGACAAATGACAGTTGTGACATTGCGATCCCCTGTTTAATAATATATGGACTTCGTCCAAATTGTAAATTGCCTATGATGGTCCTATTAAGACCTAGGCCAAATATAGTTATATTAAGCCTAAGAGTTGTGATGTTATTCACACTAGCATAGGCAATGGATTTTCTTATATCCAATGTTTAAAAAGCCGATATGGTTATTATACCATGGCTAAGAGAAATTTTATTTGGTTTATAAAACCAAGGCTTTGAAAAAATGGCTAATTCCAATGAGGCACAAAGTAGCCATCTGAACGTCAAAGACACTAAAATATAGCCATAAATGATAACGACTTTCAAGCTCGTATTGATGCGGCTGTGGAAAAGGCCATGGGTAAGGCCATAGAAAAGCTAAGTGAGCCGAGTGCCACTCGCTCTAGACCTCTATCTATTCCACCATCCTCAGCTCATAAAGAGAGCTTGGTTCACTCGTCTAATGCAAGAAGTGAACCTAAGAGGATAGACTATGCTGATAGGTCCCGTTCTTCCAAGAACGAATGTACCTACAAATATTTTGTCTCCTGTAAACCCCGAGACTTTAATGGGGAAAAAGGGGCCGTAGAAACCCTTAAATGGCTAGATGAACTCTTAGAGAAAGGCTTTATTCAACCTAGTTCCTCGCCTTGGGGAGCTCCTATCCTTTTTGTGAAGAAGAAAGACGGTTCGACGTGAATGTGCATCGACTATCGGGAGCTGAACAAGCTAACCACTAAGAATAGATATCCTCTGCCCAGGATCGATGATTTATTCGACCAACTTCAAGGGCTAGTTATTTTTCTAAGATAGATTTAAGATCAGGATATCATCAACTGAAGGTTAGAAATGAAGATGTTCCTAAAACAGCCTTCAGGACCCGCTATGGTCATTTTGAAATTTTGGTGATGCCTTTTGGGCTCACAAATGCACCAGCAGCATTCATGGATCTCATGAATAGAGTCTGCAAGCCATATTTGGATAAGTTTATCATTGTCTTCATAGACGACCTACTTATCTATTCTCGTAATCAAGATGATCACGAGAAACATCTTCGGTGCATCCTAGAATTATTAAGGCAGGAGAAACTTTATGCGAAGTTCTCTAAATGCGAATGTTGGCTTAGAGAAGTCCAATTTCTTGGACACATGGTAAGTGAGCGTGGTATCCAAGTGGATCCCGCCAAAATTAAGGCTATAATAAATTGGGAAGTGCCCAAGACCCCAACAGAAGTTCGTAGTTTCTTAGGACTGGCTGGTTACTATAGGAGGTTCATTGAGAACTTTTCAAGGATAGCCACTCCTTTAACTTCTTTGACCCGTAAGAATGTTAAGTATAATTGGGGTCCAAAGCAACAGGAATCTTTTGAGGTTCTTAAACACAAGCTGAGCAATGCTCCTATGTTATCTCTACCCGAGGGTATCGAGAACTTTGTTGTCTATTGTGATGCTTTGCACATTGGTATGGGTTGTGTGCTAATGCAAAATGGTAAGGTAATTGCCTATGCATCACGACAACTAAAGGTGCATGAAAGGAATTACACCACCCATGATTTGGAACTGGGTGCTGTTGTATTTGCACTAAAACTGTGGAGACATTACTTGTATGGCACAAAGTGTGTTATATACACAGACCATAAAAGTCTCCAACACCTGTTCAATCAGAAATAATTGAACATGCGACAACGTCGGTGGATGGAAACACTTAACGATTATGATTGTGAGATTCGCTACCATCCAGGCAAGGCAAATGTAGTTGCCGATGCCTTAAGTCGTAAGGAAAAGGTGAAACCTATAAGGATTAACGCTAAGAGCATTAAGCTCAGAAATAGCTTAAGTGAGAAGCTATTAGATGCGCAGAAGCAAGCCTTGTTAGAGGCTAATATCCCTAATGAGGGATTAGGCGGAACTGTGGATCAGTTAACGCCTGGAAATGACGGAATCCTAAGATTTAATGATAGAATTTGGGTTCCGATCTTTGGAGGACTTAGAGATCTAATCCTCCAGGAAGCGCATAATTCAAGATACTCTGTTCACCCGGGTGGTGACAAGATGTATCAAGATTTGAAGAAAATTATTGGTGGATGGGTTTGAAGAAATCCATAGCCACATATGTAGCTAAGTGTCTGACGTGTTCGCAAGTTAAGGCCGAACATCAGAAACTGTCAGGACTTCTACAACAACTTGAAATTCCCACTTGGAAATGGGAAATAGTAACTATGGATTTGATTACCAAGTTACCTAAGACCAAAAGTGGTAAAGACACTATTTGGGTCATAGTGGATAGGCTGACTAAATCAGCTCACTTCTTGCCAATTAAAGAGATGTATAATTCAGATAAATTGGCTAAGTTGTATGTGGACAAAATAGTGTCCCTACACGGTGTGCCAGTATCTATTATATCCGATAGAGATACTAGATACACATCTCACTTTTGAAAAAGTTTCCAACAATCGTTAGGCACACGGTTAAATTTTAGTACGGCTTACCATCCGCAGACTGATGGTCAGAGTGAGCGTACCATCCAAACACTGGAAGACATGCTTAGGGCATGTGTGATTGATTTAGGTGGAAGTTGGGATGACCACTTACCCCTAATAGAATTCTCCTACAATAACAGTTATCATACAAGCATCAAGGCTGCTCCTTTTGAGGCCTTGTATGGGAGAAGATGTAGAACGCCCGTATGTTGGGCAGAAGTTGGGGAGGCCCAACTGTCAGGACCTGAGATTGTCCTGAGACCACGGAAAAGATTATGGAAATCCGTGATCGGCTCAAAGCTGCCAGGGATAGGCAGAAGAGCTATGCTGACAAGAGGCATAAACTTCTTAAGTTCCAAGTAGGGGAGAAGGTCATGCTAAACGTATCACCCTGGAAAGGTGTGATGCGTTTTGGAAAGAAGGGCAAGTTAACCCCTAGATATATAGGACCCTTCGAGATAATCGAATGTGTCGGCACTGTAGCTTATAAGCTCAGGTTGCCAGAGGAGCTTAATGGAATTCATGATGTCTAGCCCATGAGTTGCTAGCAATGTCGCACAATGAGGTGCAAATTGATTAAAACCTGAGGTTCATTGAGAAACCAATTTCGATCTAGGATCGACAGGTTAAGAAGCTCCGAAAAAGATGATACCTATAGTAAAGGTTAAGTGGGACGCTTTTAGAGGTCCTGAGTATACATGGGAGGTTAAGTCCACTATGCGACAAAAATACCCCCATCTTTTTGAATAAAATCTCAAGGTCGATATTTCTTTTAAGGGGGTGAGGATGTAACACCCTGTAAAATATCGTGTCCAATAGTATAGTGACACGTGTTGTATTTTAATATAGTCTATTAAAGACCAATAAGGACTAAAGGCGTCAACATGCTCATGATTGAGCCTCTAAGTGACGAACCGATGTCAACATGCATAAATAATAGCCTCTGAGTGACTCATATGTCAACATGCTTAAATCAACAGCCTTTGAGTGACTAATTCGTCAACATGATTGAAACTTGGACTCTGAGTGACTAATACGTCAACATGCCTAGCCTCTGAGTGACATCGGAATCAACATGCTTGTAATAAGCCTCTGAGTGATCCTTTGTGAAGTCCTAGCTCTCATGCGTGCCATTTGTTGGACGAGAGGGTTCAATTTTGTAAATATGTGAAAGTTGGATAATGGAGGGATTAAATGTGTCAACATATTAATTTATACCTCTGAGTGACCTTTTAACGAACCGAGAGCTCGACAATGTCCGGGCATAATCCCGGGTATGCCAAGTTTTGGCTACGGAGGGCTAAAAGTGCCAAAATAGTATTTAAAATCGTTTTTATAAGCTTTATATAGTTTAGGGCCAAAGTGTCAAATTTTAAAACTGAAATAGGGGCGGTCGCAGGCCGCGAGAGACCCGGCCTGAGTCTCTCACGCCCCGCGAGAACAGACCTGCAGCAGAAAGTTTGTTTTGGAGCCCAAGCAAAGCTCCAAAACCATTAAATCAAAACCATGGCCTTCCTAATCAGCTATGCCACGTTTTAGGACACTTGTAAGCTTCTTCTTACACCCCTAGACACCTGGCTTCACCTCCTTTGAGCTCTCCAACTATAAATAGGTGCTTAAGTTCACCATTTCAACTTGCACCTTTCTCATTAAATCACTCTTCTCCCTCATCTGGAAGTTCCTAACTGAAAGGAGCATCCAACTTAGTTTTCTTGCATTGTAGGAACCTCTTGTAAGTGTTCCTTGCTCTTGCTTTTTCGTTTTTAGGCTTCTATAGCCAAAAGTTAAGCGCTTTACGGCAAACGCTTGACTTTCGATTAAGACCATTATGGTCCAGCCATTGTTCGTAATGAACATGGCTAAGTGATCATAATAAGGTAGGTGTTAGTCCCTATAAATGGCACCTCCTGAAGATCATGTTTGCTAAACCAATTGACGAGTCAAAGTTATGATATTAAAAAGTCAAACAGGCCATTTTTTGGAAAAATCATAAATTGATCTTATATATGTTATGAAACCTGTTTTGACACTTAAACAAGTTGGTAATAATTATTAGAACATGTATAAACATGTTCGGCTCGTCAATTTCTGTTCTAGGGTCGGTTCACAACCGAAAGTCGCAAAGTTTGACTTCTGCTTTGACTTTTGATTTTGACCCGATTTAGATTAGCTACTTACTGATCTAAAGTTGCATTATGATCATAATATGATGTAGCATAACCCTCTGAGGTTATATTACATGATCATAATCAGAATCCAAGTTTATGCGCAAGTTCCATAATTATGCCATCTTTGACCAAAATGTCTTTTTTGCATAAAACAAGGTTTAAATGGTAATGAACTTGAAAATAAATTTCTACTGATGTAATATTATAAGTAGGATTATTTGGAATATTAAACCAAGTTAAAAACTGAGTTTTTAAACAAGTCCTTAAACTATGTCGATAAATGACGGTTTTAGCCCCTGTGGCTTATAAAATAGTTTTAATCAAATCTTTTCAAGGTAAATCACTTACCTATTGACATGTTATATTAAATAACATATTTTAAACATTTTAATCTGATCCGAATGTCAGTTTTCATAAACATCGCTTAAAGACGTCATATTACGACATAAGCGTCGTTTCGGTGCAAAGTATGGTTTTAAACCATATTAATGGACCAAGAGTTGTTACCTACTGATTTTAAAACTTATTTTAAATATATTTACAGTAGGTACTAATTATAAACTCGGAATCCCAAATAATTTATAAACTATGTGTAAAATGACCGAAATGCCCCTTGGGTGCATAGTTTAGTCTTAAAAGGTAAATTGCACATATAATTGATATCATACTAATATTATATCATAAATAAATTATTTTTCCAGAATACTCATGATCATAAACTTAAATTATATTCAAGTTCCTTCTTTATGATACGAAATTACCAAAACGCCCTTGTGAGGCATAATTTCGTTTTAAAACCTTAACGGGCAGACAAGTTGATATCCTACTGATATCGTAACTTATTTAAAGTATAATGGCCTATAGAACTTGTCCATGACTTATCCGGTTACCCGGTATCGCTATTATGCGCACAGTTACGTATATGTAACTATTTTACGGAATTTAACCGTAACGGGTTTAACCTTGTCATTTAGCCTCAAAATCCAGAATTTTTATAGTTTACTCATATTATACAAGTCAAGTACTTGTCGGGTTTAAACTACATTCTATCGGATCATCGTTTAATCAAGCGTTATACGTAATGATCATGTACACTATTCGGTTTATACAACCGTTAGTATTTAATTGGCTAGTTTATGTCATAATCCAGACTAGAGCCTTCTCGGTAAAAGCTATCTGCACTCGGTACTTTGTATTCGGCTGGGTTATTTAAAAATAAAAGAAGAAAGCAATCTCAGGTAAATACTCTCAACTTATTTCCCATATAAGGGCTTGGGATATGGTAAATTATTATTGCATGGTCCATTGCATGGTTAACCTTCCTGAGATAATAAAATATTTTGTGCCGTTTGCACTTGAAATCATTTTTAATATTTTCAAAATGAGTCAGTTGGGTGTATTTACCAGCGTAAGATGACGTATCCTCCAAAGACTAATCTGCAGGTACAACACGAAATTAAGTCGGAAGCTGCTCGGTAGAGAATAAGAGGATTCTTGTAAATCCTTAAATCTGCTTAAAGTCTGTTTTGTATTCTTTCTTGTACATTCTATGATCCGCCTATGGATCTTCTATTACAAGCTTGTATATTATTTTGTATTTTCAAACATTCGGTTTGTAATAGTAATTTTACTCCAAGACTTCCGTTGTGTGCCACGTTTAATTGACTATGACGTTATCAACTGTTGTCACGATACTCCCCACCCGGGCCCACCGGTGTATGGATTTCAGGGTCAGAAATCCGGGGTGTGACATCTTATGACGAGTCCAACATGCCAAAATATATTTTTATGATGTTATATGATCAGTTCTTTATTTAAAACATAGATCATATAAGTTTAAAACCATTTTATGCCAAAAGGGCATTTTTGACATTTTTAAAGTGTATAAAGTTGACTACTCATTTGACCCACCAAATGAAATAACCTTAAGGTATAATCTCAGAGGACTATTCCCTATAATATTATGGTCACATATGGGCTTGATTGGATCCTAAGGTTGAAAAACATGTCAGATTTGAAAGTCAAAGTAGAAGTCAAATTGCTTAACTTTCGACTAGGATTTAAGAACTAAACTAGAAATGACGAATTAGACATGTTAAAACATGTCTTATAATGTTTTACAAACTTATTTGGTGTCAAAACTTTTGGTTTTAATACTTAGAAGTTCATTCGTCGTAAAATGCAATTTCTGGGTTGTTGATTCTATTTAAAACATATGTGACTCGTCATTTCGCCTACTAAACGTGATGATCTGAGAGTGTAATCGCAAGGTATTAATACCTTCATTATTACGATCACATAGCAAAGTTCAGATTGAACTTTGAGTTGACCGAAGTGGTTAGAATCGAAAGTCAAAACAAAAGTCAATTTGCTTTATTTTGGCTCATAACTAGATAGTAAAATGAAATAGAGTAGGAGAAACACTTACTAGTGTTTGAAGAGAAAGATCAGAACTCAACAAAGGAGGCCTCAAGTGCAGAAGTAAGCTCCAAGAGTGTTTTTAAGAAGAGAAGAAAAGAATGGTGTGAAGAACTCAAAAATTCAAGCCTATTTATAGTGGATTTGGATCAAGGAGGTGTTGCCAAGTGTTTCATGAGATGTTAAGATGTTGCTTAATGTCCTAACAAGTGTCCTAACCAGAATTAAAGTGGCAAGAGTGGTGAAATATGGCAATACTTGGAGAACAAGGTTGTTGCCAGCAACATTCTGCTGTCAGGGGACCCCTTATGGACCATAAGGTTTTGGCCCCTTGACTTGTATTATCACTTATTTGCCATTTTTAACCGTTCTAACTCATTGTTTAGGTTATGTGTTGGGTATTAAGGCATGTGTAACTTGGATTTTATTCCAGAAGTGTTGTGAATATCATCTTGCTTGATCGTACGATTACAAAACTCGTAAATTAAATATAAAACTTTATAAAACACAACACGTATTGTAAGCTTAAAATCTTTGAAATCTTGCTAATGTTACACTTAGGTTCCAAAAAAGTTGTAGGCTTGGGGGTCAGAGGCATCAAAGAAATGAACATGGGGTTGTTGGTGTAGTGTTGGTGGCAATACAAGAGTGAAAATAACAAACTATAGGCTAGGGTGATAAAGGAGATTCATGGGGGGAATAGAACAAGTTACTCCCGTTTAAACAAGCTTCGAGTGGTGTTTAGAGCTCTAACAAAGCTATAAGTAGTGAGTTCCTAAAATTTGGTATGGATTTGAACGACCTTATTGAGTGTGAAGTCGGTAAAAGAGACAAGTCTTTGCTTTGGTCGGACTTTAGGATTCAAGGGGGTATTCTTAAGGATCGATTCCACACAGTGTATGAAATCACAAGTATAAAATAGTTTTCTATGGAGGAGTGCTATAAACAAGTAGGAGGGTTGGTGCAAGGACTTGGGGTGGAAAAAATGCCTAAGGTCTGCAGCTGAATTTCAGAAGCTGCAAGTCATAGTCAGCAAACCGTAAGGAATGAAGGCGACAAATGGTTGTGGAAAACAATAGATGCAAATACATAATTCTCAGTGAAATAAGTGAGCCATGAATTAGAGGAGACGGAGAACGAGGTGGGGGCAGCAGCAGGATCAGTTCTAAAAGTGAAGTATTTTGTATAGAGGTCGATCAGTGGAAGGATTCATACTACCATGGCTTTGGCGGCTAGAAACGTGTCTTTTGGAAATGTAAAGTGTCCACTTTGTGTCTTAGAAGAGGAGACGACATACCATGTTCTAACAGTGTGTCTAACTGTACAAATGATCATGTAGAATGTTTGATGGGTCAAAATTCCTATTTTGAGCGCAATCGAGTCAGTCACTCACATTCTAAACTTTAGCCAAAGTCTAAACATACCCAAGAAGAAAAAAATAGGTTATACATGACATTGCTTACAACACCTTATGGAAGATTTAAGGGTGTCGAAATGACAAGGTGTCACATGCCCGATTTTCTACGTCGGCAGGATCAGCCACGGGGGATATCAGTGTGATGATTGTATACTAGTTTCACAACGCAACGGATATATGGAGTTATAAAAAGTTCGAGTATTAAAAACTCCAAAGATGTATTAAAACTTATCAATAACTGATACAATAACCCATAGGTGGATCGAAATCAAAAAAAAACTTTGAAATGGACTTTGGAGACGTCATAGGTCTAAACACAAATCCATTATCTTAAACGTTATCACGAACATTCATTACTTCATTACCCTTGAATAGGGTTGATTTAGTGTGTTAGTCAGTAGATGAACACCCACATAAAAGTAATTCGGTGAATTAACCGAATTACCGAACCACGCACGAGTCTGACCCCAAACGTTGGTGACACATGGAAATAGTATTTCGAACTTAAAAATACTAATATAATTGTGTGGAATTATATGTTACTTGACTACATGAATTAATTGTTATTTGTTTCTCGTAATTGCGAAAAAATGTGCATGTTTATGTGCACTAGCGTTTTATAAAATGGTTTTTGTAAAATAATTAGTGGGTTTTTATTTTTATAAGTCTGGGCTAGTGAACTTGGTAGAAAAGTGTTATAGTGGGCTTGTTTTAATTTAAAGTTCATTTAAAAAGTTGCAAAACCCATTAGAAAGCCGACCCTTGGGTTTTGTTGGATAGATTTTTTTCTAAAAGAAAATTAGATCCCACCCCCCAAAACCCACTTGTGTGTATGGCAGCCCCCACACCCACCATAATCTCAAAATTTATGCCATCAAAACACCATTCTATCTTTTTTTTGCTTGGATCTTGCAATTGGTATCTCCCTTGATCGATTCCAATACCCTGTACTTACAAGTAAGTATTTTGATCGAATTTTGATAGTTTTTACGATTTTCAAGATTTGGTTAAAAACCCTAGTTTATCCAAACTCAATTTTAAACAAATTAACTGATGTCTAGTGTTTGTCTATGATTATAGGAGTGCACCGAATGATGTTGCATGGATTAAAAACCCTACATTCTTGATTGTTCATACCTTGCGGAAAGAGGAAACTTTGACGAATTGGATTTTTGTATATGCATGTGTATGATTATTTGATTGTGTTTGATAATTGGTTCATGCTAGTAGAGCTATACAATGATTTTAGGAACCACTTTGGTGATGAATTCCCTAAGGTGCATGATAGTTCACAACTTACTAAAAAAAGAAACTTTTTGATGTCAAAACTTGTAGGATTGCATGTTAGACACTATGAATGATTGAAATTGATTCTTATATGTAAACTAGGGTGTATGGAACTCGTACATGTGATTAGATCAACACTAGTATGCTAGGTGAAAGCTTAGAGTTCCCAAAAGGGAAACTTTGTTGAATTTGAAGCTTAGACATTGCATGAACTCATAAGAACATTACTGCAGAAATTTCCGAATTTGTTTTAATCATAACCTACACATACTGATGCCAAATACGGCCATTCTTGAGTCTAGGATCACCTAATGGATGTGTATATGATTCACAACTTTTTTTTATAAGTTTTCATTAAATCTAACTATGTTTTTAAAAAATTTTAATGGCGGGTGTCAATGTAGTTTTCTGGTCAAAAAAATAGGGTCCGTGACGAGGACTATAACTTGATCAATTTTGTGATTTAGGGCACACAATTTTTACATTAGGTAATCCTAAGAGTTGGTGAGACACTCCAATTGGCCTTCCATCAATTGGAGGAGTGTATTTTTTTTAAATTTAGTGGTAAACTATCACTAGAAAACGACTTTTTTGACCTTCCTTTAATGTATGATTTTTCATGAATTTTCTATAAACATTATGTTGGATCTACAAAGGAACAGATGATTTCAAAAGCCAAAACATAACTTACTGATTAAGAAATAAACATACGATGAAGCATTCTCCTCCCAAAGATAGTGAATCTTAAACACTAATCAAAACATCTATAGAAGACATCAAAGATCTGTTTAAAGGAATGGAACATCTGTTAAAGAAGAGGAAACCTCTGTTTGATGGCAAAGTCCTACTGAAGACAAAGCGTTGATCATGAACACTAACTATTTGTTATGGCCAAACAATTGTTTGATATAAGTCAACAACGGTTTTAAGAACAATGGTTTAATCAATGTGACAGTGTTAGTTTAGAATAGATGTTATATGTAATAGATCAGATGTTAGATTCCGCATATGTTTTCTAACATCCGAGGACTATTTTCTGTTAGGAATGTTAGATGTCAATATAAGGGTGACGTTAGCTGATTGCAAACATAGCTTTCGTACTTGTATAGATATATTTAATGTATTAGAGATCTATTTCATCACTTATCATTCCTTTGTATGGACAGTAAAGTGTATGATCGGGCTGAGAGGGAGTTTGTAAAATCATTTTTTGTAATTTATAATCATTTGATTATTAATATAAAATAATTTTGATATAACTTTCCACTCTTTTATGCTCATATAATTCCGCATTTCCATTTACAACTTTGAGTTTGCATTCATATTTGTTCACCTAAAGCATACAAGTTGAACTCAGATCCTACACATTCAGACCTCGAGAAAATTACACAAACCCAATTAGACTATTTGACATATCTCATAAAATATTCATAATTTTTCTGCATCGTTTACTATTTTAAATAAAATACACAATCTGACTAAAAAACTGAAGTAGAATTAAGTTTGCTGAAACTTTTTGTTAACACTAGAGTTTACATCTTTTGGTTATGCAAGGGGTTTTATACTTATATCACAAGTTTTGATAAAAGTAGTTAAAAATCATTTACCATACTAGCGGTTGAACACTCGTACTCAGTTCGTAGTATAGTTGGACTCAAAGTTTATTGGCTTACGGTGCGATTACTAGAAGGCTCTATAGTCCATAGTGAATGGAAATAATATCCATGAAAATCGTTTAGTGATCATTAATAGTCTTTGAGAAGTGATCAGTTAACATGGATTTAAGCAACGTTTTACTAGATTAAGCATTGACCGGATAGAATGTTAGTTATAACCATACGAGTGAGGAGTCTCGTGTAATATGGTCAGTTAACCTTACATTCTAATTTGAAAAGGTATTGAAAATGGTTTCGACCCATTATGACTTGTTTATATTGTTAAAGCCATTTTAACAAGTCATATGCATAGATACGGGTTCGGACGGGAAAATGGGTTCTTGACAAGTAAAACTTGTTAAAATATATTCTTGTTAGGTTTTACAAACTATTTGGATGTCAAAAATACTACAGTACATATGTTTAAAGATCATTCTTTATTAATTACATAAAATGAGTTTGCCTTTTACAAAAGTCAGGTTTGACTTGTCGATTTGACCCATTTAGATGTGACGATCATGCGACATAAATGTAGGGTTTTATTCTCTACATTATGAAGACCATTTGGGTGAATTTGATTTAAAATTGTTTGACCAAAGTGGTCAAAATTGAAAGTCAAATAGAATAGTCAAACGGTTTGAAATTCTCGACACTTGGACATACTTAAGCTATGCAACTAATTGCAAATGAAAGAGCTTACTAAAAGGGACTCACCGATTTTGGATGGTGATTCCAGAAAACCAAAGGAGAAGCTTGGATATGTAGAATAAGAGACTCAAACAAGACTTTGAAAAGGAAAGTGTGTTTGGAATGAAGAATATAGAGCTCAAAAGGGCTTTTTATAGCAAACGAGGGTGCATGAGGAGTAGACAAGTGTCCAAGGAAGCTTATATGAGTGATTAGTGTTCTCCAACTTGTCAAAACCAAGATGAATAGTGGCTAGAATGAAGCAAGGTGGCAAAAGGAGGTGATGTGCTATTGTCCAGGGAATTTTTTGTTGTTTGATTCCCTTGCAGACCTCAAGGAGAATCCCATATGGTGCGTAAGGGTGTCTGACAAAGATATTTTTTATTTTTGTCATTTCAGGCCTCTCAACTTCTTATTTTGTCTTTTTGTCGATTCTAAGCCCCCCATTTTAACTAAGTTATGAGGAGGGTTTCAAGACATGTGTCACTTATAAATATATTGGGAATAACCGGGTTGTTACACATGGTTTTCAATGGAAAAGCTCCTTTGGTCACAACTGTTACGGAGAATATCAAAGGAAATTCTTACTAGTGGATGGAACGAAACAAGATGGGCGGGCTTACAATGGAAGACTGGAACAGCTTTGAAGGGGTATAATTTGGTTGATGTTATCATCTCTGTTTTGTTCTATTTGGGGCTGCCCCTTCAGACTATATTGCTTCATGTTTCTATTATACATGTATATACTAAGTTCCCTATAGTTTTTTTATTAATTCGATCGAGTGGAATTAACTAATTCAAACCGAATCCAAATCAGATTCTTTTAAACCTATTTTGAATTAGAAAGCAACTTCAAAATTTTGAATAATGCAATACAAGGAACCCAAATTTCGATTTATTTAACACCTCTAAAAGGTTCCATACTTGTTTTGATCAAAGTATAATTCAAGGGTCTAAAGCTTCTTTAACGAATTTGTCAACACTTTTATGTAAAGCAAACTACCAAAAGTATATAGAAAGGTGGTTCTTTGAAACTTTGTATTACTAAAGTGACTAATAATTTGGAGAAAATAAGAGTAGCAAAGATATTTGCTTTACTATGTATATATACAAATATTTTAAAAAAAGTTTAACGATTTATTGAAAAAACCGAATAGTAATATAATTTAAAATTATACTATAAATTTATACAATGTTGTATATATTTGAAGCTTTAAACTTTGATGGATTCATAAAATCATACTAGAGTTTTACCTATCTTACACCTGCTTAAAGTATGTAAATTAATTTAAACAACAATTTTATAACAAGGTATCCTATATAAATAGGAGTTATGTGGAAAGCGTACGAGTATTTATCATTTAAAATAGTTATGCTTAAACAAGTGTAATTAGTGTTATGCCATAGTTTTGATTTTACTTAATTATCTAGTTATTTGTAGTAATTATTATTATGCTGTAGTTTTGATTTTGCTTAATTATCTAGTTTTTGTACGCCTCATAAGTTAAAACTTGTTTTTATTTGATGCTAAAACTAATATATTATATATATATATATATATATATATAATATATATATATATATATATATATATATATATATATATATATATATATATATATATAGGATTAGGATTATTTGTGAACAACTTCTTGAAAATGAACTGAGTGAACTAATCTTGACCATTAATTATTTTTTTATTAAAAGGGTAAGATTGACATTAGCTCTCTTTCTCTCTCTCTCTTAATTAAAATCCCTTAATTTTCTTATCTATGAATTCTCTCTCTCTCTCTCTCTCTCTCTCTCTCTCACACACACACACACACATTTTTAATTACTTCTCCATTATTTTAAACTCGTGTAGAATCAGTTGCTAATAACATGTATGAAACTCCTAACGGAACTAGGTACTGGACACTAACTGTCCCTCCCGGATTCAAACCGTATATGAAGCTCCTAATGGAACTAGGTCGTGGACTACAAATACACAGATGTATCAAAAGTCTGTACACATCTGTATAAACTAACAATTGTGTATCGTGTATAAACTGATAGTCGAGACTGTACACATGTGTATAAATTAACAGCGGTGTATCTTGTATAATTTGATAGTTAGCGAGACTGTACACATGTGTATAAACTAACATATGTGTATCTTGTATAAACTGATACTATCGAGACTGTACACATGTGTATATACTAACAATTGTGTATCTTGTATATACGAAAACTAGCAAGATTTTAGAAATTTTGATTATATTGTTTAATAAATGCAATTTGCAAAAGACGTAAATATCCTTCTGTCAATTAATTTAAAGGGAAGTTACAACACTATAATTACAATCTTGCCATTGTTTAAAAATCTCTAGATGATATAATCCAATGGCTCAAATTAGTTCACATAGTTCACTCTAAACCTAGTGTTCACTCTAGAACCCTACCCTATATATATATATATATATATATATATATATATGGATTAGGATCATTTGTGAACAAATTTCTAAGAGTGAACTGTGTGAACTGCTCTAGGCCGTTGATCTAATTATTAGTTATCAAGGACAGGATGGTAACTAAACATTATTATTTTTATTTTCAATTTCTTTAAAACTAAATTTATTCTAGGTAGTTATAATCTTTCCGAAATTATCTTCTCGATTAAATCAAAATCATACCTACCAAAGCTAGATCATCATTTGTCTATGTAACAGTTTTTTCGAATTTTTTGCATGATCCAGATCGGATCAATATTTTATTCTAACTGTAAGGTATTCAAAATTTATTTATAATCAAATCAAAACAACTATTTTATTGGATATTCTGTATCTATAACCATCGATCATCATTAGTTACGTAACAGTTTTTTCGAACTTTTGTAGGTATTCGAAATTTATATATAATCAAATAAACACAACTATTTTATTGGATCTTCAGTTTCATAAAATTCAATCAAAAACGTTTGAGATTTGACAGATCTCTTCCAAATTGTTCTAAAAGTTTGTTAAATTCATTATTATTACACCTTTCGTTCAAATTCATTTATAATATGGTCGACCACGTAACAAATTCGAACAAGAATATGATGAACGAATGATCAAGTCAACGTTGATAATGGCGGTAATGTTTTTGTTACTACATTGGATCGTCCAAGTGCGTTTGTATTTTTGAAATTTTCGGCAATTTTGTCCGGTAGGCATGTTAATTTATTGTTTAATTGTTCAGTTCTTTGATCTGTTAGTTTTTGTTTCCGTACAGATTATAACATATGATTTTATTTTGCTGGTTTTGCGATTTTGGGATTTTTTATTGAATTTTGTAGTTAGAGCATTCAGATCATGTACACATATGCACTGTGTTGGTAATCTGCGCGGTTGGTGTATGACAAAACAGTGCATATGTGTACTGTTATGTCACTTATGTGTTTTTGTATATCACAGTCACCTATCGTCAAGCTGTTTACAGAACAGTACTCATATGTATTTTGTAATCTAATGCACTCGTTGACATGTCAGAGTTAAGTACACTTATGCACATTCTTATATTTTTGTCAAGTATACATGTGTATAAATAATATGCAGGAATGAGGAGTGAAAAATACGTGATGAACTTGTTTAAAAATTTTTAAATCCTTAACTAATTTACAATTAACATTATTCAAAGTCTTAATATTATTTTTTATCGTAAACTGTTTTAACTTTTGGGTGTCTTAACCATTTGCAGAATCAGTCGCCAGCAATGTATGCGAAACCCCTAATGGTACTAGGTACTGGACACCAATCGTCCCTCCAGGATTCAAACCGTTTATTAAAGCTAGATTTAGTACGATTGAAGAAGCTAGAGCAAAGTATGAAGAGTATGCTCAACTGGCCGGTTTTGGGACCTGTCTTGGTACATCACAGAAGGAAAAAATAGGTGACAAAATTGTTACGAATAGGCGATACGTGTTATGCTCAAGAGCTAACAAACCAAAACGTGAAGATGGTACGGCTGATCAAGCAAATTCAAGTTCACCAAAAAGACGGTCCAACGAAAGTCACAGATTGCAAGGCATGTGTTAAATTCGTGCGTGTAAAAAATTCATCTGAGTACGAGATATATGACTTTGTAGAGCAACATAACCATGGGTTTACTACCCCTGAAAATCTTGATCGAGGAGGAAGCTTGACTTTTCTACACAAGAGTTCATAGCAAAATGCCGAAACGCAAACCTAGGACCTACCAAGTCTCACAAAGTACATGTTGTTCTAAAAGGTGGTCATCATAATGTGCACGGAACCGTTGTCGATTACAAAAATTGTGGCCGCGATATCCGAGACTTTATCGGTGATAGGGACGCCCAGATGATAATTGACAAATTCAAGGAACATAGTAAAAACAAGGAAAACTACACGTTTAACACCCACATTGTTGATACGGAACTTCAGTTAATTTTTTCGTGTGACGCGGTATCAAAATCAAACTACGACTCATTTGGCGATGTTATTGCCTTCGATGCGACATATCATACAAATATGTGAGTAGTACATGAAATGTTGAACATATTATTTTTCTTTTTAACATACAATTCTAAATGTGTTTTTGTAAAACAGGTATGACGTGATTTTTGTACCGTTTACTGGGGTCGATCACCACAGAAGGTGTACAATTTTTGGTGCAGGGTTGCTTCATAATGAAACGATCGAATCTTATACATGGCTACTTCAAAATTTTCTTGACACACACAATGGTAAACAACCACTTATGGTGCTAACTGATCAAGATTGCGCTATGAAGCAAGTTGTAGAAAAGGTATTTGACAAGTCAATTCACAGGTTGTGTATGTGGCACATTATTCAAAAACTGCCGGTTAAGGTAATAAGAATCAATCAAAAATTTTATGTTTATCAATACACAAGTGTATGACCATTCCTGGTTGTCCGAGATGTATTCCATTCTTGCGAACTGGATACCGGCTTATTTCCACGAGATACCGATGTGTACTTTAATGAAGACCAATTCCAGGTGTGAGAGTGCAAACCACTTGTTCAAATCTAATTCTAGTCCTCACAACACCTTGGTTCAGTTCATGTTGTGTTACGACACATCTGTTGATGGGATACGAAATGAACAGAGGGAATTAACACATAAAACCGACACCACTAATCCCGAATTCAAAACATCTTGGCCGATTGAACGGCGTGCAAATGACATATACACACGGAGAATTTTTTATGATGTGCAAAAGGAAATTATCAACGGCAAGGAAAATTGTTATATTGCTGAACGATGTGTATCTGAAGGTATAAGCAGCTTTGTGATCGCACACCAAGACCACATGAAAGAAGTTATAAACGAGTTCATGGTATGTTTATTACATTCAGTAAAGTGTCTTTTCTTTATCTTAGAAAACAAGTGGTCATTATTATGAACAAACTTCATAACTTATAGATCTTGTATCATCATATTACAGGTCACCTTCGTAAGATTTCGGGACGTTATATTCACCCAAGATGGAGGAGAGACGCTTTGCCGTCCAGTGTATATAGCGTTGAAGATAGGTTGTCTGTTGGTCAGAGTCGTAGTGGAAGAATTTGGCGTAGGATACTTGAGAATATTGAATTGTGTCGAGAAAGAGTTCGTGGTAGGATTGATAAATTACAAGAATTAGAGAGCAAGTATAGTTGTTGAAAGATAAGTTTTTTAGTGAAGTTCAACCGGATCCGGAAGTTAAAAAAAATTTGTTGTTTACCAGGAAATTCTTGATCATACTGAACCAGAGGAGGTATCATGCACCGCACCAAAGAAAATACGAAACAAAGGATGTGGAAAGCATAAGCGTCCAATTGGTCCTCGAGAGAAAGCAATAAAACAATGTAAGAAACATAGAAGAAAATGTAATTATTGCGGCAAGAGGGTCAGAACGCATGACAAAAGAAATTGCCCATTGAAAAAAGGCAATATCACAAAGGACGATTCGTCTACAGACGAAGATGGCGAGGGGGACGATGTTGATTCAAACGAGTATGATGACCACACCGACAGTGGAAGTGAAGAACAAGCGCACGAGAGCGAAGACGATGACACTGTGATTTGAATCAAATTATATGATACTGGTACATTTTTGTTTGATGTCCCAAAATATTCCATTTGATGTAACTGGTAAATTTTTGTTTTACAGTGTATTTGCAACTACTTTTTAATTTGTTTTTAAGATTTAATTGATAAGTTCTTGAATTTGATGGTTGATAAACACTGT
Organism: Scalesia atractyloides; assembly: GCA_947069175.1. NCBI lineage: Eukaryota > Viridiplantae > Streptophyta > Magnoliopsida > Asterales > Asteraceae > Scalesia > Scalesia atractyloides. The sequence continues at coordinate 73,452,964 of CAMTDV010000001.1, forward strand.
ACCATTCTCAGCAATTTTTAGTCCACAATATATTAAATACACATATTTTACATAAAATAGGTTGTATACGAGTACCATTCAGTTACATACACTTATAAAAAATACACATATGCACATAAATTCGAAAGTAATACACATATGCACTATCTGAATTTGATAGTGCATATGCTTTACTGAATTTGGGTTACATTAATAATATGGTTTACTGAATTTAATAAGTATTTTAAATAGGATGGTTGTTAAACACTGTATCATTATCAGCATTTTTTAGTCCACAAATATATTTTATACTATAAAAGTTAACATCAACTTACATACATCAATCGATTATGTTGAGAACGGCTTGATAATATGTATGGGTGCACATCTGCGTGAACAACTCTTAATTCAAAACTACCCACATATTTTTGACAAAACATTCATACGGAAACAACGGTTATCAACTATGCAAAGGAACATTTTGAAAAGACATATTACTTCAATTAATTGTTGTCACGTTGGTTATTTCATGGTGCAATATGAAAACAAATTGTGGTTCGGGTTGGGCGGTATTTAGTTATTTTGATGGAGTTTGATTAGACGTTTGAAAAACATATAAGTTAGTAAACATTGTTTTTGTGGTTGTATAGGTGGAAGTTATTACGGAACATATTGGGGTATGAGAACGAGTCGAATATCCTTTTCGTTTGTATAAGTCAACATAAAGAATAATCTAGGTCTTTTATAGTCAAGTCAAAGTAGCCAGTCGCCCCTCAACCGTCTAGTTCGTATAATCAACCCTAGGTATCACTTTCCATTAATTATTTTTCTTCTTCTGTGTTCATGTGAGAGAATCACAAAATATGCTATTTAGGGTTTCTTAATCTTGCAAACTAGAAATTGGGTTTGCTTAGATTTTCTTCTTTGTAAGTGAAACCTTTGGGTTTGTTTTGGATTGACGTTGAATATTCAATTTGGGTTGTAATTTTTTACTGCCTTCATTGAAAATGTTGTGTTCTAACCAATTTTATGAAGGTAGTGTTTAAATCCCATATACCTACAATTACCTTAACACCCAAGATATTGGTTTAGGTAAACCTTAAGGACGATACATCCGTCAGGGATGGAGCGTAAGCAATTAAGCATTCATGGCTACTGAAATCCGATTTGAAGATGATCCATTAGGCTATTAATTGACTTAAAGTAATTGTTTAGTTTGATAAATATAGCTACTTCTTCAATGAAGAATTATATTAAAAGTATTTGATGGCAATATCTTCATTGGTTGTTAATGTTTTGCAGATGGGAAGTGGAAAACGTACGTCGTTCCGCGCATCTTCCAGGTGTATTCAAACACACAAAAGCCTCCTAAACTACCATTATTTTTGTGATGATAAATGAAACCGGATGTAATGTGTATTGAATATGGTGTATTCTATTTATGAAGTAACTAGCAACATGTTGGACCTTTGTGTCACAATAACTTTGTTCACTTTTAAAAAATAAATTTTGGTTTACCAGACCTTTTGAACACAGTAATTATTTTGACCGCTTGCATTCGCGACGGGGATTTAAAACCTAGTTATGTTTAGTTGTTCATAACTATGATGTGCATATGTCTCTAAATTCTATTTGCTATTTTTAGCAATACTAATTGGCACAGTATGCATTGACTCATCACCTAAATCAAATTATTTAGAACAAAGCATTGGGTGCGAGTTGAATGAATGAACAAGAAGATGACATTTTCTTCCTTCACTTTTTTTTTGAACGGCCAACAAACTAAAAGCTCGGCTACTCGTGATATAGCAATGGAAAAAGACGACCTGATATTCATGTGATCACAGACGGCGTTGGATAGCCCAAGCCCACAAGTGGCAAAAGGCGACCCAAACACCCGAAGTCTCTCGGCCATAAAACCTGGTTGGGATCGGATATGAACTTGAGACCTTTGGGCTCAAACCCAAATCTTCACTTCACATTCATTGCCAATTGAGTTATAGCTCATTAGCATTTTCTTCGTTCAATTATGTTCGTTAATGTTTGGTCTCTTACATTTGCTTATGTTTGTATTATTTATATGTTCGTTTATCTTCATTTAGAAAACAAATGAACAAACACAAACAAACATGTTCGTTTTTCTAAAAAACAAACATGAAATAAAAAAAAGAATTTGTTTGCTTATATGTTCGTGTTCTTTGTTTGGTTAAAGTTTAATAAACAAGCTCTATTCATCTTCATTCGGTTTGTTACATCTTTTTATATATTTCACTTTATCTTTTTTAGTTAAGAACACCTTGAATATCTAATTCATTATACCATCTTCATCCATTCTCTACTTGGATTCTTGACCATTTGGTTGTGTATACTCCTATCATATTTTATTGTTATATGTATAATTTATAAACGTCTATTGTGAATATTTTTTCATTTTTTTCTATTTTTTGGTTTTTATTTTTCTTTTTAAGTTTCAATCGAATCTAGTATTGTACATGTAACAAAACGAACGGTCTAATACTAACCGAACGACGTCAGTATCAAAATTTATATTCATTTTTATTGTTTCAATCGATGTAAACACATCTTGGTATTTTTTTGGTCGTATCATGACTTTTTTTTTGTTTCTCTTTCGGTATCTTAACGAACCGAACCAATATCAAATAGATTCCTGCCATTAACGTTATTTTTACTATTGCGTCTACGTTTCCATTAAAAGTTGGATCGCCCCGCCGCAGAGCGCGGGTTTAACCCACTAGTTATTTTTAAAAAGAAAACTTGTATATTATACCCTGAGTTCAGGGTAGTATGGTGATAAGCTGGTCCGTATTTCTTGAGGGCATTATTGTAAAATTCATGGTTGTCATCCTATTGTATTTTCCTTCAAATTTCCAAAAATGCTGTCATCTTCATAACTTAATTTATATATTTTTTTGAGATTAAAAAAAACCTACAAAATCTAATAACATGAAAATATCTTAACATGAGCTTTAAACTTTTAAAATATATACGGATGGAAGAAGACACATCACTTTAGCGTTTAACTTGTTGTACTTCGTAATTGCTATTTTTTTAATTTAATTGTTGTTGTACCATGCGTTTAACTTGTTGTAGTATACTATACATCAACTTCGTAATTGTTATTTTATATGATATAATTTAACTAAAAACATGTAGGTTTTAGGTGATATGATTAGCACAACCTGCAATTTACATGATATCGATAGTTAGCAAGAGTCCTGTAAGTTTTTCAACAATGAGTTCTCATTATAAAAAGCAAGTCACTTTGAACTTGCTTGGAAAATATAAACCATATAATCTTTTTGAAGCACTTGATCCTTTGGAATTCACAATAGAATTAGAATCTAAATCCTTTGCTATATTTGTTTGTAAATTTGTTTGAATGGAAATACGAATGCATGTGACAATATTTTTGGTTGATAAAGGAACAACACTGGAATTCGAATTAGACTGAATTTTGTGAAGTTCCTTCCTTTCAAAAACTTAATCAACAGAACTAACTCTCTTACCATTGGTGTAGCCACAATCACCACTCGATGGCGGCTTATTGTCAACCAAAGGCATAACGATGTCCAATTCATTTGACGAATTTTAGTCCTTCAACTTTCAAGTTGTTTGACAAAATTAAAATCTATTTCGTTCGAATTTCTATTCCTTTTCTAGTTCCTTCGTATTTCAATTTTCTTTGCAAATTTCAGCTTCTTTTTAAAAGAAAAGTTATGCAAACAAAACTATTTGTTATTGAACTTTAAAAATTTTTAAGTTTTAACTTTCGTTTAGAGCATCCGTAGTCACGAGCTTCACATACCCTCTCTTCCTTCTCTTTGTCCATGTTGGTCAAGGTCACATACGAAATTCCTCCTCCCTCTTTCTCTCCACATCAGCCAAGGTCCCCACACACACTTACTCTTCCTTCTCTTTTTGTCATATTGATCAATTCGTTCGTTGGTAGTCCATATCCATAGACTTTTTGCACCGCATCTCGGATTGTTCCTCAAATTGAATTCGTCTGTGGTAGTCCTAAAAGCCACGGATGACTCGTAGGAACCCATTACGGGAGGTCTTATGCACTAAAACATTTCACTAATTTGGTTTGTGTCATTGACATCTTTTTCCGAAGGTGATTTATAGGAAATGGAGGTTTTCACACATTTTCTTATAAGGATTTTGAAGATTTTACGGGAAACACCATAATATTATACTTGTAAGAAAATGGATTAAAAGTCTTGCGAAGGGCTTTTCTAATGCTTAAAAAATCTACTAAATCATCTTCTTAAAGAAGTTGAGATATTATAACGTTTGTAACCATTTGTGACATAACAATGAACTAAAAGATAACTGAAAATGTTAAAAGGCAATAGTGTTTCAAGTGGACCAACCTAAAAATCCACCACTTGTGGCATACTAGTAGAGATGTTTAGGTTCTTCAATGGAAATTCAATGGTGGATTAGGAAATGATTAAATCTAGCATCCTTACAAAGGTATCAGGTTATATCCTGAGTCCTCACCCAGGTTTTCGTCCCACCGTGTGTTACAACAGAAAGTGTTTAGCTATTGTGGTGACACAACGTCTGTCAAGTAGCAGCTGCCGGTAAGGTTTCTTGGGGGAACGCCCAAGCCAAGCTCTAAATCTAGCGTCGGCCCAGTTAAGACAACATAGTCCGGCCTGAATGAGCCAACGGGGCTCTACAATTTGTAGCCTAATACAAAAAAGTCGCCGTTAAAAAAAAAAATTGGACCAACCTAACCCATACAAAAAGTTACATTATTTGATAGCTTTGACCAATCCGTTTTGATCTGTCTATGTTTCGACAGGTACCATATCGACTAAATCATCTCATAATTTCTCAATACTCTTAAGTTCGAACTGTTCATGATACGGTTTACGGTTTAACAGTATTACTTACAATTTATGAGATAGACTTGGTCGTTGAGGCTTTTACAAATTTGGTCCAAGTCTTAATTTAATATTTTCCAAATCCATTTTGCAACAACTAAATGCAACAATTGGTCCAAGTTATTATTATTTTTTATTTTTCTAGTACCATTTCTTCCACAAGTTATGGTTAGACCACTCTTTTCCCTTTCATACCTTCCTATTTTCTTATAAATTACACACATTAACACACACTTGAATTCCAAACATTCTCTTGATTTCTTCAACAATTCACTACACCTGCTTCCTATTCTCCATCAACATGCTTGAAAGCAAGGTGAATTTCTGCACTTTCTTCCTCTGTTTCATATGAACCTCTGTTTCTTTTATGAACCTCTGTATTTTCATTTTTTTTTCTTTCATTCTTCATTGATATTTCTTAATATTACTGTTAATTAATCAATAATTCACTGCAGAAAATTGTCATCAAAGTGGATATCCATGACAACGAATGCAAAAGGAAGGCTTTAAAGGCGGTTTCAGGTCTTTCAGGTTAAAACTCTATTTTCTTTTTATTCATTTTTTATTTTCACACCATAATTTGATTAACTTACATATATTGGAACTCTTTTAGGGATCGACTCCGTAGCAATTGTCAACGACAACGAAATGACCATCATAGGAGACGTTGATCCGGTATGTGTTGTCAAAAAACTTAAAAAATGGCACACTGCTATACTCACCGTTGGACCCGCAAAAGAAGATAAGAAGAAAGAACCAGAGAAGAAGAAGGAAAATGAAGATGATAAGAAGAAGAAGGAGGAAGAAGAAGAAGCCCTTAAAAGATGGATCGAATTTCATAGTTATCGGGGATTCAATCCGTTCCCGCCACAACAAATATGTCTTCATCCTGTAGAAGAAAATCCCAACAGTTGTGTCATCTGCTGAATGTAAAAGAAAAAATCAACATGCATTAGGGGCATGTATATGGGGGTTGACGTTTGGTTAGTGATCATAGTCGTACTTTCGTTTATAAAAGGTTGAAATAATACATATTTGAACTTCATGTTATGTTGAATTATGGAAACATTGAATCAATGATTTCACAAACTTATCCATGTGCAAAAAGTGTTAAAAAGCTGTTTAAACCGGCAGGTTTTACCGTTTAATTGTGGTACCAGTTTAATTTTTGAACGGTTAAAAAATCTGGTATTAAACTCTTCATTAATAACTAAAACTTCTTATTTTAAACTATGTTTGTGTTGATTAGGATGGTGATGATAGCGAATTTCGTCTACTAAACGATCGTAAACTTAATGCATTCAACACTTCAATATTATAAGCCTATTGTAGACTTTTATTAAAAACATTTTGTTGGAAAATTGATATAATTTTAAACATATTATGATATATATATATATATAGATAATTTTTTTGTAGCGTATAAAATAAATAATATCATCAATATATATATAGAAACGGGATCAGGAGAAAACAATTGTAAGTGTGAAAATGGTGAGAACGGCTCCTGGTCGAACACGTGACAGGGGGCGCTAAATGAGATGCAGGGCACCATTGTCATTGTCCAAGTTCCGCTTAATAGATGGTGTTATAATTCATTTTCAAACAAATGTCCATCAGATATCGCATGTTGTTCTTTATTCTTGTTTCAATGGCGTTTTATTTTCAAAGCAACATTTTTGAAAAATGTCGTTAGGTCCTTCATCCTATAATTAATGTTTGGCGTTTTCATTATTTAGAACTTATCTGTCGTCTGGGTTCTATATATGCTTATTGTTTGCGATCAATGGCGTTTTACACCTTGTTACACATATCTGATTAGTTGTGAATATTGGCTCTAATTTATAAACATCAGTTCTTACTATTTGTTAATTACTCAAGTTATGCCGTTTTCATTATCATGTTTTAGGAAAACGGTAAATCAGTTATTGTTATTGTTTATTATTCAACCAATGGCTTTATCATTTTGGCGTTTTATTAGTTCCTACTATTTGTTAATTATTTGAATTATGGTGTTATGATTAAAATGTTTTAGGAACACAGTAAATCTGTTATTCTTAATGTTTATCATTCAACCAATGGTTTGTTCATTATCGCGTTTTAATAAGAAACAAGTAGATGCAATAGTATAAACCAAACACATTAGTCAACATGAAAATTACAAAAAGAAAGCAATTCACGGCGATTAAGTTAATCTACATAGTCCTGCATCTTTTATTCTATTCTCCTGAATCCTGTCTGATACAATTCCCTGATTCTTATTGCCCCTAATTGCAAGAATTTATTTAAAGATTTGACCATTGTTTTTGTTTTTGCTATGCAGCAGGAGTTTTGCAATGTATTTAATCTTGAGGTCATTTAGTTGTCTTTGTTGTAGGGTATTTGGTGCACTTTCTTTTTCCAGACCACATTCCCAACCAGCCAACTGCCCCATATACGTTTCCATATGCCTCATTGCAAAATCCCACTGTCGATCACGTTAGACGTTGTCCTCCATTCCCTCTTTTGTCTAACAACAGGCGCGTCTTCATGATCTTAGCCATCAGGTGTTTTTGAATATGTAAGTAGTTTGCAAAAGCATGTTGCTGTAATTTCACATTTTTGTATAAATTATTATGGATTTTTGTCAACATAGTTTCTACATATAAAGTTTTTAAGATACTTACCAACTTTTTCACCCATCCACCATACTTGTCCTTGATGCTGAGTTTATTCTCTGTAGCATTGTTATCCAATACATCACTCTGCTCTGTTTTTATATTGAAGCAGACAATAAAGAAATGTCTTTCGTGTATTATTGGCACAAAGACCAGCTCATATTCTTGTATCTTTCTATCTTTCCGGTCTTCTTTGAAACGGGTGTGTTTCATAATCAAATCCATGTTGTTGTAGAATTCTTTGTATCGATAACTGTCTGTTTTTTCATACGTGGGTATTCTGTACTTTTTATGAACGACATTTTTAACAACAAAACAAAGTCACAATATAATTGCATCAAAATATAGCAAAAGAGTTACCAGTATTATTTGTGTGCAAAATAATCTTGATGGTGATTCCTGAGCATTGTATCTTTCTTCGTAGTTCAGGATATGCCCCCAACATTGAATAATGCACTTGTGTGCATTCAATCCTTATCTCATGCTCTCAGCAATCACCCTTGGGAGTTCTAACACTCCTACAATCTTGAACATGGTACTACTGTAAAAAAATCAACACATGGCGTATTAGTTATTCCCACTCATGTTTACATAAGACATGGTGTTTTTGATGTTTCACATGCATATGCATGTATATTTGTAACGTAACAAATGCAAATTTTGGCGTTTTTCTAGAAAGAAATGTATATACTCATGTTTTCCGCATCCAGTGAATATGTATTTGGAAATGTTGATTTCTTGTGCCTCCCTTGCCGCATTAATAACCACTTGTTTTTTATATAAGGCGACAAACTTGCTCTACTCTTCTTTAGCTCTCTCTTCTCCTTTTCTTCCAAAGTATTAACCTTTTTATTCTCATCTTCTTCTTCATCATAAGGCATTTTTTATGGGTTTAGAATGGTGTTATCTTGCATCAACTTTGTGTGGTTTGGCATTCGTCCTCGTTACCCTTCTCCTGCACATCTGCACTGTTTTAGGTGCATGTATACGAGGTTGACTTTAGATTGATTATTATTATTATTATTATTATTATTATTATTATTATTATTATTATTATTATTATTATTATAAAGGGTTGAATAAATACATTTTGGAATTTCTTGTTTAGATGAATTATGGAGATGTTGATTTAATAAACTTATTGTTGTGGAAAAGATATCTTGATAAATGATTTGGACAGACTTTTTTATGTCCAAAAGAAAAAGATAGTTTAATCAAGTTTTAAATTTGAGAAGTTAAGGGAATATTTTTGGTTTACTATATTTTTGTTATTAATTCAAATCGAATCGAATTAACTCGAATTTGGACTAAATACGAATAAGTTTTTTTAATCTATTTCGAATCAGAGTCCAACTTCAAAATATGAAAACTGGAATGCCTGATTAGATTAACTTGAGGAACCCAAAATTCAATTCAGTTAACACCCTACCCTTTCCATAGCCGTTCTTAATCAAGCCATAATTCAAGGTTTTAATAAATTCCTTTTAACGAATCAGCCAACACTAGTTTGCAAGCCAAACTAACAAAACTATTAGATCATGTGTAGTGGGTGTCATCCCACGTCCATCTCAGCATGTTTAGAACTAAACACCGTTATGCAAGCCCCAAGGAAGGGTGTTATTAGAGGGGTGTTGCCCTCTTAACGAGCATGAGTTGAGGGCTAAGAGAAAGAGAGGTAAAATGTTTTTTTTATATAAAAAAAGCTAATCACATGTTGCCAGATTAACAAAAAAGAAGTTAAACAACTACACATAATCTTATATGGAAAGGTAAATATAGTCGTATAGGGAGAGGATCATGAGAAAACTTTTTCATCGTGAGAAACTTTATCAAACGATTAATATTTATGTTGAGTTTTTCTAAGGTTTAGTATTTATGTTTAGGGTTTAAGGTCTAATTGGTTAGGGTTTAACTTTAGCATTTATTTTTAGTTTTTAGGTTTTAGCCTTTAGCGTTTAGTTTTTGAGGTTTAGGTTTTAGCTTTTAGGGTTTAGTTTTTTGGGGTTTAGGATTTATTTCTTGGATTTTATGGATTAAGGTTTAGAGTTTAATAATAATTTGATATAGTTTTCTCATGATCTCTCTCCTAGTCTTAGGCTGGTGGGTGTGGTTTAAAGCCCTTAGGGTTTTATTATGCCAAGTCAGCTGCATCTAGGCGCCACCTCATATAGGGGAGCATTTAAACTTCACATCATCATTACCTAATTGTTATTTTTATTTAAATTTAAACATTATATAATTTATATATATTAATTTAAATTTAAATAACATGAAAAAAAAATATAAAACTCATAATTTAAAAAAAAATATACAATGTCACTTAAAAAAATACAATGATTAAAAGGTTAAAGTAAAAATACACATCTTCACTCGTCGTCTCCTCCTTGTTCATGTAACACCCCAAAAACGGGTTTGGTAATCAAACCATGTTAATATTAAAGAGCGAGTAAAAGACCGTTAGTGGTAAGAGTGAACCCTAAACAAAATAACTAGGAACAAATTAACCTATTTAGTAACATGGAAATAGCAATAAAACAACGAGTTGTAGTTCTTAATAAATAAAACCTCAAACATGAGGGACCAAAAGGGGAAAGGTTGAAACTTGAATACAAAAAATAACAAAACACCACACACACAAAAGGTGCATGTGTGTAGCGGCCAACAGAAAAGAACAAGGGCAAAACCCTTATTCAAGCTTAATCCACCAAATTGAAGATCAACCCGAGACTCAAATCCATGCATGAGCCCATTTAAACGATCACCTAGACAAGGGGATCATAAGGTATGTTTTAAAACCTAGATTGGTGAAAGTTGCAATTTGAGACAAGTAGATTTCTTGCAATTAGATTGTTGGATGATGATCCAAAGATGAAATTAAGTGTATGTGTATGCTTGATTTTGTTAGACATAAATAAATTATGCACTAGTTGATGTAAGATTACTTGTAAGAGATTAACAAGTAGATATTGAAGTGATTTTTGATAATATGATGAAGTTGATGATATATCTATGCTTAGAATCATCATGCATGATAATAGTAGGAAGGTACTTGAACAATTTATGAGTTTGAGTACATACATACTTGCTATGAAATGGTTTTGTACGAAATGATGAAATGGATGTAGAGTTAATATTAATAAGTATTTGAGATCAAGTTGTATACTAGTTGTATATAGAACTTGATTACATTAAGTATTCGGATAAATATCTAAGTAATATGGTGGAATGGGTTATTACATAAAGATGAAAAATCTTAGACCTAGTACAATGAATGGATAAATTTTTATTGAGAATCGAAAGCTAAGTTAACCTTATGTTAACAATTGCTCGAACTAGTTTAAGTGAAAGAAATAATATAAACTTGGTTGAGAAAAGTAGTTAAAATGATAGCTTAAGAATAATGACTACCGGGAATTTGATAAGTTGCTTAAATGAGTTGTTAAACTTAATTGCGCATTTGCGTATGTTAATAGGCAGTTGACTTTTAAAAGTCAAACCGACCTATAATTAAATCAAATGATGATTTTGATATAAAGTTCGTAAGGTGGAATGGTCTTGATAAATAATGACAATCTAATCATCTTGCGAAATGATAAAATGCAGTTTGACCCTTGACAAGCTAGGAGGAAGCTTGGAGAGAAGCGGGTCAAACAGATCGAATACGCGTGGAAAAAGACATAATCGGATTTCAAGGTAAGTGAAGCTTACATCCTTGAAATAGTAGATCTATTTATGTATTTGATTAAGAATAAGCGATTTGGTATTCGAAACGGATTAATGGTGAGATGGTAAGTAAATACCATCTCATGATGATAAAATGGTCACTTAGACCAAATGGGTCAAATGGTGTGGTCGTCACCATTTGACAATAATATCTAATGAATGCTTGTCGAGTTTTTTGTTCACAGGGAAATAGCGTTTGGTTCGCGTCGCTATTAATTAGTAATTAGTAGTGCAAGGTATTTAAACGGGTCAATGCTATGACTCGAGTCAGGTACGTGTAATGGGTCAAACTCTCTTGAGGAATTTAAGGTCCGATGAGAGTTAAATGAGTCATGAATGAATACCTGATTACCTAAAGCAAGGTAAATTTTATAATCTAAATGGTAGACATCAGGTTCATAAGAACATAATGATTTTAAATAAGATTATGATTTAAATGTGCTCATTTGGTCAAATCATGCGATTGAAAGTCCTTCGTCGTAAAAGAGGGGTCTAAGTTCACCAAAATGCCCTCGAGTGGTAAAACAAGTAAACGACCTTGAGGGTAGTTTAAAAATGAGTTTTATAAGAAAGTTCACCTTGCGGTAGTGTAATAGCAAATGCCATAAGCCGTTTTGGCTTAATGCCTCATATTGGGTCAGTTTCGTAAATTGTTAAACCGAAGGGTAGAATTTAAAAATATAACATTTTCTATAACCAATCCACCACATGTATAGTTGTAGTGGAAGATAAATAGATATTTTAGTATGGAAATGAGAAACAAGATAAGAGGAAGTATAATTTAAGCTTAAGTGCTTAAATCTCTTAAAGGGATCAAAATGAATATGCGCATAAAACAGGAATGGATGCGTAATTCATAAGAATTAAGAATCCAGGTTAAGGATTTCTAGTTAAATATGTAGGCAAACAATTTACAGACATTTAGAAACAAGTTTCAAGTAAAACGGATGAAAATTGAATAAGTTATGAAAGTTTCCGTAACAAAACGGCAAAATTGAAAAGGGTGCTGCAGCCCACCGTAAGCTACGGTGGCCTACCATAGCTTACGGTATGCAACTGCTGATCAGAACAGAAACCACAGACCGTAAGCTACGGTCTGAAGCCGTAGCTTACAGCGGGGAAATTTTCAAAAATGTTGTTTTTGATGTTTTGGGCCTTTGGATTATTCGGTTATGTTATAATCTATTTATAACTAACATATTTCATAAATTATGAAATATAGGTAATGATTGAGAGCACCGGAGGAGGACCAAGCTTTACAAAGAACCGAACACGATTAAAGACGAAGTTTCCGCACTTGGTTTTGTTATTACGAAACTAATCAATGATTACATGTTAATTTTTTTATGTTTACGAAGTTTTAAATAAGTTATAAAAAAATGTATGGACATATATTCACATTTACATATTTAAATGCGAAATTTTAATAGAAATCCTGTAAAGTAAGATAGGGTCTTACAAGTTGGTAATCAGAGCTCAAGGTTAATGATCAAATGTGTTCGGTTCGAGGCTTGGTCGCATGAATCGGATGCTTGCATCTAAGGATGGCGAGAGTTTAATGATTTACTGATATGATAACGAATAAGTCTAGAGTATGACAAGCAGAGCATGCTCATCAGGGACCTAAACCAAGTGAGGACACCGAATAAAGGTCGAACGACAAAGAAAGCTCATAAGGGCGAGTATCACACAGGTGCACACTTTAAATTATTGTATAACTAGTAGTATGCAATAGATACGTAATGAATGACAGTTGTATACGAGATTAAAACATGGGAAAAGCGGACGGGATACCCATCCATGATAATGTTCCCAAGAGAAATTGGGCGGGTAATACGCATCATTCACAATCGTGAATAACAAAAATATAAAAGAGAACAGATCTAAAATCTTGGATGGGGTGACCATCCAAGTAGAAATTTTCAATAAAGATTTCATTGAGGAAAAGTAAAGATCACATAGATAAATGTGGTTACATAAAAGCCTTATGAAAGGTAAAACATTCTATATGTTTTGAGATGAGAAAAAAAACTAATAATTGTTAAATAAAAATTAAACAAAGTTTTACCAAATAAAATCAGAAATATGGACATGAACCAAGGGTTTACTTACATGGGAAATAATGTGTTAGTTATAATAAGGTCATGTGTACCATGTGTTGATCGCTTACTCTGGCCAAGTAAATGATAAACATATGATGCCATGAACTTGTTATAATAAACACATACACATTCAATGTGGTAAAAATGAGGTGAATGAGAATAGTTAAAAGATTCTTGGAGTCAAGAAATCTTACAGACATGCTCGTATAAATGGTTTTCGTAGGAACCATAAAAATGATATACGATGCACATAGAAATAATAACCCAAGAAATTTGTGGAATAAGTCATCATGGACAAAAGAACCATGGTTGACAAAAAGGGAACGTAAAACCAAAGTATAAATGACCCGCGAGGTCATAGAAACGAAGGTAGTGCCCACACGGAAAATGATCAAAGTCGTTGACTATGATCGTAGAAAAGATAAAAGGGAAAAGAAAGAAATGATGATAATAATCATCATTCATGGTCTGTGAGGCCATCAAGAATGGTCCAATAATGAAAAAAGTTTGATTGTTCATAAGTGATGAATCTCACAAGAACAAGTCAAACGGGTTAAATAAAGAATTAGATTCGATCGCTCATAAGTGATGGATTTCACATGAACAAATCAAATGAACCAAATTGAGTATGGTGATTAGATTTAAAACTAAACGCAAACCGGATAACGGGAGCGTTAAAGCAAAAGAATAATGAGCCCGAGTAATGGGACATGATTAAATATAAATGTAGACGCAAACCAAATAAGGGAAGCGTGAAGTATTAATGAACCCGTGTAAAGGGTTGTGAACGAATTCAAACGAAAACGCAAAGTAAATAACGAGAGCGTTAAAACATTAAGATAAAGAACTCGAGTAACCGGATAACGGTAAACGTGAGACAAACCGTCGCATAAATGACATATGAAGTCATAGAGTCGGAAGAATGGTTGAAACGAAAAATGATCTAGTCATAGACAACGATCGCGCGGGCGCGCGCGGCTACCAACAGACAGTGTCTGATTTGAATAAGTGTTTTAGGCAACATACACAAAATGTTGTTGTTGCTACTAAAGATGGTAGTTGTGACTCGGTGATGACGAGTGGCCAATGCAATTTAAATTTGCGCCAGACTTAGACGCAAGTGATTTTCACCCAATAGAGATGAAACGACTAATAGATCCGACAAGTGAAAGTGACTCATAAATGACTCACGGAGTCATAGAAAACGAAAATGTTACCGACTCGGATCAAACATGGTCTGAGGGCCATAATTGAAAAAAAAAGACTTAACTTTTGTGGTAAAAAGAGCTATGATTGGTGATGAAGAAAAGACAATGTAAATAATATTACTTTCAAAAATAAAAGAGGTCCATTGACACCATATATATTAAAGAACGGCACGGGTAAAGGGATGATCCACGGGATCACCACGACGAGTGTAAAGGTCTATAGAACCGAAATGACCCTCGGGTCACAAATTAAGAGAAATAATGCATTAAAAGCCTCACCTTAGGAGGCTAAATAAAAGAAAAGAAGAGGGTGAAATCCTAAAGAAATAGCTTACGAGGCTAAGTAAAAGGGACTTATAAGTTATTTGGACAAAGCGAGGGAACCGGTTACGATCCCTGTATAAAATAAGAACATTAAAGAAGAAATACTTGGTTACCAATTGCTTGATACGAGTAATTGGCATGAGTTAAAGAGAAAACGTTAAGCTAAAATTTAGTTTTTGTTAGAAACAACGTTTTAACAAATATAAATAGAATGAGAGAAATTGGAAAATGATTAATAACAAAGGAAAAAGGTCTTGACACCAATAAGTGCAAGACGATAAATTCGAAAAGAAAATTTTCGAAAACAAAAGGTTGATATAAACTTAAACGTGATGGGATGTTATCTCGAACAAGAAAGTAACATGGTATAAGATTACTTTGTAACACAAGCTATAGGATTGGGGTCATGAATAATTGTAAAAACCTTTTGAAGGCAATATAAGTGTGCCTAAACTACGAGGTATAAAGCAGCCGGAGACTGATAAGTCTAACCGTTAAGGTCGGTCAAGGTCAAATTAAATCTAAAACTTATTCAATATGCTTACCATGGCAACTCGCTCTAGTGAATTATAAAGAAGAGGAATGCCAATTGGATTTGAAGGCCTAAAAGGCCTTACACAAGAAAGGCACACGCGGCAAGGCATATGACAACCTTTGACTGAAAGATTAAATGCCTTGAAAACAAATTATCAATCAAGAAAAAGAACAAGAAAGGAGTCGGACACCAATTGAGAATCCGAAGGACATTGTCACATCTTCCTGGTAAGATTTCTGAATAATTAAAATATGAACAACGCTTAAGCGAAAATGAAATCAAGTCCATTGGGTCAAACCCAAGGAATTATGAAAGAAAGGTTTCGGGGACGAAACCTCTATAAGGGGGGTAGACTTGTAACACCCCAAAAACGGGTTTGGTAATCAAACCACATTAATATTCAAGAGCGGGTAAAAACCGTTAGTGGTAAGAGTGAACCCGTAAAAAATAACTAGGAACAAATTAACCTAGTTAGTAACATGGAAATAGCAATAAGACAATGAGTTGTAGTTCTTAATAAATAAAACCTCAAACATGAGGGACCAAAAGGGGAAAGGTTGAAACTTGAATATAAAAAAAATAATAACAAAACACCACACACACAAAAGGTGTGTGTGTGTAGCGGCCAGGAGAAAAGAACAAGGGCAAAACCCTTGTTCAAGCTTAATCCACCAAATTGAAGATCAATCCGAGACCCAAATCCGTGCATGAGCCCATTTAAACAAATTAACCTAGTTATTTCCGCGAGATACCGATGTGTACTTTAATGAAGACCACTTCTAGGTGTGAGAGTGCAAACCACTTGTTCAATCTAATTCTAGTCCTCACAACACCTTGGTTCAGTTCATGTTGTGTTACGACACATCTGTTGATGGGATACGAAATGAACAGAGGGAATTAACACATAAAACTGACACCACTAATACCGAATTCAAAACATCTTGGCCGATTGAACGGCGTGCAAATGACATATACACACGGAGAATTTTTTTTGATGTGCAAAAGGAAATTATCAACGGCAAGGAAAATTGTTATATTGCTGAACGATGTGTATCTGAAGGTATAAGCAGCTTTGTGATCACACACCAAGACCACATGAAAGAAGTTATAAAAGAGTTCAGGGTATGTTTTTTACATTCAGTAAAGTGTCTTTTCTTTATCTTAGAAAACAAGTGGTCATTATTATGAACAAACTTCGTAACTTACAGATCTTGTATCATCATATTACAGGTCACCTTCATAAGATTTCGGGACGTTATATTCACCCAATATGGCGTTGAAGATAGGTTGTCTGTTGATCAGAGTCGTAGTGGAAGAATTTGGCGTAGGATACTTGAGAATATTGAATTTTGTCGAGAAAGAGTTCGTAGTAGGATTGATAAATTACAAGAATTAGATGAGCAAGTATAGTTGTTGAAAGATAAGTTTTTTTAGTGAAGTTCAACCGGATCCGGAAGTTAAAAAAAAATTTGTTGTTTACCAGGAAATTCTTGATCATACTGAACCAGAGGAGGTATCATGCACCGCACCAAAGAAAATACGAAACAAAGGATGTGGAAAGCATAAGCGTCCAATTGGTCCTCGAAAGAAAGCAATAAAACAATGTAAGAAACATAGAAGAAAATGTAATTATTGCGGCAAGAGGGTTAGAACGCATGACAAAAGAAATTGCCCATTGAAAAAAGGCAATATCACAAAGGACGATTCGTCTACAGACGAAGATGGCGAGGGGGACGATGTTGATTCAAACGAGTATGATGACCACACCGACAGTGGAAGTGAAGAACAAGCGCACGAGCGAAGACGATGACACTGTGATTTGAATCAAATTATATGATACTGGTACATTTTTGTTTGATGTCCCAAAATATTCCATTTGATGTAACTGGTAAATTTTTGTTTTACAGTGTATTTGCAACTACTTTTTTAATTTTTTTAAGATTTAATTGATAAGTTCTTGAATTTGATGGTTGATAAACACTGTACCATTCTCAGCAATTTTTAGTCCACAATATATTAAATAAACATATTTTACATAAAATAGGTTGTGTACGAGTACCATTCAGTTACATACACTTATAAAAAATACACAAATGCACAGAAATTCGAAAGTAATACACATATGCACTATCTGAATTTGATAGTGCATATGGTTTACTGAATTTGGGTTACGGTAATAATATGGTTTACTGAATTTAATAAGTATTTTAAATAGGATGGTTGTTAAACACTGTATCATTATCAGCATTTTTTAGTCCACAAATATATTTTATACTATAAAAGTTAACTTCAACTTACATACATCAATCGATTATGTTGAGAACGGCTTGATAATATGTACGGGTGCACATCTGCGTGAACAACCCTTAATTCAAAACTACCCACATATTTTTGACAAAACATTCATACGGAAACAACGGTTATCAACTATGCAAAGGAACATTTTGAAAAGACATATTACTTCAATTAATTGTTGTCACGTTGGTTATTTCATGGTGCAATATGAAAACAAATTGTGGTTCGGGTTGGGCGGTATTTAGTTATTTTGATGGAGTTTGATTAGACGTTTGAAAAACATATAAGTTAGTAAACATTGTGGTTGGTGGAAGTTATTACGGAACATATTGGGGTATGAGAACGAGTCGAATATCCTTTTCGTTTGTATAAGTCAACATAAAGAATAATCTAGGTCTTTTATAGTCAAGTCAAAGTAGCCAGTCGCCCCTCAACCGTCTGGTTCGTATAATCAACCCTGGGTATCACTTTCCATTAATTATTTTTCTTCTTCTGTGTTCATGTGAGAGAATCACAAAATATGCTATTTAGGGTTTCTTAATCTTGCAAACT
Source organism: Scalesia atractyloides (assembly GCA_947069175.1). Lineage (NCBI taxonomy): Eukaryota > Viridiplantae > Streptophyta > Magnoliopsida > Asterales > Asteraceae > Scalesia > Scalesia atractyloides. The sequence goes on from CAMTDV010000001.1 coordinate 73,471,255, forward strand.
AGAAATTGGGTGTGCTTAGATTTTCTTCTTTGCAAGTGAAACCTTTGGGTTTGTTTTGGATTGACGTTGAATATTCAATTTGGGTTGTAATTTTTTACTGCCTTCATTGAAAATGTTGTGTTCTAACCAATTTTATGAAGGTAGTGTTTAAATCCCATATACCTACAATTACCATAACACCCAAGATATTGGTTTAGGTAAACCTTAAGGCCGATACATCCGTCAGGGATGGAGCGTAAGCAATTAAGCATTCATGGCTACTGAAATCCGATTTGAAGATGATCCATTAGGCTATTAATTGACTTAAAGTAATTGTTTAGTTTGATAAATATAGCTACTTCTTCAATGAAGAATTATATTAAAAGTATTTGATGGCAATATCTTCATTGGTTGTTAATGTTTTGCAGATGGGAAGTGGAAAACGTACGTCGTTCCGCGCATCTTCCAGGTGTATTCAAACACACAAAAGCCTCCTAAACTACCATTATTTTTGTGATGATAAATGAAACCGGATGTAATGTGTATTGAATATGGTGTATTCTATTTATGTAAGTTAGTAACTAGCAACATGTTGGACCTTTGTGTCACAATAACTTTGTTCACTTTTAAAAAATAAATTTTGGTTTACCAGATCTTTTGAACACAGTAATTATTTTGACCGCTTGCATTCGCGACGGGGATTTAAAACCTAGTTATGTTTAGTTGTTCATAACTATGATGTGCATATGTCTTCTATTTGCTATTTTTAGCAATACTAATTGGCACAGTATGCATTCACTCATCCCCTAAATCAAATTATTTAGAACAAAGCATTGGGTGCGAGTTGAATGAATGAACAAGAAGATGACATTTTCTTCCTTCACTTTTTTTTGAACGGGCAACAAACTAAAAGCCCGGCTACTCGTGATATAGCAATGGCAAAAGACGACTTGATATTCCTGTGATCACATACGGCGTTGGATAGCCCAAGCCCACAAGTGGCAAAAGGCGAGCCAAACACCCGAAGTCTCTCGGCCATAAAACCTGGTTGGGATCGGATTTGAACTTGAGACCTTTGGGCTCAAACCCAAATCTTCACTTCACATTCATTGCCAATTGAGTTATAGCTCATTAGCATTTTCTTCGTTCACTTATGTTCGTTAATGTTTGGTCTCTTACATTTGCTTATGTTTGTATTATTTATATGTTCGTTTATCTTCATTTAGAAAACAAATGAACAAACACAAACAAACATGTTCGTTTTTCTAAAAAACAAACATGAAATAAAAAAAAGAATTTGCTTGCTTATATGTTCGTGTTCTTTGTTTGGTTAAAGTTTAATAAACGAACGTTAACAAGCTCTATTCATCTTCATTCGGTTTGTTACATCTTTTTATATATTTCACATCTTTTTTAGTTAAGAACGCCTTGAATATCTAATTCATTATACCATCTTCATCCATTCTCTACTTGGATTCTTGACCATTTGGTTGTGTATACTCCTATCATATTTTATTGTTATATGTATAATTATAAACGTCTATTGTGAATATTTTTTCATTTTTTTCTATTTTTTGGTTTTTATTTTTCTTTTTAAGTTTCAATCGAATCTAGTATTTATTGTACATGTAACAAAACGAACGGTCTAATACTAACCGAACAACGTCAGTATCAAAATTTATATTCATTTTTATTGTTTCAATCGATGTAAACACATCTTGGTATTTTTTTGGTCGTATCATGACTTTTTTTTTTGTTTCTCTTTCGGTATCTTAACGAACCGAACCAATATCAAATAGATTCCTGCCATTAACGTTATTTTTACTATTGCGTCTACGTTTCCATTAAAAGTTGGATCGCCCCGCCGCAGAGCGCGGGTTTAACCCACTAGTTATTTTTAAAAAGAAAACTTGTATATTATACCCTGAGTTCAGGGTAGTATGGTGATAAGCTGGTCCGTATTTCTTGAGGGCATTATTGTAAAATTCATGGTTGTCATCCTATTGTATTTTCCTTCAAATTTCCAAAAATGCTGTCATCTTCATAACTTAATTTATATATTTTTTTGAGATTAAAAAAAACCTACAAAATCTAATAACATGAAAATATCTTAACATGAGCTTTAAACTTTTAAAATATATACGGATGGAAGAAGACACATCACTTTAGCGTTTAACTTGTTGTACTTCGTAATTGCTATTTTTTTAATTTAATTGTTGTTGTACCATGCGTTTAACTTGTTGTAGTATACTATACATCAACTTCGTAATTGTTATTTTATATGATATAATTTATCTAAAAACATGTAGGTTTTAGGAGATATGATTAGCACAAACTGCAATTTACATGACATCGATAGTTAGCAAGAGTCCTGTAAGTTTTTCAACAATGAGTTCTCATTATAAAAAGCAAGTCACTTTGAACTTGCTTGGAAAATATAAACCATATAATCTTTTTGAAGCACTTGATCCTTTGGAATTCACAATAGAATTAGAATCTAAATCCTTTGCTATATTAGTTTGTAAATTTGTTTGAATGGAAATACGAATTCATGTGACAATATTTTTGGTTGATAAAGGAACAACACTGGAATTCGAATTAGACTGAATTTTGTGAAGTTCCTTCCTTTCAAAAACTTAATCAATAGAACTAACTCTCTTACCATTGGTGTAGCCACAATCACCACTCGATGGCGGCTTATTGTCAACCAAAGGCATAACGATGTCCAATTCATTTGACGACCTTCAACTTTCAAGTTGTTTGACAAAATTAAAATCTATTTCGTTCGAATTTCTATTCCTTTTCTAGTTTCTTCACATACCCTCTCTTCCTTCTCTTTGTCCATGTTGGTCAAGGTCACATACTAAATTCCTCCTCCCTCTTTCTCTCCAAATCAGCCAAGGTCCCCACACACACTTACTCTTCCTTCTCTTTTTGTCATATTGATCAATTCGTTCGTTGGTCGTCCATATCCACAGACTTTTCGCACCGCATCTTGGATTGTTCCTCAAATTGAATTCGTCTGTGGTAGTCCTAAAAGCCACGGATGACTCGTAGGAACCCATTACGGGAGGTCTTATGCACTAAAACATTTCACTAATTTGGTTTGTGTCATTGACATCTTTTTCCGAAGGTGATTTATAGGAAATGGAGGTTTTCACACATTTTCTTATAAGGATTTTGAAGATTTTACGGGAAACACCATAATATTATACTTGTAAGAAAATGGATTAAAAGTCTTGCGAAGGGCTTTTCTAATGCTTAAAAAATCTACTAAATCATCTTCTTAAAGAAGTTGAGATATTATAACGTTTGTAACCATTTGTGACATAACAATGAACTAAAAGATAACTGAAAATGTTAAAAGGCAATAGTGTTTCAAGTGGACCAACCTAAAAATCCACCACTTGTGGCATACTAGTAGAGATGTTTAGGTTCTTCAATGGAAATTCAATGGTGGATTAGGAAATGATTAAATCTAGCATCCTTACAAAGGTATCAGGTTATATCCTGAGTCCTCACCCAGGTTTTCGTCCCACCGTGTGTTACAACAGAAAGTGTTTAGCTATTGTGGTGACACAACGTCTGTCAAGTAGCAGCTGCCGGTAAGGTTTCTTGGGGGAACGCCCAAGCCAAGCTCTAAATCTAGCGTCGGCCCAGTTAAGACAACATAGTCCGGCCTGAATGAGCCAACGGGGCTCTACAATTTGTAGCCTAATACAAAAAAGTCGCCGTTAAAAAAAAAAATTGGACCAACCTAACCCATACAAAAAGTTACATTATTTGATAGCTTTGACCAATCCGTTTTGATCTGTCTATGTTTCGACAGGTACCATATCGACTAAATCATCTCATAATTTCTCAATACTCTTAAGTTCGAACTGTTCATGATACGGTTTACGGTTTAACAGTATTACTTACAATTTATGAGATAGACTTGGTCGTTGAGGCTTTTACAAATTTGGTCCAAGTCTTAATTTAATATTTTCCAAATCCATTTTGCAACAACTAAATGCAACAATTGGTCCAAGTTATTATTATTTTTTATTTTTCTAGTACCATTTCTTCCACAAGTTATGGTTAGACCACTCTTTTCCCTTTCATACCTTCCTATTTTCTTATAAATTACACACATTAACACACACTTGAATTCCAAACATTCTCTTGATTTCTTCAACAATTCACTACACCTGCTTCCTATTCTCCATCAACATGCTTGAAAGCAAGGTGAATTTCTGCACTTTCTTCCTCTGTTTCATATGAACCTCTGTTTCTTTTATGAACCTCTGTATTTTCATTTTTTTTTCTTTCATTCTTCATTGATATTTCTTAATATTACTGTTAATTAATCAATAATTCACTGCAGAAAATTGTCATCAAAGTGGATATCCATGACAACGAATGCAAAAGGAAGGCTTTAAAGGCGGTTTCAGGTCTTTCAGGTTAAAACTCTATTTTCTTTTTATTCATTTTTTATTTTCACACCATAATTTGATTAACTTACATATATTGGAACTCTTTTAGGGATCGACTCCGTAGCAATTGTCAACGACAACGAAATGACCATCATAGGAGACGTTGATCCGGTATGTGTTGTCAAAAAACTTAAAAAATGGCACACTGCTATACTCACCGTTGGACCCGCAAAAGAAGATAAGAAGAAAGAACCAGAGAAGAAGAAGGAAAATGAAGATGATAAGAAGAAGAAGGAGGAAGAAGAAGAAGCCCTTAAAAGATGGATCGAATTTCATAGTTATCGGGGATTCAATCCGTTCCCGCCACAACAAATATGTCTTCATCCTGTAGAAGAAAATCCCAACAGTTGTGTCATCTGCTGAATGTAAAAGAAAAAATCAACATGCATTAGGGGCATGTATATGGGGGTTGACGTTTGGTTAGTGATCATAGTCGTACTTTCGTTTATAAAAGGTTGGAATAATACATATTTGAACTTCATGTTATGTTAGAATTATGGAAACATTGAATCAATGATTTCACAAACTTATCCATGTGCAAAAAGTGTTAAAAAGCTGTTTAAACCGGCAGGTTTTACCGTTTAATTGTGGTACCAGTTTAATTTTTGAACGGTTAAAAAATCTGGTATTAAACTCTTCATTAATAACTAAAACTTCTTATTTTAAACTATGTTTGTGTTGATTAGGATGGTGATGATAGCGAATTTCGTCTACTAAACGATCGTAAACTTAATGCATTCAACACTTCAATATTATAAGCCTATTGTAGACTTTTATTAAAAACATTTTGTTGGAAAATTGATATAATTTTAAACATATTATGATATATATATATATATATATATATATAGATAATTTTTTTGTAGCGTATAAAATAAATAATATCATCAATATATATATAGAAACGGGATCAGGAGAAAACAATTGTAAGTGTGAAAATGGTGAGAACGGCTCCTGGTCGAACACGTGACAGGGGGCGCTAAATGAGATGCAGGGCACCATTGTCATTGTCCAAGTTCCGCTTAATAGATGGTGTTATAATTCATTTTCAAACAAATGTCCATCAGATATCGCATGTTGTTCTTTATTCTTGTTTCAATGGCGTTTTATTTTCAAAGCAACATTTTTGAAAAATGTCGTTAGGTCCTTCATCCTATAATTAATGTTTGGCGTTTTCATTATTTAGAACTTATCTGTCGTCTGGGTTCTATATATGCTTATTGTTTGCGATCAATGGCGTTTTACACCTTGTTACACATATCTGATTAGTTGTGAATATTGGCTCTAATTTATAAACATCAGTTCTTACTATTTGTTAATTACTCAAGTTATGGCGTTTTCATTATCATGTTTTAGGAAAACGGTAAATCAGTTATTGTTATTGTTTATTATTCAACCAATGGCTTTATCATTTTGGCGTTTTATTAGTTACTACTATTTGTTAATTATTTGAATTATGGTGTTATGATTAAAATGTTTTAGGAACACAGTAAATCTGTTATTCTTAATGTTTATCATTCAACCAATGGTTTGTTCATTATCGCGTTTTAATAAGAAACAAGTAGATGCAATAGTCTAAACCAAACACATTAGTCAACATGAAAATTACAAAAAGAAAGCAATTCACGGCGATTAAGTTAATCTACATAGTCCTGCATCTTTTATTCTATTCTCCTGAATCCTGTCTGATACAATTCCCTGATTCTTGTTGCCCCTAATTGCAAGAATTTATTTAAAGATTTGACCATTTTTTTCTGTTTTTGTTTTTGCTATGCAGCAGGAGTTTTGCAATGTATTTAATCTTGAGGTCATTTAGTTGTCTTTGTTGTAGGGTATTTGGTGCACTTTCTTTTTCCAGACCACATTCCCAACCAGCCAACTGCCCCATATACATTTCCATATGCCTCATTGCAAAATCCCACAGTCGATCATGTTAGACGTTGTCCTCCATTCCCTCTTTTGTCTAACAACAGGCGCCGTCTTCATGATCTTAGCCATCAGGTGTTTTTGAATATGTAAGTAGTTTGCAAAAGCATGTTGCTGTAATTTCACATTTTTGTATATATTATTATGGATTTTTGTCAACATAGTTTCTACATATAAAATTTTTAAGATACTTACCAACTTTTTCACCCATCCACCATACTTGTCCTTGATGCTGTTGTTGTAGAATTCTTTGTATCGATAACTGTCTGTTTTTTCATACGTGGGCGTATTCTGTACTTTTTATGAACGACATTTTTTACAACAAAACAAAGTCACAATATAATTGCATCAATTAAATATAGCAAAAGAGTTACCAGTATTATTTGTGTGCAAAATAATCTTGATGGTGATTCCTGAGCATTGTATCTTTCTTCGTAGTTCAGGATATGCCCCCAACATTGAATAATGCACTTGTGTGCATTTAATCCTTATCTCATGCTCTCAGCAATCACCCTTGGGAGTTCTGACACTCCTACAATCTTGAACACGGTACTACTGTAAAAAAATCAACACATGGCGTATTAGTTATTCCCACTCATGTTTACATAAGACATGGTGTTTTTGATGTTTCACATGCATATGCATGTATATTTGTAACGTAATAAATGCAAATTTTGGCGTTTTACTAGAAAGAAATGTATATACTCATGTTTTCCGCATCCAGTGAATATGTATTTGGAAATGTTGATTTCTTATGCCTCCCTTGCCGCATTAATAACCACTTGTTCTTATATAAGGCGACAAACTTGCTTTACTCTTCTTTGACTCTCTCTTCTCCTTTTATTCCACAGTATTAACCTTTTTATTCTCATCATCTTCTTCATCACAAGGCATTTTTTATGGGTTTAGAATGGTGTTATCTTGCATCAACTTTGTGTGGTTTGGCATTCGTCCTCGTCACCCTTATCCTGCTCATCTGCACTGTTTTAGGTGCATGTATACGAGGTTGACTTTAGATTGATTATTATTATTATTATTTATTATTATTATTATTATTATTATTATTATTATTATTATTATTATTATTATTATTATTATTATTATTATTATTATTATTATTATTATTATATTATAAAGGGTTGAATAAATACATTTTGGAATTTCTTGTTTAGATGAATTATGGAGATGTTGATTTAATAAACTTATTGTTGTGGAAAAGATATCTTGATAAATGATTTGGACAGACTTTTTTATGTCCAAAAGAAAAAGATAGTTTAATCAAGTTTTAAATTTGAGAAGTTAAGGGAATATTTTTGGTTTACTATATTTTTGTTATTAATTCAAATCGAATCGAATTAATTCGAATTTGGACTAAATACGAATAAGTTTTTTTAATCTATTTCGAATCAGAGTCCAACTTCAAAATATGAAAACTGGAATGCCTGATTAGATTAACTTGAGGAACCCAAAATTAAATTCAGTTAACACCCTACTCTTTCCATAGCCGTTCTTAATCAAGCCATAATTCAAGGTTTTAATAAATTCCTTTTAACGAATCAGCCAACACTAGTTTGTAAGCCAAACTAGCAAAACTATTAGATTATGTGTAGTGGGTGTCATCCCACGTCTATCTCAGCATGTTTAGAACTAAACATCGTTAGAGGGGTGTTGCCCTCTTAACGAGCATGAGTTGAGGGCTAAGAGAAAGAGAGGTAAAATGTTTTTTTATATAAAAAAAGCTAATCACATGTTGCCAGATTAACAAAAAAGAAGTTAAACAACTACACATAATCTTATATGGAAAGGTAAATATAGTCGTATATGGAGAGGATCATGAGAAAACTTTTTCATCGTGAGAAACTTTATCAAACGATTAATATTTATGTTGAGTTTTTCTAAGGTTTAGTATTTATGTTTAGGGTTTAAGGTCTAATTGGTTAGGGTTTAACTTTAGCATTTATTTTTAGTTTTTAGGTTTTAGCCTTTAGCGTTTAGTTTTTGAGGTTTAGGTTTTAGCTTTTAGGGTTTAGTTTTTTGGGGTTTAGGATTTATTTCTTGGATTTTATGGATTAAGGTTTAGAGTTTAATAATAATTTGATATAGTTTTCTCATGATCTCTCTTCTAGTCTTAGGCTGGTGGGTGTGGTTTAAAGCCCTCAGGGTTTTATTATGCCAAGTCAGCTCCATCTAGGCGCCACCTCATATAGGGGAGCATTTAAACTTCACATCATCATTACCTAATTGTTATTTTTATTTAAATTTAAACATTATATAATTTATATATATATTAATTTAAATTTAAATAACATGAAAAAAATATAAAACTCATAATTTAAATAAAAAAAATACAATGTCACTTAAAAAAATACAATGATTAAAAGGTTAAATTAAAAATACACATCTTCACTCGTTGTCTCCTCCTTGTTCATGTAACACCCAAAAACGGGTTTGGTAATCAAACCATGTTAATATTAAAGAGCGGGTAAAAGACCGTTAGTGGTAAGAGTGAACCCTAAACAAAATAACTAGGAACAAATTAACCTATTTAGTAACATGGAAATAGCAATAAAACAACGAGTTGTAGTTCTTAATAAATAAAACCTCAAACATGAGGGACCAAAAGGGGAAAGGTTGAAACTTGAATACAAAAAATAACAAAATACCACACACACAAAAGGTGCGTGTGTGTAGCGGCCAACAGAAAAGAACAAGGGCAAAACCCTTATTCAAGCTTAATCCACCAAATTGAAGATCAACCCGAGACTCAAATCCATGCATGAGCCCATTTAACATATTTATATTAAATAACATATTTAAAAATTTTAATCTGACCTTAACATCAGTTTTCGTAAACATCGCATAAAGACGCAATTTTACGACATAAACGTCGTTTAGGCGCATAGTATGGTTTTAAACCATATTAACTAACCCAGACTTATTACCTACTGATTTTAAAACTTATTTTAAACATATTTACAGTAGCTACATATTATAAATCCCAAATAATTTATAAACTTTGTGTAAAATGACCAAAATGCCCCTTCAGTGCATAGTTTGGTCATAAAAGATAATTTACATATATAATTGACATCCTACTGATATTATATCATAAATAAATTTTTTTCCAAAGTACTTATGATTATAAACTTAAAATACATTCACGTTCCTTTTATACGGTATATAATTGCAGAAATGCCCTTATAAGACATAATTTCGTTTTAAAACCTTAATGGGCATACAAGTTGATATCTTAACTTATTTAAAATATAATGGCATATAGAACTTGTCCATGACTTATCCGGTTACCCATTATCCCTTATAAGCGTACGGTTGATTTTACGTAACTAGTTTATGGAATTTAACCGAAACGGGTTTAACCTTGTCATTTAAATCTCAAAATACAGAATGTTTATAGTTTACCCATATTATACAAGTCAAGGTACTTGTTAGGATTAAACTACATTATATCCAATCATCGTTTAATCTAGCGTCATACGTTTTGATCAAGTACGCTAGTCGGTCTAAGTCAATGACTTAAATAAGACCGTTAGTATTTAATTGGTTAGTTTATGCCATAATCCAGACTAGAGACTTGCCGGTAAATGCTATCTGCACTTAGTACTTTTATGTACGGCTGAGTTATTAAAAATTAAAAGAAGACCAGCTCAGGTAAATACTCTCGACTTATTTCCCCTATACGGGCTTGGGTTACGGTAAATTATTACCGCTTGGTCGGAAATGGGATCAATCAAATGCCGGGTGTGGCTAGTAAATCCGTGTTATCTGTTTTAATCAGTTTTGTTTGATAAATTAAGCATCGGGGGTTAACTACCGTGTCCTGGATATCCTCAGCTCATTACAATACAAATGGCCATGACCTTAGCGCGGGTGTAGGCATACACCCGATAAACGCTCAATAATGCATTCCCACAAGTTTGGGAGGAATTGACTCCTTCGTAAGTGCAAAGTGGTGTGTACGTTAATTGTGTCTCGGTCTCCGTACCAGGCCCCGTATGTATGGACAAACATGTAAATTTGTTAACAAGGTTGAACGGTCAATTAACCCAAGTTATAAAAAGATTTTGTGCTGATACGCACTTAAAACATTTTTGGAATGTTTTCAAAATAAGTCAGTTGGGTGTATTTACCAGCGAAAGCTGACGTATTTTCAAAAAACTAAACTGTAGGTACAATACGAAAATAGGCCGGAGGTGCACGGTGGTGATAGAGGATCTTGCAAATCCTAAATCTGCCAAAAGTCTGTTTTATATTCTTTCCATTTACAATTTGTGATCCGCCTGTGGATCTTCTATTACGAGCCTGTATATTATTTTGTATTTTCGAATATTCGGTTTGTAATAGTAATTTTACTCCAAGACTTCCGCTGTGCCCTGTTTAATCGACTATGATTATTATCAACTGACGTCACAATACTCCCCACCCGGGCCCACCGGCGTATGGATTTGGGTTGGAAATCTAAGGTGTGACACTAGTTGTATATAGAACTTGATTATATTAAGTATTCGGATGAATATCTAAGTAATATGGTGGAATGGGTTATTACATAAAGATGAAAAATCTTAGACCTAGTACAATGAATGGATAAATTTGTATTGAGAATCGAAAGTTAAGTTAACCTTATGTTAACAATTGCTCGAACTAGTTTAAGTGAAAGAAATGATATAAACTTGGTTGAGAAAAGTAGTTAAAATGGTAGCTTAAGAATAATGACTACCGGGAATTTGATAAGTTGCTTAAATGAGTTGTTAAACTTAATTGCGCATTTGCTTATGTTACTAGGCAGTTGACTTTTAAAAGTCAAACCGACCTATAATAAAATCAAATGTGATTTTGATATAAAGTCCGTAAGGTGGAATGGTCTTGATAAATAATGACAATCTAATCATCTTGCAAAATGATAAAAGGTAGTTTGACGCTTGACAAGCTAGGAGGAAGCTTGGAGAGAAGCGGGTCAAACGGATCGAATACGCGTGGAAAACGACATAATCGGATTTCAAAATAAGTGAATCTTACATCCTTAAAATAGTAGATCTAATTATATATTTGATTAAGAATAAGCGATTTGGTATTCGAAACGGATTAATGTTGAGATGTTAAGTAAATACCATCTCATGATGATAAAATGGTCATTTAGACCAAATGGGTCAAATGGTGGGGTCGTCACCATTTGACAATAATATCTAATAAATGCTTGTCGAGTTTTGTGTTTACAGGGAAATAGCGTTTGGTTCGCGTCGCTATTAATTAGTAATTAGTAGTGCAAGGTATTTAAACGGGTCAATGCAATGACTCGAGTCAGGTACGTGTAATGGGTCAAACTCTCTTGAGGAATTTAAGGTCCGATGAGAGTTAAACGAGTCATGAATGAATACCTGATTACCTAAAGCAAGGTAAATTTTATAATCTAAATGGTAGACATTAGGTTCATAAGAACATAATGATTTTAAATAAGATTATGATTTAAATGTGCTCATTTGGTCAAATCAGGCGATTGAAAGTCCTTCGTCGTAAAAGAGGGATCTAAGTTGACCAAAATGCCCTCTAGTGGTAAAACAAGTAATCGACCTTAGGGCAGTTTAAAAATGAGTTTTATAAGAAAGTTCACCCTTGCGGTAGTGTAATAGCAAATGGCATAAGTCGTTTTGGCTTAATGCCTCATGTTGGGTCCTTTCGTAAATTGTCAAACCGAATGGTAGAATTTGAAAATATAAAATTTTCTATAACCAATCCACCACATGTATAGTTGTGGTGGAAGATAAATAGATATTTTAGTGTGGAAATGAGAAACAAGATAATAGGAAGTATGATTTAAGCTTAAGTGCTTAAATCTCTTAACGAGCAAAATGAATATGCGTATAAAACGGGAATGGATGCGTAATTCATAAGAATTAAGAATCCGGGTTAAGGAGTTCTAGTTAAATATGTAGGCAAACAATTTACAGACATTTAGAAACAAGTTTCAAGTAAAACTGATGAAAATTGAATAAGTTACGAAAGTTTCCGTAACAAAAACGGCAAACTTGAAAAGGGTGCTACAGCCCACCGTAAGCTACGGTGGCCTACCGTAGCTTACGGTATGCAGCTGCTGATCAGAACAGAAACTACAGACCGTAAGCTACGGTCTGAAGCCGTAGCTTACTTTGGGGAAATTTTCAAAAATGTTGTTTTAATGTTTTGGGCCTTTGGGTTATTCGGTTATTTATAATTTATAACTAACATATTTCATTAATTATGAAATATAGGTAATGATTGAGAGCACCAGAGGAGGACCAAGCTCTACGAAGAACCAAACACGATTAAAGACGAAGTTTCCACACTTGGTTTTGTTATTAAACTAATCAATGTTATCATGTTAATTTTTTTTTATGTTTACGAAGTTTTAAATAAGTTAAAAAAAATGTATGGACGTATATTCGCATTTACATATTTGAATGCGAAATTTTAATAGAAATTTTGTAAAGTAAGATAGGGTCTTACAGTTCACAATCAAACCATAGGTGCTCGGTCAGATTATCTCGAAAGTTAAGGTGTCTGTCCCTGTCACTGTCACGCATCCTTGCTCGGATAACTTCCTTTTAAGCGTAGGTGAGTTGTGGGTTCGCCGGTTTTGTTACCTTCATCATAACTCTCTACACAAAACGCTTTGCGTGAGTCCTCCAATATTATGTTATGCAAGATGATAAATGTATACATGACGTTTTTCATTTTACTCTTTTCAATATCATGTCGGCATCCTTAAATATCGCCTCCCATAAAGAAAATTAACACCTAACACAATAATTTTAATAAATAAACTATAAATTAACACAACAACAACAATAAAAATAATAATGATGAATACCTTCACATAAATTATCAAGACATTCATGACAACTTCTGGCCTACATCCTTAAATATTCGTCCCACACATCACTCGTTGTGTCGTACGCAAGTTGCCGGATTGCGGCAATACACTTTTGTATTATAGAGAATTCAATTTTGCGACTAGCACTTTCTCTTTGTGTGAAAAATGGATATTAGCCCACAAGATCATTAGAAATACTTAAGAAAAGACCACGGCTCATACGAAACCGACGCCTAAACTGTGCATTGTCGTACAACGTATTTTCACAAAAATAATCGTGCATTTAACGTTCATGAGCACCTAATCGATCTCGTTGAAGAGGCACTTGTCTGGTACGTGTTGTAGACGATTCGACTTCTTCTCAAAAATACTGAATCGCCTCCTGCGTCACTGCGATAAGCATATCGTCAATCATTCTGTCAGATGAAGAATTGGACGAATCGGAAGTTAAGTGTGATGATATTTTTGTTATAAAAATGATTGAAGAGAATGTGTGCGTTTTAATGATCGGTGCATGTTTTAGTTTATGATTAGTGTGTAAAAATATATGTATAATACCGTAGGTAACGGTGATCTTGACCAGAAATCTAGAAAATAGAGTTAAAACACCCGTTAGGGCCATGGTGAAATGAGGGGGGGCGCAATAGGGCGCTAGCGACGATAATGTGGACAGGGGTGATATACCGCACCCCCTGAACTTACAACAGTCTTATCAGAAAGGTTGTTCTCTGAACTGTTTTGCGTTACCCTGAAAAGTGTTTAATATAGGAAAATATATTTTATTTTTCTTTTAAAATCAATAAATCAGATTGAGGATATCCCAACTTACTCCAAAGAGTGAGACAAAATCTTAAAACTCTCTCCCGATGTGTGAATATGTTGGAGTGGCGTTCGCCCATATTTACAGATTTACATGTAGTAGGAATCGAACTGAGAACCTCTCATAAGGAAACCACCTATATTGACTATATAAAAAATCAAAATAGTAATTTATTTATGAATCGTGTTAATTTTATGTAATATTGTATAGTTTTGAAGCTTTAAACGTTGAGGGATTCATACAAGAGTTTTAACCGCTGAAAGTTTGTAATTTAATGAATTATTATTATTAATAATAATAATAATAATAATAATAATAATAATAATAATAATAATAATAATAATAATAATGTATATTTGGAAGTGTAATGAATATATATATTTAGAAGTCTAAATTAATATGCAACCGAGTCGAATGTCGTGTGGTTGGTATCAGTCAACTATATCTATGTCAAAGTCAAGTACTAAGTCACAAGTCCAACATGGCCCCTCAAATATTTTTCTAAACTAACATATTAAGTAGAAATTACATCGCGGCGATGCCATTAATATTAGACTTACGGCATCTTAATGTAAATAATTTAGATCAAAACGAAAATATACGGAAAAATAGCTAAGTTAATCTAAGATCCGTGTGTTGCGGAGAACCTGTCAAACAGGAAAAATAAACGATCTAAAAACGTTGAGTCACACGCACATTGCGTCGTGTTAATTCACAAAATTTAGAACAGAAGGTAAAACGAAAAATTTGTGTAAAATGAAAAGTACTGAGAATCAAAGTTGAAAGTATAAAGGTTGTGAGGTTAAATTGTAAAAGATGAAAGTTTGGTGTTATAAGTAAAAAAGACAAATAGTTTGTGATTAAAAATGAAACATCATTCTTTTTTCTTTTTTTTAAAACCTCCCAAAAATAAGATACACACGTCAATGCACTCATATTGTAAATTTAGAGTAGGTAATGATTTCATTATTTTAAATAAAGTATGAAAAGTATTCGCAATATATTACGTGATTTGTTTGAGGAAATGTTCATTAATATTTGATTATTTAATATATTAATATATTAATGAACATGAAAAATATATATGTTGATTTTAATAAAATGAATAAATATAAACAAATATATATTCTATTTCTCAATTTACATTCAAATGTTCATTTACATATGTTTATTTATTATGTTTGTTTATCTAAATTTTTTTATTTATGTTCATTTGTTTATATTCTGTGTGTATATATATATTTAAATTTATTTGTTATTTACTAGTAATACTAATTTGTGCATCATGCATCAACACATCACTTAAATCAAATTCATGTTGATAATAAATAACGACACTCCAAATCTTAAATGGCGACACTCAAGTTTTAGCCTTGGCATATGAATTCATATTTAGCAGGCACTTTTTGTTTAGCTGACAAGGTTAGCTAAAGTCTATTTCAAAAATGTCAAAAAAGTGTGTTTGTTTTGGAAAAGTCAAAGTCAACATTGTCTGTATTGTTTGTTTTAGTAATTTTCGCTTGGTAAATTCTTATTTGTCAAGAAACACTTGAAACCAAGTATATTATACATTCTTTTTTCTAGAATTATTCGATGGGAAACTAATGGCACCTGTTGATATTTAGAGAACGAACGATGACAATGCTTAGAAGCAGGCGCTTCAAAATTCTTAACCCGTTTGGTGCAACATCAAGTTATTGGGTTAAGGTTGAACCAACAATTCTTTCACTAAAAAGTCGATCGGTAAAATCTCTCACTAATATGTCGCAAATCTGATTACCCACACCTATAATTTGGACGATCAGTTTCATGTCATTAAAGACCTTTAAACTAGCACTTTAGCCGTCCGGTGGACGGGAATTAACTTTGTAATGTCATAACTACATGAAATCATATTATTAGCAATAAAATCATTTTGCTTAAATTAAAATTAAAAAAAAATAAACATAAGACAACCAAAAATATTAACACATATTGCAAGAACACCGCATCCTTTCAATATCACAAGCCTCAGGGATGTTATGTTTGGTTATACACGATCGTTGTGAAATCCGTTGGCCTCCAAATCAAATCATCAATCAAGACATAACGACATAACTATACTTTATACATGATAATACAAACAATAAAGTGTACCGTTTTAAGTGGTATGAGCAATTCTCACACAATCATTCTGTTACTACGTTTTTTTATCCAATTGATTCTAACAACCCGAAGTTTCATTTTTTTGTAAATTATTACTTAAATTTAAGTTTGCAACAAAAATACAAATTTATATAAAACATAATTTGGTTACTCTTTACCTTTCCTTCAAACCCGCTCTAGGCCATAGGGCACAACCTCACAACCATCATCTCGAGTCTTTTAAGAGGAATGAACTTCAAAACAACTGCAATTGGCAGGCCGCAATTCCAATCACAATGCTTAGGCTACTTGGTCTGGGTGACGGGCCTCACTGGAGGATGATCCGTCATGTCAGCGTCATGTAAAGGATGGAACCAAGGAAATGGGTGACGATCCGATCCACCTAGTTAATTTATTTTTCATTTTTTTTAATTCAACTAGTTTTTGAACATTTACTAATATAAAATAAAATAATTAGTACTAAAAACCACACATTACATAACCTTAAAAAATACCGAAAAAATAAAAAAAACATAACCTAAAAAAAGCCTAGGAACTCCACTTTTTTTGCGATTTTTCTTTCATTCTTCGCAAAATCGGTCGATCTTCTTCCGGATACGAGTTTATGTCGGCTGTCATTATCTCCACCCTTTATATTCGTTTTTCTCATACTTCAACCGAATCCGTTCTTCCACCACATATTCCTTCGCCCTTACCTTTTGGGTCGTGACCTCGGTGAACGCTTTGAACTGAGCCATAAACTCGTCCATTTTGGAACCGCTCCCCGTCGCGGCTTGTTTTTTTTTTTGCAGCTGCCGCCTTTTTGGATTTGTCACTGCCCAGGGGACGTTCCTCCTCTCGAACCAAAAACTCTTCATCGTCAAATTCGGGCTCGTCGTTTATATTTATTTGGCATCGTGCGTTCGAGCCTCCCGCACTATAACTACCGGTCTCCGAGGTTTTTGTTCGTTTAGCCATTGCAACCTCATTTGGAAACGGCGCCCACTTGTTACTAGTTCGCAAAACTTTCCAAGCACAACGTGGTGGAAAACGGTCCGATGCGTATCTTCGTATTTACGCATCGCCTCTTTAAAAACGTCTTCATCACTCATCCCACTACAGCGACCAGTATACAAGTTATTATAAATCGTCGAAAACCGGTTAACGACCGGATGCATCTTTCGCCACTTCGAAGAGATGTAATCGATGTCGCGATAATGACCTTGTTCCATTATCGCAAGAAACTTCGATAGTATTTCTTTCCAAAACCCTTCGCCGGTTTGGTTGTTACCTATATTTTTAAAATGTAGCAAAAGTTATATTAAAAAAAGTATAATCTATAAATTTTTGGTATAAAATTTATATATTTTTATATACTGATAATGGGGCTTTTTGAAGTGTTAACTCACGCCTTGGCTAACGTCTCCTCCTCCATCATCGTCCAAAGTTTTGCCTTCCCTTTCGAAGGTTGATCGTTCTCAACCATAGGTTGCTTCCCTTTTTTTCATTTCGAGGATTGCGGTTGCGTCTCCGGCACAAATTCTTGAACGTCATCTTCTTCGGGTTGTGGTTGGGGAGACTCCGGTGTTGGATAATATTGTGGTTGAGATGGAAATTGTTAATTGAATGGGTTTCGCATCATCATTTGTTGCAACGACTTGTTTTGTTGCATTGATTGCAGTTGGCTCATTTGCGAAAACGCGTTGGGGTTTGTTGAAAATCCCCAAAAGCGTTGTACAAAAATTGCGAGGATGACCAACTTGGTTCCATACTAGGATAGTAGCCGGGTACCGGAAAATGTTTTGGTTTGGGTTTGGGTTTGGGTTCGGTTTATATTGATCCATGGCAAAAGCGGAATAATTGTATAAAAGGTAGAAGAATTGTAAAAAATGGGAATGATTTCATAAATTTGAGAGGGAGAAGTTTTTAAAGTGTTTAAAAAGGTGGGATTGTTTTGGTGTATTTATAGGTAAATTTATTAATTTAATTTTTTTTAAACATTAGAGCCGTTCAACGGCTATATTTTTGTCCCTTGCGCCCCGCCTCCAACGTCTCGGTGGAGACTCTCTTGACGCCGTCGATCCATCCGGAGTGGTGTTGGGGAGCGTCGCTGAGGCAGGCCGGGCCTGAACGACACCACACGCCTTAGCTACCATAGTTTCATATGCCAACTTTCCGGTTTTTTTTTTCTGGAGATTATACATCTGAGATTTGATTTTGAGGAGATCTAATGGTCATAATCAATTCTAGCGGTTAGCTTTTCCGCTGCTATCTATAGAATAGATAATTGCTACCATTGTTTGCATTAATTGGGTCATTGATTAACAAATTGAATAAATCAACAAGAACAAGACACTTTCTTTGCTTATGTACATTCGTTATGAGTACCCTTTTACATTTGCCTGTGCTCATTTTATTAAAGTTATTTAAGTTCACTTAGAATATAAAGAATAAACAAAAATCTTTTGTTAATGAAAAACCATGAACATGAAAAATCGTTATTTAAATGTTCGTAAAATCGTTCATTTAAATGTTCGTGTTTGTTCATTCGTTCGAATGAAGTTAAACAAATAAATATGAAAAAGTCATGTTTTGTTTTTTTTTTTAACTAGGAAAACCTTGATAATAAGACAATATCTAATTAATATGTGATTCAGGATAACGATTTGTTAAAAAAACATTATAAAAGACAATTTAAAAAGAAAATATTAAAATTAAATGTTATAAATTTACCAACTTGAAGAGGCATTCGTGTAGGAGAATTCAATGAAGTAAAGAATTTCACGTTTGACAATGAGAGTATTTAATCAAAGAATTTGTAATGTCTCACTCCATTCACCACTGTTTCCGCCATAGGCACCACATCGCTTTCGTTATCACATCCGCCTCGCCATCATCTTCCGACTTAACAAATTTACAAACTAAACTTTGTAATTTGTGAACCAAATCTCAGTTTTCAAGCCCTTGATGTATTTTACACCTTCACATTATTTATTCAAAAAATTAAATCTAGTTAGTTTATATTTCGATTCTACAGATGAATTATAAAATCTAAAAAAAGTAGTGTGAACCAAAGAGCTCATATATCCATTTGTCATTATTGTTGTTTAAAGATTTTAAATATCAAATATGTACTAAAACATTTTATTAGTCCGGTGTCATTGACGATTTTATCCATCATGATGTGATTTTGATTGCCTAAAAATCAAATAAATCATCTTATTAAAAAAAATATATATTATAACGTTTTAAGCATAACGGTATTGTTTTAAAATAAAAATAATTAAAAATTCTATGTACTAATATCTAATTGGTGTATGATTTATATAATTACAATATTTTATTGTTTTAGTTAATTCTATATTTTACTTTTTTTTTCAAGGTGTTTTTTTTCATATCCATTTTTTTATTTTTTTCTTTTCTTTTCTACTTTTTCATATCCATTTTGTTATTTTTTTTCTTTTGTTTTCTACAGATTTTAGCTTTCTTTTTTTCTTTTTGTTTTTACGTTTTAACTCCGATTGTATTAACATTAAACGAGAACCACAACACCGCCGTGAAGCGCAGATTAAATGCTAGTTTTGGACAAATATCATTGTTGTGTGTGGATGCAACTAGGATTGTGTATAACAAGAGAGCCAGAGTGAAGCGAACTTCAATCTTCAAATAATCAAGCAGAGAGGGGTAGCGATAATATTGAGACTTAATTTCGCATTAAAATTTCTAAACGAGTTTTAAATATTCAAGTGTTACACGACCCCCGCCTATGTTTCTATCTATGTTGTATCTATCACCTCTTCAAATTCTAGACAGTTAACTATAATTATGGAAAACAAAACCATATTAATCGGGTAGAGTCTACAGGAGATAGACTTGGTCTCAAGCTTCATCATGACTGTTTGATCCAAGTCTTCAATTTGATATTCCTAACCCTTTTTTCAACAATTGACATTCAAATATCATTCTTCCACAAATAATAATAATAATAATGGCCACACATCTCTCTTTCTTTCTTATAAAATAAACACACACTTGAATTCACAACTTTCTCTTGATTTCTTCAACTATTCAGTATAGTTCACCTGCTTCATCATCTCCATAAACATGCTTGAAAGCAAGGTGAAATTTCTACTCTCTATCTCTTTCCCTTAAGCATATTTTCATCCATATTTCTTCATTGTACTGTTATTAATCCATCCATAATTAACTGAAGAAAGTGGTTATTAAAGTGGATTTCCATGACGACAATGACAAAAGGAAAGTATTAAAGGCGGTTTCCAGTCTTTTAGGTTATAATTTTGTTTTCTTTTATCTTGTTGCCGTTTACCTTCAATTTCAGTGTAATTTTTAATCAAGTTAACTTGAATTAAAAAAAAATTAACACCAAAATTCTGTTTTCCTTTTATTTCAACTAACTTACAAACACACTTCTTCTGAAATTCTTTCAGGGATCGATAATGTCGTTGGAAAACTTAAAAAATGGCACACGGATATACTTACAGTCGGACCTGCAAAAGAACAAATTCCCCAGAAGCCAAAAGACGGTGGTAAGAAGAATGGGAATGATGCCAAGGGTGGTTTTATATGCTTTTATCCTGTGGAAGATTACAATGCTTACAATCCTTATCTAACACCATGCCTAGTTTATTCTGCGGAAGATGATCCCTGGGGTTGTGTTATTTTGTAAAAGAGAAGATGCATTAGTAGACAATGATTTGGGGTTGACATTGGGTTGGTGATCATTATCATGCTTTATTGTATTAAGGGTTGAATAATAATAATAATAATAATAATAATAATAATAATAATAATAATAATAATAATAATAATAATAATAATAATAATAATAATAATAATAATAATAATAATAATAATACCTTTTAGAACTTCATGTTAATCTTTTTTTTTGAACAATGATTTTGCAAAGTCTTGTGGAAAACATACTGTTAGAGTTTTGAGTTTTGTTCGATGTGTTATAACAGGAGGATATTAAATTGTTTGTTTTATGAGTCAAAATGAATTTAAGAATTGTATGACTTTATAGACAATCTAATTTTAATAGAGCATTTCATTAATGTCATATGAGAATTTCTTTTCTTCTGTCAAAAATATAATTATTCTACTTGATGACAGACAATATTCACCCGCAATGTAATTTCATAGTTATTTAATTTATACTTTACTTTTGTTGTAAAATATTATTGTTATTCACAACTATTTACATCAACAAGCTTTACATAATTTCATGATGTAACATCTTCTCATAGATCAATTGCTTAGTTTGTCTTCTTCCTTAATTCAAGATGTTTAAAATTTTCTATTTATATATCTAAATAAATATATAATCTTTATGTATCATAATAATTTAAATTTAAGTAAATATATATATAACGATTATGCATCATAACATTAATAATCTTTCAAAACTCAAGATGTAGAAAACACTTTCATCTAAATAAATACACAATCTTATTTATCATTATAGTTATAGCAAATATATATCTTATGTATTTTATTTTCATCAGATTATTATATATTTATGTAACAACATTATAAAAGTAATATTTATCTAGAATTTTAAATCACTGAAATAAGAATTTTGTTTTAATTATTATATTTATTAATATTAATCCTTTTGGAATCATTTAACAGTTTAAATATTTTAAGAAATAAGCTTGGGAAAATAATAATCGATTTAATTAAGTGAAATCACTATGGTTTAAAGTAATTGATAATAATAATTTAGTTATGTATATTTGTTTACACCTTGTTATATATACATAATTTATATTTTTAAATCCGTATAATACACGGGTCTATAATCTAGTTTAAACTATATAATCTATTTAAACTATAAAAGAAGTATGACAACAAAATTTAGACATATAAGAAAACATAAAATTACAAATAGAGTAAAATATCATTTTTGTTCTCGATGTTTGACCCTTTTGCGACTTTTGTTCTTGAGGTGTCAAGATCATTCAGAAAGTTTAAAATCTTGCCATTTCATCCTTTAGGGCCAAATTTCAAGGGATAAAAGTCACAACAGATTGTTAATTCAAGGATAAAAATAACAATAAAACGCAAACTTGAATGACTCAAATGCAAAAAAAGTCATTTTAGACGGAAAATATAGCGTTTTGTTACCGTTTTGTAACGAGATAACAACTGCAAGTGTGGTTATCATGAATTTATATTTAATTTTTAAAATATGCTTTTTAATGAATCCCTCAACTATAGAAAAACCTATATATAGTTTAGCGATCTCATTTCAATAAACAACAGTAGGTCATCTTAATATTTAAACTTTAACTAGTATATAGTAAGCTAAGCTTCGCAGTGAACCAAACAAATTTTGTGAACCCACGTTTTTCTTTTTTGTTTTTTGTTTTCTGGACTTTATGTTAACACTAACCATACCTAACAAATATATGATAAGCTTGAATCTGCCAATATGAGTATACATGAGATATGATCATCAAAGACACCGAAACTTCATACTTTAAATGTAAAATATCATACTAAAAAGATTTGAAAATTATTTATAAACATATGAAAATACAGAGTTTTCCGGAAAAAATACATAGTCAAAAGATGAAATCAATCCAACACAATGTCCATCTCTCATTCTACTCTCATCTTCCTCTACATCTTTTTTCTCTTGCTTAGATTTTGCTGATAATCTACCCAGGCGACCCATCTCCTTGTCGTCTTTCTCCCCACACCACCACTGCCGCCGTCACGGCGCCACTCCACCACAACCACTGTCGCCGCCACACCACTCTACCACCACGCGACTGCCACAACCACCACCAAAGCCGTTCACCAAGTTTCTCTCTCGAGAAACTCTTTTAACTTTTCTTCTCTCTTTTAATAAAATCCAAACACACAACGTAAACCACCTTGGCGTACCTGCAGGGGTGCAGCTTAGAAGGGCCGGGAGGGGCACCCAATCCTGAACTTTTCGCTTAGTAGTGTTATATTTGTAGCTTTTGTATATAAATTTTTGATTATATATGTTTTTTACTCCGGTTCTATAGAAATATTTGAGTATATACGTTTTCGCCCCCCGTTGAAAATCTCAAGCTTCGCCACAACTTACGTGAGAGTGTCTTCACAACCATAACCGACGTGAATGAAACGTATGTGAATGAGATCATGTTATATATTTAATGTTTTGACAAAGTATGGACACGTGGTTGTGCTTCTGATGATAAGTTGTATTGAGAAACAGTAGATAGCAATAGAGTAAATACTATGAATGAATGAGGTGTAACTCAAGCTGGCAAGTAATGAATGCAAAAGAGTGGTAGGTGGCAATAGAGTAAATATAATGAACAAATGAGGTGTACCTCGGAAAGAATGAATGCAAAAGAGTGGTAGTAAAAAGGATGAAACACGTGGCAAGAAATTAGGAAAAGAGAATAGCTACAGTATTCTAAAGAAACAAAGAAGAGTTGTACTTTAAATCTATGTATAATATAATCATGGTCGTAAAAGTCTCGTCTAGAATTTGAGTACTCACTATAAGGTATATTGACGAGGTCTGAGTACTGTTTATCTAGTCTGATTACTCTTCGAGTAATCTCCGTTTAGGCTGAGTACTTCCCGAGTACTCCCGAATCCGACTAGGGAGCGCCAAACGACTTTTGCAACCATTTATAAATTATAATGTCAACATCTTTTTCTTTCTTTTTATAATTATAAGCTACCGTTCGATTTATATAAGGCTGCCACTATTTCTGCACCCTTAAAGTCTTATTTTCACACCCCTATATGTGTACAGCCTGTATAACTGATTGTTGCACAAAAAAAATGTCAGATAATGTTTTTTTGTGTTCATGTATACGGACCGTATAACATTATATGACCCGTATACAATGTTATACGACCCATATAATGTTATACGACCCAAACCTCATATAATGTATATGACTCGTATAATGTTATACGACCCGTATAGAATGTTATACGACCTAATATTGTCTCCATCTATATGAGCCGTATAACATTATAAACTCAACATTTGTCATGTTAGATTATTTTATATGAACTGTATAACGTTATACGGATAATATATATGGTGTTAAATTAAGATTTTGAGTTGTGTTTTTATTACAACCCTTATATAATAAAATCCATATATTGTAGACGGAAGACTACTATTCTACTATAACTTAAGGAGCAAATATGAACTCAAATATTTCTTGAGAACTGCAAGCATTTAGTAAAAAATCATTCACATTAAAAAAAAACCATATGTATCATTATTATTATTAAAATACAATATTAAAAAATATATATTTATATTTATACGTATTTATAAATAAAAAAATTACAAATGTGTGAAGAAAATGTTTACTAATGTGTAAAAAGTTTACTAAGAATTATTTGAAAAGAACTGATAAATTCATTTGAAAGTAAATTCTATTTGTCAATGTTGTAATTTAATAATAACTGCTCTTTCACACGTGGGTTACGCCAGACGAATAAGGTATTTGTACGCAAATTATCACTAGTAAACGTTAAATTACTTAATTAATACTAGGTTAGAACCCCGTGTAATAAATATAATTTTATATACTTAATAATAAATAATATATCTTTAAAATCTTAGTTATTATATGGGTTATATAAATATATTTTATATATTAAATAACAAAAATATTATATCTTTAAGAATCTTGTGTATTGTACGGATTTATTAAATGTAAGTTTATATACCAAATAATAAAAAGTTATATCTGTAAAAACTCTATTTATTACACGAGTTGAATAAATATATTTTTGTATACTAAATAATAAAAATAGTTATATCTTTAAAAAAACCCATTGTATTACATGATTTGAATAAATCTAATTTTATATACTAAATAATGAAAAAAAGTTATATTTAAAAAAACTAATGGATATACTCAATATGCGATGGATATGATGATCGCGGAGATGGTTCTTAAAAAGAAAATATAATGATCAAACATGTTATTTAAGAAGGAAATCATGAGCAGCCATTTGAGTGATAAATGTAAATTATTAATTAGAAAGAAATAGTATATTTTACGGGTTGAATAAATATAATTATATATATCAAATAATATTAAAAGTTATATACAATTTACTTAATAAATTATATAATACAATCAATATGATATTTTTATTTCCCCTTATGATGAAGGGAGGTGAGCTACATCGACCCTTTCAGTGGTTTTAGGCGCTAAATGCTGGAAATATAGGTTAGTGCGGGATAATAAATATCCACACTTTCTTATAGCTATAGCCGAGACTTCTGTTGATGGAAGGGGATATACGAAGTGACTCGATTTAAAGTAAGCAACGAGAGGCAATAAGGTCCCGATGTCACTCTTTATTTTCTTTTTTGTTTTTTTTTTATATACTGTTTGATTTATATTTTATGTAATAAAATTGATAAAACATTTTTTAGGAACGAAAGAAAAATAATTAACATATTTGAGATGATATTTTAATAAAAAATTAAAAAGATTCTTTTTGAAAATAAGATTTAATATTAATTTATTATTTATTTAATTGATATTGAATAAGTTAGAAAAAAAAGGTGTCTCCAATAGATAACATATCTCATGCACTAAATTATTCTATTATATAGTATATGAAGAAACACTAGTTGAACCGAGAGGTATCCGTAGATATCTTATTTATAACTCAACGCCTCTGCATAAAAGGTTATCTCTCGTTTGCTCTTCGGGGTGATCTCACTTCAAACTTTCTGCAAAACTATAAACACCGTTAGCCTCGTCACGAGAGAAAAGGGGAGGGTTTTCTC
The DNA here is from genome assembly GCA_947069175.1 of Scalesia atractyloides. Taxonomy (NCBI): domain Eukaryota; kingdom Viridiplantae; phylum Streptophyta; class Magnoliopsida; order Asterales; family Asteraceae; genus Scalesia; species Scalesia atractyloides. Next base: position 73,497,246 of record CAMTDV010000001.1, read on the forward strand.
CGTAGCCACTCTCAGGCGTGAGAATAAGTATTTGGGATTGCAAGGTAGTAAGCAAGTAGTAGTAATAATTAGTGAGTGGGCTCGTAAACATGTGTGTTACCTTGTGGTGTGATCCTTACTTTATAGCCGAAGAGAGGTGTGTAGGAGATGGGTTGATGAGCCTTGGGCCTGGGCCCGACGACCAGGAATATCCGTTATGTCTCCTCTGCATCGACCATTAATGGTCTTTGGCAAGAAGTGCGCTTGGCGCATGGTGAGTGGAGCCACGTGTCATGGCAGTTGTCCTTGGTGTCGGACCTGTCATCAGCTGATAGTGGAGATCGTGTGACAGTCGCTGGCGTGAGTTTTGGTTGGTGCCACGTGTACGTCCTTTTGTACAGTCTGCCCTCTGCATTACATGTTCATCATGCGACGCAGTCTGACACAACATGCCGAGCGGTTATTGGGTCACAACTCTGCCACTTTGTACCCTGTATTTAGTCAAAGCCTCTTTGTGCTTCTCCCTTCCGCGTGTCTGTATTAGTGATTTCTTGCCAGCGCGGAATTATAGGGATTAAGTCCTTTTGTTCTCAAGACTATGAGTTGCTCTCATGTTGGTCTTGACCTTGTGCAAGGTATTAGGACTTAACGGTTAGAGGGTTGTTTGATCCGCCCAGGGTCAAGAGACCTAGGTCTAACTTGTCGTTGCGTAGTATGCGCAAGGTTTGTTGTGCGACCTGCTAGTATCAAGGTTACAATATCGTTGCGCGTTGCGTGCAAGGTCTGTTAAGCAATCTGCTGGTTCGAAGAATGGCACACCGTTGCGAATTGCGCGCAAGATTATCCTTGTAATGTCATTATGTCATACCCCGGCTTTCCACAGCCAATCAAACACCGGTGGGCCCGGGTGGGGAATATCGTGACGTAAGTTGATAACATCATATACAATTAAACACAGCACAGCGGAAACCTTGGATTTAAATAACTATTACAAACCAAATGTTCGAAATAAAATAATATACAAGCTCTTAATAGAATATCCACAGGCGGATCATAAATCATACAAAGAAAGAATGTAAAAAAGACTTTAGGCAGATCTAGGATTTGCAAGATCCTCTTATCACTACCGAGCACTTCCAGCCTATTTCGTATTGTACCTGCAAGCTCAGTCTTTTGAAAATACGTCAGCTTTCGCTGGTAAATACACCCAACTGACTCATTTTTGCAAACATTTGAAAATATGTTTTAAGTGCATATTAGCACAAAATCTTTTTATAACTTGGGAAAGTTGACGTTGCAACCTTGTTAACAGATTCACATGTTTGTCCATACATACAAGGCCTAGTGCGAAAATCGAGACATGATTAACTACACACCACTTACTAACTCACGAAGGAGTTATCCCCAACGTCTTGGGTAATTGCATTTGAGCGTCTGCCGGGTGTATGCCTTTACCCCTCGCTAAGGTCATGGCCATTAACTATTGTAATGAGCCGAGGATATCCAGGACACGATAGTTAACCCCCAATGTTTAAGTTATCAAACAAAACTGATTAAAACAGAATATACGGATTTACTAGCCACAATCCAGCATTCGATTGATCATATTTCCGACCAAGCGGTAATAGTTTACTGTAACCCAAGCTCGTATAGGGGAAATAAGTCGAGAGTATTTACCTAAGCTATTCTTTGTTTAACGCAAGATTTATTAACTCAGCCGTACATAAAAGAACTAAGTGCAGATAGCATTTACCGGAATGTCTCTAGTCTGGATTATGGCATAAGCTAACCAATTAAATACTAACGGTCTTATTTAAGTCAGAGACTTAGACCGACTAGCGTACTTGATCAAAACGTATAACGATAGATTAAACGATGATTGGATAGAATTTAGTTTAATACCAACAAGTACGTTGACTTGTGTACTATGGATAAACTATAAACATTCTGGATTTTGAGATTTAAATGACAAGGTTAGACCCGTTTCGGTTATTTTCGTAAACTAGTTACATATGCTTAACCGTACGCATATCAGCGATATCGGGTAACCGGATAAGTCATGGACAAGTTCTATATGCCATTACACTTTAAATAAGTTGTAACATCAGTGGGATATCAACTTTTATGTCCGTTATGGTTTTAAAGTGAAACTATGCCTCATAAAGGCGTTTTGGTAATTTCCCATCGTATAAAAAGAACTTGAATATAATTTAATGTTATATCTATAATTATTCTGGAAAAATAACTTATTTATGATGTAATATCAGTAGGATATTAATTATATGTGTAATTAATATCTATAAGTATCATAAAGGCGTTTTGGTAATTTCACATCGTATAAAAAGAACTTGATATAATTTAATGTTATATCTATAAGTATTCTGGAAAAATAAATTATTTATGATGTAATATCAGTAGGATATTAATTATATGTGTAATTTATCTTTTATGACCAAACTATGCCCCGAAGGGGCATTTTGGTCATTTTACACATAGTTTATAAATTATTTGGGATTCTAAGTTTTTATCATGTACCTACTGTAAAAATATTTAAAATAAGTTTTAAAATCAGTAGGTAACAAATCTTGGTTAATAAATATGGTTTAAAACCATACTATGTGCCGAAACGACGCTTATGTCGTAAAATGACGATTTGTCTGATGATTAATGAAAACTGATGTTAAGGTTAGATTAACATGTCTTGGATATGTTATTTAATATAACATATCAACAGGTAAAGATTTACTTTGAAAACATGTGGTTAAAGCCGTTTTATAAGCCACAAGGGCCTTATCGTCATTTATCGACATAATACAAGGACTTGTTCATAAACTCAGTTTATAATCTGATTTGACATCCCAAATAATCTTACTTATAATATTACATCAGTTAAGTTCTTTATCATTTAAACCTCATTTTATGTAAAAAGGGCATTTTAGTCAAAATGTCATAATTACGGAACTTGTGCATAAACTCAGATTCTGATTATGATCATGTAATATAACCTTAGAGGGTTATGCTACATTATATTACGATCATAATGACACTTAGATCGGTATCTAACTAATATAAATCGGGTCAGAATCGAAAGTCAAAGCAGAAGTCAAACTTCATGACTTTCGGTTGCCAACCGACCCTAGAATTGAAATTGACGAGCCGAACATGTTCTTAGATGTTCTAGTAATTATTACCAACTTGTTTAAGTGTCAAAACAGGCTTCATAACATTTATAAGATTAAATTATAATATTTTCGAAAAATGGCCTGTTTGACTTTTTAATATCATAACTTTGACCCGTCAATTGGTCTAGCAAACGTGATCTTCATGAGGTGCCCTTTATAGGGACTAACACCTACATTATTACGATCACTTAACCATTTTCGTTACGAACAATGGCTGGACCATAATGGTCTTAACTGAAAGTCAAGGCATTTCTCGTAAAAGGCTTGACTTTTGGCTATAAGAGCCTATAAACGAAAATGCAAGAGCAAGGAACACTTACAAGAGGTTCCTAGAATGCAATAGAACTAAGTTGAATGCTCCTTTCAGTTAGGAACTTCCAGAGGAGGGAGATATAGTTGTGAATAAGAAAGGTGCAAGTTCAAATGGTGAACCTTGGCACCTATTTATAGTTGGAGAGCTTGAAGGAGGTGATGCCAGGTGTTAAGGGGTGTAAGAGGAAGCTTACAAGTGTCCCAAAACGTGGCATAGCTGTTTAAAAATCTCTAGTTTCGAATACATGGTTTTTGGCACCTTTGGGTGGTGGCTAAGTTAATTTTCTGCAGACACAGGCCTCTCGTGCCCCGCGAGAGGCCAGGCCTTAGCCTCTTGCACCCCGCGAACGCCCCTTGTCAGTTTTCAAATTTTGACAGTTTTAGCCCCTCAACTTATTACACCATCTTAACCTTCCTACAACACCTTTTTAGCCCTCTGTAGCCAATACTTGACGTACCCGGGATTATGCCCGGACATTGTCGAGCTCTCGGTTCGTTAAAAGGTCACTCAAAGGTATAAATTAATAGGTTGACACTTTTAACCCTTCCATTATCCAACTTTCACATTTTTACAGAATTAACCTCTCTCGTCCAACAACGGGCACGCATGAGAGTTAGGACTTTGTAAATGATCATTCAGAGGCTCATTTTATGCATGTTGACATATCATTAACTCAGAGGCTAAGCATGTTGACATATCAGTCACTCAGAGGCTAAGCATGTTGACATATCAGTCACTCAGAGACCAATGTTTAAGCATGTTGACATGTAAGTCACTCAGAGGCTAGGCATGTTGACATATCAGTCACTCAAAGGCCAAGTTTTGAGCATGTTGACATCTTTAGTCCTTATTGGTCTTTAATAGACTATGTATAAAAAAATTTACAACACGTGTCACTATAGTATTCGACATGATTTTATGAGGTGTTACATCCTCACCCCCTTAAAACAAATCTCGACCTCGAGATTTTATGCAAAAAGATAGGGGGTACTTTTGTCGCATAGTGGACTCAACCTCCCATGTATACTTGGGACCTCTAAAGGCGTCCCACTTAACCTTTACTATAGGTATCAATTTCCTTTGGAGCTTCTGTCGATCCTCGATCGAAATTAGTTTCTCAACGAACCTCAGGTTTTTATCTATTTGCAAATCTTTGTGCGACATTGCTAGCGACTCATCGGCTAGACATTTCTTAAGGTTAGATATGTGGAATACATCATGGATTCCACTAAGCTCCTCTGGTAGCCTAAGCTTATAAGCTAGAGTGCCGACACATTCGATTATCTCGAATGGTCCTATATATTTTGGGCTTAGCTTGCCCTTCTTTCCAAATCTCATTACACCTTTCCAAGGTGATACTTTCAGCATGAATTTGTCCACTACTTGGAACTTGAGAGGTTTACGCCTCTTGTTAGCATAGCTCTTCTGCCTATCACGGGCAGCCTTGAGACGATCACGGATTTGCACAATCCTATCCGTGGTCTCTAGGACAATCTCAGATCCTGATAGTTGGGCTTCCCCAACTTCTACCCAACACATGGGCGTTCGACATTTTCTCCCATACAAGGCCTCGTAAGGAGCAGCCTTAATGCTCGTATGATAACTATTATTGTAGGAGAATTCTATTAGGGGTAAGTGGCCATCCAACTTCCACCTAAATCAACCACACATGCCCTAAGCATGTCTTCCAACGTCTGAATAGTACGCTCACTTTGACCATCCGTCTGCGGGTGGTAAGCCGTACTAAAATTTAATCTTGTGCATAAGGATTGTTGGAAATTTTTCCAAAAATGAGAGGTATATCTAGTATCTCTATCAGATATAATAGATATCGGCACACCATGTAGGGACACAATCTTGTCGACATATAACTTAGCCAATTTGTCTGAATTATACGTTTCTTTAATTGGCAAGAAATGTGCTGACTTAGTCAGCCTATCTACAATGACCCAAATCGTGTCATTACCACGTTTGGTCTTAGGTAACTTTGTAATCAAGTCCATTGTTACCATTTCCCATTTCCAAGTGGGAATCTCTAGTTGTTGTAAAAGTCCTGATGGCTTCTGATGTTCGGCCTTAACTTGCGAACACGTCAGACACTTAGCTACATAAGTGGCTATGGATTTCTTCAAACACGTCCACCAATAATCCTTTTTCAGATCCTGATACATTTTATCACCTCATGGGTGAACATAGTATCTCGTGTTATGTGCTTCTTGAAGGATTAGCTCTCTAAGTCCTCCAAAATTGGAACCCAGATCCTTCTATTAAATCTAAGGATTCCATCCTTTCCAGGCGTTAATGATCAACAGTTCTGCCTAATTCCTCATTAGGAATGTTAACCTCTAATAAGGCTTGCTTTTGCGCATCTAATAGCTTCTCATTCAAGCTATTTTTGAGCTCAATACTCTTGGCGTTAATCCTAACGGGCTTAATTCTTTCCTTGCGACTTAAGGCATCAGCAACGACATTTGCCTTGCCGGGATGGTAGCAAATTTCACAATCATAATCGTTAAGTATTTCCATCCAACGGGGTTGTCGCATGTTCAATTATTTCTGATTGAACAGATGCTGGAGACTCTTATGGTCAGTGTATATAATACACTTTGTGCCATACAAGTAATGTCTCCATAGCTTTAGTGCAAATACAACGGCACCCAATTCCAAATCATGGGTGGTGTGGTTCCTTTCGTGCACCTTTAACTGTCGTGATGCATAAGCAATTACCTTGCCTTTTTGTATTAGCACACATCCCATGCCAGTGTGCAAAGCCTCACAATAAACTACAAAATCTTCAATACCCTCGGGTAGAGATAACACATGAGCATTGCTCAACTTGTGTTTTAGAATCTCAAAGGATTCTTGTTGTTTTGGACCCGAAACAAATTTGACATTCTTACGGGTTAAGGTAGTCAAAGGAGTGGCTATTCTTAAAAAGTTCTCAATGAACCCTCCTGTAGTATCCAGCCAATCCTAGGAAGCTACGAATCTCTGATGGGGTTTTGGGCACTTCCCACTTCATTATAGCTTCTATTTTGGCGGGATCCACTTGGATACCACGCTTACTTACAATATGTCCAAGAAATTGGACTTCTCTAAGCCAGAATTCACACTTAGAAAATTTAGCATAAAGCTTCTCTTGCCTTAGCAGTTCTAAGATGCACCGAAGATGTTTCTCGTGATCAACTTGATTACGAGAGTAGATAAGTATGTCGTCTATGAAGACAATGACAAACTTATCCAAATGTGCTTTGCAGACTCTATTCATGAGATCCATGAATGCTGCAGGTGCATTTGTGAGCCCAAAAGGCATCACTGACCATATCGGGTCCTGAAGGCAGTCTTAGGAATATCCTCACTCCTAACCTTCGGCTGATGATATCCAGATCTTAGATCAATTTTAGAAAAGTAACTAGCCCCTTGAAGTTGGTCGAATAAATCATCGATCCTGGGTAGAGGATATCGGTTCTTAATTGTTAACTTGTTCAGCTCTCGGTAATCAACGCACATTCACATTGAACCTTCTTTCTTCTTTATGAATAAAATAGGAGCTCCCCAAGGCTAGGAACTTGGCTGAATAAAGCCTTTCTCTAAGAGTTCATCTAACTGTAATCTCAATTCCTTCATCTCCGCGGTGCTAATCGATATGGAGCTCTGGCTACCGGTGCTGATCCAGGTAGGATATCAATTCTAAACTCCACTTGCCTATCTGGAGGTAAGCCAAGTAACTCTTTGGGGAAAACATCGGAATACTCCGAGATAACCGAAAGATCTTCAATATTTGGCTTAGGCTCATTGATAGTTACTTGTACCATATAAATGACATAACCTCTCCCCAAACACTTGGATGCCTTAAATAACGACATCTTGTCTGGCAATCCATAGTGCAAATCTCCAGGGATGGTGATTGTTTCACCAGATGGGGTTTAAATTTCGATGAGTTTCTTATCGCAGGCAATGCGGGCTTGGTTATGGGATAACCAATCCATGCCTAAAACTACATCGAATCCTGCCAATTTCATTGGCAAAAGAGTGATGGGGATAGAATGATTCTTAATGGATATAGAGCATCCATCAAGAACGAAAGATGCTATTTCTAACGTTCCATCAGCGAGTTCTACCTCATAAGTTACATCTAGAGTTCTTTTGGGAAAGTTTAATAATTTACTAAACTTATGATCAATAAAAGATTTATCTGCACCCGAATCGAAAAGAACTCTAGCATATACATCGTTGATGAGGAATACCTGTTATGACGTTATTGTCATTAACGGCTTCCCTAGCATTCATCTGGAAGGCACGAGCATTCCCTTTCTTAGCCTCTCCAGGCTTTGCATCATTACCTTTGGGGATTTTAGGGAAGTTGAACTTAATATGCCCTTTTATATTACAATTGTAGCAGACAGCATTCTTAAGATCATTGCATTCTAAGGTTTTATGCCCCCTTTTCTTACAGATACCACAGGGTCTAGTTTGTGGATCAATATTACACTGTCCCCAATTATTACGGTTGCAATTTTTACATGTCGGCATTACACCCGACTTATCTTGGTTCCTCCTGAACCCGAATTTCCCTTTATTTTTCTTATTATATCTCTGAGAGTTATCATCCTCCCTCTTTCTTTTCCCGTCAGTCTCTGATTTGACTAACTTCTGCCTCACTACATCTAAGGTGAGGGAGAAGGATAGGTCAATAGCAAACCTATAGGTACTAGGCTGAGCAGCTTTACCATGCCTTTTATCTCAGGCGCTAACCTATTTATAAAACGCGCAATGCATTTGGTTTCAGGGATGATTAAATATGAGACTAACCTAGATAGGGAATTGAAGTCAAAAACATACTTCCAACAGTCTAGGTTCTTCATTGAAAGAGTCAGAAAGTCTGTCTCTAATGTCTCCACCTCATGAGGTGGGCAATATGTTTCCTTGATTAAACAACAAACTTAGGCCATCCTAAATTGTACAGGTGTACTTTTCCTGTAGATTGGATCATGGCCTTCCACCAAATCAGGGCATCGCCCTTGAAGGATTGTGATACAAACTTGACCACATCCTTATCAGCACAACCGCTGATATCCACAATTGTTTCTTTTTCGTCAAGCCACTTCAAGGCTTCTACTACTCCTTTTTCCCCATTAAAGTCCCGGGGTTTACAGGAGACAAAATATTTATAGGTACATCCTTCTTTAGAAGAACGGGACCTATCAACAAAATCTATTTTCTTTGGTTCACTCTTTGCATTTGAAGAGTGAACTGAGCTCTCTTTATGAGCTGAGGATGGTGCGATTGATAATGGTCTTGAGCGAGTAGCACTCGACTCCCTAAGTTTTTCTATGGCCTTTCCCACAGCTGCATCTATGCGAGCTTGAAAATCATCATTGTTAACGGCTATATTGTCAGCCTTGTTAGAGCTAATCTCTCGGTGGCTACTCTGTGCCTCGTCCGAGTTTACCATTTTGCAGCTTTAGTTCTAATCATCAAATAAAACTTCTTTTAGCCATGGTATAACAACCATATTGGCTTTAAACATTGGATATAACAATCCATTACCTATTTAAGCTAGTGTGAATAACACCACAACTCTTAGGCTTATCATATCTATATTTGGCCTAGGTCTTAAGAAGACCATCAAAGGCAAATTACAATCTGGAAATAGTCCATATATTATTAGACAGTGGATCGCAATGTCACAACTGTCATTGTCATTTATACAATTATATACAGCTCATAGGCTTGTTACTTATGGTCATAATAATACGGCACGTTGGCCTGGCACATTGGCTGTCACTTTGGACATAACATATGGCATATCAGCCTGTCACTTTGGACATAACATTTGGCATATCAGCCTACATCATAACATATGTAAATTTATGGCACGTTGGCCTACATCATAACATATGTAATTTCATGGCACGTTGGCTACATCATAACAGATGTAACTTCATGGCATGCGTTGGCCTACAACATAACAGATGTAACTTCATGGAACGTTGGCCTACATCATAACAGATGTAACTTCATGGCACGTTGGCCTACATCATAACCTTTGTAAATTTATGGAACGTTGGCCTACATCATAACATATGTAAATTTATGGCACGTTGGCCTACATCATAACAGATTTAATTTCATGGCACGTTTGCCTACATCATACAGATGTAAATTTATGGCACGTTGGCCTAAATCATAACAGATGTAATTTCATGGCACGTTGGCCTACATCATAACAGATGTAAATTTATGGCACGTTGGCCTACATCATAACAGATGTAAATTGTTATGACTTGTCATCACATTGATGACTTTAGCCGTGATCACCTTGATCACAAGGGCTATATAATAGGGCTTAGGATGAAATCCTTTTACCTAGACGGGTAGAGTGGTTCCTCAAGTCACACTACCAGGGATATGGACATTCCTTAATGTTAACATAAGAGTACCCTAATGATTGATTAATGGTCCCGGTCACGTTGGACCTTAACGACCTTAGAGGCTTGAACCTAGTCCACCACCTCTGGATAGAAGGATAACTTCCCTTAACTATCCTGACAGAAGACCTTTAATTCTTAACTATCATTTCTTGGCCAATGTGTGGTCTATCCACTTGGCATAATCAATCCATTAAGGTCTTTTGGAATTATATAGCAGAGCATAAATTTCGAGTAAAATCGAGACGCTCGTTTGAAGAGGATGAATACATATATATAATTCCAAAAATACTTCATTAGATGCCAAATAGAAATTACAATACTAGTAACGATCAAATAAACTGTCCATGCAAGGACTACAAAAACAAAAATGTCCACGCAGGGACTAACATATATTAGAAGAGACTTCACTCGTCCTTCTTTCCCTTAACCAGCTTGGAGAGTTTCTTGAAGAATTTGTTTGTCTTCTTCTCCATTTACTCCGCTTGTTGTTACATCTCTTTCATTCGTTCTAAGGCCTCATTAATGGCCTCAAGTGGTGGCGGAGGTTGTGGTTGTGGCATAACCGAATATTGGTTTCCATAATTTGGATATCCAGTAGGTGGATAAGCAGGTGAAAATGAGATGGGTAAAGTGCATTATGCATGACTGCTTGCATGTAAGGGTCTTGCGACAATGCTTGATAATCAACAGGTGTAGTTGGGTTAAAAGGATCATATCCAAACGTATCCGGATATGTTGGGATAGTGTTATTATAACCCGATGGTGGTGGTGTTGGTTCCACCACATGTGACGCATTAGAGGGTCCACCCATTTGTGGGTCCTCGTGAATAGTAGGGTAGGGTTTGGGCAAAGGTGGCAGCGATCCCGACCGTTGGCCCGCACGTACCGACATACGTGCTCCTCTTTTCCTTCTTAGTGGTTCTGGTGGCGATTGGGGTTGTTCCACCGGTTCCATGTGCACATCTTCTTGCACGAGAGGTGGTTGGGAGTGACGGGAATGAATATTTGCGAAGGTAAATTGGTTCTAATATTGGTCCCACTCATTAGGACCTTGGTAAGGCGATCCAGCATAGGAGTTCGAATCGCTTGAGATTTCAATGGGATGCGCATTTGAACCTGACGGCGGCATCTCCGGGTCGGAGTCCTCGTCCATTGGGTTTAGCTGATCCAGTTGATTCTGATCAGCTGTGGGTGTGTTAAAGTATTGGTTGGGATTAAACTCATCATGGTAAGAATGATGAGAGTGGTGGGAGTGGTGTGAATGGTAAGAGTGGTATGAACTTTGAGTGTGGGTAGGCGAATGTTGTGGTAGTGGCCATGAATCCCCCGAATCTTCATAAGGGTTCGGGTGATGTGGATGTGGAGGGATATGTCCTGAAGGTCCTCCCCTCATTGGTCCTTGCCTCTTCCTCGTACACATGGCGGCATTTTCCTGTTAAAATCAATTCAAAAACAAGACTAATAACTTAATAATGAAATGATTAATCCTAGGTCAATGCCTAGACTCGGAAGTCTAAGGAATGTGCTTGTGTAACTTGGAGATTAAACAAAAAAGGCTAGTGTTTAATTCTCTCAAATGTTGGCTCTGATATCAACCTGTCACACCCTGGCTTTCCACAGCCATCAAACACCGGCGGGCCCCGGTTGGGAATATCGTGACATAAGTTGATAACATCATATACAATTAAACACAGCACAGCGGAAGCCTTGGATTTAAATTACTATTACAAGCCAAATGTTCGAAAAAAATAATATACAGGCTCATAATAGAAGATCCACAGGCGGATCATAAATTGTACAAAGAAAGAATGTAAAACAGACTTTAGGCAGATCTAGGATTTGCAAGATCCTCTTATCACTACCGAGCACTTCCAGCCTATTTCGTATTGTACCTGCAAGCTCAGTCTTTTGAAAAGACGTCAGCTTTCACTGGTAAATACACCCAACTGACTCATTTTGAAAACATTTGAAAATATGTTTTAAGTGCATATTAGCACAAAATCTTTTTATAACTTGGGAAAGATGACGTTGCAACCTTGTTAACAGATTTACATATTTGTCCATACATACAGGGCCGAATGCGAAAACCGGGACATGATTAACTACACACCACTTACGAACTCACGAAGGAGTTATCCCCAACGTCTTGGGTAATTGCATTTGAGCGTCTGCCGGGTGTATGCCTTTACCCCTCGCTAAGGTCATGGCCATTAACTATTGTAATGAGCCGAGGATATCCAGGACACGGTAGTTAACCCCTGATGTTTAAGTTATCAAACAAAACTGATTAAAACAGAATATGCGGATTTACTAGCCACAATTCGACATTCGATTGATCCCATTTCCGACCAAGCGATAATAGTTTACCGTAACCCAAGCCCGTATAGGGGAAATAAGTCGAGAGTATTTACCTGAGCTATTCTTTGTTTAAACGCAAGATTTATTAACTTAGCCGTACACAAAAGCACTAAGTGCAGATAGCATTTACCGGAATGTCACTAGTCTGGATTATGGCATAAGCTAACCAATTAAATACTAATGGTCTTATTTAAGTCATAGACTTAGACCGACTAGCGTACTTGATCAAAACATATAACGCTAGATTAAACGATGATTGGATAGAATTTAGTTTAATCCCAACAAGTACGTTGACTTGTGTAATATGGATAAACTATAAACATTCTGGATTTTGAGATTTAAATGAGAAGGTTAGATCCGTTTCGGTTAATTTCCGTAAACTAGTTACATATGCTTAACCGTACGCATATCAGCGATATCGGGTAACCGGATAAGTCATGGACAAGTTCTATATGCCATTACACTTTAAATAAGTTGTAATATCAGTGGGATATCAACTTTTATCTCCGTTATGGTTTTAAAGTGAAACTATGCCTCAGTTGTAATATCAGTAGGATATTAATTATATGTGTAATTTATCTTTTATGACCAAGCTATGCCCCAAAGGGGCATTTTGGTCATTCTACACATAGTTTATAAATTATTTGGGATTCTGACTTTGTATCAAGTACCTACTGTAAAAATATTTAAAATAAGTTTTAAAATCAGTAGGTAATAAGTCTTGGTTAATAAATATGGTTTTAAACCATACTATGCGCCGAAACGGCATTTATGTCGTAAAATTACGATTTGTGTGATGATTAATGAAAACTGATGTTAAGGTTGGATTAACATGTCTTAGATATGTTATTTAATATAACATATCAGTAGGTAAAAGATTTACTTTGAAAATATGTGGTTAAAGCCGTTTTATAAGCCACAAGGGCCTTATCGTCATTTATTGATATAATATAAGGATTTGTTCGTAAACTCAGTTTATAATCTGATTTGACATCCCAAATAATTCTACTTATAATATTACATCAGTTAGAAACTCATTTTCAAGTTCTTTATCATTTAAACCTCATTTTATGCAAAAAGGGCATTTAATTCAAAATGGCATAATTACGGAACTTGTGCATAAACTCAGATTCTGATTATGATCATGTAATATAACCTCAGTGGGTTATGCTACATTATATTACGATCATAATGCAAATTTAGATCGGTATCTAACTAATATAAATCGGGTCAGAATCGAAAGTCAAAATAGAAGTCAAACTTCGCGACTTTCGGTTGCTAACCGACCCTAGAATTGAAATTGATGAGCCGAACATGTTCTTAGATGTTAATTAATTATTAACAACTTGTTTAAGTGTCAAAACAGGTTTCATAACATATATAAGATTAAATTATAATATTTCCGAAAAATGGTCTGTTTGACTTTTTAATATCATAACTTTGACCCGTCAATTGGTCTAGCAAACGTGATCTTCATGAGGTTCCCTTTCTAAGGACTAACACCTACCTTATTACAATCACTTAGCCATGTTCGTTACGAACAATGGCTGGACCATAATGGTATTAACTGAAAGTTAAGGCGTTTTCCATAAAACGCTTGACTTTTGGCTATAAGAGCCTATAAACGAAAATGCAAAAGCAAGGAACACTTACAAGAGGTTCCTAGAATGCAATAGAACTAAGTTGAATGCTCCTTTCAGTTAGGAACTTCCAGAGGAGGGAGATAGAGTTGTGAATGAGAAAGGTGCAAGTTCAAATGGTGAACCTTAGCACCTATTTATAGTTGGAGAGCTCGAAGGAGGTGATGTGAGGTGTTAAGGGGTGTAAGAGGCTAGGCATGTTGACATATCAGTTACTCAGATGCCAAGTTTTCAGCATGTTGACACCTTTAGTCCTTATTGGTCTTTAATAGACTATATATAAAAAAATTTACAACACGTGTCATTATACTATTCGACACGATTTTACGAGGTGTTACACATTATGAGGGTATCGTTCCTAGCGCAGGCACAAAGTTTTTAGAACCATACCCCTCCAGTATATAAATATAGAATAGATTATCAACCAGTAATTCCACTTCAATAATATTAATTTCATGTTCCTAATTGAAAAATGAAACTTAACAATATTGATTAGTGTTCGGATTCAAAAATTAAAACTTAATAAAAAGATCTTTTTCTTAATCTAGTTCTGATTCTAGGGTTTATAAAGCAAATTAAACCCCTTTTGTGCTACTATTTCTCTCCATCCACCGAAACTATAAGCTATTAATTTCAATCTTAAGGTAAGTTCAAATCTTTCATACGATATTCTTTTTGGGTGTCCGTGGATAATCATTATTTTCAAATACTAAATTAAATTATTCAAATTTGAATCTTCGAATAATATTGTGTTAGAAAAATCCAATTGAGGATAAGATTTAAAATTAATTTGTTTAATTAATATAATATAAGTATGAAAAAAAGGAGGGAAAACCCAAAAAAAAATAACTTTAATGTATGACACATCACCAATGGTTTCTTTTATATAATATATAGATGATGGGAAATTTACAAATAAATAACGTAGATACTAATATACTTTGATAATAATAACATTGATTGCGTACTACATAAAAAATTTACAATTAATTTTATAAACGTACTAAGAAATTTTGTTAAAGCTACGCTTTAGCATCCTTTTCGCCTTCGTAGCGCACCTAAAGCGCGTTAATGGAAACTTGTAGCTCGGCTTGTTTCTCCCATATATTGGCGACCCTCGCTATTAATTCATTGATTTTCTCGCTAAGGTGATGATCTGATTCGACAACATCTTCCAACAATTTCTCGATTGGTGATATATGTTCGCGTTAAAGTTGGAAGTCGACATTCTGTAACAAACCCATGTAGAGTAAATAATTGTTAATCGTTCTAATTAATTTAAGCATAATGTAAGAAACAAAATTTTAAATAATTAGAAGAGGCTCACGCATATGGCACTAATATGTATCCTAATTAAAGGTCCTCCTATGCGATGCCAAAAATGAAACTTTAGTCATCATAGCCAAGAAGTCCGCTAAACCCAATAAGCGAACGATAAACTAATAAAGCCAAAGTTATAACCATCAATGCACCATAAGCCCCAACAAACCCAAATGGCACAAACAAAACAACAAAAGGAACAACACAATAAAGCAAGGAAAACTAACAAAGCCAAACTTATAAGAAACAATGCACCAAAATCTTACTAATTAACATTATATAGTATAAAGGCTCGGTTATCGGCTACAACCGTGGTGGCTTCGTTGAAGCCACCTTGGTTGCCATCCCTACATAAAAACATCTTCATAGTTGTAAGGAACTAAGTCACTGTTTCACAACCATTGTTTGTTAAAAAAGCACATCTACAACAAAAGCCATAAATACGTCATTATAAAAACAATAAACAAACCTCCAAAGCATGCTAGCTCATATAAACACAAAAGCCAACAACAAGCAAAATGTATTGAATCAGAAAAACGTCTCGGATGAGATTGCCCTCACCATCATGACCGCATAATTCCGTCAAACAAAAAACCAAACAGAAGCGACATAACCACAATAAACCGGTAAGAAGCCGATAGGCCAAGTAAAGCATCTAGAAATTGTCCGATGACATAATGAAAGCATGTTAGCACATGCAAATTGATGTGTTGCAAAACACATCTATATTTCCTTGTATTTGTATAGTGTTTAGATAGTTTTTGAGTCGTTTTTGGAATTTAATAGCTTATACTTAGTTAATGTTGTATTTAGTGGGTGAAGATGTGTAATTGGAGCTTATACGAGCAAGAATGAAGAAAAATCGAGTACATGGGTAAGTCAAGAAGAAGCAAGAAGAAATTAATTTTCTGATTAAAAAAATGTTGGCGCGTTGCGAGAGAATGGGCTACAACCCATCGTGACACGCCTAGAGTGGATAGAAGTTCACCTTATTTACATTGTTGCCAACATGTTTGTTTTTGGATCTATATGAGCCTCGCGTGTTGCGATGCATTAGAGGAGCTTCCATCGTAAAAAGCGATGAAAGGGATATCAAGAAAAGGAGTTTCGATTCTTATATAACTTCCTATTAACCCTAGTCATCCATATCTAACAGTTTACGATTTCGATAGCTTGGAGTTGAAGCGGGTTAGCTAAAGTCAAGGGCTTTCGGTTAGATAATGGTTTTATTGTTTTCAATTTTTGTTTGGTTTTATGCTAATCACCCCATCTTGATCTACCCGTATGATTTGCTTTTAAATTATATGTTGTTGTTTCATGTTAAGATAGTTTTTAGTGTTTAGGTAAAACAGATTTTAGGGGTGTCTGACTGTTGGGTGAAGAATAGTTACTTAGGGTGTATATATATGTGAAATAAGCCGTTTTTAGACCATCTTCAATGCAGTCCGTCGAACTATGCAGATGTCCATATGGAGGTCACTGGGAGCTGGAGAGAATTGTTTGTTTCAGGGGGGTTTCTAATCCGTTGGGAGGAGAAAAACCAGTAGTGATCCGCAGGGTAGACGTCGGGTAGTGACAACATGGAGGAAATAATACTGCATAACTGAAACAGATCATTCTTGATGAATTCAAAATTACAAGTTTACCCTTCGAGTGGAACGAGAGTTTTTAACAAGTTTTGAAACCGGTTATTCTAAGTAGATTCAGATTTACAAGTTTCCCTTTAGGGTGATAAATGTGGAGGTGTTTAGAGGCCGAAGGGTTCACCCAAATTCCAGGACTTGACCATTTCCATATCTATAGCCTAGTCATTAAAGATTCTACGGTTCGTGTTGTTCTTGCACTTGCAACTATTTATCAGTGGCCCTTGCATCAACTAGTTTACATGGAACAACCACCCCATTTTATCAATAGAAACTTCCCCACTCATGTGTGTCGTATACGTAAAGCTCTTTATGAGTTATGTAAGCGCCATGTGCATGGTTTTAACGCCTTAGCACTTTTCTCATGAATCGTGGTTTTCTTTGTAGCAAAGTTGACACTTATCGTTCTATTTTTAAAAAGAATACAACTCTCATCTATCTTCTCGTGTATGTTGACGACATCATCTTAACTGGAAATGACGACTCCATCATTCAAGACTTTATTCATCCACTTCATAGTGAGTTTCCCATAAAAGATTGACCATTTTGGGCCAATTTCTGGGTCTTGAAGTTTCACACACGACATCGGGTATATTCTTGTCTTAAACTAAATATGCTTATGATACATTAGCTAGTGCAGGTCTATTAGATGCAAGTTCAGTCACAATGTCGCTGTCTGTTTGTGAAGTTTAATGTGTCTGTTACTTGTCAAATAAGCTAGATAGAACGTGTGTTGAAGATTGTATAGACGTATGTGTGAAATAGAGGTTAGAGAGCACATGACACATATGCACGTAGGAGTCTTGTGTGCGCATGAGTCATCCAGGGTAGGAGTCCTGCGCAAAGAGGACAAGGTCTATATATAGATCATTTATGCGCATGACACAATAAGTTTGGTTATCGGGTGGAGATCAGCTTCGTGTTTCTCTCTAGATTGTCAATGATGTATGCTCTTTCGGTATGTAATAGAAGCTAATACAAATGGGCCGACTTAAACGTTATGTTGCCGAAATTTCTACCGAATTAGTATTTTATCCAAACTTCCGTCTAAACACACAAGATCCTGCACCTAGACTCTCGGCATCTGAAACATTTACTTCCAAAGGAGTGCCATTCCATGATCCTAAACTATAGATCTCACGTTGGTGCGCCACAATATCACACCATTATGAGACTCGACCTCTCATACGCCGTCAATCAAGCTAGTCAATATTTATAATCACCCACTATATCTCATTTTTAGTCTGTTAAAATGATTTTACGCTATATCAAGGGAATATTATCCTATGGCCTTACCTTTGACAGACCTCATATCGCTAAGCCAGTGGGTTATTAAGATGCAGATTGGACTTGATGTATTGAAACTCGCCATTCGACACACGGTTACTCAATCTATTTGGGAGGAAACCTCGTATCATGGAGTGCTAAGAAGCAACCCACTGTTTCCAGGTCTGGCTATGAATCCGAATACAGAGCTATGGCAAATACGACAACTGAGATTATATGGCTTACTCGTCTTCTTCGTGAACTCCATGCTCTACCACCAAATCGACCTACATTGCTTTGTAAAAAAAAGGTGCTATCTTCTTAAGCCAAAATTTGGTCGCTCATAAAAGGGCTAAAATTGACACTGGCTATCACTTTGTAAAGGAACTCGTAGCATCCGGTAGTCTTCATACAAAATTTGTTCCTTCCAATCTCCAGGATATATTCAATAGAGTTTACCAAAGTCTCTCTTTGAACAGTTTCGAAACATGCTTCATTTCGGACCACCGTCTTTTTGATTGATTGGGGATAATAGTCTACCAAAATTAGTCAACATTTATCTATATTACACTTTGATTATATGTAAATTAGATTAGTCAACACAAGGAGACAATCTCTCTTTGGTTTCAGTGTTGTACATCGTGTATATAAGGAGGATATCATCCTTCAATAAAATCCACTTTTGATATCATAACACAACTCATCACCAAAACCAGATTTTGAAACCACAAATTGGGTAATTGACTAACGGATTGCAGGAACATACAATAACACGAAGTTTTACAATGTTTTCTTTTTTATTTAATTTTCGTTCATTTATATTAGCTTACGTGTGTTTCATTTATGTCATTTACATTCACGTTCTTAGAATATAAATAAACAAATATAATCGAATAAACTCATTTTTCTTAGCGAACAAACATAAAACAAAAAAAAATCCTTTCTTTTGTATGCCCGTGTCCATTTGCTTAAAGTCAAATGAATGAACATGAAAAAGTCATGCTCGTATTCATTCAGTTTGTTACACACTAAGGTTAAGTACAACTTTTTTTAATTATCTATGTTTGAGTTAACAAAACCTTCATATCATGACAAATCTAACTAGTTACATCCCTGACCCATGGTCAGGTTCTATAATGTCATAACGACAAAAGAACAAAATAAAGAAAGGGAAAAAGAAATTCAAATTTTCAGCTGACACCAACAGAAATCTGAAATGTGGGGAGCTAGTATTTTATATTAAATAAAAATTTTATTTAAAAAATGTAATTACAATGATACCCGTTCCTCTGTTTTAGATTTATAAATAAATTGAAGATCAAATACCTTGACGACTTTCATCCACAAGGACCAACTACTTCTACGGGTATTTTAGTCTAACAATGATATAAGTATTTTTTAATTGCATTTTAAACAAAACATTATTTGTTTTAATCTTTAATTCTTGTTGTTTGAAATAAAAGGTGCGATGATCTAGTGTAAGTGATTTGTATTTAATTAGTTGTTCAAATAACAAAATGGCCCATGATATTGAACTAATTGCACAAATGATGCAGCTTTTTATTCACCAATGGTGACGTTACATATATCAGCTTGAGTTAAAGCAAAAGTGACATACGAGGTGACACGAAACTTGCCATCACACTAAAACGAACACCCTGCAAACGGACAAACATCCCTAATCTCACTACAATTCAAAGCAAAACTTTGCATTGTGTTCTGCCCAATAATCTTTGCATGCACATCTTTATCCAAATCATCTCTCTTTGTCGTGGCTCTTTCCAACCTCACTGCAGCTTTCACCACTGAATCTTTCGCGATCTCACACCATGCCCTCAACAAAAGTCGTAGACCCCTCCGTAGGTTAGTTTGTTGCTAAAAGAAAATGCATAAAATCTGATAACTCATAACTCAATTCTATTCAAGAATTTTTATTGTTATTTAAATATCACAAACTTTGCGATCATAATTGACATACTAAATATTTGAAACAATTTTGAGATTTTTGGGCAAAAGTAACAGAACTATCTATTCCCCGACATAGGTGTTGTGTTTGACAACCGTAGGATGAAGAGTAAAAGCCATAGTAAAATTGTAGCACTAGCTAGTTTAAAGGAAGATGCCACATGGAATATAGAAAGAGTTGACTTTAACGGAACATAAGAATATATGATGTCAACATTTATGTGCCGAACTAATCATCCATATTAATCCATAATGCCTGTTCAGAAAATGAAAACCCCTAAACATCTTATTGAGAATAAGACTTTTTATTCTCTTGTCATATTATTAAGAAAATGTATTGAATATGATTACATAACTCTATTCTTACAATAACAACCTGAATTTTGTAAGAAGGTTTCAAGTTTGGGCGAATTTCATATATCCCATTCATCTTATTCAATATATCATATTTACAAGAAGAAAGGTACGTTTATTTCAACAGGGTGAATCCTTCCACAAATGTGGTCAAGGAGGTGTTTATCGGTACTCGTACAACATGTGGCTCAAAGAATTGTTTTAACTACATACATACATACATACACACACATACATACATACATGCATCATGCATGCATGCATACATACATACATACATACATACCTACATACATACATGATCGATCGTTTTCCCTAATAAATATTTTCCTCTATGTATTTGCCAATTACAGGTACAAAAACATGATCGATCGTTTTAAGGGTTGGCTTCTATCTATGTATCGGAGATACATAATACATATCGAAGATATACGAATTCTAACACCTTTTCAGGTTATACGCTGCGTATAGGGTAATGAGGGCCGTATATACTTACTTTTTTCTGAAAAGTTGGAAGAAAGTGTATTTCTATACGCCTCTCATTGACCTATGAGAGGGTGTGGTAGTGGTGGGTCGACTGTGGTGGTGGGTTAGCTGTGTGGTGGTGGTGGTGGGTTGGCTATGGAGGTGGATGAGGTGGTTGAGAATGGTGGTGGGCTATGGTGGTGCCGTAGTGGGTGGTGGTTGTGGTGGTGCTTAGATTTTTTTGGTGTTTTACAATATATTTTCGAATGCCGAGTCTAACACTATAATTGTATGTTTTATTAATAGGATATTGAAATTCGTTGTTTTGACGGTGGTGGTAACGTAATCCTTTTGGAGAAGTACACTGCGTTCATATTTCAGATTTAAACGCTTACCTACGTTCGTATTTCAGATTCATGCACTAGGACATCGATCTAGGATGATGTGTGATCGAAGTGGACTACATTATGCTAAGCTCCTCGTGACGCCAGCTAATGCAATTTGCTCGATCACATGTACTTCCAAGAGAGCCGTTCATTTATGTTCTCATGAGGTATCCACCAATGGGAATTCCATGACACCCACCACCGCGAAAGGGCGTACTAGATTGGACAGTGGTTGATAAAAGAAATCTCGGCACCAACTACTCCAATCGCCACCTACCTTGTGCCTCTTGAAGTGGTAGTTGGGATGCGGAAAGCCCACTGGAAGATAGGGTACCAGTACCCAATTTCAAGACAGTCGGCGTGTCTTGGTGTTTTATTGTTAGGCCCATCGGTTTCGTGTGCAAGAATTTAAGAATATCTAACAATTAGCGATTTAGGGTTTAGTGTTTAGTCATTACATTTTGTAGGAAAGTGACATGTTTTATGTGTTAATATAAACCGATGTTTAATTGCATTTTGAATTACGTTTCTTTGTTGCGTTATGGTTAATAAATGACAAGTGAAAAACAATTAAAGACATAATATTCTTAATAAATAAAAAATTTGACATTTTATAATATATACAATTTGTTTTATAAAAACATTTTATAATAAATATGAAGTTTTTTATAATAATATTTAATAAAAAGACATATGCACATTTTTTGTTAAAAACGATGATATTTTATAATAATACTTGATAAATAAAAAAACAAATAAAAACTTGATATTTTATAATATATACACATTTTCTATAAAAACATTTCATAAAATTATGAAGTTTTTAGTTATAATACGTAATAAAAAAACATACGCACATTTTTTTTAAAAAACGATGATATCTTATAATAATACTTATTAAATAAAAAAACAAGTAAAAACATCATGTTTTATAATATTAACACATTTTTATAACAAAATTTTTTAAAAAAATCTATGAATTTTCTTATATTAATTTTCACAACTTTCTCATACTAAAACATCCATGAATTTAAATAGGTCCATATGATACATCCCAATCATTAGACAATCATTGGCTGACAACTAATGATTGCATTAATTAGGTGGGCCTGATCCAGTTGTATATGACTATGAGGGGGTATAGGTGGGCCCATTTTCAGGTGTATAGGATAATAAGAGGAGTATAGGGTTTGAGGATGTGTAAATACTTTTGGAAGAATGTTTGGTTACTTTCTCCCTATTTGAAACCTTCAATTTAAATTTCTTCAACACATTCGTAATGCACTTACTTCAAATTATGATTCTTTTGACGAATTAACTTCTTAAAAAAGTAATGCGACACAAAGCACCCTTTTATTATGTGTTATTATCCTTTCGAAAAAGTATATGTTGATGTTAAACGTAACCGTCTACACTATTTTACTTCTTGTTCTCCTCCTAAACTTGTCAAAAATATTGAGGGAAATGTGTTTCAACCCGTGATGGCGAACACAAAAATGAATCACAAAACTGGAAAGGTGGTCTATGGATCATGAGGAAATGTGACTCATTGTTGTAGTTAAGGGCTCAAGCATGGGGGGATGCTTAGAGTCAATAACTTGTGTAAATTATTTGTAGGAATTTATGCATATTGGTTGGCCTACAACCCAACCTAATATGCAAACCTATCCAAAAATGGGGGCAGCGTATAGTATGCCGGCTTGACGCATTATTCGTTAATTTTGGGTGTGGGTTTTCTTGATTGGGAGTTAATCTCACTTAACTTATTGAAAAGTTTTGTATTTATATACTTTGAGATTTAGTGACCATGTTTCAATCCTCAATAGCGGCTCGAAAACAAATGTTTTTGAGAAGTCGTTTTGTATGTGTGTCCCTAGTATAATTTGTTAAAACCCTTTAAATTTAAAATATCTTGTGTTATGTTTATCATGTAAATGGGATTTATGTCTATCACAAGAAATCAAAAGGTTGATACCTAATTCCACATTAGACAATTCTAAAAGAGCTTTAAAAATACGGGTGTTATTTGACCTACCTATGTTTCCATCTATATTGTATCTACTAACTCATCTCATATTGACAAAAATTCTAGACAATACAGATAGAGTTGGTCTCATTGTGACTTTTACAAACTAGATATGTTTTGAATTTGCTTTTTGTTACACCCAAAATTTTGTAAACACTTTTAATCAGTTGCTAGCGGAAAATGGTCCCAACTTTTTCCATCGTAAAGGTGTTATCGAGTAAAACCAACTCAAATTTGATTTACCATTAATGAATGATCATGACATAATCATAAATTATATTTTTATATAACAAAAACCTTAACAATTCGCATTTCACGGATGCAGTTTGTTAGAATTTATATGATCATGTACAAAGATTTTCTTTGATCCAATCCATGACCTGAGCCTCAATAAACACTAAGCGAAAGCTTTACCTAGACAACATTTATCCTCCTCGTGGCTAGCCCAAATGGTTCACTTGATCCGACCCGAGATCCTTAACTCCATCTTCACCACATGGGGAAGATTTACCTAAACACGAATATACAATGTAAGTGTTAGTATACTTGTGTAGCGCATAAGGAATTAAACTAAAGCTAAATCAGGTGGACAATGGGGTGAAAAACAACTCGCCATGGCCTATGCCAAGACCGGCGTAGCCTACGCAACGACAAAAATAGTCGGCATATCTACTAGCGTAGCACAAAAAGTCACCACATAAAATCCCAGATAGGCGTAAGCTACGCCCGAGACCTGTAACATTTCAAGGCAACTTTCCACTTAGCAGTCAATGACTTGTTACTTCATTTCGCCTAAGCCTTTCCTTATTATAGCTCGTTGTAGATCTGCAAGTGAGTTGAAACATCCCAAAACCAAGTAATCACAACTACCTTGCTATTTCCGTTTCAAGTTTTTCTTCTAATCTCATATCAAGAATACGAACCTTCTAAAATATTTATTTAATATATATAGAACTTCAAACCAGCAAATTACTAAGATTTATAAACACCAAGATAGCAACCGATGGATAAATACTTACCAGGAGTAAACATATATCCACATGCAACCTCATTTTTCATACTTCTTATAAGTTAGCCTCGTTCAGATACAATTTGTCCCTTGTTTCTTTGTTTTCAAACAACCCATATTTCACATATTGGTTACATAGCAATCCAGTGTAAGAATCAATAATTTGTATTGAATATTTGATAAAGATTTCGAAGAGGGAACTTACCTTTGCTAGAAGATGATCGCACTTGTTGGTCCTCAAGCTTGATCACCTGGCTTCCTATAAGCCAACCTTGTTTTGTTAACTACTTGTCCGAAAAATGCATCATAACATTAAGATTCATCATCATGTTGGTATTTACCCATTACCCTTACAACATTACTCTTGTTTAACACATGTTTGTCTAAATGGTTGTAAAACACAACCGTTTGAAGTGCTCATATCAATTGATGTTTTTAATCAGCCATAACAAAATATTCTTCATGCATTATTATTAAAATGTTGACCCACTAGTACATGCATTTCATCCTAAGGTTCATCCATCAAACATTTTACCAAATTTTTTGAAAGTTTTCAGCTATTCTTAACTAAAATTATGCGTTTAATACAATTAATCGACATGAAATTAACCTTGAAATCACAAGTTTCGAATCTCGCGTAAAAACCCTCAAATTTTGTGATAAACCCTAGAATTTCAACAATTTCCAAAACTAACTAAAAAAACTAAGTGGATGGTTTCTTCTTGCAAATAAACATAAATCATATTTTTTTTTTTGAACTATTTCATAGTTGAACCAATTTTTTTTTAGGGAGGTTGGTTAAACCTACAAGTAAGCTCCAGTATGCATCAATGGGGGTTTAGATAAGAAGGTACTTACAAGGGTCTGGAATATCAAAACTAAATTTTTTATATCTCTTTTATGGTGGATTTGT
Source organism: Scalesia atractyloides (assembly GCA_947069175.1). Lineage (NCBI taxonomy): Eukaryota > Viridiplantae > Streptophyta > Magnoliopsida > Asterales > Asteraceae > Scalesia > Scalesia atractyloides. Next base: position 73,522,499 of record CAMTDV010000001.1, read on the forward strand.
TATATGGCTTCACTTTGATCTTCAAAATCCCTCTTCACTCGTTGACTACTATAACTCCATCCACATTAATTTGACCAAGAAAAACAAATATATCAATAAAGTAATAGTTTCTAAACATTCCACTTTAGTCCATCCATTTAACATTTAGACTAAAATACATGCGTTCTTTTAAATATTATATTTTTATGTTTCACTCTTAGAATTAACATACAAAATATTTTATTATTTTATTTTCGGGTGTTACACTTCTTCAACTTTTTGCAATAATTGAATGTTGGTTTGGCTTATGACTAACCATTCATATTCTATTATCATTCTTCCACACAAGTAATGGTCACAACCTCTCTTTCCACTGTCTTTCCTCTTTTCTTATAAATCAAAGACACACTTGAATTACAACTTGCTCTTGATTTCTCAACAATTCCATCAACATGCCTGAAAGCATAGTAAGATTTCTAAACTATCTTCTTTTCAATTACTTCGATCTTCATCCATAATTCTTCAATTTACTGTTATTAATCCATGATTCATTGCAGAAAGTGGTTATGAAACTGGATATCCATGACAATGAATGCAAAAGGAAGATTTTAAAGGCGATTTCTGGTCTTTTAGGTTAAAACTATGCTTTCTTTTTATCCAATTTTTATTTTAACACCATAACTTGATTTAACTTACAAAAAACCCTCATCTAATACTCTTTTAGGGATCGAATCCTTGGCTTTTGAAATGAAAGACAACACACTAACTATCGTAGGAGACGTTGATGCGGTGAAAATCACTAATAAACTTAAGAAATGGAACGCTTTTATACACACCCTTGGACCCGCGAAAGTACCTGAAAAGAAAGGTGGTGAAGATGAAGAGGCAAAGAAGAAGAAGCAGCAGGAAGAAGAAGAAGCCATTATAAGATTGATTGAAGCTTATTGTTGTTGTAGGGGATACCATTCAAACCCAACACAACGATTCTGTATTCATGCTGTGGAAGAAGCTCCTACTGGTTGTGTTATATGCTAAATGTAAAAGAAAAGATGCATGTATTAGGTACGTGCATATGGGGTTGACTTTGGGTTATGATCATAGGATCACAGTGTGCTTTATAATATGAAGGGTTGGATAATATAATAATACATTGTTTGGAACTTCATGTTGATTCTAATTGTCTGTCCACATGGCCTATGTGTCGTGGATAAAGGTCGCTAAGATACAAAATTATTCCAAGTAAAAGAATAGGAGAAATGTTAAATAATACATCAATAATACATTTTGGAACTTCTTGTTTGTTCTCAACTAGTAGGGCTGTAATCAACAACTCGAGTAAGGCTGAGTTCGAGCTTCAACTTAAACAAGTCAGTTTGACTTGGCTCGTTTATTTAATCGAGCTCGGCTCATAAAATGTTCGTGTCGCCTCGTTAACTTTTTTTAACTTTTTTATTACAAACATTGATAACATAAAAAACAAAAAACTACACATATATTTATATGTACTGTTTTTAATTTCTTCATATTTTAAAGACAAAACGCATATTAAAAGCTTTATACGTATTATTTTTGTTTATTTTTTTTATATTTTTATATGTTATTGATTAATTAAACAAAAAACGTTAACACTTGAACCCTCTTCCACATATATTTTATCTTAATACATTTAAAATATAACTAATCGATAGAAAATGAAATAACTCGAGCCGACTTGCGAGCTCACGAGCCGGGCCAGGTCTAGGTCGAGCTCGACTCGTTTACAAATCGAGCCAAGCCAAGCCAGCTCCTTCACAACCAAGCTTTTTCGAGTGAGCTTCGAGCAATTCACGAGTTGCGAACCTTTTGAACACCCCTACTTCTCAGTTTGTCCATATTAGGCTATAAACGAGGTGAGACAAGTCGAGCAGAAATGGGTTCGGGCTCGGTTCGTTTACAAATTGAGTTGAGTTGGCTTGATTTGTTTGTCTTAACGAGCTGAATGTTGGCTTAGGTTCGATCCTTTCTATAACAAGCCAATATCGAGTAAGCTTTGAGAACTTCCTTAGGTTATGTTGCCCTATGTGTTGGGGATAAAAGGAAAGGTATTTAATACAAAATTAATAGTAATTAGAAAAGAATGATAATCATATAAGCTTTTATGTAGAGTAACTGAATGATAGGGACAGATACCATACAATACGGATTTAGTGTGTGAAGTGTATGTAAGAACCTCAGTCGTTGATTTGTAAAGATCAACGATTCAAAATGGTACGATGGCAATTATGTAAATAAGAGGATTCTACATGTGAAAAAACAAAAAGAAGAAGAGTATGGTTCGTACGTGATCCGGTGCGTTCAATGATAACTTAGATATAATACAAGAGAACATAATGTTAATACATATCTATTTATTTATATATATTAAATGTGATTACGACAATTTTATGATTGTCAGTGTCTATATGAAGAATATATTTTTATTGAACCTCTGACTATAATTAAATATAAATTTAATGGTATCCTTTTCAATAAAACGACTCATGTGATCTCAGCCACTTCAATTTTGATGACGTCGCCTTTTATTTCTTTTTATTTAAAGGTGTAATTTTAATATATTTTCTATCATTTTTTAATAACAGGTGCAATTTTAATATATTTTTTCTATCAATTTAATACTTACATTTATTTCTAATAAAAAGAATTCTAATAATTTCACATAGTATTTTTTTCATTCAATTTATTAATGCTTTTATTAATTAACTACTATCTAATTATAATTTATGATATATATAAGTTATTTATAATTTTAAAACCTATGATTTTATTGCTTCTTAAAATGGATAAGCATATGGTTTGATTTACTTTATCTATTTTTCGTAAATTAAGTATAAATATAATTAAATGATATGTTTTTAACGACAAATTTGAATAATTGACCTACCACTAAAGTATTATTGTGTCACTAGTGAAACTATCCAATCATATCCATCTCCACTAGGCTATAATGCATTTACATTTAAAAAAATTAATTGCTATTATCTTAGAAATGTGGTTTTACATTACTAAATAGTTATGCGATGAATCTATCTATTAAATATATTAATTCAAACAAAACTTAATCAATTAATAATATTATTAATGAATTGAAAGAGAGAATGTTATATGACATTAACTGAAATCTTTTATTAAAATTAGATATACTCACCACAATCCATATACATCGCCACCATTTTCAACCACCAACTCTATCTCAATTAAGATTTTAGAGTCTTCTCATTATCATCCTAAAATTTTAAAAAAACCCTTTATGTGTTCATTATTTTATTTTACTTTATTTCATTCCCAAGATAAGGATGAGATTTATGAATAACTTCACATTCTTTACGTATCATAACATAATATTAATTATTATATAAATATATATTTTACGTATATCTAATTATACATTATACATATTATACATTATTATTATACATATTAATACAAAGTGTGGATGAACCAAATATGGGAAAACGTCGTGCATGTAATCTAAATCACAAACCATATCATCAACAAATAATATACATGTGAGCACGATAAGCGATGTGCTGCGAGATCAAGGCTCAATCAAACGGAGCCCATCTACTGTATTAGGCAACGCGACGCTCCACCCGTAGGTAACGGTGAACAAATGGGCCTAAGGTGAAAGGTTGACTGTAATGAGAATATAAACATTAAATAGCAACAAAAAAAACAATATCACATAGCACGTTAGATCACACAATGCTAATAACACGAGGTTTAATTAACGAGATAAAAATAGCGACACATGATACACCCCAAAGACGTGACATAAAGGGGAGTTGTAAGATTCACTCACAGTGGGTGCAATTAAAGTTGGATGAAGATTGCGCACGAATGAGAGGTTGAGATACCAAGCGGTGAAATAGCTAACCTAAATATTCACATAATAGTTTAGATAAAAAAATTATTCTTTTGGTTGAATTTAATATTTTTACTTAACGTGTTATTTATACATTTTATTAGATAATTTAGATAAATTTTATTGTGTTTAATACTATATTTTTATTTGCTTAAACTTTTATTGGCAAATAATATTATTTGGTTATAAGATAATATAGTTTTGGGGAGAATAATTAAAGGTTTAGCTAATTAAAAAAATATATTTTTCCCTGAATTAAGTCGAACTGAATCGGATAAAACCGGTTAGAATTCGCAGCGTGTGGGAGTCGAACCGGGGACCTCTCGTTCGTGTGCACGCAGCCCGGCCAACTGGGTTGCGTGTCTAACCCGGAATATATTGGATTTTAATTATATTTATACACTTACTAGATCAAACCATATTCTGATTTAATAAAAAGGTTGGTATATTATAGGGACAGTGTCATGAAACCGGCTCGAACTCGCGACCTTTGCTTCGTATGTGCACACAGCCCGACCAATTGGGCTGTGTGTCTAACCCGTTGAATATAAGATTTTAATTAATCTTATATACATACTGTCTTGTTTCATTATTGGGTTATAAAAAGGTTTTGTTAAATCCAGTGGATCGGAACGTATACAAGACTCGAACCCGGGACCTTGACTGCATATGCACACAGTCCGACCAATTGGACTGTGTGTCTAACCCGGGTTTATATACCATTTTTAATTTATTTAAACCATAACTCCAGTTCATCTTCTTTATAAAAGAAAACAGAACCTGTTAACCCGATTGAATCTATGAGTTTGATGATTCTTTTATAAATCCCTATTAACCACTCATGATATAAATAGAATGAAAGTGGTTAGAGGAGTGATATACCGAACAGGGAGTTTCTTCTGATTTCCGGTGAGGATTCCGGCAATTGGCTAGTGATTCCGGTGAGGGTTGCTGATGAACGGAGATTTGCAAGGAGATTTGGGATTGTGTGTGCATTCTAATGGCTCCAGAACTCCCTATTTATAGATGAGGAGGGTCGTACAATTTAAGCTTCGGTTTCAGGAGTTTCGGTTATGGCGGTTTGTTAGCAATCACAATTGAATGTGGTTTGACTCATAATTGAGTCCAGGTTCACGTTTAGAAATGGTTTCCTTCAGTTAATTACAAGAAAACGACCATATGATGATTGCCGGTGATTACAACCGTTACTGGGCGGCTTCTTTTGAATTCAGATCAAAGGAAAGATGATATAACAAATTATTGGGTTTAATCTTTTCAGATGTTGGGCGAGTGGTGTAGCGATGTGTTATCCGTTTGTACTCTTGTGCGAACCGGGTTCGAGTCCCGCGGTCACCACATGTTTATTTATTTTAAATTTTTGTGTATAATATCCTTGTATTAATACTAATATGTTTTTATATATTATTTGTTATTATTTATATTATTAATATAATGAATCTATTAAACGACTAACATAAATACGCAACGAAATGAGATTAAAATATAAACTTGGTTACAAAATGGTGTGGGTTTTAGAACCCGTTTTAACGGATGTTACACTGATATTGTTCGGTTCGGTTTATTTTGGTACAGCATGGTAACGATACAGTGTCAGTTTATCGAAAGCAAATGTAATATATAAATATTGGTACCGAGACAGATGTTGTTCAATCGGTTTCGATTTGGCCCAATACGATACCAACATAGTATCCATTTAAAAAAATATATCGCTATGTTAAAATAAAATAAACATAGAATACATAATCAGACTGATATCAACTTAACAACATCGGTACTGATATCGATATTCGTTTTTATTGTTTGAAATCAATGTAATGTTTTCCTTTCCGATTATTGTAGCAAGTGCCGATATCATAACAAACCAAACTGTTACGAACTGAATTCCTGCTGCGAAGCGCATAGGAATCACACTAGTTATTATTAATGTAATAACAAATAAATATAAGTTATTATTGAATAATAATTACTGAAGGTTGGAGAAGTAACAAATATATAATATTAAAATTAATTTAATTTTAAATAATTATTAAATTATGTTTTAATTTATAGTTGTAGTTTAAGATCAATAATAATTAAGTTATTTCTCATTATTGTATAATATATTTTACTTTGCTAGTTAAGTTTACATTTGAGTGGTGCTAAAATCTTTCATGCAATATGGTGGGAACTCAGTTTCGATTGGTATCAATTTCACTAGTTAACAGACACTCAATATAGCAAGTGAAAGTAAAAAAAATCAAGAAATAAAGTCATTAGAGTATAAAAATTTTATGATTATTTTAAAAAAAGTTCAAAACATTACTATAATTAAACATGATATTAAAGCAAAAGCCATTAATAAAACCTATGCGCAAGATAATGTTTAAAATTTAGTAGTATTAGAAGATTTTTCATGTTTAGCTTTCCATTTCAAAATATTTATAATTGTAATTCATGTTTTGTAAATTGTAAATTTTGATTTATGTATTTAATCAAAATTATTAATAATTATCATATATTGAACTCTTATATTATGTAATAATTTTTTAAAAAAGTTATTCTGTTTTTCTTTAAATTTTAAAAAAGAATTAACATTTTACTTATATAGGTGGCTTTCGAAATTTTTATATACGGGTCTATAACATATCTTACATGGGATATTTTCTTTATTTAATCCGTATAATATACGGATCTATAACTTGGTAATACTAGACTATCAACACATCTTTTTATATGTTAAGCTTTTTTTTAGTTCTTTAGATCTATCTATAACATAGTTGAACTCTAATGGCAATAACATTGTTAGATTTACCATTTTATTTTTTATAAATGTATTATTTAACATATATAAACGAGAATAATATTAAATCTAATTAATTAGTTTAAATGGTACTATAAGTCATTTCTATTAAGCTAAAACAACTCTTCAGTTATATTTTTTATAATTTACTCGAATCAAAGAAAATAAAGGCGTAGACAAAAAAAGATCATCTATTTTTTTAGATTTATAAAATAAATATTGTAAAACATGTATATAAATATTGATTCATATACTATTTTTCTAATGGTCATTTCATTCATTTTTATTAATATACGGTTCTTTTATTTAGTTACTTTTGTATTGTATATATTTAATATCTATGTATTCACATTGTAAATTACTTATTACCTTTCTTATCAACAAAGGTTAACTATTTATAATTATATACAACCTTTTAAAGGTTCTAATTATTGATGCTTATTTTACTTGTAACAGGAAACATGCACTTAGTTGTTGCATAATTAGTTTGAATGGTACTAGAAGTATTGTACTTGATTAACTAATTTAATCAAAGTCACTTATGGAATCCGTTAATCAAGGAATCGATCATGTTTACGTAAATGTAAACACTAAACAATGATGGAATTCGTACATTTAAAATACATATTTAGTTAGGGCTTCTGAATTATAAGGAGCCCAACCATATAGAAAATATTTTTTTCAAAGGTAATTGGCTAAACTCCCATGCATGTAAACCCACTTTTAATTACATATTTTACACATATATATAACTAATAATAGTTATGGTCTTCTAAAAAAACTACGAGTATTACATGAAATAAAGTCCCCTGAAATAATTAGCATCACAAATAATGCCTAGGACACCCATGCAATTTCAATGATGTATATACTAATAAATAGTATGAATAGCAATGAGAATCGCGATAATTAAATCAATGTCTAGCTAGGACATTGACGTATGTGCTGACATAAGCCCATAACCAAACCATAACAAATGTTGTTTCGAACATCGTACATCATGACAACGTGTAACAAGTTAGGACACAATTTCACTTTCATAGGTTCGAGACTGACCAGGGGTGGGGTTTGTTAAACCCAATAGATCTATTCGACTGTTTCGCGGTCTCGACAGACTAATAGTTACTAAATAATGATATTGTGAGGGCTTCCCGAGCTCATACCAACCAACCTTATGTGCACATAAACATCTGATGGGTCCCAATCGCAATTACTGTACCATGTAAATATAAACACATATACTATATAATACATGTTTTCGGAAACCTTTTATGGATTTTATGAAAAACATATGACTTAACATAAAACAACTATGTCTTTCCACAAAATACGAAAACAAGAAAGGGGTCGTGAATTCACCTAGAACTCCATGAAAATGCTAACAAATAAATAAGATGTCCGACAATTAAAACCGAGGTACACGTATCCTAAATCATATAAGACAGTAAGAGTCAATTATGTGTCTACCCAGCAAGTCGTTCACCAAACTTGCTTAGACTGAATGAGATGCTAACAATTTAATATTAACGACCCGTTGGTGAATGATTATCTAAGTGCTACCACACACACACATATAATGTATATATCAACACATAATATCGGAATCGCATCCCAAAAACACGGTTAACCCGCCGTGTCTATGCACGACCAGAACGGTTTATATATATATATATATATATATATATATATATATATATATATATATATATATATACTCCAAAAATAATATATATTTATATTATGAAATACCATTTCACATGTCACACCCAACTGATGGCGGAAACATCGGAGTGATACGAAACGAGATTGCTCAAGACTTCATAACGTACTAATTGTGACAATAATTTAAATAAGCAATAATTCATTTCATGCTAAATTGAATACGTTGTTTTGGAATGGAAAAGCACAACATCTTGCAACTTGAACATAAATAACATAGGAAATACAAACAAAGAATTAAGCGCGTATCTAAATCCATCCTAGGTAGATTTTTCGAGCATCATCATACATTTCCAACAACATGTATTAAAGTATGTGTCAATACAAATATTGACGAGCATATAATTTTGGTGCTACATAGCGTATAATAAAAGGTTCTCAAATCCAACATGGCAATTCGTATTCTAGTTAAATAATATACTAGTATGCACAACCTAAGTGTCAAACCAAAAATTCCCCGAGCAAAATCTTGTCAACAAATGAACAAAACCATATACGATTGAATACTTAACATAGACCATAAACGGGCGGTGTGCTACTCCTATAGCGCTATACATGTTAAGGTAGGCTAGCGAAGTTAATGACAAGTAGTTTGTATGTCTAAATGATTGAATATCTAGCATGAATAACCTCAGCATAACAAAGAGCACGTTTGATGGATTGAGTGGTTTTTAAGTATGATTGTGTGCATGAGTGTGTTTGTTTATGTTATAGATGTTACACCCCAAAATTGATTAAAGCGTAAAAGGGATTCGAGTATACATACGATTTGCGTTGAGGTTTCCACGTAAGTGAGTTGATGTGGTGAGAATTTGGCAACCCTTGAGTTATCCTACAAGGATAAACGAGACGTATGAGTTCGATAGGTTTTTAGATTAGGAATGTGTATGCAAAAGCTTAACTTAGTATAAACTTACACAAAAGTTACCTTCTTAAAACACTCAAATTGGACACCATGATTATGTGTTTTTCATAGGCACGAGTTCACCTATTGGAAGTCCAATTATAAGGAATTTTAATACAAGGTAATATAACCATAACTCTTAACATCAATTCTTAAGATTATATATATATATATATATATATATATATATATATATATTACATTTTAGTCATATGGTCAAGTAATGTCATGTAAAGGTCAAGCAATGAGGTAGGATGATTTTCATCCATTAAACCTCTTATATGAACAACAAAAGCATAAAATCATCAACTTACTTGATGATTTCAGTTGGTCATAAATAAGATTAAAATGTAAAAGTATCTAAATTGCTAAGTAGCCAAATAAGAACAACTCGGACGTGTACATACTCAACATGGAAAATGTTGGAGACAACGTGGGGTTGGCTTACTTTGATTTGTTAGAAGCTACTTAGATGAATGTCTAACTAATGAAATAATCAACTGAAGTAGGTAAAATCTTAGTTGGAAAGCCAAGGCTCTCATTGTTCATACCTAACCAAACACAAGTCTTTCAACATTGAAGGTTGAAGACTTGGATTGTTCAACACATTGTAGGTAACTTGGGACCTTTAGGGCAACAAGTTTTGGAGGTTATGAACCTCATAACTTTTGGAAATTTACCATAACATAAGCCCAACAACATGGGTATAGTTGGGGACCAAGTATGGTGCAAGATTTCTATAACAAGAATAAGTTGTAAAAGAACTTTGTAAAAACAGAAATGTAACCTTATTTGGACACCAAATATGGAGTTGTACCACCTTGTTACACCTTGGTGAACGTTGGGTAACAATCCTTGATGTTGTCCAAGAGGTTAGAAGTAAAGAAAGTTGAAGAAACATTAAGAAAAGTGAGGTGAAAGCTCACTTTTGGACTTGATAATAATCTGCCCAAAACCTGAAATTTCTTGAGAGTTCTTAAGTGTTTTAGAGTATAATGAGGTTGTGGAAAGTGAAAATGTGATGGAGGAGGCTTAGTTTTATAGGGAATGATTGGGGTTTGGGTTTAAAGAAGGTTAGAAGGTGATTGGAAGAGAAAGGAGATGGAAAAGGATGAAATTCGGTTGGTTAAAAAAACTTGTTCCAGATTGGGCCTGGTCGCGCCACGCGACCATACCAACATGCTCTCGTCGCGTGGCGCGACGGGGTCATGTTTCTCTAGTACGCGACGAGAGCATTTCTCCAGTTTCAGCCCCTGTACTTGGTTTTTAGGTTATTTTATATCGTTTTCCTTTGTTTTAGCTTGTTTGTAAGTATTTAAAGTGTATCCAAGTATGGTATAGGTATGATGCATGCATGGTTGATGTTTTGATAGTATTACAAAAGTATTAAAAATGATGGCAATAAGCTAAGTTTTGAGATTCAAATCCAAGTTAAGCTCCAATGCCTTCATGTATCTCAAAACATACAAGTGTTAAAGCTTTGATTTAGTGATTCTTAGGTGAGCATTGGATGAAAAATAGTAGGTCTTGGTCCTTGATTTTTGGTCGTAGGTATTGAGGGAAAGAGATAAGTGTGTGTGTGCTAGTTTGGAGACGGAGGATTAGTGTGTGTGTGTTGGGAGATATTTTGAAATAAACACATGTTAAAATTGAAGATCTAGTAAATCCTACAATCCCCAAGAATGACAACCATGCAACAACTCATCACATGCTTATCAACCATTCATCACAAAAATGGGATATGAGGAGGGGGCTTAGCCATAGGTTTTAGGAGAGAGAGTTGGGATTTATGATGTGGTGATTTGGTGGATATTCTTGTTCCCTCGATTACATACAAGAAGACTTGTTTAGGATTTTATATAGCTTATTAGATTAAAACACGAATTACCCACTCAAAAACACAATATTGGGTGAAAAATGGTAAGTGGAAATGTTAAATTATGATTAAAAAAATAATAAATTTATGATAAAAAATGAAAATACGAAAATTTTATATTCGTATTATCTTTTTATCTATTTTTCATGCCGAGCACATAGTAATGCCACTAATTTAATTTTCCAGGCATATTGGACCAATTTTAGCATTATACAGTGTACCGGATTATCACCAACGTTCGTTTTAGACACTTTTAACGTTACACTATCTATAAATCTATATTTAACAGTTTTTAAATGCAATCCCATGCATTTATCCGGACTTTTCTAGACTTTATAGAATCAAGTAGCATATAATTAAGTCTAATGCACGTAATTAATGCAAATGTGATTAATGAGATATACGAATAATGACTCAGATTTACCGACTGCCACCGTCTCTATCCATCATTTTCGGTCGCTGCCCTTCCCCTCCCATGTGACATCCGTCGATGATGGCCTTTCGCCGGCGCCCCTCACCTCCACTATGACAAAAATCTGGTCACCAACCTTCTCGTCCCATGCGTTAATTGGAGATGACGACCTTTACTCTCTTCCCCACCCATCAACTACTGGAAAACTCTGATTACTACCCTTCCCCTCCCATGAAACAGTTAGCGATGATGACCTCTAGTCGGCCCACCCCCTCTATTCTCACTTCAAATGCCAAACCAATCGCCGGGTCTCTGTGTAATCGCTAACATTCTATTAACGTTTAGCAAGCTTTCGAAACTGACCATCTTAGGCCATTATTGGCCAACATATGGAAGATATTGGCAATCTTATACATGAATTCCTTAAACGTTTATTATTTTTCTCGAGTTACCTTTCTATAAATTTTTAATTATTTGGAATGCTAAACAAATTCAAAAATTATTCTAAATTGGTGATCTCATACACTGATTCTAGAGTATCCAAACTTTAAACGATAAAAAGGCTGGCGAAAAGTTGCTAATTCAAATCTGAAAAGCGTCTGACAACTAGGGCATCAAGGAGGCAAATATGAAAGGTGAAGGAGTTCATGTCAAAGGTAAAATTGGTTATTTTACATAAATATAAACAAAAGTTTAAACCCAAGTTAGTGTTAGGCCTAAAAAAATGCTACAACATACACGACATATTCCAAATTTGTTCCTTGCGAAAATCAAACTAGTAACTTGTATTTTTGTCAACCACAATATATGTACTTAACTCTATTTAATACTAACACAAAAATATCTTTTTAATTATTATATTTAATTAATGAAAACGCCGCCGGTCCGGCTCTATCTCTGTCGCTAGTTGCTATAGGGGCTCATCGAATGTGGCCAGCCCTTTCGTTGCCATCACAACATGGCCCATACTCTTATCGTCATAACTCATAAAGTTGATATCTAATTAGAAGTAAACTCCATAGTTATCGAAATTTTTGAACAACCATATTTTTAGTAAAAACTACAAATTTCCACGTATCAAAATTTAGAGAACACGACTTAAAGTCGATATCACGACTTAAAAAATGATGGGCTTCAAAACATGATATCTTTAATAATAAGATATTAAAATCTGGCCTTTTATTTTATGTTTTGTTAATTCTTGAATATGACATAAATTTTGTTTTAAATGGCTTTTCGGTATGGTCCAGCTCGAACCATTCAAGTTGCAATACTGATTGTAATACTCGTGTTGCGTTAACATGGTAGAAAGATTATGATATATTTTAAGTTGTTTAATGAAATGTCTTAATCTTAATTGCATACATAAAACACTTGATGAAAATTTTTTTAATTTTCATTGAATAAAATTTAAATGACTTGTCGGTTTCTCATTTTCTAGACTAGAACACGCGTTGTTGGTGTGGGTTGTTACAAACCAAAATGGGCCAATCCATCACGAATGAAAAGAGATTTAAAAAAAGAAAAGAAAAGAACCAATTAGCTACATTTTTTTATAAACAAATACTTTTATATTAAATTATATATGCATAGAGGGAGAGGTGATACATGGTGAGGGCCGAAGATGGCGACGAGTTGAAATGGTGGTCGATGGTGACTGAAGATGTGGGGACTCAAGGGTTGTTTTTGTTTGGACTCGACAACAAGATTAAAAGAGATGATGTAATGAAGGCAAAACGAGGTTGGGTTATGTCGGTGGTTGATAAACAAGCCTGGTTGTGTTGATGATGGAGATGTAACTTAAGGAAGTGGAGGGGACCAAAACTAGAGACAACGACCACAACAATGACATAATGATTATTGTCGACAATGACGAACCCGGAAATTTTTTTACCGGTGTTGAAACTATGATGTCCATATATCTATCAATAGCCATTTTGACCGAATCATGTCACTAGCTAGAGTTGGGTCAACGACAAATTTTGGGGGTTTTAGTGTAAGTATAGATTTTAATAAGATTTGAGCTGTATGGTTTTTAAAGTTGTTTTCAATTTCAACTTTACTTGTAAAAAAAAGTCTTTTTCCTTATGATGACTATAAAACTTTGTTTTGTAATAAATATTGTCCTCTTACACATTTAATTAACTAGCATAGTTGCTATATCATATAGTTATATCCAATGCCTCTGCATTAGAGGTTCAGAGGAATTTAAGATTCGAACTCAGGTCCTTACAATAAAAGGACAACATGATTAGCATTCAAGCAAATCTCTTACATCATGCAGATAATGAAATGTTCCTCATTATTTGTTAAAACTTAAATAGTTGATGCATCGAAAGAAAAAACTGAACTAACTATTGTGTTGGGATTTGTACATGTTGAAGGGGTATGGTTCTTAATCATGCGTCGACTACGCGAGACAAGCTCAGGTCGTGCGTAAGGCCCGTACCCAAAAAAGATAGTCCATTTTGCAAACTTAATGGCGCAAGCCTAAGAAGCGCGAGATACTCTGCGCCAACATGATGATTTTGGAAAGTACACGTGGTACGAATGTCAGAGCAGATAACCAATGGGCACAGCGATAGGCTGTGTGCAGCAATGCTGCACGAAAACAAAAAGTACTAAAGGACACCTACTTGATGGACCACCTACTTACTGCAACTTTGGTCGCAAATCAACTGTAAAAACGCTATTTGTCACCGATTTATGACGGAAATAAGTAGAGTAAATACACAGCTTTGTAGATGTGTTGATTCACGGGATTAATTGAAGTGAAGTGAGGCGTCAAACCGTAATTAATGTTTGTGTCACATTTTTTATTACTGGAATAAGAATTTAAAGGTATGAAACTTGATACCTTTAGTCGTGTAAAGGAATAAGTACTTAACATGTAAAAATATTTTTCTTTTTTTAAAGCCTTTCGTCTAACCCAAACGTTTAAACTATTATCATTATAACTGTATTATCTTAAAACATAAATAACACAAAAATTCATTCTAAAAGAAGACATAAGTATTCAACCCGCCAACCCTTGACCCATCCATCTTGTCATCCTTTAAGAAATATGTCCACTTTTTTGATACTCTATATATCTTGCATTTATATAGGTACTTGTGCATGTAATGACAACTAGGGTCGTAAACGAACCGAACGTTCAGCGAACAGTTCGTGAATTGTTCGGCAGAAAGTTCGTTTATGTTTGCTTGTTTGTTTAGTTGATGAACAAACACAAACAAGAAATTCCGTTTTGTTAGCTAAATGAACGAACACGAACAAATGTATCGTTCGTTTAATTGCGTTCGTGAATGTTCGGTAATCTGTTCGTGAGCATTCGTTCATATTCGTTTGTTTATGTTGTTCATTAAAGATTTCTTAGCATTTATTTTTTTTTATCTAAACTTTTTATATTCTTTATTTTTAATTATATATCTCATTACCCAAACAAATAAAATAGAAAATAAAGTGAATTGGTACCAGATTAGTTGTTAATCGGAAGTTAAGAACAGTAATTGGCTAACACCCGATGTTTATTATCAAGGAAACTTAACCCAAAATCATGAAAATTACAATCCCTACCAATTAGATTGGTATATATAGCTAATCTATCACGTTATACTATAACTAGGATTCCTCATTAATCAATTACATATCAGTTATCCAATACATATCCTAATCCAACACAAATAGGATTCTAGATAATTAATCACTTGTTAACTAATGATGTTATTTAATTAATCCAGCCTTTCCTTCACACACAAGGCCACGGTTCAGTTCGGACTCAGAATTCCCAGCATTAACACCCTGAATTTCTGAGTCGTATATGGGAGGTCTTTAACGCCAAGTAGATCACGCATCTCCTTGAACTTGATTTTCGCCAGTGTCTTCGTCAATGTATGCGCTCTTTGCTCGCTTCCAGATACATGCTCAACGACCACTTCGTTGTTTTCAACACAATCCTGAATAAAGAGTAATCGGGACTTTATATGCTTGCTTCGATTATGGAACACCAGATTTTTTACTAAGGCAATCACTGAAGTATTTCCACTTTTAACATCACTTTCTACGATCGTCTTCCAATAACTTCACTTATCAATTCTCGTAACCAAATAGCTTGACAAGCTGCTGAACTGGCTGCCATGTATTCAGCTTCACATGATGATAACGCCAGCGTACATTGTTTTTGCGGACACAAAAGAACCATAATAAAACACGCGTCTCGTTGTACTATGACCATCATTATCATCAATATTGTGACCACTATCACTGTAGCCACATAACACGCCTTCTACTTTTCTTGGATAAGTAATCCTGTAGCTCGCAGTTCCCTTCAAATATCAGAGTATTTGTTTAATAGCTAGCGCATGACTCTACCTTGGACTTTGCATGTACCGACTAACAATACCAACTGAATAAGCGAGATCGTACGTGTCTAAAGTAAATAACGCAAACGCCCAACTATTTTCCGATAATTGGTTGGTTCAACTTCGTCTTCGACTTTTGATAACTTTAAATTCGGGTCCATTGGAACAAGAACCGAATTACACTCATGCATCCTCGCTTCTTTTAAAATCTTCCAGGCATATGCTTCCTGTTTGATTTTAATTTCATTCACGCCTTGTGAAACTTCGATACCCAAATACTAAGTTAATTTTCCAAGATCAGACATATCAAACCGTTTCACCAACTCTTTCTTGAACTCATTAATAATAGATAAGCTTGAACCTGTAACGAACAAGTCATCAACATACACGGCTAAGATTAGTAAAGAATTACCCACAATCTTTCGATAGACGACTTGTTGGAATTTTAACGCCTTCAACATTGAATCTAGCTTAATATTCCAAGCTCGAGGGCTTGTCTTAACCCGTACAACGCCTTGAAAAGCTTGTAAACTTTGTAACTTTCTTTCGGATTAATGAATCCTTCCGGTTGAAGTACATAAACATCTTCCTCCAAATCACCATTTAAAAACGCCGTTTTCACATCTAAATGGTGTATTTCTCAACCCTCCACGGCTGCTAGAGAAATAAGAAATCGGATCGTCTCGATTCGCACAACCAGTGCAAAAACTTCATCAAAATCAATACCTTTTTATGCTGATTGGTTTAACGCTTTGTATTTATAATTTTCCATCCACGTTCTTTTTTATTTTGGAAACTCACTTTAAACTGATTGGTTTAACGCCTTTTGGTAAATCCACAAGTTTCCATGTACGGTTTTGCTCAATTGAATTAATTTCTTATTGCATTGCTTTAACCTATTCCCTCTTTAATTTTGCTTCGCCAAAATTAGCAGGTTCGTCATCAATTAAAAGCAATTCGCACGTATTTAATTCGTAGTCACTATATTTTATAGGTAAAATAGACTGACGAGTGGAACGCCTAACCTGAAATTCATCTTCTGGGCTGCTCTGGGCAGTTTCTGACCTGCTCTAGGTAGTTTCTAGGATGTTCTACTAGGCTGTTCTAGGTAGTTTCTGGGCTACTCTGAGCTGATTCTGGGTTTCTCTGAGCTGTCTCTGACATTATTAGGCTTGAATTAATCGACCGGAAGCCAATATCAATTACACTTCCCCAGTAAACGGTAAAATAACTCGGTTCGATTTCACTTCCGATATGATTTTTAGCACTTTTATTCCACTTCCACCCCCTAGTTTCGTCAAATTCCACATCTCTATTTACCACAATTTGTCGAGTTCTCGGATCATTAAACGGTACCGTTTGGACCCGGGTTCGCTTCCAAGATGCACCAAAATATCGAACCAATCTTTGAGCTTTTGAATATCCATTTCGACTTTTGCAAAAGCAATACAACCAAAAACTTTAACATGTTCTAAATTAGGTTGTTTACCTTTGTATTTTTCATACGGAGTAGCTCCCACCAATGCACGCATAGAAGACCGGTTAATTAAATAAGTCGCATGTTAGACCGCTTCACCCCATAAATAGTTCGGACCTTCATTGCTTTCATAATACTTCGAACCATCTCCATAAGTGTTCAGTTTCGACGCTCGACCACACCGTTTTGTTGTGGTGTATAAGGGGTTGTTCAATGTCTCGTAAGGCCCTATTCATCACAAAAACGATAAAACGCTCAGGAAGAAAACTCTCCACCTCTATCGGTTCGTAAGGTTTTAAGCAAATTACCCGTCTTTTTTTCTACCATCGCCTTAAAATATTTTATTGTTTCGAATGCTCCACTTTTCTCCTATAACAAGTACGACCACATATATCGTAAGAAATCATCAATCAAAACTAAAATATAGCGATTACCTTTCATGGTTGATGGGGAAATTAGTCCACATAAATCACCATGGAATAATTCAAGTGTCCGTGATGCTCGAAAAGTCGCCTTCTTTGGGAACGGTTTTCGCGTTTGTTTTCAACCATTGCACACCTTATTCTCGTGATGAATCTTTGGAACTCCTAAAACCATCCCATTCATTTGTTCCAAGGTCTTGAAACTAGCATGCCCGAGTCTCGCATGCCATAACCACGAATCTTCACTTATTTTCGCCATAAGACAAATAGGAGTGCCCACTTTCAATTTCACCTTGTACAAATGATTTTTCTAATGAGCCACTCTGTAACGCCCATAATATCATAAGGTCAAAACGACAAATAAAAACGTCAAAGTTTAAACCTTTCATTCCGTAATTCATATTTTTACCAAAATACCCTTTAAATAGTTCGAAGTCAACACAACCATCTACTTTTTTTTTTGTCACAAGTGTTAACCCGAACTACTATATCAAAATACAACTTTAAACTTACTTACAAAAGACCTAAACATTCAAACTAGCATTTACAACCCAAAAGAGTTTTGACCCATTTGAAATGAACATAAGCCGGAAGCGCCTAAGGGCGGTGAAGTGTGTTCGATCCAAGTTCGCCATCATTAAAGGTGAGATTTTCATATCATCCATAACACAAATATTCATTAGTACAATTCTTTAATCATAGTGATTACATCTACCATTCCATCTCATATTGACCTGTTGAAGGTCAAGATGATAATTCATTCATTTACCATTCATTCCTTTCTTGCTAGCAATTCCACTTAAAAACAGATATTACGGTTACCATTCCTTCATCATCAACATCTTTAATCCATCCGACCCATTCGTAATGGATCAACACATAACTGTGTTGTGGTGAATGTCAACAAAAAAGCACGGCACATAGACAGGGGGCACCCTAGCGCATGTGAGTAACAATAAATGAGTCAGGTGAACCTTAAACACGTGAGAA
This sequence comes from Scalesia atractyloides, assembly GCA_947069175.1. NCBI lineage: Eukaryota > Viridiplantae > Streptophyta > Magnoliopsida > Asterales > Asteraceae > Scalesia > Scalesia atractyloides. Next base: position 73,541,340 of record CAMTDV010000001.1, read on the forward strand.
CAAATCTGGTAACTATGGAAGGAAATTTACCTAAAATTTTAAGTTCAACTTCTTCTTGAATAAGGAAAGAAATTATATCCTCGTATCCTTTTGATGCATCAACATGTTCATGTTAAAACCTGTTAGCAAACGCTCAGCGGTAGAGGTGACAAACGGGTCAGTTGGATTGTGTTCTTTCACAAACACTTTTCTTCCGGTTTTTAATACCCTTAGATATATTTAATATGATCACAATAGCTATATGATTGCAGTAATAATAATAATAATAAACAATTTATGTGGTTTTATGCATGTCAAAACTATACTTTTCGTTTGAGGAGAACCGCTAACCACACATGTGTTGGCACCGCCACCAATAGAGGCTTGCAATCAAGACAAACAAAGAGAAATTGTCTATAAGTCAAGTTAATTTAGATATACAAACAATTACAATAGCTAGTCATTCTGCTTGTAACTCATAAAAAGGAAACCGATAGACCAAAAAACATAAGCAGTTCATAAAAATCTCTTCTGACAACAGAGGCGCTTCAGCCAATCTATCCGCTGCAACATGGATATACATTAAACCCTGCAGAATGCCATTCTGTGCATAAACCAAAACCCAAATCTGCGTAGATCAGTAACTACTTGTACTAAAAGTAACTAATTAATTACATACTTTCAGATTTAAAAAAAAAAAGTTAATTACCTCTGTGTGTCTATTTAAGCATGACTATTATAATCTAAAAACCCGAAGGTAGCCATTGTCCAAAAAGGATATTGATATGTTTTCTTCATTTGACAATTCCCCTTGACAAATATCACTTGCCCTACAGCCAAATTCACCAAATAAAAGAGTGCACTTTGCCTTGTCTGCATATTAAAAAAAAAGGCAGTTTACTTCAAAATGATGCAATGAGCTTCAATGATTCAAAGATGTAGAAAGTTAAAAGAAAACACAAGTAAAAGCGTGATATTAATTGGTATGTCGCAACGTAGTCTATACCGTGACTTCTAGTGAAGACTTCCATTGTCTTTTCCCTTGACCATGCTTTAAATTTGTTTCATGCTTTAAAATCCTGATTTTGGATAAATTGTTCTCTGTTTCACGTTGAATTTTGAATGTATCAGTATTGTAATTATGTTTAAATCCTACATCATTTATATAAAGATTTAACACCAACGTCATGTTCATATCCATCACTTCAAAATGGTATAAGAGATCATATCAAAACTAAAGTCAAAAGGCATTTCATCATCTTAGAGCATATGCATACGGGGCCATCTCAAACACAAAAACCGTACCAGAATTAAATCAAATATTATCTCTAATCTTGGATCATTGAATGCCCAAATATGCTCCAAGGCAGAGATACAAGAAGAAGGGCTTCTTGCTTTTGTAGATAGAATTATGTATACATATCACTGCTGGACCCCAAAATGTAAAAACGTGTTAGAAAAACGACATGCGAGTAATGTATTATGTAGTGGGAAGAAATACCACATGTAAAAACATTTTAAGACCAGACACATGACGTGACGCTAGGCTTGTAAACAACTTTGGGCGGTGTTTTAAGACCAGACACATGACGTGACTCAAGGCTTGTAAACAACTTTGGGCGGTAAAAGTGAAGTGAAATTGGTGGAGACATGTGTACACAATTATTTTGATCAAGACAATAGGCGTAACTAGTAACGATTGAATTTATATCTTTTTCGTCGGTACATATGTTTAATAGTTTGTAATTTACATATCTTTAAATGAAGTAGACGCATGTTCTCAAAATTATATGGTAACATCTTTATACAACTGAAACTTGTCTTGGACATGTTGAAGCATATGATATCAACTTTAATATATAAACGTGACCCAATAATTTATTAATTTAAGGGAAAACAAATCTATAAAATCTATGGTACGTCACTCCCTTTTACCTCTTTTATTTTTGTGATAATGATGTACCTAGGAATGGGAAAAAGAAGTACAAGGAGGATACCAAATGCTTAAGTCGATATCTAAAGAATGAGGATGGAGACTCATTCCAAATAGATATAGATGTATTAATATTCTTATATCCCTCCTCTCTATTTCTCTCTCTCTCTATATATATATATTCTTAGAGGTATATTCTATTATTAGTTATGAATTTTACTAGCTTTATTGGTTAATTATCACTTTTCATTTTGAAGTTAGTTAATTTTATAATATTCTTTTAATTTTGAAAACGATAATCTTTTTTTCGCGATTTAACGCGTCATGAAGATACCGCCCGATGTAATTTTTTATTCATTTTTGAAATTTTCAATTGAAGTAAAAAACGTGTAGATATCTTCTTGGGCATATTTTTTTAGGTTGCTACTCCGAGTGTCGTGTCGTACCAAACCGACCGAAACCCCGGTGCGTAGCGCAAGTTTTTATACTAGTTGAGATTTAAATGAGACAACAAAGATATCGTTAAGCTCTAATAACGCTATTTGCAGATGTGGTGCATAGACACCACATATAATAGGGGTCAAAGAAGCAATGTTCCCTTACGCGGTCGGGGCAATGCTGGGGGTTAAATCGTATGCATCATAACACTTTTGGTTGTTTATATAACATAAATACCCGGTCTTAAGGGCGGTTTGTTTAGCTCTTAATGATACTCTAATGGTTCATATCTTTTACTAGTTCAACATTTAATGATTCAGATAGTTTGTTTCGTGAGCAGATGTCTGAATGGTTAAGACATTTGCCTCTGAATGGTTAAGCATTATACTGAGTCTGAATGGTTAAGACCTCTAATCTGAATTGGTCAAACATTTGCTTTTGAACGGTTAAGCATTAAACTGGCTCTTAATTGTTTAGAACTCTTACTGGTTTAGCACTTACAGGTTCAACATTTAACCATTTAAAAGTTGTTAAATAACCTCTTAGAATAAAAATAAACAAACACTTAACATATCTATATTATATTATATTATATTAAAGTTAATGAGTTATTTTTTCTAGAGGTGTAGTTCTTCCATAGATACTACTCAACATAAGGTTAACAAATCAAGTGTTTTTTTTATTATTAACTTTTTAAAGAAAACTATTGCATAAACATTACATGTGTTTATAATCCAAACTGCCGATAAGATACGGAAAGCTAGTATTGGTTTTTTAGTACTTTCGGACATATATTGCAAATAACAATATCAGGAACTTGTGAGTTATTTCAAACAAACACAGAAATTATTCATGAAATGACTAATTTTGAAGAGTGAATGTCGCCGAATGTTTTTCACCGTTTATCTCTCTATGTTGGTCTTTTAAAAGCATCAAACAATGGAGAAATGAAAGACATCAACCTAGAAGCTTGGGAGTATTTGAAATATATTTAAAAAGCTAGTGGAAAATTGTCTATGATAAAAAAAGACATCATCGGTAGGGAATGACAAATATTTCAAAAAGTTTCAACTATGTTTTACGGGGATTCATGTTGTTGTCCATAAAGGCTCATGTTGACTATACGCTTCATTAAGAGGTGCAATAGTTTGTCGTTCGTAAAGGGATTGTCATGAGTTTCACTTAAAGTTTGCACCAAATTTTTAAAGACCCTAAGCAAACTATAAAGTCAAGACTCTTTTAAAATACTTTTCAATATAAACCCTTTTCCTTTACCTTTTTGTTAGACTTGAATTCTTGATAACCCTACAAAATATCGATCGGCAATAGCAAATTGCACAATTAAGTTGCAAAATCGCAAAACTAATTTTTTATGGTTACTCCATCTCAAATCACAATATATATGCAATATTAGCATATTACTATGAAAATAGTTGTTACATGGATAATCCTTGCGTTGCTTGCGATTGAGACATTAACCAGTGACGACAATTTATTACCCCTAATTTTGTCCCCCAATAGTCATTTATGTTGGCTGCAGTTATCAAGGTCGTGAGCAATGACGATAAGAGTAGAGGATGCGTTGAAGGTAGACGACAATGTTTAACAAAATAAGAGACTTGGGCCATTAATTCTTAAAGGGCTTAGATATTTTACTTGCTTGGGGCATTATGTCTATTTTTACTTTTTTTGTTTGTTTGGGCTAACTAAGCATAAATTCAAAATTGAAGGCCCATATTTTTAGGGGCCCTAAGCCTTTGTCTTGCTTACTAAGCCTATTGAGTCAATCCTTGTTACGCTAAAGCTTTACCCCCTAACATCTAGAGGCATTTTAAATATCGAGACAATCACACACAAAAGAACATAAAAGTATAGAGGCGAGGTACATGATTATGTCAAAGCTACATACAATAACATTGCATAAGGTAAAATAAAATGAACATGTGGTAAGTGGCAAATGCTAAGATTTTTATATGCATGTCATCGCAGTTTGTTGTCATAGAGATGAACAATCTCAAAATATTGTGGATACATTATATTAGTGTTATGTATTGAGAACCAAATGATAGTCATTTGTACCCACTTAGTCACCCTAGTTATTTGATAGAGTCGGGCTGGAGGATTAAGGAAGACCCATCACAAGTTTCCACATTACAAGGCAGGAGACATGCACACAACGTAATTTAAGATATTCAAGGGTACACTGCATCTTATAAGTCATTTGATTTTCTCCATTAGGTCAATATCAATCACATCGTCTTGCTCAACACTTGTCTAGGTTAGGTTACATATATGTAACTCATAACGTTAGATATATGTATCTCAAGTAACATTAGCTCATACAAGTTACATATATGTACGAGTTACAAATATGTTACGTACTCACAGACCGATAGGTGCTATCCAATACAATATGGTTGGACGTATACAAATCAAGGATAAATGAGTTTCATGATTGAAATCCCTTCTTGTTCTTCATGTGTTAATGATTGAAGAACTTCATTCATGTGTTGATGATCGAAGAACTCCAGCCATATGTTTATAATCAAAGAACTCCAACTATATGTAGTACCTTAATGTGTTGATGATCGTAAAACACCAATATTACACATCGACCACCAAACCACCATTGCTCTCTACCTTATTAGATTTTATGTCTTCAATGTGTGTGCATATAATGTTGCGATTGTAACCGTACAAAGATGACATATGAGATTGAATCGACTGATATCGAGGCTAAGCAGAGTGGGCCATGGATTTATAGATTCTGTATTTTTTTTAGTTTTTTATAATATTATCAAAAATCTCATGTCCTTCCAATTTATGGTCAAACATGTTCCGATTGTAAATCTATTTGCCTTAATGTGTAATTTCTCAAACTTAGGGATGAAAACAACAATACGAGAAAACTAAAAGGACTATTAAGCGAGTCCAAAACTAACAAAAAAAAAATACTTAACCATCGTTTCTACATGTTTGTGATTTTTCTTCTGCAATGAAAATCGATTCCAGTGTTCTTCGATGAATATGGGTTATGGTCTTCTATTCAGGTATTTGAATCTGGTCTATTTTGGTATTGAGCTTGGGCAGTGGCATCGCTTTATGGTCTTGGTTTCAAGAGCCGCTTCTTGATATTAAGGTACGAGTCTAGGCTGATTATTATCTTCTAAGGGCCTCAATTTCGTAAGCTCAATTTTGAATTCAATACGACGCGTATTGGTCAATACACCTCATATCGCTTTTAAATTTGGAGTCCCCACGCTGAATACGTTTACCAAGGTCAAATCAATCACGTATACGTGACGTATAGGCCAATACGCGACTTATACCTTGACACGTATACGTGACTTATACCCTGACACGTATATGCCTATACTTGTCAATGTATATACTACGTACTGACCTATACGTGACTGATTTGACCTTGGTACGATGTTGTCTATCGCGAGAATCACAAAAAAACGATACAACGCGTATTGTTTTATACGCATCGTATAGAAGGGTGTGCATATAAGAAAGGAGGTGTGTTACCCTTATTTATTTAAGTTTTCTTTTAAATTAATTAATATAATATACTATTCAGATTTAACTTCAATTTTCAAAGTTGTAGTTTCAGAAACTTTCTTTTCCCACTTGTAAAAAGTTACCTCCAAAAACCAGCCAGCGCCTCCCTCTTCCCCTTCGCATATACCGCCGATTTCATCACTTTGACCGATTTCTAGGGTTCCATCTGCTCATCTTTTGAAGGTTATGGTATGTATACTTCGTGAACAAGTGATTCATTGTCAATTTTTTTGTGCGTTTGGTGTTTTGTTTCTTGATTGTGATTTGGTGAAAAGATAGAGTGTTTATTCATGTGGGATTAAACCCTTTTACAAATTTGTTAAAAAGATTGGAGGTTTGTTGTTTGTTGAGTTTGATGGATGGTTTTCTTATCTTGTTTCGTTGAGGCATTTTGTCATACACCTGAGCTGCAATTTATCAGATTAAAAAATGTCATAAGTTACTTGAAATTGGTGTGTTTGACTGTTGTCTGTTTCATTGATTTTTACTAATATTATAAGGGGGAAAATGGATGGAGTGTTTTTTGTTCTTGAAGTGGTATAATACCATATGATGATTACATGCTGGTGTTTGTAGTTTGTACCCAATGGATTAATGAAAACCTCGATTATGATTCCATTTTCGCTTCTTGTGATTAATTTAAGGTTATTACAATATAAGAATTTGCTTGTGATCCTGAGACTTTGTTTTCACCAAACTGAAGTATGAAGCACAATGATGGGAGGACTATGGCAACTCGGTCAGTCAATTATCGCAAACTTTTTTGGATCTATTAACTGATATTTTTAGTCACTGAAGGTTATTTTCCGTAAGTTCCCTAGTTCCAAAGTCGATCTATCTAAGGATGATATGATAGGAACCGGCAAACTTACGAAAAACAACCTTTAGTGGCTGCCGAATGGGATATGCTTTAGAGGAAACAATCATGATTTTGACTAGTAATCCATATCATGCTCAGGTTTGTTTAGTTCATATAAACATGTATTGAATATTGATGAATTCGTTTAAAAAAATATGATCATAAATTCAAGTACTAATCTCATTGTTCATATTAAATATGCATGATGTGTGAGGCTGTTGTGGAATGATGTCCCGGGAAGCCTTTCTTTATACAACAAATTCGCGTTCAACCCCCTCAGAAATTCGAAGTTCGTAATGGCAGGTTGCAAAGCTGCTAACACAACTATGAGTCCTTAAGATAAACTGAAATGTGATTCACACTTCTTCACGTGAGTATTTATTTACATTATATACAATAGTTTAAAGCATTAACTGCAAACCCTCCTCAAACCGGCTTATCTATTTAAACTGCAATATATCAAATTGTATTGCACGTCTTACAGGCGTCCCCTTTCCCTTGAAGAAATATTGAAGCTGCCGGGCACTCATACGGAGTCAAAGATAAGATGGTTTATTTAATATATCTAACTTTTCTCATTTTCTTGATATTACTTCTAAATATATTTTTTTTTACACAAGAATAAAGTACTTATTTAACTTACTTGACCATTTCATACAAAGTGCATTTCCAAACAGTTAAGGCAACTGCAAACGAACCGAATGAACACGAACAGTTTTTGTACGTGTTTGTTTGTTAAGAAATATATGTGTTCATGAACGCTTACTGAACGAGATTTTATGTTTGTGTTTGTTTGTTAAGGAAGTGAACTTATTCGTGTCGTTTTTGTTTGTTTGTTAATTTTAGGCAACGAATGAAAACGAACGGTGACGAACACAAATGAGCACAAATTAATGATCATAAACACAAATGGTAACAAACGAAACAAACAAAATATATAACACATTTACACTTATTAAATATTTTATTTGTCGAAATTTTGAAGTGTCGAACACAAACGAACACGTTACTGAACGCAAGCAATAACACTCATTGACACTTATAAAATATAAAAGCTAAAAATACTAATAAACTATTGAACACAAACGAACACGTTACCCAACGTTCACGATCATAAATGAACGAACGTGCCCTCTGTTCATGTTTGTTCATTTAACTGAACGAACGGAATTTCTTGTTTATGTTCGTTTGTTTAATAAACAAATGAACACAAACGAACTTCTCGCCGAACGGTTCACAAACTGTTCACCGAACGTTTGGTTTGTTTGCAGCCCTACAAATTACGTTTTGTTATCATTTTTTCACATTATTCAGTTAAAGGTGGTATATAAAAATAAAATATAAAGAACGTGGATTAATCCCAAGGATTTCCAAGAAAAAAAAAGGATAACATAAAAAGAGGAATTCAATAGCCGTAAGCGAAGGCCTCATTTAGTACTAATCATCGATCGTCATTATCAATTATTATGAGAAAAATACTTTTTTGAGTTCCCGTATTTTAGTTTTATTAACCACTTTATTTTAAATTTAAAAAGTTTAATGTCTGAGTTTTTAACCAATTTTTTTAATCCTTTGAGTCTAAAATTTTAATACCATCCATTAAGTCTGTTAGTTTTTTTAACTATAAGGACATTTTCGTCATTTTGACATAAAGTACAACTTTTTATGCACAAAGTATTATTTCACCTTTTTATCTATATTTATACACAAAAAACTCTACAATATCTCTCTCTCTCATCCCTCCCTCTCTCTCCATCAACACCAACATCCATAACCACCGCTACCCAGTCGGCAGCCGCCATCAGTATCAACACCCACCTCCTCCACCAATGCCATAACCACTGCTACCTAACTGCCGTACAACCACTACCCAGTAGCCATCACAATCAACACCCACCTCCGCCACAAATGCCATAACCACCATACCCAACCGCCTATCACCATCAACACCCACCTCCATAACCAACCATACCATAATCAACGCTACCCAACCACCATCACCATCAACACCCACCTTTACCATAGACGTTATCGAGATCGAATCAACCACCCAAGTTACACCAAATTTTTTACAGATTTGTACAAAATTGAGTTGTGGCCGAAATCAAAGGCGAGGGGAACGTGGTCTTGAAGATGACTTCTGGAAAGGAGCTCATTTTGTCCAACGTGTTGTATGTTCCAGAAATTCGAAAAAAACCTTGTGTTAGGGTGGTAATTGAACAAGTTTGGGTTCAAAATGGTGATTGAGTCGGATAAGGTCGTGTTGACCAAAAATGGTATGTATGTTGGTAAGGGCTATGCCCTCAATGGAATGTTTAAACTCAATGTAATGGTTGTGAATGCAATGAATGAAAACGCTACTACTTCTACTTACTTGATTGAGTCTTATAATCTTTGGCATTGTAGACTAGGTCATGTTAATTTTAATTCCACTCGTTGTTTAATTAAACTTAATTGCATACCAACATTCGATATCGACTCAAATAATAAATGTGAAACTTGCGTAGAAGCAAAACAAACGAAATCGTCCTTCAAAAAGGTCGAACAAATCACCGAACCCCACGAGATGATCCACACTGATGTGTGTGATCTAAAGGCAATTTGTACTCATGGTGGGAACAAGTACTTCATCACGTTCATTGCTGATAGTACAAGGTATTGCTATGTGTACTTACTTAAGAGTAAGGACGAGACCATTGACAAGTTTATCTTGTTCAAAGCCGAAGTTGAAAATCAACTAAATCGTAAAATCAAAATTGTAAGGAGCGACCGAGGAGGTGAATATGTTTCACCTTTTATTGATGTATGTGCGGAATATGGAATCATACATGAACTCATGTCTCCTTACTCCCCTCAATCGAATGGCATAGCGGAACGAAAAAATCGTACCTTGAAAGAAATGATGAATGCCATGATGATAAGTTCTAGTATAAACCAAAACATGTGGGGGGAAGCAATCTTATTGGCAAATTATGTGTTGAACATGATACCCAATAAGAAAAATGATGTAACACCATATGAATTATGAACGGGAAAGAAACCACCATATAAGTACTTGAAAGTGTGGGGGTGTCTAGCTAAGGTGGTGGTCACACCACCAAAGCGGCTACTAATAGGACCCAAAACAGTAGATTGTGTATTTATTGGATACACCGTCCTGTGGTCCTTATCGTTTTCTTGTGCATGATTCTAAGAACCCTGGAATATGGAAAGGCACCATAATAGAATCTAAGGATGCATCATGGTTTGAACATGTGTTCCCACACTTAAGTAGAAGTGAACCGAGTTTTTCTAGACCGGTCGATGAAACTGTTCCTGAGGTTGAAAACAATGAACCTTGAGAACAATCTAAGACTGAGGAAGTTGAAATCAGGAAAGGTAAACGACAAAGGACTAAAAAAATCCTTTGGGCCTAAGTTTCTTACCTACATGGTAGAAGAGGAACCTCCAACGTACCAACAAGCGGTGCATTCCTCAAAAGGACCTCAGTGGAGGGAGGCCATCAAAAGTGAGATAGACTCTATCTTATAAAACCATACTTGGGAGCTAGTGGATCTTCCTCAAGGATGTAAACCACTAGGATATCGATGGATCTTCAAGAAGAAGATGAAACCTGATGGAACCATCAATAAGTACAAAGCAAGGTTGGTGATCAAATGATATAAACGACAAGAAGGTTTAGATTATTTTGATACATATTCGCCAGTTACGTGAATAACATCCATCAGGTTGGTGCTTGCCATTGCCGCCATTAGAAATTTGGAAGTTCACCAAATGAATGTGAAAACAGCTTTCCTGTATGGAAAGCTAGAGGAAGAAATTTACATGGAACAACGTGAAGGCTTCACAGCCATTGGGCAAGAAAAGAAAGTGTGTAAACTTGTAAAATCGTTATATGGATTGAAACAAGCTTCAAAATAATGGCACCAAAAATTTGATCATATTATGCTTGATACTGGATTCAAAATCAATGAATGTGAAAAGTGTGTATATGTGAAGGACACATTTGATGGATACGTCATTTTGTGTCTATATGTAGATGATATGCTCATTGCTGGAAGTGATGATAAAATCATAAAATCTACAAAGAACATGCTAAAAGCAAGATTTGACATTAAAGACATGGGTCTTGTGGATGTGATTCTGGGAGTTAAAATCATGCGAACCCAAAGTGGATTTGTTTTAAGTCAATCTCACTATGTGGACAAAATTCTTGAGAAGTTCAATGCAAATGACTCCAACGTAGCTAGGACTCCACTTTACACAAGTCAACATCTAGCCAAGAATAGAGGTGAACCTGTAAAACAATTGGAATACTCAAGAATTATTGGTAGCTTGATGTATCTTATGAGTTGTACTAGACCAGACATAACACATGTTGTGAGCAAGCTAAGTAGATACACGAGCAATCCATGTCAATGCATTGGAATGGTATTACTCGGTTGTTTTGATACTTAAGATACACTCGGGAATACGGGCTACACTATAACAGATATCCAACAGTTATAGAAGGACACTGCGATGCAAATTGGATATCTGACACGAATGATTTTAGAGCAACAAGTGGGTATGTATTCACACTTGGAGGTGCTGCTATATCGTGGAAATCATCGAAACAAACAGTTATCGCTAGATCCACGATGAAATCAGAGTTCATTGCTTTAGATAAAGCAGGTGAAGAAGCAGAATAGCTACATCAATTTCTTGAGGACATACCAAGATGGCCTAAGCTGACAACGGCCGTTTGTATACATTGTGATAGCCAATCGGAACTTGACAGAGCTCGTAGTAGGAACAGACATATCAGACGTAGACATAATACGATATGACAACTGATCTCTACAGGAATTATCATTGTTGACTACGTGAGATCAAAGGATAATATCGCGGATCTGCTAACAAAAAGCCTAAGTAGAGAGTTAGTTTAGAAGTCGTCAATGGGAATGGGACTGAAGCCCTTGAAAATGAAGTTCATATGATGGAAACCTAACTTAATAGACTGGAGATCCCAAGAATTGAGTTCAATAGGAAAACCTAATTGTATGAATTAGTAATGTCACTGTGGGGGGTTAACCCTACGCATATAAAAAAGGGAGTTTATTATAAAATTTAGTGAACCTCCTTATCCATTCCTAAAAGTGACATGTGTGAGGCTGAGCCTATGGCTTTTAATGATTCGACTAAGGTAACCGTACATAGTGAATCACCTATGTGAGAGAGAAGCAGGGTCGCTTCGAAGGGTATTGTTGGGGCACAATACTTAATGGCTCTCGCAGAACCAGACATCATGTCCATGAACATAATTATGAGGACTTGACTTTGTCAGGGAGAGTCTTGTGTGAAATGTATTGTCGTCTACATAAACGGCAGACGAGTTCAAAGACATCAATGTCTATTCAGAGCTAGTGTGCTAAGTGCATTTCATAAGCAAAGGTTGAAAGGGTGACACCTACCTATCGTATGCAAAACTCAACTACTGAAATCTAATTGGAATAATTTGTTTAAGATCGACCTCCATTCATGTGGGGGAGTGTTGGAAATTTGAGAGTGTGTGAATGAAGTCTCAAACTTTGTCCCACATAGATGTGGGAACAAAGTGGATGTTAGTTTATAAGGTAAAGTTTTACCTAACATAACCTTGTGACATGTTTTAGCGAAACTCCTACGCGGGCGCGCGCGGGGGGGGGGGGGGGGTGCAATGTTGTTTGAGATCGACCTCCATTCATGTGGGGGATTGTTGGAAATTTGAGTGTGTGTGAATGAAGTCTCGAACTTTGTCAATGAGTTTTGAAAACTGATTCGTTATTGATGATCATTAACTCAGTTTTCAATTTCTAAACAGTTAATTTTTTGCTATTATTATCAGTCTCGAAACTGCTAACTAATGACCATTATTAGGTCTTTAATTCGCTGCAATGATGACCAAAATTCGGTTATGGTTCTGCAAGTATAAATACAGATCATGCAGATCAGTTGAGACACACCAACACACAACTCTCTTCTTTCTCTCTCGTTTTTTTCTGCAACATCTCCTGTTTCTTTTCAGGCAAGTTTCAAGTCCGGCAGTGCACTGTTGCTGCTTCGAACCGGCGTACCCCGGGAATAGACGACGAATCTGTTTAAGGGAATTATGTCAAACACAAGCCTGGTTCACTGTTTCTGTTTCAAAATTTCTTTACTTTTCAGTAACAGTTTTACTAACATCAAGTTCATCTACTAGCAACAAAAGATGAAGTTTTTAATAGGTCACTCTCGTAATAAAGTGTGCTCTTCAACTATATAGTTGTGAATTCAAATATTATGAAGTGCAGGTGTGTGATGATTTAGGAGTTTAGTAGTTGTAGAGGAGGAGTGCCTTCTCCGGTAAAAAAAAAACATAAATGAAGCTAAAAATGTGAATCCGAGAAGTCTGTTACAAGTGAATCCTTGTTGGAGGAAAACATCCCACATGGCACATTTTAATCACGGCTCCAAGGATTATGTCGTTTCCCCTGCTTCTAAAGGCCACTTTTTTAAACAGTAAGGGCCCACATGATACTATATTTCTGAATATAATCTTAACATCTATGTGCCGACTCACCAAGTCCACATTGTGTGTAATCTAAAACTGGAGAGTAGACGACGACAACGACTACCAATAATAATGACTTTTCGATTGGGCAATGACAAACTCGATGAAGATTAAAAAACCAAACAAAAATATCACCTCTCTTCAACTCATTGATCGTCTAAATGATATTGCATGCCGCATAATATTCCTAAAAAATTCGATCCTTTGGCAAACTGTGATAATGTTATTATTGAGGAGAATCTTATCAAATCAGATACAGAATCAAAGAAATAATGTTAGATCATTCACGTCTAAATTTTAGGTAATTTCTGCATATTATAAAATGTGGTTTATAATGGTCGTGAGCATAGAACAGAGAAAATATGAATGTTCATTTATATATTTAAAGAGACATTATTCACCCCTGTTAATTTTTTTTAATATTTTTTGAAAATGGCTGTGAATGAAGGAAAGAGAAAAGATAATGATAAATGTATAAAAAGTATTGTTTAATTGATAAAGAAAAAATATGTAGTGAGTTTAACGTATTTATAAAAGTGAAGATATGGGAAGCGTGATGGGTTTGTAAAATTCCATAGCTTAATAGTTTCAATTTTTGGTTAATTACACAAACTTAATTTCTAGAATACAATACTTTTATGTAGTTTGTGTTTTGTAGACATCATCGGGTTTAAGGTACATTTTGGAGATTCATTGAAGCTTTGGGCAAATGTTAGAACATAAAAAATGAGTTTCAGGGCTTATAATATGTACATTTGGGGTAGCTTGAAGATACGAATCAAAGTATAAGGTTTTGCAAGACTAGAAATTGACACATTATCTGCTGCACACCTGCTGATTCATAAAAACAAATTTTTTTAGAGAAAAAGCCAATTTTGAAAAGGAAGCGTTATACTTTATTATTCCATCAACTTCCATTCATCTTGGGGAAACATAATGACTCTCTAGTCATTTCCAATCATCCGGATCATCCAAGAACCAAGATTTCTATAGCTAGTTTTTCATCCTCATCCAATCCTCCAACACCATAAGAAGCTAACCTTCTAGGGTTTCACCCCGGTGCAGAATTTGTAAGATTTTTAGGGTTTGAACACTTGTTTTAGTTTTTGATTTGTGTCTAATTGCATTTGAATGTTTGAAGCTTATAGTAATTGTCTTGTATTTGTATTGAACTCATAAATTATCCAGTGAGTTATAATATTTGACTATGTGAAAGGAATATGTGCAATTATGCTTTGCTATAGGCTAGGGTTTACATGTTCTAGGTAACGAAGTGCATTTTTTTCCGTTCATTGTGACGTTGATAGCTCTTGACACCTAAGCCTTGTAACACTAAACCCGTTAACAACCAAGTTGTGATTAAATTAATTCTAAAACGTGTAGAAACCCTAGGTCTTCCAATTTCGAACCGGGTGTGAACTTTGTTTCTAAATTATTGTTTTACTCATTTTAGTTAATTGTTTTTTATAATTATTCTAAACAAACTTTTAAAAGAAAATTAGCAAGCTCTATAATTATTCTAAACTTCATAATTAATTTGTATACCGGTTTGTAAATACTTTTGCTAATCAAATAACTCGTGCAATACTAACCATATGCTCTTCATGGATACAATACTCGACTTACCTAAGCCACCTAGGTTCATTGGGTTTTTGATTGATCGGGACGACTCGGTCTGTCAAAGAGATATGAACGCTCTTACAATCATTAGTCTCGAAAATCCAACACCTAATCCTCAACTTCTTCAATTTCTCTTTTGAACGACAACTCACTATTTATGTACATAAATAGAGCTAGCAAGGGGCTAAAAACAAAAACATACAAGAAGAAACGATAGACACAACATTACAAAAAGTCCACAACGTTAAACTCACAACTTGTTCCATTCTGGCTTCGGTAGTTTCGAGCGGTGAGTTATCAAAAGGAAGGCATTTTCTTTTATCAGATCGACGTTATAAAAAAATAACGGAAGTAGTGGTTTTGTATAATAAAATAATGGGTTTAGTATTTAATTATCATAGTCTACAACTTATTGTTTCAAATTGAGTTTTTCCTTTTCTTAACGCGATTTTGCCTTTTCCGTTTAATTAAATGTTGTGTATAAGGTTTTGTGACGAATCGCTTTTAACGCAAAGTAAGTAGAGTCCCTTGTAAACATTGTGCTTCATGATAATAAGTATTTTGAACTATTAAATTGCCAAGGATTGAGGTAACTAAAAAGTCGTGTTTGAGTCCTAACACGATTGTAAAATGTACACAAGAGAATCAATTTTTGACTAAGTGGGTAACTCGTGAACTACAAGAATCAAGCACAAAACAATGTATAAGCTTTGTTTTGACAACAGCAGTTAGTGACAAGGCCATATAAGTGTGGCTGGATTATGATTTGCTCAGCAATGAATATGGGACTATCATTATTCTGTCACTATTTTGCCGACACAAATATTGATCTTTGATTCGATCAATAGATCATACCGTGGATATCTTGGTATGTGAGAGCTCTTTTACTGATGAGATTTTAAACTTAAATAATTTCAATTTTCATTTCAATTGATTGATAACACTCTTAATTTTTTTTATTTGTACCATACCGCTCTCAACTTTTAATATATTGGCCGATAGGATAAGGATCATTTGTGAATAAATAACTTTTTAAGAGTGAACTACTCTTGGCCATTGATCATTTTTAGATTAAAATGGTAAGATTGACATTAGCGCGCGCTCTCTCTCTCTCTATCTTAATTAAAATCCCTTAATTTTCTCATTTGTTAATTCTCTCCTCTCTCTCACACACATTTTTATTTTAAACTCGTGTAAAATCAGCTTCTAATAACGTATATGAAACTCCTAACGGAACTAGATACTGGACACCAACTGTCCCTCCCGGATTCAAACCGTATATGAAACTCCTAACGGAACTAGGTTGTGGACTACAAATACACAGATGTATCAAAAGTCTGTACACATTTGTATAAAGTAACAACTGTGTATCTAGTATAAACTGTAGTTATCGAGACTGTACACATGTGTATAAACTAGCAACTATGTATCTTGAATATATTGATAGTTAGCGAGACTATACACATGTGTATAAACTAACATCTTTGTATCTTGTATAAACTGATACTATCGAGACTGTACACATGTGTATACACTAACAACTGTGTATCTTGTATATACGGAAACTAACAAGATTTTAGGAATTTTGATTATATTGTTTAATTAATGCAATTTACAAAGACGCAAATACCATTATGTCAATTAATTTAAAGGGAAGTTACAACATTATAGTTACAATCTTGCCGTTGTTTAAAATTCTCTAGATGATATAATCCAATGGCTCAGATTAGTTCACACAGTTCACTCTCAACCTAGTGTTCACTCTAGAACCCTACCCGATATTACTAAAAAATTAACCCAGTTTGCCGACATTAGTTGTCACGTCACCAAACTAATCCAACATCAGTTGCGACATCATAAATAAAGCCATGTTAGCTATAACCTCATCAAAAAAGCCAAGTCATATGCCACGACAACGGCCAGCTCAGCTGCCGCGTCATCAAAAAATTCCACATCAACATACAAGTGCCACATCAGCAAAAAAACTAACTGGGTTAGGATTCATATAGTTTGAGAGTGCTATCTGCCAATTTGTAAAAGTTAGAGTTATTTAAATCCAATGTCGCTTAAATGATAAACTAGTGAGTTAATTAGTTCAAGCGTATGTCGCAGATGAGTCTAGTCATTGTTATATGTGGGTCATTGATACGTGTCGGACTACTCATACCCATAACCGGCCCACCCATATCACAGGAATACTGACCATTCTACAAGATTGAAGACGTTCAATTTGAAAGCATAATCATTTCAGTTTAATTCCCACAATCTCACGACAAAAAGCTGAGCCTGACGGGTATATCCGAAGCATTTGGGATGGGTATACCCGATACTCAACGGGTATTGAGTCAGGCATGGGTATGTGAAAAAAATGTTCAACAGGTATGGGATTAGATGATACCCAACCCAATTATCCAAAACTATATATCTGTTTACCTGAAATATATACTAAAAACTTCTAATTTTTATATTTGTTTTCCTTTACTATAGTTTAGTAATGTTTTATATTGTTGGAGCTTTATTAATTGAAAAATAAGCTTTTGATTTTAAATATATAATATTGTAACATCCGTCAAAAACCGGGTTAACCAAACCCGCTTCGTTTATTAACCGAACAACCAGTTAAAAATTTCGTTGCATATTAAATGCTCAAATTAATTTTAAACGATACATAATTAATAAGTATATTAGAATATAAAATTTATATTTGAAAATGTATTAAAAATAGTGGAATAAAAATAAAATGTTGAAGCCGGGTTTCGAAACCGGGTCAGCCAGAAGCAAAGCCTTAACTCCCATCCTTCCAACCGCTCCGCCACTTGTGATTTTTGTTTACTTATTGAAACAATTAAGACATAAAATAAATCTGAAAATCAAACCCAGTTACACAGCGCGCCCAAATCCGTTGACGCCGGAAAATCTGACGATTTCGCCAATCATCGTCGGTTACCTTTGACTTAACGTAAGTATTAACAACGACATCGGTTATAACCGATGTCCAGTCCGCGACATTAGTCATAACCGCCGGAAAATTTTGACCAACGAATCAAGACGGTAATCAGACCAAATTCGTCGATGTTCTTCCCTATAAATACACCCTCTAACCTCTGATAACCTTTTCGCTCACAATCACACCAATTCTCGACGTAATTTCACTCGCCGGAAAATCTCTGCAAGTCGCCGGAAAACCGAGATTTCATCTACACGGTAAATACCTCGACTTTTTCTGTTTCAATCCGTTGTTAGAATGTTACTAACTTCAATCCAACCATCAGAATCTATTTCAGACGACGTTGCCGGATTTTCTGTTTTCGCCGGAAAACTTCTGAAAGTTCCAGAATCTCGCTGTTTGCCGGTATGATCATTCAAACCTACTGATAATCGTTACTCAGTAGTTCAATTTCACATCTAATCCCTCCAAACTGTTAATTGATCCTAACAGCCGAAGGTCACCAAAACAGAGCCGACGAGCTTAACATGATTTCTGAAGAAGACAATCTGTTCGGTACAATCAATCCCCGAACCTTTTCTGTTCAATACATTACGATTGCTCATAATGTTCGTTAACCGAATTAAACAAGAAACAGTTAGTTAACCGATGTCTGGGTTTTGAACGAAGAAGACGAAGTCGTGTATGTTATAAGATTAATTAAAATCGGTATTATAAACGGGTTAGACACACAGTCCAGCAGTGGACTGTGTGCAAACAATATGCATACGTCTCGAGTTCGATCCTTGACACACGCACATTCGCTGTAATAAAATGTCTTTTTTTTTTTAAACTGAACCGGATCCATCACAGTAAGATGTTAAGTATAATAAAAAATAGAATATTTACCAAGTTAGACACACAGTCCAGCGGTGGACTGTGTGCCAAACTAAACCACAGGTCCCGGGTTCGAGACCTGTGGCGAGCACCGAGTCGATACGTTAAATCCTTTTTAAAATAAATGATTTTCGGATTAACTTAATTAGTGTATAAATATAATTAAAAACAGAAATATTTCGGGTTAGACACGTAGCTCAGTTGGTAGAGCTGCGTGCACGCATACGGGAGGTCTCGGGTTCGAGTCCTGCCCGGCGCATACATACACACAATAGAACCGGTCAAACAGTCAACAGTCACAGTCAACCAGTCAATGCTTATGGTCAACGGTCAAAAGTCAACGTTTTTTTATTATTTTTATTTATTTATTTAAATTAAAAATACTTAAAAATAACATTTTTAAAGTTAGAAAATAGACTTAAACTCACAAAAATATATCCAAAAATCCTATTAAAATTGTTAATAAGATCCAATTATTTACTTTACTTTTTTCATTATTAATTAGGTTAGTTTTTCCTCATCGATCAATCCTCTAAACTTGTGCGCATTCAACATCATCAACCGAACGCACCCAATGTGAGTGAATCTCTACAAATTCCCCGTTTTAATCACGTTTTTTGGGTGTATCATGTGTCTTATTATTTATTACTTTTAAACTATTGTGCACCCATCATATTCATGATTAAATGTATATTCAACATGTATCATCTGTTTGTGTGATTATTGTTTAGATTAAATTTATCATTTTCAGTACATACATTATCATAGGCCGCCGCTCCCCATTACCTATGAGCGTTGAGCTGTTCCCCATTACCTATGAGCGTGAACCAGGCGTTGCCAACATACGATCGGCTCCGTTTGATTGAGCCTTGATCGCACATACATTTCATCATAGGCCGTCTGCTCCCCATTACCTATGAGCGTGAGCCGTTCCCCATTACCTATGAGCGTGAACGAGACGTTGCCAACATTTACATTGTCATTCATATTACATATTCATGCAAGGTGGTTTGTTATTGTATGCTATTGGTTTGTTATTGTATGCTATTTGTTTGTTATTGTATGTTTTATTTACGTTTGTTCATATATGATTATTGCACAATTTTTCCATATTAAATACAACAAGAAATAAATAATAAATGTTTTCTAACAAGGTTCACTCGCCAACTTTTTGTTGATCCAAAAACCATTTTTACACATGATACAGGTGAACAGGATGAAGCAAGGAAAACATAGAAAATACTTTAGAAGAAAATAATGAAGTCTAGAAAGATGTGTAGAACATGTTGTAATTATGATTGTATGATTCCCTTTAAATTGTAATAATAAATATGAAACGTTATAGAGCTTTGATGAAAACCCAATCATGCCCCGATCACCTTTTTCCGCTGCGGGTCGGGGTGTGGACAGATTGGTATCAGAGCTTTTGACTATGGGGATATAGGATAGGTTATTAGACCCGTAGAGCTATACTATAGTTGATTAGATTTTAATTGTTTATGTGGTTATATGCAAACTCATGATGTTTATTTCTTTCATATTTATTACATACACAAATGCATGCAAACACTTCCAATACTACATTTTGTGATACATAGTGAATTATACTTACAGTCAAACATACATAATTACATACACGTTCATCATACATATTTCAATGCTCACATATTCAAATCATCTTCATACTTCCGTTATTCAAGATTTTGTCGCATTTTTCATTTTTCAAATCTCATCAAAGTGAGTTCTACGACGGGCATGTAGTAACTGTAAGGGTACAAGTACCGGTAGTCGGAACGTCCTGTCTAGGTTGGCATTCGTATAAATCCAATATAACGGACCAGTTTGCCTACCTGGGGACTAACGATGAGAGTACGAAGGACCTATTAGGCCAAAGCATGCCACACCAAACGTTGTTCGAACTAACCCCACTTTGAGGTGTCACCGTGTCCACACCTAGATACATTCCGAATATCATACGTTACATACATATTTCTCGATTTTCTCCGGGTTTTGTGTATGTAACCAGGCTAACACATGCGAACCATATGAAAAACCCGGTAATCATGGGGGCCCACATGATTATGAAGGTGAAGTATGGCGGCATGCAAGGCCCAATTACGAGCAAAGCCCAAGACATCCTATGGATGTAGTAGATTTATTATGCTATATTTATTTTATGAATGTTCATTCCTAAATATGACACATGATCCCAAAAACATCCAACTCATACTCTTGATATGTATTCCTTGTAGATGTCTTCTAATTCCGCTCGTAGGAAGATGAGAGCAGGAAAAGCCCGCGAGCGCATGGCTGCCCAAATCGCTCAACAAATGGCTGCCGTAATACCCAACATTGTAGTTTAAGTTCAACAAGCCCTTACCGCTAATCCCGTCAATCAAGAAGATCAAAATGTCGCCAACCCTCCCCCAATTACCACTAAATGCACCTTCAAGCATTTCAAATCCTGCGACCCTCCAAAATACGAGGGGACTGAAGGTGTCACCGCTCTCCTCCATTGGTTTGAGGAAATGGAAAACACTTTTCTAAATTACGATTGCCCCGATGATCGCAAAGTGCGATATGCTACCGGTCGTTTACTTGGAATAGCACTTACATGGTGGAATACAGAGAAGGCCAAACGAGGTGTTGAAGATGCTATGACTTTGACTTGGGAAGAGTTGAAGGAAATCATGACAAGACGATTTTGCCCAAGAAGCGAAATCAAGAAATTGGAGGATGAGTTCTATTCTTTGAAACAAAAGGAAGGCGACCACACCACATACAACAAGAGATTCCTTGAGTTAAATCAGATGGTCCACAACTTGTTCACTCCTCTTTACCGTTTGATCGAGCACTACATTCGAGGTCTTCCTTCAAAAATTTAAGACTCTGTACTAAGTACCACACCTGCAACTTTGGAAGCAGCAATGGAGTTAGCTACAGAGCTCACCGAGAACCGCATTCGGAATAAAGACTTCAAGGAGGAGAAGAAGAAGGATAAAGCATCAACTGAAACCTCAAACTCCACCCAAACCAAATCCCCTTCTCAACCCATTTCTAAGAGAAAACGAGATGGGCAACTTTTCACTGTCACCCAACACAATCAACCAACTACACAAGCCATACCCCTCCAAGCTATCCCAATCACTCAAGTAGCACCCAACTCAACTTACCCAAATAAGAAACCTTACTTTGGACCTCACCCTCAATGCAATACATGTTCTTATCACCATCCATTTACCTTACCTTGTCGACTATGTGCGAGTTGTGGACGCTATGGTCATTCGAGCAAGGTTTGCCGCACCTCTCAAAACCAAACCTTACCCCCTACTCAAAACATGATCCAAACATATCAACCACCACAATACCCCATGCTCCCATATGTTCGAGCTTGTTTCAATTGTGGCGACCCTACCCACTTTAGAAACACGTGCCCTCGATTGGTTAACATCATAAACGCCCAAGCTCAAGCCAACCCAGTTAACCAAGCAAATCAAGAAAACCTAACCACTAGACCACCAGCAAGAGGAAGGGTTTACAACATCAACGCCAATCCTGATGAAGATAATGACGGCCCAAACGAACCACCCAACTAGTTTCTTCACCAAAAATCAAGAATTCAACTCCAACCGCTTAGTGTTTATGTTTTATTTATGTTTATCTCAATCTTCATGTATCGCATTTATTAATTGGAAATCGAATCCAAGAATCTTAATGCGAATTACTATCTCAATTTTGTTTTATACTCATTGATTTAACATTCATATCATCAGACATCTCGACGTACCTCGACCTCATCATTTAAAGAAGTTGGGTTGTGTCTCACTTTTACATAGACTAACCCCTTCATCATAACAAACGAGAGAGGTACCGTCATCATCCAGTCATGTATCCTTTCAGAATTGAGACTCAAGCTTTGGTTGTTGTGTTTACTTATGTTTTAGAGTCACATAGAACTAATCATAATTTACTGACAAAACCAATGAAAATTTGACAAGAATATGGTGGATACGCCGCTGGTACTTCCTATATATAAGTATTCTTGTCAAAGGATCAGAGGCATTGTCAGGCGGTTATGAGAAGTTCCATGTAGGATTTAGTAATGTCTTGGTGGAAGTTTGTTTTATACTCACTGATTTAGCATTCATATCATCATACATCTCAACGAATTTCAATCTCTTCATTCAAAGAAGTTGGGCTGTGTCTCACTTCTACATAGACTAACCTCTCCATCATAACAAACGAGAGAGGTACTGACATCATTCAAACATGTATACTATCAGAATTAAGACTCAAGTTTTGGTTGTTGTGTTTGTTTATGTTCTAGAGTCGTATCATAGAACCAATCATGACTTACTGATAAAACCAATGAAAATTTGACAAAAATATGGTGGATACGCCGCTGGTACTTCCTATATATAAGTATTCTTGCCAAAGGATCAAAGGCATTGTTAGGCGGTTATGAGAAGTTCCATGTAGGTTTTAGTAGTAGAAGTTTTGCTTTATGGTATAACCTTATCTTTCCGAACATATCAAAACTCTTGCGCATGAAATCATATTTAGTCAATCAACTCTGTTTATCAATATTCATTATCTTAGGCATCAAAAAGCGATTCCTGTAGCAGGGTACTCAACCCTTACAAGGAACGTTACCGCCTCAAACAAAATTTAAACTCTTACTCCCTTCTAAGTATGTAATAGTCAATTAAAACACCATCCTTTTGAGTCAAACATGACACTACTTAAATTTCGGGACGAAATTTCTAAAAGTAGGGGATACTATAACATCCGTCATAAACCGGGTTAACCAAACCCGCTTCGTTTATTAACCGAACAACCAGTTAAAAATTTCGTTGCATATTAAATGCTCAAATTAATTTTAAACGATACATAATTAATAAGTATATTAGAATATAAAATTTATATTTGAAAATGTATTAAAAATAGTGGAATAAAAATAAAATGCTGAAGCCGGGTTTCGAACCCGGGTCAGCCAGAAGCAAAGCCTTAACTCCCATCCTTCCAACCGCTCTGCCACTTGTGATTTTTGTTTATTATTGAAACAATTAGTACATAAAATAAATCTGAAAATCAAACCCAGTTACACAGCGCGCCCAAATCCGCTGACGCCGGAAAATCCGACGATTTCGCCAATCATCGTCGGTTACCTTTGACTTAACGTAAGTATTAACAACAACATCGGTTATAACCGATGTCCAGTCCGCGACATTAGTCATAACCGCCGGAAAATTTTGACCAACGAATCAAGACGGTAATCAGACCAAATTCGTCGATGTTCTTCCCTATAAATACACCCTCTAACCTCTGATAACCTTTTCGCTCACAATCACACCAATTCTCGACGTAATTTCACTCGCCGGAAAATCTCTGCAAGTCGCCGGAAAACCGAGATTTCATCTACACGGTAAATACCTCGACTTTTTCTGTTTCAATCCGTTGTTAGAATGGTACTAACTTCAATCCAACCATCAGAATCTATTTTAGACGACGTTGCCGGATTTTCTGTTTTCGCCGGAAAACTTCTGAAAGTTCCAGAATCTCGCTGTTTGCCGGTATGATCATTCAAACCTACTGATAATCGTTACTCAGTAGTTCAATTTTACATCTAATCCCTCCAAACTGTTAATTGATCCTAACAGCCGAAGGTCACCAAAACAGAGCCGACGAGCTCCGCCGGATTTTTTAAGAAGACAATCTGTTCGGTACAATCAATCCCCAAACCTTTTCTGTTCAATACATTACGATTGCTCATAATGTTCGTTAACCGAACTAAACAAGAAACAGTTAGTTAACCGATGTCTGGGTTTTGAACGAAGAAGACGAAGTCGTGTATGTTATAAGATTAATTAAAATCGGTATTATAAACGGGTTAGACACACAGTCCAGCGGTGGATTGTGTGCAAACAATATGTATACGTCCCGAGTTCGATCCTTGACACACGCACATTCGCTGTAATAAAATGTTTTTTTTTAAACTGAACCGGATCCACCACAGTAAGATGTTAAGTATAATAAAAACTAGAATATTTACCAAGTTAGACACACAGTCCAGCGGTGGACTGTGTGCCAAACTAAACCACAGGTCCCGGGTTCGAGACCTGTGGCGAGCACCGAGTCGATACATTAAATCCTTTTTAAAATAAATGATTTTCAGATTAACTTAATTAGTGTATAAATATAATTAAAAACAGAAATATTTCGGGTTAGACACGTAGCTCAGTTGGTAGAGCTGCGTGCACGCGTACGGGAGGTCTCGGGTTCGAGTCCTGCCCGGCGCATACATACACACAATAGAACCGGTCAAACAGTCAACAGTCACAGTCAACCAGTCAACGCTTATGGTCAACGGTCAAAAGTCAACGTTTTTTTTAATTATTTTTATTTATTTATTTAAATTAAAAATCAATTAAAAATACTTAAAAATAACATTTTTAAAGTTAGAAATAGCCTTAAACTCACAAAAATATATCCAAAAATCCTATTAAAATTGTTAATAAGATCCAATTATTTACCTTACTTTTTCGTTATTAATTAGGTTAGTTTTTCCTCGTCGATCAATCCTCTAAAATTGTGCGCATTCAACATCATCAACCGAACGCACCCAATGTGAGTGAATCTCTACAAATTCCCCGTTTTAATCACGTTTTTGGGGTGTATCATGTGTCTTATTATTTATTACTTTTAAACTATTGTGCACCCATCATATTCATAATTAAATGTATATTCAACATATATCATCTGTTTGTGTGATTATTGTTTAGATTAAATTTATCATTTTCAGTACATACATTATCATAGGCCGCCGCTCCCCATTACCTATGAGCGTTGAGCTGTTCCCCATTACCTATGAGTGTGAACCTGGCGTTGCCAACATACGATCGGCTCCGTTTGATTGAGCCTTGATCGCACATACATTTCATCATAGGCCGTCTGCTCCCCATTACCTATGAGCGTGAACGAGACGTTGCCAACATTTACATTGTCATTCATATTACATATTCATGCAAGGTGGTTTGTTATTGTATGCTATTAGTTTGTTATTGTATGCTATTGGTTTGTTATTGTATGCTATTTGTTTGTTATTATATGTTTTATTTACGTTTGTTCATATATGATTATTGCACAATTTTTCCATATTAAATACAACAAGAAATAAATAATAAATATTTTCTAACAAGGTTCACTCGCCAACTTTTTGTTGATCCAAAAACCATTTTTACACATGATACAGGTGAACAGGATGAAGCAAGGAAAACATAGGAAATGCCTTAGAAGAAAATAATGAAGTCTAGAAAGTTGTGTAGAACATGTTGTAATTATGATTGTATGATTCCCTTTAAATTGTAATAATAAATATGAAACGTTATAATAAATGTCATGAGCTTTGATGAAAAACCCAATCATGCCCCGATCACCTTTTCCGCTGCGGGTCGGGGTGTGACATATATTTTGATGGCATTATTCTTATTTATATGCTATGAAATACGAAATTATTTTTTGAGATCAATATTTTAATGTATTTTATTCTTTAAATATATCAAATATTATTATGGTGATGAAGATATGTATGTTATTTATCATAATTAAATATATTATATAAATTTTTAAAACATAAAATTATAAAAGAAAGTAAAAAAACATATATACATGAAAATCGCAAACGGTATATCTGATACCCGTGGATATGCTCGATACCCGACGAATAATGGGTCAGATATAGAACAATAGTTTACAACCACATATAAGTATGGGATTAGCCATATCCAACTCACTACCATATCTACTCACCTAATGCATTCATAATAAGAGTATAGTTCATGATTCATTTTCCTTGTCCTTTACTTGCATTAATTTAGGATTCACCTTTTTGTCGAAAGTATAGTTTGTTTTAGGGAATAGAAGAGAAAATTGTTGCAAGTAATCTTGTTTATCTAAATAAAGTTAACTTTCATTTTCATCCCTTTATATATTATGAAATACGAAATTATATTTTGAGTTCAATGTTTTAATGTATTTACATCTTTAAATATATCAAATATTATTATAGTAATGAAGATATGTATGTTATTTATCTTAGTTAAATATGTTATATAAATTTTTAAAACATAAAATTATAAAAGAAAGTAAAAAAACATATATACATGAAAATCGCAACGGGTATATTTAATACCTGTAGGTATGCTCGATATCTGACGAATAATAGGCCTGATATAAAACAAAATTTTACAACCGCATATATGTATGAGATTAGCCATACCAGACCCAATACCATATCTACTCACCTAATGCATGCATAATAAGAGTATAGTTCATGATGCATTTTCGTTGTCCATTACTTGCATTAATTTAGGATTCACCTTTTTGTCCAAAGTAAAGTTTGTTTTGGAACACAAGAGAAAATTGTTGCAAGTAATCTTGTTGTTTTTCTAGATAAAGTTAACTTTCATTTTCATCTCCCTATGAAATACGAAATTATTTTTTAGATCAATATTTTAATATATTACATTTTTAAATATATCAAATATTATTATAGTGATGAAGATATGTATGTTATTTATCATAGTTAAATATATTATATAAAATTTTAAAACATAAATTTATAAAAGAAACTAAAAATCATATAAACATGAAAATCACAACGAGTATATCTGATATCTGTGGGTATGCTCAATACCTGGCGGATAATGAGCCAGATATAGAACAAAATTTTACAACCGTATATATGTATGAGATTAGCCGTACCCAACCCACTACCATATCTACTCACCTAATGCATGCATAATAAGAGTATAATAGTTCATGATGCATTTTCATTGTCCAGTACTTGCATTAATTTAGGATTCACCGTTTTGTCCAAAATAAAGTTTGTTTTAAGGAATAGAAGAGAAAATTGTTGCAAGTAATCTTCTTGTTTTTCTAAATAAAGTTAACTTTCATTTTCATCTCTTTATATGAAATAAGAAATTATTTTTATTTTAATGTATTTACATTTTTAAATATATCAAATATTATTATGATGATAAAGATATGTATGTTATTTATCATTGTTAAGTATATTATATAAATTTTTAAAACATAAAATTATAAAAGAAAGTAAAAAAAACATATATACATGAAATCGCAACGAATATATCTGATATCCATTGGTATGCTCGATACCCAACAGATAATGAGCCAGATATAAAACAAAATTTTATAACCGCATATATGTATGAGATTAGCCATACCTAACCCACTAGTATATCTACTCACCTAATGCATGCATAATAAGAGTATAGTTCATGATTCATTTTCCTTGTCCATTACTTGCATTAATTTAGGATTCACCTTTTTGTCCAAAGTAAAGTTTGTTTTTGGGAATAGAAGAGAAAATTGTTGCAAGTAATCTTGTTGTTTTTCTAAAATAAAGTTAATTTTTATTTTTATCATTAAGTTTGTTCAATTATGTCAGTTCAAACCAAATTTCAAATTTGTACCATTTTCATCCCTGATATTCTTGAAACACGTCAGTTTCGTCTAAAAAAACATGAGTTAACTGTCATTTTTGTCTTTGTGTTGTCCAATTATTCGATTCAACCTTAGTTTTTTTTATGGAACTGGCATTTTCAAGAATGTTATGGACGTAAATGGTAAAATTTGAAATTTGGCCTAAGCTGACATAATTAGAAAAACCACGGGGACGAAAATGACAATTAACTCTTCTAAATGCTCTTGGAGTCTAACCCGTTTAAAGGGTCTTCTTCTATCATCTTAATTCTTGAAGCTTGATCCACCTAACGGATCTTTATCAGTCATTTGTAATGGTTTATGTGTAGTCGGTAATCACAAACCTCTACAATTTTTTTTTCGAATGCCACAATCCTTCGCAATTAACCACCATTTTAGGTTCGAAAGGATACAATGGTTCACTATAAACCACCACGTGAAAGGGTACATTGATGCACTCTTAACTATATCAAGGGACATAATGGTTCGCTATTACCCACCTTCTAACCACCCAACAACCCCCCAAAGGCGGGACAACTTTGAATCCATGAATCTTGCTTTTAAAGATTTGAATTGTTTGTTGTGATTATAAACGTAACATAACGTAACTAGATGAAGAAATTTTTTTTTTAGAATATACAATCAATTTCATTAATCTACAAGAATACGTCTAAAGAGGTTACTAAGTTCGTTATGCATTCTCTATTTAGAAATCAATAATGGTATGAGGGGAACTCATGATCAAGGAAAATTTAATTCAACAGGAGAAGGGTGGGGATGGCTAACCCTCGATATCCGTCGAAAAATTATCAAGCGTCATTCAAATGAACAAGAATGTTTTCATGATTGATGAATAGGAATGTATATATAACATAATAGTATATAACGATTAATGTTTATAACATAGAAATTCACGTATAACTTGATGAACTTTATTAATATCCGGAACCTATGACCCGTGTTTTGTATGGGTCCGTTAAGCCGAACAAAAAGTAAACAAAAAAATATTAAGCACATATGCCCGTTACGACGTGTTAACTCGCAAAAATTAGACCGAAAAGTAAAACATAGAAAATAATAACAATGTCGGCTTAGGACCCGTGAGTGAGTTTCGAGGGAGCCGGTAAACCATAAAAAAATAGACGTAAAAACGTTGAACTACACTTATGTGTTGCAACGTGTTAACTTACAAAATCTAGAACGAATTGTGAAATGACAGATTTGTAAAAGATGTAAAGTATAGAGGATGGGGGCAAAATTGAAAATGGAAAAGTTTTGGGGTAATAAAACTAGAAAATATTTGTAACAAATATGTAAAAGATGAAAACTATAGAGTTAAAAGTGTAAATATGTAAACTATGATGGCTATGTAAAAGATGAAAAGTGTAAAAAGTGTACAAGATAAAAAGGAAGCAAAGAAAAAGGAATAGTGTTTTTGTGTGAAGATTTTTTTTTGTTAATTAATATAAGGTAAATATAAGGTAAATTGACGTTTATATCATATAATTTCATAAAAATATGTTTGGTTTTCAGAAACATATATTAGTTTTTAAATTGGGTTATTAAATTTTAATAATCCTAACTTTCATCCATTGGTCGAAATTAATCGCAACTTAAAAAATTCCATCAGACAATCCCTTCTTGTAAATATTTAGCCCGCATCAATCCTTTTCTAACTAGGTTATAACCCAAATTAGTTTTTTGTTGACATGGCAACTTAAATGACACAAACCTAGTTATTGGTTGATTTGACTGCTTATGTGGCACAAACCTAGCTATTGGATTTTAATAATCATAACTTTCACCACCACCATGTAACACCCCAAAAACGGGTTTGGTAATCAAACCACATTAATATTAAAGAGCGTGTAAAAGACCGTTAGTGGTAAAAATGAACCAGTAAATAAAATAACTAGGAACAAGTTAACCTAGTTAGTAATATGGAAATAGCAATAAACAATGGGTTGTAGCTCTAAATAAATAAGACCTCAAATATGAGGGACCAAAAGAGGAAATGTTGAAAAGTTGAATATATACAATAAAACTTAAATAAAACACTACACACACAAAAGGTATGTGTGTGTGTAGCGACCAGGAGCAAAACCAAGGGGGTGAACCCTTGTTTTGCTTAAATCATCAAACTGAAGGGTGAGTTGAGCTTGGAATTGATGCATGAACGCATATAAACGATCACCTAATCGAAGGGATCATCAGGTATGTCTTAAAACCTAGATTGGTGAAAGCTGCGATTTGAGACAAGTAGATTACTTGCAATTAGATAGTTGGATTATGATCCAAAGATGATCTTAGGTGTATGTGTATTATTGATTTCGATAAACTCAAAGAAATTATGCATAATTTGATGTAATTGATGATACATAAGTGTTCGTGATCATCATACTTGTATATATGTGTAAGATATTTGAACAAATTAGAAGTTTGAATAAATGTTCATACATGACTTGAAATGGGTTTTGATGATAAGAAGAGATTAATGTTAAACACATGTTAATAGATGTTTAAAATCATTATGTGAATATGAATGCTTAAAGTATTTTGCTAAGTTTAATATTTGGGTAAATTCTATATATATGATGCAATGGGTTGTTTCATAATGATGAAACAATCCCAAGTTCTTGCATAAGACTGGTAGATTAGCATATGATTGTAGAAACTATGTTAAATTGATATTAGCAATCATGTGAACTTGGTTTGGAAAAACATGACTTAAATGGTGGCCTAAGGATAGTGCTTACCGGGTAATTAACGAAATGCGTAAATGAGATGTTAAACTTATTCGCGAGTTTTTATGTGTAAATAGGCAGTTGACTTTTAAAAGTCAAACTGGCCTATAATAAGATCGAATGATAAATTTGATGCAAATCCGTACGGTGGAATAGTCGTGTTAAATAATGACTAACCTAACCATCTCGCGAATGATAAATGATAGTGTGACGCTTGACAAGCTAGGTGGAGGCTTGGGAAAAGCGCGTCAAACGGATCAAGTACACGAAAAGAGCATAATTGGATTTCAAGGTAAGTAAAGCTTACATATTTTAAGTAAAATAGACACTTGTAGTATTGGTTAAGAAAAAGATACTTAATATTGAAACATGATGTTCCGTTGCGAGGTGATTTTAGTCGGAACAAGTTAAAATGGTAAGAAATCATGAATGATGGTAAAAAGGGAAAAAAGGTAAATTAGTCATGTGATGATGAATAAATAAGGAGTATTGAAACATTACCTTATGGTGTAAACCATAATAGGCAATAAGGGGTAAAATGGTAATCCGGTCACGAATTGACGGATAAGTAAAGAGTTTTGAAAAAGACACCACATGGCATAAGTCATAATGGGTCAAACGGATTAAGAAATGATATTTTAATGTAACATGATCCCATTGTAAAATGAAAATGGACTAAATGGGTGAGATGACAAATAAATGTTATCTCATAATTATAAGTGGTCATTCTGGCCAAATGGATCAAATGGTGATGATATCACCATTTGACAATAATATCTAATAAACGCTTGTCGAGTTTTGTAAACACAGGAAATGACATTCGTTTCGCATCACTATTGATTGGTAATTAGCTGTGCAGAGTATTGAAACATTACCTTATGGTGTAAACCATAATAGGCAATAAGGGGTAAAATGGTAATCCGGTCACGAATTGACGGATAAGTAAAGAGTTTTGAAAAAGACACCACATGGCATAAGTCATAATGGGTCAAACGGATTAAGAAATGATATTTTAATGTAACATGATCCCATTGTAAAATGAAAATGGGCTAAATGGGTGAGATGACAAATAAATGTCATCTCATAATTATAAGTGGTCACTCTGGCCAAATGGATCAAATGGTGATGATATCACCATTTGACAATAATATCTAATAAACGCTTGTCGAGTTTTGTAAACACAGGAAATGACATTCGTTTCGCATCGCTATTGATTGGTAATTAGCTGTGCAAAGTATTTAAACGGGTCAATGCTATGACCCGAGCCAGGTACGTGTAACGGGTCAAACTCTCAACAAGGACTTAAAAGTCCGATGAGAGTTAAATGAGTCTTGAATGAACAATATATTACCTAAGGTAAGGTAAATCTAATAATCTAAATCGTAGATATTATGTTCTTAAAAACATAATGATTTTAAATTGGTTATAGTTAAATGTTCATATTTGGTCAAAGTATGTTATTAAAAGATCTTCGACGTAAAAGAGGGATCTAGGTTGACCAAAATGCCCTCGAGTGATGAAATAAGTAAACGACTCTAATGTTAATTTAAAAGTGAGTTTATTAATATAATAGACCCTTTCGGTATTGAAAAAGTGAAAAGTATAAGCCTTTTTGGTTTAATACCTTTTAAATGATCTTTTCCGTAAACGGTCGAATCAAAAAGGGCAGAATGGACGAAAACGATAATAAATTCACCACAAATAAAGTTGTGGTGGGATATAAATAGATATAATGTTGTGGATATAATAAGATAGATAAGTTTGGTGGAAATAAGCGTTGGATTATGCTAAAATAACCAAACGGGCCAAAATAATAAATAAGTAAAGGTCTAGTTGAATAGGGCAATGTAATTGCTAAGGCAACTATGCGGGCAATAAGGGGATGTTAAAGCATACCAAATGGGGCGTATAAATGTATAGTTTGGTCCAAAAAGGGATTAAAGGGCAAAATGGGCAAAATCGGAAAATATGAAATAAATGGATAAATCATAGGAAATAAGTATCCGGGTCAAGGATTTCGCGTTAATTATGTAAGAAAACAAATTACGGACGATTAGAAACAAGTTTCAAGTAAAATGGATTTATATTGAATGAGTTACGGAAGTTTCCGTAACTAAACTGCAAACAACAGAAAATTTGCAGCAAGCCACCGTAGGCTACGGTGGCCTACCGTCGCTTACGGTGGGCAGCTGCTGTGTTGAAACTGGAAGTCTTAACCGTAAGACAGTGGACTAGGACCGTAAGGCATGACCGTAAGCTACGGTGGTCACCGTAGCTTACGGTGAAGCCTAAAACTAAAGTTTTGTTTTTATTGTTTAAGCCTTTGGGTTTTTTTGGTTATGTTATAATTTATTATAACTAACGTATTTCATAAAATATGAAATATATGTGATGTTTGGAGCACCGGAGGAGGATCAAGCTATATGAAGAACTGAACACGATTAAAGACGAAGTTTTCGCACTTGGTTTTGAATTATAACAAAACAAATCTTTGGTAACACATTAAATTGTTTAAATATGTTTAAAAAGTTTTAATAAACTTGAAAATTTGAATGACGTGTTTTCGCAATTGCATGTTTAAATACGAAACCATTAATAAAAATTCAGTAATATAAAGCTAGGGTCTTACAAGTTGGTGATCAGAGCTCAAGGTTAATGATCAATGTGTTCGGTTCGAGGCTTGGTCGCATGATCCGGTAAGTTATTATGAATATTAATGGTCTAGCATGTTAAAGTGTTGAAAAAAACACACAGGGTTATTGTTTAAATGTACATTACCCCAACCAGATTGGTAAAAGACCGATACAATTAACAAATTATGTGTGTTAACACGTATTGTAGAGAGCCTTGTATTATAATACGAGTGCCTATTAATGTCAACGCTACAAATATTTTAAAATGATATTTCAAGTTGAAGGACTCTCGGATCTGAAGATGATGGGAGTCTAAGGATCTACCGATATGATGAAGAAATGGTTCGAAGTATGACAAATAGGACATGCTCACCAGGACTTAAATCAAATATGGGTAAGGAATAAAGGTGAAAAACAATTAAAGCCCATGAGGCAAATATCACCCAGGTGCACATTTTAAATTATTGCACGAATACTAGTATGAGATAGATGAGCAACGAATAACAGTTGCACACAAAATTGAAGGATTGGGAAATCCAAATGGGATACCCTTTCAGAATAATGTTTCCAAGAGAAATTGGGTGGGAACTGTGCGTTATTCACAATTGTGAATAACAAAACAATAAAAGAATTCAGATTTAGAAACTTGAATGGATCGACCATCCAAGTAGAAATTTTCAATAAGATCCTATTGAGGAAAAGTAACGATCACATGGATAAATGTGGCTATAAAAAAAACTAAAAATTGTTAAATGACAATTAAACAAAGTTTTACCAAATAAATCAGAAATATGGACATGATCCGAGGATTTAGTTACATGGGAAGTAATGTGTTAGTTATAATAAGGTCATATGTACCATGTGTTGATCGCTTACTCTGGCCAAGTAAATGATAAACACATGATACCATGAACTTGTTATAATAAACACATATACATTCAATGTGGTAAAATCGAGGTGAATGGGAAAAGTTAAAAGATCCTTGGGATCAAGAAATTTACAAGTGCACTCGTATAAATGGTTTCCGTGGGAACCATAAAAACGATATACGGCGCACATAAAAATAAATAACCCAAGAAATTTGTGGAATAAGTCATTATGGACGAAAGAACCATGGTTGACAAAAGGGCACGTAAAACCAAAGTATAAATGACCCGCGAGGTTATAGAAACGAAGGTAGTGCCCACACGGAAAACGATCAAAGTCGCTGACTATGATCGTAGAAAAGATGAAAAGAGAAAAGAAAGAAATGATGATGATAATCATCATTCATGGTCCGTGAGGCCATCAAGGATGGTCAGATAAAAGATAAAGTTTGATTGTTCAGAAGTGATGGATTTCACACGAACAAGTCAAACGGATTAGATAAAGAATAAAGTTTGACTGTCCAGAAGTGATAGATTTCACACGAACAAGTCAAACGGATTAGATAAAGAATAAAGTTTGACTGTCCAGAAGTGATAGATTTCACACGAACAAGTCAAACGGATTAAAGAATAAAGTTTGACTGTCCAGAAGTGATAGATTTCACACGAACAAGTCAAACGGATTAAATAAAGAATAAAGTTTGATATTTCAAAGTGATGGGTTTCACAGAACAAGTCAAACGGGTCATATAAGGAATAAAGTTTGATTGTTCAAAAGTGATGTATTTCACACGAACAAGTCAAACGGATTAAATAAAGAATTAGATTCGATCGCTCATAAGTGATGAATTTACACGAGCAAGCCAAACAAGTCAAAGGAAGTATAGTGACTAAATATAAAAGTAAACGCAAACCGGGTAACGGGAGCGTTAAAGCAAAAGAATAATGAGCCCGGGTAATGGGACGAGATTAAATATAAAGGTAGACGCAAACCGAATAAGGGAAGCGTGAAATATTAATGAACCCGTGTAAAGGGTTGTGAACAAATTTAAACGAGAACGCAAAATGAATAACGAGTGCGATAAAACATTAAGATAAAGAACTCGAGTAACGGGTTGTAAAGCGATATAGGCTTAAACCGGATAACGGTAAACTTGAGACAAACCGATGCATAAATGACATAGGAAGTCACAGAGTCGGAAGAATTGTCGGAACCAAAAAAAATAATAAATAAATAAAAATAAAAAAATGAATGATCTAGTCATGGACTACGATTGCGCAAGCGCGCACGGCTACCAACAGACAGTGTCTGATCTGAATAAATGTTTGGGGCAACATAATCAAAATGTTGTGATTGCCACTAAAGATGGTATTTGTGATTCGGTGGAGACAAGTGGTCAACGCCATTTGATATTGCGCCAGGTTCAGACACAAATGATCATCACCAAATAGAGATGAACGACTAAGAGATCCGACAAGTGAAAGTAATTCATAAATGACTAGTAGAGTCATAGAAAACGAAAATGTTAACAAACCGGATCAAACATGGTCTGAGGACCATAATTGAAGTAAAACAAATTAGCTTTCATGTTAAAAGGAAGCCATGATTTGGCGGAAAAAGGAAGGACAACATAAATAATTTTTCCTTTCAAATACGAAAAGAGGTGCATTGACACCAAATATATTTAAAGAACACACGGGTAAAAGGATGATCTAAAGGATCACCACGACCTTCGGGTTATGAATAGTGTAATAATCTACAAGGTCAAAATGACCTTGGGATCATGAATCAAGCGGAATAATACATTAAAGGCCTCACCTTAAGGCGCTAAGTAAAAGTAAAGAAAGGGGTGAGAGCCTAAGCAAGTAACCTATAAGGCTAAATAAAAAGGGTTTAAGGATTATTTAGACCAAGAGAGGAAACCGGTTACAATTCCCCGCATAATATAAGAAAAGTAAAGAAGAATCCTTGGTTACCAATTACTTGCTGCGAGTAATTGACATGAGTTGAAAAGAAAACGTTAAACTAAAATTTAGATTTAGTTAGAAATAAAATTTTAAACAAATATAATAGAATGAGAAAAGTTGGTAAATGAATAATATCAAAGGAAACAGGTCTTGACAACCTTAGGTGTGAGACGATGAATTCGAAAAGTAATTTTTTCGAAAAACAAAAAAGATAAAAATAAAGATTTAACACGACGTGATGCAATCACGGTCGAAATATATAAATATATATATATATGTATATATATATATAATGGTATATGATTACCTTGTAACACGAGCTATGAGACTAGGGTCTTGAAGTTTGTAAAAGCCTTGCGAAGGCAATATGAGGGTACCTAAATTATGAGGTATAAGGTAGCCGAGTACTAATAAGTCTAACCGACAAGACTGGTTAAGATCAAAAATTAAATTTAAAACTTGTTGAATGCGCTTATCAGTATAAGATTTGCGTGGAATAAGTATGTTGACATATACATATAACGGAGTGAGCAAATGGCGACTCGATCGAGTAAAGAAAAAGAGATACAAGATGAAAATAACGGCACATGAGGCCTTACACATGAAGGGCGCATGCACCTTGGAGCCTAAAAGGCACTGCCATACCTCCCAAGTAAGACTTTTAGAATAATTAAAATTTCATCAACGCTCAAGTAAAAACGAAACCAAGTCCAATGGGTTAAACCCAAGGAATTACGTAAGAAAGGTTTCGGGGACGAAACCCCTTTAAGGGAGGTAGATTTGTAACACCCCAAAAACAGGTTTAGTAATCAAACCACATTAATATTAAAGAGCGGGTGAAAGACCGTTAGTGATAAAAATGAACCCGTAAACAAAATAACTAGGAATAATTTAACCTAGTTAGTAATATGGAAATAACAATAAACAATGAGTTGTAGCTCTAAATAAATAAGACCTCAAATATGAGGGACCAAAAGAGGAAAGGTTGAAAAGTTGAATATATAAAATAAAACTTAAATAAAACACTACACACACAAAAGTGTATGTGTGTAGCGACCAGGAGCAAAACCAAGGGGGTGAACCCTTGTTTTGCTTAAATCATCAAACTGAAGGGTGAATTGAGCTTAGAATTGATGCATGAACGCATATAAACGATCACCTAATCGAAGGGATCATAAGGTATGTCTTAAAACCTAGATTGGTGAAAGTTGCGATTTGAGACAAGTAGATTACTTACAATTAGATAGTTGGATTATGATCCAAAGATGATCTTAGGTGTATGTGTATGATTGATTTCATTAAACTCAAAGAAATTATG
The DNA here is from genome assembly GCA_947069175.1 of Scalesia atractyloides. Classification (NCBI taxonomy): domain Eukaryota; kingdom Viridiplantae; phylum Streptophyta; class Magnoliopsida; order Asterales; family Asteraceae; genus Scalesia; species Scalesia atractyloides. Next base: position 73,579,163 of record CAMTDV010000001.1, read on the forward strand.
CACGTGATGTAAGATTACTTGTTAGTGATTAACAAGTAGATTATGAAGTAGGTTTTGATTAATATGAAATTGATGATACATAAGTGTTCGTGATCATCATACTTGTATGTATGTGTAAGATATTTGAACAAATTAGAAGTTTGAATAAATGTTCATACATGACTTGAAATGGGTTTTGATGATAAGAAGAGATTAACGTTAAACACATGTTAATAGATGTTTAAAATCATTATGTGAATATGAATGCTTAAATTATTTGGCTAAGTTTAATATTTGGGTAAATTCTATATATATGATGCAATGGGTTGTTTCATAATGATGAAACAATCCCAAGTTCTTGCATAAGACTGATAGATTAGCATATGATTGTAGAAACTATGTTAACTTGATATTAGCAATCATGTGAACTTGGTTTGGAAAAATATGACTTAAATGGTGGCCTAGGATAGTGCTTACCGGGTAATTAACGAAATGCTTAAATGAGTTGTTAAACTTATTCGCGAGTATGTATGTGTAAAACTGGCCTATAATAAGATCGAATGATAAATTTGATGTAAAATCCGTAAGGTGGAATAGTCGTGTTAAATAATGACTAACCTAACCATCTCGTGAACGATAAATGATAGTGTGACACTTGACAAGCTAGGTGGAGGCTTGGGAAGAAGCGCGTCAAATGGATCAAGTACACGAAAAGAGCATAATTGGATTTCAAGGTAAGTAAAGCTTACATATTTTAAGTAAAATAGACACTTGTAGTATTGGTTAAGAAAAAGATACATTAATATTGAACATGATGTTCCGGTGCAAGGTGATTTTAGTCGGAACAAGTTAAAATGGTAAGAAATCATGAATGATGGTAAAAAGGGTAAAATGGTAAATTAGTCATGTGATGACGAATAAATAAGTAGTATTGAAACATTACCTTATGGTGTAAACCATAATAGGCAATAAGGGGTAAAATGGTAATCTGATCACGAATTGACGGATAAGTAAAGAGTTTTGAAAAAGACACCATATGGCATAAGTCATAATGGGTCAAACGGATTAAGAAACGATATTTTAATGTAACATGATCCCATTATAAAATGAAATGGGCTAAATGGGTGAGATGACAAATAAATGCCATCTCATCATTATAAGTGGTCATTCTGGCCAAATGGATCAAATCGTGATGATATCACTATTTGACAATAATATCTAATAAACGCTTGTCGAGTTTTGTAAACACAGGGAAATGACATTTGGTTCGCATCGCTATTGATTGGTAATTAGCTGTGCAAAGTATTTAAACGGGTCAATGCTATGACCCGAGCCAGGTACGTGTAACGGGTCAAACTCTCAACAAAGACTTAAAAGTCCGATGAGAGTTAAATGAGTCTTGAATGAACAATATATTACCTAAGGTAAGGTAAATCTAATAATCTAAATCTTAGATATTATGTTCTTCAGAACATAATGATTTTAAATAGGTTATAGTTAAATGTTCATATTTGGTCAAAGTATGTTATTAAAAGACCTTCGACGTAAAAGAGGGATATAGGTTGACCAAAATGCTCTCGAGTGGTGAAATAAGTAAACGACTCTAATGTTAATTTAAAAATGAGTTTTTTAATATAATAGACTCTATCGGTATTGAAAAGGTGAAAAGTATAAGCCTTTTTGGTTGAATGCCTTCTAAATGGTCTTTTCAGTAAACGGTCGAATAAAAAAGGGCAGAAATTGGACGAAATGAATTTACGATAATAAATTCACCACAAATAAAGTTGTGGTGGGATATAAATAGATATCTTAGTGTGGATATAATAAGATAGATAAGTTTGGTGGAAATAAGCGTTGGATTACGCTAAAATAACCAAACGGGCCAAAATAATAAGTAAGTAAAGGTCTAGTTGAATAGGGCAATGTAATTGCTAAGGCAACTATGCAGGTAATAAGGGGATGTTAAAGCATACCAAATGGGGCGTATAAATGTATAGTTTGGTCCAAAAAGGGATTAAAGGGCAAAATGGGCAAAATCGGAAAGTATGAGTATAAACCGGAAATAAATGCATAAATCATAGGAAATAAGTAACCGGGTCAAGGATTTCGGGTTAATTATGTAACACCCCAACCGATGGCGGAAACATCGGGATGAGACGAAAACGAGATTGCTCATTGCTCACAACATTATTAAGTGACAATAATTAATTAAACCATATTTCATTTCATAAGAATTGTCAAATACATCAATGTAACAAAACAAAGAACAATCTAACATTTGCAAAGTTATAACAAAATTGATACGTCGACATTAAACCTAACGTCTAATTTGTGTGTATCTAGTCCTTGCTATATTGTTTTCATAGCGTCATCTCCTTCAACCTGTAACATGTTTTAAAATAAAGTCAATGCAAAAGCAAAGGCGAGTACACAAGTTTAAGCATAGCATACGTATACGAATAAAGTTTTAACAATCCTCATGGCAACTAAATCTATACAAGAGCAATATCAAGGCATGCAATGCTAATAATCAAACCCGTAACGCAATCACGATGTTTTAACATGACCTCACGTGTTAAGCGATGGAGGTGGATGCGTGAATTCCTATAGCGCTAAGCATGTCAAACAAGGCTAAAAATAGTCAATGACTAAAGCACAGCACAACGTTTATCCCCAGACAAGCAACAAGTATACGATTTAAGTAGTCATGTGTATAGGATTGTTTGTGCGTTTCATAAAGTTTAAGTGTTTGTGATTTTTGTATATGGAAACATGTTACACCCAAAAAGTGATATAAAACAAATGTGGGTCGAGTGTACTCACAGATTTGCTAAGTCTTCTTTGGAAATTCCACGACGAGTTGATGAGTGGGAGAAAGGGACACCAATGCCACCTTAAATGACAACGAACATGGATGAATAATCGAATCGGAGTTGAAGATACGTGTACGTTTAGCACGGAATTTGTGTACGACTCTAAAGTTAAGTTCGTCAAAGATAAAAGTGTTATCAAAATAATACAATAAATATATGTATTCTTGGCGAAAAGTATAAAAGATATATAGATATTCGCAGTTGGATAAATATATTCCTTCGTTAAGTTATTATGTTTTGTCGGCGAGAATAATAGATGTGTACTTATATATTTTGGCGAAAAAGATTACTAGATATATATGCATGTTAACGAAAAGAATAGTAGCTAAATATATATATTGTTCGTCGGAAACACATATTATATATATACATTGTCGTTAGAGAAGTATCATTTTCGAAAAGTATATAACATATATTTATTTTGTCGGAAGGAATACTGTTTATATCTTGTCGTTAAATAGATATTTATTTGTCGAAAAGAATAATAATTAGATATGTTGTCGAACGGTATAATAATTAAATGGATTTTGTCGAAAAGCAGAAATGTGTAAATATATATACTGCCGGAAGCATAATAAATCAATATATATTTTGTCGAAAGATGTAACGAATAAGTATATGTCTTTTGTCGTTAGATAATATATTTTGTCGAAAAAAACGTATTAACTAAATATATCTTTGTCGGGAAGTATAATAAATATATGTATATTTTTGTCAGAAAACGGGCAGAGTTTCCCCTGTTTTAGGACGATCCCGACAACGCCAAGTGTCGATTAAATGTTTTCAAAACGCAATAATAACGAAACAATTTATATAATTATGTCTACAAATTTTATAAGGTTCGGTTACGTGATTATAACACTAATTAAATACAAAACAATATAAATAATAACATAAAAATTTGCGGCGTTAAAAGTATACCGTGACGTGTTTTGATTGAGTTGACTAAAGCATTGACTGAACTTGGCCCCGAACACCGAATCGAACATCGAATCTGACTGGTTTGACTGGCGTTGACTGTTTGACCAGGTTTGACTTTCGTTGACCAAGTTGACCAGGTTTGACTTTCGTTGACCAAGCGAGACCCGAAATCGAACTAAGACTTTCACTGACTCACTGCTGACCCGAACCTCTGCACCGAGACCCGAACCCGCTGAACATGAGCCGTGATCTTGACTGAACCGAGATTCGACCCGGAGCTGACCCGAGTTGACCGGCAGTTGACTGAGTTGACCGGGACGCCCAACTAAGTCGGTTGACTGTTCTTGACCGAAACCCGAGCCAAACAGGAACTAAAATCCGAGCCGAGACCGAACCGAATCTGAAACAATAACCGCTGAACTTGAATCGAAATATAAACAAACAAAACCTGAACCAAGAAACCGAAACCTGAACTGAGATTGAGCCGAGTGACACCAACTCGAACCTGAAAGAGTTAACCCGAAACTGGGTCATCACCACTGCCATGACCGCCTCTGTCGTGACCACCACTTCCGAACCCGAGTCCGATCCCAACTCGAGCCAAACTCACCACCATCGTCGCCGTGAGCGGCGTTTTGGCTGACAGAACCGCCGTTGGCGGTCGACATTGTCCTCGAACACCGCCATACCGCCGTCTCTCTCTCTATTCTGTCTCTGCAGCCGCATGTTGCCCTTGAGATGGTACTGCCGCTGTTGTTGTCACCGCGAATCGCGGCTTCTGCCGCTGATGCCGCCGCTAAACACGGCTTTTGCTGTTGTTACGCCGCCACCCGAATGGTGGCCGGTGATTCCGTTGCGGAGGGAGGAGGGCGAGGGGGTTCATGAGGTGAGAGGTTGAGAAGGAAGGTGAGTGAGGTGTGTGTGAGCGGCTGAGGAGAAGGGGGGGGGGGGGAGCAGGGAGATGAGTGCAGCGTATGGGTGAAATGTGAGGGTGGTGATTATTTAGATGCAATTAGGTTTAGGGTTTAGTTAGGTTTAGGTCGTGCGTTGGGCCAAGGCCTGTTAACCTGTTCTAACGTTTTTGAGTGGCCCGAACGTACCGACGAGATCCGATTTCAAGTATAAGCTTCATAAAACGTCGAATTTATTTTGTTTATTATTATTATTATTATTATTACTATCGTTATCTAGAAAGAAATAAAATACGATGCATTACAGTCTCCCCTCCTTTAGGAAATTTCGTCCCGAAATTTATTCAAGAGGAAGACTTTGGAAAGATTTGGCTAGAGAATGATCGTCTAAAATTGAGACTTGGATGTTTGGACACATGAGGGAAAGCATGAAGTTTAGAGCATCGAAGAGTTAGGTTTGCAAGAAGAAGTTGCTTGATTAGAAAGATTAAAGCCATCAAGCGTAAGTAAAGCGCGTAAGTATGCGTATAGGAGTGTGGTTTAAACGAGCTTGAATAATTCAATGATATGCCATCTAAGCAGAAAAAGCTATCGTAAGGAGTGGTATGCAGTTTAATGGTGAGTGTGGTCGAACCGCAGGTTGTTAGAAAGTTCTATCGACCTTGAAGAGCGTTAATAAATCTCGATTTTGTAGAGAGTTGCTTAATGATGGAAAACGAGGAGGTTAGGTATTTAAAATCAGCTAGTTATCGAGGTAGCGGCCAATCAAGCGTGTCGCTATCTACGAGAATGGGAGATAACTTTAGAGTAAGAAGGCATTTAGGGTTTGAATGCTTACACGATTGATTGTAAACAAGGTTGTATAAAAAGACAAGGTTAACGGGAGTAACGGAGGCATAAGAGCGGACGACTGATTCGATCAACGAATACTCGTGTAAGGATGACATATGTATATGAACAAACGAAAACGTTACGTTAAGGATTAAGACTTGTCGTGGATAATCGGGTAGCGCGCACTTAGCAATGCAGTTGTGAGTTGTTTAAAGCAGGCGTGTTAGGTCGTATTCTGGTCTGTAAATCACCGAATTTCTCATGGCACGTATTACGAAAGTTTGGCAGCATGGTGAAAACACTTATGTATAGGAAGCACCAGCGGCGTATCCACCATGTTTTGACCACGTTGCGACCGTTTCGTTACTCGATGCAATGTTACGTTCCGTGTGTTACCATACGCGGTAGTACACTCTATGGTTCTCATGCGCTTATCGCTATAATCCCGTGTGCACCCGCGATTATACCGATCATCACATGATCCGCATAGCTTGTACTAGCAGCGCATGAATAAAGGTGTACATAAATTCTGAAAATAAGTTTACGTGCGTGTAAGAATGTAGTGCGTAGGCATGTTTGCGTGCAAATAGCTTGTGGCCCACGTAAGCGAATCCCTCGGGTTTCGCTCGCGCATAGGCACGAATATGAATACGAGTACAAGTATAGGTATGTGTATGAGTATAAGCATAAGTATGGAAATAAGTATAAGCATGGATATAAGACGTATATGCATGAATGTGATGATAAGTATAAGTGTAATACCCCTGTAACACTCCTGCCCCTCGTTATCACCAATATTGTCCGCTTTGCCCTTGATGGGTGGCCCATCCAGGAACTCACGACTTTGTTTTAGGTTGCCCTGGTGGAGACTTCCCAGGAGGTCACCCATCCTAGTACTACTCCCACTTGAGCACGCTTAACTGTGGAGTTCTCCTCTCATCCACTAGCATTAAGCCCAAAATGCGTTGGTGATTTTAGAGGTAGGGCATTACTTACGAGCCAGGAATCTCTCCTGTCCACGGACGATGTTGGGAGGTATGCCATTAGGTGTTATAATAAGCATGAAAAATGACACATTATTTTCGTGAACATGAATATGTGTATAATTATGAATGTCAACAAGTGTAACAGACGATAATGGTGCGTATGAATTGAATGCTACGAATTTATTTACATAAAATAGTTGAGAAATCAGGGTATGTAAAACTAATGATACGTTTAAAAAGTCATGCAACAGTTGACTAAACCATGTACGAGGATACGCATGTATTGTTGTTTGAGCAAAACTTTGAGGTTATCGCTTCTAAAATAGGCTTAAATTTAACTTAGAATATAGGATCTAGTGTGTGAATATAAAGGAATATAAGGTACTTATTGATTATGCGTTACGTATTTTGTAAAGGACGGGAGTGCTACCCTTTGTTTTAAAAGAATTTAAGTAGGTCGAAAATGGTTGATCTTCATAAAGTTTTCTTGCCCACGTGTTTTGAAACTCATGTGACATTTCGGGAGGTGTATGATAAGGTCTTAAAATAGTAAGTTTGCATTGTTTTCAAAGGATATAAGAGATTTGAAATTTAGTGGTGCTTGTGAAACGTTGACCCTTGAGAGGAAATCCGTGTTAATTGATTTAATGACCGTTGAAAAACGTTTAGCAAAATGTTTTGTTAATCGCGATGAGAGATTTAGAGGGTGTTTGGGGTTGAGTTTTGAAAATAGATTATGCGTTCTGAATAATCAAAATCAGATAATTAGTTGTAACAAAACATACTGTAGGAAGATAGTGTTTGGATTTGATTATGTTATCACAATAATCAGGTAATCAACTATTTGAGTGTTTGAAAAATATATATACATGTACATATAAGGTTATAAATAGACGAGCTTTGATTTCTAAAATACGTAAAACAAATCAGTTTTTTTTTTCCAAACACTAAAATAGATTTTTATTCATTTATTTATTTAATATTTGCGCTTCCAAACACAAAACAAAATATTAGGTTGCAAAAACGATCCCAAACACAAAACAAAATATTAGGTTGCAAAAACGATCCCAACACACCTTTAGTACAACGATTCTATAATGCCTATAAGATATTGGTTTTTTTTTTTTTTTTTTAAAAGAAAATTTTTAACACAAAGTTATTGCGTGAGCGTGTTTTAGTGATTAAGTTAAACATAAGACTTGTGGGCAAGGTATTCGTTAGACCGATTAAGTTGGTAGGTAGCATTCTGTCGAGTTGAAAGCCGTAAAACAAAACGTTTCATGTGGTGACCAGGTATATGCGTGTGGGATTTATATGAAATAGATTACCGGATGGGAAATACGTTTGATAAAATAGTACCTTTTGAAATTCGTCTAAGTAAGAATTTTGACAACATGGTAATAGATTTAGGTATACTATTTAAACATGTGGTTTGTGTAATAAAATCTCCAAGAAGGAGGGTTGGTAACGATCACCGAGGTATGGGAATCACCCCTAATCCGTTGGTGAGGTCGTTTTAAGGAAGGAAGGAAACGAAGTTTGATCGTCTAGGTAAGGAATTCACTCCTATCTCGACGACGGTCTCCATTTCGGACTTTCCGAGAAATATAAGTCTAGTTGATGACGTTTTGAAATCATGTATGCAAATAATCTATAAGTGGATGAAAAGGTTTAATATGAATTGCGTAAAAACCTTAAAATAAATTAGAAACTTGAAAGAAAGGGTAACAAGTATATAAAAAGTCATGTATAAATTGAAGTGGTATAAAAGAGAGTCTCAGAAAACATTAGACTGTTTCGGGTAGAGAAACGTCGACTATTCCAAAGTGAATCGAAGATCCTTCCAAATTAGAGAAACGTGCTTTGGCCTATAGGTAAAACACTCTCGTCGAGAAGCGATTAACGGCATTTTACCCTTCCAGTTATTACACGTCTCTAATCGATTGGAAAATTGAAACTTTGGCGAGATTGAAAATCGAGGAATGGGACTTAATCGACAAGGTGCGGGTTTCACCCCTAACTTGACGATTTCGTACCCTAAGTGTGGTTGGCACTCTTCGGGTCAAAATTAATTTCGACACCTTGACGAGAGTCCACTAGAGTTTGAATGGGAAGTTTTCCATCAAGGTGTGGACGTCACTCCTAAGTTGATGGTGTAACCTCGTAAAATATAAAGAATAATCGTAATGAGAATCGTTCACCAAATTGTGGATATCACGCCTATTTTGGTGAAGTCGTCTCACTTGTGTAATACGAGTGTTTTCGAGTTTAGTATAATCGAGTAATATGCATCAGGGAAGGCGTATGATTGAAATAATGTAACGAGTATGAACACGTAAAGCATTTCATAAATTTAACATATAAGAGACGTTTTAAGAAATTAGCATGTGAATCACGTATGGTCAAGTATGGTACTTAACTATAGACTAGGTCAAAAGCATAGCAATTTGCCTAATTCCCTATAGTTATGGCTCTGATACCAATCTGTAACACCCCAACCGATGGCGGAAACATCGGGATGAGACGAAAACGAGATTGCTCATTGCTCACACATTATTAAGTGACAATAATTAATTAAACCATATTTCATTTCATAAGAATTGTCAAATACATCAATGTAACAAAACAAAGAACAATCTAACATTTGCAAAGTTATAACAAAATTGATACGTCGACATTAAACCTAACGTCTAATTTGTGTGTATCTAGTCCTTGCTATATTGTTTTCATAGCGTCATCTCCTTCAACCTGTAACATGTTTTAAAATAAAGTCAATGCAAAAGCAAAGGCGAGTACACAAGTTTAAGCATAGCATACGTATACGAATAAAGTTTTAACAATCCTCATGGCAACTAAATCTATACAAGAGCAATATCAAGGCATGCAATGCTAATAATCAAACCCGTAACGCAATCACGATGTTTTAACATGACCTCACGTGTTAAGCGATGGAGGTGGATGCGTGAATTCCTATAGCGCTAAGCATGTCAAACAAGGCTAAAAATAGTCAATGACTAAAGCACAGCACAACGTTTATCCCCAGACAAGCAACAAGTATACGATTCAAGTAGTCATGTGTATAGGATTGTTTGTGCGTTTCATAAAGTTTAAGTGTTTGTGATTTTTGTATATGGAAACATGTTACACCCAAAAAGTGATATAAAACAAATGTGGGTCGAGTGTACTCACAGATTTGCTAAGTCTTCTTTGGAAATTCCACGACGAGTTGATGAGTGGGAGAAAGGGACACCAATGCCACCTTAAATGACAACGAACATGGATGAATAATCGAATCGGAGTTGAAGATACGTGTACGTTTAGCACGGAATTTGTGTACGACTCTAAAGTTAAGTTCGTCAAAGATAAAAGTGTTATCAAAATAATACAATAAATATATGTATTCTTGGCGAAAAGTATAAAAGATATATAGATATTCGCAGTTGGATAAATATATTCCTTCGTTAAGTTATTATGTTTTGTCGGCGAGAATAATAGATGTGTACTTATATATTTTGGCGAAAAAGATTACTAGATATATATGCATGTTAACGAAAAGAATAGTAGCTAAATATATATATTGTTCGTCGGAAACACATATTATATATATACATTGTCGTTAGAGAAGTATCATTTTCGAAAAGTATATAACATATATTTATTTTGTCGGAAGGAATACTGTTTATATCTTGTCGTTAAATAGATATTTATTTGTCGAAAAGAATAATAATTAGATATGTTGTCGAACGGTATAATAATTAAATGGATTTTGTCGAAAAGCAGAAATGTGTAAATATATATATTGCCGGAAGCATAATAAATCAATATATATTTTGTCGAAAGATGTAACGAATAAGTATATGTCTTTTGTCGTTAGATAATATATTTTGTCGAAAAAAACGTATTAACTAAATATATCTTTGTCGGGAAGTATAATAAATATATGTATATTTTTGTCAGAAAACGGGCAGAGTTTCCCCTGTTTTAGGACGATCCCGACAACGCCAAGTGTCGATTAAATGTTTTCAAAACGCAATAATAACGAAACAATTTATATAATTATGTCTACAAATTTTATAAGGTTCGGTTACATGATTATAACACTAATTAAATACAAAACAATATAAATAATAACATAAAAATTTGCGGCGTTAAAAGTATACCGTGACGTGTTTTGATTGAGTTGACTAAAGCATTGACTGAACTTGGCCCCGAACACCGAATCGAACATCGAATCTGACTGGTTTGACTGGCGTTGACTGTTTGACCAGGTTTGACTTTCGTTGACCAAGTTGACCAGGTTTGACTTTCGTTGACCAAGCGAGACCCGAAATCGAACTAAGACTTTCACTGACTCACTGCTGACCCGAACCTCTGCACCGAGACCCGAACCCGCTGAACATGAGCCGTGATCTTGACTGAACCGAGATTCGACCCGGAGCTGACCCGAGTTGACCGGCAGTTGACTGAGTTGACCGGGACGCCCAACTAAGTCGGTTGACTGTTCTTGACCGAAACCCGAGCCAAACAGGAACTAAAATCCGAGCCGAGACCGAACCGAATCTGAAACAATAACCGCTGAACTTGAATCGAAATATAAACAAACAAAACCTGAACCAAGAAACCGAAACCTGAACTGAGATTGAGCCGAGTGACACCAACTCGAACCTGAAAGAGTTAACCCGAAACTGGGTCATCACCACTGCCATGACCGCCTCTGTCGTGACCACCACTTCCGAACCCGAGTCCGATCCCAACTCGAGCCAAACTCACCACCATCGTCGCCGTGAGCGGCGTTTTGGCTGACAGAACCGCCGTTGGCGGTCGACATTGTCCTCGAACACCGCCATACCGCCGTCTCTCTCTCTATTCTGTCTCTGCAGCCGCATGTTGCCCTTGAGATGGTACTGCCGCTGTTGTTGTCACCGCGAATCGCGGCTTCTGCCGCTGATGCCGCCGCTAAACACGGCTTTTGCTGTTGTTACGCCGCCACCGAATGGTGGCCGGTGATTCCGTTGCGGAGGGAGGAGGGCGAGGGGGTTCATGAGGTGAGAGGTTGAGAAGGAAGGTGAGTGAGGTGTGTGTGAGCGGCTGAGGAGAAGGGGGGGGAGCAGGGAGATGAGTGCAGCGTATGGGTGAAATGTGAGGGTGGTGATTATTTAGATGCAATTAGGTTTAGGGTTTAGTTAGGTTTAGGTGGTGCGTTGGGCCAAGGCCTGTTAACCTGTTCTAACGTTTTTGAGTGGCCCGAACGTACCGACGAGATCCGATTTCAAGTATAAGCTTCATAAAACGTCGAATTTATTTTGTTTATTATTATTATTATTATTATTATTATTATTATTACTAGCGTTATCTAGAAAGAAATAAAATACGATGCGTTACAAATTATGTAAGAAAACAAATTACGGACGATTAGAAACAAATTTCAAGTAAAACGAATTTATATTGAATGAGTTACGGAAGTTTCCGCAACTAAACTACAAACAACAGAAAATTTGCAGCAAGCCACCGAACCATAGCTTATGGTGGGTAGCTGCTGTGTTGAAACTAGAAGTCTTAACCGTAAGACAGTGGACTAGGACGTGAGGCTTGACTGTAAGCTACGGTGGTCACCGTAGCTTAGGGTGAAGCCTAAAACTAATGTTTTGTTTTTATTGTTTAATCCTTCGGGTTTTTTTTCGGTTATGTTATAATTTATTATAACTAACGTATTTCATAAAATATGAAATATATGTGATGTTTGGAGCACTGGAGGAGGATCAAGCTATATGAAGAACCGAACACGATCAAAGACGAAGCTTCCGCACTTGGTTTTGAATTATAACAAAACAAATCTTTGATAACACGTTAAATTGTTTAAATATGTTTAAAAAGTTCTAATAAACTTGAAAATTTGAATGACGTTTCGCAATTGCATGTTTAAATACGAAACCTTTAATAAAAATTTAGTAATATAAAGCTAGGGTCTAACACACCATCATCCACCGCTACCACCACCATTAACCGCCACCACCACTATAAGCCACCATCGCCCCCATCAGCCGCCATGGTGGTGGGTGATGGTGGTGGTTGTGAAAGTTAGGATTATTAAAATCCAACAACTAGGTTTGTGTCACATAATTCTACACATAAGCAACCACATCAGTCAATAATTAGGTTTGTGCTATGGTGGTGTGTGATGGTGGTGGTTGTGAAAGTTATGATTATTAAAATCCAATAACTAGGTTTGTGCCACATAATTCTACACATAAGAAACCACATCAGTCAATAACTAGGTTTGTGCCATGGTGGTGGGTGATGGTGGTGGTTGTGAAAGTTAGGATTATTAAAATCCAATAACTAGGTTTGTGCCACATAATCCTATACATAAGCAACCACATCAGTCAATAACTAGGTTCGTGCCATGTAAGCTGCCACATCAGCAAAAAAACTAACTGAGTTATAACCCAGTTAGAAAATGAACGATGGGGGCCAAATTTTTACAAGTTAGGATTGTCAGATGAAATTTTTTAAGTTGGGATTAATATCGGCCAATGGGTGAAAGTTAGTATTATAAAAATCCAATAAACCTTTTTAATTTAGTACTGCTACAAAATTAGTTATTTGCCACAGACCAAATCCGTCGCAAATCAGTAGCAAAGTGGGTGTTTACTACATATTTGTTACGGATTTGTTACGGATTTGATCATTGCAACTACATGTTTTTGTAGTAGTGAACATATGGCTACTAATTTTGAATACTTTATTTTTAAACCTAATTTAATTTAGAAAAATTAGATCTTAATAATGTTAACTATAACTCATTGGCTGATAATATCTCATATGTACAATTTAATCAATAATGCTTCTAACTTTCACTTTCATTCAAAAGCAATCCCAATAACATAAAAGTCATACATTTGTATTTTATTTCCACTTGATTTCTATTACAATGATTATGAACGAATTGAAGAAAAGTACAATAAAAGTCGAGTATAAATCAAGGGTACATCAAATTATGCTACAAATATTGCCCATGAAACATAAGTGAAAGGTGCGAGCGTCATGGATCAAACTATAAGTATAGATTATTTTTGACCAGTGGATCATAGTTTTTATTACTATAATCTAACTTTGTTTGGTTTTACATTTTATATAAATATGAAGAGAAAGGATCAGGTACAAGAGAGGAATTGTGTGCGAAGCATACGCGAAAAAGGAGGGAGTGACAAGTGTCATTGACATGAATGGTAATTTAGTCTTTTTTAAGTAAACTAGTTTCCCACTTGATTTTCAAACGTCTATAACTTTTTCATACATTAATACTTAAAAAAATGCACCATAATAATGAGCATTTCAGTCTCTTAATTCGAGCAGCCTATTGCTATAGTTTTTTTTTTAAAACTTACAGGATTTTGAATATCCGTTACGTGATTACGTGATTTTGAATACCCAATACACGACTACGTGATTTTGAATGCACATTCAACATTCAACAGAAATCATTACGTTATTACACATTCAACATAAATCCATTATGTGATTACACATTCAATAATAAGAACTCGATTGTTTATGCTTTATTACATGACTAAATCTCTATATACGACATTATGTGGTAATTATAGGTTGATTTGGCTAATGTTTTGTATATAACTAATCCTTAATGCGTGATTAGACCTGAAATATTAGGTATTCTATATGAAATATTATGCATGACATGTTTGTAATCACTCGGTTAGGTTTCGCATAAATACTATAATAAAATCACGTAATCACGAAATGAGTATTCAAAATCACGTAGTCATGTAATCATACATAATCAACTATTGTAACGTAATTATGTAATCACTTAGTGGGTTTCACATAAAATACTATAATGAAATCACGTAACCAATAAATATATTATATGACCCCTCTGTGTTTTAATAAATATATAATATGACCCCTCAATTTTAATAAAAATATGGAAAAAAATTACACGTTTTGTCCGTTAGTACCATTTTTCAGGCGTTGTCATTTAGCGCGAAAATTGACGAGTTTTGTACTTAACGTTTCAAAATGTTGTACATTACGTCTTTTAGTTGGTTTTTCTTGTATATTACAATTATCAACCATGTGTGAATAGTGATTTGAGTTTTTTTAATCTTATTATTTTTTTTCTTTTGTTGTCTTTTTTCTGTTTTTTTACTTTTACTTCTCAACTTTTAGCATTGACACTTATAACAACTTAAATTTCTAAAAGCCTTTTAATTGAGTTTTACGTGTTTATTTTAATGAACATCTGGGTATAAATTCAAGTTGATTTACATTTTGACGTAAATTTTTCTCAGAAATGAGTCGTGTCAAATATAATATGTTCTTATACTTATTATTATGTACGTTTTCGGTTGATCTACATTTTGACGTAAATTTTATTTTCTTTTTTCCGGAAATGAGACAGGTCAGATATATTATGTTTTCATGCTTAATTTTATGTACGTTTTCAGTTAGTCTACGTTTTGACGTAAATTTTGTTTGAAACGCCATTTCAACGCGCGGGACAATTTACTAGTAACATACGATTATCAACTTTTGTTAATATTGATTTACAATTTACAAGCATAAAGTACAACCATTCTTTTTAATTATTTGATGAGAGTGATTATGAATTTTGTCTTTTACTTCATAATTTCATTTACACCCTATTAATATTAATAAGTTTACCATACGACCCCACAATTTTAATAAAATTAAATTTTCGATGCTCTCTGCAATTTAAGCTACAAAGGTTATCAACGATATCTAGGTTTCATATTTCTTATACAAAGTTACGTATGTGTGATTAGGTTGGTACGTGTAGATATAGCTATAAATTTGTATACAGTGGACCAAAATCTAATAGAGTGGTAACTACAAATTTAATTTATATTATGTATATATATACTAATTAAAAATAATAATTCAAGCCGAACCGATTCCGGCGGGCCGTTGCTCGTGATTGGATCTTTACAAACCGAACCGAGCAAATCGGCTCGTTTACAACCGAGCTTGAAATCAAACGAGCATTTTCTGACGAGCGGTGAGCGGTTTAAACGACTCTACTAGCAAGTACATATTTTAATTTTAAATATATATGTTTTTTTCAGTGTTTTTTCTCTATCTTTAAAAGAACATGCGTTTGACTAAAAAATGGGAAAAGACGCATTTGAAATTAAAACCACACTACGACTTAAACCCATGATGTTTGATTCCGAGAATATAACTGTTAGAACAAGGCGTGGAAGCCTTTTCACGTTGGGCACACCGGCTTGCATGTGGCATAGAGGGCGGCCTGGTGTGGGGGTGGGGGGGGGGGGGGGCGAGAAGATCTCACTGGCATGGGGAGCTTATGGGTGGTGAGGTGGTAGTTTTTCATAGGGCTGGCATATCGGGTCAACCCGATCTGTTAAGACACGAACACGAAAGATGTAAACACGAACACGACACGAAATCTTATAGTGTCAGATTTTTCGAACACCAACACGAACCTGTTAATAAACAGGTTACACGAAATGATATGTTAAGACACGAAATGTTACCAACATATCATACGACCTGTTTAAGACACAAACCAACTTGTTAAGAAACAAACACGACATATTATTCCATATTGGATATTAGCCATTAAAAAAACCTGTTTAGTGAAAACTTAGTCGTCAAAAATTCATAAAAGTCTTAAAACATGCATAAACTCATATTGTCTTAAGAAACTTAAAATGGAATCCATAAAAGATTTTAGGGTTATGGAGTGTGAATTTAAATGTAAAACTCTAAAATAATGAATTTCAAATTTAGGATTTTAGATTATACCCTAATGAATCTCATCCCACCCCGTGTCTCACATACATGATAGCCCATATATTATATTTTTATATTTTTTAATTAAAAAGTTTTTAGCATGTCATTAATGAGTTCTTAACAGGTTAACGAGTTTTAACCTGTTTAGCTTGAAAGCTAATCCTACCTTCCTTCTTGTTTGACTGACTTTTAAACATGAAAAATAAACAGGTCTTATTGTGTTGACCTGTTTAGACACGAAACATGTTAACTTCGTGTAGGTTTATCTTATTTTGGCCTTTAAAAAAAAAATTATCCATGGGCTAAAAAAATGATACAAGAATTCGAAACTTTTGGTTTTGAACACAAGAGTTGCCATTTTAGTTTTGACTCAAATTTTTTTAATCCAACAATTTATATTTTCGTCATTTTAATCCAATAACTTATATGTTACAATTTTTTTTCTTTATAAAATAAAATTAAATGATGATTCTTCATCTATTATTAGAAATTCAATACTCTTATTGTATAATATATTCCTTTAAATGGGTGGGACAACAAAAAGGTTGTAGGAATCAAATTGACACTAAAGTCAAAATTCATAGGCAGGTCCATGGATACCTTTTTTAAGACCCACTTAGGATATTTATGCATTTAAAAGACGAACACTCAAACACACTATTAGTCAACTTGATTTTGTCCTTCGAATATATTATTATTCTAGGTGCATTATTGATATAATATGAAACCAATAATGTAATAACTCTAAAAGAGTTTTCTCCTAAAGGTATCACGCTTTGATTCACAATGTGGATAATAGTATAGTGGAGGACCTTGGCGTTTTAAAAAATAGACTTTTGTCTATTTGAAGTCAACTTATAAGAACTAAGTATGAAAATCTCTATGTGGATAAACTAATGCTTGGATAATATAAAAGTCATGCAGATACTTTCAGATTAAAACAAGTCGATAGTTTACTTGAATGTATCAACCGAATAAAACTCAGGCAAAATTTTGCAACAACTAAGTATGAAAATCTTTATGAAAGTTGTGAACCATAGTATTTTTACCGGATGGAATGAAATCGAAATTTAGGGCCAGAAACTAGAAACTGGCTCATGACATTTATTATTTTGAAATCAAAATTGCCTCAAAAATGTCGATTTTCACCGAAATAATTTAAGTTGATTTTCAGAAAATTAAAATTATAATGCATTTTTAATGAAGCAATTTATCTTCGTGGCAACTCAATCCCAACCAAGTCAATTCAATTAAACTAGAATAATCAACATGTTTACTCTTATCAAATTGTTAATCTAACTCACATGCTTTATCACTGTTTGAGGGGACTAGTTGCAAATACGCTTTTACCCACGCTAAACTTATGTTTAAAGTCGTTAATACGCACAATACTAGAAAACAAACTTTGAACGACAAAAACATAACACAATCACCAACGAAATTAAAAGGAAAATCCAAAACAAAAATAAAAATTTAAAATCCATTTGTGATTCAACAACAATCACCAACGAGTTCCTAAGTATGGCCTACGTAACGTAAAATAATAATGATTTTAAGTCATGAATAGTAGAAACATCCCACCATCACAACCACCAAAAAAACACGAAAAATATGGAAATTTGCATTTTGTGGTGACCAGTCGGTCGTCATAGAGAAATTTTGAAACGATTAGATTTTGGATAATAGGCTTTCCAAGCCTTTTTAGTCCTTGTCGTATTGTGACAAATTGGCGATTGCCAATCCATAACAAAATTTGAAGATAAGAATTGATAGTATTTTAATTTAAGTATTTATCGGGAAATATGTACTTCCAATAGACGCTCTATCAATCAGAAGTATTTATTATATATACTCCAAGAACTTTCTGATTTTCACAATCTTCGTTTTCAGTCTTTATCTACTTGTAATGTTTGTCGATTATTACCGGTTTTTTTAAACAGTGGTCTACGAACTAAAATGTGATGTTAAGTGACGGAAACTAGTTTGTTCAAATTTTTGACTTGGGAACTAAAATGTGATGTTGAATGTCTGTCGGTTTTATACATGTGATCGTACATCCTTGGTTTGTGTTTACATAAATTCCATCTTTGTTTGATCTAATACATCATGCTTGACCTATGTTTGACATATTGTCTCATGATTGACCATGTTTGACCTAATGTCTCATAATTTCTGACATGTATGACCTAAAATATGAATTTAAAAACATGTTTGGTCTATGTATAACCTTGTTTTACTTATTTTTGACTCATTCGTTCTTTTTAGAGACGAAGGCACGTCGTTTTGAACAAGGTAGCAAAGGATATAACCGGAGGTAGGACTCCAATCTCTAATACATGTAGGGCAGCTATACCTCTATTGAGCATGGTGATTTGCACGCTGATTCTTATATGGTTGCGAGCAAGACTGATGAAGATGGTGTTTTGGGTTAGGCTATGGCAAACACAACTCATAGTGATGGCTCCAAGTACACCATTTTGCTGTCAGGGTGTGGAACAACCATTCAATGCATTCGCTTTGTAATCCTATAACCAAATAAAGTATAAGTTCGCAACAGACCGGTAAATTGAAGTGATGAATTTATTTACATTTTTTATGCTTCTATTAATATTTCATGTTGTATATGATTGACTTATGCAGGTTTTGTGTCACATGGATATTCAATGTCTCATTCCATGGGCTTCAAGTTCTTATAAATAACGTTGTTAAAGTAGAGGACTCACACTTTTGTGTAAGAACTTCACTAAAAACTTTTTTACTTCTTGCATATTTGATGTGTGGTGAAATAAATATAGAGTTGGGTAGAAATAGCTTTGAAAGGGTTTTCACTAAAAACAGGATTACAACATGAAAGACAAGTGTATATATCAATAAGTAGCATAACTAATGGTAAGAACCGGGATCAATCCGCATACACTGTAGGCAACCCACGAACTCTATTAAGTACTAAGCCATATAAATCATGGGTTTTCAACTAAAAACTAAGAGAAAGCAGGAAACAAGTATTCCAATTAAACAAGACGAAAAATAGACAGAACTAGAAGTAGGCGGGAAGTTGTTGGGAAGACTACACACAAAGAGAAATCAGACACATAGAAAGCAATTGTATAGACTAGAAATCTTCTTGATAAATTAAACTGTTACCATGAATTGGATAAATGAATTGCTACCGAATCTAAAAGTACAATTGACTCGAGAATCACAAAGGTATCCTAGGTCTCCTCTCGGTCTCACTAGAACAACTAAAGAAATACAAAGGGCCGGATGAAGCTCACTAGGATAAAGTATGAATCACCTCTCGGTCTCATCCCCGCACCCAAGTACTAGATCTCCTCTCGATCTCACAAGCCATGAAACACCTAATGGTATCAAAGGGTGATCTAACTCAATTGGTATGACACAAGATGCAAGAACTAAAGGGAAATCCCGTGCAATACCAAAACCCAAAGACGCAAAACAAACCGACATCCTATTTCCTCTCGGTCTCAAGGTAGTTAAAACACTAGATAAAAACTAATATGCAAATCTCAAACCTAAGTCAAGGAATTTCAAACTCGACTCATCAAAACCAAAACAATAAGCAAGTGGTCAAAACTGTGAGATTTAAAGCTAAAACCACCAAGTCATCAAATAAAGTAACATGTAGAACAAGATAAGCAAATTAAACATTATCATGGCATTCGTTTGTATTCCAAACAAACGATATCCAAATCCGAAGAAGTAGTAAAATTTGATCAATATTCATCCAAAGTATAAGCAATCATCATAAAAAGAAACTAATGGCAATCAAATACATAATAATTTCATATATGAACATATCCAGCAAGAAATGAAACTGAAAATAGATCTAGGCTACAAATGCAAAAACCGAGGCAATAAACGTAACGGTAAGAGTATTAAAAGAAAAAAATAATGATCCGATCCACGGAAACTGCTCCCAGATCTCCAAAAGTCCCCCTAGTAGCTCCATGAACCAAGAAAATCAAAGGAAAGACACCCCATAACTTTATAGAGGCAACCAAAATAATTTTCTACTTAGTTGGATTCTACGAGGACCGTTGCGCAGCTAGGTGGTCTATCGTAAACTATTGGAAGTAAGGTGGTGGGAAAATTATGGTGAGCACAGACCACCAAAGGATTTTGGCGGTCGGCTATAAGCGGGGCTGGCATTAGGGAAATGAAACGTCAACCTTAGGAACTAATGCCCTAGAAATAGAAATATGGTTGAGTGTGGACCACATAAACTTCTAGGAGAGTGTGCGCATGTTGGGAGCTCATTCTAGTGGCTAGGACTCTAGGCGGCCATGTAGAGCTATAATTGGTCTGCTTAGGACTTTAGCTAACACATTCTTCTTGAAACTTCAAGCTTTTGATCCAATCTCCACTTTAGCCTTGAATTTATCTCTAATACTTCACACTTCACCACCAATCACTACAAAGCTATAAAGAAATCAAATAACCACCAAATCATGTGACTATGCAAAAATCACTAAAAGTGTCAATATTGATTGTATGTGAAGGAGCTATATTAGTGTGATCACAACAATGAGGATCAAATGTACGCTACATGGTGTCATACCATGCATAATCAGTACGTGGACTAAATGAGAACCGTGCATGCATGGGTTAAAAAAAATCCATTTGAGCTCGATGGACGGGTGTTTGATCTTGAGTACTTCATAGCTCATGTATCTTATGCCACATCCTACTTGGGTCTAAAGGCCACATTGTTAGGTGATGCGTGGTCGAAAACTGATGTTTATTCGTAATCAAGTTTATGTTTTTACGGGACTTTTGGTTTCAAATGGCCTACTCTGATTAGAATTGTGTTTTGCAGGTCTGACGGAGTTTAAGGAGCTATTCGGGAGCTTTACGGAGTATCGGGGAGCAAACAGGATCAACCGGGAAAGCGAAATGAAGAAAACAGAAACTAGGCATTGGTCATAGCGTCCCCGACACCCATATGGGCCGTTGATGACACCTCTTGGTTAGTCCCGTTGGGTGAGAAAGGTCGTAGACAACTAAATAAGGCATCTGGTGAATTCTAGTTATCCACACAGCGTCGGCGACGCCCTCAGTTGATGGCAGACGTGAAATTTTGTTTTCCTTGTTATTTGAACGAGTTATAACCCACTTTTTGGGTCATTAGAAGGGAGTGACGTATTTTTGAGAGTTTGAACTTCATCTTGGAGGCAAGAACACCATCTTCACCAATCCCAATCCATCTCAATCAACCACTATCACCCGAAACCATCATCCATTATCATCTTCCTAACCTTAATCACCATCATTCCCTTCATCTCACCAATCCATTTCTCATCACCATCCACCATAAACCCTAACCTTTATCATAATCTCCATCAAGCTTCAAGATGCTCGTGATCAAGCCTCAATCATCATCCATCATCCGGTAATCGTGTTTCGTTCACCATGAGCGGGTAGTCTCCTCGGTTTCACCCCAGTGTAGGTGTTTGTAACATTCTAGGGTTTTTACATTTGTTTTGAGATTTCTTTTGTAACAATTGTATTAAGCATTTGAAACTTTGAGGCATTTGAATTGAATTTGTGAATTGTTGAATGATGATAAAGTTTGATTTTGCAAAATGAGTTTGTGCACTTATGCCTTATCAATTGATAGGATTTACATGTTCTTGGTAGCGAAGTTCTTGCGGTCCGTCGTCTACGACATTGATAGCTCTAGGCACCTAATCTACGTGACACTAAATCTGTTAATCATTTTATGCAATTAAATTCAATCTAAAATGTGCAGAAACCATAGGTCTTCAATTACCGAACCAGGTGTGAACCTTGTTACAAATTATTGTTTTAATCAAATAACCAAGTTCTCGTGAAATAAAAAGTGTTCAAGTTTTAGTAGTTAATCAATTTATCATCAAACTCGTCGGTTAACTCCGACACTCTTTTCTAAACAAACAAAAACCATTAATCAAGATAGCAAGCTTCGTAAAAATTTTGACAACATTAATAATCAATTTCGTCCGTACACAAAACACAAACACTTTGTGGTTCGACCCTTTGGTACTACTAAGACATTGTTAAGGGTAATTCAGGAAAATAAATATTACCTTTGACTAGGCGCGACATTCCAATCAGTAGGAAACGATTAACAATGTACATGTTACTTTAGAACAACCTTATGTAAATTGCAACTTGGTTTTTGTAAACTATAAGTCATTAATGTAACAAAGGTGGAGCACACATCAGGAGGATGCTCACTTCCATGCAATATTGCCAACAAATAGCATGTTTTTTTAACCTGCTCCTAATTTTGTATGTCTTAATATTTAACAAGTTACCATATTGTTTTAGACTGAGGAAAGGAGACGCCAACCCATTTCTTTTGAGGTCAGGATGGGGACCCATATGCTCAACTACTTGAAGAAACATATGTTGAAACATATTCGAATGTTGATCTGCCATTGATCCACCGTCGTGAGAGAGAGACAGGAAGAATTGCCACCTCTTCGGTTTTGGACAACTCATAATCTCATTATACCATTACCGTTCATCATGACAGTTATAGCACTATGAGATCTCACAATCCCACCAAGGTATATATTGAACAATGTAATATATTTTTAGCTCCAACAAACTTCTAGATATTTCATATTTGTATAATGTTTGAAGATTGATGCCTAAGAAGAAAAATTGAGGGTGATACAACTCGGAGATGTAAAGGGATCAAACGTACATCAAAAGAAATTCAGATAAAGATAGAGGTTGATCAAGTGGAAGCACTTCAGAGAAATGCTCTAGGAGAAGTTGTAACATGAAGGAAAGTGTACCAAGACCACCTGAATGAACTATCTAGCGCTTTATGCACCAACACTTGTTAGAGCTACAAGCACCCGGGCACCCTCCCTCTGTATAGTTAAAATAACCAAAGATTAATGTACAAGATTGTTACTAGAGTAAACTTCATTTTTTCCCTTGAGGTTTGGGCTCGCTAACACCCTTACCTTCTATTTTGAAAAAAAAATGTTGCCTTACACCCTGACAACTTCTAATTGCATCGATTTTTTGGACCCTTTGTCAAGTCAACAGTAGTTTGACTATTAGTAATGTGTGAAATGATGTTTATACCCCCTTGTTCTTCCAAATTAAAATCCTTACGTTGTGTTCCCGAGTTTAATAAACGAAAGAAAAGAAAAGAAAATGAATTAATTAGAGAAAAGAAAATGAGTAGAAAGGAAAATTTTAATTAGCTTACGTGTTCCCGAGTTCTAAGGAAATGAAAAGAAAAGTAAGATTTTTATGTATAAAAAACATTTTCCTTCCAAATCTTTCCAATTTGAAAGGATTTAAAATGAACGAAAAAAATATAAGTTTTCCTTTCTTTTCTCTCCATTTCTTTGCTTAAAAAAACTTGATAACACGACTTTTTTTACCTGCTTTCAAATGCTTTCTTTTATTTGGTTAAATGAAACTCGAGAATACAACGAAATCAAAAGAAGCATTCATCTCTTTTTATACTCTCACCAACACCCTTTGTAAATCTTCAAAAATCAAAGCTTCTCTCATTTGTAAAGTGTGACTTCGAAGCTCACGATTGTAGAAAACGCCTTCTTCATTGAACAATAAGCATTACTTCCTAAATTACTTTATCCCCAAATCAGTTCTTAACAAAAACCCTAGATCCTATAATCCACAATCAAGCTATGTGCAGATGTAATTCGATGAAAGCTTAAGGATTTGAATGAAGATTTGTTTCTGATTCGATCAAAAAAATTGAATCGATTAATTTGATTTTGTCCCAATTGAATCGAATCTCTAATTTTTTTTTCAGAAGATCTGGGGAATCCGAGGTCGTTAGAGAGAAGATCGGGTTACACAGTGTGGGACGGGAATGTAGTGATGAAGATGAAGATGATTTTGATGATGGTGTTAACTAGTGATGTGTTTCAGGGATTTTTCAGATCTGGAATGTATTGATGAAGATGAACATGGTGTCTTGGTGTTGGTAGATGAAAGTATGAATAATATGGTATTATAGAACACTATGTGCAATCAATCTGGTATATTGATTTTGTTTGAAAAAATTAGGTGATGAGGAATTGATGGTGTTCTTTGTACTGTGGAACATTATTTGACAACAATTTGTTCAATCTGGTATTCTAAAACCAGTATATTGATTTTTTTTTTGTAAAAATTGATCGAGTTTGCATCTGGTATACTTGGATCTTAAAGATCTGGGTTCTTGTTCATGTGCAGATAATAGGTCCAGGCGAAATGACCATTTTACCCTTTGATCGTTAGTGGGTAACGGTTGACTTTAACAGAGTTTAGGTCCAGCGTCCAAGATCTATGGAAATGGAAGTTGTTGGGGGTAAGACAACGATTGTTTTTCAAAATAGCGGGTAAGGGTGTCAGCGAGCCCAAACCTAAGGGGTAAAATTGTAGTTTACTCTTTTTATTATATCTATTTATTTATTAGATTTAGCTAGCAGCAACAGACAAAATACGTCAAAAACTTATTGGTAAAAGATTTGTAGTAGTATGGCTATAGGTGATCCATCTGATTAATTTATTGGTGAATTAGTTGTCACTGATCCATGATCCTGGAGAATTGAATAATTCCTCGATGATCCGTCAATGATTAGTCCTTCGGTGATAACATTGGTAATATCACACGTTGATCGATCGATAATATGAGGGATTGATCTGCCAGTGAAGTCTTTACACACGCCCAACTTTCCACAAAACTTCACTGACTGATAACCACTCTTCACCTAGAGATAAATGAAGGTCCGTTGAACTATAATAGTAAATGGTCACATAGTATAAAGGGAAATATCCAAGGTAAATTCAGCTGAAATAAAAAGATAAATGGTTAATAAATATTTCTCATTTTTTCATATTGATTTTCCATTCTTGCATTCAAGATTCAATAATACACTAGTTGGCTTTTTTCTTTAATTCTTCTTTGTTTGTTTGTTTTTGTGTTGATTATTTCAATAATATGGACAATACAAGGGGTAGGGGCTCTTTGGACACTTGCAAAATACAGTCATGCCTAGTACAATAAAACTTAATAGTTGAAGAAACACCAGTTGAACTTAGGGATATCTTGAGATATATAAATTACAACCACGATGAATCTGCATAAAAGTTGCCCTTCCACTTCACTCTTCGGGTTTAAACTCGTTTCAGCTGATCTGCACAACTAGCATTGCCGTTAGTCTCGCCACGGGGAAAAGGGTGATTTTCTTCGTGGCCACACTCCGACGTGAGAATAAGTATTCGTGGGTAGCAAGTAATTGCAAGAAGTGATAAGCTTGTGTGTGTTGTAAAAGCATGTAGGACATCTTGTTTACCTGGAGATCCGATACTTATTTATAGCCGAAAAAGGTATATTCAGGAAAAGTGCTGGTGTGCCTTGGGCCCGGCCCATATAGCCAGAGACATCCTTTTTGTCCCTCTGCGTCAAATATTAAATGCTCCCTGCAGGAGAAATAATGTCTTCTGTCAGGAGGGGTGCTTTATCGGATGTTGAGTGGTGCCATGTGTAAAGACAGTCGTTTCTGGTGGCAGGCCTGTTGCCAACCGAAAATGGAGAAGGTGGAACAGTCACTGGCAGAGACGTGGTTGGTGTGTGGTCTGACGTTTGCCTTACTGGTCGAGGACACTGTCACATGCAACC
This sequence comes from Scalesia atractyloides, assembly GCA_947069175.1. NCBI lineage: Eukaryota > Viridiplantae > Streptophyta > Magnoliopsida > Asterales > Asteraceae > Scalesia > Scalesia atractyloides. Next base: position 73,605,123 of record CAMTDV010000001.1, read on the forward strand.
TGCCGAGTAACCTTTGGTCACAGGTCTGCCACTATGTACCCTTAGGTATGGCCAACACCTCTTAGTGCTTACCCCTTCTGCGAGGTTGTCAAGGTTTTTCCCGCCAGCGCAGGGTGTTAGGGGTATTATCTTTTGTCCCAAGACTATGAGGTGTTTTTCATGTGTGTCTTGTCCTTGCAAGGTTTTAGGATTTGCAGCTTAGAAGGATGTTGTTTTGGCGCAGGGTCTAGTAGCCTGCGCACGTAAGTCTAACTTGTCGTTGCACCAAGTACACAAGGCTCGTTGTGTAACTAGCATAGTTTAGTCTAACTTGTCGTTGCACTGAGTGCGCAAGGCTCGTTGTGTAACTTGATTGTGTTGGTCTAATTCACCGTTGCGCTAAGTGCGCAAGGTTCATTGTATGACTTATTGCTGTTGGTCTATTTCACCATTGGGCTGAGTGCGTAAGGTTCATTGTATGACCTATTGGTGTTGGTCTAATTCACCGTTGAGCTGAGTGCGCAAGGTTCATTGTATGACCTATTGGTTCCAAGTAAGGCGCAACATTGCATGTTGCATGCAGGGTTATCCTTGTGAGATGTAGTTAAGGGCATCGTCATTTGGGACCATACCTGCTCAATAGTCTTTTAAGTCTTTATCGGGAAATATGAACTTCCAAGAGACGTTCAGACGCTCTATCAATTTGAACTATATATTATATATACTCCAAGAACTTTCTGATTTTTACAATCTTCGTTCTCAATCTTTCTCTAGTTGTAATGTTTGTCGAAATTACCTATTTTTTTTAAATGGTGGTCTAAGAATTAAAATGTGATGTTAAATGATGGAAACTAGTTTGTTAGAATTGATGACTTAGGGAACTAAAATGTGTTGTTATATCTAGGTCGGTTTTATACATGTTAAAGTAGATCCTTGGTTTGTGTTTACGTAAAATTCCATCTTTGTTTGATCTAATATATCATGTCTGACATAATGTCTCATGACAACTAAATTTGTGACATGTATGAGCTAAAATATGAATTTTCAAGGTACGACTGACTCAAGAATCACAAAGGTATCCTACATTTCCTCTCGGTCTCTCTAGAACAACTAAAGAAATACAAAGGGCCGGATGAAGCTCATTGGGATAAAAAAATGAATCACCTCTTGGTATTATCATCGCACAAAGGAATGTTTACGTACCCAAGTACTAGCTCTGATCTCCTCTCGATCTCACTAGCCACGAAACACCCAACGGTATCAAGGGGTGATCTAACTCAATTACTAAGACACGAGATGCAAGAACTAAAGGTAAAACGGTAAGGAACTCACTCTCGTTCAATATCAATATCCAAAGAAACAAGACAAACCAGCATCATATCTCCTGTCGTTCTCAAGGTAGCCAAAACACTAGATAAAAACTAATATGCAAATCTCAAACGTAAGTCAAGGAATTTCTAACTCGACTCATCAAAACCAAAACAAGAAGCAAGTTGTCAAAACCATGCGATTTAAGTCTAAAAACACCAAGTCGTCAAATCAAGTAACATGTAAAACAAGATAAGCAAATTAAACATTATCACGGCATTCATTTGTATTCCAAACCAATAAAAATCAACTTTTCAGCATAAACATTGGCCAAACAATATCCAAATCCGAAGAACTAGTCAAATTTAATCAGTATTCATTCAAAGTCTAAGCAATCATCATAAAAAGCAACTAATGGCAATCAAAAATATAATAATATCATATATGAACATATCCAACAATAAAGGAAACTGAAAACAGGTCTATGCTACAAACGCAAAAACTGAGGTAATAAATGTACTGGCAACCTTCTGTATTCAAAGAAAAAAAAATAATGATCCCGATCCATAAAAATTGCTCCCAGATCTCCAAAAGTCCCTCTGGTAGCTCCATGAACCAAGAAGATCAAAGTCAAGACACCCCATAGCTTTGTCGAGGCAACCAAAAATCTTTTTTACTTCATTGGATTCTACACGGACTGTCGCGTGGCTAGGTAGTTGCCATCAACTATCGGAAGTAAGGTGCTGGGGAGATTCATGGCGAGGGCAGAGCGCCAAAGGATTTAGGCAGTCCGCTGTCAGTAAGGCTGACATTAGGGAAATAAAACGTCAACCTAGGCACTAATGCCCTGAAAATAGTTGAGTGTGGACCACATAAACTTCTAGGAGGTCCGTGTGCATGTTGGAAGCTCATTCTAATGGCTAGGACTCTAGGCGGCCGTGAAGAGTTATAATTGGTCCGCATAGGACTTCATCTAACACAAACTTCTTGAAACTTCAAGCTTTTGATCCAGTCTCCACTTTGGCCTTGAATTTACCTCCAATACTTCATACTTAACCACCAATCACTACAAAGTCACAAAGAAATCAAATAACTACCAAATCATGTGACCATGCAAAAATCACTAAAAGTGCAAAGAGGATTGAGGTAAGCATATGTATCTTTTCAAGCATATAAATATTAGTATTTTGTACTTAAATAAAGATTGCATATAAATATTAGTATTTTGTACTTCAATAAAGATTGATTGTATGTGAAGGATGTATATTGGTGTGATCACTACAATGAGGAGCAAATGTACGCTACATGGTGTCATACCATGCATAATTACTACGTGGGCTACATGAGAAGCGTGCATGCTTGGGTTAAAAAAAACCATTTGAGCTCGATGGACGGGTGTTTGATCTTGAGTACTTCATGGCTCATGCATCTTATGACACATCTCCTACTTAGGTCTAAAGGACATATTAGTAGGAAATGATTAACAAGGTACATGTTACTTTAGAATAACCTTATGTAAATTGCAACTTGTTTTTTTTTACCAAACTATGGGTGATTATTGTAACAAAGGTGGAGCACACATCAGGAGAATGCTCACTTCCATGCAATATTGGCAACAAATAGTATGTTTTTTTAACCTGGTCTTAATTTTGTATTTTTGTCTTAATAATTAACAAGGTATCACATTGTTGGAGACCGAGGAAAGGAGACGCCAACCCACTTCTTTAGAGGTCGGGATGGGTATGCTCAACTACTTGAAGAAACATATGTTGAAACATATTCGAATGTTGACCTGCCATTGATCCACCGTCATAGGAGGGAGGCAAGAATAATTGCCACCTCTTCGGTTTTTGGATAACTCATAATCTCTATTATACCATTTTTGTTCATCATGACAGTTAGAGCACTATGAGATCTCACAATCCCGCAAAGATATATCTTAAACAATGTAATATATTTTTAACTCCAACAAACTACTAGATATTTCATATTTGTATAATGTTTGAAGATTGATGCCTAAGAAGAAAAATTGAGGGTGATACAACTCCGAGATGTAAAGGGATCACATGCATATCAAAAGAAATTCTGATAAAGCTAGAGGTTGATCAAGTGGAAGCATTTCAGAAAAATGCTCTAGGAGAAGACCACCTGAATGAGCTATCTACCGCTTTTAGGCGCCAACACTTGTCAAAGCTCTCACCACCCGTGCACCCTCCCTCTATATAGTTAAACATGTTATTTTTATATGTATATTGTTAAAAGTTATATAATTAAAATGACAAAAGATTAATGTACAAGATTTTTTTACTTAATTGTGACGTTTTGTTTAGGTTTTCAAAAAATCGATATATTATCTATTTTTTATTAGATTTAGCTAGCAGCGACAGACAAAATACGTTAAAAACTTATTGGTGAAAGATCTATCAGTAGTATGGCTATCAGTTATCCGATCCATCTGATTAATTTATTGGTGAATTAGTTGTCCGTGATCCATCATCCATGATCCTGGAGAATTGAATAATCCCTCCATGATCCGTCAACGATTAGTCCATCGGTAATATCACACATTGATCGTCCGCCAGTGAAGTCTTATACACGCCCAACTTTCCACATAACTTCTCTGATTGATAATCACCCATCACCTAGAGATAAATAAAAGTCCACTTAACTATAATAGTAAATGGTCACATAGTATAAAGGGAAATATCCGAAGGTAAATTCAGTTGAATAAAGAGATAGATGGTTAATAAATATTTCTCATTTTTCAAATTGATTTTCCATTCATGCATTCAAGATTCAATAATACAATAGTTGGCTTTTTCTCTAATTCTTCTTTGTTTGTTTTTGTGTTGATTATTTTAATAATATGGTGGGGGCTCTCCTGACACTTGTACGAGTTTGTTTATAATAAATAGTTTCTTTTAAACAATAATTTGTAAAGTTAAGAGTGTCATGCATTAAATAGTAAATAATAGTAATAGTATATGATAGCAATAATTAATCACATAGTCCCGGCTATAAAAAGAAGCTAGGCTACTCCAATTTTCATGGAATTTCAAGCACTCCATACCACTCTTTGATCTTTTTTCCATCTTCAAGTCCTATAAGCTACCCTTTATTTTTTATAAAAAAACCCCTCAAATATATCACAGAATATAATATGGATCTCCCTGAATTACAAGTGGCAAAAACTCTACCTGATGCCTGGGACTACAAGGGCCAACCGGTTCACCACGAAACCACCGGTGGCTGGGTCAGTGCGGCCATGATTTTAGGTCCATAACCCTTCCTATCTTTTATGATATTAGGTATCTATTACTTGCATTATAAAGCTACAAAGTCGAGACCAATTTGAAGTCATTTAAATGGTGTCATGCTCTTTTAGTTTCATATAATTAAGTATTAGATACTGATATGATTTGAATCTATTTTCAGGGGTGGAGGCATGTGAAAGGTTAGCGACTTTGGGTATCGCGGTGAATTTGGTGACGTATTTGACTGGAACTATGCATTTTGGAAATGCTAGTTCGTGTTACCAATTTCTTGGGTACCTTTTTTATGTTATGCCTTCTTGGCGGTTTTGTCGCGGACACTTTTCTTGGCCGGTAATCATCTAATCTCATTTATCTGTTAATTCACTTTTATGTGATAGTCTTTGTAATCACAATTTATTTTATGATGTCAATAGGTATCTAACCGTTGCCCTATTCGCAGCGGTTCAATATTTTGTCCATTTTTAGATAATACAATGAAAATGGTCCCATATCTTTCCTGATTAGCATACTTAGTTTCTAGCTAGATAAAAAAACTCAAATCTAGTGCACTGAAATGTACCCATCCGTACCCTGCATTTCTGTAAGAAACTGTAGGTCATGTTCTTAGTTTTAACTTCTAAGCATTTTTGTAATATTTATTAGGGTGTGACAATCTTGGCCATCTCAACCGCCATCCCGAGCCTACAACCACCAAAGTGCACACCAAACGGCTGTGTCTCGGCCAACATGACACAAGTTTCCTTTCTTTATATTGCACTCTACATGACAGCGCTTGGAACGGGTGGACTCAAATCTAGTGTGGGTTTCGGGTCAGACCAGTTTGATGAGACAGATAAGGAGGAAAAGACCCAAATGGCTACTTTCTTTAATTGGTTCTTTTTCTTCATAAGTATCGGTTCACTTGGGGCGGTTACGGTCCTGGTTTGTATCCAGGACCATGTTGGTAGGCCTTGGGGTATGGGGTCATTGCTTGTGCTATTGTTATCGGGTGGGTGATCTTCTTGTCGGGCACAAAAAGGTACCGGTTTAAGAAGCTCGTGGGTAGCCCGTTAACCCAAATAGCCTCAGTTTTTGTCACGGCATGGACTAATAGACATATGGAGCTTCCATCGGATTCCTCCTTGTTGTTTAATGTGGATGATGTAGAAATTACAGGAGCTGACAACAAGAAAAACAAGCAGAAGTAACCTCATAGCAAACACTTGTATCACTTGTATGTATGTACAGTTTGTATAATATATATATACACACTTGGCTTTTTTATTGGTCACATGTTTTTCCAACAAGATAGATGAATGATTGATCCAGTGTTCTGGATTTGCCAACCAAAATTGTGGGTACCATCTTTAGGCCCCCAACTGAATTAACTACAATAATACGAAAATAAATTATTCATTGGTATTTATAGCAATATTTTTGTCTACCCATGGACTTTAGTGACATTATTCACTTTATTTCATAACGATTAAGATGATTTTTATATTTTTTTTAATTGGTTAAAATAGCTGTCGCAGGTACTATATACAGTGTCTGAACCCATAACGGCCTTATTATCAAAAATCAGTGGACAATAGATGCTTTGTTCAAAAGCTTTCTGGAGATAATATTAAAAATAATAATAATAACAACAATAATAATAATAGTAAAAGGTAAAAACGTTAAAAAAGAAGACTGGTGAATATCTTTTATAGCTTCTGGGAAATAATAAAAACATATACAATTTAAGTGATTAACTAATACAAACCTCTCAAAATAATAACTATTAGAGTATTATCTTTTTAAAACGAAACTGAAGTTAGAAGCTTGTCGGCTAGTATTGCAATTATAAGTTTATAAATATTTGAGTTTCAATTTATTCCAAAAAAAAAACATTAAAAAACTCTAGTTGATTTATTTACACGTGTCTATCGTTGTTATGGAACATGATAAATAGTATAATACTATGATTAAACTCATATAAACAAATACAATTATCCAAAGACACTACAAGGTTCCCTTTTTATTTTTTTTAACCTTTTAATATATTTTGGAATGCTTTGAATCTATCTCTCCGACTGAATAAGTTCATGCATATAATGGTAGTCGGTGAATACATTTGAATACAAAAACAGGGACCCAAAAATCCACAAATCTTTCTTGGTTATTATCAAGATTATTGGTATCTTACAACTGTAGATTTTATGATTTTATTTGTTTGATAACATGGGTTTTCGATCAATACTGTCAAGATGTCTTGATCGTAGTGAATAGCATCATAGTTATTTTCCTAGAAAGTTTGGAAATCACTTAGATAATGAGATCTTAGTCTATATTATATTATTATATTAACATACCCTAGGAATCCCTGCAAGAAATACCTAAGTACCATATGAGAAATAATACTTTAACTTGAGATCAACTTAACATCACATTATATATATATATATATATATATATATATATATATATATATATATATTCATGCGGGTTAGATAAGTGTACTTTCAAATTTTATTATTGTCAAATTACTTTTTAATAATTCTATCTATTGGTTGATGATAATCTATACTAGTAATGTGACCACTGATACTTCTAACTTTCTCTACCATGGGCAAAGGCAGACGGAATTACTTTTCTCTTGTCGAAAATAAAGTCAGAAATGTTATTAATCGCATTATTACTATGTATTATTAATTTATTATTTTTCATCATGAATCCAATTAAACTGCCAACATTTTAGGTTAACACTTAACATAATTTGGAATTACTTTAAAAAGAGAAACACATACACATGTACAATATAAAAACAAAGTGCACGCATGTGTTTTGGTTGTGCTAGAAGACAAATATCAAGATCATGAGGTCCAAAATAGTTTGTCATCAATCAATTGATACTATAACGTGTAACGTAGAAATACAAATTCTGTATCTTGTAACACTAACCCTCCCCAAAGTCTTGTAGATAAATACGCCCTTTTGTCTCCTATTAGTGAAACAAGAGGATAGGGACTAAGACTCCGGAAAACGATATATATAAAGAGATGAGATTATGCTATTCATGCACCATCTTCCAAAACATACAAATCTTAAGTTTATTCCAAGAAATACTTTCTTTATGAAGTGTTTTCGATCATCACCTTAGATCTAATAATAAAAATGAAAATATATTAATATATGCCCTTCAATAGATAACTTGAAATTGGTGTGTTTGTTACCTTTGAGGAAGAAAGCCTAAACTTGGCATGAAACATTAGACTTCAAATATTTGAGGTACTAGTTACACTTTTGTGGTATTTGATTACCCGAAGCCATTGTCATACCTAGCTTTGTCGGAAATGCGTATAGTAGAAAACTTTCATTAAGAACAATTTTCTTACAATTATTCACGTGACCATCAGTGGTGGATCAACAAAATAATTATAGGGTAACATTTAAAAAAATCTAAAGGAGAAACGAAAAAACATCAAAAAAGGTTTTTTTTTCACACTATGTACCGATAAGCATTTAAGGGTAGCAAAGTCTACCCCTTGTTATATGGTATGTCCGCCACTGGTGACCATATGAATACAAAAACCCATCCCGCGAATTCAATACCTACTATGAGTAATGTGGCACACAAAATCTAAAGGGAGACAATTTCTATATATTATTTTTTTCATATCCAAAAGATTAATACATGGGTGTGAAGTGTGGTACATGTCAAGATACTTGTAGCCTTAACATAAACATATATAATTTTATTTATTGATGGCTCTTTTCATTTTTGGTAGTTTCCTTGACAAAGCAGCAATGACAAAGCAGCAATAAAAGATACCGAAAGATCATATGAATCAATGGTTACGGTAGATAAATGGAGTCTTGCAACTTTAACTGATGTAGAGGAAGTGAAAATGGTGATCAGAATGCTACCAATTTGGGCTACCACAATATTGTTTTGGACAATATATGCCCAAATGACCAATTCTCAGTGTCACAAGCTACTACAATGGATAGACACATTGGAAAATCTTTCCAAATCCCAGCAGCATCCCTCACCGTTTTCTTCGTCGGAAGCATTCTCTTGACTGTTCCGATCTATGACCGGATCATTTCCCCAATCGCCAAACGGTTCCTCAAACATCCACAAGGCCTAAGCCCTCTCCAACGCATAGGAGTAGGGCTAGTCCTATCCATTTTAGCCATGGTTGCAGCTGCCTTAACCGAAATCAAACGACTAAATGTGGCTCGTTCACATGGTTTAGTAGACGATCCATCTAAGGTGGTCCCACTTACGGTCTTTTGGTTGGTCCCACAGTTTTTGTTAGTAGGGTCCGGTGAGGCATTTACGTACATGGGACAACTTGATTTCTTTCTAAGGGAGTGTCCGAAAGGGATGAAAACAATGAGCACCGGATTGTTTTTAAGCACGCTATCGCTAGGGTTCTTCTTTAGCTCTCTTTTAGTGACAATAGTGCACAAGATTACAGGAGATAAGAAGCCATGGATTGCTGATAACTTGAACCAAGGGAAGCTTTACAACTTCTATTGGTTGCTTGCAATTCTAAGTGTTTTGAACTTAGTGTTATTTCTTGTGGGGGCAAGGTGGTATGTCTACAAGGAGCATAGGCTTGCTGAAGTATTGAGTTGGAAGAAGATGACTTTGTTGGCCATGCATAAACTTGGAGCTAGCTTTTATTTGTTTAGATATCCCTTTTGGTGAAAATGTTGTTATGCCATTTTTCTACCCCTATGTTGTTATGCCGTGTTTGGATATGTAAGTATAAAGAGGGAGGCCATATTTATTGTCTAAATGAAAAGGGCTTTAATTTAGTCTTTGTGGCCGGTTTTCTCCCTAATTAAGTTTGAAACCAGTTAAATAGAAAACTGAATCGAACCAAAACCGATCAAAACCAAACCAAATTACAAATTTGGTTTTTGGCACAGTTTTGAACCCAGTTGGTAATAGGGTTTTAGGTTTCACGAAATCTGAATTTGGTTCAAATTGAATGACAAACTATACTTATTTAAGCCTTATCATTTACCTCATCCATTTATATTTTAGCCCAACCCAATCCAATAATATATGATGGTAAGAACTATAAAAAAAATTAATAAAAATAGAGTTATTGGGTTCATTCAAGTGAAACCAAAAGTTGAACCGAACTGAAATCGAATTCAGTTTTCGGTTTAGCTTTGAACTAATTGAGTTATGTGTGGGGTTTCGCTTTTGACTAAATCTTTTAAAGGCTAAACCAAAAATCTAATAAAAACCCTTATCTTTTTTTGATTGGAAGTGTTATCCGTTCAAGCCCATGATAATAAGATCTAGAGAATAAACTAAATGTCACAAACAATATACTAAGATGTTTATTGATTGCATGCTTTTCTAACAGCAAATAAACCCGCTCTAAATACTTCATTTTAATCAACGAGGCTTGAATCTTCACTACTTAGAAGGGGTTACATCTTACAAAACATATTTATATCGTTATGCTATTACCCCTTTGGTGATTAATTGCATGTACTGATTATATGTTGAGGTAGATGGTCCTCTAAAAAGCCTATGAGAAGATGTGGTTGTCCCTTATGCGTAGATTCCATTATATGAGATTCCTCACCATTTAGGGAGGCATGATAGGCTTCAATTTCATCCGTAATCTATAGTTATACACTTGTTATAAGGGTCCTTCATCGTATTGTTGTTGGGCGTAGTGTGCATAAATTGTTCAAGTTTCGTGATGGTGATTATGTCAAGAGTATGCATTTTAGTGTTAAATTATACTTGTTTGGTAAAAGATGTTGTAGATCAGTGTCCTGAAGTTCACGTTTAGTGTAGGTATCAAGTGCCCACATTTTTTGGCTACGAGATTAGAAGAATGTAAACTAGCTCCTTACTTTAGGAAATACAAATCCATGGCAATGGCATGCATGAACATGCGAGTGATTGCTAGTTTTGTGAAAAACTTGTGAGCAACGACTTTGTTCCAGATAACCATACCAGGGGTAGACTTAGGTTAAGGGTTGGGTAGGCGAACAGTGGCGGAGGCAATGTATAAGGAGGGGTAGCCGGGGCTACCCCTTAACTTCGAATTCGTAGTGTAAAAATACCCTTCAATTCTGTCTATGTAGTGTAAAATTTTTATCGTTTTATACAAATGATACCCCTAATCAAAAAAAAATTGGGATAGCCCTGTATATTTGATCTAGCTCCGCCACTGGCGGACGCAATAGAGATGAGATCGGTACCATAGCGGTACCGATACCGAAATTGAGGAAAAGTGGATATTGATTATCGTACCGAACATATCGGTTCAATAGCGGTACGGTAGCGGTACCGGTTTTTTTGGTACTTTACCGCATTGGTACCGCTTTGGTGTTTTCCATTGTTTTACCTGATATCCATAACAGAGGGATATGAACCAGTCTATTACAAATAAGTTTAAATTATCATGAATGAGTACACTTAGGCTATGTTTTTCACTGTTTATGAAGATGTCATGAACAACTTAGAAGAAAAATCGTGTAGATGGGATATGAGTTTGGAATTCAAATCCAAATGAAAAAGTAAAATAAAAAATTAATAATGAATGAGTATAACATAATCTGGCACATATGCATAGTTTGGTTTAATCAATCGACTCAATCATGCAACTACTATATGGTATTCACCTATTGTTCATTTCACAAACTATTCAAACATTTATATGTTTAGTTTACAAAAACAATAAATAACTAAACTGATTGTAAACAAATATTCAACAGGTTTATAAGAAAAAATGCACCACCCAAGTTAACTTATCTTCCGTTACTTAAAATATAAATTGAAAAATAAATTAATTAAATAGTTGCCAAAAAACCCCTTGGAATTCCTCAATAAAATTCGATGCTAATACCGAGTTTTACTGAAAAATACCGGTACCAGTATCGAATTTCGAAAAATCTAATGCCAGTACCGATACCATTTATGATCGGTTGGTACGGTATCGATATGGTACCGGTATTTCGGTAAAAACATCTCAACCATAGGATGCACCCCTTGAAAAAAAAATAGTATATGTTATAGGTAAAAATCCTTATTGCACCTATTGAAAGTTTGGTTAAATCCCTCATTCGCACCTCTAGAAAAACATTTTCTGGCAGCAGTCGGCCTAGGTAGAGGTTGGATATATTAGTGTATTTTGTAGGGCAAAATCACGATCGCACCCATTGAAAATTTGGTTAAACACGTTATTCGCAACTCCTGAAAATATTTCCTTGGTCCACCATTAATTACCATGCCCAAAAGAAGATCTCGACTATAGACCCGATCAATGGTTGTAGACAAACAGGATTGACAACAAATAGTGGAGATAATATTATATGTGGAAATGAATCAAGATTTTGCTACAAAACTTGGTAGGGCACAATCATTTTTTTTTTTGAATTTCAAGGTATTCATGCGTTTAATGTCACAAGATATATAGTCATTGGACATGTTTATTAAAAGAGAAGATTATGTCTAGAAATTTATATATCCTAGTAAGAACACACAATGCCTTTTGAAGGAAATGTGTACCTCTATGTGTTCAAACATGTGTAAGTGGAAGAGAATGCCAACTATATATGCAACATAAAATCAAATGAGAGGGAGAAGATGGCGGTTGGTACTATGGCCGTTTAGTCTGGTAGTAGTGATTGGCGGCAACAATGGAATGAACTAAGGTTAAATCCGTGGGCGATGATGGTGATATATCCTTTAGCGATTTTTGGAAGAAGATGGAAGAGATGAAAAGGGATTTTAGTCTTTTAGCTATTTTTAGTGAGGGTAAGTTGAAGAGGTTGGGATAGCAGCGCATGTCAAATGTTTTGCCTTAACGTTTAATCGACCGAACCAAAATAATCGATTAGCCACAACCGATAGGTTATGGTTTTTTAATAACTAAAGTTTGTCTTCTATAACAAACGTGTGTTGGTAATTTACAGACTTCAAGTCACAAGTTGGTGAACTTGAGGGACCAAATTTAACAAGTAGGTTGAATTGGTTAAGTTTCCTAATTATGTTATAATTATATTTGGTAATGTCTTGGCCACCGAGTAATGGTTTAAGAGTCTGTAATCAGTTTTGAGTTATTTTCTAATTAATAAGATTGAGAGTTATTCGATCTAAATTCTTTTTCTTCTACTTTTCTATTCACTTTGATTATCGACGGGGACTTGAACATGTATTGACCATTACACACATAAATTCATGGTTACAGTTTGTATACTTTTGAAAACATTTTAGAGAAAAAATGGTCATCAAACAATTAACATACCAGTGATTGCCTAACTTTTTTTCTTCAACAGTCCCATTTTATGCTACATATTAAGCATTATATGTATTTTTACTATCAAAGTACTCCTAGCTTATTGATGAATTATAGATTACTCTGTTTGCCCAACGCAAATTATATACAGGTGAGTTGACATGTGACTTATTTGCAAAGAAAGTGAAATAAGAATAGTTGTCCCACATTGTTCCTAAAAAGGGAAGGAGGAGGATGATGAAGTGGCTATAAAAGAAAAACCCTCCCCAAGGCCCCTTCAGCACATTTCACTTTTTGGTTTGGTATTTGAGTTGATGGTAAATTTAGTTTGATTTTTAGTTAATTATTAAACGCTAAATAACAAATGACTTGGCTTGAGTTTTTATGAGCCAGGCTCACGCAAAAATTGCTGACTCATTTAACAAAAACGAGCCGACATCTTTTTGGGGTCAATGAAATCAAACAAGATCATGAAGACGTGTATCATTTACTTTACAAGAGCATAGCATAAATTGAGTGTGTTGGCTGCAAATGATGAAGATGACATGAAGCCAACTTGATGACTACTAAATTAATGCATACAAAAATGTTTGAAAACATTATACATGGATGAAGGGATAGCTGACTATGAGAGATCAAAAGAAGAAAGACACATAACTAGCAAGTTTGATACTGTAACACCCCAAAATCTTCATATATACATATATATATATATATATATATGTGTGTGTGTGTGTGTATGACAATGTTAAGGCAAGAATGTAAATAAAAGTTAAACTTAAAAGGAAAGGTTTAAGCTAAGAATAATATGAACTCCATAATTGAGGGGCCAGAAATGCATAAGTTAAAAGTTTAGTGCATAAATTACAATCAAAACACAATTACACACACACGTGATGTGTGTATCGATCAAGCAGGAGGGAAAAAGGGGATAACCCTTGTTCTACACAAATTAGCAAAATTTGTAAGGAATTGAAGCTATAATTGATGCATGTCCTTGATTTTTTGATCATCTAAGCATACTAAGCTATAAGGTAAGTGGAATTTTATCTTTTGATGATCTTGCATAAAGTGGGTTCAAACAAAACAACAAATTTATGAGAAATTGGTATGAGTATGAATTAGAAGCATCACATAGGACATGAATTATGCTTGAATTCAACTAAATCGATGTTTCGAGTGAAAACCCACTTGAAGTAGGAGCATTGTGTAGAGTAATGATAAATTATGTGCAAAATTTGTGTAGTAGTTATGTATGATGTTGCTTATAATGAATATTGGAATGATGAAACTGAATTTGAATGAGTATTGTATGAGATTAGTTAAATAAGATAACCTTGATATGTATTAGTAGGAATATGCATAAGATACTTGTACTTTGTGCTTTGCTAGTGGTATGCACTCCAGGTGTTCGATGAAATGCCTAGGTATTGGTTTTAAGTAATAAATATCAATTTACATGCATATGATGGTAATTGATTTAAAATAAGTAAATGTTGAGTTGTTAGCTCACTATATTAGTATAAATGCGAAGATGAGAGCATGAGAATTGAAAAAATGTTGAATGTGATATTGTAGGTGTAAAGGAAGAAGATACAAGTCAATCGGGTTCGCAAGTAACGCAAAGCAAAGGTAAGTTCACTTGAACGTCATTTCGTATTAGAACTAATTGTTAATTAGAGTTATGAATGGTAATGTAAAATGATGAACCTAGAGGAATTTGCTAAATGATAGTATTTAAACGTATGTGCATAACCCATTGTAAATGGGTTAGAATGAGTGGTTAGTAAGGTGATAGAAATTTCGATCATGAAGACTCGTAGAAAACGTGTCAATAAGAATGAAGTGTTTGTTGCATGAACCCATAAGATCGGGTCGGATGAATGGTGTAAATGTAATATAAGAATGTAAAATTACGATTCCGTTGTAGGCGAAATTTGTTATAAGAATGAAATGTAAGTAGAAAGAATGCTTCAATATCATGATCTTGATTACGGGTCAAATAAGGGGTTAAAGGATGGATGAATTTTTATGTTAATAAGTTATCTAACAAATGCGTTTGTGTTGTGTATGATAGGTAAATCGCAAAATTGATAACGGCGTACTTGGAATGAACACACACCGCATCGCCTCATTTTCACGCTTCCGTCTCAAGTTTTGATGCCAATGGGTCAAGGAAATACTTTTGGTATGTAATGTCATTCTAAATACACTTGTGACTTCGTGTGTAAACTTAAAGTCTAAAATTGGTACAGTAAATTAGGTTATGCCCCATAAATTTTCTAAACTTGTGTTAGATTTGTAAGAATAGGAGGGGCAAATTTTGGTCAAAGTTTTACATTATGTTATGAAAGTTTAAAATATAATACAATTTTGACCTTACGTTGAAATGGGTGTTACAAGTTGGTATCAGAGCCTAGGTTTGAGGGATTCGAACATGAGATAAGTTCTCGAACTCAAACCGAAAGCTCTCGAAGAGGTGTGTGTTGGCTTCAAGACGCAACAGGAAGGTAAACATTTAATTATTCCTTAAAAGATTTAAATACGATCAGGCCATGTTATGGGAAGATTAGTAAGAAGTGAAAGCAAGTTAATGGTATGTTGGAAGATCTTCGGATCTGGTTTAGTCAAACCAATTCCGAAATGGATCAAATAAAAAGGAAAGATTCAATCTACAGAGAACAACCGTAAGCTACGGTAAGTCCATCGTAGCTTACGGTGAAGCACAATTAGTTGCATAATCCACAACAGATACTGGTCGTAACCTACGGTTGATGGGCGTAGGCTACGGTGATAATAGTCTGATTGCTTTTGTTTGCAGAATATCACCACCGTAAGCTACGGTAAGTGTGCCGTAGCTTACGGTGAATATGAAATAAAAGGATGAAAGGTGTCGTAGGCTACGGTAGGTGGCCGTAACCTACGGCTAAAGGTTTCTGATTAAAGTATCTGATGCCTACCGTAAGCTACGGTGGTGGAACCGTAGCTTACGGCAGGCTTTGCCAAATGATAAAACTTGATTTTCGAGTATTCTGTTGTGCCCCGAAACCCCTAAGTCCTCTAACATTTATGTTAGGACCATAATAAACCTCCAAAGGTTACTTAATCCATAAGAAGATAATATGAAATAATTGTGTTATGTAATTGCGAAATGCGCTACGTAAATTAGAAAGGATCAGGATTCTTGGTCTTTACCATTAAAATGTACGCATGATACGATCTGCCATGATTATTGATTATAATAGTAAATAAGAATCCAAAGTCAATAGAATGCAATACGAAGACATGAGTTAACATGTGGTGAAGTTAAAAATGAAAGTTAACAAATGCGATAAATTTTTATGTAGATGGCCGATGAAATTAATGTGAATGATAATGAAGCGGCACAACAAGAAGCAATGAACGAGAGGATCTCAAATGAAGTAGGGAAGGCTATCCAAGCCAACCTTCCTCAAATGGCTCAAGAAGTAGAAAGCCGTGTTCTGGAAGCAATCGAAGCTATGATAGAAAACAAAATGGAAGAATTAAAGAATACTATCGGTGAATTCCAAAGTAAGAAGGGAACCCGTAGATGTACGTATCGGGATTTTATGGCGTGCAACCCCGCGTCATATAATAGTGAAATCGATCCAATAAAGTGCCAAAGATGGATCGCTAACATGGAAGCCGTCTTTGTCCGTAGCCTATGCGAAAATGAAGATCAAGTGGTCAACTTCAAGTTCAGGCCAAGGATTGGTGGGATGCCCACTGTAAGGAGCTAGGTGAAGATAAGCTTCAAATCTTAACATGGCAAGAATTTAAATAGCCGTTCTTAAAATACCATTGCCCACAGTCAACGATAGATAGAATTCAAGAAGACTTTTTACGTCTTCGACAAAAGGAGGAATCGATTGATGAGATTACGAACATATTTCTTGACAAGTTGAAGTTTTGCCAAGATTTTGTGAAGTCAGAAAGAATGAAGATAAATCGATACCATGACATGTTGAAAGCTGAGTTTAGAGAATTCATCACCCCATCAAAATGTGAAACCCTGAACGAGCTCATCAATTGGGCTCGGGATAGGGAGATTGAACTGAAACGACAAGTGGAAAGGGGTGAGAAAAGATTATCTGAGAAATTCGCCAGTTCGAGTCCGTCAAAGAAGCAAAAGTTTCAAGAGCATGGTAAGAAGGATAAAGCGAAGGGAGGTATTCCCAAATGCAAGACTTGCGGGAAGCTCCATACAGGGGAGTCCTTATTGGGTAAGAAGGGATGTTATAACTGTGGCCAAGATGGGCACCCGTACTACAAGTGTCCAAATCCCTCGAGAACATGCTTCAACTGTTTCCAACCAGGACACCTTAAGGCCGAATGTCCAAAGCTTCAACTAAGAACGGGCAAGGAAGGAAAGAAATAAGAAATTCCAAAGGCTCGAAGCAGAATGTTTCAGATATCGTCTGAAGAAGCTAAGGCACTTTCGAATGTTGTGCCAGGTATATTTTTAATAAATTCGATGCCTACTTATGTATTATTTGATACCGGGGCTAGTAAGTCCTTTGTGTCAAGTGATAATATATGTCATCCATCATTCAGAATAGAAAAGATGCCGATACCCTTAGAAGTAGAAATAGCCGATAGCAAAAGCTATCTATTACATGAAATATGTAAGGGTTGTAAAATAACGATTGATGACGAAGAATTCGATATTGACCTTGTTCCCATGATCTTGGGGGAGTTCAAACTGGTGGTTGGTATGGACTGGTTGTCTCGGCATCATGCTGAAATTAAATGCGAAAGTAAGATCATTCATGTGACGACGCCTAGTGGCAAACAAATAATTGTGCATGGGGAAAGAGAGGTTAAACCTACAATGTGCACTCTTATTCAAGCGGTCAAATACGTCCGAAATGGGAGTAAGGCATATTATCCTATGTGGTGAGCACCACCATGGAGTTCCCAAATTTGAAGAGGTAAGAATTGTAAATGAATAGCCTGATGTATTCCCGGACGAATTACCAGGGCTTCCACCTGAACAAAAAGTAGAATTTCGGATTGAGTTAAATCCGGATGCAAAACCGGTAGCTAAAGCACCCTATCGATTAGCTCCTACCGAGATGCGAGAATTGATGACTCAATTACAAGAATTAGTTGACAAGGGTTTCATACGCCCAAGTGTATCACCATGGGGTGCACCTGTACTTTTCGTGAAAAAGAAAGACGGCGCAATGCGAATGTGTATTGATTACCGAGAATTAAACAAATTGATAGTTAAGAACCGTTATCCCTTGCCTAGAATTGATGACTTATTCGACCAGTTGCAAGGAGCTAGTTGGTTCTCGAAAATCGATTTACGGTCGGGGTACCACCAACTTCGGGTACATGAGGATGATATAGCCAAGACTGCGTTTAGGACCCGCTATGGACATTACGAGTTTTTGGTAATGTCCTTTGGGTTGACTAATGCACCAGCCGCGTTTATGGATTTAATAAATCGAGTTTGTCGGAAAATGTTAGAGAAGTCGGTGATAGTCTTCATAGATGATAATTGGTATACTCCCGAAGTGAATCCGATCATGCTCGCCATTTGCGTGAAGTGTTAGAAACGCTTCGTAAAGAAAAGTTGCATGCTAAATTTTCCAAGTGTGCATTTTGGCTAAGAGAAGTGCAATTTCTCGGCCATGTGATAAATGAAAGAGGTGTTCAAGTAGATCCTTCTAAGGTAGAGGCTATAATGAAATGGGTTCCTCCAAAGAACCCAAGTGAGGTAAGAAGTTTCTTAGGCTTAGCCGGTTACTATAGAAGGTTCATTCAAGATTTTTCTAAGATAGCCTTACCCATGACTAATCTAACAAAGAAGAATGAAAAGTTTAATTGGGGTTCAGATCAAGAAAAGGCTTTTCAGACCTTGAAGGAAAAACTTTCGAGTTCGCTGGTACTAGTATTACCCGATGGTACAGAAGATTTGGTTGTGTACACGGATGCTTCGCATCAAGGTTTGGGATGCGTCTTAATGCAAAGGGGCAAGGTCATCGCATATGCCTCTAGACAACTAAAACAGCATGAATGTAATTACCCGACTCACGATCTGGAGTTGGCAGCGGTAGTGTTCGCCTTAAAGATATGGAGACAGTACTTGTATGGAATGGATTGCATGATATACTCTGATCATAAAAGCCTTAAGTATTTCTTCGAGCAAAAAGATCTTAATATGAGGCAACGGAGATGGCTAGAGCTTATCAAAGATTATGATTGTGAGATCCACTATCACCCCGATAAGGCTAACGTCGTGGCAGACGCTCTAAGTAGAAAGGAGTACCCGCCCCCAATTCGGATAAAATCAATGAGGATGATAGTTACACCTAATCTCCTTGAAAGTATACGAGAAGCTCAAATCAAGTCGTTAAATGCGGATGATCCAAGGAAGGAAAGAATTAAAGGATTTGCACACAAGTTAGAAGAGGATGCGAAGGGGATTAAGACAAGGTATGGCCGAATCTGGATACCATGCCGTTGTGATGTAAAAGAGTTACGCTTTGAGGAAGCTCATAAGTCACGATACTCGGTTCACCCAGGAGCCACGAAAATGTATCGAGACTTAAAAAAGAATTATTGGTGGCCAGGAATGAAGTGTGATATTGTTAAGTACATCGCCAAATGTCTGACATGCTCTCAAGTAAAAGCAGAACATTAGAAACCATACGGGAAGTTGCAACCCTTAGAAATCCCGGTGTGGAAGTGGGAGAACGTGACCATGGACCTCGTAACTAAGCTTCTGAAAACATGGAAGGGGCATGATGCAGTATGGGTCATTGTCGATCGCCTCACTAAAGTGCCCATTTTCTACCTATTCGGGAAACGTATCCCTCAGAAAAGATGGCAGAAATATTTGTGGATGAAATTATATCCCGTCACGGCGTGCCCGTATCCATTGTGTCTGATCGGGATACGCGATTTACTTCCCGTTATTGGCAAAAGTTTCATGAGAGTATGGGTACTAAATTGCACTTAAGCACCGCTTATTATCCTCAAACGGATGGTCAATCAGAAAGGACCATCCAAATGCTTGTGGATATGTTAAGGGCATGCGTTATGGATTTTGGAGGAAATTGGGATGAACATCTACCATTAGTGGAATTCTCATACAACAACAACTATCACCATAGTATCCAAATGGCACCTTATGAGTTATTGTACGGACGAAAATGTAGAACTCCTTTGTGTTGGGGAGATGTTGGGCAAAGAGAGTTTGCACCGAAAGATATGGTAGCTAAAACAAATGAAAAGATTGACCTCATAAGGGCTCGTTTGAAGGTAGCGCAAGACCGGCAGAAATCATACGCAGACAATGGAAGGCGTCCTATTGAATTTCAAGTTGGAGACCATGTTTTTCTAAAGGTCTCCCCATGGAAGGGAATAATCCGTTTCCGTAAACGGGGAAAGTTGGGACCACGTTATATAGGGCCTTTCAAGGTCTGGAGTGGGTCGGTAGAGTATCTTACCGGATTGAGTTGCCCCTTCGTTAAATGGAATACACAACACGTTTCACGTGTCACAATTGAGAAAATGCCTTACAGACGAAACAACACATGTATTTTTAGATGATGTTGAGTTAGACGAACAATGAATTTCATTGAGAAACCGATAGCCATTAAAGACTACAAGGTAAACTACCTACGCAACAAAGCTATTAAGCAAGTGTTGGTACAATGGCAACATAGAAGGGGATCTGACCTTACTTGGGAGTTAGAAGATGAAATGCGTGAACATTACCCGTCATTATTTGGTACGTACTTAGGTTTCGGGGACGAAACCTTCTTTAAGGGGGGTAGATTTGTAACACCCCAAAATCCTCATATATATGTGTGTGTGTGTATGACAATGTTAAGGCAAGAATGTAAATAAAAGTTAAACTTAAAAGGAAAGGTTTAAGCTAAGAATAATATGAACGCCATAATTGAGGGGCCAGAAATGCATAAGTTAAAAGTTTAGTGCATAAATTACAATCAAAACAAAATTACACACACACCTGATGTGTGTATCGATCAAGCAGGAGGGAAAAAGGGGAGAACCCTTGTTCTACACAAATTAGCAAAATTTATAAGGAATTGAAGTTATAATTGATGCATGTCCTTGGTTTCTTGATCATCTAAGCATACTAAACTATAAGGTAAGTGGAATTTTATCTTTTGATGATCTTGTATGAGTGGGTTCAAACAAAACAACAAATTTATGAGAAATTTGTATGAGTATGAATTAGAAGCATCACATAGGACATGAATTATGCTTGAATTCAACTAAATCGATGTGTCGAGTGAAAACCCACTTGAAGTAGGAGCATTGTGTAGAGTAATGATGAATTATGTGCAAAATTTGTGTAATAGTTATGTATGATGTTGCTTATAATGAATATTGGAATGATGAAACTGAATTTGAATGAGTATTGTATGAGATTAGTTAAATAAGATAACCTTGATATGTATTAGTAGGAATATGCATAAGATACTTGTACTTTGTGCTTTGCTAGTGGTATGCACTCCAGGTGTTCGATGAAATGCCTAGGTATTGGTTTTAAGTAATAAAGATCAATTTATATGCATATGATGGTAATTGATTTAAAATAAGTAAATGTTGAGTTGTTAGCTCACTATGTTAGTATAAATGCGAAGATGAGAGCATGAGAATTGAAAGAATGTTGAATGTGATATTGTAGGTGTAAAGGAAGAAGATACATGTCAATCGGGTTCGCAAGTAACGCAAAGCAAAGGTAAGTTCACTTGAACTTCATTTCGTATATTGTTAATTAGAGTTATGAATGGTAATGTAAAATGATGAACCTAGAGGAATTTGCTAAATGATAGTATTTAAACGTATGTGCATTAACCCATTGTAAATGGGTTAGAATGAGTGGTTAGTAAGGTGATAGAAATTTCGATCATGAAGACTCGTAGAAAACGTGTCAATAAGAATAAAGTGTTTGTTGCATGAACCCGTAAGATCGTGTCGGATGAATTGTGTAAATGTAATATAAGAATGTAAAATTACGATTTCGTTGTAGGCGAAATTTGTTATAAGAATGAAATGTAAGTAGAAAGAATGCTTCAATATCATGATCTTGATTACGGGTCAAATAAGGGGTTAAAGGATGGATGAATTTTTATGTTAACAAGTTATCTAACAAATGCGTTTGTGTGTGTATGATAGGTAAATCGCAAAATTGATAACGGCGTACTTGGAATGAACACACACCGCATCGCCTCATCTTCACACTTCCATCTCAAGTTTTGATGCCAACGGGTCAAGGAAATACTTTTGGTATGTAATGTCATTCTAAATACACTTGTGACTTAGTGTGTAAACTTAATGTCTAAAATTGGTACAGTAAATTAGGTTATGCCCCATAAATTTTCTAAACTTGTGTTAGATTTGTAAGAGTAGGAGGGGCAAATTTTGGTCAAAGTTTTACATTATGTTATAAAAGCTTAAAATATAATACAATTTGACCTTACGGTGAAATGGGTGTTACAGATGCACGTTCGAGTTTGAGTCACGAGGTCTACATATGACATATGTTAAAATCAACTGAAACTTAAAAGGGATATTTGATGTCATGGTCCAGTTGTGCATCCATCGTACCATATGATATATCACGAGATGATTAATAAAATAACATGGATGAAGGGCAGCGAGGGTGTTCTGATCATTCTTTTTTTGCACAAGCTCTGCCTTTTTTACCCTTATTTAAGGTAAATGGTTACATTATGTGGTGTTTAAGTCGGTATTTTTTAGGGTTTCGACCTTCTTTTGGGTGTCGTAACTCCAATCGTTCTTCTTCTGTTGGTGTATTTCACCTGCTCTTTCATGTGCATTCATGTATTGTGGGTTGCATGTGGTGATTTAGGTTGAAAATTGTTGTTCGATTAGTTGTTTTGATGTTTTGGTTATATTTTTTGTTAAGGCTTAATGTCTTTTGTTCTGATCTTGAGGTTGTTTGGGATATTGTTTTTTCAGCGAGGCCTTGATGTACCATCGCATGGATGAGTACGGCACTATGAAATGAGCTTCTGTTACGATTTCTGTGTGTTCTTTGTCTTTTGGTTTCAATGAAGATGAACCATTGTCATTCATCCTAGATTTTGGGTTTAGTTGTACAAGATCTTTGGGATTTTGTTGTCGATGAATAAGAATTGTTGTTGTTCGTCCGAGATTTTGGGTTCTAAATTGAAGATTGAATCGGATTTTGTTTACCCTGGGCGAACCTTCATGTTCTGCTAGTATGGATGATTGTCAAGACATTAGGTTTGGTTGTTTGATCCAATTGCTTTATGTTGTTTGTCGTTTGGTTGTGATGAAGATGAATCGTTGTTTTTTCATCCGAGAATTTTTTGGTGATAAAGTTTTTGATAGTGCATGGATGTTTGGCTGGCTTAATAGTTACTTTTGGGTCTACGTTGACATGAGTTGTTGCTTATGCGAGAGAAATGGCCATGATGGCGCCTCTGTTTCGGTGTGCAGTCTTTCTTGCAACCATAGGGAGGTTCTAAGCCTAGTGTAATGCTTCTTTGTGTCTCGATGAAGATGGTAACTTAGTCATCTGAGAGCAATGGTTATGATGATGTTTTGTATGTGGTGTGACATAGTATATTGAAGCCATATGGAGGTTTTGGGCTTAGATTTTTGTAATAACGACATCGTATTTGTATGTTACTAATTTGTAACATTGTTATGCTTTAATTGGTTTGTACTTTATGCTTTTGTGTTGTTAAAAGCTTTATTGGTGTGCATTTGTTTGTTCTTAGCTTCATTTGCAAGATACTATTTTGTTAACTTACTAGAGTTTGTATCTTGAAATCATGTTTGGACTATGGGCATTGATCGATTTAAAAATGGGCAAGCGAGTTGCTCTTAATTAGTAATGTAGATCATATGATTGTTGCAAGCCGTGTATATTGACAATGATGTTTAATGTCTGGGTTTGTTATACTGAGATGGCTTAATACAAACAATCGGTAAAACCTAGGCATGGTTAAGGATATAAATGTTATGATCATATAATTTTAAATATTTTGTTTGTATATATTTTTGGTTGTCGTATGTTACTTTTGTTTAGGTTTACTTTTTATTAAGATAATAATAGATATTTTTTTAATGAACATAGTGTTCACCTATGATATATGCATTTTTAACTGAAAATGAATTTAATTTGTCATACCAAGATCTATGAGCCTTTTTTAATCCATATAAGACTTTATTGGTTTATAAGCATGACGAGGGTTTGTACAGTCTTCAAACCAGACATAAACTTCTTAATTTAAAATGAAAATTAAAAATACACCTTTTAGTTTGCAGTCCTTACCACAAGCATCATTTAAAGTAGCAACCAAAGCATATGCAGCATCATAATCAACATGTTCTTTTAATCTTGTTGATTATGCCCATGGACTACTAACCTAGCATTGTTTTCATTTTCGTCTATATTATAATGTGTCCACTAGGTATGGGTACAAAATCATGTTGCTCAAAGGTGGACACAAAGGCAATGTAACAAGTCATTTTGTGAACTTGTGATCTAGGGACTCTTTTAGCTAAGATCTATAGTTTGATGTATTTGGTAATATTTTACATTTCTAATGTTTATTGAGTTATTACTTATTAGTATCCTCACATTGAGGTGTAGTTTCCAAATTTGATTTTGAGTTAATGTGATATAAGGCCTCAACTTCATCCTCGTGATTGTTAGTTCATACAAGGATCAGAAATATATATGCACCAGTGTTGGAAATATTAATGAGGAACATACAAGTTGGTATGTTTCCTCCATCCCACAATGGTGGGAGAGGTGAAAGTTGAGTGCCTTATAAGGGATTACCCCTTATTGGCCTCCAAAGTGTTAAATGGGTTGAGAAGTGGGTCAAGCCCACACGCGCGCTGAGCCGAGTCGAGCCGCATCGTTGCTAGGAGCTAAGGAGCTTTTATTTTTAGCTAGGGTCCGGTTCAGGTGTGTTAGATCTGTGGATCGAGATAGAGCTGAGTTAAGATTGAGATAGAGATGAGTTCGAAACAGTGGGGGTTATCTCCACCAGTTCGAATTCGTATGGGATTAGTCTAGGAATTCGAATTTGAGATGGATATCTCGAAGAGTTTATATTCGAATTAGTTGATAATATTTATCCCATTCCCCGTTTTTCTCATTCTTTGTTGAAATCCCAACCTATAAATAAAAGCCTCCTGCTACCCATTCCAAACTCTAATTTTCGCAGCCTGTCATCTCTGTGCTTCTGTTTCATCTCCAGCTTCTGCGTTTTCTGGTTTCCATTGCTGTTGGAATACCGGATCAGTTCTGCATTAAATCCTGGGAGTTTACGCTGCAGCTCACAGCAATACGAGCGTGTAAAATCCTTTAAGGACAGGAATCATCCGTGCAGTTCAAGAATCTCGGTTTCTTAAATCGCCAGGTTGGTTTTAGTTTTTGAGTGTTATTTAAATTCGTCCGATAACGGGACAGTCTCCTTCTACCTTTCTTTAATCAGTTTGTTCAAGTTGGAATAAACTGGTTTGGCCAATAACTCAATAATTAATAATAAATAATTAATTTTCTGTTTGATTAAATTGTTTTCAACAACCAGTCTTTAAAATAATAAAAATAAGAACATGTAATAAAAATATCCATATTAAAAGTTAGCAACAATTTGTTGCTTAATGGTGTTTTACCCCCATGTATGTGAAGTTTTTCAAAAAAAAAAATTATTTTCACTTTTAACTCAAAAAATTTTACCTTTTGCATTTTTAACTTTTAACCTAAAACTTTTCATCTTTTGCAATTTAACTCAAATACTTTTTTATTTTCAACTTTGGTCCCCCATAGTTGTCATCTTTCGCAAGTTTTTCGTTTTGCATTTCATTCTAAATTTTACAAGTTCACACGCCACAATGTGTGTGTGAGGTTCAACGTATTTTCATCAATTTTTTTCGTTTGACATGCGCATCGCAACGCGTCTATTTCCCTGTTTGACGGATTCATCGCAACGAGCGTGTCATAGATCGACTTTTATTCTTTTCTACGTTTTACATTTCATTATAATTTCTTCGCATTAACACACCGCAAAGGGCGTGCGTGGTTCAACGATTTTATGTTTGCTTTTCCTCCGGTGTTATTTTTCTTTGTTTATTTATTTTAGTTTTACGAGTTTTTCCGATGTTGGTGGTTGCTAGCAGTGATGTGGAATTGGTGATACTTGGCATGGTTACATGCTTATGCACGTGTCGGTATAAATTCGATTGCTATATTTTTTGACGTAAACGTTTTCTAGAAACTGCCAGATCAAATATGATACATTTTCGCATAAAAAAACATTTTTTACGTGCATATTTTTATGTGTGTTTTGCTATAAATTCGAGTTGGTCTACGTTTCAACGTAAACTGTGTTGAAAAACGAGTTAGGTGAAATACAATTTATTTTTGTGTTTTTTTATGTATGTTTTATAAATTTTGTTTCGAACCGAGTGGAGTCATATTTTACTTTTTCCTTCTTCCAAAAGCTCTAATTAATCCCTTTTGATTACATGTGTTGGTTTTTCCTTTATCCGCTAATGTTTTCTATATATGAGTCGGGTCATATATAATACGTTATAATCGTACGGTATAAACTTGATTTATTTTACGTTTTGATCCAATCGGAATGCTTATATAGGTCACACTGAGCACAATCAGATACGTCGAAACGTGCGTTTTCATATGATTAACACATAACATTTAAACTAATTCATTCTATATTTGCGGCGTACCCGCGCTGCAACGCACACCGATGTTATTGCTAGTTAGTTACAAATAGTCATATGTTCACAATTTAGTCTCCCGATATTGTAAGCATAAAGTCATGTGATGTGTTTGATTTCATTATTTTTAGAGTCCATGTTCCATTCTCATCGTTATCTTTGATATATTTTAGAGTCCATGTTCCCTTCTCAATCTAACCCTAGACTGTGTAAGAAATGGATCGTGTTTCTATTAAAGTTATATTAATAAATAATAATAATAACAATAATAATAATAATATAATAATAGGGATACTCTTTTTATATATTTGAAAAAATAATAGTACAAGTACTCCATATAAATGCAACAAAAAATAACTTATAATACAACATATGTAAATAAAATGATTTAAACCATAGTTTTCAACAAGATCTTGAATCGTGTCTTCATGTACCATCTTTTGTGTGGTCCTCAATATGAGCTTTAACCGTTTCTTCTTGTATGATCCTATATGTAGTCAGTCTTCAACGAGATCTTGAATCATGTCTTCTTGTACAATCCTTTGCTACAATAAAGAACCAACAGATGTTGATGGTTGTGGTTGAGGATTCATGTTAACCATGGGCCCCTTAAAACATATTTTACGCCTCTACTTATACAATGTGTCTATCTCCTATGGTACACCAACCGAAACAGTATGTATTGTCAAAGAAGGTCATACGGCCAATGTTACACCGGGTAAAATTGTAGTGTTAGAATGTGTGGAACAAATAAGGATGCGAATGCGGTGGAGTGTGTGAATAGTTGCTCCTCTTTAATTAGTTCTCAACATATGGGTCTTCGAGTATTCACCTCTTCTTCAAAATTCTTCTATGTGTATTCTTATGTATTTTTTTATTTTTTATTTTTTGTTTTTATGTTATCTCTCAAATGAGACACAAAGCTTACCAGTTATACAAGAGTCATGAGTGATGAAAAGTTTCAGTTAATTATGAATTTAATTAGAAACATTAAACTCTATTAGAAATTAACCAGGTGACATAAAAAACTCTACTAAGAGTTTGTCACCATCTCTCATTAATAATTTTACTAAATTAATTTTCATTCACACTATTCCAAATTACCAATAGAATGTTTTCCATCAAATCGCCATAATTTTGTTAACATCTTCATCATATGTTCTCTTTACGTTGGATTTGGTTATTTGTAGAAACTAGTAGTTAAGATTTGATTATTTGTAGAAACTAGTAGTTAAAACATGTGTGTTGCAACGAGATCGTTATACCAAAAAAAAAATAGACGTAAAAACGTTGAACCACAAAATTTATATCGAAACGTAAAATGAAAAAGAATTCCACGCATTATAGCAAAGACGTTGACAATACTTGAAATCTTATGTAAAAAAGTATAGCACGTTGCGGCGGTACCGTTAGACCGAACAAAAGTTATATGTAAAAACATTGAACAACACACTCGCGTTGCGATGTGTTAACTCACAAGTCAATCAATATTGAATTTAAATAATACTACTAATAATAATAGTTAAATAAATTTATGAAGTATTGAGTTTATTAAAACTATAAGTAAACCATAAGGGTTATATGATAATTATACTAATGCTCTAAAGGAAGATTTTTTATTTTAGATATAGTCAAAGGGAAGATAACATAAATGTTTATATGAAATAGAGGCTTGTACACATAGTCTTAAGACTTGTATGTATAGATAAAAATAAAAGTAACGCCTTTTCACAAACGGTGTCATTTGTTGTAAAAAATGACAAGTTTAGTAGTTAACGTTTTAAAATCCAGCATGTTATGTCCTTTAAATCTAACCTAGATGGATTTTCTAGTTAAGTATCATCATGTGCCTCGTACATAAATGTATTTTTTATCATTTCATATTTCCATGGACTATTGGGTAAAGAACTTTTATTCAAGGTGTATTTTATACAAAACTAAGCAATAAAAAATATATAAACTCCCTCTCATTGTTTTCTCTCTCTCTCTCTCTCTGATCTAAAACTTCATCTCTCTCTTTCTATCTTCTCTCTCTAACACTTACAGAAACCACCACCACCCCCTCTTCTCTCTAAATCGAAAATCCAGGGTGGGTGAGGTTGGTTGACTAAAAAATCCCTCTGTTGCCTCCACCTATCATAAACCACCTGCGACTGAACGTCGTCGTGAACGGTCGTCAACTCTCCATAGATCGAACTTGTTATTGTTGGTTATGAATAGGTTTTTGTATATCAGAATCAAATTAACTCGAAAAATTAGGTTATTTACTCTTATGTTGATGTTTGCTTTTGTCATGATTGTCACTGTAATCATGTTTGATTTACTGAACTTGTGTAGTTTTGACCTAAATCTACTGAGATATTGTTGTTGATTTGAATGCATAAGTCTAGATGAGTCTAATGGCTCTGTTTTATCTTGTGATATATGTTGTTTCTGTATTTGCTAGGTGTAAGTGCTTGTTGTTTCTGTGGTGGGTGAAATATAAAATCCAGACTTTTTGCTTAAGAATCTGTTCATGAATAAGAAGAAAATAAAGCTTATATCACAGATGTGCGATATAGATGAGCAGATGTAGTTACGATGGTGAAAAGATTAGCACATGGAAATGATTTTGGATGTCGGCTGGCTGATTTTAGGGTAGAAAAGAAAGTACGATGAAGATAAAAGTAGGGTTACAACTTACACCTTACGTATCTTATCTTTTTCTTTTTACCAAGTTACAGTTTTCACCCTTAGTGTTTAAGTCTTTATCAAATTTCATATTAAACTTCTCCTAATATGTTTGTTTGTTTGTTTATTAAAGATGTATCATGAAGATTTGTGCTACTTCAGGTTGTACATTGTGCAAAGAAGTCATTAATAATTTAAACCGTATATATTTTTTAATTATCTATATTATAGGTGTAAAAAACTTTACATTATAGTAGATATTATATGTAATTAATAAAAAAATATATTAATGCCTTGCGCTTCATGTACGAAAAGCCCTGTGCTTTTGCGCGATACGCCTCGTTTAGACCTTGTCGCTTTAGTGCGCTTCACGCTTTTTTAAACCAAGGTCACAGGTGACTGAGGTGGTGGTGAGAGTTGGTGGGGTGTGTGCGAGAGAGAGAGAGAGAGAGAGAGTTGGTGGTGGTGTGAGGTGGTAGTGACGGAGAGAGATAGAGCTATAGAGATATAATAATAAATGGGTTAAAAGACTAAAATGCCTTTGTGTAATTTGATTTAACTGAAATTTCTAACTGAGTTTGGCCTAAAGGGCATAACGTGTAAGATTTTGAAACGTTAAGTACTAAACTTGTCAACTGTTGCGCGCAAATGATACCGCCTGCAAAATGGTGTAAACGTAAAGGACAAAATCTGTAATTTACTCTAACAATAAAAAAAATAAAAGGGTAAATTACACTTTTCGTCCTTTATGCTTGTACTGGATTGCAACTGATAGCCTTTAACTTCAATAATTATAGTCACAATCTTTTATTTGCAAAACGTGATACACTCTAAATCTTGGTAGAAAAAAACCCACAAACCCTTGGGGTTATCCTTCACTTGGAAAAAGAAGTCGAAAAATAAATAAATATAGTGATAATTTGATTCTTCATCGTCGTAGTAAATAGGAGAGAAAATAGAATTTCTTTTTTATTTTTTACAGAAAAAAATTAGGAGGAAGCTGTGACACGTTCACTAAAAAAAATCTTTTATAGCAAATCATTTATTTTAAAAAAAAAATATAAGCTTAAGAAGAAAAAGAACCGCCACCACCTTATCTTGCCAACTAGGAGACGAACATCATGCACTTCTAAATTAGCATATTCACAATTCATACCATTGTTCAGATCATCTTCATTCTTTGGATCAAGGGTGGACCTATTTTATTGGTAGGGATAGCCTCTGTTACTCCTTGACGCTCTGACAGTAGTGTAAATTTTTGAAAAATTTGACATTTTTTTGATTTCGTTACCTCTTTTCTATAAAAAGTTACCCCTACGAAGATTTTCTAGATCTGCCACTGCTTCAGATGAGGTTGCAATGACAAAACGCAATTTATAACACCTTCTGTATCAATCTATAAAACTATTAAAATGCCATATCAATATGTCTATAGAGTCGAATCACCTTGCAACAATAGCACACTACATATGTATTAAATAATAAGAGAAAGGTGTTCAAATAGTCCATGTGGTTTGCTTCAATTTCACCTTTAGTCTCTACATTTTCAAAATTACACTATAGTCTCCAACTTTGACAAATTCGTTCTCGAATAGTCCCTGAAGCAGATAAGGGTTAGTTTTCTCGATTAAATGAGTATCAAATGACGTAAATATCTTTATTATTAAATAAATAAATAAAAACTAAAAGAAATATAATTAATATTTAGAATTTATGCGGAGTCACCACCACTCCACCCTCTTCATCTTCTCAAATCTTCACCCCTCCACCTTTCGCCACCACCACCATCTCACCCTCCGATCATCATCTTCAACCTCAACCACCATCACCCTTCACTTCGTCCCCCAAAGTAGCATAAACACTTAACTAATTGGTGTACGTAATCATCACCACCATCATCATTATCAATTGAAATTGAAAACAAACAAATGTTATAATCAGGCAGCAGAGGGAAGGGGTTTTTCATGGGGTGTTGCCCCCCTCAACAGCCCATGATCTTCCAATTTGACCACAAAATTTAACACCCCTTTCTGGATAGGAACATGAACATACAGACTAAACAACATTGTTTGCACTTTCTTTTTCTTTTTCTGGTAGTGCTAGTTGTAGCATACTTGTACCCAATCATCCCAGAAGCCAGAATCATAATTTCGAGAAAAAATCACCTATTGTTAGGCAATGATGATCAATTTTCCTATTGTATCTTGACAGGGTAATATTCTGAGGTTGTGGCGGAGGGTGGTTGTGGCAGTGGTGATGATGGCGACTGTGGTGGTTGTGGTGGGGGTGATTGTTGTAGTGGTGGTGACTGAGTACTGATGGCGGCGGTGAAGGTGGAGGTGTAGGTTGATGCGGTGGTTTTTTAAAGGAGAAAGAGTAGAGAGAGAATAGAGAGATATGTTGACAGAGATGAAGGTGAATGAAGGTTGGTCTTTAAGAGAAAGAGAAAGAGAAAGAGAAAAAGGAAAAGGGGTGGGGTGGGGTGGTATGTCCCGTTTATTTTGTTTTACATTAAGAATATTTTAGTAATTTTACAGTCCACTTAACTAAGAAAATTAACCTTCATTCGTTTCTATGCGAAAACGAATTTGTCAAAGTTAGGGACTATAGCTGTAATTTTGAAAATGTAGGGACTAAAGGTGAAATCAAAGCAAACCACAGTGAATATCCGACCACTTTCCTAAAATAATAAGCATACATTTATTTCTACAAGGCTAGTTGCCTGAAGACATGTTTGGGCAGCTTAGTACCTGATTTTGTGTTTCTTATCCATAATGCCTTTTATATTCTATTGTGTGTGTGAAGATTCTTGATCATAATTGACTTGTCACCTTTGAGTGCCTTGAATCATATCCCTCATCACATAATTCTGTTGTTATACAAGTGAAATGGATTTTGGTGATAAATAAACCCTTAATTGTTAATATCAAGTTGAAAGGAAATTAAAAAATTGTTCTCTATGTGCCAGTTCATTAAACTTGATTTGCAAGTAGAAAGCCAGAACGGATTTGTTGATGGTACTTGTTTAAAACCAACTAATAATGAGGCATTGAGTAAACAATGGGATAAATGTGATTTTGTGGATTTATTCTTGATTTTAAAGTAAACTAGTGGGTTACATCCAACTGTATTATGAGAGCGACCTGACTTTTAATAAAATTTAAATAAACGTATTTAATTTTTTTAAATATTATATCACATGTGTAATTTTGTAAAAAAAAAACTAACGAATGAAAGTTTTACAAGATACATAAAATTATTGGGTTAAAACGTATAGTATTTATAACGTAATGGTGAACTTGAAACTTTAAAAAAAAAAAAAAAGCTTTAACTTTTTTACTATAGTCAAAAAGTTAAACAAATAAGCCTAACTTTTTACTATAGTCCTAAAATGAAAACCAAGTTGTTATTATATATTATTTATATATTATATATTATAAATTATTATAATGTCTTAATATATATTATATATTATTATAACTAGCGTTAACACCGTGATGCGGGCGCTAGGTCGTAAAACGGTGCAAAGTAATATGCAAACGACGATCAAAACCGGGAAAGACTGTACAATAAAAACGCCAATTTGTATCGCCACGTGTGTAAAACTTGGGCAAAGACAAATGCAGATATACCGCAATCTGGCCTAAAACGTAAACAAACTTAAATTTATACCAAGAAAGCTTTGACCACAAAAGAGCATGTAGACCCAAACGTAAATCAGAGAGAATAACAATTAGGGGAACAAATTTCTATAAAAAAAAATAAAAAGTTTTCAATGAACTACCTGAATTCTTATTATATATTAATACATATTAATTTCTTAAAAGTTGGGTCAAGCTTTTTCAGAAGTGGCATATGTTTTTTAGCAAGAGTGTTTTAAAGAAGTTGTTCAGTAACTCAAAGTGGTATTTACTATCAATATTCATAAACTAAGTTTTCTTATGGAGAAATTTATTCAATCGCAAATTTACATTTGTGTCCTCTGGTGCTGCAAAGGTTTCTAATTAAAAAAAATTACACGGTTCTTTGTCCAAGAGCAAATATTGGTTGGAGTTACCGTCTGAATTTGGATTACTAGGATCTTAACCAATTTAACTGAACCCTCATATCTTTAAATATTATGTTACAGTTATATCGCCCGACCCATCTAATGCTTACATATTGAAAACAAATCATACTCACAGACTACTTGAGTCAATAGTTTTCTTTAAAACAGAAAACATACAGAAGAAAGTGCAATACTTGTTGAAAAATGGGTAGACTTGCATTCACAAAACTTAAACATACAACTATTTGCTTTTACAGATTTCCTAAATACATTCTTCTCTATCAAGTTCTTAAGACCTAGTATCTGAACAATTCCTTTAAACAATTTTGGGCATTCATTTTCATTTATTTCTATCAGCAAAATCAATACAAGGGTAGACTCATCTAAATTAATTTGCTAATATGTCAGCTACACTATATATGAAATTACAAGTACTACGCGCCGTGGGTTTACATCTCCATTCACAAACCCAAAGAACCGAGCACCCAAACTCTTGATATCATCATAATAAGAATCTCAAAGAACTAGCCTAAGTTTCACCATGCGGGTCCGCCGTCCATCTGCAAAATCCAAATGGTGTCCTTTTGTACTATATTCTAAGGAATGGATTATTAATGGGCAATTACCATAACAAACATCATATGTTCTTAATTTTTTTAAAGGAGCAAATGAGTTTCTCTAGTTTAAGTATAATCGATTAAAATTTTTTTTTAAGTAAATCAAAACAGAAGGTAAACGGGCAACAAGCTGCACCGCCACCCCTTTTTGAATTACAAACCCTTTCTTATTTTACATATAAAAAAGTCACTCAACGCAATTTTAGGCCCTAAACTTGTTAAAAAAAAAAAAAAAAAGTCCCTCGACCCAATTTTTGTATATTTAAGTCCTTAAACTTGTCAACAAAACACATGAAAACGACCCTTGACCCACTTTTGGTATATCAAAGTCCGTCCCTGTCCTTGTCAACAAAAAAAAAAGGAAAAACTTGTTGATAGTTGAACTAAATTACAAATTATTATGTACGAGTCAAAGTGTAGTAATTATGTAAGGGTCTAAGTATAATTAGTAATTAGATAGGTTTTATCGGCCTTTTACTTTTACCAATCGACGCGTTTTTTGGGAAGGCCCTAGTTCGATAGGTATATATAGAACGAATGTACAGATGAATGTAACGTAACGAAGATTCAAGTTTATGTTTTAATCTCTGATTGCCTACAAAAGTCCCTCCGCTCAATCTTGAAATTTTTATCCGTCTTTTGACATGTTTAGGGAATTTAATATACAAAAATTGGATTGAAAGACTTTTTCGTGTAGAATAAGGAAGCATGTTTGATTTTACGACATTAACCCATTATTAATCTAAGCATTGTCATGTAGAAAGAAAATAAAAAGACTTGTTACCTTAAAGAATTCAGGTTCCGACTGTGGACTTATTAACAATGTCTTCCCGGAATTCACCAAATATATTTGGGCAATCTTCCCAATCCTGCGCATCTCTTTTTTCCCAGTATCCACCTACATATTTATATGTCCCGTTTTCACCGTCTTTTTCAAACCATCTTGGTTTCCATCCGTTTTCTTGTAATTTTCTCGACTACAAGATTTTAGAGTATTGTGAAACATAGGTTAGTATACAACTGTTTAATTACTAAAATACTTGATAAAAATTCATACATTGAAAATACAATAAAAAATAAAGAGTAAAATTCTATTTTCGTCCCTGAGGTTTAGCCAGTTTTGCGACTTTCGTCCAAAGGTTTGTTTTTTCACATCTGGATCCAAAAGGTTTAAAATCTTGCAATTTTAATCCGGTTCATAACTCCATCCAATTTTCTCTGTTAAGTCAGGGGTATTTCCATCCTTTTTGTTAACCTAAAAGGCAATTCGGTCTTTTTCACTTTATGTACAAGCATTCAACATAATGTACATGTATTCAAATGGATGGAGTTAACAAGCCGAATGAAAATGGCAAGATTTTAAACCTTTTGGATCCAGATGCGAAAAAACAAATCTTTGGACAAAAGTTGCAAAACTGCCTAAACCAACCTCAGGGACGAAAATAGCATTTTGCTCATAATTAAAAGAAAAAAAATTGAGATGCATACCATTCTTTGTCTTGTTTCGAGTCGTAGCTTCTCAGCATTTGCCATGTCATATTCGCCATTTTCCAAATGCCTTTGGTCTGGCCTAAGTCTTGAATCCGTTGGTGGAAGTTTCTCCTTAATCCATAAACAAACACCCACAATTAGTCATGGATATAAGCTTGATTAAATATGCATAATACATATAAAAGAATGTGCTATATGATATATCTACCTTTAGCCCTGGTGTTAACTCGTTTAACGTGATAGCAAACGAAGTTAAATTGTAACGAGTGAGTTTAGCAGGAGGCAAAGTTCTCTTCCACAACAAATTTTCATCGATCATATCCTTTGCCTTGCTAGTTCCCTCTCCGTTTATATAATACATGCTGTCGTCCCATTTTCCGAATAATGTGGCGTGTTTTTTACCATTTGTATCTTCAATGAACCCATGTACCTATTCAAATTAACCATCACAATATAACATTAATTTAACTATCCTTTTATGTCAAAAATGCAAAATCATCAATTTTTATCGTATTAACCTGGCGAGGATTTCTTTCGAGAATAGACTGTTCTTTAAACCTGAGCTTGCAAGATAACTCCCGATTACCGCGTATATGCATCAGCCCATGATGATCACAATATACTTTCCCCAAAATAAGGTTATAAATGCTGGTGGTGACCTGACAAGGGTAGATGAACAGATATAATCATATAAACCAGTGACGTAAGAATCACTAGGCGCTAGTCGGCCGGTTGGGTACTGACTAGCGATTAATCGGGATTAATAGGGATTAAATGGATTGGGATTTTATACGTAATTTCAGTTTTATATGTATACACACACATTTTTATATGCATTTTATAAGTAGATGTGTTTTAACACGATAGGATTAATTGCCAGAATTTACAGGTTCTGGTCAAGAATCTGGCCGGAATCGCCAGACTGCCACCGATTTATAGCCAATTAGGACTGGATTTGACCAGTGTTGACCGCCAACTGATTAATTGAGCGATAAGATAAAAATAACTCGGTGAACCTCTGACTAGCGATTAATCGACAACTAATCGGAGGCTAATCGGATTTTTACGACCATGATATAAACTAAGTAATGAAGACAAAATTGAAGTACTTTTGTACCTTACTCCATTGAAAGACCTCACCATCATCGAATTCGAGGGTCAAAAGTCCCACCGGGTCAAGCTGAATTGATCTCCCCCAAAATTTGGTTCGTATGTTGCTATCTCCGTAAAATTTCCATCCTCTACCTTCACAATGACAAGCTATAAGGGTCGGATGGTGACTAACCTGCCATGATTGTGAAAGCAGAACGTTATATATATAACAAAGTTCATGCTTATGAATAGTGAGGTGGTGCTAAAATGCACCATCTCCCTTTGCTAAAATGAGCAGCCTATCTATGCTAAAATGAGCCCCTTTTTGTGTTTTTTTAACTTTTGATCACACCTGTATACTTTAAATAGCTTGCGTTAGTTAATTATAGCGATTGTCGGTGTTGTACTTTTGGAGTTTTTCCTTTCGGTTGGTATATAGAGTGTCGGTACTATATCGATACCATAACGAACTTAATCGATACCGACTGAATTCCCGCCGCAACGCACGGGGAAATTTACCAGTTACGAATAAAGATTAAATTTTGCGTCATTATGAACATCTAACATATCATGTTCATGTTCTACCATATAGATTATTTGCAAAAGGCTGATTATAATAAAGGGGTGATTTAATTTGAGGTCATGGATTATATATCTGGTAATTAGGATTTGACACTGCTAAAATCAATGTTTAGTGGTTTTCTTCTAGTAACATAAATATTCAAGGGTCCAATAATAATCAGTTTAAAAATACAACTGATCAGCTAAAGGATAAATTAATAATTTATTATTACCTAATTATCTCATTTGTTTAAGACTCTTATTCCCATTTCACGAAACATTTTTGTCATTTCACGTATTAGATTCTAAAGTAATCAAAATTTTATCAGTAATTAAAACATTTGGTTATCTGATTATTAACACAAACTGCAGAAACACATTAAAACAATATTTCCTATAGCCGCTTTATGTACAACCCATTATCTGATTCTGATTCTTAAAGATCACCTAACTAATCACTTTCAAAATGAACATTCAAAAACCCCTTTAACCATTAATATTAAAAAGATTCATCCAGGAAAACAAACCTTCTCTGAAAAGAAACGAACTCCTTTCTCGGGATAGTCAGCTTCATAAGTCTCCCCTAACAAAGGATTGAACGGTTTACAGTGCCTTCCTTCAGATGAAGCATACCCAGAAACCGCAAATGCTGCAACATTCAAGAGTCTTTGGAGACTGTTGCCCTAGAACAACGAAACCAATTGAATTCCGAGAACGTTTCCAAGTATAAGTAGGGGTGTTTTTTAAACCGAAACCTGAATACCGACCGAACCCCATTATGGTGTTACCCGATTAATCCGAACAAGATGGCACCCGAAACCCGAAAATAGTATTCAGGTTGGTAATTGGGTTAAAAATGTTAATCAGGTTGACACCATTAACCCGAATTACATAAAAAAATGCCAATCATATTTATACATACATAAAAACAGAAAAGTCTAAAGTTCCTCCCATATGTTTCTTGCGAACGTGATGTTTTGTTGGTTGTTTGAGTGACAAAAGATTCGGTTCGGTTGATACGATTTGACGTTTTCTTTTTAATTTATACGATTGATTGATACGGTTTGGTTTTGTGCTTTATTGTATTTGACGTATTTTTAGGTAATATATATGTTTAACGCGTGAGTTTGAACGAATTATCATATTGGGAGTGTTTTTATGTGGCATTTTGTGTTTTTTACTTAATAATAATCATGTTAAGTTATCTTGTAAAGTATGCATTGCAACTTGTATTTAAAAATCTGTATACCGATTAACCCGACCCAAATAAACCCGAAACCGATTTAACCTGAACTTTGTTCAGGTCAGGTTACGGATAGGATTCCCATAACAAAAAACCCAAATAACCCGAAACCCGAAGAACACCCCTACAGTATAAGCATGTAATAATATTCAATAAATTACAAGTCATACCTCTTTTCCATGCTGATATGCACGATCTAGAAGATAAGAGTACTCAAGGTCTTCAAAACATTTTTGGAGAGATGAGATGGGCTCGTTAAAATAAACCGGTAGACATACGCGTGTGAGATCCTTGCCAACGTTGTCTTTGATCATTGACCACAAACTGACCCCCTTTTCTTTTTCAACGGGATCCGGAAGCTTTTTTCTTCTTTCAAATTGCGTTATTTTGGTATTTGTTTCGTCCGTAACATCAGATTGGTTTATTACACCCGGAAAATGATCTCTTGTGTCAAAAAAGTATGTTTTCTTCGTCTTCTGAAGCTTCTTCAAGATCTTGTTTCTCCACATCATCAGATGATTCCGTTGTACTCCATTCTGAATATTCATCGACTTATGTTCATAATTCATAAAAGAGTAAATGCCATTTTCGTCCCTGAGGTTTGGCCAGTTTTGCGACTTTCGTCCAAGGTTTGTTTTTTCGCATCTGGATCCAATAGGTTTGAAATCTTGCCATTTTCATCCAGCTCGTTACCTTCATCCATTTTTCTCCGTTAATTCAGGGGTATTTTCATCTTTTTTGTTAACTTAAAGGGCAATTCGGTCTTTTTCAGGGTATTCAGTTTTTTTACATAAATTGAAAAAGACTGAATTGCCCTTTAAGTTAGCAAAAAAGACGGAAATATCTCTGACTTAAACAGAGAAAAATGGATGGAGTTAACGAGCCGGATGAAAATGGCAAGATTTCAAACCTATTGGATCCAGATGCGAAAAAACAAACCTTGGACGAAAGTCGCAAAACTGGCCAAACCTCAGGGACGAAAATGGCATTTTACTCTTCATAAAATGAGCAACGCAATTGAAGAAAGAATCACAACTTACCACTATATTTCAAGTGTTGAATATCTGAAAACTCATGTTGTGTCAACTGATACCGGCTTGCAGGAACTCCAGACACTTCTGTTTCAATATTAGCAGCCTGATAAATTCACAGATACCTGATTAGTATCAAACAATTGAACAAATTACAGTTATAAACCCAAAACTAGAAGAAAATTAGTTAATTACCTCTAACTGCCTCAAGGTGTCAAGTAAATTCGAGCGTTCTTCACAAAGAAGTCTAACTTGCCCTTGAATTTCTGAAAACTCTGAGAGCATAATCTGCTCACAATCCTTGATTAATGCCTCACTGGTGCCTTCTTCGAGTAGACGTTGCTTTAGTTTTTCAGTTGAGAGTAATATATCAGTGGGTATAATCGGTAATTTATCATTCAATCTTCTTAGGGGAAACAGGTTTCTTGCAGAGGCCAAAGCTTCTATCCAAATAGCTCTTTCTTCCTTCAAACTACACCTCAGATGAAGTGTCTTTGTAGCCGTAAATATATAAAACCGTCTACTATCCGATCTGCTTTCTCGAAATGACGAGATCTGCATCAATAAATTAACATTACCAGATGATTTCCAAGTGAAGGTTGTTCATCAGTTTGTTTATAAATTCCTATACTTCAGAATGAATGCCCTATGAAAACAAATAGTTACTTCTAGCCCATTAATGTGCACTTCTTAGCAATTGGATACAAACCCTAAAACCTATGCAATTTAACACTAACGATTCAGTATCCTCTCCTACCATTAACAAATTAACCTTTTGCAACTTGCAAAACACTATCAATAAGAAGAAAGACACATGGCAGAAGTAAGAAGAAAGGTACTAATATCGAGAAAATCAGTTTGGTCAAATATCAGTCAATATCACTGATAATATCGATACCGATATTCTGACCAATATTTTACATGTGGGCCGATAACCGATATATCACCGATATTAACTGCATAGCCTAAAACACAATGAGATAGATTGATGAACAAATGGGGGTAGAAAACTATGCACAACGTAGATTCGAACAAGATATACGAATTAACCAATAACATGACTGGAAAATGTCCAAACAGATCTTTTGTGTGGTCAAGTACTGTTTCTTCAATCATAAACTTGGTTGATGAAAAGTCATGATCTAGTTATTTTCACCCATCAACTCCAGCACATTAAATCAATCATTTTCTAACTCATTAAACCGAAAATAAATTCAACTTTAAGTAGTCAAAAAGAAACTGAAATAATGCACAATAATCTTGTTGAGGACTTAAATGACTTACATCTGGATAAATTTAAATAAGCACGTAGTCTAGTCATGAACTCATGATACAGAATGGGTCACATGAAAGAGACAGGCAAAATAAATTCACCACAAGACAAGATCCAAATGAAATCAGGGTATGAAATACAAGGACAAAGCAAAAACCAGTTCAGATTTTGATCAAATAAGCACAAAATGTTGTGCTAGTGTCACACTATTAGATAAACAAGTGTAGGCCTGATTATTCAGAGGCTCAACCCATTGTATTGGTTAGCCACTTTGTGTGGCCCTCTTGATGTGACCCCAAGATCCACTCATTTTTTCACTTGCATTTCACATACCATTTTCATCAACCATCATTAACCCTAAAAATCATGTATAATCTAAAATTCAAATTCTAACCATTTGTGTTAATAATATATATAACTTAATCAACTACCTTAATTCCATTGCGTTCAAAAAAAATTTTAAAAATGACTACCTTCATATGAACAATTCCAACAGTTTTCTAATGCTTATTACTTCTATTTCCACAACAATTAAGACAAAATAATTAAATAATTGACTACCTTCAGATAAACAATTCAAACAGTTTTCTGAGGCCTATTACTTATACTACCACAACTAATAAGATAAAAAAAATAAAAAATAAATAATTTGACTACCTTCAGATGAACAATTCCAACACTTTTCTGATGCTTATTACTCCTACTTCCACAGCTATTAAGCCTTTTAAGTCTTCCAACAGACACATCACCGATGAATCTGACGTCATCACCGGCGGTTAGATTTTCCGGCCGATGGATCTTAGAATACGACAACACACCATTACGTAACACAAACCATCTGGATCTCCATCCTTTACCGTAATTAGTCCACTTACACAACACGCCAGCGTAACCACTACTTCCGGCACCGGAATCAGATCCAGATGACGTAAATCCAAACGCACGCACGTCAGATCTCAAATCAGCGACGGAACACGCCCTAGATAACGCCGTCGTTAGCTCCGGCGAGGTATCTCCGATCGGTGAACTCTCGAGCGTTATGCAACAGAGCGGATGCATCTCCTTCACTCGCATTTTGTCAATCGAGTGTGTTTCGTAACCCTAACCCTAGGTTTTACCGATCAAATCACCATCTGCACATCGAACAATCAAATCGGAACAATTAATAATCAAATCCGAAGAATCACAGAACCGAAAACTAACAAGTGAATCAATCGATTCGTGAATCAAATGATTAATCGATTAAACGCACAAATTTTCCAATAATAAAGATGAATTTGAAGAATCTGATTGAGATACGTACAGAGATGATGAATCGATTGTGTCGTGGAGATGATGATGAATGTGTGTGGATGCAGAGAGATTTAATTGAAGAAGATGAGCGCCATTGAAGAAGAGTTTGGTGGAAGGAAGAGGAAGATTATTGTTATTGTTATTAATAATAATAATATTACAGGAGGAGAGGCTTCATTGTCTGTCAAACTCTCTTCTCTCACTAGATGAGATGAGAGAGAAACAGAGGTACATGCAGATACATATGCAATGTGTATGATGTGTATATATATATATCGTTGAATTTGCTAGTTTCTCTTTCACTATCCTAAATTATGGTTTTTTTTTATGATTATTTATTATTGTAATTAGATGTCAATATCAAGTTATTTTTTGTTTTCCTAATTTACATGTGATA
Organism: Scalesia atractyloides; assembly: GCA_947069175.1. Lineage (NCBI taxonomy): Eukaryota > Viridiplantae > Streptophyta > Magnoliopsida > Asterales > Asteraceae > Scalesia > Scalesia atractyloides. The sequence continues at coordinate 73,647,399 of CAMTDV010000001.1, forward strand.
CATTAGTACATTTATTTATTTTTTAAATAATTGGAAGAGTTTGGGTTATGACTTATGACTCAAGGGGGTTGAATATGTTGCTTTTTAATTTAATTTTTGTTTTCCTAATTTACTTGAACTTGAATTTGAGTACCGTCTCTTCTTAGCTCTATGATATATTTGCTATACATTAACACTCCCATGAATTTATGAAAAATAGATTTGCTTATGCAGAGTATTGTGCCCATTCTTTTGTTAAACAAATGTGTATCTACAAGGTTTTGTTGCCTGATGGTCACCCAAAGCCTTTGTTATTATACTTTAAGTTAACTACTTCAAGTATTGTGTGTTGGCAATCAAGCTTAAGAACACAAACACAAAATTTGATCTCAACCAAGATCGACTCTTTCTGTTTATTATAATTCTTGACTCAAACTCAAATATCTATCTTCTAGACATTCAAATATTAGATAAATATGCAAACTAATCCTAATATTAATTCTAGTCCTACCATAATTATAACCCTACAAACTTGAAATTAGAAACCTTCTTGAAAACAAATTAAAACATCCACTTTAGCCCTTCATCTTTCAATTTATATGTTTTATAATTAACTTCCAACATTGTGTGTGAGATCACAAGCAAATACATATATACAATGGTTACGTGGTAATCGTCATGTTTCTCTAAATGCAATGAAGTTGATTTTATTCTTTAGTCTTGATCATTGTTTATAGTGTATGAGTTTAGTAGAACAATTACTTGTTTAGTATCAAAAGAATAACTTTCGGCATTTGGTGTGTTAAACCATTAGTATTCAGACCTTATACTTAGACATTAGACAAAACCACATGACTTAGTATATGGTATATGGTTTATAAATGATTCTACTAAACTCACAAGCAACATAAAGTGATTAGTATATGACCAATCTTGTACATACTCATGTTTTCATCAGTACACTATTATGTTGAGCATACTAACATAAATTACAGACTTCTTGTATGAAGAAAACTAAATATTTTTCGTTCTACAAGGACTTTGTACCTAAAGCTATATGACTGGCTTGGATTTATCCATGCTTTGGCATGGTCGGTTTATCAGTGGTATGTGAATTGAACCTTCTTCCTTTGTGTATCATTCTTGCTCTTCATTAACGTGTAATCATTTTGTATTTATCTTGCCAGAAGTAGCCTCCATATCCTTACGGGGTAAAGGTAAGGTTGTCTACATCTTACTATCCTCAGACCCTATCTTAACTTTGATAATGGTGAGATTTACTGAGTACGATGATAATGTATTTATCTTGGCTTATTCACGTATCTGGATCTGCCACTACCTATCTAGAATTGAGCTTTGTATCCATAGTGCTTCTTAAGTGCATAATTGGACATTTTTGTTAGTGTATCATAGAGTAGAATACGGTCACTTAAGTAGTTCAATTTATGATTTATATCACATTTAGTTGTGACCACGTATGTTATTTTAAACCCCAATTTTTGATGATGATAAAAATATGCAACACATAATGAAATTATTAACCATGGGTGCTCATATTTTATTAGTTAAGACCACATGCTCATATTTTATTGATCGTGTATCGACCTTATGCTTGTTGCCCTCTTTTAGTCACTTGAAAAAGAACCCAAAAACCAGTTTGGGCATTTTTACAAGGTTTAAATCACAATGGAAAAATAATCAAAGCATTAATTAGGTTTTTGTCTTAAGAAGAGGGACTAATGCTTAATAGGTTAAGCATTTTTCCTTACGAAATCCATTTGTCTTTGTTTCTCCCCTTTTTAGTTAACCATTTGTATAAACCAAGCATTTCGAATTAGTTTTAATTCAAAAACTCTCCTCTTGGGGAAGATTTACCACATTGACTTTGACTCAAAAACTATATACAATGTTAATGAATAAAATTATGGATTTTTAAAAGCTATTAAAAGTAAAATTTATTTTGTATTGTCATACTTTTGACTTCGTTTTATATTCATTGTTAGCTTCTAGTATGTATTTATTAGTAGATGTCTCTTCTTCATTTTAAGTTTTCTCTAGAGTCTAGAGGTGACAAGGTCATGTTACGGTCCAACCATGAACCATGGTCTAGCTAAGACAAACGATTGTGGTCTTCCTTAGTGGTCGGTCTACTGTCGTAGTTAACTAACTACGGGAGACATATGAGATGAATATATAGGTATCTTGATGGTAATATTTGACTAGTATGTTTAGATTTTTAACATATCAAAATACGTAATTTATATAGCATGTATCCACCAACATGTGGAGTATTGGATATATAGGGAAAGATACCAATCTCATACAAAATTAATACAAGGTCAACGGTCTGTACACGATATGTATGTGGTCAACCATCAACTCCGTTAGTCATTTTTTGCTTTTTTTTTTTACCTCACGTTTTTTTTATGAATGAGTTGTTGCTTTCAAAAGTTTCTAGGGTCATAAAATTCGTTATAGAGCATCTTACAAGGTTTAATATTTGACCTTCTTGAATATAAACCAATGGATATACTTTGATCACTAAGCATTTGCAATATTATGTATGCCTTTGTTCAAATATCCTACAAGATTTATATATAAAATATCGTAAGACATCTTATTTGGGAGGATGCACCATTGACAAAGAAGTGATTAATGTGTCTATGTACAACTTTCTTAAAAGGATTCTCACCATTATATAATTACCAATTCTATAAAACCGTTAATTTATCATTAAAAAAATACTCCAAAATCCCATTTTTTTAATATATAAACATTAAAAGTATACATGACTTTATAAATAGTTACTTGAAAGTGTCCTGTTGATTTGGAGGCGTCACTCTTAAGCATGAGTTGGATTTATGCTATTTTCTGTACTTTACATTGCCTCTTTGGGGATAAAGTAATGTTTTCAACAATGTTCTTCATGATCATTAATGGTATTTTTAAGTTATGTGAAGACCAAATTACCTTACCACATAAGATAACCACGATACAAGACAACCCAGTCAACGAGTTAACAGAGAAAACTATATATAGTTAATACTCCTAGAATAGCTTTATATATTTTGTGTAATTATTCTTTCTTTGTTTGTACGTGCCTATGTATGATCGGGGTTGATTTGTGAATAATAAACAATTGAGCACTAATCTCTATATGGTATCAACAACCTAAAAGCTCCCCTAGGCATTTTTTTCCCGATCCACAGCCTTATCTCTCAATTCCTCACCATGTCAACAACACTCATTGAAGTCACTGCTCACACTCATTTTCCGACCAATGTGACCCCAGCCAACTATCCTTCTTAGAGAAAACAAGTCATGGCCACTCTTGTTGGCCTTGGCCTTGAAACCTTTGTTGATGGGTCTGCTCATACACCCTCCAAAAATCTCTCTTCGGACGCTACAAAATCCAATCCAGATTACTCACAATGGTTCCGCCAAGATCAGATTATACTTGGCGCGATTCTTGGCAATTGCTCAGATCTGTTCAACATATTGTAGCCCCTGTAACATCTGACGAAAAATGGGTTCTAAAACCCGCTCCGTTTTGTAATCGAGTATGTATTCTTTTGTTTCGAATTTATGTTATTCATTTAATAGATTTCGTAATATTAATAGTATAAATAATAATAAAGATAGTAAAATAATAATAATAATAATAAAATATATAAAATATAATGTTAATTAAATTAAAAACAATAAAAGGGTGGACCACGGGGATCGAATCCGGGTCTCAACCGAAACCAAACACACAACACACCACTGCAACACCTGCACAACATCTATTATACTCGGGTCAACAAATCTTTTATATATACGTTTTCCTTGATCTAATTTCAAAAGGGAAACACCCGTTCTGTAACAGACGAGCTTGAATAAAGCAATCATCAAAATTCTGTTTTCCTCTGCAATTAATGGATGTAACCGTTTCTAATCATGCGACTAAACTCAATCACCGAGTCAACTCATCAAAAATCGGTTATGCAATCATCTCGGCCATTAATTTTTGATCGAAACTCTCGAAATCAAAAATTTAAACCAAGCTACTTCCTGTATCTATAAATAGGAGTTTCAGAACTCAATTAGAACGCACATACACACACTCTAACTTTCTGCAAGCCTATGATCTTCAAAGACTCTTCGCTGGAATCAAATTAAGTCGCCGGAATCCTCGCCGGGGATCAGAAACACCTCTGTTCGGTATACCATTACACTTAATCCTTTTCATTCTTCTATTTAATCTCAACAGTACATGTTTGAAAGTTTAATTGTTAACCAAATGTAACACCCCAAAAGCGGTTTGGTAATCAAAACAAGTTAATATTAAAGAGCGGAAAAAGACCGTAAGTGGTAAAAGTGAACCCGTAAATTAAATAACTAGGAACAAATTAACCTAGTTAATAACATGTGTATAAATAACAAGACAATGAGTTGTAGTCTCATTTATAATCAAAACTAAACTTGAAGGACCAAAGCTGCCAAGAAAGGAAACTTGTTTTATTAAAACATACAATTAACACATAATACACATACTTAGTGTGTGTATATGTCGATGATCAGGAGAAGAAACAAGGGGAAACCCTAGTTTCTTCAAAGAATCACCCAATTGAAAGTGGAATTGGACACCAAATCGATGCATGAACGCATATTATCGATCACCTTGATTAGGGATCATGAGGTATGTCTAAAAACTTAGATTGGTGAAAGTTATAATGTGAGACAAGTAGAATACTGCAATTAGATTGTTGGACTATAATTCAAAAGTGAAATTCAGTATTATGTATGCTTAATTTCATTAGATATCATGAAATTATGAGATAATTGAGAAAAGATTTACTTGTAAGTGATTAACAAGTAGATAATGAAGTGGGTTTTGATAATGTGATGAAGTTGATGTCAAACCTATATATATAGAATCATTGTACATGGTAGTAATAGGAAGATACTTAAACAATTTGAGTGTTTGAGTATATTTCATACTTGCCATGAAATGAATTTTTATACGATATGAGGAAATTTATGATATATTCATGCTAAATGATGTTTGAAATATCATGTATTTATGAATGTTTAAAGTAGTTGGTTAAGTTTTATGTTTGGATCAATTCTATATATATGATGCAAAGGGTTGTTTTATAACGATGAAACATCCCAAGTTCTTGTATGAGATTGATAGATTAGCATACAATGATTGAAATTATGTTAAATTGATATAACAATTGTATGAACATAATCGAGAAATTTAGTTAAAACGGTGGCCTAGAAATGACGCCTACCGAATAATTGATGAAAGGCCTAAATGAGTTTGTCGAACTTAATTGCGCATTTCATATGCTAATAGGCAGTTGACTCTTAAAAAGTCAAACTGACCAATAATAAGATCAAATGGTAAATTTGATGTAAAGTCCGTAATGTGGGATAGTCTTGATAAATCATGACTAATCTAACCATTTTGTGAATGATAAATGATAGTTTGACGCTTGACAAGCTAGGTGGAGGCTTGAGAAGAAGCGGGTCAAATGGAATAAGTACGCAGAAAAGATATAATCGGATTTTAAGGTAAGTGAAACTTACACCCTTATAGTAAAACAATTACTAATTGTATTGGTTATGAAAAAAGGTATATTAGTATTTGAAATAAGAAGTTTCGACGCAGAATAATCCGGAGTCGGAATAAGTGAAAATGGTAAGAAACCATTTTCATGGTAATAGAGGGGTAAAAACGGAAAGTTGGCCATGTGACGACAAATAAAGAAGGAGTCTTGAAAGGTATACCTTATGGTGTAAACCATAATGGGTAAAAAGGATAAAAAGGTAAATTGGTTACGAGTAAAAGTATAGAAAATAATATAAGAAACAGACAACCGATGGCGTAAGCTATAATGGGACAAAGAATTAAGAAATGATCTTTAATTAATATGATTATACGGTGTAAACTGAAAAGAGTTACATGGATGAGATGGTAAGTAAAATACCATCTCACAAGATAAAATGGTCATTTAGGCCAGGTGGGTCAAATAATGATATTATCGCCATTTGACAATAATGACTAATGTCGATTGTTGAGTTTTGTGCTCACAGAGGAAATAGCATACAGATTGCATTGCTTAAACTAAAGCTTGATATTACAAAGTATTAAAATGGGTCAATGCTATGACCCGAGCCAGGTACGTGTAACGGGTCAAACTCTCAACAAGGACTTAAGGTCCGATGAGAGATAAATGAGTCATGAATGAATAATAGATTACCTAAGGTAAGGTAAATCTAATAATCTAAATCGTAGACATTATGTTCTTAAGAACATAATGATATTAAATAGATTATGGTTAAATGTTCATATTTGGTCAAAACATGATATTGAAAGTCCTTCGTCGTAAAAAGGGTCTAAGTTGACCAAAATGCCCTCGAGTGATGAAATAAGTAAATGACTTTAATGTTAGTTTAAAAATGAGTTTTATAATATAATAGACCCTTTCGGTAGTGTAAAAGCGTAAAGCATAAGTCTTTTTGGTCTAATGCCTTTTAATGGGTCTTTTCCGTAAATTGTCGAACCGAAGGGTAGAAATTGGATAAAATGTATTTACGATAATAAATCCACCACAAATATAGTTATGGTGGAAATAGATAGATATCTTGTGTGGAAATGATAAGGTAGATAAGGTTTGGTTGAAATAAGCGTTGGATTTCGCTAAAACAACCAAACGGGTCAAAATGATAAAATAAATAAAGGTTTTGTGGAATAAAGCGATGTATTTCGCTAAGGCAACTATACGGGTAAAAGAAAGGAAAATGGAGCCAAAATGGATGCGCAAATGTATAGTTTGGTTTAAATGAGGTTAAAGGGGCAAAATTGGAAAATATATGCATAAACCAAGAGTGGATGTGTGATTCATAAGAATTAAGAATCCGTGTTAAGGATTTCAAGCTAAACATGTAGGTAAACAATTTACGGGCAATTAGGAACGAGTTTCGAGTAAAACGGATGAATATTGAATGAGTTACGGAAAATATCGCGTCAAAAACAGCAAATAAGAGAAAATCTGCAGCAAGCCACTGTAGGCTACGATGGCCTACCGTAGCTTACGGTAGGCTGCTGCTGTGTTGAAAAAAAAAACCTTGACCGTAAAACAGAAGGCCTTGACCGTAACCTACAGTGGCCAGCGTAGCTTACGGTGGAGTCTGAAATGAAAGTTTTGTTTTGTTTAAATAGGCCATGTTTTTATGTTGGCTGTGTTTGTTTTGTTTTTGATGTTTTAGGCCTTCGGGTTTTTTCGGTTAAGCTATAATCTTTTTATAACTAACGTATTTCATAAATTATGAAATATAGGTGATGATTGGGAACACTGGAGGAGGACCAAGCTCTGCGAAGAACCGAACACGATCAAAGACAAAGCTTCCGCACTTGGTTGTGTTATTACAAAACTAATAAATGATAACATGTTGAATTGTTTAATATTTATGAAGTTTTTAATAAGTTCGGAAATATGTTTGAATGTATATTCGCATTTACATATTTAAATGCGAAATTTTTTATAGAAATTCAGTAAAGTAAGATAGGGTCTTACACCAAACAAGTCCAATCGGGTTAAACAGATTCAGTTATGTTTTAAAATAAAGAAGATGGAGTGGGTTTATGCATAAAAGAAATTAAATTGGTGATTAAACCGGGTTAGACACACAGTCCAGTTGGATGGACTGTGTGCACATGAAGATAAGGTCCCGGGTTCGAGTCCGTATACGTTTTCCGATTCGCTAAAATTATATAATCGTTTTTATAACCCAGTTATGAAACAACCTAGTATGTATATAAGATTAATTAAAATCCTATATCCTTCGGGTTAGACACACAGCCCAATTGGTCGGGCTGTGTGCACACGAAGCATTAGGCGCGGGTTCGAGCCGGTTCCATCACACGATTCCTTATAATATACCAAACCTTTTTAAATTAGTCAAAATATGGTTTAATCCAATAAGTGTATAAAGTTAATTAAAATCAGATATATTTTGGGTTAGACACGCAGCTCAGTTGGTCGAGCTGCGTGCACGTAAACGAGAGGTCACGAGTTCGAATCCCACACGCTGCCTAATGTCCGACCGGTCCGATTCAAGGGTAACATATTTTTATTAACCAAAACCTTTAATTATTTTTCCTAAAAAGATATTTTTATGTATTAAATCTTATTCACAAATCAAAATATATATAGTAATAATAAATCAATCTAAATAATTTAACAAATAACAAGTTAATGAAAAATACTAACTTCAACCAAGAAATATATTTTCATCTAAATTACTATGCGAATGTTTAGGTTAGCCATTATCGTCGCTTGACATCTCAATCGTGCGAAATCTTCGTCGAAATCATAATCGCACCCACAATGAGTGAATTCTTACAACTTCCCTTTTTATTCATGTTTTGGGGTGTATCATGTGTCGCTTTTGTTTATTTCACTATCTCAAATCTCGTGTTATTACCATTATATGATCTAACGTGCTATGTGATAATGTTGATTATTATTATTTGTGTTTATATTTCTCATTACAGATAAGCTCTCACATTAGGCTCATTTGTTCCCCGTTACTTACGATTAGAGCGTTGCGTTGCCTAACATATTAGATCGGCTCCGTTTGATTGAGACTTAATCTCACAGCACATCGCTTATTGTGCTCACATGTACATTACTAGATGATTGTGTGGTTTGTGATTTAGATTACATATACATGTTCTCATATTTGGTTAAAGCACATTTTATTAAAATAATAAACATATCATTTTTCTTAAATGATTAAATGGGATTCACTCGCCAACTTATGTTGACCCAAAACTCTATTTTTACACATGATACAGGTGAACATGTTTGAAACATGTATCACGTAGGACATGGGCCTTAGAAGAAAACAAAACATTACTTGCAAACTTCGTTTGGAACATTTTGTGTTTGTATAGATATTGTGTTAATTGGAATGTTTTATTTAAATTTGAAATAATAAATATGAAACTTTATAATAGTAAATGTCATGAGCTTTGATGAAAACCCAATCATGCCCCGACTACTATATTAGCTGTGGGTCAGGGTGTGACAGATTGGTATCAGAGCAAGTGACTATATGGATATAGGATAGGTTATTAGACCCTTAGAGTCTATACCATAGTCAATTAGAATTTAATTGCTTACGTGTTAAGTTGGTTGCATACAAACTTATGATATTTACTCGTTTTACATTTCTACACACCCAATTACATGCAAGCACTCAAATTACTATATGATTTTGTGTGACATTCAACGTCTTATAAATATTGTCAATATAACATGTTTATACATATACACATATATTATCATCATAACGCACGTCTCGATTCTCACATATTTAAACATTTTCTTGCTTTTCTTTTCAAAAATTTGGGATGTTTTTATTTTTCAATATCGTCAAAGTGAGTTCTACGGCGGGCATGTAGTAACTGGAAGGGTACAAGTACCGGTAGTTGAAACGTCATGTCTAGGATTAGCATTCGTATAAATCCAAAATAACAGACCAGTTTACCTACCTGGGGACTAAAGACGAGAGTACGAAGGACCTATTAGGCCAAAGCATGCCACACCAACGTCGTGTGAACTAACCCCACTTTGAGTTGTCACTGTGTCTACAACAGGACACCTTCCGACCTTACACTTCGCAATCATGTTTTACGATTTTCATTCGGGTGGTGCGAGTGTTAACAGGCCAAAACCAATGTGAACCCTACAAAGCCTAGTAGTCATGGGGGCCCACATGAATACCTAGGCCAAGTATGGGAGACATATGGGGGCCCAAACATGAGCAAAGCCCAAGACATCCTATAAGGAATTTTATTTTCTCATTTAGTTTGTGGATGTTTAATTTTATTTCAAAACCCTATGTGACACACATGACACCTATGCGTCAAACTCATAATCTCATTACGTATTTCCTATAGATGTCTTCTAGGCACTCTCGTGGAGGTAGGAGATCAGGAAGATCCGGCGAGCGCATGGCTGCTCAAATAGCCCAACAAATGGCCGCCGTGATTCCCAATATCGTAATTCAAGTTCAGCAAGCTCTTGCCACTAACCCTGTCAACCCAATTAACCAAGAGGGACAAAATGCTACCAACCCTCCCACCAACACCACTAAGTGCCCTTACAAGCACTTCAATTCATGTGACCCTCCAAAATACGAGGGAACTGAAGGAGTCACTGCTCTCCTTGGATGGTTTGAAGAGATGGAGAGTACTTTTCTCAATTGTGACTTTCCAACGACCGTAATGTTCGTTATGCTGCCGACCGTTTGTATGGGGTAGCACTCACTTGGTGGAATGCCGAAAAGGGCAGAAGAGGCGCCGAAGCCGCAGTAGCCCTAACTTGGGAACAACTTCGAGAGCTTATGACAGGACGCTTCTGCCCAAGAAGCGAAATTAAAAAGCTGGAGGATGAGTTCTACTTTCTGAAACAAAAAGAGGGAGATCATATAACCTACAACAAGAGGTTCCTCGAGTTGAATCAAATGGTTCCAAATTTGTTCATTCCCCTCTATTGTCTGATCGAGCACTACATTCGGGGTCTTCCTTCGAAGATCCAAGACTCTTTGATGAGTACTACGTCTGTAACTCTGGAAGCAGTAATGGAGCTAGCTACTGAGCTCAGCGAAAACCACATTAGGAATGGGGATTTCAAAGATGAGAAGAAGAAAGATAAAACACCAACCGAAACCCCTAACCCAACTCAAGCTGGATCCTCTTCTCGATTCATTGGCAAAAGAAAACGAAATGGGAAAAATTTCACTGTCACTCAAACTAATCAGCCAACTCTACACAACCAACCCATTGCAGCCGCTCCAATCACCCACGTTGCTCCCCCCACTGCTCCATTTAAGAAGCAATACACAGGATCTCACCCGAAGTGCAATCGATGCCAATACCATCACCCTCTTGAGAACCCATATCTCCACTGCATAGGGTGTGGCCGAGTAGGCCATACAATCCAAACCTATCGTTCACTTCAAAGACAAGCTCACAACCAACCTCAAGCCCAACCCAATAACCAAATGTTGGGCCAAGTGCCTTACCAACAACCACTGATGTTACCACCTGCTTAGCCTATAGCCCAACCTTTCTACCAACCTAACTATCCCATGATGCCACACGTCAAGCTTGCTTCAATTGCGGTGATTCAACTCACTTTCGCAACACCTGCCCGCGACTAGTGAACATCATCAATGCACAGTCCCATGCTAACCCTGTGAACCAAGCCAATCAACCAGCAAGAGGAAGAGCTTTTAACATCAACACCAATCAGGCTAGAGCGGATAACAACATGGTTAATGGTACGTTTCACATTAATGATAGCTATGCATCTATTCTTTTTGACACGGGCGCGGATAAGAGTTTCGTGTCCCTAGAATTCGAATCTATTCTTGGTTCACCCCGCGTTAGTCTAGCCGAATAATTTACAATGGAAGTAGCAGACGGTGAGCCTATTACGTTGGATTCTATCATTCGCAACTGCACTCTTACTCTTAATGATCATGATTTTCCAATCGATCTTATTCCCATGAAATTGGGAACTTTCAACGTCATCATTGGTACGGATTGGCTCAGCAACATAATGCCGAAGTCGTATGTTATGGAAAATTCATTCGAATTCCACTCGACGACGGCCAAACTCTTTGATTTTTTGGTGAACCCCATCCAAAGGACTCAATTTGATGTCGTGTCTTCAAGCCCGAAGGTATCTTCGCAAGGATTACATAGCATTCTTAGCCCACATCATCAAGAAAGAAGACAAGAAGAAGAAACTCGAAGATATTTCGATTGTTAGAGATTTTCCTCAAGTCTTTCCAGACGATGTCTCAGGACTTCCTCCTATGCGAGGAGTCGAATTTCGAATCGATCTCATACCTGCTGCCACTCCAGTTGCAAATCTCTATATCGGTTAGCCTCATCCGAAATGCAAGAGTTAGCTAGTCAGCTGTAAGAGCTTACTGACAAAGGGTTCATACGCTCTAGCTCATCACCTTGGGGTGCGCTGGTTCTTTTCGTCAAGAAGAAGATGGAACATTTCGAATGTGTATCGACTATCGAGAGCTCATCAAACTGACCATCAAGAACCGTATCCTTTACCTCGCATTGATGACCTTCTAGACCAACTTCAGGGTTCCACCTGTTTCTTAAAAATCGATATTCGATCTCGCTATCATCAGCTTAGAGTACGTGAAGAAGACATTCCAAAGATTACCTTTCGAACTCACTACGGTCACTACGAATTCATGGTCATGCCTTTTGGGTTGACCAATGCTCCCGTCGTTTTCATGGATCTAATGAATAGGGTGTGCAAACCTTATCTCGATCGTTTCGTCATTGTCTTTATCGATGATATTCTTATTTATTCCAAGACTAAGTCAGATCATGAGCGACATCTTCGACTTATCCTAACACTTTTGAAAATGGAAAAGCTTTATGCTAAGTTTTCAAAATGTGAATTCTGCTTAAAAGAGGTTCAATTCCTGGTCGCGTCGTCAACGACAAAGGAATTCATGTCGACCCTACAAAGATCAAAGCAGTGCAAGAATGGCAGGCTCCACGCACTCCTACTGAAGTTAGATCATTCCTCGGCTTAGCGGGTTATTATTGACGTTTTATCGCCAATTTCTCCCGCATTGCCTTACCACTCACAACCTTGACTCATAAGACCAAGCCCTTCGATTGGGGGCCCAAACAAGAGGAGGTTTTCCAAACCTTGAAACAGAGACTTTGTGATGCACCTATTCTCACTCTCCCTGACGGTTGGAATGACTTTGTGGTCTATTGTGATGCATCAGGGCAGGGGCTTGGGTGTGTCTTAATGCAAAGGGGTAAGGTGATAGCCTATGCCTCAAGGCAACTTAAAGTCCACGAGAAGAATTACACCACTCACGACCTAGAACTCGGGGCAGTCGTGTTCGCTCTAAAGATATGGAGGCATTATCTCTATGGTACAAATTGTGAGATTTACACTGACCTTAAGAGCCTTCAACATATCTTCACTTCATAACCTATCTGAATACGGTGGCCCCAACGAGTTGTGTTAGGAAATGATACAGGTTTTTCTATCACGCACATTGGTCACAATACGATACCTACACACACTCGTTCTTTACAATTGCAAAATGTTTTACTCGTTCCTCAATTACGTCATAAACTGGTTTCGGTTGCTAAATTGTGTCGTACTAACATCATTTTTGTTGAATTTTTTCCTTATCATTTTTTGATAAAGGATCTTTGCATGGAGGCGCTCTCATGCGGGGAACCAACATTAATGATATCTATTATGCCGCTACTCAAAGTCTCAAGCAAATCAATCCAACAATTGCAACCAACGACTCGTTTCTCTCATGGCATCACAAGCATGGGCATCCATCCATCAAAGTTTTTAAATTGCTGCTTAAAAATTTAGGGCTTGATTCGAATAAATTGTCCAAACTTTCCTTTCATTGTGATGCTTGTTCTTTTAATAAAAGTCATAAAATTCCTTTCGGTACAAACTCGTTCACCGCAGACAAACCACTTGAACTTTGTATTCGGATGTTTGGGGCCTAGTTCAAACATCCAACGATGGTTATAAATACTATGTTATTTTTGTTGATTACTTTTCCAAATATATGTGGTTTTACCCAATGAAGCGGAAGTTAGATGTTTCTAACTTGTTTCCAATCTTCAAAACACTTGTGGAAAAGTTCTTTCACTTGTGGAGGCAATTTATTGCACTTATACCATATTTCCAACAAAATGGTATTACACACTATACAACCTCTCCGCACACTCCGGAACAAAATGGGATTTTCGAACGACGACATTGACACATTGTCGAAACGGGCCTCTCCTTACTCCATCATGCTAATCTGCCACTCATTTTTGGTCCCATGCTTTCCAAACTGAGGTCTACCTTATTAAGCGTTTACCCACTCCCATACTTAACCTTAAATCTCCTTATGACCAATTATACAAAACCAAACCGAGTTACTCAAAACTTAAACCTTTTGGTTGCCTTTGCTACCCATGGCTTCGTCCCTATGCCTCCTCTAAACTTAATCCGCGCTCACTAAAATGCATCTTCCTCGGCTACTCTTCCTCAAAATCGGTGTTTAAGTTCTATGATCCAATCTCTAATAGACTTTACCACTCTAGACATGTGGAATTTGTGGAACATATGTTTCCATCTATAAATACAAATCTCACTATCGAACCCCTTCCTAGTGTACACACCTTTCTAAATATTCCTACTAATACTCCCAAAACTATCCTACCCTACACTCATGTAAGCCACACCACTCAACCCCCTAATAACTCCCATATGTCATCCTCCACTACCTTCCATGCACAAATAAATATACCCACCTCCTCCCACACTCACTCTCATTTGGGACCTATTGTACCTACGACTCCTGGTCACCATTCGCAAGATTCATCTCCTCTACCACACTCCACCAGTTCCATGCCCAACTCAACTGACCAAATCCAACATTCCAATCAACAATCGCCACCTCGGCCCGCTACCTCTACCACCGCCACTCTTCTCATGCCCTCCCCGAACGCCGCTCCTTCAACCAACATTAACATAAACCCGTCAACATAACAAAACCCGACCTACCCGCACGTACTCGCAAGCTGAACCCGAAATACTTCAATAACAATTTTGTTAACGCTACTACTCGTCACCCCATACCGTCTTCCATTGAACCCACAGCCCACAACCAAGCTTTGAAGGACCCGAACCGGCAACATGCCATGGATTTGGAGTTTAATGCTTTACTACATAATCAAACGTGGGAACTTGTTCCTAACACCGATCGAACTCCTGTCGAGTGCAAATGGATATTTCATGTCAAACGTAATCCTGATGGTTCTATTTTTAAATACAAAGCATGCCTAGTCGTCAAAGGCTTTCTCCAACAATATGGGAAGGATTATTTTAACACTTTTAGTCCTGTTACAAAATTGGTCACCATCCATACTATTCTCTCCTTAGCCCTCTCGAAAATTGGCCTTTGCGCCAACTTGATGTCAACAATGCCTTCCTCCATGGTACACTTCATGAGGATGTTTATATGACTCAACCACCTGGTTATATTCACCCTCAATTTCCAAATTATCTATGCAAGCTCAAAAAGTCACTCTATGGCTTAAAACAATGTCACACCCCGGATTTCCAACCAAATCTCGCTGGGCCCAAGTGGGGAATATTATGACGTAAGTTGATATCATCATAGTCAATTAACACAGCACAACAAAAGTCTTGGAGTTTAAAATATTATTACAAACCAAAATGTCGAAAATTTGAAAATAATGATTTGTAACAAAAGATCCACATGCGGATCATAAAATATACAAAAGATGAACATCAGACTTTAGGAAGATCTAAGGGTTTGCAAGATCCTCTTATATCAATACCAAGCAGCTTCCAGCCTATTTCCTATTGTACTTGCAACTTAGTCTTTTGAAAATACGCCAGCTTTCGCTGGTAAATACAATTAACTGACTCGTTTTGAAAACATTTCAAAAATTGATTTAAGTGCACAGGGCACATGAAAATCTTTTATAACTTGGGAAAGTTAATCTTTTAACCTTCTATACATATTCACATGTTTATCAATACATATGGGGCCCGGTACAAAGACCAAGACATGATTAATTGACACACCACTTACAAACCCACGAAGGAGTTATCCCCAACTTGTGGGTAAAAATATTTTAGCATTCGCATCTATCAGGTGTATGCCTACACCCAATGCTTTGGTCGTGGCCATTACTAACTTAAATGAGCCGAGGATATCCAGGACACGGTCATTAACCCCCAATGTTTAAGTTATCAAACAAAACTGATAAAAAAGGAATATGCGAATTTACTAGCCACAATTTGGCATTTGATTGATCCCATTTTCGACCAAGCGGTAATAATTTACCATAACCCAAGCCCGTATAGGGAAAATAAGTTAAGAGTATTTACCTGAGCTAGCACTTGACTTTAAATAAGCAAAGTTTATATTAAATCGGCCATTTAATCAACAGATTAGTGCAAATAGCATTTACTGAAGGCTTCTAGTATGGAATGATGGTATTAAGCTAACCAATTAGAATGCTAACGGTCTTATTTAAGTCATTGACTTTGACTGACTAGCTTAAAGGATCAAAACGGTACGAATCGTTGGATTTAGCGGTGATCGGATACAATATAATTTAAACCCAACAAGCACTAAGACTTGTATAACATGGGTAAACAATTAACATTATGGAATTTGCGATTAATGAGTCAGAACAAGTTCTAGATGTCATTATACTTTAAATAAGTTGTAATATTGTAGGATATCAACTTATATGCCCGTTGAGGTTTTAAAACGAAACTACGCCTTATAAGGCGTTTTGACCATTATATGTCGTATAAAAAGAACTTGCATATATTCTGATGTTACAATCATAAACATTTTGGAAAAAATACTTAATTTGTGATATATTATCAGTAAGATATCACACATAAGTGTGCTTTATGGTTTAGGACCAAACCGTGCACAAAAAAGTGCATTTTGGTCTTTTAAAAATATAAATTACGATATTATATTAAAAATTATTTTATGATCTGAATAATAACAACATAATATGTTAATTAAATTAACATGTCAGTAAGTAATTCATTTGCAAGTTCGTCGTTGATTAAAACCTTGTTTTATGTAAAAAGGGCATTTTAGTCAAAGTTTGACATTTAACGGAGCTTGTGCATAAACTCAGATTATGATTATGATTATGATTATGATCATGTAATATAACCTCAGATGGTTATGCTACATTGTATTATGATCATAATGCAACTATAAGTCAGTAGTAAACTAATCTAAGTCGGGTGGGAGTTGAAATTCAAAGCAGAAGTCAAACTTCGTGACTTTCGGTTGCGAACCAACCCTAGGACTGAAATTGACGGATCGAACATGTTCCCACATGTTCTATTAACTATTACCAACTTTTTTAAGTGTCAAAAACATGTTTATAACATATATAAGCTCATATTATAATTTTTATAAAATCTGACTCGTTTGACTTTTAAAAACATAAACTTTGACCCATCAATTGACTTAGTAAATGTGAGCCTTAGAAGCTGCCCTTTTAAGGGATTAACACCTACCTAATTACGATCATTTAGCCATGTTCAACTTGAACAGTGGCTAGACCATAATGGTCTTAACCAAAAGTCAAGGCCTTTGTCGAAAATGCTTGACTTTTGGCTATTGAAAGCCTATAAAATAAAAGAGCAGATATGGAACACTTACAAGTGATCCAAGATGAAGTTTAGAACTCAAAGTGATGCTCCTAGATGACCAGAAACTTCTAAGTGTAATAGAGGGAAGAAAAGTGAACGAGCAAAAAATAGAATGAGCTTGATGGTCTGTTTATAGTGCAAGAGGGTGTGTAAGGATGAAGCCAGGTGTTAGAGGTGTTGTAGGATCATCACAAGTGGCTAATTAGGTGTCAAGAGCAGCAAGAGGGTGGCAATTTGCAGGAGAGGTGGCATCTTGACAGAAATTTGAGGTTTTGACACATTTAGTCCCTCAAAAATAGTTTTATGAATTGTCATGAATTGTCCCTTGACTTATATTTTATGACATAATGACACAATTAGTTCTTTTCGTTCAATACGTGATGTGTTGAAGAAAAGTGTGAATAACCAAACGTTAACAAGTGTCACACTAGGTGCTGTTGTGGCTTATACGTAGTAACTAGCTTAGAATATGATAAATACGAGCTCTTATGATTATATGGGTGAAATTACCTAAATTAGTAAAGTTAAAGGTTCGGTGATAGTGTGGAACACTTAGGTTGAAGAATCAAAAGATATCACCTCAACCGAGAGACATTCGAGTCGAGAGGTGACTTGATTAAGCAAGAAATACGAAAATAATAAAGTCAAAGGGCCTTTGGGTCATTTGATGAAAGTTGAAATACTGGAAATTAAAGGATATCAGACCTCGTCGTAGGCTACGGTCACTAGACCGTAGCTTACGGTTAGTTATAAAAACAATTCAGCAAGTCCTGGCCGTAGCTTACGGTTCCTGACCGTAGGTTACAGTCAGGTTATTTTTGAAAAGTATAGCTGAACCGTAGCTTACGGTTTGAAACTGTAGCTTACGGTCCGGCATATATAAAAATATGCAATTTGGACACAATTTGAACAAGATGAGTGGCTAACTCATTTGAGGTATCATCCGAGGGCATGTACACATGTCGGTATATTACCGGACATGAATTTTATGAGGTGTTACAAACAAGCTCCTAGAGCTTGGTACATTGAACAAACGAACTTTCTTATGCATTCCGGATTCACCAATTCTCTTGCCGATGCATCTCTTTTCATCTACAACAATCGTAACACAATTTGTTACTTTATAGTTTACGTTGATGGTATTGTTCTCACCAGTAATGACACTGCCTTTCTTGATGGTTTTATTACCGCTCTGAGCAACAAATTTTCAATCAATGAACTAGGCATGCTCTATCATTTCCTAGGAGTCGAAGTCATTCCCACTCCAACGGGTCTCTTAATATCGCAATCTCGCCATATCGAAGATATTCTGAATCACTTTCATATGGATGGAGCGAAGGAGGTCACAACTCCTTTAAGTACCGAACCCTTGTCCGCCCATGACACGTCGCCCGCGATCGATCCTACCCCCTATCGCAAACTTGTGGGGTCTCTCCAATATCTCGCATTCACACGTCCTGATATCTCCTTTGCCATAAACAAGTTATCCCAGTTCATGCACGCATCACGCCAAACGCATTGGCAAGCGTTGAGACGTGTTCTTCGATATTTGAAAGGGACCATCCATCATGGCCTTTGTCTAAACCGTAGTTCATCTCTCACACTCTCGGCGTTCTCGGATGCTAGAAGGTCGACAACTTCATACTTAATTTATCTTGGCACCAACATCGTATCATGGAAATCCACAAGGCAAAAGTCTGCCTCACGCTCTTTTACTGAAGCCGAGTACAAGGCATTAGCAAATGCATCGGCTGAACTAATTTGGCTCTAGAACCGACTTCGGGAACTCGGACTTACGGTCACTCATGCACCAACTTGCGGTATACCACTCTTGTCTGAAACATGTGGAACTTGATTATCATTTTATTAGATAGCAAGTCTCGGCTTGTGATAAATGGCAAATAACCGGTAACTTCGTACAATTTAATCACTAATTTTATATTATAATCTCATGCATAGTTATCGTAATTTAATTGCAAAACTGAGTCGTACGTCATTAGGGCAAGTAAACTTGATCATAACACATACTGGTTTCTGTTACAACGAGAAACAGACCAAAACAATGCCCTAAAAGTGTTGGTAGAAAGTGCGAGATGCACTAATTGCGGTGACACTAACTGTGTCGGAAAACCCGCTGACACGAATCAAGACACGAATAACGGCATGTTAATGCCATACCTAAGTCCATATACAAATGAAAACACATATTTGAGAACAACTATTACAAAAATACATAACTTTCCGGTATAACGCCTAAATTGCAAAATTGTCCGTTTCGACCAAAAAGGCGACAAATGGCGATTTGTCCCAAGACTAATTCGGAAGATTCCGGATGTTAGGATAAGGATTAAACAATGTTAAAAATCCTAAAATAATATGAGAATAGCAAAAATGCACAAAACACATCGTTTCCGGTCATTCGGCAAACAGTGCACAACTTGACCGGAAAGCGGCCGATCGTCGAAACGACGAATATTTAAGTGGCCGATAGCCTCATCCGGGCGTCTAGTGAACTAGTTAAGGATTATTTGGAACTCAGAACCCATTCAACTAACATGAGGTCACGGAAACACAACTTTCGGAAAAGTTCGACGGCGGATCATAAATATGCCGATATCGATCGAACGGTCGAACGAGAGACATATCGGTCATCCTAACTCATCGTATATTCGTCTAGCGAACCAGTCATGAATATTTTTGGATCGGAAATGCACTAATTAGACACCATATTAGTTGTGGTAGTCGAAAACAAAAGCTTCCGGTAATAAATATATAGTTCCGTTTATTAGCGAATATTTCGACGATGAGCGATCTAGCGACATATCCGTCATCAGAAACTTATTTTGGAGAATCATATGGATTAAATGCATGTAAATACACCCTAAACACAAGTCTTATGCTTAAGATGCTAGAAGATTAACCCTAATTACCATACTTATCTTAAGTACCAAAATATCTCAATTTTCAACATGTGTAAAAATTAAAAGTTACACTTTACCCCCCTCCAAATTCACGGCTATAAGTGGGCCCCATGCCCACTTGATTGTGTTGAAATTAAAGGATTAGAAGCATGGTGTTTAAGATTTTGATGGAACTTGAAAATGATGGAAATATATACTAATTTCTCAAGACTACTTATCATTTTTCACAACCAAAAAGTTGCAACATATTCTCCTTCCTTTCCCCTCTTGGTCACAGCTACATACCACCACCACACACCACCATTTTGCCACCACGAAACACCACATTTTATACTTTTTAAAGCCTAATCAAGACTTCTAAAGAAGCTTGCATGGATGGAGATCATTAGGGCTTCCTAAGGAGCTTTCTTTTCTTCTAAATCTTCAAGGAACTTGTGCACCCATTGTGAGCTAAACTCCTCCATAATCTAGTTTATTTTTATGCTTAGATTATTGGTGTACAAGTTGATCATCTTGAAAATCAAGAAAAGATATATCCAAAACCCTAAAACACAACATAATAATAACACTAAATATTGTTTATTTTGTGTTGATAATATGCTTATATGATTGTTAGATTGCATGTTGAAGTTGTTTATGTTGATAGTATGATATAAAAGTGAGATGATCTTGTGTGATTTAGTATAAAAGTGAAGATTTAAACATGTTAAGGTTTAAATCTAGACAAGATCATCAACTACATCATCCATGAAAAATACTACAACTTAAAAATAATTTTATGCACATAAATGATTTTTAAGAGAAGTAAACACTTATATTTAAGTTGTAATCACCTTAAAAATGTGTAATAATCAAGGGGTTAAGTGCATGAACTTGTCTAAACAACATGCTAACGTATTGAAATGGTTAATAAATACTAAAAACCCACTTGATTTACTAAGATTTTAAACCATAAAAAGTCATGGATGATGATATTTGGATTATGTAAAATAAATATTAGATGGTTTGTTGATGATGATTATGAGCTTAAACAGGTTTTGAATACGTTTTTGAAACGTGGAAAATGCCATAGTTTAGGGGAAACTATGGTGAAATTTTCTAAAAATCTAATCGCGATTAAAACATGATTAATGGGGTGATTAGTGGGACTAAACGCGATTAGTAACTTAAATCGTCATTAAGTGGAATCTAATGACAAAGTTATCTCTAAATAACCAAGTGTTTAAACAAAGTTACAAATATATATTTATATGTAAAAATAAATGCTTTTACAAATATATAGTTTTACTTGGAAATAATACAAGTATATATATTTATACAAGTGTTGCCAATAAATTGTATGTGTACATATATGTATTGTATGTGTATGTATTAGAAACTTAGGGTATTCATAATAAAAATACCCAATCTTATACAAGATACAAACACTTGAACAATACACCAAGTATTGGTAACAAAATAAATATATTCTCACAATGCGTCAAAACAATAAATCGGACAATTAAAGCGATGCGAACAATAGGCGAACATTCAAGATTACACCGTCGCTTCAACGACCAACGGGTGAATCGCCGGCACGAAAGGTCGTCACGACATTCTCGACGAAAATGAACATATAAAGAACGACGCCGACGACGAGTCTAAATATATATTTAGACGTTCAACATATATATATATATGTATATACATATATATATATGTATACATATATATACATATATATATATGTATATTATCGAGATGAAAAATCCGGAAAGTTAAGTATACAAAAGGTTAGAAAAATTATAAGTAAATACTTATAAGCAAAATGGGCTTATAAATATATACATTTGGGCTAAGCCCAAATTGTGAAAATCATGTACTAAGCCCAAATTCCATAATATTATGAAGGTGGCCCAAAAACTAATAAAAGCCCAAAATTACAAAAAGGCATGGGCTAGGTCCAAAAGACAAAAAGACATGGCCCAAAGACAAAACGACATGGGCTAGGCCCAAAGATAAAAAGACATGGGCTAGGCCCAATGACAAAAAGACATGGGCCAGGCCCAATGACAAGAAAACATGGGCTAGGCCCAAAGACCTAAAATTACATGGGCTAGGCCTGGTGACAAGAAAACATGGGCTAGGCCCAAAGACATAAAATTACATGGGCTAGGCCCTGTGACAAGAAAACATGGGCTAGGCCCAATGACATGTGAGGGGCAAGGCCTAGTTCACACGTTGTTTTAAAACATAATATATATATACATATATATATATATGTTGAGAAATATATATAACAATTTTAGTCAAACAAACTAACTACCAACACTACATGGCACAAGTATGTCAGGGTGCTCGCTACACACTGATAGATCCTTAATTAACTCATTCATGCTAATAACATACTTGGATTACGGTACAGGTTTTCAAGGATGACATTTTGATATGAAAACACCAAACTACATGAACTCGCCAACTTTATGTTGACTTGTTAAAATTACATGTGTTTCAGGACGCAGGACTTGAGCTGGTGATGGGATCAAGGTATGGGATTTTTCAAGACAACGATGTACTACCTTTTGGAGGGTTTGCCTTTTATATCCCAACCTCGTTTGGGTATACAGAGGTCAAAGCCTCAGCATCACTTTGTGATAAAAACAACATCTTATTTTAGAACATGTGTTTTAAACGATGTTCGTAATGGTAATCTGATACTGATAACAATGTGGTTTCACTTTTGAAGGATGTAAATGTTTAATGAAACTTAGAAATGGCATGACAACGTTGTTGTTAATACTGTTTACTAAACTGGAAGCAATGATTACCTAATAGTCACACACTTGCGCTTCCTCTACGACCAGCGTGTGACATGTTGGTATCAGAGCTCCGATTGTAGTGAACCGGGGAAAAACTTTTTATTAAAAGTTGGTCTACAATCACCAGGGGCTCACACATGAAAGCAAAGTTTAAAACATGATATAAATGTTTTGAAATTATAACAAGATAACAAAAAGGTTTTCATTGTGTCACGATTACACAAGGATCTATCATACGATCTCAACTATAAGTAATGAGCAGGATCAATACATGGTTAGTCTATGAGAAATAGACACATTACATTATTAGACTACGTGTGGTGGACACATTACAAAAGATAGAAATCCTGGCTAGATAGGATTTTATGTGATTATATATATAATATATTTAGATATGTGTTGTACGGAATATTTGCCAAGAACGAAATACCTTCCACTACGGATATTATGATTATCCTTGACTCGCACAATGAGAATTTCGACCTCGCGTTTATTGCGGAGCTTATGGCGAACGTGGTTCCTATATGAGACCTTAGGATCGATTCCACATAAGGTGGTTGCTTTTCCTGCGAATGCGGAGATGCCTGGCTTCGGTAGTGACGAAGATGCGGAGGTGGTAGCCTTGGACGACAACTCTATTAGCGGGACGAGGTCCCAGTGACCCATATTAATCATTAATAACGACGTTCTTGTCCAGACAAGGAAAGGTGAAGTACTCATCTTGAAGGTGCCCCTCCAGTTGTATTGTTACAAATTCTCTCTATTTCTAAATTTGTCTAACGACGTGCCTTTCGCGAGTAATGTCAAGGGATGATAGCACGTGGACCATCACGAAGGTTCCTTATATGTTGAATGTATGTAGACAATAGCATCCTCTCTCTGACTGATCGTCGTCTTTGAACGGTAGAACACTAGAGTGACCATGCAAGGCAATTTATTATTACAAGGGCCCACGTAATAATAACTTGTAGTGGATGAGAATCCTGGTGGACTATGCGGTTCAAGTTAAAGATCACTATTCATTCGAAATTGTAAATTTGTTTGGGTTTCTATCTAGTGGGACGCTAACCGGGGTGGTTGTTATAACACCCTACGATACAGAAGAAACGCACGTATTTGTTCACATCTAACGTTCGATCTATATCACGAGTCGATTGAGACAAGTCTTCTAAACAGACAAAACTGGTTGACCACCCAAGGAGGATATTTCCTCAATGGCCTAGAGTTCTTGTACATGGGTTGGTTCCATGGTGTCTATGGTACCTCATCATTTATTGGAAAGAGATTACACTAAACTCCGTCGTTTGACATTTGTCTTACTCCAAGGGATGGTATGGCACGAGCCATGCTTCAACACCCCCATTGCATTCTATTCGATATCTATGGAAATTATAACAATCTAGCTGGAGCTCGTGGAGCTCAAAGGATATCAACGTATTCGTCACACGGGTTAGTGTGGTGAAGGATTTTTTTCCTACTTTGGGTGATCGAAGTCCGCTAGGTATGAAATACATGCTATAAGGTTGAAGACGACCGTTTGGTTTCTTCTCCTTTACGAGTTATTTCCTTTCCAATTAGACATATGGCCGATACACGCAAGAGGTACTACGAATTTTGAATTGTTGATTATTCACGTTGTCATTGTTTCAAACATGTATGAACAATGCAATCTTGAGGTTCCCATGACCGATGACATCCTTTATTCTTAGGCGCATGGTAGACTATATTTATTCAAATATATGTCTAGCTTCTTTTAATCTTGGGTATTTAGAAGAAACATGGTGCCAAAAGGAAGGCCTACACACAAAAGGGTTAGTTAATCCATGACTTACTAGGTAAGCCGAACTAGAGTTCTTATGGAAGGACATAGGGTTGCGAAAATCGCATGACACAAGGGTAACTTAGTCGACACTAGTGACGAAACTGGTGGTACCGGTAGTTCAAATGGTTCGGATCACAATAGATTGGGAACGAGTGACAGCGCTACACCTGAAGATGCGATCATACAAGGTTTTAAATTCTAAGGCTTTTCTGGACTGTAAGCCACGAGACCTCACTGGTGCGAGAGGTGTGGTAGGTTATGTCCGCTAAATAAAGACAACGAAGTCGGTTAGTAGTGCGAGTAAATGCACTCCTTAGTAAACGATTAGGTAAAAAAAGAGTCTCCTGCTGAATGCAGTATTAACTTGGTGAAATCCTCCAGTAGAAACTTTAAGGAGTGATACTACGAAGAGGTCATCATGGGGAGGACTCAGATTCTTATGCGAGAAGAGCATTGCTCGCTGATTGGAATTCCAAAGGTAGAAACGGGATCCTAGAACTCGATCATGATTGCAGCCAACGTTGTTGGTTACACTCAACGCTTTCACGATCTCTCAAGGTGGTTCCATACTGGGGAACACCTGATATCAAACGCATTGAGCGCTACATCTGGGGTTTAGCCTCTAAGAACCAAAACATGACTACATCATCCCACCCTACCTTCATCACCCAAACAGTAACCCTCGCAGTTAGTCTCACCTAGGATGCGGTGAGAATGGGAAATTATCAAGGAAATGCATGCTAACTCTACTAGCGACGGGAAGCGAAAGGTAACTCCCGAGATGAAAGAAACAAAGGCAATGGCTGCCATAATTGATGCTAGCACCAAGAAATGTGCTAGTAACTTGCTGAAATCCTAAAAGTGATAAGTAAAAAAAAACTTCCTCAAGAGGGCACTTGCAAAAGTGCCAAGAGTAGAAGTGTGGTGAATGAAGACACATAACAGAAATCAATAAGTTAGTAAGACTCAACCAAGAACAAGGATGTTAAGTGTGGCATGAAGGCCACTTCAAGCATGAACGTCTCAAGAATGAATCAGGCAAGTGAATTAAAGTGTAGGTGAGCAGAAACTATGGATACCCCACAAGATCCTGATGTCGTCATGCGTACATTCTACTCTACATTATTACGTGTCAATTCTTTTGATACCAACACCGAGCTTAGCTAGTGTCTTTAGATGTTAAGCTTATACACGAATTAGAGTCTTGTAAGTTAGACACGTTATTAAGTTAGCTAATGGAGAATTAGCGCTAGACTTGTCTCGTCGATACGAATCCACTGATATATAATGTCAATTCTTTTTCTAAAAATCACACGATTCTATCCATGCAATCGGATTGTAAAATTTCTTATGGATAACTTCCCACCTTTTTCAAGTTCAACTTGGAATAATACCCAATTCGAAACGATAGTCCGAGATGGTAATCCGAATCGCTATCCGAGATGGTGATCCGAGATGGGAATCCATCTGAAATGAGGTATCCGAGACGTAATTCGGAATAGTAACCCGAGATGGTCCGAAAGCAATGCCAAAGATCCGAGATACACTGTTTTGATCTCTGAGTCATGGGGAATCTTAAAAAGGTCACTAACACGTTTCCTATCAACCAACATCTCACATCCATCTTGTTGGATACCTGTGCCAATTCTAGTTCATCTCCATAGAATTCAAAATATACTTGACCTAGATACAAGTAAGATAGACGTTCCCTCATTCTATAGAATTTGCCAGTGCTAAATTTATCAATGTCAGGAGAAGTTATGGATAACTTCCCACCTTTTTCGAGTTCAACTCGGAAGAATACCCAATTCGAAACGATAGTTCGAGATGGTAATCCGAATCGCTATCTGAGATGGTGATCCGAGATGGGAATCCGTCTGAAATGAGGTATCCGAGACGTATTCGGAATAGTAACCCGAGATGGTCCGAAAGCAATACCAAAGATCCGAGATACACTGTCTTGATCTCTGAGTCATGGGGAATCTTTAAAAGGTCACTAACACGTTTCCTATCAACCAACATCTCGCATCCATCTTGTTGGATACCTGTGCCAATTCTAGTTCATCTCCATAGAATTCAAAATATACTTGACATAGATACAAGTAAGATAGACGTTCCCTCATTCTATAGAATTTGCCAGTGGTAAATTTATCAATGTCAGGAGAAGTTATAAAAGGATGCACTTTGGAACTGGGAGAACGGGAATTTTATATCGATCTTTTACCCATTTATCTGGGTTGTTACGACGTAGCTTTTGGCATAGACTTGTTGAAGTCTAACCGAGAAGAAGTAGGTTATCCTGAGAAAACTATTCGCATCCCCTGCCAGATGAAGAAACACTGGTAGTACATGAAGAAAAGCACAAGACACCCTTATAAATCATTAATTACATGAAGGCCAGAAGTGCCTACAGAAAGGTTGCATAGCCTTTCTAACTCATGTAGTCGACAAGGAAATCGAGGAGCCAAAATTGGAGGAAAAAAAATCGTTGTGAAGGAATTCCCTCAAAGTCTTTCCATCAGACTTGTTTTGATTACCTCCGCAACGACACGCCAACTTTCGCATTGATTTGGTGCCAGGAGCAGCACCAGTAGCGAAGCCTCCATACCGATTAGCTCCGTCATAAATGCAAAGACTATCTACACAACTTCAAAAGTTGTTAGATAAAGGATTCACAAGACTGAATTCCTCGCCATGGGGAGCTCCGGTTCCTTTTGTCGAGGAGAAGGATGGAACTTCCCGAATGTGCATAGGCTACCTGGAACTATGATCTGTACCCATTACCACGGATCGATGATCTATTTGATCAGCTGCAAGGGTCGAGTTTTTACTCAAAAATTGATTTAAGATCCGGATATAATCAGCTGAGAATCCAAGAGGAAAGTATTCCTAAGACAACATTTAGGACTCCTTACGGTCATTACGAGTTCCTTGTTATGCCTTTTGGCCTAACAAACGCCCCTGCAGTATTTTTGGATTTGATGAACCGGGTATGTAAGCCATACCTCGATAAGTTCGTGAACGTCTTTATAGATGATATTCTAATACACTCACGAACCGAGGAAGAACATGGACAACACGTGAGAACTATTTTGGAGTTGCTGAAGAAGGAGCAATTATACGCCAAGTTCTCAAAATGCGAATTTTGGATTCGCGAAGTACAATTTCTCGGTCACGTGGTGAGCGAGAACGGAAGACATGTTGACCCTGCAAAGAGCGAGGCTATAAAGAACTGGACCACGCCAATAACCCCCACGGAAATACGACAATTCCTAGGATTAGCGGGATATTACAGGAGATTTATTAAGAATTTCTCCAAGATTGCTCAGCCGCTAACCCCGCTTACCTAGAAGGATAAGAAGTTTGATTGGGGAGAAAAGCAAAAATTGGCGTTCGAAGTATTGAAAGAGAAACTATGCAAAGCACCGATATTATCACTCCCGGACGGTACCGATGACTTTGTGGTGTACTGTGATGCATTGCATCAAGGCTTGGGTTGCGTGTTAATACAACGTGAAAAAGTCATCGCGTACGCGTCACGACAGTTAAAAGTTCATGAAAGGAATTATACCACGCATGACCTGGAGCTAGGTGCCGTGGTATTTGCCTTAAAGATCTGGCGTCATTATGTATATGGCACTAAGTGTACCATATTCATTGATCATAAAAGTCTTCAACATATATTCAACCAAAAGGAAATGAATACGCGCCAACGACGTTGGGTAGAACTGTTGAATGATTATGACTGTGAGATCAAGTATCACCCGGGTAAAACAAATGTTGTAGCGGATGCTTTGAGCAGAAAGGAGCGAATCAAAACATTACGGGGACGAGCTTTAGAAATGACGATCCAGACGAACTTCACAACACGAGTGCGTGAAACACAGCAAGAAGCACTGAAACAAGAAAACATTCCAGCGGAATCCCTACGGGGAATGGAAAAACAGTTGGAACCGAACAAGGATGGAACTCAATATTTCATGGGAAGGATCTGGATACCCTATGAAGGTGAGTTGCGAGACTTGGTGCTGGATGAAATACATAAGTCCAAGTACTCGATACACCCAGGATCGGATAAAATGTACCAGGATCTAAAGGAATATTATTGGTGGCCTAATCTCAAGGGAGATATTGCGACCTATGTTGGGAGATGCCTAACTTGTGCAAAGGTCAAGGCCGAATACCAAAAACCATCTGGGTTATTACAACAACCTGAGATCCCGGTTTGGAAGTGGGAACAGATATCAACGGATTTCATTACGAAATTACCACGGACCTCTTGAGGTCATGACATGATCTGGGTTATCATTGATCGATTAACCAAATCAGCTCACTTCTTACCCATCCGTGAGAAAGACAGTACGAAGAAACTAGCTAAACTGTACCTGAAGGAAATCGTGGCATGCTATGGTGTGCCTTTCTCGATAATCTCTGATAGATGGTAGCTTTGTGTCACGGATCTGGCAATCATTTCAAATTCATTTGGTTCTCGCCTGGATTTAGCACAGCCTTTCATCCGCAGACCGATGGTCAAAGCGGGTGAACCATTCAAACATTAGAGGATATGCTTCTGGCTTGTGTGATGGATTTAGGCGGAAACTGGGATACTCATTTACCGTTGGTAGAGTTTTCCTACAATAACAGTTATCACACCAGTACCAAGGCCGCGCCATTCGAAGCACTATATGGACGAAAGTGCCGATCGCCATTGTGTTGGGTGGAAGTCGGTGACAGACAACTCATTGGTCCAGAATTAGAACAAGAGACCACAGACAAGATATTTAAGATCCGTAGCGGCCCGGGATAGACTAAAGAGCTATGCAGATCGAAGACGCAAACCATTATCCTTCGAGGTGGGAGACAAAGTATCATTAAAGGTCTCACCTTGGAAGGGCGTAGCTAGATTCGGGAAGCGCGGAAAGCTCAACCCGAGATATATTGGACCTTTCAAAATTCTGGCAAAGATTGGTACAGTGGCGTACAAGTTAAAACTGCCAGAGGAACTCGATAATGTACATGACACATTTCATGTGTCCAACCTGAAGAAGGTTGAGTTCTATCCATTTGAAAAGTTTATCAAGATATGAGAATGCCGACAATCGCTATCAGCAAGGTTACTATTAATGTGTTGCTTGTCGTCTACACCTACGTAGACATGTAAAGGACAAGTAATACATTAATGAAAAATCAATTGAACATAAATATCAAATATAAATAATCAAACCAATATAAAGCATAAGAAGGAAACACATATTTTTTTTTAAGTTTTTAGGGCCATTGTGTTGGGTGGAAGTCGGTGACAGACAACTCATTGGTCCAGAATTAGTACAAGAGACCACAGACAAGATATTTAAGATCCGTGAGCGCATCAAAGCGGCCCGGGATAGACAAAAGAGCTATGCAGATCGAAGACACAAACCATTATCCTTCGAGGTGGGAGACAAAGTATCGTTAAAGGTCTCACCTTGGAAGGGCGTAGCTATATTCGGGAAGCGCGGAAAGCTCAACCCGAGATATATTGGACCTTTCAAAATTCTGGCAAAGATTGGTACAGTGGCGTACAAGTTAAAACTGCCAGAGGAACTCGATAATGTACATGACACATTTCATGTGTCCAACCTGAAGAAGAGTCCGACAAATGACGCAGTTATCATTCCAGTGGATGAGATTTATGTTGATGACAAATTGTAGTCATGGACTGGAAGGTCCAAAAGACAAGAAGAAGCCAAATCAAACTGGTGAAGGTTCGCTGGAATTCACGTCACGGTCCCGATTATACGTGGGAGCGTGAAGATCAAATCAAGTCCAAATACCCCCACCTGTTCGAGAAGACTCCATCAGTGGATGCCTCAAGCTGAATTTCGGGACGAAATTCTTTTTAACAAGGGGAGTATGTGACAAATGGCAAATAACCGGTAACTTCGTACAATTTAATCACTAATTTCATTTTATAGTCTCATGCATAGTTATTGTAATTTAATTGCAAAAACTGAGTCGTACGTCATTAGGGCAAGTAAACCTGATCATAACACATACGGGTTTCTGTTACGACGAGAAACAGACCAAAACAATGCCCTAAAGGTGTTGGTAGAAAGTGCGGGATGCACTAATTGCGGTGACACTAACTGTGTCGGAAAACCCGCTGACACGAATCAAGACACGAAATAACGGCATGTTAATGCCATACCTAAGTCCATATACAAATGAAAACACATATTTGAGAACAACTATTACAAAAATACATAACTTTCCGGTATAACGCCTAAATTGCAAAATTATCCGTTTCTACCAAAAAGGC
The DNA here is from genome assembly GCA_947069175.1 of Scalesia atractyloides. NCBI lineage: Eukaryota > Viridiplantae > Streptophyta > Magnoliopsida > Asterales > Asteraceae > Scalesia > Scalesia atractyloides. The sequence continues at coordinate 73,678,520 of CAMTDV010000001.1, forward strand.
GACAAATGGCGATTTGTCCGCAAGACTAATTCGGAGGATTCCGGATGTTAGGATAAGGATTAAACAATGTTAAACTTCCTAAAATAATGTGAGAATAGAAAAAATGCAAAAAACACATCGTTTCCGGTCATTCGACAAACAGTGCACAACTTGACCGGAAAGCGGCCAATCGTCGAAACGACGAATATTCAAGGGATCCGGGCGTCCAGTGAACTAGTTAAGCATTATTTGGAACTCGGAACCCATTCAACTAACATGAGGTCACGGAAACACAACTTTCGGAAAAGTTCGACGGCGGATCATAAATATGCCGATATCGATCGAACGGTCGAACGAAAGACATATCGGCCATCCTAACTCATCGTATATTCATCTAGCGAGCTAGTCATGAATATTTTTGGATCGGAAATGCACTAATTAGACACCATATTAGTTGTGGTAGTCGAAAACAAAAGCTTCCGCTAATAAATATATAGTTCCGTTTATTAGCGAATATTTCGACGATGAGCGATCTAGCGACATATCCGTCATCAGAAACTTATTGGAGAATCATATGGATTAAATGCATGTAAATACACCCTAAACACAAGTCTTATGCTTAAGATGCTAGAAGATTAACCCTAATTACCATACTTATCTTAAGTACCAAAATATCTCAATTTTCAACATGTGTAAAAATTAAAAGTTACACTATACCTCCCTCCAAATTCACGGCTACAAGTGGGCCCCATGCCCACTTGATTGTGTTGAAATTAAAGGATTAGAAGCATGGTGTTTAAGATTTTGATGGAACTTGAAAATGATGGAAATATATACTAATTTCTCAAGACTACTTATCATTTTTCACAACCAAAAAGTTGCAACATATTCTCCTTCCTTTCCCCTCTTGGTCACAGCTACATACCACAACCACACACCACCATTTGGCCACCACAAAACACCACATTTTATACTTTTTAAAGCCTAATCAAGACTTCTAAAGAAGCTTGCATGGATGGAGATCATTAGGGCTTCCTAAGGAGCTTTCTTTTCTTCTAAATCTTCAAGGAACTTGTGCACCCATTGTGAGCTAAACTCCTCCATAATCTAGTTTAGTTTTATGCTTAGATTATTGGTGTACAAGTTGATCATCTTGAAAATCAAGAAAAGATATATCCAAAACCCTAAAACACAACATAATAATAACACTAAATATTGTTTATTTTGTGTTGATAATATGCTTATATGATTGTTAGATTGCATGTTGAAGTTGTTTATGTTGATAGTATGGTATAAAAGTGAGATGATCTTGTGTGATTTAGTATAAAAGTGAAGATTTAAACATGTTAAGGTTTAAATCTAGGCAAGATCATCAACTACATCATCCATGAAAAATACTACAACTTAAAAATAATTTTATACACATAAATGATTTTTAAGAGAAGTAAACACTTATATTTAAGTTGTAATCACCTTAAAAATATGTAATAATCAAGGGGTTAAGTGCATGAACTTGTCTAAACAACATCCTAAAGTATTGATTTGAAATGGTTAATAAATACTAAAAACCCACTTGATTTACTAAGATTTTAAACCATAAAAAGTCATGGATGATGATATTTAGATTATGTAAAATAAATATTAGATGGTTTGTTGATGATGATTATGAGCTTCAACAGGTTTTGAATACGTTTTTGAAACGTGAAAAACGCCATAGTTTAGGGGAAACTATGGCGAAATTTTCTAAAAATCTAATCGCGATTAAAACATGATTAATGGGGTGACTAGTGGGACTAAACGCGATTAGTAACTTAAATCATCATTAAGTGGACTCTAATGACAAAGTTATCTCTAAATAACCAGGTGTTTAACAAAGTTACAAATATATATTTATATGTAAAAATAAATGCTTTTACAAATATATAGTTTTACTTGGAAATAATACAAGTATATATATTTATAGTAGTGTTCCCTATAAATTGTATGTGTACATATATGTATTGTATGTGTATGTATTAGAAACTTAGGGTATTCACAATAAAAATACCCAATCTTATACAAGATACAAACACTTGAACAATACACCAAGTATTGGTAACAAAATAATATATTCTCACAATGCGTCGAAACAATAAATCGGACAATCAAAGCGATGCGAACAACAGGCGAACATTCAAGATTACACCATCGCGTCAACGACCAACGAGTGAATCGCCGGCACGAAAAGTCATCACGACAATGGGCGATTCTCGACGAAAATGAACATATAAAGAACGACGCAGACGATGAGTCTAAATATATATTTAAACGTTCAACATATATATATATATATATATATATATATATATATATATATATATATATATATATATATATATATATATATATATATATATATGTTATCGATATGAAAAATCCGAAAAGTTAAGTATACAAAAGGTGAGAAAAATTGTAAGTAAATACTTATAAGAAAAATGGGCTTATAAATATATACATTTGGGCTAGGCCCAAATTGTGAAAATCATGTACTAAGCCCAAATTCCATAATATTATGGAGGTGGCCCAAAAACTAATAAAAGCCCAAAATTACAAAAAGACATGGGCTATGTCCAAAAGACAAAAAGACATGGGCTAGGCCCAAAGACAAAAAGAAATGGGCTAGGCCCAATGACAAGAAAACATGGGCTAGGCCCAAAGACATAAAATTACATGGGCTAGGCCCGGTAACAAGAAAACATGGGCTAGGCCCAATGACATGTGAGGGGCAAGGCCCAGTTCACACATTGTTTGAAAACAATAATATATATACATATATATATATATTGAAAATATATATAACAATTTTAGTCAAACAAACTAACTACCAACACTATAATAACATTCTAAGTTGTTCAATCATAACAAAGAAACACATAACAAGAATTCAAGATGAACAACGAGTACAAGGTCCATTGAGACCTGGGTGTCTAATGAAACCAATACGCATGTAGGTTACGTACGTTGCGGACACCGAACAATAAGTAGTACGACTTAAAGGAATGCAAAAACTGTGAGTTCATGTCCCTCCTTTCACTTATTTTAAGTTTTGTTTTAAACTATCGAGGGGAAATACATGTCATGTCAAAACAGTATGTTAGCTATGAGTTAGCATATAACTGATCACTGTGCGTAAGTAGGAAAGAACAGTAGTAACCATTAATCACTTAGTGACCAAGGTGCAAAGAAGTAGATCTATTGAGTTTGACCCACTCCACTCTTAGTTGGTATACCCATTGAAGTGCTTTTGTGATCCCAACATGTCAAAGAAGTCTCGGTTTGGTTACTTACTTATGTCACAAGTATGTCAGGGTGCTCGCTACACACTGAAGATCCTTAATTAACTCATTGATACTAATAACATACTTGGATTACAATACAGGTTTTCAAGGATGACATTTTGATACGAAAACACCAAACTACATGAACTCGCCAACTTTATGTTGACTTTTTAAAATTACATGTGTTCCAGGACGCAGGACTTGAGCTGGTGATGGGATCCGGGTATGGGATTTTTTCATGACAACGATGTACTACCTTTTGAAGGGTTTGCCTTTTATATCCCAACCTCGTTTGGGTATACAGAGGTCAAAGCCTCAGCATGACTTTGTGATAAAAACATCTTATTTTGGAACATGTGTTTTAAACGATGTTCGTAATGGTAATCTGATGCTGATAACAACGTGGTTTCACTTTTGAAGGATGTAAATGTTTAATGAAACTTAGAAATGGCATGACATCGTTGTTGTTAGTACTGTTTACTAAATTGGATGCAATGATTACCTAATAGTCACACACTTGCGCTTCCGCTACGACCAGGGTGTGACACGGCTGGTCTTCTCTCGAGTTCTACATGTCAGCTCTCGCGATCAACTTGCGGACATGTTGACAAAACCACTGCCTCGGACACCGTTTTTAAAGAATCGTTCCAACGGATCCTCCATCTTGCGGGAGTGTATCTGAGACAACCCGGTCAACGGGTCAACAGGGAAAACTATATTTAGTTAATATTGTAAGTGATTGTTATCTCCTAGAATAGCTTTGTATATTTTGTGTAATTATTCTTTCCTTGTTTATATGTGCCTATATATGGTCCTTGGTTTGTGAATAATAAAAAATTGAGCACTAATCTCTATACAACAGTGGCGGATCCAAAATTTATTTATGGGGTAGCAAACAAGGAGCTTAACCAAACTTTTAAGAGAGGCAATAGGGATTTTGTTTAAAAATAAACTAATTTATTTTACAGGGGCGACCGCCCCAACCCTTAGAGTCGGTTCGCCAATGGGATACAATAAATATGAAAAGTATATGATTAATATAATGCGTCTTGTTTGATTACAAGGTAAAATCCAAATTAAGAGTTAATTATTGATTAAAGTTAAAGTAAAATAATAAAGTATATAATATAATTATATAATATAATTTGTAACATTTGTTGGTTTTATAGGTTGTACTTTATGTTTCACTGGTATGTTGTGCATTAGAGTGTGGTATGCTAATGGTACAAATTCTACAACAACTCATAGTTATGTATTGTATTAAATGTTAAAGCACATAATACATCCTTTTGATACAGCTTTTCTTTGTTCTTGACACGGTTTCTCCATGTGTTACTGACTTCTTCTTTTATTACTAAGTTGATCGATCTTTTTTATGTTTTGTATTATCATAGGTTTTACATGGTTAATGTTTGATGTCATTTAATTGTCACCACGACAACGTGGGAGCTTCCACCGAGCATTTTTTTACATTTTGTCTTAATTTGTAAGTTGTCGGCCGCAACGAGGCAGGGGTTCCATCTAGTTAAAACTAATCAGAAAGACTTATCACTAAAGTTTTTTTAAAAAAGATGGGTAAGAAATGGGTTTAGAAAGAAACTGTGTGAAAAAACACATGTATTAATTTGACAAATGTAACTTAAATTTGTTAATTATTTTTTTGGAACAACGATTTTTTTGTGTTAGGCTATCGCATTCCTAAAATTCGAGAGCCGTGTTATCCTACTCTGGTCAGACTAGGAATGAGCATTTGGTACTAGGTACCAGTACCGAATCTCTCGTACCAAATTTTTCGGTACTGGTAAAATACCAAAATTTACCTTTAAATACCGATACCGTACCGGTCACGTACTGAACATTTTCGGTACCGGTACCGGTACCCAGTTTTGACGAATTTCGGTACCGGTAATTTCAATACTGGTACCACGCTCAACCCTAGGCTAGACTATGTTCTCTTAACCGGGTTCGCTCGCTTTAAAATAACATTGATGTAATTTGATACTAAAATCAAATTACCCATTTTGGTAACAAATTATGTGTTATCACAACAACCGTCTTAGCCTTGCCTATTCTAAGTAATGGTGGAGTCAACACGGTTGGTTAACTCGCAATCATAGGTGTTATAATTAATCAACAAAATAGTTCAAAAAAATGGAAAAATATAATATGCATAAACAATCTAATATTCACAAATCTTAGAGTGATACGAACCACATACAAATGAATGAATAATGTAAAGAAAAAAACAAAGTTATCATGGGAAAAGAACACACGAGTCATGAAGACAAGAAACCAACGTTTTCCTTGTTTGAATCTAGATTGTCATAGTTTTTTGGTAACCAACACAGCCACCAGAAATTGCAGCTACAAAAAATAAATAAATAAATAAATAAAACCCAATTAATATCTTCTCCTTTACGTATTGTGCTTATTCTCTTGTTCCCCCTGCTTAAGAGAATGTTGTTTCTCCTATCGTGTACTACTGTATGTGACGAGTTTTGATTATCCTAGTTTTATATTTGATTGTAAAGTAATGTTTTGTACATGGTTTCATACTCGTTGAGTATCCGTTACACGATACGCATTGAGTTCACTGGTACACCCTTTTATGGTCATATGTTTTTAAAGATTACCATTTGGAATGTCATTATTCAAAACCTGATTTTAAACTTGTCTCAATATAACATTATTGAAATACAAAATATCCAACTGCGCTTTTATCAGCTCTATTTTACAAATTTTAAGTTTCTAACAACTGCAAAATATTTTTCTTTACATTTTTAAAGACCGTATAGTATATTATTATATCCGGTTTCTAGGTTTCCATGTGGGTAAAGGGTCCTAGCAATGAAATGAGTATCACTCAACACCATATTCATCTCAACCTCATGAAAACTTATAAAACTAAAAATCTCATATTTGATCTCTTACCTGAATCAAGAACCGTCGGGCTTTTGATTTCAGGTTTACCATTATGTTAGGATGCTTTTATCATTCCTAGATCTGTCATCTATCCCTCCAGAAGATGATCTTTTTATGTGCTTTCTCCCGGTTATTTTCTGTAGATCATTATTTTCTGTAAATCGTCATTTTGTGTAGACTGTTGGGCCAAACACAAATATTAGTGATCAGGCCATTCATTATTTCATTTTCATACTACTAAATAGAGGTGCACAAAGCGGGTTTTTCAAATACCTGGTTTTGGGTATGGAACTGGGTTAAGGTATGACCGGGTATTGGCAATACCGGGTCGGGTCCAGGTCCGGGTATTGTCTCTAAAAACCATACCCTATGCATCGGGTTCGGGTCAGGTATAGAACCGAGTATTCTAAAACCGGGCATTTGAATATCCTATTTTCGGGTATTGAAAAAAACCCTATTTTTGGGTTTTTTAGGGCTTTTTTCCATATATATTTCGGCTATAGATTAGATTTTTTAATGGGTTGCACTTTTAGGGGTATTTTTTGGGTATTTTTCAGGTATTTTTTCGGGTAATTTCAGGTTTAGGTCGGGTATTTGAAAACCCGGTTTCGGGTACTAGAAAAACCCAGTTCCGGTTTTAGGGTATTACCAGGAACAAATCGGGTCCGATTCGGGTATGGGTTTTGGTGGTGAAATGCATATCCTATCCGTACCCTACAGGTTGGGTCGGGTACGGGTTCAGGTATTAAAAACCCGGATTAAAAAAAACCTAGTTCCGGGTTTTTTTTCTTAGAGTCCGATTCCAAATTTGGGGTTTTATGCACCTCAACATTACTAAATAGTCCATAGCCTAAAGAACATTTAGTCCAATTCTTCGTGCAATGGCTTTTAGTGCATAAATTTTGCATATTTATTCAAAATATATCTTTTTTTAGCGCCATTCATCCTCTTAAATAAAAATTTTGAAGTTGACCCTTAACCAATACATCTCTTTTTATATTACATTATATAGGGTTAGATTATGTAAGAAGAACTAAACTAAGCAAGAAACTTAAAAAATATTTTAAATCACACATTTTCCCTTAAAAATACAAAAAAAAATAACTTTTGTTGAAAAAAATAGAACTTTTTCTTTTTTAGGTTTTTTTGGATACATACATATGTGTATAGTTGATGATACAAATATGTACACTGTCAATATTTAACCATACATATATGTATATATGTTTTTAAAATTGAAATATAAGTATTATACATAGATGTTTAATAATGTACTTATAAATACAAATTATCAAAATAACCCTAAACACTATTAATAAGGTTTAGTTATAGATAGATAATGTGTATAAATGATTGTAGATATATGTATATAAGGGAGATTAGGATTCTAAATATGTTTTTTTCTAGTATACGTATGTCTAAAATATGTGTTTAAAGTTGAAAAATAAGTATGTACACATATGTATAGTTTAAGAATTAACAATATATAACATGTATATATTAAAAAAAAACTCTTAAAAACGTGCAATTAAGGTAACATTGGCCGATTTATATGTTAAATGCAAAAGAGAAGATAGAATCACGAAGATGATGGCCAAGGAATTCCTTCACGTAGAACAACCTACTAAAAGTGTGAATGATATGATTCGATTATTTCTACAATGTATAAGCAGTATAAAAAATTAAATGCAACGGTGTGATTGTAATTTGAAGAAAAAAGCAATTTAGAAACTTGCATGTTCATCCTATTTTTGGAAAGTTAGTGAAAGTGGTGCGATTTTGTGAACACAAATAGGAGGGGCAAGAAAAGAAACAGGATGAAGAGAGATAAAGCGCTAGTATGCAATCAAATATGCTTCATTTTTCAAAAGCAAAAAGAATTTTGTGAAGAAGAAAGTATCTTACGTGTAGAACATGTGATAAGAAGCACAAAGGTATTTGTAGAATCGTGATGGCAACATTTACATCATTGTTATCAATTTAGCTGAATAAATTGATGCTTCACTTTATAGTTATACATACAATAATAGTCACACTAGCCTTTTCTTTTCTAGAGAGATAGCGAATTTCACATTCATATTCTTTAACTAATCACATCAACCTTTGATCAAAACATAGACGTATCTCTAGTAGTCAAAACATAGATGTATCTTTTATAAGAATAATATCCAATCGATCAAAGTTAGGTTCACACCAAGGCTTCATCAAATCCACAAATGCAGCATGAACATCTGTCAAACCGCATGGAATAACAATTCATAATTACCAAACCATGCAGAGTAGGCGGTTATAGGAATATCGTTCTTTTATCCTCAATTGGTGACAACTCGATTTCATCACGATTAGTCATTTACTTCCTACAACAGAGTATATGAATCTATATAACACTTTTAGTTACACATAATACTAATGACATGTGAAACAAGCATTTAGTTGAGCTATAATGTTAGTAATGTTGCATAATCTGTTATGGGTTATTTATCTGCTATGTATCTGAAAAATTGATATGGGTTATTTGTCTATAAAGGATGTTCAAGCTTTTCCTTCAATGATGAAGTGCTATATGATCTCACTTTACATATTTAAGATTATACAAAGAATTTCATTTTTATGAGGCTCATAAAAAGTGAGGCATGACATCTCGAAACACCTTCCAAGTTATCATGGGAACTAACCATAATGGTAACAAACGAGTTTACAATTTTAACTTAGGATAACATTTATATTCTAAAGGAACTACATCGTGTTAGTCTCTACTTGTCAATCATACCATTTAAAACAACAAACACATGTATATTTAAGAAGCAAATCTTCTTATTTGCATCTAAACTACTATATACACCTATTAGTTGCTCATTTCGACATCACAATGATCATATCTTGCTCACACTAGTGCCATTCATTTACAACAGCACTTGCCAAATATAGTTGTCAACGCATTATGCACACATTTTCCTGTTACTACAACATTATATTCTCAAGGAACTACATCGTGTTTAGAAGGATATATAAAATTCTCTATATAGAATAGTAAGAAAAATATGGGGAGAAAATAAAACATATTGTAATTCTCCTAGTCTAGTTTTGATTTTTTTTTCTTTTTTGTAAAATATATTATATTTCTCCTTATAAAAAAGTATTATATTTCTCCTACTCTAATTTAAACGTTTATATGTTTATGCTCTTTATATTTACAAATTAAGATGTAATATGAAGTAATGTAGGGCCGACTTGCCCTTTTAAGCAAATAAACATGTATACATCTAGCAGGGGAAGTGGTTAAACAGTCCAAAATCAATCACACTTCTATGGATAATAGTCTTAGTTAGAACTGGTCAACCTATTTTAAGGTATACAATGTAACTTATATTTGAGGTTTCTTTTGTAAGTTATATTTTGATTTATATACGTGTAGTGTGATTCTCTTATCATTCCTTACACCCTTCTTGAAGTCAAGAATGCAGCTTGGGACTGTGGTGAAGATCGGGCTCTTGGGCCAGATGATTTCAATTTCTCGTTTATTAAACACTTTTGGGAGGTTTTGGTTGACTACTTCTTTGATATCCTCATTAATTTCTATGTTGATGGTAGACTTAATCAAGGGTGTAGCTCGTCATTTACAACCATGATTCTGAAAGTTAATGATCCGTCCAGCCTCCATGATTTCCGACCTATAATCCTAATTGGGGCATAAGCAGGGTGAATCAAAAGTCCTCGCAAAACACCTCAAATCAGTGATTGGTTCGGTGGTGTCTGAAGAACAATCGACTTTCTTATCGAATAGCAATATTCTAGAAGAGCCTATCATTACGAATGAGGTAATTACAGGGGTAAAAATAAAGCTCAAGCTTTCTTTTTGAAACTTGACTTCAAGAAAGCTTTTGATACTATTAATTGGGATAACGTCGACTCAGTCCTTATGCTCATGGGTGAAAGGTCGACCCAAAACATATACAACATTGAAAGATTGTTCCCATGCTTTTTCTTGGTTTCGGACTTGAAAATAAATGCTCATAAGTCGTGCCTCATTGGGTTGGGTGTTATGACTGAAAACTAAACAAGAAATTCTTAAGTGAAAAAGGGGGCTTCCCTGTTTATATACCTTGGATTATATGAATTTAATCTCTAGTTGGTCACAGGTTATAGAAAAATTAAGGCACGTTTATCCCTATGGAAGGCCACGACTCCTATTGGGGGAGGGGTGACCCTTATCAAATCCGTACGGACTAGCCTTCCATTGTACTACTTCTCATTATACTTGGCTCCTAAACATGTCCTAAATAAACTAGAAGTGTAACATCCGTCAAAATGGACACTCACAATTAGACCCGTTATGAAATTTTCGAGTTTTATTTTCAACCTTGCATTTAAAAAACCAAAGCAATTGAAATTTTGCCTTATAATGCACTCGTATATGCATACATATATATATACACACGTATGTGTATATACATATAAAACATAAACCATAAACCCATCATGTATATATATATATATATACATATGTGTGTATATACTCACATATGAAAGTTTTCCTCTGAATATATATAATTCAAAAAAAGATAAAAAAGAAACAGAGATCACGAGACTCGAACCCGGGTCTCAACGATACACCCACAACGAACAGACCGCTGCACCACTTGTTGTTTAGATACAATTTACCAATACAAACGGGTTAAATACACTCGATATACAACAAAATCCTTCTCTTTGCAGCCCAAAACGATTGACAGCGAACCTCTAGCTGTATTTTCCTTATTTTGGCTGATTGAATCCAATTCCGCGTTTCCTTTTCAAATATCATGAACCTAGACACCATTCTATACACTCTCGAACCAATCTCTATTTTCTTAAATCGGAAACTTATTTGTTTTCTAAAACAAGAATTCAACTGATTAAAAACTGGATGGAAGAACACATCAACTAATTTCGACGCAATCATTCTCTGTTCCTCGATAAAACGTTCGCTAGAACTTCAAGGCTCGCCGGAAAAACCCAGACACGGCTGGAATAACCGAGCTCGCCGGAAAACGTCAAGAGTCCACGCCGCACGTTTCGGTATAATTCTTTTATTTCAAGTCGATTTGTCCTTGTGTTAATTCATCATCAGTCGTGAACCAAGTTGAATAAACCATTTAATGGGCGGGATGTTAATTCCGGGTTTCTGTTCGGTTGTAATATAATGGAGAAGATGAACACGTATAACTGATTTCAAATAGATTATAAATTAAAAAGTTTTCAGAACTGATGATGTAGTATAGTGGTTGATTACTCGTTTGAAACACACAAAAAACCCGGTCGAGGTTATAGGATCGAGTCTCGGCCCCGACATACTCATTGCACTTCTTTTTATTTTTTTAAATAAACTAGTATTTGGATCAATGCAGTTTTAGTATTAGAGTAATTAAAATCTCGATATCAATAGGTTAGACACACATCTCAGTTGGTCGGGCTGTGTGCACGTAAACAAGAGGTCAAGTGTTCGCGTCCCGACTCTGGCCCTTTACTACACCTTAATCCTTTTTATTTGTAAACCAGTGCATGAAGGGCTCGAAACACTGCATAAATGTAATTATAATGTTGATCAGTTCTGTTTAAACATAATGGAAAACATGTATGAAATACCTGTGACGGCAGACAGGCCAGCAGAGAATCCAGTCAGAGACGCAGCCATGGAGTTTGATATCTTTGTCAGTGTGATCTGGTTCCTCCTTAAGTGTAAGATTATGATGGTGATAACCGAACTAGGGATGAATTCGGTTTTAGGTTATAGAGAGAGAGGTGGGGCGATAATGATGATGATGTTATGAGTAAAAGTGTCTAACTCTAAATCTCTCTAATCATCTCCTTATATATACACCCAGAAGGAAACCCTAATTAGTTAATAAGGGTAATATGGTCCATCAACTATTACCACCTAATATATAATAGGATTAGTATTATTTTGATCTAATATAATATAAATGATTATAATGGCTACATGATTAAATATTATAAATATATTATATTTAATCTTACATTCTCCCACTTAGCCGAGTAATCATTTATCATGAGTATTAGATTAGTCTGATCAGAGTTAATACTCATTTTAGCTTTAAACCAAGAACCGTAGCAGAGAAATACAACCGTTGAATCATCATTCGACTCATGACCCGCATTAGTCATACTACAACCTTAATTTAAAACTTGACAATTATGATCAAAATACGCAAGTAAGCCCTTTAACGTTTGATTTGTATTCATATTTGTCTATATGTCATTAAACCGTTAGAACATATGTTAGAGACATACAAAAATCAAACTGATGAGGAAAATTAATAATTAATCATTCATAGTACAATATGCAGTTGTACATAGTTATCAATAAACTCGTCATTATTATAAGCGTTTTCATAATAGTATGGGTGATAGACTTTCAGTTATAGGATCCTTAAGCATATCATAAATGCATTCGATACAAAGATTTAGTTTCCTCAATTCATTCATAAACGAATAATTAATTTTATATCGAAATTTAATGCAGCATCTCTTGAACTGTTATTGTCCAAGGAGACATGGTAGCTGTTTTTATCACAGTCTTCAAAATATAAACTTATGAGTCCACTGATAAATTTTCAACAACGTTTAGTGACCATTGCTTTGTGATCAACAACATATTATGTCATTATATCTTAGGTTGTTGTTATCAGTTCATTATGACTCCTCCATGAGATAGGTTTTGTCTGCGGACATAAGGATATGCCCCGAAATTACATTTTGTCATCTTTGAATATTACAAAGGTAGAGTAATCAACCGCTTTGAGTTCTCACTTCTTCTTTAAATTATAGTCTCTCGTTTCCTTTATAGATATTTTTAATACTCCATAAGATGCTTCACATTAATCTAGACATATCTAGTGTGTTGCAATGTGAGTAATATCTAAATGAGTATAGACTTAAACTACATAAGGCTTCTAATTAATGAAGCGTAAGGAAATAATCCATTTACCCTATTATCCTCTAAAGGAGAGCAATATTGTTTGTTGCATATGTAACGACCCATTTAAAGTTAAACTTATGGAACGAAAATAATGTCATTGGGTCTATCTCGGTATGTTATGATATCTATTACATAAGAGATATCTCTGAGATCTATTATATCAAAGCTTGTTTTTAACAATGCTTTGACTTGTGTAACATATACTTGTCAAAAGAATGTCATCTTATATAGACAAATTTATTTTCGTAGCTCCCACTCATTTTGAGGTAGGTACATTAATCCACTTGGTTCTTGATGAAAATAATTATGTTAAGATTTCATCGCATTATGATGTTTGCATTAACCCATACATGGATTTTATCGGCTTATAGATAAAGTGTTATTTAACCTTAAGTTTAGAACTTTCAGGTTGTTTTACGAACATGTAAATATGTAAATCAGTTGTTAGGAAAGTTTTTTTAAGTTCAGCTAATGTAGCTCTAAATTGTTATAAGCTACCAGAACAATGATGATCCTCAAAGAAACTTTTGTAATATAGGTAAGAAATTTTTTTGATAATTTATCTCTTCCTGGGTATAACCTTTGACAATTAATCATGCATCTTGGTGTCTTAACGTTTATATTAGGATTTGGTTTGATTATGAACACTCTTAGATAATTCAATTAAATCCCATACATTATTCGAACACATAAAATCATTTTTACTATAAAACAATTTTATTATATTGAAAAGATTATTGACGCTAATGGTTTACTTAGAAGAGATAAGATCAGTAAACTTTTCCAAAATCCACTTCAATATTAGTTAGGGAGGCTATGTAATAATCAAAGTTAGTAGGTTTTAAATCTAGATGACCTCCTGAGTTGATTATTGGGTTTGTTAGAAGTTTCAATTTTGTGGATTAGTTCTTGGTTAGGTTGCTATCATTTTCAGGATTTTAAGATTGTAAGAGTTGGTGCAGTATGTGTACAAGAGGTGTAAACGGAGTTAAATTCAGAGTAAAATTTAATGACTCTGTTCCCCCCGCCTCTTGTATTCCTTGCAAGTCATGATAAAGACTTTACTGCTCCTACTGACCTTAGAAATCTTTAGGAACTCAACGTGCTTAGGGTCAATATTTAACGACGAACGTATTCTAACGGAGAAACGAATTAATGACGTTAGTCGTTGTAGTTTCTCTTTTTGAGGATTATATTAGTTTAGGTAAAAAAAAGTCTAAGTGTGCCCACAATTAAGCAACAATGAAACTTTTGTAAGAGTAGCATTAGATTTTACGGAGACAAGTTTTGATGAAACAGTGCCGAAATGGAGCAGTGTCTTGTACAAGAGGTGTAAATTGAAGTAATGTGAAGTTTTCACTCCCCTACCTCTTGCAACTTTTGCAATTTATAATTAAGACACTTAGTGCTCCCACTGATCTTTGATATCTCTAGAATTGCTACAAGAGAAATTTCAATGAAGTACGTGACGTGGGAACCTATCATATATATGTTAGACTTTACTTGATTTCCTTAATGTCCAGATGTCATAAGAAGCTTATGGACATATTTAATAGAAATCATATTAAGCATATATATGAATAGATATCTTTAAGACTATGGGCCATATGAGGCAAATTTAGATACAAGTGGATAATCTTTAAATGATAAATGAATTGTGTCTGAAAATTCCATTTTGAATAAGTTTCACGAATGTCAATGAAATATAACTTATAGTGGACTCATACTTTTTCCTTAAAAAATATATATATTTTTATGGCTTATAATATTATGATTTAAAAATCACATAGAGTGAGATTAGATGGAAAAATCATCCTTATTAACCATGTCATGATTTCTCATGAAGTTTGGGTATAATGAATGAAATTTAAAGGTCTCACTTATCTTTTGTCAAAATCTCATTTGCATGATATGAAAAATTGTGAAAGTGTAAGGCGTCATCTAGTTTCATCTTATTAATGTTTCTATTTAGTTATTGAGAACAAATAATATGAGAGTTTAAGGTAATTGTGACTTTATGTTGACTATGCAAACCTCACAACTGTCATAATATAACTTTAGTATTGATACTAAATTTTGATTAATTTCCAGAATATGTAATGTATCATAAAGCGAATTAGAAGACAACTTTTCATGGTTCTTATAGCCTTAACCATTTAATTTTGTCAATAACTCTCATGTTAGTTATTTGTTGAATTCTAGTAAGGAAACATTTAGAACTAGAGTCAACTTATCAGGTGTTAATTTGAATATTAAAATTATCATACTTAAAAATCATTAAAAGGCGACTACCTATTTTATCCAACTGTTCTTTTGAATTATGGATAATCTCTTTGCTTATGCGTAATGGCATAATAGGCAGTGAGTTTCTCCCTTGAAGAACCTTAAGTTGGAATTACTACTTGTATATTGCTATGAACCTTAGAAGTATCCTCTTTTAGGTTTTAGTGGTAGTGAGGTGAATTATATCTTATTTTTCAGTTTTATGCATATCTTTTCCTGTACGTATGTTGCTTATCAACACACTCATTTTCCTTTGGTACTTTGAGTGTTACAGTTGACTTATAGGGCATCAAATTGTACTAGTAGAAAAGTTAGTAGTAATGCACTGGAAAAAATGTACTTATTTCCATGCATAAGCCCTTTATTTTATGGGTCATGGTATTGTACATTATAATTTATTCACGGATACCATTTAACCTGTATAATTTAGAATTTGAAATGAAGACATACACCTTAGGAGTTCTTCTGATTATTCCATAAAATTATATTAGTCTTAGAAAAAAAACATAATCTGGAATAACTTTAGTGATAGCAGTTATGTTAAAAGAGTTCTTGATTATCATAAGAGACTTCATGTTCGACTTATCCTATTCATCATACTCTACTTTGCTTCTGTAGCACTTTTATCGTAAGAGAGCAATAGGATTATCGTGTCTTAAGGGATAATCAATGATTTAATTCAAAAGCTAATCTTATAGAAACTTTAAGTAAAGCAAAACATATATTTTTAGGAATTAGAGTGGATGAGATACTGATTTATAGAAGAAAGTTACAGTGAGTAATTTTATGGGGTGTTAAAGATAACGCAGAAAAAATATGATCATATGATTAATGAAAGATCATTAATGTGAGGATCATTATTTGAAGAAATTGTGATATGTCTATTACTAACATCAAAATAATAGACTTATTTGAAAATTTTACTTAAATGAAGACAAATCAGCTTTGGCCAGAAGTGTAATCATCTAAGTATGTGTGCAAAGTAATTGTGACAAATCAGCTTTGGCCAGAAATGAGACAATCACTTTAATTATGCACTTGTTAAGTATGCTAGACATGAATGAATTAGATCAGCTTTGGCCAGGAATAAGTCATTCACGTTTATAATGCATAATTAACATAGCTTTTGTAATACTTGAACAATAAATAGATGCATCAAATCACCTTTGGGTAGAAGTGATACATCAGAAGCTCATTCAAGTTAAGCTATTTGGTTTTGTAAAAAGTTATTTAATTATGATTAATTAAGTATTACAAAACCATTTATTTAATAGCAAAACCCCTTGTTAATTGTGAAATTTAGTTCACAATAATAGTCCTAATGTAGTAATGAGATTTTGGATAAAATCTTGGATTTCAGATGAGACTCGAATTAGTCCGAGATTGGCATCTCGGATGAGTTTCGAATTGGTTCGAAATAAGCATCTCGGATGAGACTCGGATTAGTCTGAGATGGGCATCTCAGATGAGACTCAAATTAGTCTGAGATGAGCATCTCGGATGAGACTCGAATTAGTCCGAGATGGGCATCTCGGATGGATCTCTGATGAGACAGACTCGAATTAGTTTGAGATGTTCATCTCGAATGGATCTCTAATGAGACTCAAGTTAGTTCGAGATGTTCATCTCAGATGAGACTCGAATTAGTCCGAGATGGGCATCTCGGATAAGCCTGTAATTAGTCCAAGATGAGGTATCTCGAATGGGTCTCGGATCCATCAGAAACTTATCCTCCAAGATTTCGAAATCTCTAATCATGGCAATTAGTTGTGATAAGTTTGAAATTCGAAAATTAAGAGATTATGGGATAATTTGTTTCCTTTTTAATGTCAATTAAGTTTATCTAATTATTTCGAAAATTATATCCTTTTATAACAATAATAAATTTCGAAAAGTTTTAATTAGATAAAATAGATCAAAACCAATAAAAACACCCCATAATTTGAATTACATTCAAAATATAGAAATTTCTTCGAATTTCATAAGAACATGTGATGAACCCTAAAAAACATAAACTTAAATTCTGAAATAGTAATCCGAAACTAGGATTTTGATGATTTCGGAATAGTAATTTATCCATTAAACAAAAATCCGAATTTTAACTCACAAAATTTATGTGATTCAAGAACAGTATTTTCGAATTAGTATTAGGTTTTCAAAATTCTGTTTTCTAGATTTTTAATCCCAGAATAATGGATTTAAAACAGAACTGATTTATTAACATATGCTCTGATACCACATGTTGATCAGTTGTGTTTAAATATAATGGAAAACATGTATGAAACACTTGTGACAGCAGACAGACCGGCAGAGAATCCTGTCTGAGACGCAGCCATGGAGTTTGACATCTTTGTCAGTGTGATCTGGTTCCTCCTTAGGGTGTAAGATTATGATGGTGACAACCGAACTAGGGATGAATTCGGTTTTAGGTTATGGAGAGAGAGGTAGGACGATAATGAAGATGATATTATGAGTAAAAGTGTCTAACCCTAAACCTCTTTAATCATCTCCTTATATATACGCCCAGAATGAAACCCTAATTAGTTAATAAGGGCAATATGGTCCATCAACAATTACCACCTAATATATAATAAGATTAATATTATTTTGATCTAATATAATATAAATGATTATAATGGCTACATGATTAAATATTATAAATATATTATATTTGATCTTACATAAAATCCCATATCAAACAGGTTAGACATATAACCCTGTTGGTCGGGCTGTGTGCACGTAAACGAGAGGCCAAGGGTTCAAGACCCGACTCCTACACTACCATTGCACTTTTCTCCTTTTTAATAAAAGGAATAAAAACACAATATTAACCGGGTTAGGCACGCAGCCCAGTGGAAGGGCTGCGTGCACGTAAACGGAAGATCACGAGTTCGGACCGGGTAGGGGCCGGTTTGGACAAATTTTTTTGATAAAATCTTAAAATTCATGTTTGTTTTAAGGCCTTTAAAATTATATATCTAACCATTCTTGTTAGTTCTTCTTTTAAGATTCTTAATTAACCATTATCAAATTTAACTTAAACAATAGATAAACTATTTTAATTCTTTTAAGTACTAACTCATTAACACTCACGTAAATAAATAATTAAGTATCTAAATAAATAATTTGCGAACATAGATAATAGAAATTATGTAACAAAATCGTTATGTGAATATCTAGAGTAATCGTTTCGTTTGTTCGGTTTCTCGACTTTTACTCGTACGTTACTTTACAGGGAATCGCAAACGCAACTACTGTGAGTGAATCTTACAACTCCCCTTTTTATTACACGTTTTGGGGGTGTATCATGTGTCGCATTTCATTATTACATTTACAAAATTTAAATACGTGCAATTACCATCTTGTGAAGTTTATGTGTTATGTGTTAGTTATTTGATTGTCACTTGGTGCATTACATTCGTTTCAGTCATTACATCATCATGGGCCGTCTGTTTCCCCATTACCTATGAGCGGAACTTGACGTTTCCAAATATACGAGATCAGCTCCGTTTGATTGAGCTTAGATCTTGCAGCACACCATAATATCGTGCACATTTGTATACAATTGATTTGGTTTATTTTTTTAGAGATTGATTGTTGAGGTTAACATACGACATACAATATATTTACTTACATTGGTTAATGCACATTTTCTCAATGAACGAACTAAACATATTATTATCCTAATAACAAAGAGATTCACTCGCCAACTTTTGTTGACCCAAAATTTTCTTTATACACATTATACAGGTGAACAGGTTTGAATAATGGATCACTTAAGATTGGGCCTTAGAAGAATAAACATGTTATTTGCATTGCTTTGAACTATGTAGTTGATTTGTTTGGATACTGTGTTTATGGGATTTCTTTTATTTAAATTGAATTAATAAATATCAAAACTTTTAATAGTACGTCATAAGTTTTGATGAAAACCAATCATGTCCAGGTTACCTTATCCGTTGCGGGTCGGGGTGTGACAGATTGGTATCAGAGCCGATGACTATAAGGATATAGGATAGGCTATTAGACCCCTTATAGCCTATACTATAGTCAACTAGGAGTTATTTGCTTATATGCTAAATTGGTTATGTTTGAACTGATGGCATTCATTTATTTTACATTTTTTTAAATTTTCTTTCACACACAATTGCATGCAAGCACTTTAAATTGCTACTTGATTATGTAATACGTACAATGTGTTATAAATTTTGTCAATACAACATATATATGTACCTACTATCCCTATGATGCAAGTTCCTGTTCCCATTTACTTATACATTTTTTTCTTTTCTTTTTAGAAAATTTGTGATGTTTTGTTCTCAAATCTCATCCAAGTGAGTTCATAAGATGCGCATGTAGTAACTGGAAAGGTTTAAGTACCGGTAATCGGAACGTCCTGTCTAGGATTAACATTCGTATAAATCCAAAGTAACGTACCAGTTTGCCTACCTGGTGACTAACGATGAGAGTATGAAGGACATATTAGGCCAAAGCATGCCACACCAAACGTCATGTGAACTAACCCCACTTTGAGTTGTCACCGTGTCCACACCAGGATACCTTCCGACTTTATACCTCGCAACCATGTTTCTCGATTTTCATTCGGGTTGTGCGTATGTTAACAGGCTGAACTAATGTGAACCCTACAAAGCCCAGTAGTCATGGGGGCCCACATGATTACATAGAAGTATGGGGGACATATGGGGCCCAAACCTGAGCAAAGCCCAAGGCATCCTATTGATGCAATGGATTTATATTTCTCTTTCATTTTGGGGATGTTAATTGATTTTTTAGAATTCCAATTTTATATGACACCCATTACACCTACTCACCAAACTCACAACCTTATTGCGTTATTTCCTGGAGATGTCTTCTAGGCACCTTCCGGAGGAAAGAGGTCCGGAAAATCCGGCGAACGCATGGCTGCCCAGATATCCAAGCAAATGGCCTTCGTGATTCCAAACATTGTGATCCAGGTCCAACAAGCTCTCGCTGCTAACCCAGTTAACCAGGTCAACCAAGATGAATCCAATGCTGTCAACACTCCTGCAAACTCAACCAAGTGCACTTATAAGCACTTTAACTCTTGCGACCCTCCAAAATATGAGGGAACCGAAGGGGTCACTGCACTCCTTCGATGGTTCAAGGAAATGGAAAGCACTTTCCTAAAATGTGACTGTCCTAACGACCGTAAGGTTCGCTATGCTACTGGTCGTCTCTTTGGGGTAGCCTTAACTTGGTGGAACGCTGAAAAGGGCAGAAGAGGCGCTGAAGCCGCAGTAGCTCTAACGTTGGAACAACTTAAGGAGCTTATGACCAGGCGATTTTGTCCAAGGAGTGAAATCAAGAAGTTGGAAGATGAATTATACTTCTTGAAGCAAAATAATAGGGACGATGTGACATATAACAAAAGGTTTCTCGAGTTAAATCAGATTGTTCCGAATCTGTTCACCCCCCTTTATCGCCTTATTGAGCATTACATCCGGGGTCTTCCTTCTAAAATTCAAGATTCTGTTATGAGCACCGTACTTGCAACCTTGGAAGCTGCAATGGAACTAGCCACCGAACTCACTGAGAACCATATTCGAAATGGAGATTTCGATGAAGAAAGGAAAAGGAGTGCGAGTAGCAAAACATCGGATGAAACCCCCAAACCAACCCAGACTGGATCTTCTTCTCGTTTCAATGCCAAGAGAAAGCGAAACGGGAAAAACTATGTTGTCACTCAAACCAACCAGCCAAACCCATATAACCAACCCATCCAGGCAGCCCCAATTAGCCAAGTTGCTCCTCCTACCGCACCACCTAGGAGGCAGTTATTAGGAACCTATCCAAAGTGTAACCGATGCCAATACCATTATCCAGCTGAGAACCCATGCCCACACTGCAGGGGTGTGGCCGAAGAGGCCATGCAATTCAAACCTCACGTACTGTCCAAAGGTAGGCGCGAAATAAAAAACAAGCCCAGCCCAATAACCAAAGTGTGGGCCAAGCCCCTTACCAACCACATCCACTAATGTTACCACCTACCCAGGTCGTGGCCCAACCTTTTTACCAACCTAACTACCCTGTGATGCCTCAAATGAGGGCTTGTTATAATTGCGGTGACCCCACTCATTTCCGCAGCACATGCCCTCGATTGGTGAACATAATCAACGCTCAGGCTCAAGCTAACCCCGTGAATCAAGCAAACCAAGCCAATCCGTCAGCCAGGGGAAGAGCATTCAACATCAATGCCAACCAAGCCAGAGCAGATAACGATGTGGTTAACGGCACGTTTCCCATCAATGGTAGTTATGCATCTATTCTATTTGACAAGGTGCGGATAAGAGTTTTATGTCTCTATAGTCCGAGTCTATTCATGGTTTACCTCGTGTTGGTTTAGTCGAATAGTTCACAGTAGAAGTAGCCGATGTAGAACCTATTACGCTGGATTCTCTCGTTCGTGACTGCACTCTTACTCTTAACGAGCATGATTTTTCAATCAATCTCATCCCTATGAAATTGGGAAGCTTTGACGTCATCATTGGCATGGACTGGCTCAGTCAACACCATGCCGAAGTTGTATGTTATGAAAAATATATTCGGATTCCTCTCGTCGATGGCCAACCTCTTCGTATATTCGGTGAAACCTCATCCAAGGGGCTTAGGTTGATGTCGTGCCCATAAGCCCGAAAGTACCTCCTCAAAAATTATGTGACCTATCTAGCCCATATCGTCAAGAAGGGAGGCAAGGAGGAGAAGCTTGAAGATATTCCTATTGTTAGAGATTTCCCCCAAGTTTTCCCAGACGACGTCTCGGGACTTCCTTCTATGCGAGAAGTCGAATTTCGAATCGATATGGTACCTGGTGCCACCCCAGTTGCAAAATCTCCATATCGATTGGCTCCATACGAAATGCAATAATTAGCTAGTCAATTGCAAGAGCTGACGGACAAAGGGTTCATTCACCCTAGTTCATCACCTTGGGGTGCGCCGGTCCTTTTTGTCAAGAAGAAGGACGGAACTTTCCGAATGTGCATAGACTATCGAGAGCTCAACAAACTAACCATCAAGAACCGATACCCTTTACCTCGCATCGATGATCTCTTAGATCAACTTCAGGGTGCAACATGTTTCTCAAAATTGTTCTTCGCTCAGGCTACCATCAGCTTAGAGTACGTTAAGAAGACATCCCAAAGACCGCATTCTGAACCCGCTACGGTCACTACAAGTTCATGGTCATGCCTTCTGTTCTAACCAATGTTCCAGCTGTCTTCATGGATTTAATGAATAGAGTGTGCAAGCCCTATCTCGATCATTTTGTTAATTGTATTTATTGATGACATCCTTATCTATTCCAAAACCAAGTCAGATCATGAGTGGCATCTTAAGCTTATCTTGACACTCCTAAATACTGAAAAACTCTACGCTAAGTTTTCAAAATGTGAGTTTTGGTTAAAAGAAGTCCAATTCCTTGGTCATGTGTCAACGATAAGGGAATTCATGTTGATCCAGCAAAAATCAAAGGAGTGCAAGAGTGGCAGGCTCAACGCACCCTTACTGAAGTCAGATCTTCCTTGTCTTAGCGGGCTATTATCGGCGTTTTATCGCCAACTTTTCTTGCATTGCCTTACCGCTCACCGCTTTGACTCATAAGGGTAAACCCTTCGATTGGGGGCCCAAACAGGAGGAGGCCTTCCAAACTTTGAAACAGAGACTTTGTGATGCACGTGTCCTTACCCTCCCAAACGGTTGTGATGACTTTGTAGTTTTCTGTGACGCATCGGGACAAGGGTTAGGGTGCGTCTTAATGCAAAGAGGTAAGGTGATAGTCTAC
Source organism: Scalesia atractyloides (assembly GCA_947069175.1). Classification (NCBI taxonomy): domain Eukaryota; kingdom Viridiplantae; phylum Streptophyta; class Magnoliopsida; order Asterales; family Asteraceae; genus Scalesia; species Scalesia atractyloides. Next base: position 73,701,819 of record CAMTDV010000001.1, read on the forward strand.
GCCTCAAGACAACTCAAAGTCCATGAAAGGAATTACACCACTCATGACCTCGAACTTGGGGCAGTCATGTTCGCTCTGAAGATATGGAGACAGTATCTCTATGGCACAAAGTGTGAAATCTACACTGACCATAAAAGTCTCCAGCACATCTTCAATCAAAAAGAGTTAAACACGAGGCAACGATGATGGGTTGAACTTCTGAACGATTATGACTGCGAAATCCGTTATCACCCAGGCAAAGCCAATGTCGTAGCAGATGCTCTTAGTTGAAGAGAGTATGCAAATTCCATCCATCTTCTGTGTTCTCAAATTGTAACTGACATTAAAAGACGTATTCAAGAAGCACAACATACCTCGGTGACAGAGAACGATTTACGCGACGAATTAGCCTGTGGAGCTGAAACCAAATTAGAATCAAAATCCGATGGTATCCTTCACTATCTAAATCGTATTTGGGTACCTGATCGTGATAATCTCCACACTCTTCTCATAAACGAGGCACCCAAAACACGATATTCCAAACACCCAAGGGTTGATAAGATCTATTAGGATCTACGATACTCTTATTGGTGGTCTGGGATGAAAAAGGATATTGCCGTTTTTGTTTCCAAATGTCTCACATGTTCGAAGGTTAAAGCAGAACATCAAAGTCCCTCAGGCCTACTCGTTCAACCCGAAATCCTCGTCTGGAAAAGGGAAAATATAACCATGGATTTCATTACTAGGTTACCTCGCACCTCCACTGGGCATGATATGATTTGGGTTATTGTCGATCGCCTTACTTAATCCACTCACTTCTTCCAATTCGTGAAGATTATAAAAACGAGAAGTTAGCTCGTATTTACATCGATGAAATTGTAAGTCGACACGGTGTACCCTTGAGCATTATTTCAGATTGAGATGGGCGCTTCACATCACGCACATGGGAAGCCGTACTGTCAGTGTTAAGTACTCGACTAGACCTCAGCACCACTTTTCATCCACAAACTGATGGTCAATCCGAGCGCACCATATAGACTCTGGAAGACATATTACGATCATGCGTCATCGATTTCAAAGGCAACTGGGATGCTCATCTACTGGTAATCGAATTATCTTACAATAACAACTACCACTCCAGCATTAGGGTTGGCTCCTTTTGAAGCTCTATACGGCTGTAAGTACCGATCACCAGTATTTTGGCACAAAATCAGTGAAGCTCAAATCACCAGACCAGAACTGATACAAGAGACAACCGACAAGATCCTCCAAATTCGCAATAACCTTCTAGCAGTCCAGAGTCGTCAAAAGAGCTCGAATTTAGCGTTGGGTATCAAGTGCTTTTGAAGGTATCGCCATGGAAGGGAGTTATTCGGTTCAGACAAAAAGGCAAGCTGGCACCACGCTATGTTGGCCCTTTTAAAATACTCGAGAGAGTTGGTCCTGTAGCGTACAAGCTGGAATTACCCGAGGAACTCAGCAGGATCCACCCAACCTACCATGTTTCCAATCTAAAGAAGTGCCTTGCCGACGAGAATCTTCATATACCGTTAGAGGATATACAGATCGATGAGTCGATGCACTTTGTAGAACAACCAGTCGAAATCATGGACTTCGGTGAAAAACGCTTAAGACGAAGTCGAATCCCTATATCGTTGGGAATCAAAATGTGGACCCGAATTCACTTGGGAACGCGAAGACTCGATGCGCGAAAAGTACCTTCACCTCTTTCAGGGAAACCCTAATTCCTCTTAATTTCGGGACAAAATTCCTAAAAGTAGGGGAGACTGTAACATCCGTCAAAATGGACACTTACAATTCAACCCGTTATGAAATTTTTTAGTTTTATTTTCAACCTTGCATTTAAATAACCAAAGCAATTGAAATTTAGCCTTATAATGCACTCGTATATGCATATATATATATTATATACACACATATGTGTATATACATATAAAACATAAACCATAAACCCATCATGTATATATATATATATGTGTGTATATACTCACATATGAAAGTTTTCCTCTGAATGTATATAATTCAAAAAAGAAAAAAAAAGAAACAGAGATCACGAGACTCGAACCCGGGTCTCAACGATACACCCACAACACACAGACCACTGCACCACTTGTTGTTTTGATACAATTCACCAATACAAATGGGTTAAATACACTCGATATACAACAAAAATCCTTCTCTTTGCCGCCCAAAACGATTGACAGCGAACCTCTAGCTGTATTTTACTTATTTTGGCTGATTGAATCCAATCCCGCGTTTCCTTTTCAAAGATCATGAACCTAGACACCATTCTATACACTCTCGAACCAATCTCTATTTTCTTAAATCAGAAACTTATTTGTTTTCTAAAACAAGAATTCAACTGACTAAAAACTGGATGGAAGAACACATCAACTAGTTTCGACGCAATCACTTACTGTTCCTCGATAAAATGTTCGCTGGAACTTCAAGGCTCGCCGGAAAAACCCAGACACGGCCAGGATAACCGAGCTCGCCGGAAAACGTCAAGAGTCCACGCCACACGTTTCGGTATAATTCTTTTATTTCAAGTCGATTTGTCCTTGTGTTAATTCATCATCAGTCGTGAACCAAGTTGAATAAACCAATTAATGGGCGGAATGTTAATTCCGGGTTTCTGTTCGCTTGTAATATAATAGAGAAGATGAACACGTATAACTGATTTCAAATAGATTATAAATTAAAAAGTTTTCAGAACTGATGATGTAGTATAGTGGTTGATTATTCGTTTGAAACACACAAAAACCGGTCGATTCCTGGCCCCGACATACTCGCTGCACTTCTTTTTTTAAATAAACTAGTATTTGGATCAATGCAGATTTAGTATGAAAGTAATTAAAATCTCGATATCAGCAGGTTAGACACACAGCCCTGTTGGTCGGGCTGTGTGCACGTAAACACGAGGTCCAGTGTTCAAGTCCTGGCTCTGGCCCTTCGCAACACCTTAATCCTTTTTATTTGTAAACCAGTGAATGAAGGGCTTGAAACACTGCATAAATGTAATTAAACTCCTATATCAAACAGGTTACACACATAGCCCAGTTGGTCGGGCTGTATGCACGTAAACGAGAGGTCAAGGGTTCGAGACCCGACTACTATACAACCGCTGCACTTTTCTCCTTTTTAATAAAATCAACAGATGGTTGAACACAGTCTCTATATAAAAGGAATAAAAACACAATATTAACCGGGTTAGACACGCAACCCAGTGGAAGGGTTGCATGCACGTAAACGGAAGATCACGAGTTCAAACCGGGCAGGGGCCGGTTCGGACGAATTTTTTTGATAAAAATCTTAAAATTCATGTTTCCTTTAAGGCCTTTAAAATTATATATTTAACCATTCTTTTTAGTTCTTTTTATTAAGAATTCTTAATTAACCATTATCAAATTTAACTTAAACAATAGATAAACTATTTTAATTCATTTAAGTAATAACTCATTAACACTCACGTAAATAAATAATTAAGTATCTAAATAAATAATTTGCGAACATAGATAATAGAAATATTATTTAACTTATTTAACAAAGTCGTTATGTGAATATCTAGGGTAATCGTTTCGTTCATTTGGTTTCTCAACTTTTACTCGTACGTTACTTTACATGGAATCGCAAACGCAACTATTGTGAGTGAATCTTACAACTCTCCTTTTTATTACACGTTTTGGGGTGTATTATGTGTCGCATTTCATTATTACATTTACAAAATTTAAATACGTGCAATTACCATCTTGTGAAGTTTATGTGTTATGTGTTAGTTATTTGATTGTCACTTGGTGCATTACATTCGTTTCAGTCATTACATCATCATGGGCCGTCTGTTTCCCCATTACTTATGAGCGGAACTTGACGTTGTCAAATATACGAGATCAGCTCCGTTTGATTGAGCTTAGATCTTGCAGCACACCATAATACCGTGCACATTTGTATACAATTGATTTGGTTTATTTTTTTAGAGATTGATTGTTGAGGTTAACATACGACATATTTACTTACATTGGTTAATGCACATTTTCTGAATGAACGAACTAAACATATTATTTTCCTAATAACAAAGAGATTCACTCGCCAATTTTTGTTGACCCAAAATTTTCTTTAAACACATGATACAGGTGAACAGGTTTGAAGAATGGATCACTTAGATTGGGCGTTAGAAGAATAAACATGTTATTTGCATTGATTTGAACTATGTAGTTGATTTGTTTGGATACTCTGTTTATGGGATTTCTTTTATTTAAATTGAATTAATAAATATCGAAACTTCTAATAGTATGTCATAAGTTTTGATGAAAACCCAATCATGTCCTGGTTACCTTATCCGCTGCGAATCGGGGTGTGACAAGAAGAGCTTGGAAGAAATTTATTTTTGGGAAGTAGTGATGAAAAATAAAATATGAGATGGGTCCGTTGGGACAGAGTGGTAGCTCTAGAAAGTGACGCTGGTTTGGGTTCTTTAAATGAAATTAACAAGAGATTCTTAGTGAAATGGGCATGGAGATTCAAAATTGAAAATCGGAGAAGGGTGATTATGGCCATTCATGGCTCCACGAGGCATGCCTCTTTCCATAAGTCCAAACCGGGTGGTCGGGGGTGTGGTGCTCTATTCCTCCTATTTATACATTTAGCTACCGAGACCTCTTGCAAATTCATCAATAGGTTGTCGGTTCCATAGTAAAGAAGAATATGGTTATTTTATTATTCTCATGACATGTTAGTCAACTATGGAAAGGTAGGAATGAGTTAGTTCTCTCTAGTAAGGCGATCGCCCCAGCAGGAGATTAAGACATTAGTCTTCTTATGGGCGAAAAAAATGATCTAAAATTCCCTCCCTAGAATGAAATAATTGAATCTCTTGTAATTTGGTTGATTTGTAATCCTTGTGCCTTGTTTAGCCATTGGCTTATTTGTGGTAAAAAAAAATAAAAAATAAGTGATGTAAAATATAGGATAAAAAAAAATCTACAACATCATATGAATTATGAAATACAAAATTAACTAATAAAATTATTTCGAAGAATTGAAACATACTATTGTCGATTAGTGAGTTAAACAAGAATAATATCTATGTAAAATTAAAGGGTTAAAATTGTTAAAAAAGTAATCATTAAATTCATAATCAGGTATCAAAGTAATGGTTGATACAATGATAACAATTCTTGAGTTACACAAGCATATGTTTTTTTGATTCACGGTTTTACATAATGGTAAGCATTTAGTCCTCGATGCAACCTGTTTCAAGTTATTTAATATTATGTGTATATAACCATCGATGTACACAACGAATAATGGATGAAGTTGCTACAGCACTAATATTCTCATTGACAATAAGTTACGATTGATACTTAATTCTCATTCAAGTTTCTATAGATCACGCAAAGTTGTAGCAACAACATGTAAGTTGCCTTGGACCTCTCCGAAGAACGATGCCCTCTTGGAACCTCATTCGTAAATGATCATCACTATAAGTGAACTAGCTAAGTGGTGGTGGCGGTTCAAGTATGAAGACGATAGACTTTGGTGCAGAATTATTAGATCTTTCCATACCTTCAATAATAGATGGTCATTGGTCCCTGTGTCGCAATGCAACTAGTGGTGTTTGGGCTAATATTTGCAGAATGGAAAATCGTTCATGGAAGCAAATGTACATTTTAATCGCCTTATTTGGGGAGTCAATTATATTGGGTGGGCCTTGTAAACCTTGGCTTTCCCAGCCCTTTACAGACTAGGTGGAAATAGATTGCTATGTCAACAACAGGTTTCAACAAGTGGCTGATGAAACTCAGTGAGATCTTTATAACAATATTTGATGTTAAAAACTATGACAATGATTTCAGTTGACTAGCGAGAAATAAGATACACATGAATATCATTGGCGAGGATCTTCTAACCAAGCTCACAACTCACGATTTAATACTTTTATATGATTAATTAATTTTAATAATTGTTTATTATATACTATTTTTAGTTTTATTATTTAGATAATTATTTATTATTATATTATTGTTATTTGCACACTTTTTCATAAAGTTTTATTAATAACCAAATCTGAGTTTCATAAATAACTTTTATTTTATTTTGAATACTATTATGCTCTCTTCAAAATTCAAAATTTATATAATTTTAACTTACAAGATTTCTATGCATTATGGGTTGTACTTTGTGTTTTATTGTTTTTCCTTTCTTTAAGTGGGTTGCTCCCTTGCTTTTTTGGTTTGTACATTTTGTGCCGGTGGGAGCTTTAAATGGGTGACCCCCTACTAAACTTTCTTGATGCAAACGCTTTGTTGGGTGATTTCTGGCGGTACTCCGATGATCTCAGGTATAAGTCATTACGATTGTCTTCCTTATTTTGTCTACATTTTTTGTCTATGGTCTACCTTTACTTACAATTTTCTTCTTTCTTTCTTGGTACAGAAGCTTTGTTGGGCATTCTCCGGCGACCTCAGGTATACGCAAATACGATTGTCTTACTTATTTCGTCTACGTTTTTGTCTGCATTTTTGTTGATGGTTTCGTGTTACAATTTTATTTTATGATTTAGAATTTTGTACGATTTTGTCTGTCTTTACTCCTATTTCTCGCTTGATGTTTTTAGACCATGATTGTTTCTGTTATTTTTTTTGTTTTACCGATTACTCTTGAGGGACGATTTTTTCTAACTTTTACTGTTATTTGTTAGTTGGTGTTTTTAGACCACCATTGTTTCTGTTGGGTTTTTTGTTTATCGATTGCTTTTAATGGTTAAGTATGTTTTGTTCTTTTTTTTTGGAGTTTTAGGTTTAACGGTGGCATTTGATGTTCCTTTTATGTTGTTTTGGTGTTTCCTTTGTGTTATCACTTTGATCACATAGTTGTATGTGTTTCAAAGTTGTTGGATTTTCCGTGTTTAATGTTGTTTTGTCGATGATGGTTGCTGTTTATTTTTACACATTGTTTATTCTTGTATTTACATAGTTTTTAGTTGATTGCATGTCTTTCAACATTGTTTGATTTTGTTTGTTATCAGAGGTCTTTGATAATTTAGTTTTTTGTCTATGATGTGATGCTGAGACGTTTGATCTTCAATACTTGTGTTTTTAGTCGTTTTTGGTCGATGAGGATTACGTGTTAGTTGTCTGTGACTGTTTGCACTTTAATTTTGGATGTATTTTGTGATTGTTGCGTAATATTTGCGTAGACCGATTGTTGTGTGATGTTTTAACAGTTTCGTTTTACGATTTAGATTTTTGTACGATTTTGTCTGTGTTTACTCTTATTTCTTGGTTAATGTTTTTGGACCACAATTTGTTTTGTTGTTTTCTGTGTTTACCAATTGCTTTTGACAGACCATTTTGTCGAACTGTATCGTAATTTCTTATTTGGTGTTTTTAGACCAACATTGTTTCTGTTGGGTTTTATGTTTGCCAATTGCTTTTGACGGTGAAGTATGCTACATTTGTTTTTTTGGACTACTATTTTCTTTGTTGGGTTTTGGGTTTAAGGATGGAATGTGATGTTGGCCTTTATGTTGTTTTGGTGCTTTCTTTGTGTATTATCATTCGATCACTTAGTTGCACGTGTTTGAAAGTTGTTGGATTTTGTGTGTTTAATGTTGGTTTGTTGATGATCATTACTGTTAGTTTTCGGAGACAGTTTATACACACATTTACAATTTTACATTCTTTTCGGTTGATTACATTTCTTTCAACGTTCTTTGATTTGGTTTTTCAGTGTAGTATGGTCTCTGTTGATGAATGTTTTGTTATCAGAGATCTTTGGCAGTTTACTTTTTGGTCGATGATGCAATGTTGTGACGTTTGGTCTTCAATGCTTATGTTTTAGTTGTGTTTGGTCGGTGAGGATTACATGTCAGTTGTCTGAGACTGTTTACACTTTATTTTTTATTTATTTTGTCGATTGTTGCGTAATCTTTGTGTATTGATGGGTGTTCAGTGTTTGTGGATGATTGTTTACCTGTATCATATTGTTTACAATGTTCGTTTTAGTCTATGATGTTGTGCTGAGACCATTGTTGTTGAATATTTTTGTGTTGCTGGTTATTTGGTTTGTCAAAATAAGCTTTTGTTGCATATGCATAGAACATCTCAGTAGTTAACATTATATTAGTATTGTGGCATTTCAGATTACATTGGTGTCCCATGGGTCTATGGTGCTATGCTGAGACCTGCTGTAAGCGGGTTAACATACTTTTATTTAGCTGTTAAATTCTTTCAGGTTTATGGTGTTTCTGTAAATTGATTTGGTATTGTTGGTTTCACTATCTTTTTGATTTCGTATAGGTTTATCGTGCTTATGTTGTCAGCTTCTCGATTTGCATGAGGTTTGATGCCTTGATGGTTCGTTTATTTGTTTTTACAGAGTTGTAACTTAATTTGTTGAGGCCGTGAAGATTCATTTATCTGGGCATGTTAGCTAATGTGGCTTCAACTATGTTATACACTGTTAATTACTAAGAATTTGGTGCATTTCAGATTGTTTCATCACTTTTGTTGGTTTTCCTTCATTTTCCTTTGTTTAGGTGATTTGCTCCTTTTGTTATTTGGTTTGTAGCATTTGATTTTGTGAAGGGCTTACTGAGTTTTACCATACACTTATACTTTGTTGCAGAATGTCTTCTTCTCGCATGGACCCTACTGTTTTACGACAACTTGAGAAGATTTTAGAAGATATTATCGTACCAGATCAGTTGGTATCTAGAAAAGCTTAATGAGTTAACCGCAAGGGTTGCTAGCAAACACGAGAAACAAATGGAGCGATAAGTTTTCATTTACGCGCTCTACAAAGGCCAAAAGGATGTTGAAGTCTGATTTTAACATTTAACACATATATAAATTTAATTGTAAATTTTGTTTGTAATATACAATCAATGCTTTTGTTATTAAACTTAACATTCTACTTTGTAGGGTGGGGTTATTGTACAAGGGAGTTTTATGTGAGAAGGGTAAAAAATATTTTAGAACATTAAATCTAGTGTTTAATTGTTGAGATAAAAAAATGACAAAATTGTAAATTACGTTTTATTTTTTATAACTAATTTGATTAGTTAGGGTAATAGTGTCTTTTTACCTAGTGTAAATAAAGAATTTGTATCACAAATTGACAACCCACTGTCAAACCTTCCATAGTTCATGCACTTTCCTTCGTAATAGGAGACATGGAAAAAGATCAAAATTCAAAAATTCTAATTTTTTTAAGAAAAGTAATTAATTGAACTTCCTCATCATTGTGTGTTATCAATTCGGAGAATCATGTAAAATTAGAAGAAATATGGTCTAACCTACAAACATAAAGGACACTCAGACACTCCTTTACTTGTCCTTCTGTTTTCGTTGAAGTTATTACGCAAAACACCATGTATTAACGCAGATCTTTCTAGCTTGATATCTAGAAGAAACTGTATTAAGATTAAAAGAGTGGTGTTTAATTTCTGGAAACATTATATTGTGATTCAAGTAATGGTGTTTTAATATCTAGAAACACTGAATAATGATTCCAGTCATGGTGTTTTAACATCTGGAATCTGGAAACATTGTATTGTAATTACAGTCATGATGTTTTAACATCTAGAATAGAAATACAATTATTCCCAGATGTTTTTTAAACACTATGACTTGAATAGCAAATACAATCATTTCAGATATTAAAACACTATGATTGTATTAGGAATCAAGTCATGGTGTTTTTGGAATTTGTATTGTGTTTTAAACCTGCAAAATAACAAAAATCATTCCAGATGTTAAAAGACCATGACTGTATTACGATTCCAGTCGTGAAAGTTTTGAAATTCATATGGTTTTTATACATGTGAAATAACAAAAAGTTTGATACATATTATTTTGATTTAACAATTTGGATACCAGATTTCGAATAATAGAAGATACATAATACATGGTTTCTTAAAATCTCTCAAAAAACGGTTTGGAAAGTTTTTGTTAATTAAATTGAATTTTATTTGAAATTACCTCATTACCAGTAATCTCTAATTTTAATTAAAGACACATGTTCTTACCATATTCCTTCTTACACTTCTCACACAAACCATCACTTGTACAAGAGCATTAACCCCACTCTGCATGTTTTTAGGTTGTATATTTTTAATGTATAAATATAGAACTAACAATTTTGTAGCTTTGTATTACTTTATATGTTATTGTGTTGTAAAATTCTATCATACATCCGAGGTTAAATAACATCTACGGAATCTTAATAAACCAAGGTTATATAACATCTATGGAACTTAACGTATGCATTGAATTCACCCAATAGTACTTTTTTTACTTGTGTTACATATATGTAAGCAGAGAATACATGACATATTGGGATGTTGCGCTGAATTAAGTACGGGTACGAACACTAGTTATTCATATTTTTTACTATTTATTATTGCACATTTAATTTAATAATGGACCGTATATGAAATTACAATCATTATGCTTATTATAATTATTATAATATATAAGAATACTAATAATAATAATAATAATAATAATATATTATTATATTAGTATATTGTTAGTTATACAGAAAATGTGTCGGATACATTATTTATTATTATTTTAGTTTACTTTGATACTTATAAAATGTGATTGATGTGTTCGATATTCCATTGCGTCTTATCACGAATTTGTTTTTCAATTTTCCGTAATAATTATTATATTATATATACCAAACCAACAATTTGTCCGTTAACGTTGTTAGGATGGAAGGGGTACTTCTCAATTACGGAGTGGTAAACGTTTTTCTTAATTAGTAATATCATGCTATGTCAATCTCTTCCTTCATTCCTCATTTTACACTCAAACAGTAGGGGTGCTTAAACACATAAAGAGTGATAAACACATATATTTGTGATTGGTTGAAAGAGGGTGGGGCCCACCATTAACCCCCTCTCTCTCCCCTCTTCCCCATTCGATGAGTATTCACCGCTTTGATGCTTCACTGATCACCGAAAGTGGGCTTGCGGCACCTTGCCGCGTGGTAAACATGCTTCACCGAAGGGGTCACGCCTTTGTAGATTCGGTTCACATGACCTAACCGTCACTTGTTGGATTGGTCAGTTTTTTTTAAATGACTGTTAAACTTTTAAAATGAAGCAACTCGGATGGTTTAACATCTAATTGTTAAGTTTTGTCTCTTTGCTTAGTCTAGGTTTGGTTTGAAACTCGAAATCAACAATCTAACTTCTTTTATTTTTAACACTTTTTAGAATGCATAGTTATGCTTAGGCTTTATATTAGTGAATCATCTTTATTATTTTAAAGTTATTTTTAAATATAAACTAGTAATTTTGAAAATAAAATATGTTCAAACCGGCAATATTTTCATTACTCTTTAAAAATAACCAACACAACAGTATTTAAAATCTGTGTAATACCTTTATTTGAAAGGAAAATCTATGTACCACTAGTTTTATTAGACGTTATTCTATTTTTAAAACTGTCAATACAGTTCGTTCACATACTGATTCAATTTTCAAAACATTGTTTTTTAAGCAAGTTATTAAAAAGTTATGAAGATGGAACATGGAAAAATTATAATTATAATTTTAATAAAAAATAGGTATTCAATTTTTTTTTCTAATTAAAACCTTATAAAACTATTTATTAGAAACATATTAATTTGATTTCAAATGATAGTGGCCTACCACCTCAAACCACCACCAATTATGGGATGCCTTATCCTTCACCACCAACCTTACAGCTGGTGACACCAACCCAACCCAACCCAATGCCTTGCCAACAACCATTGACCACCGTACGGAATCATCACATACTTGATAGTTGTCATCAATTCAACGTCAAACAATAAAAATTAAGCCTAAGGGGACCATATCATAATCACCATTTTTTACTTTTTATTTTCAGTTTAACTCGTTTATCTAACTAGTTTAACGAGTAATCAACTCAAAACGGATTATTAGTGGGTTCTCAATACGGCGTAATAAAGTCGTCAAACGGGTTGAAGGGTGTGAGTGGGTCATAAAAGGGCTGCTTGACATGGGTTAAAACATATTATAGATGTGTTAGCGGGTTAAACATATAAAGTGTAGAACTTTGAGTTTTGATTTTAAACGGATTGGCAAATAAACCCGTTTAATTTTTCTATAACCCATATACCGTCTATTTGTCGACCAGTGTATGGAAATCATCACTTAGTTGTCATCAAGCCAAGCAGGACCATATCAAAATCAAGTTCTTTTAACTTTTTATTTTCTGTTTTAACTCATTAATCTAACTAGTTTAACGGGTTGTCAAGTCGAAACATATTTAGAGGTTATGAATAAGTCATAATAAAGTTGTAAAATAGGTCAAAGGGTCGCAACCAAGTGAGCGGGTTATAAAGGGGTTGTAATAATGTTGTAAGCGGTTAAAATATGTTATAATGTGTTAGCAGGTTAAACACATAAATTGTGGAATTTTAAGTTTTATTTTAAACGGGCTCAAGAATAGAAACGTATAATTTTACGACCACCTGTATACAATCTATTTATTAAACGGGTTAGAAAAATCAACTCAAATCACGACCTGTATATTAAACTGATTACATTGATTAACCTAAAATTTGATTATTGTTGATGGTATTCGTTTAATTTTTTGGTTAGTGTCCTAATAGAAGAAGATAATGTAAATGCAAGTATGTGGCTACCAGCCTGCCTTCCTTATAACCACCAAACTTATCTTTCTTTTTTTTAGTTTCTAAGAACATTTAGTGTGTTTAATAATTTAACATTATCAAACAAATAATAATAAATATAAATCAATAAATAGTTGGATAAGGCAATGAAATGTCTTTTCTACCTAAAAGTAGAATTGACCATCTATTAAACTTTTGCAATTAAGTGAAAATTAATAAAACATAAAATAATTTTAATATATGGTTGGAAATAATTTGCATCGCCACACAAAGTTTATCATTAGTTGTCGAGATATTCGACAGTGGTCAAGACTAAGGACGATAACGATGGTAGATTGTCTGGTTAAAATTGAATAATTGATTAAACCGAACTTTATGAATTTATTTGTGTTAAAGATGCTATCATAACTCAATTAATTCATTTAGCTAAATGAATTAAGCGGGTTGATGTCAGTGACGGAGTTAGCCCGTTAATTTAGGGGTATCCTGATTTTTTTCCGTGCAATCATACAATAATAATAATAATAAAACGATAGTAAATAAAGTAAAACAAATAATTAATAGATTATTATTTGGACCTTGAGCTAACTTTATCAATTATTTTTAGGGTCTCCTCTCAATTCTAATATTGTTAAAATTTGTGCTTGTTTTATCATTCTGACTTAATTATTCTACAAGTTTTCGGGTTGTAAAATTTTTGGGCTTATAAAAACGGGATTTTAGTAATATCAAGTATCCTATTTTTTTGTTAGGGGTATTATCGTATTTTTTAGGGACATCATTTATATAAAACCGAAAAAAACACTACGAATATGGGGTTGAGCCATACTCAGTGCCACGGCTCCTAATATTATAGTTCCGCCCCTAGTTGATGGGTTGTAAACAAGTTGTAATAACATTGTAAAGAGGTTAAACGGGCCGGAACGAGGTCCACAGGTTACTAATGGATCGTCACAAATGCATTTAAATTATTTAAAAGATTAGAAATTGAGTATCTTTGTTAAACAACAAGCAACTAAAAAGTAAGTTTTTTTTTTATCGTGTTTCACTAAATAATTCTCATCCGTGCTTTAAGAAACTACATTACAAATGTAATAATCGCTTATAACACACTTTATCGTAAAGCTATTTGAGAGGTTAACAGCTGTTACATAAGTTTTTGTTAAATGTGATAAAAAGAGAAAATAATGTAAATGCAAATATGTGGTAACCAACCTAGCATAATGACCAAACTTATCCTTATTCTTTTTTAGTTTTAAGCATGTTTAGTATATTTATCATAAAAGATTATAAAAAAAACTATAACGAAGTTATAAGAAATGAATAACGCATGAAAGTTGCTCTTTGACTGGGACAAGTTCCGACTTCCAAGAACCACTTACATAACCAGTTTTATTGAGTATTTTTTAACCAGTTTATTTGAGACGGTCAGTTATGGGTTGACCAGACAAGCGACGCATGTGAAAACGAACATGAACTAGGTTTGTTCGTTCATTTAACTACAACCAAACAAAAGAAGGAACACAAACACTTAACAAACATATTTTTTTCATGTTTGTTCGTTAGAAAAATAAACATGTTTTTGTGTTTGTTTATGATCTTTGTTAATATTCTAAATGAATGAAAATGTACAAAGGTAGATGAAAAACACAAACTAAGAAAGTAAAAGTGATTTTTTTGTTAGTACCCAAAGTTTGGTTCTAAAACTTGATTTGGTAATTAGGTCTATGTGTTAATGCATATGGGCCAATTAGTATCATTACTAGTTCATGTTCATTTGTATAATTTAATGAGTAAATATTTTGTTTATGTTCGTTCATTTGTTGATTTTTACGATGCTCTATCATAGTTTCATTTACATGTCTAGGTGTAGGCGAACCAAAGTGGTGGTTGAACTTTTCCCTTAAGTTATAGGATTATGAAAATTGCTTTTCAAGAAAATGTATACAAACATTATACATGTGTTTTTTTCAAGAAACACAATGATTTAGTCAAAATAACAAAAGCAGTAGGTCACGAATCAGGCATCCGTAGAGTTATCATCTTCGAAAAATACAATGTTTTTTGTTTTTCACAAAAGATTGTTTGTTTTTCACAAAGGAAATAACTTGTTTACATTTACAAAAATCAAATCTGTTGGTGTTAAGAACATAACTTAGAAAAACACTTGATAAACCATTGTCCCAGTCATCATTGTCACCAACTTTCCCTTTTTTTTCTTTAGTTGGCGAATTTTTTTTAAACAACAACTAATTTCTTTTTAACTTCATTATATATGGGACTTGAACTTAACACCTTCAAATTTAGGTGTTTTTAAAGGCTTCAACTGTGTCAATAAGCCACAACCCTATTGGTCATGTCACTAGCTAGAAGCTAGCTACACTGCTACTAACGTTTCCAGCACCTGACTCCACCACTATCACCACCGTGAATATGCACCTTTGTTGCCCGTCGCCAAGGAGCGACCACCATCGTTGTTGCCTTCGCCACTACCTTCGCTCGTCAATGCTAGTCACCATAAAATATTATAGCAGGTGAGGTCATTTTGATATATATATTATTGAAAACGGTTGCTGTCAGCATGAGGTCATTTTGATGAGAACCAGTTTTCACTCGACGCATACTTCTACTTTTTATAAACGACTGATTTAAATCTGAACCTACTTTGCTCGGAACCTATTTTGATTGGGCCTGTTTTAACCTGTTACATAGTCTAACCCGTCTATTGCATTGTGCATCAAAGCATTGTTATATTGGATGGTGCACCATTATATACATATGCATCAAAAGTAATTACAACACCAAGTTGATTATAAAACTTAGTTAATGTGTACATTTTCAATGGATTCGATGTAATGTTGTATATGTGTGAACTAAAAATTATTACAACAATTAAACAAATGAACATGAAAAAGCTTGTTTGTGTTCATTCATTAAGGAATAAATATGTTCATAAACTGTTCACGAACGTTTACCAAACAAGATTTCTTGTTCGTGTTCGTTTATTAAGAAAATTAACGTGTTCATGAACTATTCACGGACACAACCGAACGTAAACAAACACAAAAAAGCAGACAAATGTTTATGAACATACATGAACATAAACGAATGTTCATGCACCCAAACAAATACAAATGAACATATATTCATTTTAAGATAAAATTTGCATTTCTCAACACAAAGATTACGAAGAACCCACAAAAAATAAATAAGTAGTTAACATAATTATTTGAATACATTTGAAATAACTATCATAAACATAACTAACACAAAAATAAAGAAGTTTCTCAAACTTTAACAGAAATTGAAATTCAAATGGTTAGATAAGTGATTATCGGAGGCGTATAGTATAAACAGAGTTTCAAATTTTAAGAAACTAAAACCAATAAAATAACAATACAACATATAAAAACCTTTAAGTGAATAAACACAATTGAACATAAATGAGCGAACTTAAATGAACACGTTACCGAACATCTTCTGTTCATATTCGTTCGTTTGGCTTAACGAACAAAATTTCTTTCTCGTGTTCGTTCACTTAATAAAACGGATTTCCTATCGAACGATTCACAAATTGTTTGCTAAACATTCAGTTCATTTACAGCTCTAGACGCAACGCAATAATTTGTTTCATGCACCACTACAAACTTGAACGCCAAAATACTTAAAAAAGTGGTGCATTAAACATATAAAGTTTGACATAAATTATATATACATATACCTTGCAAACTGTTTTGACGCACCATCGTAGCAGGACAAGGCATTGCAATTTGTCTAAATGTACAATTTTAAATAGTTTGATGCAATGTCAGTAGTCATAATGCATGATACTAAGTTAAAAATGTTATATATGTTTGTAGCAAGACAAATCAAACTAAAGAGTATAAAATTCTAGATTTAATTGTATGATATTTTCTACAGGAATTAATGTGTATTAAATTATTGATATTTATAAAATGTGGAAAATACTTTTAGTTTTTTGTTTTCTCAAATTTGAGAAAAAACAAAGCATACTGCATATACACCTTTTTATTTCTCAATTTATCTTTTAACCTTTTCAGTTATATTTAATATCATGTTACTTTCGATTATGTTAAGGTAGAGATTACCGTAGTATCGACTTGATTGACAAGACCGAATTTCTTCCTAACATACATGCATGCATACATATGTAGAGGGGAGTAAGCTATGAGAAACATAAATTATTGCAAAAACGTAACAAAATAAATCATCAATCTTAAAACTTTTAAAACACAAGAAAATGGTATGAATAAAATTTTTATAGTTTCTCACTCCATAATAATAAATAACAAAATCATTGATGTATACAACCTAAGTTGATGCGGTTCATATGTAGGTTATATTTTATGTGTAAATATTAAATACAAATAGCTAAATGGGTCATAATTGACAAAATGCCCTTAGGTTGGTTGTGGCTCCTTCGGTGAGTTGGTGCAAGGATGGGGTCACCGCGCAGGCGCAGCGCCGCCAGCCCCCATTGGTGTGTGGTGATTGAGCATGAGGCGGGGAGTAGTCACCAAGGTGGGAAGAGGAGAGAGAGATGGTTAATTGTGGGTCTCACCCTCTTTCAACCAATCACATATTTGACATTTCTTTTTAAGAAAAGAGTAAACTCATTTTGGTTCCTAAGGTTTGGTCACTTTTGCCACTTTAATCGAAAACTAAAACCTTTTGAATCTGGGTCCCTGTGATTTCAGTTATATTGTCATAATGATCCAAAAGTGAAATCAGCTCATATTATCTAATAAAATCATGATATTTTGTTCTTTTCCTAAGGGAAAAATGATCATTATAATTTTATTATAACACATTAATAATAAAAATAATAATATTAAATAATCCCTTTGACCTTACAAAATAACAGACTTATCATCTTCCCCCAAACCCTAATCCATCATCTTTCCCAAACCCCATTCTCCTGCAACCATTATCTTCTCCAAACCCCATTCTTTATACTAGCGTTTTCCTTGGCGGTCGGTGTTCCAATCCTTAACGCATGATTGCTTTGGAAGACGCTAGAACCTCTTTATTTTCATCACACAAGGAAAGAATAAAAGTCGTTCGTGCTCTTGTAGCTGTTCACTATCAACGACTTGATGCTCCAGTTCTCGCTATCCTTACTCGATTCTCTGGTCTATTCTTCGCTAAGAGCCATCGTCGTCTGCTTTTGAATTTCGATCAGTTGTTGAATTGGCTTGCTCTGAGCTAAGGTTATTAGAAACTCACTAGACCGGTCGCTGGCTGAAAGCGGTGCTGAAATTACGTTCAATATATGCGTAATTGGCTTGAATTTCCATCTCCGTAACAGTATATAGAAATAGGGGAACACCTGGAGGAAAGAGGATAGACACGTGGTAGACCTTTTGGAATGGGAGTATGTGGGGAATAGGGTGGCGTCCTTTAACTGGGTTAGGGCTTCACATGTGCACACCACCATTGTCGATCTTCACTTGCTGAAGAATGGGATTTAGAGAAGATGATGGTTGCAGGAGAATGAGGTTTAGAGATGATGATGGATTAGAGTTTGGGAGAAGATGATAAATTTACATTTAATTTTATTATTTTAATTAATAATGTGTGATAATAAAATTATATTGACCATTTTGCTCCTAAGAAAAAGACAAATTAGACAAATATAAGCTGATTTTATTTTTAAACAAAAATGACAATAAACTAAAACCACAAGGGCTCAGATTTAAAATGTTTGAGTTTTGGGCTAAAGTGGGAAAAATGACCAAACCTTAGGGACCAAAACGGCAGTTTACTCTTAAGAAAAAAAATTGTTTGGGTGAAAGACCTATAGTGTTTGAGTGCAAAATGGGGAGTGGAGAAGGTAGTTGACATGCAATGAGGTGATTGGCTAGGTGGAGAGTTTACCACTCTCCATGTTGGGAGCACCCATTCCACCCTTAATGTAATAAGTGAAAAAAGTTTTTTTTTTGCATATTTTCCCTATTCGTTAAGAATGATGTTTAACTGCAAAATGTAAAAAAATCATGATTTTACAGGAGTAGAGTAACTATAATTACTTTATAAAATTACATAATTACTCTACTACTATAAAATCATGTTTTTCTTTTTTTGGATTTTGGAACTAAAATATGTGTTTAATAAAATGGGAAAAAATTCAAAAAACAAAAAAAATCCCCTTTAACTTCTTACATTAAGAGTATTTTATATGTTAAATACGTCACAAAAAAGAAAGCATGTGAACAAATTAGTTTGATTGTTTTTATGTATATAGGTATGTGTATATAAGAAGCACGTTTAAAAATCTTAGATTCGTTACAAAAAAACACTAATTCCATTGTGGAAACAACAAAAAAAACTAACTCAAATCGTTTAATTTTTCTATATTGTTCGCAATCATTTAATTATATTTTATAAAATTAAGTTTCAAAAAATAAATGATTTCTTTTGTTCTTTCATAATTCCATTTATATCTTAAACATGTGTGTGGGTGGTAAAATGGTACAAAAATCTTGTGAATTAGTGCTGTCCAAACTGCTCGACGTTTGAGGATCGCTCGACGATCGCTGAAAAATGCTCGAAAAATGTTCGTTTGATTCCCGCTCAGTTTGTAAATGAGCCGCTCGGCTCGGTTCGATTTGAAAACGAGCCAATCATGAGCAAAGGTCCGCTCGTTCGTCGATCGCTCGGTTTCGCTCGAATTATTTTTTAAATAATTAATATATATATATATATATATATATATATATATATATATATATATATTATAGATTTAAAGATTTATAACTTATAAGTATAAGCAGCTTGTAATAATACAAAGTCCAAGAATCGGATTTAGCTTAATTCAATACTAAGTCCTTATCCTAATTCCTAAATCCCCATTCCCCACTCCCAACGACTTGTTGACTTGTGTCTGTACTCTGTGAGACTATGACGGTGCGACATTAAATGAATTGTGAAGACTGAACTTTAGAGACACCGGCGACTGCCCCTAGCTCCGGCTTTAAGATGTTTAAGGCTTTTGAGTTTAATGACAATTTGTATTTGCACTTCAGATTTGATTTCAGTTAACAACATTTTAGGATCATGATTTCAGTTTTTGGTGCCTTATAATAGTCTTAATTTCAGTTTTTTTTGTGTTGCTGCACATGTTTTTTTTGTGTTGAGAAAAAACCGAGCAAAAACGATCCACTCGATTAAAATTCGAACCGAGTACGAGCATCACTTTTGTGCTCGGTTTTGCAAAATCGATCCGAACCGACCTGCTTGGTTGTAATTCAATCCGAACACAAGCAAACCCTCACTCGAATCGGATCAGCTCATAAACACCCCTACTTGTGATCATTTTCGGGAAATCACGTTGCAAGCAAACAGGTTTGTATTACCGACTAGTGATAACTCATGCATGCAGAAACAAAGTAGTGACCCCCCTATGTTTCTGCTACCAACTGCCAGTACAACTACTATGCATATACCACCAAAGTAAAAGAAGGTACAATCTCCCTGCATGTCGTACAAGTCATTATAGCATGACACTAGTCTGCACAAGGGTCCCGTTTATTAAATGTGTGATCAAAATAACAAAAAGCAAGAGGGTCCTCCTCTACCAATAAGTACAAATAAAATGTTTAAACCAAATAAATGTATGAAAAACCCTTACCAGAAATTAATATTCCAGTAAGAAGTTTATGTTTCATCATAATTGACAATTTTACTTTTATTTTAGCTTTTTGTTTCAAAAAATATATAAAAGAATAAACCAATACAATGTCTAACATTAAGGGTATTTGTGGTCCGGTTCTAGACTTAAAAAGTAAAAACTTAGATGTCAATGCTTAGATGACGAGAAAGTAATGAAAGTACTTTTGTTCTAAGTGTGATACTTCTATGATCACGTCTAAGCCATTTCACACATATAACCACAGGATACACATGAATCTTCGATTGTGTATCTACTTTTACTCACTTAAACCCTAAAAACTTTCTTTTAAAAGCATGTATATATAATAATACATACATGATACGATTAAATCATTATAATGGGGAAAAGTCTTGACACAAGTAAAAGTCATGTGTCTTGTGACGAAATAAGTTATTTATTTCTAAGACTATGTGTAGTGGGCGTGATGCCCTTGGCACCTCACCCCATCACGACACCATACACCAAAACGAGCAAAGCAATAGGGCAGCCCCGGGCGTGGCATGTTGAGCGATTTATGTGACTATGCTTGAGACACAATAAAGAAAATATATATTAAATTAAGAAAAAAAAAAGAAAAAAGCTGGGTTAGAGAACTAAAAGTGATTCACTAAAAAAAGAAGGTATACAAGCACCTGAGTTTCTCTGGCATGATATGCATAAGTTGCCAAAAAGTGGGCCCCATGTGGGGACAGATTTTCTAGTGATGATCTGCCTTCTTCATCTCTCCAATTTAATTGAATTCAATATAAATTCCTGCTTCAATTGTGTCAGCCAAAATTTCTCCTCTTCTGAACCTCCCTCTGCCCATGTTATATCTACCATCAATCATGAATCATTATTGGGTCATTGAATACACACCAAAAGTAGCTTTATTTTCTTCACACTATCACATCTTTTGGTCAAATATCCAGATGTGGTCCTATTCTAATACAATAAAATAAAACAAAATATACAATGGTATTCATATACTCTAAACATGATAAAGGATTATACTCTTAAAATCTTACGGTCATTTTTACATAAAGTCTTTGCCATACCCTATGTTTGACCAATTTTGACTCAAAGCCCTTGAGCATTTTTCCTATTGCCTCAAGTGCCTGAGACTAGGGCCGTAAACGAACTGAACGGACACGAACAAGACCATGTTCGTGTTCATTTGTTAAGATATATATGTGTTCATGAACACTTACTGAACGTGATTTTATGTTCGTGTTCATTTGTTAAAGAAATGAATGTCTGAAGTATTAAAAAATATAAAAACTAAAAACACTCGAACACGATCGAACATAAACGAACCAGTAACCGAACGTTCACGAACATAATGAACGAATGCGGCCTCTGTTCATGATCGTCATTTAATTAAACGAACGAAAATTCTTGTTCCTGTTCGTTTGTTTAATAAACGAACAAACACAAACGAACTTCCCGTCAAACGGTTTATGAACTGTTCGCTGAAACGTTTGGTTCGTTTGCAGCCCTACCTGGGACGCATTTTTTTACAAAAAAGCTCCTAAAGTCGTCTCATACAATCTAAACAAATGTTATGTATGTTCCTGTATAGCATTGCAGAAAAAATAAATTAATCAAACTACAACATTTTTCTTTTTTTCTTCCGGATACCGTCAGGAAAAAAAGATGAAACTCTGAGTCAAAAGCATTGGGTGATTCATAACCCTTGGCTAATAAATTTCACAATTTAAAATTCTTGTCAAAGTTTGACCAAAAGAAATACTTCTTATTTTCACAATTGCCCCTTGAAAGGTTGAAATAAACCCACATATATGCCTATGTCAGTATGTATGAGTGTAAATAACTGGTCCACAACAAAGAACTGAAACACCAAGAAGAAAATTCAATACCTTTTGCCTGCATCAATGTGACTTAAAGCATCTTCAG
Source organism: Scalesia atractyloides (assembly GCA_947069175.1). NCBI lineage: Eukaryota > Viridiplantae > Streptophyta > Magnoliopsida > Asterales > Asteraceae > Scalesia > Scalesia atractyloides. The sequence continues at coordinate 73,724,059 of CAMTDV010000001.1, forward strand.
TGGTACCATCTGTATCACTCTGTTCATAAAAACAGAAATAAAAAAAAGGCATCTGGCAAACCCTTTTAAATCGCGCGATATAGGGTTACAGTGGCATAAAAACATGTTAGAATGAAAATGATGCATACAATAATAAAAATCCAAATAAATAAAAAAAAGGATTCCTTTTTTCAAGAGACAGCTAGTGTTTTGGGACCATTTGCAATTTCACATAGACAAAATATACAAGGGTTATTACCACAAATTTGATGCAACATGCCATTAGCTAGGGTTTGATAAGGGACCACTTTGCAAATCTGCAATAAAACATGCCAGCCATTTTCTGGTGAGTAAAGTACACGGATGGTCCCTGTGGTTTACCAAAATTTTGGATTTGGTCCCTGGCTTTTCAAAAGTACATAAATGATCCATGTGGTTTGCCCTTTATACTGCATTCATTCCCAAGTTTTTTCCAAAAGTATAAAGATGGTCCCTGTGATTTGCACTTTGTAACGCATTTAGTCCGTAACTTGGACATACAAAAACCTTTAGATTTGTTGGTTGGGACTAAGTGTGTTACAAAGTGCAAATCATAGGGACCATCCGTGTACTTTTAGAAAGCTTGAGACCAAATCCAAAATTTTGGTAAACCCCAAGAACCATCTGTGTACTTCACTCTTTTCTGGTAAAAAAATGTTAAGAACTTAAGGACACCCTGTTTATGTAGGACATCTTAGTTTAAAGAACCTTTGCATATGGCTTATTTATGTAGGACTAGTGGCGGACCTATGATTGTTTTTACTGGGGTCGCTATTCAAGAAGTATGGTCAATTGGGGTCATCTTCATATTTTTCACACAAAAAAAGAGACACTAGATAATACTAATAAAGAGTTCTCCGGCCCTCAACACTTGGTCCGCCCTATGTAGGACACTCAAAAATGTGAAAAATGGAACTAAAGATTCATTTAGCCTCCTCAAGAGCACCATATAAGCACCCCACAGGTCAACTCAAAGTTCATTTAGGGAAAAAAATTATAGTTACATACCCATTTTGATAAAGGGTGTTTCCAGTTTCAACAACAGAACCACAATATTAAAAGAATCATTTCTGCTCGATACAAAGCAACATGTTATGATAAGAAGATAAGAAGCATATGATTAAGGATTTACTAAAGGAACATGAATGAGAAGTTGATATGTTTCCTTTGTGACAACAATGAAAAACTAGTGCTGATGACCCACTAAGAACTTACCTATTGATGATAAGTAATGGCGGTTTCTTGCAAGTATTCAGCTTGAGTTTGATGTTTATTTTATGAATAATCGATAAACACATCTGATTATCGATCGAACACCAAGATACATAAATTATATACATATATTTACATTAATACATATAGAGGAATGTTCAATACATAACAAATTTTAAATTAAGAACCACAACTATGTACTACCGCATAACTATTTGTACCTATAGCTTTAAGTGTGATACACAAGGTGGTTATGTAGCCGCAAAGCATCTTTCTCTCTTCCACTTCATCAGCACTACATACAAGTAGTTATTCTGGTTCTCACAATTCATAACTTAAAATTAATTTTCCATCACATAAACATTTGTACCTATTGCTTTACTTTGATATATAGGACGATTATGTAACCGCATAACCGCCTCTCTTTCTCTCTACCACTATATCTTTAAAAGTACTGCGTATAAGTGAATGTAATGCTACAAACTGATAAAAAAAATTAAAATTACTCTATGAGATCAGTCAAGCTTATAGAAATGACAACAGATATCGATTATGTGAACTCATACAACTGGTAATTTGGTAATTTTAAAACTTCCATCTTACAAAGAGTTGCCTTCTTTAATTACTAATACTATACTAAGATAATGCAGAATCATAAACTAATACCTAAATCATTCAAGAAACTTATTCCTAATCTTTAATATGTGTGATAAAAGAGTATACAAAATTACAGTTGGTTAAGCTACTTGCTAAGTGCTAACCATCCATCGCCTATATTGATCATCATGATGCACATGTATAGATCATATAACTTCTAGAGAGATATTGTTAAGTATCACAAAGATCTGATCCCACTTACCGACATATAATTGGTGATAATTTACAGCTCCAAAAGGTAACAAAATGCATTTAATATCTACATCATGAGAGAATCAATATATCAAATCAACTGCAGCATGGCATCCAGCAACTATGATAAAAAGGTAGGCCTTGAGAACCCATAATGTAAATAATTACGATATTCAATTGGGAAATGTTGAACATCACAGCAACAAGTGTCTGCAACTGGTCATGGGTTAAATAGTTTATTATAAAATTTGTCTAACTCATTATTGGGATTGATCAATAGCCGCTCCACCTATAGTGTTTATTAATCAATGTCCTTTCTTTATTAGTGATGGTCTAGTTCAATTCTGCGAACATGTTAAATTCATAATCTTAGCCACAAAAGTGCAGTTTCTAAACACACACATTGAGCTAATGTAGTTACAAATCGATCATCATTGAAAGATTAGCACATTTCAGAACAAATTCAAGCGTATACTCATGAGATGAGCAAATCTTTGGCTGTATAACTACTTTTGATACGCAAGTAAAGTAGACACGTGACACTTAATCGGCTGTATAAAGAAATGATTATTTCCCGATTTTTTCTTCAAATAAAACATTAAGCTTCGGCAACTTTGAGCTAGTGAAGTTGCAAATTAATCATATATGAAATAATAGCAGTCTCTGATCATGTCATAACAATTTCACACGTATAGCAATGAGATACACGAATCTTTGACAGTGATGCTACTTCTGATACGCGAGTACAAGTAGACACGCGACACTTACTCGCGTGTCTCATGGCTAAATCATATATAATACGATTCAAGAAAATGAACATTTTCATGATTTTCACTTCAACAAATCCAAACTAGCTATAACAAAACACAAATTCAACCAGTTTTGATCTCATATAAATTGCAAATTGCAAACAATACGATACAATACAATATAAAACATAACAATGCCGAAAACTATCATCACAATTTCGAAACAACAGATCTAAAAAACTCACAATTCAAAACGTTCACCACGAAAAGCGCATTCAGAACCCCCAATCCAGCACCAGCAGCAACATCAAACACAAAATGCCGGCCAAGCAAAACCCTAGAAACCGACGTAGCACACGCCCAACCTACAACACCAAAATTCAACCACCTAACACTCTCATATCCCCCAAACCCTACCAAATCAACCTCCAATTGACCTGAAATCTCCGTCACCAAATCCGACGAAAAGTAAATCACCGAAGCAATAAAACAAACTCTAGAAGCATGACCGCTAGGAAACGACCAGTGATCCACCGCGAACGTGAGGAACATGTGCTTGTTGTACACCGGCCGGTGCCGGCGAACGAGGTGTTTAACAGTGCCGATTATTATGAGATCGAGAACAGATCCGATTAATAGGTTAACGAGTACTGTAAACAGGATCGGAGATGTGGACGGTAGAGGAGAAAGGATAACGGAGAGGATGATCGGAAAGAAGAGGCGGCCGTCGCCGGAGATTTCAAGGAGTTTGAGGAAAAAACGCGGGAAAATCGGTTGAGTGAGAGTGTAGAGAGAGAGGGAGAGTTTTGTGTCGAAGGTGATTAGGTTGTGGAGGAGTGATGATGGCGGTAGTGGTGGTGGTCGTGGCGGTTGTGGTGAATCCATGGCGGATTGCTCCGATTGACCGTACAGCTGGTGGTTGCAGACGGTTATTTGGGGTTTAAAATATATAGGCCCAAGAATAGCGTGTACTATGGGCTTATGGTTTATTTAGTTGGGGGTGTAAAAAACCGGTTGTCCAAAGCCACTTTGGTTTATAAATCGGCCGGTTTATTTTAGTTTTGATCTCAAATATTCGTTTAGTTTGGCCTGGTTCGAGTTAAGAAGTGGTTTTAAGGTTGAAAACCCCAACCCATCCAAATTGAATTGGATCGGGTTCAAAACATGTTTTTGCGTTTAAACCGGTTTTTATCAGGTTTTTTTCGGCGGGCTCAAACCGATAGTGGTAGAGCTTGAATAAAAACTCGGTAAGCACCGAGCTCTCAAAATCTAAATTGGTGGGGCCGGACTCTTAAAAATCTAATAAACTACACTACAAAAACGGCGAACATGTGCTTGTTGTAAAGGTTTTTAACCCGATCCAAATCGAAAATCGCTTTGGGTCCAACACGAGGTTTTTAACTTGTTTTTGCGTTTAAACCGGTTTTTATCAGTTTTTTTTGGCAATTTCAAACTGATAGTGGCGGAGCTTGAACAAAAGCTTGTTAATGGCCAGACTCTCAAAACTAAATAGGTGGGGGCCGGAGCACCCCCGAGCCTCCATTAACCTCTGCGCCTGCAAAATGGTTCGTGTCGGAACCCAACACAAAAATCCCAAACTTTTACCAAACCGCCGGTTCATGTTGGACCCAAACTGATTTTTTTTATCAGATTGGGCTGGGTCGGTTGCCGGGTCACCAAGCCAAAACTGGTTTTTTTGTACACCTCTAATTAAAGTAGAGTTGCACAAAATCTCGGAACCAAAACCGGACCCGAAAGGTACATGGATCCAGGTATAGTGAAAAATGGGTACTGAGAAACCGGGTGTTAAACTTGTTTTGTTAAGTAACGGAATGAAACCTTATAAGATATGAGACTCTCACATCGGTTGTATGCGCAACAAATGTGAGGTATATACCCATGTCTTGCAATGATTTCAATCGCGACACACTAACACCCCTTTTCTTCATAGCTAGTTATCAGGTTCATGCTTTCCATGTGACCAGTTTGTAACAAACAACACTCCAATGTCTCAAGTTCCATGAAGTTTTATTAACCATGAATAGCTCGAATATACGTATTGGCTTTTAAATAATCAAGACTAGAATTATAATTAAGATCTTATACCCTCAACTTCATATTACTACACATTTCGAAGCAATAACTTATGCATATAATACAAGATTTCAATATCTACTTGCATGCTATTTAGTACGTATGCATATTTCTATAAGGGCTTACACCATCTCACTTGGGCCACACCTAACCATCACCCATTCTAACTCTTATAGCATGGAAGCATATGATTTTGATTTACACACAAACTAGTTAGGCTTATGAAGCTGGCTGAAATCTTATTAGATATCAACCCCTATTTGACATAAAACTCGATAAATCCAAGTAAATAATAATTTGTATTTGTGCGAGATATTTAGATGTATGTTATAATATGATAACTACACTACTAGAATACGATAAACTAGTTAGGCTACTTTCGACAAACCACAACTATGTATGATCCAACGAATAGTGTCATTTATTCACTTTAGTGCATTACGATCATACTGATTAAAAATCACCAACTTAGATCACTCGAAGACATTCATTTTAATTAAAACTAGTGGACATCTCCCTAAGCTTACATATAAGCGAAATCAAATATTTGAGACGTGTTAGAAATATCTAGTATAGTATATGTAATTGTAAGTTATGAGCTGCCACGATTTTTCGATTTTCATTAGTTGGGTCGCCAAACCAATTAAAACTCGAAACAAGAGATCAAATTTAGTTACAACAGGATTTGCTAATCACTTCCAATAGCTTCCATAATGCATCAAGTAAGATAGATTCCAGTTACATGCCTTCAATCCTTGCTAAAATATCAGGATCACAACTTACTCTTATGTAAAACCCTTATAAACAATTTTGGAAAAAATAAGTCCGTTTTTTATTCTAGAAGAAAATGTTTGGGAAAGTTTCATTTACCCCTTCAACTTCTATTTTGATTCAATTAATCAACAAACTTATGTTTAGTCAAGCCTGACTCCACAATTTGATTGTTGTTGACTATTTAGTCAATATTTGGCAGATAAATTTTTTAACACATCTCAACAGAATAAAAAAGGAATCTTCTCTTACTAAAATAGTTTTGTCAATAGAGCATAAAATATATACTAATTTTAGGATGTTACAATAGACATTTTTCTTATACCTTGAAGCTGTAACATTTGCACCAGATATTGCAAAATCTACTCATGCTCATGTGTGCGCATGTTCATGGCGCATGTAATACAGAGAAGCAAGATGATGAACAGCCAAACAATGCATGGATACACAATTAAGTAGACCGAAAGATCATATTCATTGTGAGCTGGAAGTGTATTAGAAATTTTGAATCAATCCAGATAAAAAGAATCAGAACTATTGAATTTTTTTATTTGATCTTAGTCTCCAAGGTTTTATCACCAAATTCACCTTTTGAGACAGACACATAATAGGACAAGAGTTATTGCAGATAAGAATAAGACCCATGTAATGTACACCTTTCCCTCAATTCTACAAAACTATTGCGACTCAACAAGTGCATACAATGGCTTCCCACGCAATCTCAATCGTTCGCGACCTTACATCAGTTGAATAAAATAAAGCAATTTAAAATTGAAATTAGGATATTCCTTTTGTCCCAATCAAACTTTATTGTTAAATAGTGGACACTTTTAAATTATATATCTAAAGAGTTGTAATATGGCATAAGTTAACTAACTATGAAAAGAGTACCTTCAACTCCGGTACTTCAATCACACAAGCACACTCGACAACCTCGGCTCCTGCACGCTCTGAGAAACCATATATATGATCGGGTATTGTGAGTCTAAGTAAACATTAAAGTACATTTAGTTTAAAATTACAAAGTTCTCATTAAAATTATAAGGATATATGGTAGATGGGTTAAACCGGTCGAAAGTTGACCAGACTGTATCTTCAATGCATATACCTCATTAATGATTTGTTTAAAAAAATATCAGATTATTGTCAGAATAATATAATTTGTAATCATATTTGACACTAATTATTTTAAAAAAGTATACAAAGTTTCAGGTCAATCTGACCCATTGACCCAACCCAAATGAATAAAGTTGAAAGGGTACCAAGTAAGTTCATTACAGCACAGACGGTGCCCCCGTTAGCGATTAGATCATCAACAACTATAGCTTGGTCTCCAGATGTAACCGCTCCAACATGCATTTCAAGGCAACCCGACCCGTATTTCAGTATCTATTTTTCAGATATCACTTCACCTGTATTTAATATTTATAACTTGTAAACCTCAATATTTTTAAACATATCAACTATATCAATTTCAAATACATAAAAGTTACTGTTAATGTACCGGGCAACTTTTTTGGCTTCCTTAATTGAAAAACTTTGCTCCTATTGCAAGTGCAATCGAAGGACCGAATATGAAACCACGAGCCTCAATTCCTGGTATAACGAAAACATTTTCATTTTTATTATTTTAATAAAACCCATGCATCAAGTATAAAACTGTGGATTTGCTTAACATCCATATGCATCCCTAGATTCCACAATAATTGCAAAATTTTCTACTAAAAGATGCCCAACACAGATTTAAGAATCTTCAATCATCTATTTTTAAATGTAATTTCCAGATTTAGGATTATATAAACTTTGTTTAAGAATAGTTTTATCCAATCCCCCTCATGTAAAGAGCTCAAGGTAAGGATTATTATAATTATGATTATCTGTTTAGTAGGTAGAAACAAATAGATAAATACTAAAGAAATAGACTTTCAGATTAATCGTATGTGACGATAAAAAATTACCCTCATTATATGACAAGTTAAAAGAGACAAGAAGTTAACAAGTAATGCTAACAATCTTACGATAATTGTTCGGTTATATACTTTGTTTTGACCCCAAACTCCAAAAGAAAATATGTCAAATTGTTTTTATCCGTTATGCATACAAGATGCATACTTCTCTCAGCCTTAGGATTTATCAAAAACTAATGGGCCAAAAATACGTATACATAGATGCATACTTCGGGTTAATCATGTGACATAAACAAACAGAATGATTCTAGGATTCTAAACCACATGACGAAGATCCCTAACAGGCCTCGGATATAAAATCAAATTCTAGTAAACGATAAATTATGTCGACCTGTAGTATATTTCGCTGACCCACAAAAGCTAAAGCTCTAAACAATACATGCTAATAGACAAGAGAGGCAGAACTGCACAAACTGATAAAATTGACGAAATGTTCAACCCAAAAAAACAAAATAAACGGTTTTGTGAGGTGCTGAGTAATTGGAAGGGGCCAAAAACAATCAAAGACCACATGATTACACTACAGTATCCACCTTCTGCAAATGATCTAACTAACAATAATTGATCATCATAATATGACACCCAGAGATATACAATCAGCATATATGCACACAAATTGAAAAAGTGAAAAGAATTGACCCTCAAATTCAAAAGCATCTAATCCAAACAGGGGCAGATCTTTTAAAAAATCCGCAATGTGACGAAATGAAGCCAATAAAGTTCAAAGAAATCTGTCCTCATATACAAATATACATCATCATCGCGGTGAGACTCCCCTGACTTCCCCCAACAAGAAGAACCACCATTACCCCACCCAGAATTTGGATTTTAATTTTAAAATTTTTTTTTGTAAAAAGCGCAGCTTGCATTGGGCATGCGGCCTTCAAAGAGGTTAAAGGCACAAAACCACTGGTAGCTGGATTCAAACATAAGACCTCCGCTAGAGTGACTCAAGCGCTTACCACCATTCCACCCTTTGAAGGCTCCAAAAGTTGGATCTTGATAGAAATAGCACATACTTTAGTACACCAAAAACCACTCATAATCACTAATAACAAGTAATCAATGTTCCCACCATCTATTAACCATTGAAAAATAAAACTCTATGATCAAGTCACTTCACTCCTAACCATTGAAAAATACTAAGTTTTTTGTAATTCATACAACAAAGGTCACCTCAAACTTACTAACCGATAAATTATCTATACTGTATATATCGGTTTTGATCCATTGCGGTGATTATCATCTTAAAATTGAGCATAAATAAACAAAATACCATCAAAATTTTCCATCCACATTACAGTTACAATCCATATCGCTACACAACATCCTCAGCAATTACCCTAGCTTGTTTTTTTTAATATTTTTTTAAAGTTTATGTGTGTAAACTGTAAATTGCATCTGTTGACACTACATCTTGATAATTTTGAAAATTAAAAGAGAACAATTACCTCACTAAATAAACAGCTAAAAGGCTAAACATGATGATATCAATCAATTCACAACACAATTGGATAAAATTCAGAAAAAAAATAAATAAACAATCACCTGCAACAACAGATATGTTTTCATAGTGATATCTTGAAACATTATGCCTGTTTGATTTTAGAAACAATCATCAATCAGACAATCACCGTTCATGAATGTAGGTGATTATATTTGATTCAAATTAGATGATTGTACCTGGTTTCGGGAAGTTGGGGACGACGCGAAGTGCAGATTTGATACCGGTGATACGACGGGAGGATTCTCCGTCATCGCTGGAGGACGGTGTGAAGAAGCAGTTGCAGGTTTATTAATGGCGGATATGAGGGGTTTTAGGGTGATGAAAATGAGAGGGAAATAACGGTATTTATAAGGGGATACAAGAAGTTGAATATTACCAACCCGGAGAAGAGTTAACATTTCATTACGGGTAGTTATAATCATTTACACCATATTATGGTTCATTATAACAAACAAAAATATAATTAATAGTATTTTTTATTTTAGCTTTGTTGATTTAAGATTTACGAGTATGTAAAAAGTAAAATGTCGTTTGTGGTGCTTCAAATTGTCATGGCTATTTTGGTACTAAAAAAATATAGTACCAAGATAGTCATGGCAATTTAGAGCACAACATTTTACTTTAACATGCTCGTACATCTTAAATCTACTATATCCGTTACAAAAAAAAATAAAAAATTTAATTTTGATTTGTTATAGTTAAGGGACAAGATAGTGTATATGATTATAATAAGTGCTTGCAATCTAATGCTAACTATTGGTATCTTTACTCTTAAATCAATCGAACCTGGAGAAGAGTTAACGTTTGATTACAAGTACCTATAATTATTTATATTCTGTGGTCCATCTAGTGTAACAAACAAAAATATAATATGAGTGTTTGGGATTGTTTATTTTGACCTTCTACTTTTTGACTTTTATAAGGTTAATAAGGAGTTTTGTAGTGTTTGGATAATATGTTAAAAACGAGTTTTTGTGCTTTGAAAAGAAGAAGTTAGATGGTTGTGACTTTTTCGGAGAGGGAAAAGGAGAAAGAAGAAGCAATCCCAAACACGCCCAATAACTAATATTTTTTTTTTTTATTATTATTACTATGGCATTGTAGATTTAGGATGTATGATCATGTTAAAGTAAAATGCCGTTGTGGCGCTTTAAATTGTCATGACTATCTCTTTTTAATATCAAGATAGCCATGACAATTTGAAGCATAGCAATGATATTTTACTTTAACATGCTTATACATTTCCAATTTGCAATACCAAAATAAAAAGTGTTATTATTACATTTTTTTGTTATAATGAGTGGATCAGAGGGTGTAAATGATTATAAGTACCCATAATCAAATACCACGTCTTCTTCGGGTTCGATTGATTTAAGAGCAAAGATACCAAGAGTTAACATGTTGCATAATTAAAAGGGTTGAAAGTGAAAATTAAAATTATTATGCTATTTAGCATCTATACAGTTTACCTTTTCAAATACACCTCTTGTACCATCCACAACACGTTAGGTTTGTGATGACGGGTGTTTGAGTTGATCGAGGGAAAGGGGCGGATGATGTAGCAAACGAGAGTGTCTACTTGATGCGGTTCAACTAGGGAATACTCTTGAAACAACCCAAGACATCACTTGTTTTCAAAATAACAAAATTTGTTTACAATTTATAATAATTTGTTTAGACTTTTATGACAATTTATGGCGTCATATACCATAAAGCCATGGGGTATATTTTCATATCCCTTAGCTACACGTAAGCGTCACATCATTCACTTAACCTTGTTTCACTTCACCTCACATTAAGAAAATGGTTTAACACCTGTCAATGTCCCTTAAATTAATTATTAAAATACATATATATATATATATATAGCATGTTGTGTGTGTAAATTTTCCAATGCTTGATTTCCTCCCTCTCTCTCCTAGTTAACATCTTAACACGTGAAGCTTTTAATGCCTCTTAACACCCTTCAGGAGCCGTATGACGAGTGTTAACGGATACAAACTAGGATTAACACCTATAGGACCTATAGGATTAACACCTATAGGACCTATAAATGTTAATCCTAGTTGGCATCCGTTAACACTCGTCATACCGCTCCTGAAGGGTGTTAAGAGGCATTAAAAGCTTCACGTGTTAAGATGTTAACTAGGAGAGAGAGGGAGGAAATCAAGCATTGAAAAATTTGCATATAAAACATACTATATATATGTATTTTAATAATTAATTTAAGGGGCGTTAACAAGGATTAAACAATTTCCTTAGTATGAGGTGAAGTAAAACAAGGTCAAGTGGGGGATGTGGCGAGTACGAGTAGTTAAGGGGCATAAAAGTATACCTCATACCCTTAAAGTATACCGAACACCCTAATTGATAGTTAATTTATGTCAAACGATTTGCCAGTATAAGAATTTATTGCATCAATAATTACAATTTATATCAATCAATAAACATCTCTGTATACATATCCCTCTACATTTGTTACAATACTATGCATTTACGTTTGCTATAAATTAAAAAAAATAATTAAATAGAATTCACCTTTTGAAATGGACAGCGAAACTGTATGTATACATAAACATAGGACCGAATATATAAATGCTTACACCTTACGGTGTATGATTTGGTTTAATTTAGGGTTGTAAACGAACCGAACGAATACGAACGAGACTATGTTCGTTCGTTAAGAAAATGTAGATGTTGGTGAACTGTTACAAACACATGTCGAATAAAAGTTTGTGTTTGTGTTCGTTTGTTAAGAAATTTCAGTTGTTTAATAGTTCATGAACACAAACGAACACTAAACTTGAAACTAAAAAAAAGCACCACTAACCGTACACATCCGACACATGTATGTAGTCTACTATAAGTACCATACGATAAATCAGGTTTAGCTAACTTAAAACATAATCATTTAAAGTTACTTAGACATATCCTAAAAATGTCTTTAGTGTCCAATTTTTTTATATCTTTAGATAAAGTTTACATTTTACCATTTTTTTTAAATATAGTTATTAACTAATAACTAATGTTTAGGGGGGAAAGTAAAATAAAGGGGAAGATAAAACTTAAAGGAATATTAGATTTTAATAATTCTAACTGTTCGTCATTAGCGGTTAACAGTCTCAACTTCAAGATTAACCACTGGCAGTTCCAACTATTAACATATTGATCTCCAATGGATCCTAACCAACAGAATCCTAACGTCATTAGTCTCCTATAGCCGGAACAATGTTTTTGTCCGGAAAACTCATTTTTGGCCGGAAACTCATTTTTCTCCAGAAACCTCAACATTTTCGTCACAAATCTCTTTGTAACCTTATTACGACCTTTAGGAACCTTTTTTAGTAAAAGCCCCAATTATTGAAGTCGCCAGAAAACTCATTTTTCGCCGAAAAACTTCTTTTTGGCTAGAAAATTTAACATCTTCGTCCCAAATTTCTTTGTAACATTAGATCAGACGTTTAGAAATTTTTGTCTGGCTAAAAACGGTTTTTCGGCAACTGGACATTAACGGCATTAGAGTTCTGTTAGTTAGGGTCCATTGGTGGCCAATATGTCAATAGTTGGGACTGCTAGTGGTTATTTTTAAAGTTAGGACTATTGGCGACCAATAACGAATAATTGAGATCATTAAAATCCAATATTCCAAACTTAAAAGGAAAAGTGAAATATTAAATAAAAATAAAAACTTTTAACAAAGTAACATAAATAAACGAACACGAGGGAACGTAAAAAAAACGAACATGAATGAACGTAAATGAACATATTATCGAACGTTCACGAACATAGTCAAACGAACAAGACCTCTGTTCGTGTTCGTTCATTTAGTTAATCGAACATAATATCTTGTTCATGTTCGTTCATTAACTAAACGAACGAACATAAACGAATTTCCAACCGAATGGTTCACGAACTATTCACTGAACGTTCAGTTTGTTTTTTTAGTTTTTTAGTTATTATAATTTTATAATATTGTTGCTTAAAACATTATAGATTGTTTTTATTATCCAATATAGGTACAACACTAGTGATTCATTAGTGCTTGCGAGGTGAAATTTGTGTGTAAGCCGGATGATTATAATACATTTAGAGTTCCTTTGATTCACAAAATATTTAGAAACTAAGGGTTCACTTAACTCGTAAAATCTTAGAAATGAAATAAAATGTTTCCATTTAACAAGTTTTATACCCTCTCAAATTTGATGGTTACATTCAATTTCTTGGTGGTTTGTTTCAACTTTCGATCGATCATGAATCATCCCTTTAAAACTCAGGATGTTAAGCGAGTAGTGTTCGCAGGTTGGTGGGTTTAACCCAAGCATGACCTAAACCGAAAATTGTGTCAGACTTATGAACTCCAACACGAAACGAATATTTATGTGTTGACACAAGCACCACTATAATTGATGTGAATTTATGTCACATGATTTGTCAATATAACAATTTATTGCCAAAAATTATGTCAGACTTATGAACTCCAACACGAATCTGATATTTATGTGTTGACACAAGCACAACTATAACTGATGTAAATTTATGTCACACGATTTGTCAATATAACAATTTGTTGTATCAATAAATACAATTTATATTAATAATCAATAAACATCTCTATATACAAATCACTCTACATTTGTTACAATATTATGCATCTACGTTTGCTATAAATTAAAATTTGTTGGAAATCCAGTGGAAATTGTATTGAATATTTTGGAAGAAGTTCTCGATAGATAATATATGTGTATATGTTCTCAACAACCAAATAGAGATATACATGATACAACTAACTGCCAAACGGTTATGGTGGGAGTTATGTATAACTGATTTTATAACACTCCTCCTCATATATACATTACGATTCATTACACACATATTAACAACATGCGTCAGGATGATGTTAAATTGGTACTTCAGGACCTATGAGATAAATTGATACTGCTGGATCAGTAATGTTGCCTCGTTAAAAACCTTACTAAGAAAACCCAGTTGGATAAAACTTAGTCAAGGAAAAGAGTACAACATGTATAATGCTCCACCTCAATTTAACTAACGTCTTTCAATCTTCGGAGCCCGATCCTTTGCGATAAATACTCAAAACTACTTCTAGGTAGTGATTTTTGTGAAAATGTCAGCTAGATTTTCACTTGACTTGATCCGATGAACATCAATTTCTCCTTCTTTCTGTAGGTTATACGTTGAGAAGAACTTTGGTGAGATGTCTTTGTTCTGTCGCCTTTGATGTAGCCTTCTTTTACTTGAGCTATGCAAGCAGCACTGTCTTCATAGACAATTGTCAGGTCCTTCTTGATTTGTTCCAATCCGCATGCTTCTTGTATATGATTGATCATTGATCTCATCCACACGCATTCTCGACCAGTATCACATAATGCTATCAGTTCGGCATGATTTGATGATGTTACTGTAAGTGTTTATTTAGTCGATTTCCAAGAAATTGTGTGCCACCATATGTGAATACATAACCTGTCTGAGTTTTTGCTTTGTGAGGATCTGATAGATATCCGACATCAGCATACCCAACAAGCTGTGACTTTTGATCTTTCTGATAGAAAAAACTAAGTCTTGTGTCTTGCAAATATACTGGAATATATGTTTTACTCCATTCCAGTGTCTACGTGTTGGATTTGAACTGTATCTCGCTAATACATGAACTGCAAATGCAATTTCAGGTCTTGTGTTGTTAAGATTGAGTTTTAAAATTGTTTATGAAAGTTCTAAAAGTGATAAATGAAAGAAGATAAATCAGATGAACTTGCAGCGGAATAGTAGAACTTTAATTCACAACAATTGAGAGATTGTTTTCATTGTCATGCTTTTCGTAATTAAGATTACTTGCATATGACTCAAAATCTCCCCTCAGCCTAAGATCACTGATTTGTTCATACAGAATGTAAGAAAGATAGATTTGATTGATAATTAATGTAAGTGATCAAATAGAACACTACATGCACTGTTCTATTTATACTACAATCCTAACCACTGAGCATCTTATTATGATGTCAGCATGAAAGTGACACTTAACAAAAATAACAAACAAATAACATCAGCTAAGCTAAATACTGCTATACACTAATCATTACAAGGACTGATAGAAAACACTGATGATGCATCCTCTCTTGAGCAGAGCTTTGCCTTGGCAGACCTTTAGCTTTGATCTTCAGCAGAGCTTGTCTTGGCAGACCTTTAGCTTAAGTCTTCAACAGAGCTTGTCTTCAATAGAGTATAGCTATGGAAGACCTTGAACATTTAGTCTTCAGCAGAGCTTGACTTGGCAGATGTTGCATTATCATTTGGATAAGAGGTTTGTAATATATTCTGGCTTTCTATCATCTGTTCTTCTGTAGGGTTCAATTCCAACAATCTCTCCCTAGAACAGATGATGTAAAAACTAAACTTTATTTCTAATCTTTATTTCTCATCAATGATTCTCTTATTTGGCCTTTGAATTGAAGTTCAAAATCCAGGGCAATCATGTCTTCTACATCCCTTTCAAGTTCAAGATTCAGCAAGTCTTGGAGATCAACTGCATTAAGACCATATGCATCCTCCATCTTTATCTTTTGAACTCTACCATCTGACCTGAGCAATGTCAATTCATGGTTGTCTTTGTTAGACTTCCATTTTAGAATTTTTGAGTCAGATGGTTTTCTTGGGAGTAGGGTTATTTTTGATGAGTTTGGTGATGTTGGTCTACGTATAAGTGTTGAGAGTGAGGCTCTAAGTTTGTCACTTGCAGCATTTGTATGAAACAAAAGTTGATTCTTTATTCCCTCTTTTCTTAATTCTTCATGCATCCTTTGATCTTCTTCTTCTACCTGCTTTTGCCTTTTTGCTTGATTCAAGGTAATGGTGGATAAGCTGGTGGTTGAAGTTAATCTTTTTGGAGCAAGGGTCTGTTTAAGAGTAGAGGTTGTTTGGTCATAGGTGGGCTTTCTCGTAATAGAAGGATCCTTTTTTTCTTAATCCTTCCAACCTTCTGTAAGTATCTACCACTTTAGATTCAGGCCATCGAGTAATTTGCCTTGTTGTTCCATATAACGCATCAACAAGTTCGGCTTTCATTTTTTAATCTTTAGAGCCTGGTCTTGGCTTTCAGTTTTGGCCCTTTTCCAGACAGGAGGAGTATGCTTCTTTGAAGAGTCTTTGAGCATAGAATGAATTCTTTCAATTTCTTCTTTAAGCTCATTAGCTGACCAACCTTTAAATTGTGCCCTTGTTGCTTTGTAAGGCTTATGCTTATGACATGATCTAGATAATCTTCTTTCAGCTCTGGATCATCATTGGTTGGTTTTTTAGACATAGACTTACTTAGCTCCTTAGCAAGTTCTTCAATGCTTCTAACTTTGGTCAGTTGAAACTGTAAGGAGAGTTGTAAAGCCCTGTCATCTTTGACTTTTGATTTGTCTTTTGCTATGTGCTCAGCTTGTCTAGCCTTTAGTTTAAGATACTCATCCAAGTTCCTAGGCTTCGATACCCCAACAAGGAAGGGAAGTCTCTTTTTGCTGGATCTTCTATTTTAAAGAAAGTTTCAATCTCACCTTTTACTGCAAAAGTTTCCAATGGGTATAATCCACCCATAGGAAGAAAAGAAGAGGATAAGTGCATTATTGGAAATGAGAGAAATGGAGTTTCAGAATGTGGAGGTGAAATGAGGATGGTTGTGATATAGGTTATGAAGAAATAGGAAGTGGTGATTGGTAGTCATCATCATCATCAACCATAAAAGTTTTCCTTTTGCGTTGGAATTTAAGTTTGGGTGAAGTTGGGTGTGTGGGAATTCGAGATGGTGTTGGTAGAGGTTCTGTTGTGGTTGGGAAGGTAATCATAGCAGTGCTTTGGATAACATCTACTGATCCAACAGCTGTTGTCCCAACATCTGTTGTTACAACATCTGCCGTCTCAGCAGTGGCACCAACCTCTGCTGGGATAGTGGTGACAGAGGATACAAAAGCAGTGGCTGCAGCAGTTGTTGTAAAAGGAGTGGAAGTTGACTGCCTTACTTTTCTAGCAGATTTCCTTTTTTGGAAGTGCCAACATCTTCTTTTTCAAGCTTCTTAGCCTTTCCTTCTTCAATAAGAATAAGAGCCTTTGCTTCCAATGTATATTGTCGCTTCTGCTTTTCATAGGTAATCCTTTCAGCCTCCGAATTTAGAGTCTCATCAATCTCTTTTCCATTAGAAACTTTGGATGCCTCAGCAGAGCTTGCAGTATTACTTGGCGATTGTTGCACCTTACATTTGACAGCGGGATCAGGCTAAAACCTTATCATCTTCTTTAAGTATGACAACCAGGGCAGAGCCAGTAACCTGCACTAACTGGTCTTTGATAGCCCTAATATCAGCCTGTGTATCCATATAACGAGCATCGACCATATTTCTCATCAACTTCATGTTGTTCTCATGCTGTATATCACAAAGTTGTCTTTGAGCAAGAAAAGTTGGTTGCATGACATTCCATAGCTCAGCAGCAGAGATAGATGAAGAACGTTGACTTTGAGAATGATGTAGCAGTTGACTCATCATCGATTTGATATCATCAATAGATGATTCCATGGTAGAGATCCTCTCCGTCAATTCTTGATATTGTAATTTGTCACCTAAGTAATAGGATCATCCAAATTCCTATAAGAGATAGTTGTATTTGGTGCATCATCCTGAGGAGTCTCAAGGAAATCAGCACCAAATGCCCTTGTTCATGGTACTGGGGACTTCCAACTGGCCCAGAGGTTACTATTGTAGCCTCAACAGTTGTTGTCTTCAAGGAAGTCTTACTGATGTAACCACTGTCCAACTGTGCCACTGTTGTGACTGCAATTGTAGTAGCTGCTTCTTGAATTACCACCAAGAGTTACAAGTAACTCCTAGGGTGTAACCTCCTCAATTGTTTGTGGGCTAGCAGATAGAGTTATCGCAGACTTAGTCATTTATGGAAGTTGACTCTCAGTAATGGGTGAGTGAGAGGGACTACTCAGTGTCTGAGTTTTCTCTATTGCTTCAAACAAGGGTATGAAAGTGGGTGGAATTGTAGAAGTGGGTAAGGGAGTAGAAAGAGACATAGCCCTGGGAGAGGGGCTGGAGAACAGATGTTCAATTGAAACATCTGCCTCATATTGTGGTGTCCCTGTGTGTACAACTTGTTCCTTTTGTGAGGAAACAAGAGGAGCTTGAGCTGGTCGAGATCTTTGAACCAACTGCTGTAAGGAAGTAGCAGCAGTGGTTGTTAATGACTTTTGTGCTGTCACCGGTAAGACATCTGGGATCTCATCGTCCAGAGCTACCGTTTTGGGGCGTTTTCAGGGCTTGGTGGGTTTGGTGGGTTTCTTTTTGGGGATGGCTGGTGTGGGTTGCACAACACTGGTTGTAGTATTGCGGTCACTTGGAGCAGTGGGCTCAGCAACCGATGAAGGAGCAATGGTTGTTAAGATGTCAAAATTTGCTCAGTCACCGTTGCTTTGGTTTTCAACACCCTAGGTTTTTGTGTTGAGAGTCTAATAAACATTTCATGTTTAAGGCTACAAACATCACAGATGGCACCTTGTTGAAAATCAGAAGCAGAAACTTGTTTTTGTAAATAAAAACTCAACAACCTAGGATGTATCAAAAAAGCTTTTCCCTTTTCAAGATTATTAAAGTTTGCAACTAAATCCGAAAATAATACCTGAGAAAACTTAAATTTAGTTTGGGTTAAAATAGCATAACCCATGTATTGAATGTTTAAAGGTATTTCATTGAAAGCAGTATTTTAGCTGACAAACAAAGTAAAAGGGTATGGAAAAAGAATTTCATGTCAGCGGGAAATTCAGGTTTGAAAATAGTAATTCTAGATAACTGACCTTCATATCCGTGCTCTATGAATTCTGCATGTAAATATTTCTTTGAGAAAGATGTGGGGGCGTCAAGGTCATTAAGACCAAAGTGGTGGAGATAGTGGAAGGAGAGATTTGGACAAGTGACTATCCAATCTTTGATGTGATGGCAAAGGGCTTTTTGTACTGAACTTGAAGTTCAGCATTTGCCTAAAACTGGCGGAGGGTTTCGATGTAGATAGGGGCTTTGGCAAGTAACACATCTTTGTATGATGATGTTTGTAGAACATCGATCATGGAGTGAAATGCGGTATTATTGTTGGTTTTTTCAAAAATTGGAAGGTAATTATGGGGAGTTTTGAGGATGAGATTCATGGTGAAGAAGTGAGTGATTAGGGTTTTGAGAGGAAGAAAAGTAATGGAGAAATTTATGAGAGATTCTTGTGTTTGAAATCGAAACGGCAAGTGGAAACTCTGTTTAGATGAAACAGGGTTTATAAAGGGAAAAAATGAATGCTAACGTGGTATCGGTTTCCAAAAGATCTGATGGCTATCATCTGTGCACGTGTAAACTCTGTCGGATAATGGATGATAGTTGTTTGGTAACCGCTGTTGGAGACCAATAGTGATTCTAAACAGTGGAATAAGCAGTGGTGATTTTACACTATTAGTGGTTTGGGAAAAACAGTGGTTTCACCAACAGTGGAAGAAGGAACAGAGGATACACTGTGAACAATGGATAGATTTTCATGCCAAGCAGAGGTTTTGAGAAACAATGGTTATGAATTAGACTTTAGAGATATATTGAAAAATTCAATGTTAGCTATTTTTAGGAGGAAAGATGATTTTTCTTAACACGTTTTAATGCTTTTTACACATGGGACCTAAAAAGTTGTTTTTATTCCATGTTTAGCATACCAAGCCGAGAGATCAAACTTTCAAAGGTAGATGTATCTAGTGCTTTTTGTTAGAACATCTGCCAGTTGATATTTAGTTGGAACATGATGAAGAGAAATCAAACCTTTTTCATAGCAATCTCTAACAAAGTGATGTCTGATATCAATGCGTTTGGTGGTAGAATAAGATACTGGATTTTTAATGATGTTTTCAGCTGCTTGACCATCTAACATAAGACGAGTCTTTAAAGCAGTGACACCAAAATCCAATAACTGATTCTGAAGCCATAGGAGTTGAGCAGTGCAGCTGCTGCAGCAGCAATATACTCAGCCTCTACTGTGGATGTTGAGACTGCAGCCTGTGTTTTGCTCTGCCAAGACTCTAAGCAATTGCCTAGGAATTGACAGCCTCCTAAAGTGGACTTCCTTGTGGTATTGCATCCAGCAAAATCACTGTCTGAGAAACCTGAAAGCTCAATATTTCCATTAACTGGATACCAGATACCAAGTGTGGGAGCACCTTTTATGTATCTGAATATCCTTTTTACAACAATGAGATTGGACTTTCTAGGTGCTGACTAGGATCTGGCACAAACACATGTTGCAAACATAATGTCTAGCCTTGATTCAGTTAGGTACAATAATGAACCTATCATGCTTCTATAAAGAGTTTGATCAACCAAGTCATCTTTTTCTTCAATAGTGACAAGCTTTGTGGTTGCCATGGGTGTGCTACATGGTTTGCAATCATTCATATCAAATTTTTAAGCAGTTCTTTGACATACTTATTTTGATGAATGAATGTACCATTTTGCAACTGTTTTACTTGGAGACCAAGAAAACATTGGAGATCACCCATTGCACTCATTTCAAACTCGGTTGGCATGAGTTTTCTAAACTCTTCACACATGGCAGTGCATGTGGATCCAGAAATGATGTCATCCACATAAATTTGGACAAGCATCAAATTCTTTCCTTTCCATTTTAAAAATAAGGTTTTGTCAATTTTACCCCTTGAAAAACCAATGGACAAGAAAAAGGTGGAGAGAGTTTCATACCAGGCTCTAGGTGCTTGTTTCAAGCCATACAAAGCTTTGTTAAGCTTGTAGGCATGATCAGGATAAAATGCATCTTCAAAGCCAGGAGGTTGAAAAACATATACCTTTTCTTTGATTTTGCCATACAAGAATGCACTTTTTATATCCATCTGAAACACCTTGATGTTGTGGTTGGCAGCAAAGGCTAAAAACAATCCGATGGCTTCTAATCTTACTACAGAAGCAAAGGTTTCATCATAATCAATGCCTTCTTCTTGTCTGTAGCCTAGAACCACAAGTCTAGCTTTATTCTTGACAGCAATACCCCTCTCATCAGATTTGTTTTTGAAGACCCATTTTGTACCAATTGGATATACATCCTTTGGCAATGGTACAAGTTCCCATACTTGTTGTCTTTTAAACTGGAGGAGTTCTTCCTGCATGGCTTCTACCCAACTGTTGTCTTTCAGTGCCTCTTGGTACTTGACATGCTGTGTGAGAGATAGAAACCAGCAAAAAGACAAATGTTTTGGGATTGGCTTCTGGTGAGCACCCCTTCATTAATGTTGCCAATGATAAGGTCTGATGGATGATTTTTAAGGTAGATTAGATCTCCCTTGTATGGAATGATGGCATTTTGAGGTGAACACTAATGTGAATCATCTGAGCTAACATCTGTTGGTAATTTTGAAGAACCAACATCTGTTTGAAATGGAGATGGATGTATTGGTGAGATAGGTGTGAGAACATGATGATTTTTATCCACAGTGGTTGGACTTTTATCAACAGAGGTTATGGTTGATGAAATGGCAGAGGATTGAGGATCAGAAGTGGTTGATCCAGTAGTGGTAGAGTTTTCACAGTTGTTGACATCATTTGTTCCTCTGATGGTGGATGTGGCTTTATATTGTGGAATCACAATGCCATATCCATAATCATGATGTGGAGACTGTAGTGTACCTGCATGGCCAGTCTTAACAGAGACAGATTCAAAAGTGAATTTATCTAAATCAAAAAGTTCAACAGGATTTGCTGGAATTTTAATAAAGAAAGTTCATTGAACTTTACATTCAAAGTTTCTTCCACACACCTAGTCCTTGAGTTAAAAACTCTATAGGCTTTAGCAGTGGTTGAGTATCCCAGGAAATAACCATAATCTACTTTGGCTGCAAATTTTGATATTGAATCTTTTAAATTCAAAATAAAGCATGGGCAGCTAAAGATTTTAAAATAGGAGATCAGTGGTTTGATCTTGTACAAAGTTTCATAAGCAAGGGATTGATGTCTGGGGTTGAGTAAAACTCTGTTTTGAACATAACAAGCAGTGTTTACAACCTCTGCCCAAAAGGACAGGGGTAAACCAGAGTTTGCAAGCATAGTTCTAGCAGCTTCAATTAAAGTCCCGTTTTTTTCTTTCAACCACCCCATCGTGTTCTGGTGTTCTTGGAATGTTGTATTGCCTTACATTTCCTTTTGACACACAAAACTCATCCAGCTCCTTATTTCTAAACTTGGTGCCATTGTTACTCCTGAAGACTTTTACTGGTAGGTCAAATTGCTTTTCAACTTGTTTCACAAATCCTTGCAAAATGCCTGCAGTTTCATCCTTAGAGTGCAAAAAGTAAGTCCATGTAAACCTTGAAAAATCATCAACAATTACAAGACAATATCTCTTATACTACGGTTCATGATTTTGTACAGGGCCAAACAAGTCCATGTGTAACAGTTGTAGACACTGACTTGTTTTGGACTCACCAATTGGTTTGTAAGAACTTTTGTGTTGTTTTCCTTTTAAACAAGAAACACATTGTGCTTCTTTTGTGAAAAGTTTTTGTGGTAAGCCTCTTACAAGGCCTTTTTTATAGAGTGTGGTGATAGTTGCTAGATTTGTGTCCAAGTCTTCTGTGCCATAGTTTTGTCTCTTTGTTAGAGGCAGCTGAGCATAGACAAGCATCAGTCATTGGATTATCTTTCAACATATCAACCACATACACATTGCCACTCCTATGAGCAACAAGTTGTGCTTTGCTCTCGGCTATGATTTGATCAATCTTTTTAACCACATCTGGCCCAACAATTTGACAAGTTTTCTTAGAATGACCCATAGCCTCTGTCACTCATTTGTGAAACACTAAGAAGATTAAATTTCAGATTGTCGATAAAGTCTTCTTAGTGTTTCACAAATGAGTGAAGAGGCTATGGGTCATTCTAAGAAAACTTGTCAGATTATTGGGCCAGATGTGGTTAAAAAGATTGATCAAATCATAGCCGAGAGTGAACAAAGCACAACTTCCCAGCCTGAACTGTTCCAGACCCAAGTACCTTTCCTTTTGAATTAGTACCAAAGGATATATCAACCCCTCCATGAACCATAAAGTCTTTTGAAGGGCTCTACATCCTGTCATATGCCTGGAGCCTCCACTATCTACATACCATAAACTATCAAGGCAAGTAGAAGCTCCCTTAGTAGCAGCCATCATGGCACAACCACATTCTCCTTAACAAACACTAGCCTCCCATGGATCAGACAGAGGTTTCACATCTTCATCAGCACTTTCTTTTGTAACCAATGTTTCATCATGAACATTATACTCAACAGATTTAAATCCCACCTCCTTAAATTCAACACCTCAACCTTGGACTCTAATGCCATAAAGCAAAATTCATTTTGTTTCTTTTTAATGTCTGCTATTAGAGCAAAGTTTTCATCAGCCAGACCCTCAGGTAAGCTACTTCAATCAACAAAGCCCTGAGTAAAGAAGCTCTGTTGATTAACCTCTGCCTGAGCAGTGGTTTGAGCAACTTGTTGTGAAGGTTGCATTTGAACTTGAGGAACTGGCACATGAACATACTGAATTTGAGGAACAGTGGTTTGAACATATTGCACTAGAATAGTGGTAGTAGGTGTACAAAGTGAGCGTGTTTTGCATGTGAGGAGCAGGGGTATATTGGGAATGATGGACAATGTTTTGAGGTCTAGGGCTAGGATGTGTGACAATTGGTCTAGTTGATTGAGACCTACATTCTCTAGCAAAGTGTCCTAGCCTATTACACTTATAACATTTAATTTTTTATTTATCTAACCAACATTTGTCCCCGCATGCAACCTTGGGAACTTCCTATCAGTTCTTTTGTAATACTTGTTAGCCCTGACACTTAACAGAGCCAACTGATGCAAAATGTCCATCTCCTCCAAATCTGATGGATCAAAATGTTGAAGGTCACTCATCTCAAAGCATAAGTTGTCAGAAGTTTGCATTTTTCCATTAGCAGCAAATGCATAATTGGTTGTGTAAGGGTCAGAATTGAAACCATAAGTTATATCAATGAAATGATCATAACTCTGATCCTTACTACTGCCAGTGACTTCTTCTTGGCCAAAGAGAGTTGTGCTACCAAATGTATAGTCATCAGTCACTTTGCCAGACTCTTGTAGCTTCTTTTTCTAGTTCAGCTATCCCTCATAAGTGAGGAGCCTACCATGAAGTTGAGTAAGACTCATTTCTTTGAACCCAACTGAATTTCTAGTAACGAAAGCTACAGTGTCCCACTTGTCTGGTAAGGATCTAAGAGAACGACTATTTAGAGTCGAATTTGCAAGTGTAACATTTACAAGTTTAAGTTCACTAATGAGACAACTAAATCGTTCGAACTGTTGGGGTTAGTGACTCTCCTTTGACATGACAAAACTTTCATATTGTTGATTAAGAACCTCTCTGTTGTATTCAATCACTTCCTCAGTCCCACCGAATTGCTCCTTCAAAGCATCCCATAATTCTTTTGCATTGTTGCAATGCAACAGGCCAACATAGACCTCATAAATACGGGCAGTGCGTTACTCCTATAGCGCTATACATGTTAAGGGAGGCTCGTATAAAGTTAATGACAAAGTATTGTGCAAGAACAGCTTTCTAGCATGTATGTATTCCTAAGTAT
Source organism: Scalesia atractyloides (assembly GCA_947069175.1). NCBI lineage: Eukaryota > Viridiplantae > Streptophyta > Magnoliopsida > Asterales > Asteraceae > Scalesia > Scalesia atractyloides. The sequence continues at coordinate 73,748,918 of CAMTDV010000001.1, forward strand.
AACGTGTAAGCATGTAGGTTGGATTCGATTGCATGTATAGAGGGTTTGCATATAAGTGTTTGTGTGAGTTTTTGTATAATGTATATATATTGCACCCAAAAGTGATAAAACGAAAAAGGGATCATGTATACTCACGGTTTTGCAAAGCTTTCCTAGTTCTGCGGGTCGTTAGGTTGGAGAGTAGGACACCGAGGTCATTCAATATGAGGGGATAGAGTTGTGTGAGTATTCTGAGTTGGCGGAGATTGCAGATTTGAAAACAGAAGGTACGAAAGGTGAACAGGAAAAAGATACCACTTCGTGCGAAGTGACTGATCACTTCGTGGGAATGGACTGTTTCTGGTAATTTTAGTTCGTTTAACTCACGTTTCGACAGTGAGTTCTATTGAACGAGATTTTAGGGACGAGGCAGTTTAGTTCTAGCTCATAACAGTTAACCATGACTCGCTCAATATCAGGAACTTGACTAAGGGAGAAAGTAGATATTTTATAGTATTTAGTTATGTCCAAAGTCTAACAATTATGTCATAGATGTCAAGCATGGGGGTACGAATACCTCGTTATATGATTCACCAAAGCACAAAGTTTATCAGCAAAGTTGATAAACCCGGTTGATCATGAATGACAGAATTGAAATATGTTCAAGGGAGGCGTGGAACTTAATTCGGGTAGCCAAGGCTTCCAACGCTCTCACACTTGTTGGACACAAGTTCAATCCAATTGAGGACTATGAGCTCGATCAGCTCCTACATTTTGTAAAAGAAAAAAAGAGGAGAAGAATTATAATAACACAAGGTAATAGGGAGTTAAACTCGGCTAGAACTATCTGAGATCAATCTGCCAAGATTTCGTGAGTTTGTCGGTGGAAGTGAGAAGATTCGGAAAGATTGAAGTTGTGAAATGAGATGTTATTTATAGGCACGAGTTGTTGCCAGCACCACTTCATGCGAAGTGTGTTCACTTCGTGCGAAGTGTACTTCACTTCGTACGAAGTGGTTACACTTCGTTCGAAGTGGGTTCAACTCGCATGGATGGGTTGGTTTTGGGCTGTTTTACCTAGCCGGTTTTCAAGTATTTTGAGCATAAAATTGTAACGTATGAGTACTTGTACGTATAACAAGTGTTGATTTGTATGAAAACACGTATTTAAATGATTGATTGCATGAATAATAAGTATGAAAACACCAAATATAGTACCAACCGATGTCTCTGCCGGAGACAACTCAGAGAAATATTTCATGTGTTTGAGAATAGTGTTAGTACTACCGCTATCTAACAAACATTCATCACCAATAATAGCTCTACTGGAGCTAGTATGCATATTTCTTCAGGAAATATAATAAATAAAAGTTAATGCAAAGAACTTAAATTAAACATAACAAGATTTTAAACCAAATCAAGCAAAAAGTCATGTGTGAAAAGAAAAACATAAAAGATACATTAAACATGTTTAAACATCACGGACATTTTCAATGAAATCACATGCATCTAAATGAACATCTGGTATCGTGGCTGGAAGTGCATCCTCAATTAGATTAGTTTCAGCCTTCTTTCCTTGTTATTTCATCATGCGTTGGTATGCCTCAACGAGGTGTTTAGGGGTGCGCCACGTGCGGGACCAATGATTTGACATCCCACATCTATAACAAATATTGCTTTGGGTCCCGCTAGTTTTCCCTTTTGAAGGTTGCCTCGTATTGTGTCGACTCGATTCGCCACCACTATCTTTAGTGTTGTAAGACTCACAATGCCATGTATATCCCCGTCCTCGACTATGGCCCCTTGTAGGAGATGCGGCCTCTACCTCTACCTCGTCCGCTTTGGTAATTTGCCACATTCGCTTCAGGGAATGGGCTTGCACCGGCGGGTGGCGGTTGATGATTTTGTAGTAGGATCTTGTTGTTTTGCTCCGCAACCACAAGACATGATATCAATTCAGAATATTTAGTAAACTTAAGTTCTCAATATTGCTGCGACAGGAGCATGTTTGAGGCATGGAACGTTGAGAAAGTTTTTTCAAGCATGTCTTCATCGGTTATTTTTTCACCACATAATTTAAGCTCGGAGGTAATGCGGAACAAGGCAGAGTTATACTCACTAACATTTTTAAAATCCTGTAGTCGTAAATGAAGACATTCATAGTGGGCTTTAGGGAGTAAGACCAACTTCTTGTAGTCAAAACGTTCTTTAATGTTTGTCCATAATTCAAGAGGGTCCTCAACAGTTAGATATTCCCGCTTTAGATCTTCGTGAAGATGATGGCGGAGGAATACCATAGCTTTCGCTTTATCTTGAGTGAAGTTTGATTATCATCAATAATTGTTTCCCCCAAATTATTTGCAGTCAAATGAATTTTTGCATCGAGAGTCCATGGGAGGTAGTTGTTACTCGAGATGTCAAATGCGACGAATTCAAGCTTTGATAAGTTTGACATTTTATCAACAAAGAAAAGAATGAGGCATTTAAAAAACAAACCTTCGAATGAAATGTATATTGTATGGGAACTTAAAGGTTCTCTTTAGTTAAAACTATAAGGCTGTTTTGTATTGATAATGGATGTATTAATGTAACAGTAAGTAGAACGACATGTTCTGATACAAACTGTTATGTATTAATAAAGTAGTAGAGTTGTAGCAGTATATATTTCGGTGGAGTAGAGAGGTGGGTGATGCACAACACAACATTGATTTAGGATATGTTATTTAATTTATTAAAAATCAATATCATATGTAGTACTATATCCGATCACAAACTAAATATTAAACAATAATATTATTAATATGTATTATCTGAATAAATTATCTGAATTGCAGAGAAGCTCCTATTGACGAGTGGGTTGCAAATTCCTGTGAAGATCGATAGGTCTTCCTGGTGAAGAGCAAACATGCCTGATAACGTGTTGGAAACCAAGTGAAAAGTGTAATGAATATTTTGGAAGAAGTTCTCGATACATCATATATGTGTATGTGTTCTCAACAACCAAATAAAGATATACATGATACTAATAACTAGTAAACGGTTATGGTGAGAGTTATGTAGATCTGATTTTATAACAAAAATAAATAAATAGAATTCTACTTTTGAAATGGACACTGAAAATGTATCCTTACACAAACATAGGACCGAATATACAAATGCTTACACTTTAAGGTATACATAAGGTTTAATTTTTATAGCAAGTCTTCTTTTTTTATTTATCGAAATTTTATAATATTGTCGCTTACAACAATATATTTCGTTTTTATTATCCAATATAGGCACTTATAAGATTGTCGCTTACAACAATATATGTAGTGTTTTTATTATCCAATATAGGCACAACACTAGTGATTCATTAGTGCTTGCGAGGTGAAATGTGGGCGTAATCCGGATGATATTTAGAGTTCCTTTGATTCACAAAATATTTAGAAATTAAGGTTCACTTGATTCGAAAATTTTTAGAAATGAATTTAAATGTTTCGATTTAACAAGTTTTATACCCTATAAAATTTGATGGTTACATTCTATTTCTTGGTGGTTTGCTTCAACTTTTGATCGATCATGAATAATCCCTTTAAACTAGGGATGCTAAGCGGGTAGTGTTCGCAGGTTGATGGGTTCAACCCAAGCATGACCTAAACTAAAAATCGTGTCAGACTTATGAACTCCAACATGAAACAAATATTTATGTGTTGACACAAGCACTACTATAATTGATGTGAATTTATGTCACACGATTTGTCAATATAACAATTTATTGCATCAATAAATTATATCAATAATCAATAAACATCTATATATTTTTTAACAACAAATTTGGATTACTGACGGATCACTGGAGTATCATTGTGGCACCAGCGGAACCACCTGATCATATCCATCTCCACTAGGAATAATCCTATACACCAATTCAGGAGAAAACCCAATAATTATGGGAAAAATCCTCCTTGTGGGAATCGAACAAAGCACCTGAATATACAAATCACTCTACATTTGTTACACTACTATGTATTTACATTTGTTATAAATTAATAGATAACCAGGGTAGGGTTATTGTAAAAAAGATTTTTTTTAGAAGTATAAGAGGTGTTTTAAATCCTTAGATCTCGTAGTTAATGGTTGAGATCTAATGGGCCTATATGTAAATAATGTTTTATAATTTAGGACTGATTTGAAAATTATAGGGGTAAGAGGGTCTTTTTATGTGATGGAAATAAGGAAACATATAATGAAAAAGTAAACCACCATTAAAAAACTCCTTCATTCAGGCTCTTTCCCTTCAATACCAGAACTATGGAAAAATATCCAATCAGAAGCCTCTATTGTGTTATAGACGTAATCGAGACATCTTCTTCCTCTTTTTTTCCCTCTGAAACATATAGGGTTCGCTAATTTCAATAATCAACGATATCTTTTAGGGAAACGGTTGAAAAACAACATGTTCATAGTGTCCTATGGCGTCTAGTGAAGCTACAACTAACACATCTATAGTATCTGGTGAAGCAATTGTATTAAGATTCAAAGCATGGTGTTTTAACATCTGGAAGACCTGTATTCAGATTCAAGGCGTGATGTTTTAAACATCCAGAAACATTGACTATGATTTGGAAACATTTCCAGATGTTAAAACACCACTATTGTATCATCTGGAATTTGGAAACATTTGCAAATGTTAATACATTAATGGTGTTTTAACATCTGGAATTTGGAAAGATAGATGTTAATACACCATGATTTTATCATGATTCAAGTCGTGGTATTTTTGAAATCTGAATGGTGTTTTACCTTCAAAATAATCAAAATCATTCTGGATGTTAAACACTATGACCGTATTAGGATTCAATATGTGGTGTTTTTTTTGGAATAATCAATATCATTCAAGATGTTATACACTATGACTGTATTAGGACTCAAGTCATGGTGTTTTTTGGAATTCGTATAGTGTTTTATACTTGCGAATTAACAAAAATGTTGATACTAGATTTCGAATAATACTTGTTACCAGATTTCAAAATAACAGAAAACATGGAATATATGGTTTCCCAAAAATCCCTTAAAACGGTTTTGGAAAGATTTTGTTAATTAAATTGATTTTATTTGAAATTACTCTATTACCCTTAAACTCTAATTTTAATTAAAGACACATGTCATCACCATATGATTTCTTACATTTCTCACACAAACCACTTTTTTTACAGGATCCTTTACTTATATAACCATCTCCTACATTTACATATTTGAATAAAAATCACCTTTTCATAAATTAAGTCTTAATCCATAAATTTTATTATGATTTTTCCATAGTTAAAGAAATCTAGCTATATTCCATAATCTATTATTTATCAGAAATCTATAAATTAAATCCATTATTTTTATATTATTAAGAAATCATTTTTATATAGTTTCAAGTAAGATACAATTTGATCATCAATTTTATATGGAATTCATATGATATCTATAACTTTTTAAAATTCACACTAACATAATTAACATGATGACGAGTAATATCCTATGACTAAGTTTAAGCAAAACACAACCTACACCAAAAAGATCTAATTCTAAAAAAAATCTACATACTAGAAAAAAAAATTAAAGAGATAAAATTCAACTAAAAGAAAAGGAGAAAAATAAATGTATAATTACTTTATAAAAAGAAAAAATATATCAAGGGAAAAAGGGAAATCCTAAAGCTTGATAATCCTTGATTTCACTTGTGAATTAGAGAGAATTTTGGCAAGAATTTGGTGTAGAAAGTTCTTAAGAAAGAAGATTATGGTGTTCTGTTTTGATTTTTAATTGCCACAATTATGTGATGTTTATGTGTCATTATGTTGGCAATAATACCAGCCATCAAACACAATTGATAGGGGCAGTTAGCAAGTCAAAAGGTTGAGAAATGAGAGGTCTAGAGACTTTTCGGTAAATTAAAAACGCAAAACTGTGAAACACTTTACTGCATATCACTTTCGTTGCAGGTCAGTGTAGCAATGAAGATAGACCTTCGTTTATTACAGATAACCTTCACTGGTTCACAAAGGACCTTCGCTTATGACCTTCGTCTGAGCAATGAACCTTCGTTAGATTAACTTTCGTTGAGGATCATTTTCGTTACGGGTCACCTTCGTTGGAAAAGTTACCTTCGCGTGGAATGACCTTCGCTTGGGATGACTTTCGTGTAACGAGTCACTTTCGCTTGATTTCATTTTTTTGTTTTTAATACATTAAACCAATAAATGACAAAGAAATCAAATAACAACAAAAATCACAAGTAAAATTAAAGAACTCATATTCTCATTTATTACAGTTTAAGTTCAGGTTACAATGGGTTGGGTTCTAGGATCCGTTTACGGCAGATGCTACAAGTGTTTGGTGTTTTGCAGAAAAGATGGCAAATTTTGAAGATGTCGTGTCTGTGTAGGATTATGGAAAAACATAGAATTCTAAATGTGATATACGCGTGCATTATATTACATAACATGATTTTGGAGGATGAGGGACGCGCAATTTGCAAAAAACTGTGAGAAGGAGACTCAACCAAATACCGTAGAAATAACTGATATAGAGAAAGAAGCGAACTTAAGAGAATTCGTGCCAATCTATCACATCACAACCTTCGAGCGGATTTGGTTGAACACATTTGGAGCGTTTCACAAAATAACCCTAACGAAGATGAAGACGATGATTAAAGATTTATGTATTTTTTTAGCTTTAAGTATTTTTTTATTTTAAATTTATGTAATTTTAATTTTAACTTTACGTAATTTTTTTTAGGTTTAAGTATTTTAATTTTAAGTTTATGTAATTTTAATTTAAACTTTATGTACTTTTTTAATTTGTGTTATTTATTTTAACGTTTTTAATTTAAACTTAATAGTTTTTATATAATTTTTAAATATAAAATAATAAGGAGAAGTGTGTGTCACGTGTCGAATAACGCTATCATTTCACGCCATGTTTCGCTCCTTTTTTTTTTGCACCATGCCTCTTTTCTGATGCATGCTGACGTAGCTTTCACGTGTCTCATAACGTCTTATTTTCATGCCCTTCACACCGAATAGTACACCGAATAGTCTAAGGGGTGAACATACATAGCACAAGTAGAAGAGTTATAATTTTGAAATGAAACTTTTTCGGTTTTGACTAAAGAAGCGTATCAGACGATGAGAATACGTCAGGTATACATTATAGGCTACGGGATGACTAAAATATGTTTATATATTTACGTAGTGAATACTATTTTATTGGTTATACAAATAGTTTCACCAATTAATGTATTATAGTTTCTAATAAATTAAAAAATATTGTATTTAACAGTAGAATACACGTAGGGGTGTTAAGAATTCGTTTAGAATTCGAAAAATTCGAAATTAGATTTAATTTGATTCGATTATCAAGAAGTCGTTTCGATTATTAAGAATTTGAATTCGATTAAATTCGAGTCCAGTAAAGCGAATACAAATCGTATACGAATATATAATTTTAAATTCGGTTTGAAATTCGAATTAAAATAATACATATGTATTTATTTTATATATATATATATATATATTACATGTATAACTTTTATTGGGCTATAATATAAATTAATCTCTAAATTTATTCTAAAATATTAAATAGTTCATTACCAAACTCATTACAAAGCCCATAACTAAAATGAATTTATTGCATATTTTAATTGAATTTGAATCAAAACGAATTTATTCGAATTTAAACTTTTAATCAAATTCAAATTGGAATTTTAATTCGAATTCGAATCGAATTCGCTAGTTCTTAATCGAATTCGAATAAAATACGAACTAAAGAAAAAAATTATTCAAAAAATTCGATTCGAGCAATTTAAGAATTTGATATTCGATTCAATTAAAACCCCTAAATACATATTGAACATCAAGATAAAAGAATTAACAAATATAGTAGAATAAAGTAAGATGATAAATTTACTAGATGATATAATGGTTATTATGAGTGGTTAGAGAAACATTGTTATTAATGTAGTAAAAACATTTAGGTATTGCACAACTTTTGCTATAATGTACAACATCATGTAATAATTTTAAAACATTTAGGTTTGACCTATTGGTTAAGAAGAATTATTTCTTGTAGAAGATCAATTTTTAATTTTTGAGAGGTGTGTATATAGAGAGAAAAAATCTTTGCTGTTGTAAAAATTTTTAATAATTTTAAAAAAAGTATGTAGTTTATATTCTATGAGCAAAGTTGTTTCTATAAGAATCTCCATAAAACGTATTTCAAAATACTGTTTGAAAAGTTTTTAAGGAATTAAAATGATTACCTTTTTTTTCCTTTAAGGATTATTGGTTTTCATGCAAAAAAACGGTTTTGAGCATCAATAACTTGTTTGGTCCTATTCAGAAAAGATTAAATACTTTATTATAAAACGTCATTCAATTTGATAAGCTAAGTTCAAATATATTTGGAAATGTAATAGAATAATAATTTAAAGTTTTATGTGTTACACCTGATTTTTGCCCTATGACACTACTAATTGCACATGTATATTATAAGCACTATTGTAAAAATCGTGATTAATCGGCGATTTGTCGTGGATTAATCGCTAATTGACCCTTTACTGATTAATTCAGAAAAAATCACATATTCCGGCCAAAACCTGCCAGATTCTGGTAAAAATTGTATGCCTTAAAAAATTACGTATAAAAATATATGTATATATGTATAAAACTTAAAATTATACATATAAAGTCTTATCCAATTAATCGCTAGTCCCTACCCCATCGACCGACTAGAGCCTATCGACTTCCACAACATAATTATAAGTATCATTGAAAGAAGGGATATAATTACCAAAATAACATATTTAAAACCATCTAACCTCTTTATCTAAGTGGATTAAATATTTTTACAGGATAAGGATTGATTAAAAATAATCAAGTGTAAGCGGGTCAAACAACTTGTAACCGGATCCTAAATGGGTTAACATGTTAATATTATAGATTGTATATTAAAGAAAATATATTCTTATTTTAAACAATTTGACCAGGTTGACGTTTTTACTTATACACAACTCTAAAACAATCCATTTAATTAAACCCGTTAACCCAAAAAATCCTAACGGCCGACGCGACATGTTGTAGCCATTCACCATTCTGGTTCTAATGTGTGTTTCCCTACGAGATCCATATAAACAATACTCAGATGTAGAAGAAGACACATACCCACACATACATGCGTACGTACGTACGTACATACATACATACATACATACATAATTACCTTATATATTGCATTTTAAGGATTTGTGAGATAGCTAGAATGTATTTTGAATTTATTCTCACTCCTCTTACGTTACAGCAGACATGGATGACTAGAAAAACCGAATAACCAAACCATAATCGTTAACCAAATCGATAATCCAGTTTTGATTCTTTTAACATCTAATTTTATGGTACAATTACGGTTGTATGTGTATGCATAACCAAATTAAACTAAACTTTTATAATTCTTTTTGTTTGTTGTAAATAAATGTTATATGTAGTAAGTTTTTTATATTATATTAATAAATTATTTGTTGCCCCTTATTTTCATTATTAATCAAAAAATCGTCAGTATGCTATTCGACACAACCTCTAATGGGATTTATTAATTGAAATTACTTGAATTCACCAACGTCCAAAGCCAAAGATAAGGAATGGATACCAAATAAACCAAACCTTTTTCAATAACAAAAAACTAATTGAACTGTTTATAACTTAATGCGACTAATTGTAGATATCTAGAAAACGAAACATTGATTATAGATCCAGTTTTAGTTCATAACCAAACAGGAATGGCCCATGCTCATCCTTGTTGTAGCATGCATCATTATGATAGGTGGTATCTTTGGTAATGTTGTCATGGAGGGTTGTTTGGTTGTCTGAATCTCTAGGTCTGATCTAATTGTCTATTGGAACAAGAGAACAAATTCCATCAAGCTTAACATAGCAAAATTACAACTAACACTCAAATTTAAGCAAGTGAACAAATTCCATTAAACTTGAAATGACAGACACAATTACTGACTTAAGAAAAAACTTATAACTTTTTCCAACCAAATAAAGAGCTGAGGAATCATCTTTCATTAAAATCATACATATCATCAATCTAGAATAAAATATCTACGAATTTTCTGACATTTTCTTTTGCGTTGCCGCTATAAAATTTGCATAAGATCTTGCAGATTCTATTCATTTCATGTGTATGCAACTATGCATGTTCATGTCGCAAGTAATATTGAGAAGCAAGATGAAGAAGAATAAAACAATGCATGGATATATACATAATTAAGTAGATTGAATTTTCATATGCATTGTGAAGTCAAAGTGTATTTGAATCAATCCATATATGTAATCAAAGCGATAGATCTTAGTCTTTCATGTCTTATGATCACCTAAATATGATTATACAAGACACTACACATTTCCCTCAACTCGCGAAAGCTGTTATAAACTTGCCTCAACCTATGTCAACAAGTGTATACAATGGCTTCCCACGCGATTCCAATCGTTCGCGACCCTACACATCAATTGAATAACATAAATTCAAAAATAAATATATGATTAGTTTCTTTGTCCCAATCAATGTTTACTCTTAAATACTTGGCATATAGTCCAATTGAATTATAACCAAGAGTCAAATCAGAAATGCAATTATTTTTGTAGTATGGCACTAGTTAATTACTATATGGAAAGTACCTTCAACACCGGTACTTCGATCACGCACGCACACTCGACAACCTCAGCTCCAGCACGCTCTGAGAAACCATATAATATTATGATCATATTTGACACACTAACTATTTAAAAAGTTTTGCTTAGAAGAAACAAGTCATGTGAGTTAAATGGGCCGAAAATTAACCAAAATGTATATTTAATGCATATAACCTCATATTTGTTTTTTTATGATAAAAATATTAGATAGTTGTCAAAATAATATCATGTTGTAATCATATTTGACATACTAATTATTTAAAAAGGGTATAACAAGCTTCGGATCAATCTGACCAACCCCATGTGAATAAAGTTTGAAGGGTACCAAGTAAGTTCACCGAAGCACAAACGGTGCCACCAGTGGCGATTAAATCATCAACTACCAGAGCTCGGTCTCCAGACGTAACTGCTCGTACATGCATTTCAAGGCGATCTGAGCCGTATCCCAAATCGTAGTTTTCTGATATCACTTCACCTTCATTTACAACTTCTAAACCTCAATATTTTCAAACATATAAACCAAATAATCGTAAAATATACAAAAAGTTACATATGTAACATACCAGGTAACTTGTTTGGTTTCCTCAATGGAACAAACTTTGCTCCTATTGCAAGTGCAATTGAAGGTCCGAATATGAATCCCCGAGACTCAATTCCTGGAATAAAGCAAACATTTTCATTAACACATGATTTATTCAAAACATTTTCCAGTTTATTTCTTTCTTTTAATGAAAGCCATGCATCAAGGATAAAAAATGTGGATCTGTTTAACATCCATATACATCCTTAACTCCACATTAATTGCAACATTATCTATTCTAAACAGTAATTACCAGAGTTCAGAATTATCCATTTTTATTTTCCATTGGTGTTGTAACTTGTTTCATTTGCAGTGATTGTCAACTTAAATTTTAACATTTAATAACAAAAGGCCATCCAAAATCTCCATCCACATTACAGTTACAATTCATATTACCACACAACATCCTCATCAATTACCCTAGACCCTAGTTGTTTTAAAAATTACTTTTATGTATATAATTTTCATTTCACAAAGAAATATTCAACGATCAAGTTTTATACATATAAGATAAGTCAAATTAACTTCTTACCAAATAAGCGTATTAGAACGTGCTAATATCTTAAATACATTTATCTATTTATTTTTTTCTGTAACAAAAACTCATAATTATTAAATTAAAATTAAAAACTCAATTAAAATAGTAAAACAATAGTCTATTTACTGTTAGTCCATTTAGATGCCCATTAATCATCCTATTACTGATTTTTATTTTATATATAAGTTTATATTTTGCGACGTATATTGTATTTGCACCGGGCTCCGTGCGCTTCGAATTCTCTACATATCACTAAATATAAACATCAAAAAGGTTAAACATTAAGAATTCACTCAAGTCACAATAGAATAAGATATAATTCAGAAAACAATATTAGAACAACTACCTGCAACTACAGATATATACTCATTTTTGTAACGTTCTACGAAGAAATCAATGGTATCCTTAAAAGCTTTCGGATCAAGCAGCAGTGGGGTAATGTCAGAAAAGAGCATGCCTGGTTTCGGGAAGTCAGAGATGATGCGAAGTGTCGATTTGATGCCGTTGATACGACTGGCGGATTCTCCTTCTTTGCTGGATGACATTTTCACTGAAGTGATCAAGTGAAGAAGAATATTAGAGTGAAGAAAATGAGAGGGAAACAAGGGTATTTATAGGAAGTGAATAAATATCACTGGTTCTGAGACAATATTGTGAAACGATATTATATGTAATATTATACACTTTGCATATTGTGAAAGATATTGTGAAACGACATTACATGTGATATTATATAAACATTATACCCTTTCTTTTTTGTGAAAGATATTGTTGGTTCTGAGATGAATATATGTTTGGTACACGTCTTATACAACTACTTTATTTTTATTCATTTTTTCTTACTTTTATATTTTAACTATAACAAGCGGGTTGCGCTCGAGCGTAGTAGCGGCTCAGTTGTGAATAAATGTATATTAAACTGTAGATGAAAATAAGCGTGCCGTAATGACTAATGTACATTCAGAACTTTAGAAAATATTATATTGCACAAAAACAATGTATGTTACATCAAGTGAAAACCATAAAAAAAGAATAGCGACACTGATGTTGATCATACTGATATTGTTATTGACATTGCTGTTTAGTCGGTATCGGTTAGACCGTTGGAACACCCTGATTTTTTCAAAACCAATTTAAATTATATTATAGTAATAACACATTTAGAGTGGTAATTTCTATTGATTATTTAGAATGTGATAAAATCAAAACAAATATACTATGTTAATGTGTTAAGTTTATTATTAATTATAAAAGTAATAAATTAGTATTTGTATTTTAAATTCTATTAATTAAAGGTACTATTATTCAATAACTTTTAATTGCATTTTAAATTCTATTAATTTAACGTACTATTATTTATATAATAACTATTATTTGAAGTTTTAGAATAAATAATGTTATTAATGGATAAAGGTAGGTATCATAACAGATGACCTCCATTTTCATTTCACTTTAGTTCATCAAACTGCAGCTCCTTGCTACTTAGGTTTTGGCATAGTGTTCAAAACAAATTATCTTTTACGAGGAAATCAAGTATTTAATCAATAAAAGGTTTAATTTAGCATAGTATTTAAAAAGAAAAAAAAACTTTAACTGTTAAAAGAAATCTATTGATGCATGCATTCTTGTTAAGACTACCCGTAATGAGATTTTTTGACGTTTTTTCTTAAAAAAAGCCCAAACACGCCACTTGATCGCTTCCGGGGTGTGTTTTCTTTAAAAAAATGGGTGGGGCATCTTATTTTAAACGCGTGCACATGACACTTTTGGCCAATAGGACCATTGCCAACGGTCAAATTAACGCATAGATTAATTTTTTTTATTTCACTTTTACATATATACTTACCTTACACCCCATTTTATACAAACCAAAAATAAAAATCTACACATGCAACCTCAAACTAAAAACCATCTCTATAAAAAAATGGATTCCCCCACGTCCTCATCGTTCGTTGCAAATTTTTATTACAAAGAGCTTTTAGCGAATGAGGGTGACTCGACCGATGAGGAGGTCGAGCAAGAAGCAGTTACGAGTGCGTGCGAACTCGCGGCACGGTATATGAAGCATTGTAGCCAGCCTCAACGTGAAAGCACAATGAGTGGAGAGCTACTTAGGAAACTAGATGTGTTGCAACGCTTTCATTCATCTTGTGGATGTCAGATGTGGTACAGTTGTGGGTTGCCGTGTGCTGGCAGGCTGGAAAAGTATGTACGTACAGAGCGTCCGATTCAACTCGAAGACGTCCGATTCCTAAAGGAGGGAGACTGTAACGCCTCGTTTTTTCGTACTTCCTTAATTAGAAAGTGTAATCGTATTTCTATTTATGGAAACTTGTATTCGTATCGCATTTGTATTTCATTTCCCAATCTTATAATCCGAGACTTTGATCGTAATAAAATTCATACCTGATACATACTTGCCTTACATGGATTTAATTGTTAAATACGTGTTTACATACAAACTGATACTTGTTATACGTGCAAATACTCATACGTTCATATTTGATACCTAAAATATACTTACATATACATTATACACTTGAAAACATGCGAAAATATCAAGTTTTACCATGAAATGAAAGATAAGCTAAGTTCAAGGACTAAAAATAGCATAATCCGGAGAAAGTTGTTTCTAGCTCATGGATTGGGCAAAAGTGTGTTTGTTGGATTGTGTTTCTTGCATTTAATACTCACCTAAATCAACCCCCAAACCTCAACTATAAATACCCCACTCCACTTCACTCTCAACTCACACCTAGATCTTCTTTTCTCTTCTCTAAAAGCTCTAAAGAGCTCTCTTCTTGTCTCAAAGATCAAAGCTCCTAAAAAGTGAGTTCCAACTCACCTCTCTCTTTTGATCTTTCCTTTTTCTTACTACTTGGAAATACCTTTGGAATGTTTCCATAAGTCTTCCATGGAAGACTAGCTTGGAACATCACCATGTCTAAGGTCCCAAGGGTAACGACTTTCTTTTGGTTTTATTAGGGTTTTACCCACAAGTGTTGTATCATTCCAAGCTTGTTCTCGAAACAAGACTTGAGTTGGTAGAGTGTGATCACTTGGAAGCCTTGGCAATCCTAAACTTCGATCCACCACCTCACTTGATGTTTTCATTTACTTTTTGTCTTTTACTTATATGTTCAAACGTGCTCATGACCATCTTTGTCGTCCTTGTGACGACTTGTGCATTGGTATACTATACGAGAGGTTTTAAAAGGAAGGTTCTCCTCCTACCTCCATGCATGACTTCTATGAAATTACATGATGTTTATGAGTTACCGATTGTTATACTATATATATATAGTATATATATATATACATGAATACTGACCGGACTCTTGATGGTAATCAAATGATTATTCGTCATGGTACTAGGTTCCATCACCTAAGTACTTAATCTCTCGTTACGATTCTAATGGGTATCCTAACCCATGAAAACACATCAACTCGAATGGGTCTTATAGTGTCAAAAACGAGTATTAAGTATAAGTGATTACTTTCTCGTATAAACTACTTTATTGCTTTTAACTCCTAAATCCTCTGTTATCGTTCGAATACTTACCAAACTAAGTTCTCCTCGGCGCTCATCCCACCCGTTAACCCACTTCGTGAACTCGTCAAGTTTGAAGACCACGCAAAACCGTGAGTACACTCGACCCACTTTTCGTTTACAACACTTTGGATGTAACATGTTTACTTATACCAAAACCACAACACTTAAACTTTATGAAATGCACAAACAATCCTATACACATGAACACTTGATACGGTTACGTGATGCTTATATCTTGGACATTCTTTATGTGATACTTTAGTCATTATCTTGTTTTAAGCCTTCGTTTAACATGTATAGCGCTATAGGATGTCACGCATCCCCCTCCATCGCATAAACTTGAGGCCATGTTAAAATATCATGTTTGCGTTAAGGGTTTGGCTGGTAGTATTGCATGCCTTGTATATACTCTCGTAAAATCATAGTTTCCATAAGGATTCGTTTAAACGTTAATCGTATACGTATACTATGCATAAACTTGTGTACTCGCCTTTGCTTTTGCATTGATTGTATTTTAAAACATGTTACAGGTTGATGAAGCGGATGGTATGAAATCAAATAGCAAGGACTTAGATACACACAAGTAGACGTTTAGGCTAAATTTGTTGTATCAATTTCTGTTGTATTATGTTATTTGTAATTTGCTTCAATGTTGTACTTGAAAATCGTTATTGAAATAAAATTCGGCTTTAATTAAATATTGTCATTATTAGCGTTGTGAGCAATGAGCAATCTATTTCGTCTCACTCCGATGCTTCCGCCATCGGTTGGGGTGTGACAAGATGTGAGGCCAGATGGTCATTGTGGGTTTCGGTCTATGGTTGTGGGCTTGGGTATGGGAGAACGTGCATGGAGCCACATTTGAAAAGACCTTCAACAGGAGATGGGTCAGAACGCATCGATCTGGGCGCCAGTATTTGAAGCATGGGAGGAAGGATACTTTTACACGCATCGTCAGAGTCTAATATGGGATTCAGTGCAGCATTGTCCCCCCACTCACTAGATGGACTTCCCCCACGCAGGGCTTCTTATCGCACAAAGGTACGGTATCGTGGTTCACCTGTTAAGCATCGATGGTTGTTCTACCTTCTTCCCGATAATCAACCCCCCGACGGATCAAGAACCACTAACGATTACGATTGCACATGTTAACAACAACCACTTCATACATATTAAGCTGGAAAGCCAGTTTCCAATGTCTACAGTAAACGGTTTGTGGTTGACCTACCGAAGCACCGCTGCAAAACAATGGCTGGACATGTACACGCCCCGTCTAGAATGGTATACGTCGATAATGAATCCTCCACCAAATCCGAACCCGAGTATTAATTACGTCGACAGTGAATCGGAAGAATGAGGGTTTTTGTACATCTAATACGATTTTTGTATATTTAATACGATTTTTTATAATTAATACAAAGTTTTTTTATACAAATAATACTGAAACAAATAATACTGAAACAAATAATACTTATAATAAAAACCGAAAGTCAAAATCTATCAGCGCGCCCAGAACTCGCCATCACCGGAAAAACCAACGCTCCGCGATTTTGGCTACATTTCTTTTGACTGAAACGCACAAATTGATTTCGATATCAGTTATAACCGTTGCCGGAAATCAATTTCAGTCAAAAACCGACGGAAATCATTGACCGCGAACTTGGACCTAAATTCAAACTCAAATCAGCTGATCTTCCTTATAAATACCCACTCCAACATCTCGTAAACCTTTCGCTCAGAACCGCACTCTCTTTCCGAAGTTTCATTTCTTCCAAAGCTCGTCGCCGGAGATTTTCAATTTCGCCGGAATATCGCCGGAATCACTGATCAGAAAACCACATTCGTCCATCAGACGGTATAATTGTCTAAACCTTCTTGCTATCTCTTGATTAATAATCTAATTGCTTAACACAATGATCGAAACTGTCAAAACAGTTCATCCAGCCCGAAATCACAAATCAGAGCCGACGACACTTGCCGGAAATCTGAAGAAAACACTCTGTTTTGGTACATCTTATTCCTTAATCTTCTTTTTCTATTTCATTTCAATCAATTATAAGTTTTGTTGGTCGATTAAACAAAACAGTCGGTGTCACTGTTCTGTGTTCTTCAAAGTG
Source organism: Scalesia atractyloides (assembly GCA_947069175.1). Lineage (NCBI taxonomy): Eukaryota > Viridiplantae > Streptophyta > Magnoliopsida > Asterales > Asteraceae > Scalesia > Scalesia atractyloides. The sequence continues at coordinate 73,766,409 of CAMTDV010000001.1, forward strand.
AAGAAGACGAAGTCGAATATATGTACTAATATAATTAAAACCGGATATTCAAACGGGTTAGACACACAGTCCAGCGGTGGACTGTGTGCAAATACAATATGCACGTCCCGAGTTCGAATCACGCATGCTTCCGACTTTCTGAAATAAAACCAACATTTTTAAAACCTATTCAGAGCAACCTACAGAATGTATATAAGAGGAATATAATCCAGTAGTTAAGCAGATTAGACACACAGCCCAACTGGTTGGGCTGTGCGCACTCGAACCGAAGGTTCCGAGTTCGACTCCGGGTCTCTGCAACCGGTTCGGCCATATTAAATCATTTTTATTAAACACTGAAAGGTTAAGGCTAATTAGTGTATATATATAATTAAAACAGAGAATATTTCGGGTTAGACACGTAGCTCAGTTGGTAGAGCTGCGTGCACGCGTATGAGAAGTCCCGAGTTCGATCCTGCGCACCGACTGAATAAACATATTGTCTGACCGGTCAGACCTGACAAGTCAACCCTTTTTTTTATTTTATTTTATTTTTTTTATTTATTCATTTAATTGAAAAATTGTTTAAAAATACTTAAAAATAAGATTTTTAAAGTTAGAAAATTTCCTTAAACTCACAAAAATAAATCTAAAAATCCCATTAAGAGCACTAATTAAAAATATTAATCTCAAATAAAATTTATTTATTTATCGAATCATTTTGTTATTATCTAGGTTAGTTTTTCCCTCGTCGATTGAATCATAAATTCGTGCGCCTTCATCGTCATCAAAGAACGCACCCATTGTGAGTGAACCTCTACCAATTCCCCGTTTTAATCATGTTTTGGGGTGTATCATGTGTCGTACCATACTTCTATTTTATTTAAGCACTTGTGCATACATCATATCTGTGATCAAATGTGTATCAATTATTGTGTGAATCATATGTAGATTGAATTTCATCATTTCAGTGCACGCATTTCATTAGGCCCATCAGTTCCCCGTGGGATACGGGTTGAGCATCAGGAGCCTCATTAGATCGGCTCCGTTTGATTGAGCCTTGATCTCAAATACATCATCATGTCATGTCATACACTCATCCAAAGTGGTTTGTGTTTGTTTACATATATGTTTGTTCGCATGTTATTAATGCACGAATTTTCCTTATTAAATAAAACAAAAATCAGTTAAAATGTTTTATCAAGGTTCACTCGCCAACTTTTGTTGACCCAAAATCTCCCCCATTTTACACATGATACAGGTGATCCAGCTGAGACAGGAAACACTTAGGAAGGCCTAGAAGAATAGACAAGTTTATGCTTGGGAATAATTATGTAGTTTCATTTTCTTTGTAATTGTATGAATTTTGCTTTGGATATCTAAGTTTGTAATTCGAATTTAATAAATGTGAAACATCTTAGTAAATATCATGAGCTTTGGTGATAACCCAATTATGCCCCGACTTTTATTCCCTGCGGGTCGGGGTGTGACACAATTAATAACATTTTTGGTATAATTAATGGGATTTTATTTAATTAATATGAAATTTGATATAAGCCGACATTCCTTCAGTACATACAAGGCACATCAATTAAACCATACAAAGCCCATCTAAAAACCAACAAACTCCGGGTATTGACAAACATCAGCAATCATACTATCCGAATTCTCACATCCCACCGTCGCCACCGGCAGATGACCAAATTTCAATACTGCCGGTGGTGACGGTTGGTTGTGAGAGTTCGGAGAGTATGATTGCTGATGTTTGTCAATATCCGGAGTTTGTGGTTTTTAGATGGGCTTGCTATGGTTTAATTGTTATGCCTTGTGTGTACTGAAGAAATGTCGGCTTAAAATCCTATTAGTTATACCAAAAATGTTAATAATTGTACATACACGACTCATCTAGACTTAGACGCCCTGTCTAGGTCTAGCAAGAAGACCATTTTACCCCTGGATGGCCACCCGTCTAAGCTAAATTCAGGGGCAAAATGGTAATATTGTCCTAATGGATGACACGTCTAGACCTAAACGCCACGTACAAGTTGAGCGGCAACTTTTAAACTGGCCACTTTTTGAATGTTAAAGGTAAATGGTAAAGTACCATTTTACCCCTGAATGGCCACCAGTCTAGGCCTGATTCAGGGGTAAAATGGTAATTAACCAATCGGAGCTGTAAAAGACTTAGATGGTTAATTACCATTTTACCCCTGAATCAAGCCTATGTGGGTGGCCATTCAGGGGTAAAATGGTAATTCTGTATTTGTATAGACGTGTCGTTTAGGCCTGTACGCGTCGTATATGTTGAATTACCATTTTAACCCCTGAATGGCCACCCGTCTAGGCCTAAATCAGGGGTAAAATGGTAATTAACCACCGGAGTCTTTTACAGCTCAGATTGATTAATTACCATTTTACCCGAATTAGGCCTAGACGGATAGCCATTCAGGGGTAAAATGGTAATTTACCATTTATTCCATACGTGTCGTCTGGGCCTAGGCGGCCCGTCTACAAACATAAATTTCTACGACCTGCCATGCACCTGCTGACCCCTAAAAATCAGTGCCTAGACGGGTCGTCTAAGCCTAGACGACCAGTCTAGGACTTAAGGGTGTTCAAATAGGCAGCAGGGATGTCCGAATAGATAAATAATGTTATTAATAGGATAAAGGTAGGTATCATAACAGATGATCTCCATTTTCATTTCACTTTAATTCATCAAACTGCAGCTCCTTGCTACTTAGGCTTTGGCATAGTGATATAAACAAATTATCTTTTACGAGAAAATAAAGTATTAATCAATAAAGGTTTAATTTAGCATACTATTTAAAAAGAAAAAAAAACTTTAACTGTTAAAAAAAACTATTGATGCATGCATTCTTGTTAAGATCACCCATAATAGGGTTATTTGGTGTTTTTCTCAAAAAAAAAAAGGCTCAAACACGCCATTAGACCGTTCCCGGGGTTTTTGTTTTTAAAGTAGGGCATCCTATTTTAAACGCCTGCACATGATTCTTTTAACCAATAGGACCGTTGTCAACGGTTAAATTAACGGATAGATTATATTTTTCTTATTTCACTTTATTATATATACTTACCTTACACCCCATTTTATACAACCCAAAAACAAAAATCTACACATGCAACCTCAAACTAAAAACCATTTCTATAAAAAAATGGATTCCCCCACGTCCTCGTCGTCCGTTGCAAATTTTTATTACAAAGAGTTTTTAGTGGATGAGGGTGACTCGACCGATGAGGAGGTCGAGCAAGAAGCGGTTACGAGTGCGTGCGAACTCGCAACGCGGTATATGAAGCATTGTAGCTGGCCTCAACGTGAAAGCACATTGAGAGATGCTTTGGGGCTCTTCAACAATGGTGGCATTATTTGAGAAATTCTTGTCGTGCATGGACCAAAGAAAAAATGAGAGTTGATATGTACGCTTGTATAATCATGCATAATATGATATTGGAAGACGAAGGAAAAGGAATATGCCAAAACTATGTACCGGAAGCTGTTCAGGAATATCCCCAAGCAACAATGGAAGACAGAGTGAAGAATGCACATGAAATGCGGTCTGAAGCCGCACATACTGCGTTAGCGGTTGATTTGGTTCAACACGCATGATTGGTTCGGTATATTTCAAACGAGGGAGAAGAAGAAGCGGATGACGAGAAAGACGAAGATGACGAGAATAGCGAAAGCGAAGACGAAAATTAAGACGAGTAGTATTATGTGTTTGTGTTTCATTATTTATGTAGTTTTTATTTAATTAATAAAATATTGTTAGTTTTAATTAAAAATAATAATAATTAGGTATTTATGGGATAGGGTATTATGAAACATTATACCAATACACCCCTTTTAGGATAATACCCCAACCACACCAAGTTTCTGTATTTTTATTCCTTTTTTTGGTTGAAACGAAGACGATCACATATGGTCCCCGGAGCAATTGAGTGGTTTTTAATCTTTCGCTGTTTGTTCTTGCTCGAAACCGCTTACGTCAACGCCAGCAGGCCATCAATGATCCACTGGTATAACTGTAATCACCTTAACACCGTCACTCACATACTTGTAAAATGCCACCACAACCATTACGAACGGGTGACTTCACAAATCTCTAATGAGTCCAACTTGTTGTTTAATTAGTCCAAGAGATGGCATGATTAAAAAGCAAGTTGGACAAGAGATTATTTCGTTAGTATTAATTTCCTTTCTTCCTATCTTTTATTTAGTACCAATACATATATATATATTAGCTATTCGAGTCAATTTAACCTTTCAAAAATCCTATATATGTAGGGTAGGGCTCTAGAGTGAACACTAGTGTATTTGCGAACTGAGCGAACTACACATGTAAGGCCAGGATTTCGTCATCAAATCATAAAATACACTAGTGTATTTCATCATCAAATTTTGGCCATTGATTTCCACACGTGTAAGGCCAGGATTAGTTCGCTCAGTTCGCAAATACACTTGTGTTCACTCTTGAATCTAATCCTATATATATATATTCGTTTAGAATTCCAATTCCGATGTGGTTATCCATGCAACATAATAACTAGTTTTGTACATGAGATTATTGTAGCAAACGTTCTTACTACGCGAATCATAACATTTTTAACATGTGTATTATGAATACATCAGTACGCATACCCAAACGTTTACTACAGATCATGACTTTTTAATATATAATTAGTGATACATGAGCCTTTTGAAACTGTAGTACGTTTGGTCCTTCTAGACTTTTTACTCCTTAGTTACGACTTATGAGACTCTATATTAGTTTCGGATTAATTGCATTTGTTATTCCGTATGATTACTTCGTTCAGACAATAATTATAGCCGTATTAGTTTCGTATTAATTGCTTATGTTGCCTTTGACATCTCAATCCCCGTTATCCTTTCCATCATTGTCGGTCTTATCACATTACTATTACTATTGTTATTTTCGTTACTGAACACTTTTGGTTTAGTTGTATCTTCTTTAATTGTTTTCTTTATTTACACAGGTTCTCAATGGGATTATGGGATGTGTGAAGAGTGTAAATTCAACAAAGATACTTATAGACTTAATTTGACATCGTAACAATTAATTGTGTAATTAGGTCCTTGAACTTTCTTTGTAAAACCGTTAATATTAAATAAATTTTGGAATTTTGCTTTGTTCTGATATTTGCAATGGTGACATGTTAGTCCTAGTTCAAACGTGGTATTACAATGTTCTGTTGCCAGCGAGCTATACTTGTATATTATAGTTTATGATATAAAAAAGATTCTTTACAACAGTTTCACCAATCGGTATAGTTTAGGACAAAAATAGAAATTATACCGAAGACAACTTGGGTCGTTACGGTACATATACTTGTATATTGTAGTTTAAAATAAAAAAATATATATTTACAACAGTTTCGCTACACAAAAGTTGTCTCGTCTAACTTAAAAAATAAAGTGGGGTTTTACATCGATCAAAACACTAAATGTTTCTAAGTTTTAGGATCTGTCTGATATGGGATAATAGAATAGATGGGGGAATATAATGGACGAGATAATAAAATTGACAACGGAATGAAATGAATCATTCAATTTTATTGTGATGTTTGATTACTCATATATGAATAGAATAAATTATTACTTTGTACAATTTGAGAAACCAAAAAAGACGACATAACGAAACACTATTGTATTAAAAATGACAAAAATCTAATTGTCTCAATAATAATAATAATAATAATAATAATAATATATTAATGGAAAAAATTAATAATAAAATTTTAAATATATATTAATATTAATATTATAAATATAAAATAAATATAAATATAATATATTTATTTCCATACCTTGAAGAAATGAAAAAAAAACAACCTGTTACCAACGAATGAAAATTGTCATATTTGGAAGGAGTTACATTCCTTTGAAATGCTCTAGTACATTACCATATGACAACAAACATATTTTTTTTCATTCCATCAGAATAATCCATTCTATTCCACCTTCTATTCCTTCATACAAAACATTACCTTAGTATATATAATATTTTATATAAATTAGACTGCCCGTATTTACTTTTTTTTTCTATATTACAATATCATTTTTTTATAAAGTGAGTTATATCCAATGCAGTATATTTTTGGTTTAGAACATTCACAATGGATCCTCTATAAGTATGTGAGTGTAAAATTTATATTTGTGAGAGTGATTGTAAATTAGTGGAGGAGAGAAAAAGGTTACTGTTCATCAGTAAATTTGGAGAAGATACTATTCATCTCTATAAATAATTAATATTTTTTCAAAGTGGTTGTGAAAGAAATAGATAGAAAATGTAATGATAAAAATATAAAAATATAACTTAATTGAAAAGGAGAAAGAAAATATAATATTTTTAAGTGTGATTACAGAGATAGAGTAAAAGATTTGATTACGAATACTCTTGTAGCGACATATGTATTTACTAGTTTAAAAGACTCATATATTTTTATGAAGTTATAAACTAATAATTTAATAATGGTAAAATGTGAAAATAGATAGAAAATGTAATGATAAAAATATAAAAATATAACTTAATTGAAAAGGAGAAAGAAAATATAATATTTTTAAGTGTGATTATAGAGTTAGAGTAAAAGATTTGATTACCAATACTCTTGTAGCGACATATGTATTTACTAGTTTAAAAGACTCATATATTTTTATGAAGTTATAAACTAATAATTTAATAATGGTAAAATGTGAAAATTGTTCTTGAGGTATCATGTCAGTCTTATCTAGAAATTCTTTTTTTTTTGCAATAGACACATGAGGTTTACATGTTGTTGTCATCTCCATCTAATCGACTAATAAAATTATTGTAACATTAATTCAGAGACATTTTTGTCTTTTACACATTTGATTATTTAATTATTTTCTAGAAAGATAAATAATGAAACACATTTAATAACTAACTAAGCAGATTAAGTATTAAAAATAATATAGTAAAGAAACAATGATATGATTGGTTAGAAAAAGCAGGACCCGCAAATTTTAAACCCAAACAAACCCATCTTCCAAAAATTCATCTTTGGCATGTTCATCACCCCATATCCACGGTCCCTGTTTCTCCGATAAATATATCATTCTCTATTGATCCAAAAACCCATTGTTCAACTTATCCATAATACATCTTTTCATCTATTTTATGTAGGACATAATCACAATATTAATAAAATTATATAAATAAAAATACTAAAATTACTCACTTTAAACATATTGGAAAATTATAGTATAGATACTATGGATAAAATCTAGACGAATATAAATATAAGATACAACATATATAAATAAATTGATTCAAACTGTTGTCTTCGTTAAGAGCTTGAGCAGCGCTTTCTTGTATGATTCTTTGTGTAGTCTTCAACAAGATCTTCGTGTATTCTCCTTTGCTACAAGAAAGAAAAAACGAGTATTAACGGTTGTGACTGAGGCGTGTTCAACACGCTTCCCTTAAAATAGATTTCGCGCATCTACTAAAGACGACACGTCTGTCTCCCAAGGTACTGTAACACCCTAAATTGTTTTAAACAAAAAGTACGCAGCGGAATACGAACCATAAAAAATTCTTTCTTTATAAATAATTTGACGTATTTGAAGGTCCATTTACTAAATCACATGTTTCAATGATAATAGTAATAATAATGGCAACTATGAGATCATGCTTTCCGTACAATCCTTGCTTTTTAGCTCGATCTACATCCGCTTGTCCTCAGTGATGAATGATTAAAATCAGTGAAAACCTACGATCACCACATACAACCAACTCGTTAGTAAGTGGTGACGATCAAATATAAAAATATCGTATAAGCTAAAATGTCCATAACACATTCTGACTACGTAATTTCAATCGATTATCCTTCCAAGTTTCAATTCTTTCAATACGGTGTCGACTCTTCAAAAGTCCGACGTTTATAAACCTGCACTTCCAAACATCCTCAATAATAATATAGTTAGCAAACCTGTAATCACAATATATTCAAGTATCATATCTTCGTAAAAAGAACGCCAACCAATTGTGTACATCTATTTAATAACAACATGAATGTATCCCTTTCGCATAGTCGTGTTCATACATTCATATTTCATACACATATCTCACATTCTAATTCATACATCCAATACCCACTATAATTCTAATTATACATGCTTACGTACGATCTCGTTCACTCAAACGTGTTTAACACACCATCCCTATTCATGCATATAATCATTCGATACTAGACTTACCTATAAACGAGTTTCGTCTTTTCTCCTACCGTAACTTACGGTGAGGACCTAATGCAAAAACTGAACACTCATGTCGTACGTTACGGCCCGCTGCCGTAGCTTACGGCTAACAACAATTTGAATCAACGAACCTGCCGTAAGCTACAGTCCTCCTATCGTAGCTTACGGTGGTGCTTTTCTGCATAAACATCATCACCCTGCCGTAAGCTACAGTCAGCTACCGTAGCTTACGGTGGGCAGATGCTGTATCATGTATGCAGCTGTTGTATCATGTATGCAGCTTATTTTGACCCGTTTTGAATCTTGTTCGATTAGATAGGTCCCGAGATGTCCAAACTCGCCTTTTTCTAATATTTTATCTGTTATTGCTTCTTTTCAAACATTTCCTTAATTTTACCAAATCCCCACACTCTCTTTTAAAATTCTTTCAACTAAAGTTATGACTCGATTACCACTATTTTGAGGCTTTCCCGGTTTAACATCATACTAACCATTTCTACAAATCATACCTTAACATTTATCATTTATTTATACGTTCCACCTTGACTTCGAATATTCAAATATATACATATTATCACGTAAATAAATACAAGTGGGTGCGGAAATTACTTACTTGAGTGTCCGCATTCGTGCTTGCTTTCTTGTCTCCTTTTTGACCTGTAGCCTTTCATGCTTCCATCCATCATGACATGATCCCTATACTTTAATGTCATCGCATCCACATTCTTGTTAGCATACATGATTACACATAGTAATGATCATATCAATTATGTCTTACATTTGATTTTCGTTGGTCAATTCTAACAAGCACAAGGCATATACTCAAAATCACATCTTATGCAACACATATAATTCACCATGTCCTTACCTATAACACATATTATACGACTTTCTATAATATTTAAATTTGACAAAAAGTCTAAGCTTACTCCTTTTTGCAAGTCCGACTTTCAGAAGTCGGTGGTCTATCATGTAAACCCTCAACTTAACCTCATACACCCGTGTCATCATAGTAAACTATACTAGTGACACTTTATACATCTCATACTCAAGATGCAATACACATACACCCACATTCAAGGTTAATCAATTTAACATAATTTTATTATTACCCTTTACTAGTAGCCTTCATGCTATACATTTAGTACACATTCCCTTCTAAGATACCGTTGAGCAATTGGTCTAACCCATGTAGTGCACCACACATTGAAGCATAGAGTACAAGTTCCTATAGCATGCTTTCTACTAAAATTATTTCGCTAGATCAAATAACATGTGATCCATCCACCCAAAACGCATTTCTCATACTAACCTATTATTGATTACTTCATTGTTACATTCTATACATATTAATCCACCACTAGCATACATTTTCACATCATATTGTCATTTAGGCATTTCATCAAGCACTTGGTGTACGTACACCATTTAATGCACAATGTCCCACTAATCCATGCTTTTATTTCTATTTCTTACATTCATCATCACTAGTAAACATCATACAACTTCCATATCATAATCAATCTATATAACAGGTACACATCACATACTACATAATACCTAAAATTTGTGCAAGAATTGAACATGGATAATTATTCATCTCATCATCCTTACTACTACAAGTGGGTTTTATCCCAAATCATCAAATTACTTAAAATCTTGTATAGTTCATGTTCTATATGGTGATTCTAACACATATTCATCATTAATTTCATACAATTTCATGGATTAAACATAAACCCACTTCATACAAGATCATCAAATCTCAAATTACAACTTACCACATGTTTGTTAGGTTGAGATGATGATAATCATTCGTTCATGCAAGAGATCAGCTTCCAATTTCACCATCAATTTCTTGTAGTTAGGGTTGTTTGAGAGTTCTCCTCCTCTCCCTCACATATGTCGACACACACACAAGAACACACACTAACCTTCCTGCACTTTCTTTCTTTTTTTTATTAAAACTCCACCCAAAAATCTTCACCTTTAGTCCTTCATGTTTACTACTAAAACATAATTGACACAACTTTCCTCCTTTAATAGTTTTTACCAACTAGGTTAAATAGTCTAGTTATTTTTATTTCATACTTAAAAATATGAATGCATACTAGTAAATTAAACAATTCGAGTTTTGTGGCGTTACAGGTACAACAGCCGAAACAGCCTGTACTGCCAGAGATGGCTCAAGGGCTCGGGGTTACACCAGGTAAAATTGTAGTATTTGAACTTATGAAACGAATAAGGATGTAATGGTGGTGGAAAATTAGTAGAGGGTACTCCTCTCTCTAGATGGTATTCAAGTGTTCATCCTTCTCCAAGTATTCTTCATGTATACTAATGAGGCACATAGCCTACTAATTATACAAGAGTTACGGGTTGGTGAAAGCTTTTACTTAATTAGTCACTTAATTAAAGACTTAAAAAGTCTAATAAAACTAAGTGTCATCAAGAAACTCTACTCAAGAGTTCCTCTTTTATTCATCACATGAAGAATCTAACTAATGTTTATAATTTCATTAAATTATAAATTTACTAAATATCCATTCATCAAATTTCCAACAATTGCCCACATGAATGAAAATCGTTCAAAATACATAATATTCCAATGGAACCTCGATAATTAGGCATTGCAGGATAAGTAAGTGTTCCTATTGAACTTTTCGTTGTGAAGCATACTTAGCCTCCTAGCGGTGTGTAGACGTGATGTCCTTAAACAAACCCCCATTTCTATAGATGACAATACACTTCACACAGTACTCTCTTTAGTCGGGCCATCCTCTCATAGTCGTATCTAATAACGGTCGTGGAATACTTTCTTGGTTCTGTTAGAGCTCTAGGAATTGTGCCCCCAATTCCATTTGAAACGGCCCCACTTCTCTCTAACATAGGTGATTCACCTTAAATCATTAAAAGCATTATGGTTGCCATGATTTACCCAAATCATTTACCACGTATTATGCTTAGCCACATAATTTATCACCAATTTCAAAGGAATGGACTATGACGGATTTAAACACCCTTTTTATACTTTAGGGGGATATACCTAACCATATATACTGGCTTATACAGATTAGCTATGCCCCTACAGTGACCACACTTAGGTATATGAATTAGTTGTTATATTTAACTTAGATTATGGTATCTCCAATCAACTAAGTTAGGTTTCCTTCACGTACCCTTTTTCCATGGGTTTTAGTCTCATTCCACAACTTGAACTCTAATAAACCCTCAGGTTGTTGGATTCATAACATTTTCTTTGACTTTAGCAAGTCACTACATATAATTTTACTCATTTGATATCAGTTGTCACGATATGTTCTTAACTCGTAAGTTAATTTTGCCAATTGTCACTTTATAAGACTATAACCTTAGTGGCCACCTGAATTTGGTTATAATATTTGTCTTTGAAAGATACACTTGTCTTTTAAGGTAAATACATCTCCATTATGCATTACGACCATTGTGTCCTCCACTTGGTCATGTGTTTAGAATGTTAGATTTGATTACAAAATCCTTATTGCCAAACTTTTATGATATAAATGCAAGACACCCCACATTTAAGTGTTATTAGATAACATCCAGATGGGGTAATGAAAAGCATTTCTACATACCCTTATAGGGTTGTTTCTTAAATGGCTCCTCCTTTACATTTTCTTGCCATTTCATCAACAACATGTTCGTAACTTCACTTATGATGACATTTATACACCTATGATTTAACAAGATCAACCTTACCGTATCAGTGAATTTAACTCATATTGAATTAGCTCACATAAGCTTCCGAGCTAACCAAAGTTATGCCATTGTCATAAGTTTGTAACCAACTTAGAATGATTATAATTTACCATCAAGAATAAGCCTAGACAATGAGTTATCCTCATTAGCTTTTCGAACAAGCTCTTCAAAAGTTACGTGTCTTTTCCTTTAATGAATGAAAATTCTCCCTCAACTTTTTCTATACACAAATCTTTGTGTGTTCGTACACATTTGAATGTTTAGAGTTAATCAGTCTCTTCAAGAACCATTAAGTTCTAGTCTAGCATGCTTTAGACTACAATACTTTAACATGTGAACAGAAGATACATCATTCTGATTCTTCACAGCCTAATGATATTATAATATCACTTCGTAACATTCATCCTTGTTAAGACAAAATGATGAGACTTATTCATAATCATAAAACATTAGTATTTCAGAAGGTCTAACAAATTATTGTATATAACACTTAGCTAACTTTTATCATTCAATTAAGGAACATAACTTGTTACCTTTGATCTCCAATTATTCACCATTGACTCCTAAGGACTTAAACATAAGTGTTAATCTAAGTCACTTTGGTCAACACTTTCATCGCCAACAGATGAATGTTTCTCGCCTACAGTCACTATTATGTATGAGATAGAGTCAACTAGATCGACACTCAACAAAATGGCATTAATTGTTGTTCATTAGGAGATATGTATATTTAGGATGCTCTCCCGAAACAAAGGTAAAATCTCAATATAGTTCTGACAATAATCAACTGGTAGACATATCTACATATAGATCACTCGGAACGAATCTCGTAAAATTTATCAAAGGTATATTAGTAACATATAGTACTTTTACTTTCATATGTTAGAGTTCACACTTGTGAAGTTTTCAATGACTTCTAGCAAAGTATGTCGACATGAATCTCCTTTGTGTATTTCAACTCAATACACTCACTACATTCTTTCATTACTCTCTCATGATGAGGTTATACGTTTGACATCTTATCTTTGACTTTTAGTCAATGCAACAACTCTCAATTTATTTATATCCAAATCTTTTCATGTACTACTTCGTTTAAAACCGTACTCTTTTAAACAATATATAGTTGACGATATAGTTATTTTTCACAGAAATAATTCATACGTCACAAAATTAGTGATTTATTTATTTGTAAAAAAGTTGCATGTGTTATCCAAAGATATTGAACACAAAACGATAAAATACATTTGAAATTGAATCATAAGTTCCAAACACTTTTAAATAATTTAAATGGAGGCATAAACGATATGTCGACAACAAGTTTAAAAAGTGCTATTATCTTTAACACTTTATCATCCGACACAAATCTTCGCAACGATATCGTCCCACGTTATGCCTTGAGGTACTACCTCAATAAGACTCCATACACTCTTAAGTACAAGTTTCATATTTCATCTTGAAAATCTAAATTTGGACAATTATTTTCAAAACAACACCAAATTGTTACAAAGAATACATTTAAGTAGTAAATTTGAACTACTAAATCGGTTCACAAAAACAACAAGTTGTTTTCCACCAAAAAATATCCACGAGACTAGTATTTTGTTCAACATATGCTACTTCTAGCAATAGTAGCGAACCATTTGAATTATCAAAACTACGGAAAACTTTGTTTAAAAATCTTTCTAAATCATTTACTTAGTTTTGCAATATACTATATTAATAATATCAATTAGTGTTTATGAAAACATAAATCAAAACCGAAAACATCAAATGGTTTCATATTGTTTAGTCTTACTACGCATGTACTAAACGTTTTCTAACACATGTGTTAAAAAATGTTATAACGGACACATTGTTAAATCGGACGTTTACATACAACGCTTTCCACATAGAATAAAGCATTTCTGATTGTTTTAATGCACACATAGGCAATTAAATATTTACATAAAACATTTACGTTTATTATAACTTATAAATTGGATAGTCTCTAAACTCGTATTCATAATACCATAAGTGTTAGAATATTAAAGTAATTATATATATATATATATATACATATAATATATATATATATAACATGACTATTTGGATTTAAAAATCACAAACTAAAGTTGGTGCTGAATCTCATACAATAAAACCGTCACTTTATGGTGACTTAATTCTTAAAACCAATGAAACATCAACTTTAATGTATGACTTCTTATTTCTGAACCATACTAAGCATTATATAATGTGTTTATATTCATTAAAATCAATGGTAAAACAAATGACTTATATAAAATGTTTACATAAAACATTTCAAAGCATTTTTATTCTAACCAATTTAGCAATCATGTTAAAATAAAACAAATTCTTAAGCGCAAGTTCAACTTGTTATTAACACATATATGGTTCATATAAATATGCTATTGACATTGTAGTTTTTAATCCATTCTTCTTTGTATGAAACATTACATTATTTTTATAACTATAACAAACATGTAAGAATTGTTTTTTTTTAATAAGTAGAGTTTATTCGCTTATTATCATTTTAAAATAATAATTTTTTAATTATAAGTTTTCGTTACTCTTATCTTTTTTTATTAAAGAGTATATAAATAATTTTATTATATATTAAATGATGTATGAGCTCAAGATTTTTTTCTAACTTTCAATTTCCTTTCTTTATATTATAACATTTTAAAATAATAAATTATTTTAATCATAAGTTTTTGTTACTCTTATTTTTTTATCAAAGTGTATATAAATAAGTTTATTATATATTAAACGATGTATGAGTTCAAGATTTTTTTTCTAACTTTCAATTTCCTTTTTTATATTATAGGTAATATATGTTTTAACTCAGTTAATGTTTACTAGTTTGGTTTTACACTATTAATATGTGTTCTGTAGTTTAAAAAAACTAAACATGTGACTGTGTTTTATTTTTTTTTTTCAACATTCCAGGATAAATTTTGTTGAAAATATGTTGTGTTTGAAATAGAGTAATTTGTTTTGATATCATATGCTATATTGAGTGACGTTGTTGCCCCGATTATGTGACAAACATAATGGATACCGATCGAACAACATTGGTACCATTACCGGTATTCGTTTTTATAGTTTTTGATTTATGTAAAACACAACATTAATTTTTTTGGGTTACACAACTTTACTTTTTGGTTTACATCAGATAACTTTTGTGTAATGAAATCGTTGTAAACAAGTTTTTATGTAGCACAAGAGATGGGTTCAGCATAGTGTATTTATTTGTATCGTAAATTATACCAATTGTTAGTACCATTCAGGTTGTCACACCTCAACCGATGGCGAAATCATCAAGGCGGACGAAGTAGATTGCTCGAGACTTCATAACGCTAATTTGTGACAAGTAATTTAAAGAACAATGTTTCATTTCATTTCTAGAATTTAGTGCAACGATAGCAAACAAAGTACAACATCGAAATGTAATCAATGTACAAGTACAATATAAGTCTAAATTTAAAGTAGGTATCTAGTTCATCCTACTAGATTCCATGCATCCTTATCATCATCCTAAACATTCAACATATATTAAAGTATAGTTTAACACACGAGGCTTTGGCGGGCATACAAGTTTGAATAAGATATAACATAAAAAGGTTTAAACATTCGACGTGGCATAAACGTTACTTAAACTATCATACAATGCTAGTAATGCGACTATACATGTCAACCCAAAGTTTACCGCTAGCGTAATCTAATCATAGAAATGACTAGACCGTTTGTATACTTAACATGACCTCACGAATACGGACGGTGTGTTAATCTTATAGCACTATACATGTTAAGCGAGGCTTGTACACAGTTAATGACGTAGCATAAAGCATTCGATTCTAACATGTATAAGAAGATACATAAACTATAAATATCTTTGTATTATCTTAATAAACTGGTCTGGGCATAATATTAATCACATTTGGATTAAGTGTTATGACCCTAGACTATTATGACTCGTTGCCAAAACTCCCGTTCACGGAAATTAGTGTCGAAACAGGTGCAAAACGAGCTAAATTATTCCAGAACTGTCACTTTGCATGAAATGGTCAACCCACTTTGCACTAAGTGGCATTTTCCCCGTTTTCTTTTCGTATTTTCTGAATCCAAATCTGAATCCTTCGTCAAACACAGTCTATTCACGCATCTCTGTTCCCCTCATGTAGGGTAACTTCGGTGTGCATCACTTCAACTTATCAGCTTCCGGATTGCTAGGAAAGCTTGCAAAATTGTAAGCATACTCGACTCCCCTCTTTGTCTCTATACGTTTGGGGTGCAACTTATATGATCATATCAACTCACTAATCACAACCCTTTATGCTTAAATCACAAACATTCAAACATACATGCTTAATACGAATAGTCAAGTTTGTCATAGAGGTCAAGCAAGAAAGTATGAAACCTCGCCCGATAAGGATACTTTATGACACATTTAATACAGAAAGTGCTTATCTTATTGATAATAAATGTATTGTACATATATAACAACACTTCCACTAGATCACACCGATCCGGGATATACATTTCTACTAGACACAAGTCTGGAATATACTATTCCACCGGCTACATAGGTCCGGGATAACCAACACGTACAAAATTAACCACCATTACCTGTGACACATGCTTAAAAGATGTCAGCTATTGCCGGTGACTTCATGAATATACACGAGATATAAACCACATTAATTCACCATGCCTTTATACCCGCATATCATCATAACCCAACGTCAAATAGAAATACGATTACACTTTCTAAATAAGGAAAATTCAAGAATTTGAGGCGTTATAGTCTCCCCTCCTTTAGGAAATTCCGTCCCTAAATTTAGTCAAGAGGAAGATTCAATCAAGAGATGTGGATGCTTAGTCTTATTTCACTCTCGAGTTCCCAAGTGAATTCAGCACCACGTTTACCTTCCCATCGAACCTTGACTATGGGAATGCGACTGCGCCTAAGTTGCTTGGTTCCTCGGTCCATGATTTCGACCAGTTATTCCACAAAATGCATGGATTCATTGATTAGAATATCACCAAGTGGAACTTGAAGTCCTTCTTCTGCTGGACATTTCTTCAGATTCGAAAGATGAAATGTCAGATGAACATTATTGAGCTCTTGAGGTAGATCCAGTTGATACGCCACCTTACCGATCCTTTCGAGAATCTTGAAAGGACCTACGACACGAGATGCAAGTTTGCCTTTATTAGCAAATCGAACTACACCTTTCCAAGGGGATACTTTGAGAAGTACGTGATCACCAACATTAAATTCAAAAGGCTTGCGTCGTTTGTAAGCGTAACTCTTTTGTCAACTTCTAGCTTTGAGTAGGTTATCACGAATCTGCAAGATCTTGTCCGTTGTCTCCTGGATGATCTCGGGACCAGTGATTTGAGCTTCTCCGATCTCATGCCATTTGAATACTAGTGTGATAACTGTTATCATACGAGAATTCTACCAAAGGCAAGTGTATATCCTAGTTGCCACCAAAATGAATTACGCATGAATGAAGCATATCTTCGAGGGTTTGAATAGTTCGCTCGGTTTGACCGGTAGACTAAGGATGGAAAGCGGTACTAAGGTTAAGATGAGTACCAAGAGCTTTCTAAAGGTTTGCCAAAGACGCAAAGTGAAATGACCATCACGGTTAGAAATGATGTCAATGGGGATACCATGATGATAGATGACTTCATCAGTGTAGATACGAGACAATTTCTCGACTTTGTAATCTTCACGAATGGGTAGGAAATGAGCGGATTTGGTCAAACGATCAATGATTACCCAAATGCTATCATGACTAGAGGAAGTATGAGGGAGTTTGGTGCCATAGCTATACTCTCCCATTTATAGACTGGAATTTCTGGTTGCTCGAGTAGACCAGAGGGACGTTGATGCTCGACCTTTACCTTGGAACAGGTGAGACATTTCGAAATGTATGTGGTGATATCCTTCTTCATACCAGGCCACCAATAAGACATACGGAGGTCTTGGTACATCTTGTCAGCGCTAGGATGAATTGAATATCAGGATTTGTGAGCTTCCTTCATCAAGAAGTCATGAAGGTTGTCACGATTGGGAATCCACACGTGGTTGAGATAATACAAAATACCATCGGATTTGGGTACAAGCTGATTTTCAGCACCACAGTTCATCTTGTTGTATACGTTGTTCTCGTTAATGGAAAAGTATTGTGCTTCTCAAATGGATTCACGAATGTCGTTTAGAATCTGGAAACAACAAACACTCTTCACATGAGTTTTACGACTGAGAGCATTGGCCACAACATTTGCTTTACTAGGGTGGTAACGAATCTTGCAGTCGTAGTCGTTGAGCAATTCCACCCATCGACGTTGACGCATGTTGAGCTCTTTTTGGTTAAAATGTGTTGAAGGCTCTTATGGTCGGTGAAGACCACACACTTGGTACCATAAAGGTAGTGTCGCCAAATCTTTAAAACAAAAACAACTGTACCAAGTTCAAGGTCGTGAGTAGTGTAGTTCTTTTGATGTATTGTGAGTTGCCTTGAAGCATATGCGATGACCTTGTCTCATTGCATAAGAACACAACCAAGACCTTGATTTGAGGCATCGCAGTACATGACAAAGTCGTCGTTTCCATTGGGAAAGGCTACAATAGGAGCATTGCAAAGCATGTCCTTAAGCGTTTGGAAAGACTCCTCTTGTTCAGATCCCCAAACAAAAAGTTTATCTTTTTTAGTCAAGGAGGTGAAAAGAACGACGATTTTTGAAAAGCTGGAGATGAATCGGCAGTAGTAACCCGCAAATCCAAGGAATGAATGAACCTCGGATGGGGATTTTGGTGCAATCCAGTTCTTGACAACTTCGATCTTGGCAGGATCCACGTGTATGCCTTTCTCGTTTACGACATGACCGAGAAATTGAACTTACTTTAGCCAAAATTTACACTTGGAGAATTTGGCGTAAAGTCGTTCACCATGCAGGAGTTCGAGGATTAGACGCAAGTTGCGCTCATGCTCGTTTTGGGTTTTGGAGTAAATAAGGATGTCATCTATGAATACGATCACGAAACGATCCAAGTATAAGTTACACACATGATTCATCAAATACATGAAAACCGCAAGTGCATTGATTAACTCAAAAGGCATGACTGCGAACTCGTAGTGACGATATCGAGTACGAAAAGCAGTTTTGGGAATATCTTCTTCGAGGACTCAAAGTTGATGATAACCAGAACGAAGGTCGATTTTTGAAAAGCACGTTGCGCCTTTGAGTTGATTGATTGAAGAGGTCGTCGATGTGAGGAAGGGGATAATAGTTGTTGACAATAAGTTTGTTGAGCTCATGATAGTCGATACACATACGAAAAGAACCATCCTTCTTCTTAACAAAAAGGACTGGAGCGCCCCAAGGAGAAGTACTAGGACGTATGAAGCCTTTATCAAGTAATTCTTGAAGTTGGCTCGATAGCTCTTGCATTTCTGATGGTGCGAGACGATAAGGAGACTTAGCAACAGGCATAGCACCAGGTATGAGATCAATGCGAAGTCGATAGAACGAGGAGGAGGACCAGATAGGTCTTCGGGAAAGACGTCAGGAAAGTCACAAACGACAGAAACATCACTCACGCTTCTTCCTTTATCTTTCTTTTCCACAACATGGGCAAGAAAGGCAAAGTACTTTTTGCTCAAGTATTTGTTAGCTTGAGTACACAACATGAGCTTGAGACCTTTAGAAGGTTTCTCACCATAGACGTGTAACAAATTGCCACAAAGACGAGGAATACGAATGAATTTCTCAGAACAAACGACTTTAGCATTGACTCTATAAAGCCAATCCATGCCAATGATGATATCAAAACTACCCAATTGCATGGGTATGAGGTCAATCGAAAACTTGTGATTGTTAAGATCAAGAGTACAATTAGAAAGAACGGAATCGATGATGATTGACTTACCATTAGCAACTTCAACATTAAAAGATTTTGGAAACTTAGAGCGTCTACACTTAAGCATTTGTTCAAATTCAGCAGATACAAAACTTCTATCCGCGCCAGTATCAAATAAACATGAAGCATAAACATTGTTCACGAGAAATGTACCGTTAATGACGTCGTTGTTATTCTGGGCTTGAGCAACTGTGATGACAAAAGCTCGTCCACGAGGAGCTTGCTGTTGTGTCTTGTTACGCTGAGGGCATACGTTGCTGAGGTGATTTGGCTCGCCACACTTGTAGCAAGCGCAACTATTGTTTGCTAGCTGTTGGGCTTGGTTTTGGGCAGGTGGTTGGGTTTGGTTACCTTGAGGTCTTTGGCCAAAACGACAGTGGGTGTTGAAGTGTCTAAACCTATTGCACATAGCGCAAAGGCGGCATGGTGCAGTAGTAGGGTGATGGTAAGTGCAAGTGACACACTTAGGAAGAGTCCTAGTGTAGCCTCGCTTGGCTGATTCAGGGTTTTGGGTTAGGGCAAGTTGTTGTTGTGGAGGGTTTGGCGGAGTAACAACCGCGTAGTTTCGGTTTGAAGCCTTCCGCTTCTTATCATTGGGTTTAGGTGAAGGTTTAGACGGCTCAGCAATTGGTTCAATGGTAGCTTGGTGAACCGTTTTGGTAGAACCCTTCATTTCGAAGGTTCCAGCCAAAACCTAGTTATGGTTAAACTTGGCGGCTAGGCGGTAAGTGTCCTCAAGGGTTTTAGTGACCGATGCCGGAATGGCGTATTGTGATTGCTCAAGATATCATAACTTCTATTTTCGCGAAAAGTATTTAAGATAACAAAATTTCATTTCATTAACCGAACAACAAGGACATAAGTTTCAAATTTCAAATACAACATGGGAAATAAAAATACAAGCACAAAAACTTTGCTAATACAAAATTAGATGAGTATCTAAGTCATCCTACTTGATTCCATACGTATCATCATCAACATCATCCCGCAATACATGTTAAAGAATAGTTCAACACACAAGGCATTGGAGAGCATACAAGTTTAAGTAATAGCATAGTATAGACGTTTTAAACAAATCCTTCATGCATAAATGTGTATTCTCGAGGCTAACATACATTAAACTAACATGCAATTATACAAGTCAACCCAAAGTTTCCCGCTAGCGTAATTTAATCATAGCAATGAAAAGACTGTATGTGTATAACTTAACATGACCCCAAGTTTATGGGTGGTACGTTAGTCCTATAGCCCTATAATGTTAAGGAGGCTTAATCGAAGTTAATGACTAAGTATAAGCATTTCAAGTATAAGCATGTGTGAATTCAAGTTTAGCGGATAAGCATGGATAAAGATTGTTTTGTGATTTAAGCATAACATGATTGTGTGATTTTGATAAAGAACAAGTATTGCACCCAAAAAGTGATAAAAGGTAAACAGGTCGAGTATACTCATGGTTTTGCAAAGCTTCCTTTGATAATCCATGAAAGTTGGAAGGTTGGAGGATGGAACACCGAGTTATCCTACACGAGGAAACGTATGTGTGTGAGTATTCGGATGTTAACGGAGGATTCGGATTTGGAATTTGTAGTATGCGAAATACAAGAAAGTAATTATCTAGACTTTAAACACTCGTTTTTGACACTATAAGTCCCGTATGGGATGATGTGATTTCATGGGTTGAGATATCCATTAGAATCGTAATGAGAAGTTCAAGTCTTAGATAATATAACTTATTACCATGATAAGTAACCATGTTGATTGTGTGTGTGTATATATATATTGTATAGTTATATAATAATTCTAAGCTAAGTCCATCAAGAATATCATAGATTGTCATATAAGTCAAGCATGGAGGTAAGAGGATAATCGTCCTTTAACCTCATTCGTAAGATTCACCAATACATAAATCATCATAAGGATGATTCGGATGGTCATGAATGAAAGGAAATACTTCACTAAAACTATGAATCAACCGAGTAAGCAAGCTAGGTGCGTGCATCCGAAAATGGAAACGTTTGGGGACGTGTCGTAGCCTTGTTACTAATGAAGGTTGGACAAGTTTTAGTGGTTTAAACATAGAAAACATCAAGTGACGTGGTGAAATGAGATTAAGATAGCTAAAACTTTCAAGTAGTCACACCTATACAAAAACACAAGTCTTGTCACAAGAATCATAACAAGCTCGGATGGTTTCATCACTTGTGGGTTGTGTAAACCGTTTTCAAAACAGAAAGTTTAGAGGTGTTTGCACCTCTTAAACTCATAAGAATCTATCCCTAACAATCCTCATAACCTTAGATAGGTTCAAGAATATGTAGGCACAAGATTAAGTTAAGAAAAATATGATTAGTAAAAGTTTAACAAAAGTTCTACCAAAACAGAAAGTTTGGACCTCAAAATGGGGATGTTCCACCTTGGTTTGCCATGGCAAACCTATGGAAACACTCCTAGAAGTGTTCCAAGCTTTGTAGTGGAAGATTTGATGAAAAAAATATGAAGAAAGTGAAGTATAGAGCTCACTTTAGCACTTAGAATAATCTAAGTTTTCTGATGTTGCAACTGATTTGAGAGTATTTTCAAGGTATAGAGGAGTTTGGAAAGTGAAAATGATTGTGTGGAGGCTTGCTTTTATAATGGAGGATTAGGGTTTTGTGATAAATAAGCTTGAATGTTGATTGGGGAAGAGAAGAGGTGAGGAAGGGTGGCCAATCTACAGAAAGGAAACAACTTTCTGTGGATTGAGGACCTTGGCGTTATGCTTAGGGTAAAGCAAGAGGGCGTCGCGTGACGCGGCGCCTCCTTATCCGGCTGAAGTTTAATGTTTCACATTTTGGCCCCTAAACTTTGCAATTTTCATCATTTCATGCATAAACTTATGTATTTAACATGTTTTCAAGTATGCACAACGTATATAAGTATAAGTTTGCATATATATGATGGAATTGTATGCATAAAAAGCATGTATAAAGTATGAATTTCATTACGATCAAAGTCTCGGATTACAAAGTTGGAATTGAAATACGAATAAGATACGAATACAAGTTTCCATAAATAGAAATACGATTACACTTTTAAATAAGGAAAGTACAAAAATGTGAAGTGTTACATTTAGGTTGAGCGGCCTCTACATAATTGGAAAAGGAGGGAGGAAGGGCTCGAATGTACTTGGCTATGGCCTTGTCGGTGGACTCGACTTGGCCATGGCAAAGTATGCTAGCGGTGAGGGCGATGTTGTCGTTCGCAATTTGTTTGAGATTCAAAAACTCGTTCTCGAGTTGTTGGAGCTCCTGAGGAGGACAGATATCATCCTTCATGAGTTTCTTGAGCTCGGCCCAAGTGAGTGTGTAAGCAGCGTCGTCACCACGCATGTTTCGTTTAGCGGTCCACCAATCGAGGGCTCTCGATTGGACGATGCCAATGGAATTGATGGTGCGTAGGTGTTTGGGACACCCACTCTGGCGGAACGTGATTTCAATGGCATCGAACCATTGTAGTAGTTTTGTCACTCCCTTTTCACCCGTGAATGGCATCGGGCTACAAGAGTTAAACTGTTTGAACGAAAAGGTTCACTTGAGTGGGTCGACTTTGGATTCGACAGAGGTAAGGGAGGATTCAGTGTTAACGGGGGCTGGTTGGATCTTGCTGACGATGTCGGTATGATTTTGGCCATTTACTTGGCCATGAACTTCATCATGTCCTTCTTGGACATCGAATCGTCGTTGGAGTTGGATTTGGACTTCTTCCTTCCGTTCGAGTTGTTTTAAGAAGACATCTAAAAGGTCGAAAATAGGGGTAAAGATGAGACTTGATTATAATGTGTTTAGTAAATAGAGTTTGTTTGCACGTATAACCACAAAATTATAACACATAACACGTAAATTTCACATTGTTACGAAAGCATATCACATATTTGCATTGTATAATCACATATAAAGACGATAAGAATGGTAAATTTAATTTGTTTACGATTATTAGTGTTGCCATTTTTGCATTCAGCTTGAAATGATGAACGTATCAAAGTAAAACACATAGAAATGGATATAGCATAAAAGAGGTTCAACGTAAAACTTGGAGTGTCACGGAACGAAACTAAGACTATTCCAAATTGAGTCAAAAGTCCTTTCGAGTTAGGGAGACATATTTTGGCCTGATAGGTAGAAATACTCTCAGCAAGAAGCGGTTAACGGCATTTCACCCTTCCAGTTACTACATGTCCCTAAATGATTGAAAATTAAAAACTTTGGCGGGATTGAAAATCAAGGAAGGGGACTAGCTACCAAGGTGCGGGTTTCACCCCTAACTTGATAACGTCGTATCCCAAGTGTGGTGGATTCCTTGCCAAACGAGGAGCAAGTTCCGACTCGTTGGTAAGAGGTCCACTAGAGTATGAAATGGAAATTCCCATAAAAATATGGATATCACTCCTAACTTGATTGTGTAGTTCCATGAAAATCGAATACGCGGAATGAAGGGCTTCATCAATAATTGTGGTCAATTGGGCCTATCTTGGTGAAAATCGCCTCGTTGGTGAAATATGAGTGTCTTCATGTCTTCCAGTGTGTATTGTGTCAACCTTAGGATAGGCATGTAATATTTAAGAAATAGGGCTAGATCAGAAGCAGAATAGGCAAGTTTAGACGTTTTTAGTCGAGGAAAGAGTTTAGTTCGTGCGAAGTGGGCTCACTTCGGGCGAAGTGACTGCCACTTCATGCGAAGCTGTTCAGTTTGCACAAAGTGGTTCAGTTCGTGCAAAGTGTTGTAGTTTGCACCAAGAGTTCTAGTTCACACAAAGGGGGTCTGATTTGGTACTTAGACTATAGACTATATCAAATCATGCAATCTTTCCTAATTACCTATAGTTATGGCTCTGATACCAATCTGTCACACCCCAACCGATAGCGGAATCATCAGGGCAGACAAAGTAGATTACTCGAGACTTCATAATGCTAATTTGAGACAAGTAATTCAAAGATCAATGTTTTATTTCATTTCTAGAATTTAATACAACGATAGGAAACAAAGTACAACATCAAAATGTAAAGTACAACAATAAAATCAAAGTACAAGTACAACATAAGTCTAAATTTAAAGTGGGTATCTAGTTCATCCTACTAGATTCCATGCATCCTTATCATCATCCTAAACATTCAACATATATTAAAGTATAGTTTAACACACGAGGCTTTGGCGGACATTCAAGTTTGAATACTATATAACATAAAAAGGTTTAAACATTCGACATGGCATAGACGTTACTTAAACTATCATACAATGCTAGTAATGCGACTATACATGTCAACCCAAAGTTTACCGCTAGCGTAATCTAATCAAGAAATGACTAGACCGTTTGTATATTTAACATGACCTCACGAATACGGACGTTGCATTAATCTTATAGCGCTATACATGTTAAGCGAGGCTTGTACACAGTTAATGACGTAGTATAAAGCATTCGATTCTAACATGAATAAGTTGCAAGTATTCGTATTAAGCATGTATGTTTGAATGTTTGTGATTTAAGCATAAAGGGTTGTGATTAGTGAGTTGATATGATCATATAAGTTGCACCCCAAAAGTATAGAGATAAAGAGGGGAGTCGAGTATGCTCACAATTTTGCAAACTTTCCTAGCAATCCGGAAGCTGATAAGTTGAAGTGATGCACACCGAAGTTACCCTACATGAGGGAAACAGAGGTGTGTGAATAGACTGTGTTTGACGAAGGATTCAGATTTGGATTCAGAAAATACGAAAAGAAAACGGGGAAATGCCACTTCGTGCGAAGTGGGTTGACCAGTTTGTGCGAAGTGACAGTTCTGGAATGATTTAGCTCGTTTTGCACCTATTTCGACACTAATTTCCGTGAGCGGGAGTTTTGGCAACGAGACATAATAGTCTAGGGTCATAACATTTAATCAGAATGCGATTAATATTATGCCCAGCCCAGTTTAAGATAATACAAAGATACTTATAGTTTATGTATATTTTAGTCAAGTTTGTCATAGAGGTCAAGCAAGAAGGTATGAAACCTCGTTATATGATTCACTAAATCACTAAGTTTATCAACATAGTTCATAAATGTGACACCCCACCCTATAAGGATACTTTATGACACAGTTAATACAGAAAGTGCTTATCTTATTGATAATAAATGTAATGTACATACATAACAACACTTCCACTAGATCACACCGATCCGGGATATACATTTCTACTAGACACAAGTCTAGAATACAGTATTCCACCGGCTACATAGGTCCGGGATAACCAGCACGTACAAAATTAACCATCATTACCTGTGACACATGCTTAAAAGATGTCAGCTATTGCTGGTGACTTCATGAATATACACGAGATATAAACCACATTATTTCACCATGACTTTGTACCCGCCCATATCATCATAACCCAATGTCAACACGTGACACATCATCATACAGTCAATGCCCAATACACCACGGGTGTAGTACCGACAATCCGACCGTAGCGGCACGTATAAGGGACCACAAATATCGTGTGTATGAGTGCACATGTTATGTATATGCGTACAACAGTCATGCCATGTTATTATAGTTTAGGACAAGCATGTTCACAATTGGAAAGCATTCATAAAACTCACCTGTATAACAGTTGCTAGCACAATAAAGTAGCAATTGCTAGTACAATCAGATAACAGTTGCCAGCATAATCAAACGATATCTCTGGGCCCTGATACAGTATAAGCAATCCTAGGTTAGATTATGGTGTATCTAACTAGTTATTTGGATATTGGTTAGTGTTGCCTTGTTTAAGCCTGGTTTATCAGTCATGCCTAACTAATACCTAAAACCCTAACAATAACCTTAATATCTAAAACTAATAATGATACTAACCCTACTACTACTAATATAAACTACTAAAAATAAAGAATAAATAACTAAATCAAAACTTAAACAAGATCATATCTTGAAACTATCTACGACACATTGATGTAGAATTTCCCCACTCCTGCTCTTATGTGTGCTACTACTCGTGCTTCAATAACGACTACTAACAACACCCAATAGAATATCGTATGCTCGAGATTCTTTATACTAAAAAGTTCCCGTAATATATTTGATGTAAATAAAAGATGTAGTGAAAGTTCTATAAGTTGAGTGCACAATGAATTTATTCATTTGATCGATGTGGAATGAAAGTGTCCTGCCTGCTTGCTTCCTTCCTTCCTTCCTCCGTTTGCAAATGTTAAGATTTAATAAATATTATTATATTATTATTATTAATTCAGCTGTTTCACTCGTTTTTATTTTATAACTTTTAAAATATAAAGTTTTATAAAACGACGAATATGTCATTAGAACGAGCATATTTTTATCTACGTTTTGACCTAAGTTTATATAAAACAGACTAGGGTCATATATAATATATTATTATTATAATTATTATTATTATTATTATCAAACAATCTCTTATAACCCCAAATAGTCGTCTAGACATCTCATATTTTAAATGATTATCTTACTCATTACTTACGCGTTCGATTATATATGAAATATATATGTTTTATATATGTTTATTTTTGTCTACAGAATGGGGTGTTACAACTCTACCCCCATTAAATTAGGTTTCGTCCTCTAAACTTGTCAAACAGTGGATATCTGAGAGAGGATTTTTTACGCTACACTCCGTTTATATAACATATAGTCATTTCATGTGTTTCCATTATACTAAGACTTGTTTTATTGTTTTATGGCATAGCTGATTTTTGCCTACTTTAGTTTAACATATAGAAGTCCTATATTTCCTCAATCTACTACTTCATAGGGTGCTCCTTTTATGATGTCGAGGTAACTATTATCGTATAAGAATTCGATCGATGGTAGATAGATGTCCCAACTACTACCAAAGCCGATTGCGCATGTATGGACCATATCTTCTTATGTTCAGATAGTTTGCTCACTTTGCCTGTCAATATTAGGGTGGTATGTTGTTCAAACATTTATTCGAGTATCCAGATCTTTCTAGAAACTTTGCCAAAGTCTTGAGGTGAAATGACTACCTTTATCGGATATGACCGGGATGTGCACACTGTGTCACGAGAATAATCTCGTTAGTATAGACTTTGGTAAAACCTTACATCAAGTCCTTGTGAATAGGTAGAATGTATGTTGATTTGGTAAACCTATTTACTATCATTAGTATAGCATTGTGTCCATAACTCGATCTCGGGAGTTAGTATAAAGTCCATTGTTACTTCATCTTATCTACATTCTACAATTTCATGTTGTTGTAGGTAGCCAGATGGCTTCTAATGTTGTACATTATCTCTTATGTAGTAATGATATTTTTTTATATGTCTTGCAATAGATTTTTTAATTTCCGGCCACCAATAATCCTTTATACAAAGAGGTATTGTGCGTTTTGATTTATAGGCTTCCTATAGTATCAATTCTTATAATCCGCAGAATTATGAACCCATACTCGGTTATCGAAGCTTAAGATCTTATCATTTACATATCTCAATAACTTTTTTAGGTTTGTCATCAAGACTTCTTGTTTGGCATTCTTCATCTAGTCTAAGAGGTTTATCTAAACACCAATTTTTTTCATGGATTCTTATTGTTTGAGTTCTTTCTTTTCTACTGAATGCATGCACGATCACGTTTGTCTTACAAACTAAGTTCATGGGATCCATGAATACTATAGGTGTGTTATCCTTATACTAATGGCATCACTAAGAACTCATGGTGATTGTATTCAAATTTTGATAATAATTTCACATACACATCTCATATCTTTCTTCGTAAAAAGAAATATGAGCTTGCGGATTTGGGTTTAATGATGGTCTTTATCTTTTCCATTCATTGCTAGATACGAGTAGTTTCTTGTTGTTAAGCAATCTAAGTCGTGGTATCTTTCTGGTGCACACGATTTCTACTTAATAGAGAGATTAGTAATCCATTTCTGTTACTACATTGAGCTCTCCCAATTTCATAGGCATCAAGTCTATAGGTATCGGGTTGTTGTTCAAGCTTATTGGTACAACTCAGAATGATTTCAACTATCTCTGTTTGATACCCATCGGTCATTTAAGTATAAAGGTATGTCTAAAATTATGGGATTCCTAATCTAAATAGGGTTTAAACATGGCCGATACTAAGCTTCTATTCACACTAGCTTCCACGAATCAGATAAATTCTTAAGGGCTCTAACTTAAATGAACATCTGGATTTCTAATAATAAATCCCATATGACTTGATTCATTATTGTTTCTCTGTTACCATCACGTGAGGGAATAACCTAGTTGTTTCATAAACTTCATGACATATTCTCTGTGTATCTAATTTACCCAACTCTACTTTTAAAAATTTTTATTTCTAGTTGTTCTATCTCACTTAGGGGACATAATTTCTTAGGACATTCTTGAGTGAATTCTTCCCTAACTCATTTTCTTGGCGATGTCTTTTCCTTTGGTACATAGTATACAATTCTAATAATGTAGTGCTTTTGATTGAACCTAATGCACTATAAATTAAACTCTATTTCTTTTCACGCGGTCCATATGTCTATCACATATTCCATTAGACTTAACAACTTGTGTGTCTATATAGCTCCTATATTAACATCAATGGTTGGAGGGTTACAAAACATGCTTAACTCGTAAGTACAACCTTTCTTTTTCCCAGCTTCTTTATATAACTTAGTCATAAATAACGAAAAACTTTCCTTTAGTTTATTTTCTAGTTCTCCGGGTTAGTCCTTGGTTGAGTCTACCATAACGTTGGCTACTACGAGGGTTATTCTCTGAATTGCTTCTTAGTCTAACTGTACTTTCGTGCTTCCCCTATGTCTAGACATTTGAGAACGAAGTTTTGGTTCTAGAAGTATCCTTGTTTCTATTATTAACAGAGTGTTCGATTTTCACATATAGTGTTTTCCTGATATCTTATATTAGTTAGTACAAAGATTAATTTTTTTTGAATGACCTCGTTATTCACAATAATATATGTTCTCATTTTAGTTATATGGTTCAAGGATAACGTCACGTCATTTGCTGTGACATTTGCTCTTACTTTGGCCATCATGGTTTAGCCACGTCATAACCATGGCCACCATCTTTCAAATACACGACCACATTATACTCAACAGTATGCTCTTAGTTTAGCCACACTTATAGTACATGGGCTCGTCATATACCACAATACATGTTCTTAGTTTAGTTGTTATTTTGTACATACATGTACTTGTGTTTGACCACACACGTTTACATTGGGCTCATATCAAAGACTTAACTATCACTCTTTTTGATGGATCACAAGCTGGTTACAATGCCTTACAACAATATTCTTAATAACTTCTCTATTAAGTCTCACTATTACTTTACTAAATTGTCGTAATCCTAGTCGTCAATCCTAAGAGTTCTATTATTCAAACTTAAGTATCTTAGGACAATTGAAATAATCAAGTCCTAATCTTATAATACATAGGGTGTTCTATCGATAATTTTCTATAATTTCAAAAAAAGTAGAAATTCAACATTTTATTCATTAACAAGCAGTTACTATAACAAGTTCACATAATACACGTAGTACAACACGTTGTCAAATATAAACACATAAATAGAAATTTACTACCCTCCCCAGGCTCGAGCCAAATCTAGTTCCTGCTGAACTATCATGTTATGAGCTTCTACATTTGTTAACCTCCATTTCACAGCCTCTAACTCCGCTATTCAAATTCGTATGGCTCTTATTTTTCGAGTTTCTCCTTGTAAATCTATCGTTTTTCAAGGATTACATATAGTTATAGGGCTACTTGGGTCTATAGGCACGTCGCCGAAGGTTTAGGTTCCAATGGCGATGGGAATCTCTCTACATGATAGTATGGATAGGAGGCTTAGGTGTTTTGTTGGAATCTTCTTCCTTTTGGATGTGGGATATGCGTTAAGATTGCCCTTGCTAAATTTCATGACAAGTAAGGAGACGAGAGGTATAGGCAATTGTTGATGAAGGCGGTGGGTACAGAGTGATAGCTAAATAAGGGTACGTAAGTTGTAATTATCACTGTATGTAAATTCTAATGATTGCACCCTAAGTAGGTTCGTACTCGGGTTCATTTATTACTAGTGTATCGGAGTCAGCTGAAGCAAGCTTACACACAAGGTCGGGACTTATGCCTCCCCTAGCATCCTTATCTGAAAATTACCTATATAAGTATATAACTTACTTTTTCTTTTTAGGCAGGCCTAATATCAAAGGTTGAAGCCTGAATATCCCTACCGAATACCTAATTCGCTAAAAACTTTGGCTCTGATACCAACTGTGACACCCCACCCGATAAGGATACTTTATGACACAGTTAATACAGAAAGTGCTTATCTTATTGATAATAAACGTATTGTACATACATTTTGAAACTCAAATTACATCTAATCGGACTAAGTCTAACCTGATGTAACAACACTTCCATTAGAACACACCGATCTGGGATATACATTTCTACTAGATACAAGTCTGGAATACAGTATTCCACCGGCTACATAGGTCCGGGATAACCAGCACGTACAAAATTAACCATCATTACCTGTGACACATGCTTAAAAGATGTCAGCTATTGCCGGTGACTTGATAAATATACACGGGATATAAACCACATTATTTCACCATAACTTTGTACCCGCCCATATCACCATAACCCAACGTCAACACGTGACACATCATCATACAGTCAATGCCCAATACACCATGGGTGTAGTACCGACAAATCCCGCCCGTAGCGTCACGTATAAGGGACCACAAATATCGTGTGTATGAGTGCATAGGTTATGTATATGCGTACAGCAGTCATGCCATGTTATTATAGTTTAGGACAAGCATATTCACATTTGGAAAGCATTCATAAAACTCACATGTATAACAGTTGCTAGCACAATAAAGTAACAATTGCTAGAACAATCAGATAACAGTTGCCAGCATAATCAAACAATATCTCTGAGCCCTGATACAACATAAGCAATCCTAGGTTAGATTATGGTGTATCTAACTAGTTATTATCATGATTGGATATTGGTTAATACTGCCTTGTTTAAGCATGGTTTATTAGTCCATACATAACTAAGATCAGGCTACCCAATGCCCACCCTTAACAATAACCTTAATACCTAAAACTAATAATAATACTAACCCTATTACTACTAATATTAACTACTAAAAATAAAGAACAAATAACTAAACAAAAACTTAAATGAGAGCGTATCTTAAAACTATCTATGATTTGATGTAGAGTTTCCCAACTCCTGCTTTTTATGCGCGCTACTACTCGTGCTCCAAGAATGACTACCAACAACACTCAACAGAGTATCGTATGCTCCCGAGATTCTCTATACCATAACGTTCCCATAATATATTTGATGTAACTAAAAGATGTAGTGAAAGTTCTATTTATAAGGTTGAGTGCACAATGAATTTATTCATTTGATCGATGTGGGATGAAAGTGTCCTGCTAGCTTGCTTGCTTCCTTCCTTCGTACGTATTCAAATGTTAAGATTTAATAAATATTATTATATTACTATAATCAATTTAGTTGCTTCACTCGTTTTTATCTTATAACTTTTAAAATATAACGTTTTATAATACGGCGAATATGTCATTAGAACTATTATATTTTTATCTACGTTTTGACCTAAGTTTCGTATAAAACGGAGTAGGGTCATGTATAATAATATTATTGTTGTTGTTGTTGTTGTTATCAAATAGTCTCTTATAACCCTAAATAGTCGTCTAAACATCTCGTATTTTAAATGACCATCTTACTCATTACTTACTCGTTCGACTATATATGAAATATATAAGTTTTATATATTTTTATTTTTTTTCTACAGAACAGGGTGTTAGAATAAACCTGGTTGGTCCTGAATATACAGAAACTAAATATACAAAATGGTCAACTGATGTGTGGAACTTAATTCGGTAGTTATAGCTCCCAATGTTCTCACACTTGCTGGAGTACAAGTCCAATCTTAGTGAGAATGATTAACCTTGCCAGCTTCTACACTTGGTACAAAAGAAAAAGAGAAGAGAAAGTAAAAGAAAGTTACAAGAATAAGAGAAATTTGTGAGTTAACACTCACTTAGAATGCCTGAAAACAATCTGCCAAGCTTCTGGGAATTTCGGAGTGTGAGTGAGAGTGTTCGGAAAGATTGAAGTGGTGAAGAGTGCACTTATTTATAGAAATGAGTTGCTACCAGCTCCTCTTCATGTGAAGTGTGTCCAATTCGTGCGAAGTGTACTCCACTTTGTGCGAAGCGGATTCAACTCGCACAAGGGTGTTGGTTTGGGGCTATTTTCACGTATTTTAATCGGTTTTCAAGTATTTAAAGCATAAAGTTGTAACGTATGAGTATTGCATGTATGTTAAGTATGATTATAATTTCATTATGATCAATGTCTCGGATTAAAAAGTTGTAATTAAAATGCGAATATGACACAAGCTTCCATAAATAGAAATACGATTACATTTTCTAAATAAGAAAAGTATAGGAATGCGAGGCGTTACAGTCTCCTCTAATTTAGGAAATTTCGTCCTGATATTATCCAAGAGGAAGACTCAACAAAAAGATGTGGATGCTTAGTTTTCATTTCACTCTCGAGTTCCCAAATGAATTCGGCATCTCGTTTGCTTTTCTATCAAACCTTAATTATAGGAATACGACTGCGCCTAAGTTAGTTGTTTCCTAAGTAGCATTGTTACATAGGGACATAATTCACTTGTCACAAAAAGATAAACCAATTACCTTTGTTTTATTATGTTCTAAACCTATACAAAAATTAATGGATTTAATAGATTTACAAAACCCATAGTTTCATATTTGTTTATTATTCGCCTCGGAGTTTCCTCTCAGATTGCAGTTTGCACAGCTGCCTTCTGCGCCCACTTTTGCTTCGACTACTCCGAAGATTATAACTTATACAATCACCCATCGTTCTTCTCAATGATATAACAACCAATTTATAGATTGTAGCTTCAAATTGGATCTTAATTGCTCTTTCAAATGGCGAATGCATCTGGGTTTCTCACTCAAAGCATGAGGATTTCCTCATCTTTTGGCTTAAATCCTTCTGGGTTTTGTTACCCTGAGGTTATCCCCAAAAGGGTACGCTGCTCCAGCACTTCTCAAGGTGTCGAGACTGAATCTCGGGTCCCCAGGTTAGTTTCAGCTTTTCTTGTTAATGAGGGGTTTGTGTAATCTGTTGGGTTTTTTCTGGAATGTGAGTCTATCTTAATTTCTAGTTGTGTTTTGGTGCAATGATTGTACATTTGAACTAGTGTTTTATATGCATTTTGACTTTTGAGGTCAAAAGTAATAATCTTTAGCTTTGAAATTTGTGTTTGTGTATAGGGGTCAATGCATTAGGTTAATTGGTTTTAGTTTCTTGTTCAGAAGTTAGAACAGTGGAGTTTCAATGTTTCATATTCAAATCTGACATATATGTTCTCATTGGTAATCAGTGGATTCTTTTAAGTTTCATAACAGTTGGTTGATTTAGTTGGATTTGTAGATTAAACTATGTTAATCTTGCATATAAACTATGTTAATCTTGTTATGTCCGAGAGTACCGAGTCGTTGGGAATATAAATATCCTGTCGTTGGGCGCATTTGTTGTGGATGATAGGAGAACTCCATAGTTAACCATGCTTGAGTGGGACAAAAACAAATATGTGCGCTCTTCATTGGCAAAGTAGACAATATTGGTTGGTATGAGAGGTCAGACGTTACATTATCTTTGTTGAAATATAATTTATTGTGATTTTTGGGATACATATGATTGTAGTAGTGGTGGTAATATTGAGTTTGTGTTGAGGTAATGATGAAATAGCCCCGTTTATAGTTCCATATGAATTTACAAGATTAACCAGTGTAAGATATTTTTTTTGTTTTTGTTTTTAATAAATAACAGGCTTGTAAGCAAGGGATGCAAACTAGTTGGGTGTGGGTCAGCCGTACCTCAACTCCAGATTTCTAATGATGATCTTGCTAAAATTGTTGATACCAATGATGAATGGATATCTGCCCGAACTGGAATTCGCAATCGACGGATTCTTACAGGTTACGATTATTGAATTAAACTATTAATTATCTGGTATACATCATCCATGCATATATTTACTATAATATATGGGTGTAATCTTATGTGATGAACCACAGGAAACGAAAGTTTGACCGGTCTGGCTACAGAGGCAGCTCTAAAAGCACTTGAAATGGCACAAGTAGAACCGGATGACGTGGATCTTATCTTGTTGTGCACATCGACTCCAGAAGATCTATTTGGTGGTGCTCCCCAGGTTGAACATGATGACGTGGATTAATCTTGTTTTCCTGTAACTAATATTTTAATTCTATTTTTGTTATTGTGTTTTCCTTTAAAATATCCTTTGTGTTTCTAGTTATGTGTATTTATTTTCTTATTATAGATTCAAAAAGCACTTGGATGTAAAGGAAATCCACTCGCTTTTGACATTACAGCTGCTTGTAGCGGGTTTGTATTGGGCCTTGTATCTGCTTCATGTTATATTCGAGGTAAAACAATGTTCTATTTATTGTTTTTCAGGGTTATTTTATAAAGAGTAAAGTAAACGGGTGGTCCCTGTGGTTAACCAAAATCTAGAATTTAGTCCCCAGCTTTTCCAAAGTACACAGACGGTATATCATCCTAAACATTTGGTGACTAAATGCGTTACAAAGTGCATACCACAAGGACCATCCATGTACTTTTGACAAAAGTTGACTAAATGCATTACAAAGTGCAAACACAGGGACCTTCCATGTGCTTTTGAAAGCTGGGGACTAAATCCTAAATTTTGGTTAACCACAGGGATCATCTGTGTACTTTGCTCCTTATAAAAAGCAAGTAACTTTTGGTCTAATGTATGTTGGGTAACCACTTTATTGTCACCCGTTTTGAATATAGCTAAACCGTACAGGTTAACAGGTCAAAATAATATGTGTCAGTAAGTTTGACCATGTTGACTTTTATTTTCAGGAGGTGGTTTCAAGAATGTACTTGTGATTGGAGCCGATTCACTCTCTCGTTATGTTGACTGGACCGATAGAGGGACGTGCATTCTCTTTGGAGATGCTGCTGGTGCTGTTCTGGTCCAGGTATATGGTTGTAAAAATCCCGACTAGCCTCCGATTAATCGCTAGTCGGAGGTTCACCAAGTAAATTTTATCTAATAGGCCAGTTAATCAGCAGTCGGTCAACAGTTGTCAAATCCAGTTCTAATTAGCCAAAAAACAGTGGCCGTCTAGCAACTTAGGCCCAATCCGATTAATCCTGATTAATTGCTAGTCGGCTACCGCCTAGCGATTCGTACAACACTTTTCTTACTGATTTTTTCATGTCAAAATCACTTTTCCATGTCATCAATATATACGTTCGTTCATATTGATTTGGGTCCGTACGGTTTATCTCTTTTAAAAAGGGCATATCAGATATTTGACAAACAATAAAATATCGTTACATGTGGGTCCTACTGAGTAACAAATTACAGGGTCCCAGAGCATAAACACTGGTTAATGGAGGGAAATTGTGAATATTGATTACTCATGTGAATATTGTATTTCTTGCAGGCGTGTGATAGCGAAGAGGACGGTTTATTTGGTTTTGACTTGCACAGTGATGGTGACGGCAACAGGTGTCTATGCTTTATAATTTCTTGAAAACAGATAGTTTGCATTCTTGGATTTAAATTGCGTGATGCGCTCTTTATAAAAAAATATTAAAAAATTATCTATACATAAAAACTTATAAAAACATACGAAAAGTAAAACAATGACGTAATAAGATTAGAGTTGTGCTTTTTAGTTCAAATCAAGCATACCAATATATTAATTATTGAAAAAACCGAACACTGTTCAAAAAATCTTGAAAAAAAATTTAGAAAGAATGTTGCGTGCATCAGAGCACATTATGCGATGAGCGCATCATGCGAAATGCACGCAAATTCTCGCATCACGTAACGCAACGCATCAGCTGTGGCGATACGCTCTCATCAGCGCATCGGGCGCATCACGCATTATGCGCGCATCTTAAAATCAAGTAATTGAATTCACTGTGAATGTTGTCAAAATGTGAACTTTTTCATAACCCTCCTCCGTAACAGGCACCTGAATGCTGGAATCAAAGAAAATGAAAGTAATCATGAATTCGTTACAAATGGTTCAGCTCTAGGGTTCCCCCCGAACAGCTCATCTTTTTCTTGTATAAAAATGAATGGAACAGAAGTCTTTCGGTTTGCTGTTAGCGTTGTGCCACAGACCATTGAGGCATCGCTAGCAAAGGCTGGTCTTGACCGTTCAGATATCGACTGGCTACTGCTCCATCAGGTAAGAACCAGAACATGTCGTGGGTCTCACACATTTACAGATAATTAGTTCATCAAGTATATTTTGTTAAAATTATAGTATTCAATAATAATCTTATTTTTTGAATAAAATAATTGTTTATTTTGTATAGCTGCCTGAGACCCTTTTTCTCTAATGTTTTAAAATTTTTTGCCGATAATTAGTTCAGCAAATATGATTAACAAAATTATATTATTTTAATAATAGTCTTACTTTTTGAATAAAATTGTTTAGAAGGTTAAAGCATTAAGAACTAGGTTAGAATCCCGTGTATCACACGCGTAGAATAAATGCAATATTATAAAAAGTTATATTTTAAAAAATCTGTGTATCGCATTGCATGGGTTGAATAAACACGTGTATTACACGAGTTGATAAAATATATTGTAAGAATAATAATTTATTATGTAGTATATATAGATAACAAGTATTCATAATAAATAATAAGTATTCATAATTAAAGAGTAAGTATTCATATTTCATATTCAAAAGTAAATTAGATATCTAAAAGTAAACCCTTTTAATATCATTATTTAATAGGAGAGAGAAGCGGGAAAACAAAATTTTAGGTGCCCTAGAATTGTGCCATGTGTCCCCTTAGTTTTTTTATTTGTTATATATAGTATAGATATAGATATAGATTATATAGTATAGAATGATATGTTGTGAGCAACTTTCAACTGTATTATTTAAGCAACTTTTTCTTGTCTGGCCCGTTAGGGATAGATAATAACCCGAATCAGTTTATTCATAAATAAGTGCGTCGATAATGCTACCTCTGCTTTATTTGACTGCTGACGGGTATCAGGAATTGAATCAAAGATTTAGTAAACTTAAAGGGTATTTTTATGTAATTTGGCGTGCAGGCGAACAAGAGGATCATCGATGGAGTAGCAACAAGACTAGAAGTTCCAAAGGATAGGGTAATATCAAATCTGGCAAACTATGGTAACACGAGTGCGGCTTCTATACCGTTGGCGTTAGATGAAGCGGTTAGAAGCGGGAAAGTCAAACAAGGTCAAACCATAGCAACTGCCGGGTTTGGTGCGGGTCTTACATGGGGTTCTGCTATCCTGAGATGGGGTTAGATTTGTCTTTTTAAACGTTGTTTTGTACAATGCAAGTTATTTGGTGAGTGTGGGCTGGAAAGAAAGATGTACATTGTTTCCAAAATCTAAAATCTCATCAATTTTGTTTAGTTTTGATTCCTGTTTCATCTTTCTCTTAGTTATGAACTACCAAAAACATTAATAAGATTTCATTCATTATGCCTTAATCTTGCTAAATTTGTCTAAATTCCTAGATTTGTTTTGTGAAATTCAACTTGTAAAACGGTTTATTAAGCTTCACTTCTTGTTGTGATGCTGTTTGAATAGTGTTCTTGTTTTATTGTCACTCGGAGTTTGCATTGCTTTGGAGTTATTATACAAACGCTAAAAGCGTAGGAGATTTAGGACACGACACATGTACATGTGTGAATTTTATAGGAAGGGTATTTGAGGCAATTTAAGTATAAGCGGCACTTGCAGCAATATATATGAAGTTGGAAGCACCATATGATGAATAAACGGTACTTGAGAATGCAAAACTAAAAACAAGTAGGAGATTCAGGACACGACACACTAAATGTGTAAATTTTATAGGAAGGGTATATGCGTCAATTTAAGTATAAGCGGCACTTGCAGCAAAAATGAACAAACGGTACCTGTGTAAGCAAAAGTAAAAACAAGCTGTAATCAGCAATGTATCAAAACCCATTTTATAAAAGGAATCAAAACTAAAAAGTTAGACATTAGACGCACCTTTTTAACACATTATAACAAACACCTTTTGCATCATACTTTTTGAAATGTATCGTTTTAAAAATAAAATATAGCAACAATAATGTATAAAAGAGCCTCAAATTATATGATATATTTTATTTTTACAAAATTACAAAGTATATTTTCTAAAGGTGTTTTTAAAAAAAACTTTGGATGAAACTATTTTATTTAAATGTCCAAGTGCCTTTTCGTCTTTATTTAATGGATGAAACTTCTACAGCAAATTAACTATTAAACCAAAATAAACCAATAATCATACACATCCAACCATTTAGATAATTAATAAAAAACAGTCCTGATTCTTGAATCATCCACCTTACAGATTTCATATAACAGTCGTATACACTAAAATGATGAACCAGATCAGCTGTTCACAATGTTTTAATATCGAACCAACTGGTTCACTGGTCCCGGCTGGTCCGGGTTTAACAACATTGGTTATTCAACTAATTCAAGATCCTTGTAAATTTCTTCAGATGTGGAATCTTTCTATAACTTTCAGTATAAACCAATGAACATAATCATATTAACTTACAAACAAAATCTCAACATTCTCTCACTGATCATTAAGACCTTCAAGTCTAGCTTTAATCCTTTGAAGTGTACCTTCAATGGCTATATCAAATGCATCTTTCTTTGTCCTCAAACCCAATGAACTCCCATGCTTTCTGTAAATAATTCTTGAAATCATCTCAATCACTTTATCCCTCTTTCTTGTCACTTCACTCATTGGAATCCCATTCAAAACCTCCATCACACTCACCCCTTTAAACACCACATCTTCTTTCGGAATCATCACCGAGAATTCATCGTATTCGTCTTCCGGCAGATGCCACCCGTACTGCCTTTTCGCCGATAGCTCTTCAAAAAACACCGGTATGCACCCCGCTAGAATGCTGTCGAATGTCGACCGTCGCGTCGGG
Source organism: Scalesia atractyloides (assembly GCA_947069175.1). Classification (NCBI taxonomy): domain Eukaryota; kingdom Viridiplantae; phylum Streptophyta; class Magnoliopsida; order Asterales; family Asteraceae; genus Scalesia; species Scalesia atractyloides. The sequence continues at coordinate 73,806,448 of CAMTDV010000001.1, forward strand.
GTCTCTCCCGGAGGCTGCAGGCAGAAACTTGAATGCAACATCGGTTTCATGATCTTGATTGGATCGTGTTCGCAAATCCCGTTCGAACAGTCGATGAACTCGCATTGTTTCGTATATGGGTTTGAGTTTTGAGTTGTGTTTTCGGTTTTTGAGCTGTTGTCGCATTCTAACCTGATGCTCCGACGGATGTTGGGGTGGAGGAGATCCCGCTGCCGCCGGAGAATAACATTAGGGTTGTTCTTTTTGATCTAGTGACTCTTTTGATCCATGAGTTAAAGAGTGCTAAATTTGGGGGGTGGAATGATGTGAGGTAAGGGATTGATTGTTCTTGCCAAGGGTATGCTCTTGATTCTAGGGTTAGGGTTGTGATGTTGTAAAACTCCGGTAATTCGAGAAACGAACTGCCCCATAGCGGTGGATCGTTACCTAATAACAAACAAACAAACGTACCCAGTAAGTACTTAACTCGTAAATAGCATAATGTATATCTAACAGAAACAAAAATAAAATTGCTAGGCATGTAAATGAATTGAGCAAACACAAACAGGGCTTGTTCATGTTCGTCTGTTACCTTTAACCGAACAAACGAACGAATATGAACATTTAAACGAACAGATTTTCTTGTTCATGTTCGTCCATTGAGAAATTGAAACACTTGTTCGCGTTCGTTTATGCCAGTTTGCTTGTACTCCAAACGAACATAAATGAACGGATGTAAACGAACTTAAGTGAACCAAGAAAACGAACGTGTTCTTGTCTGCTTTATTCAATACGTTAACCAATTACTTAAGGCATAGTTCTAAAATTTGATTGGGTGATACGTGACAGACCAATTAGTAATAAAAATATATATGTAAACAAACCTAAACGAACAAACAAACTTTCATGAACGAACATGGCATGCGTCCATGTTCATTCATCTAATCAAATCAACATTTTTTCCGTTCACGTCCATCCATAAAAATTAACAAACATTAACGAACTTTCCACTTTCCACCGAACTGTTCACATAACAGTCCACTCAACGTTCGATTCATCCACAGACCTAAAACACACGAATAATAAACATAAACAAACTTCCATTATGCCCGTAAACAAACCGAATGTTCAGTAAACTGTTCCACATAAAATTCGTCTATGCCCGTTTATTAACACGACCAAAAATTTTATTCATTTGCGTCGGTAAACATTTGTTCGGTTCGTGCACAACCCCTTTCCATCAAACTCTTCACTCCCATCAACGTTCAGCTCATTTACGGCCCTAAAAACACCCGAACACAATAACATTAACAATAACAATAACATTACCTAACGGCTGACTAAAATCCCAAGCAGTCCCAGCAATGACAAGAAAATGATCATGCCCCTGTCTCCTCCCCCAAATCTCCGGCGACTCTTCTTTCAAAAAATTGTATAAATGAAGGCCGTGTTGGGACGAATAATTATAATACGGGCCGTATAGATACCGAAGCGAATCAAGAGAAGCATAATACGGGACATAGATGGCATCCGCAGCGTTAGGATCGGAAGTGAGACAAGGGTATTCGAGCATACGGCGTTGGAAGAAGAGTTCGAGGAGGCTAGTGTCGGTACGGAACCATGAGTGGGATTGGTTGTGGGTTTTGGGGCCCAGGCCGTGGTTAGTGAGAAAGGGGCAGAAGTTGGTGGCGAAAGGGTGGTGGGTTAAGGAGCAGTTGGTGAGGATGTCGAGGTTGAAGATGGGGGGGAGGTGGCGGATGTGGATCCAGCGGTTGGTGCAGTCGGAGTCCAGATCGGATTGTTGGATGGTTATGGTGAGGAAGAGGGAGAAGAGGAGGAGGAGGAAGACGGTGGTGTGCGGTGGAGGTGTCGGTGGTTCCATTTTGGTAGAACCGTATGAGATCTGGGATTACATTTTTGGTGAGGGTGGATTTTGTTTTGTTATTATTATTATTATTATTTTATTATTGTAGAGTGTAGTGTAGAATGTCCAAGAGTATTTGACAATCAAATCAGCGTTCACGTAATTATACTAAAATTACTATCTTTTTCTTTTTTAGTCAAATAATACTTTTATACTTTTATCATTACTTTTTCTCTCTTCCTCACTCACAATCATTTTAAAAAATATTAAAAAATTATAAAGGTAAATAGTATCTCCTTCAAATTTACTACTGAGCAGTAACTTTTTTTTTCTTTTTTTCTATCTTCACTTACAACAATTTACAACCACTCTCACAAATATAGAGATTACACTCACATGAAAATAGATGATCCATTGTGAATGTTCTAATATGTCATTGGGTAACTTTGTAAAAAACGTTATAAGCAAGCTCTAGTTTATTTGATGTTACAGGTTGGGGTGTCAACCGTGTTCGAGTTAATGGGTTGGTGGGTTAACAACTTGCGGGTTAATGGGTATGTGGGTTGAAATGTTCAACCTGAACCTGAACCCGAACCATATTATTATTCAGTTTAAAGATTTCAACCCTAACCCACACACATATAAATGTGGGTCAATCCGAACCTGACTCGTTTAGCCCGTATAATAACGAACCATACAATATGACGATTTATAAGCAAGTTGTTGCTTTTTAACTGGGTTATCGATAGCATGTTTAATGTTGAGTATAAATGTGGCAAGTAAATAATACAATGTGTCAAAACTAGCGTATTATAAAGAATAAACTGTCAAAATGGTCCATGAGGTTTGGTCACTTTTGTCACTTTAGTCCAAAACCTCAAACCTATTGAATCTGGGTCCATGTGGTTCAATTTTGTTGCCATTTACATCCAAAAGCAAAATCTGGTTAGATTTTTTCAGTTAGCATCCAACTTTTTTGTCTTTTTCCTCTCTTTTAATGAATGGCAAATTGTCAGATTTTTTTAATTTGTTATAATAAAACGTTAAAAAAGACCATTTTGCCCTTCATTAAAAGGGAGGAAAAAAACAAAAAAAGTTGGATGTTAACTGAAAAATCTGACCAAATTTTAATTTTGGATCAAAATGACAACAAAGTTGAAACCACAGAGACTCAAATTCAAAAAGTTTGAGTTTTTTATTAAAGTGGCAAAAGTGACCAAACCTCAAGGACCATTTTGACAGTTTACTCTATTATAAATAATCATGTAAAATATAAATAAAAAAAAGAAACAAAAATATACCATTGATTTTGGATGAAAATGGCAAAAAATTGAAAACAAAGGGATCCAGATTCAAAAAGTTTGAGTTTTAGATTAAAGTGCCAAAAGTGATCAAACCTCAGGGACCATTTTGGTAGTTTATTCTATTATAAATAACCATGTAAAATAGAAACAGAAGAAAAACAAAAATATAGAATTTTTTCTGAATAGTTAAACGGGTCAACCCGTTTTTATATAGGTCAACCCTAAACCGACCTGTTTTTAATACAAGTCAACCCCGAACCCGACCCCTTTTTTAAACGGGTTGTGTTTGTTGACCCAAACTTGTTTTTTCATGTTGGATTCAGGTCGGGTTTACGAGTTGTGTCAAAAATTGTCGTCCCTAGTTGCGAGTGTACAATGAAATAAAGAAAAGGTTATTTATGGTATATTAGACTTAGTTGCTTATATGATGTCTTTGTGTGACCAATGAATAAAGTGGTAAAATGCAAGAAATGATATTGATACGTGTTTTAGATAGATTTGGTTTTGTTTGTTATGATACCGTACTGGATATAGTTTACAATGCCAAAAAACATTAATTTAAATACAACTTGGTTTTCAATAAAATCAAGACAAAAATGTAACGTGTGACATAACCATTTACTTATTTATTAGTTATGGATCAAAAAAAGAGTGCATCCAGGGCTTTACGGTAAGCTCATAAATGCGGTCCACTTAAGCACTTCTTTGATTCCATTCACTAAAATAAAAAAAGGGTTCATGGCCATTGTTTCTTGCCTCACCAATGAGTTCTGTTTTTATGTTTTATAGGATCCGAATCTGTAATCCAATTGGACATGATCGTTAAGTTGATAAACAAAGTGAGGAAAGCTCACCTGTTATGACAACCCGTGGCCCGAGGTAATTAGATTTTGCCACTTGTTTTAGCTTAGTCATATCCGTATTGTTTCCGCATAGTATATATGGCTATATATGTTTATATGTTCTAAAAATAATAAACGAAACGTATGAGCGAAACCCAAACCGAACCCACCCCATCTTCGGCCCAACAACCACATAACAAACCCAAACCGCCCACCCACTACCCTCGGCCATCATAACCTAGCCCAAATCGCCCTAGGCCCATCTTTCATGTGTGCGCATATGAATGTATATGCGTACAAATGTTTTGTGTTTTCTGAATACAACAAACCCTACTCCCCGTTGGTGATTCACGGCAGCACCCCCCCCCCCACCGTCGCACTTTTCCCTCCTCGAGTGCTCTCTCTCTCTCTCTCATTCGAACTATCTTTCTCTCGCACTCCATCTCTCGGTAAGTATTTATGTTTGAGTTGGCTTGAAGTTATTCGGTTTACTTGGCTGCGTTTTTACTTGGTGTAGAACTTTTGAGGATATGTTTACTATTTGTAGTGAAAGTGGCAAAAACTTATGAGTTAATGATGTTTTGGATCGCTTATGGACTCGCAGTTGTACTAGGGTTTCGTTACGGATCAAATCTTGGATTTTGAGACGATTATAAATGTTCATGCATGATAATATTAAGCATATTGGCTGCGTTTTGTTATATCTTTGATGATTATGTTGATTATAGTGTTAACTTGAAGAATAGGATGCATGAGAATCGCGTATGGCGTTCGTTTTATCGGTTAGATATGCATAGGCTTATATATGTTAACTAGGGTTCGTCTTCGGTTTGAATATTAGTGATTTCATAGTTAAAATGACGAATGGTGATGATGATCTGCTTAAAATAAAAGTGATGGGTCTTTAGGTGCGTTAGTTAATCGGTTGCGGGTTCGGGAAATGAAAACAACAAGTTGTCCGACTGTTATAACCGACTTTAATCGGCTATAACCGGGTCATAATATAAGGAAAACTGGATTTTCTAGAGTCTAAAACATGGTATTTTGAAATAATGGCGCCAGAATCAAAATTTTTGGATGTCGTTTGCTATTTTAAATAAATTAATTCTTTTCAGTAGTCAAAGTTGTATTTTTCTGCAGATTTTACGTGTTATGTTTTAAGTTATAACTTGGTGAATATTTAGAGTTATGTTATAAAATTTATGTTTTAGATAGCCTTCGGTATCTCTGTGAACCTGCAAGTGGAATTACGTCAATCGGATAACCGAGGATTTTTAAATGAATTTTTCTGTGAGCTGCAGTCAGAAAGTGACGAATCTGATTGCTACTTTGGAAAATGATTTTTTTATAATTTTTTGGTAAAAAGTTAGACTCTAAAAATTTAACACAAGGTTAACCCCTCCGAGGGGCACGCCACATAAAAAGATTATAATTTTTTCAACCTCGTAAGTATGTTAAACGAGCTTCCCAAAACAACCTATTTTCAGTGAATTTAGTTATGTATGATTACAAGTTATAAAGTGACAAACTTGCTACCTGTAGCTCCCGCACGTGCATGATAATTCTATAACTGATGAATGGCATGTCGTACTGTACTTATGAACTTATGCTTGAAAAGTACTCGGTAATATGTTGTGACAACTTGTACGCATGTTAATTGCTAGATACGTGTAGGATTTGCGTGCATTAATAAACGACCCCTGATATTCTTGGTAACCATAATAGGACATGTTTGACCATACTAGCTCGTGTAACTTAATCTGCCAAGCTAATCTAAGGTGAGTTCACACGATTACCAAAAGCATGCATTCTCGGGTTTGGGAACCACTTTATCCCTGGATTTGAACCACCTTATATTCCTGGATTGGAATACCTCTAATTAAATACCGTGGTTTACTTTTCATGTTTATAGTTTACTAAACAAAACTCTATTTGAAGGTCCCTACACATTATACCGATTAGTTGCTGGGTTTGGCAAACGGGGTACTAGTTAATAGCGCTATTAGGTTCGACAAACCTCACACCGTGCTGGGAGCCGAGTGTGAACTATTGACCTTGACTTCTTATCAACGACGATAGACATTGATATGGGGCATAACAACTTACTACAGTCAAGTTTTCGGTACCACATAGTTTAGTAGCTTAACCGTGGGTTAGCTACCTATGACATGTTTTATAAACTAATATATTTAAACAAACTTAATTTTACAATTAAATTGAACTGTGAACTCGCCAACCATTGTTGATATGCTTGTACATGCTTTGCAGGTCGTTAGGTACTGCTCGGGAGCTTGGTGCGTTGGAGTGTCGTGGTGGCGATGACCGTTTATTTTGGTTTTATAAAACAATTATGATTTTAAATATTGTCTAGATTTTTGAACTGTTTGCTTCCGCTGTTGGTTAAATTATGTTTTTGGACTTTTAAACTTTAGTTCACTAACCGTGTTGATGGTGATACTTTTTGATAACTTTAATAATTGTTCAACATGATTAGTGGCTTGATCCTGGTCTGTCGCACCTCTCACAGCAATACTCCGCATGTAGATTTGAGGGTGTGACTGCGGTCTACTGCCGAGATGGAGAAGATGTTAGGATTGTGAGATGCGAATAAAGTGAGGAAAGACACAATAAATGAGATTGCGATTGTGACAAGTGTGTGTCAAGTAAGGCCATCAGTCGTCCTCTTCACTTGGCGATGATCGCCTAGACACCAGATCATTGTTCTGTCTCCACCACTCAACCAATGAAATACTATCACTCACCATCATTCTTCACTCCAACATTTTTATAGGTTTTTTTAATGTAAATAGTGTTATCATATTTTTAAACAACTAATGCTAAATAAAAAGATTATATATATATATATATATATATAACGATTTAAATAAAATTATATCCGAATATTAAAAAAGTTAAATCAAACAACACTTTATAAGTAGTTTTTCCCCTCTTTTAGTCCATGAGTGCAAGTTATTAAAGAATAATCAAATTAAATGAAATTAAATAATGATAAAATATTATTAATAAAAAAACTCACCTTTTAGCGTGGAGAGTTCCCCACAAGTGATTACCACAAGAGAGGCATGTCGTGTTCCCAGCGTGAAAGTTATACCACATCAGACCACACATGGTGACGTGAAGAGTAGGCCGCATGGTCTGACTCTAGTTCCTAAAGGGTTAGCCCAATATATTGTTGTGATTCAAGAAGGGAAATTGTGACAGGGATTCGACAAAGAATTCGTTTTCTGAAAGTGTTATATACATGTATGGTCTGCAAAATTTACATCTATAGTCATGGCAATTGCAAAATTGAGGTTGAGCGTAAACTTCTTTTCATATATAATCTTTTACCACGAATGCGATACAAAAACCAACGGCAAAGAAACATAATCATGGTGTTGTATATGTCATGATATGTGTAAAACTATTATGACCTATGTTTTACGGGGACGCCTGTTTAGGGGAGTACCCGTCCTGGGGACGTTTCCTAAATGTTTCCAGTTTTTGGGGACGGATCCAAAACATTTATGGGTTATTGGGGACGGCTCTAAAACATTTCGGGGACATTTCTCTTTATTTTTAGGGTTTTAACCCTTTCAAATTCCAAAATAATCGCTGCCATTTCAATACAATCCCAGTACATCGATATTCAACAGTCGGCCTTTCAAAAACAACACCGCAATCAACATTCAACAGTCTTTCACTTCTCAATTCATCAATCATCATCAAATTCATCATCTCTATTAATCAATCATCATCGATTATGACTTTTGTCAAGAAATCTGAATGATGATGTAAAGATGTGGATGTGGGTGGAGATGCTTTTGATTCAATGGAAGATGTTGGGTTTTTGAAGGTTGCCGATCTCTCGCTAGAAAAAACTGGAATTTGAAAATGATTTGATTATGTAAAATTAATTACCTATGGTTAATGTAGTTTTTTTTGGAGTTTACGCTTTACATCAATATGTATCTATTTTGGACTTTGTTTAATATTTTTTATATTTTTTTGCCGTATCCGTATCTTGGATTTTTGAGTTTTGCCTTTCCCCGTACTCCAGTTTCATACCCATTTCTGTGCTACATGACTATGTGTAAAAAATGACTAATTTTATAATTTCCTCTTATAAAAATACTTTGATATGAATGCACATTTATCTCGGTGATTTATTTGTTACTGATAAAATATCGATATACACATCATTTTGTTGCTTCTAATCAAAACTTGTGAATTTATCATCTACTGTTTATGATTAATTAATCCTTTTAGAAAGATACCTATATTGACACACAACTTAAAAATGATAACCTTTTTCTATTTCAATACCTTATAATTATATAAACCTATCTATATAATATGATTTATAGAAGAAGGGTTCAGCCGGCTCTATCTAGCGAAGTTGAGGTGGGCAACCCAACCCACACCGAACCCAAAAGACATTTATAAATATTTTTTCTTCAAATTTTCTAACTTGAAAACATGACCAAAAATCAAATTGCGGTAATTTCAAAATAGACACCTTCCACATTTGTTAAACACAATAGAACCAAACCTTAGCAACAATAGATCTCTTGGATTAAAATTAGTTCGACCATTAGCAGTAGTACCTACTACCTAATCCTCAAATACCGATTGAATGCATAACAATTGGAAAATGACCATAAATGTGCCCTTAAATACTCAAACACAATACAAACATCAACAAAATCTAAAGGTAAACCTTAATCACATGATCACGCTCAAGTAATTCGCTACGAAAATCACCCATTCAAGTTGTTAGCACGGTTTATAAGCTGAATTGAACATCTTTGCGTATCCAAAACCTACACCCGAGTATGATCATAAAAATAACTACCCATGCATGCAATTTAAAGAAAGACTGTCACCAATAAAAATAAATTGAAGTTTGCCTTCGAGAACAACCGAACAACACTGGTGGATGCTACCCGCCTTGTTTCATGAGAACACCCCCTCCCTTCTCCGTCAAAAGTCTTCTCTTTTGAGTTAAATGCGATTTTAGTCCTTGTGGTTTGGGTCATTTTGTCAGTGTAATCCAAATGTTTCATTGTTTGCCTATGGGTCCAAAAAGGTTATTATTGCCATTTTAGTCCACTGGGTTAACTTCATCCATTTTTTCTATTAACGATAAGGGCAATTCGGTCATTTTATATGGCCGAATTGCCCATCTAGTTAACAGAATTACATATAAAATGACTTAATTACCCTTCTCGTTAACAGAAAAAATGGATGAAGTTAACCCAGTGGACTAAAATGGCAACGATGAAACCTTTTTGACCCCACAGGAGAAAAATGAAACCTTTGGACTAAACTAGCAAAATGGCCTAAATCACCCTTCTAGTTAACAGAATTACATATAAAATGACTTAATTACCCTTCTCGTTAACAGAAAAATGGATGAAGTTAACCAAGTGGACTAAAATGGCAACGATGAAACCTTTTTGGCCCCACAGGAGAAAAATGAAACCTTTGGACTAAACTAGCAAAATGGCCTAAATCACAGGGACTAAAATGACATTTAACTCTTATATATTTTTTACTGACTTGTCTAGTAAGGATATAGTCTAATGGTAAGGTGTTTCTCGTATATGTTAGAGGTTGAGAGTTTAAATCCTGCAAGGTGTATGTATTAGTGTTTAATGAGAGCGGATTGTTCAAATCGTGCAAGGCGTATGTATTGGTTCGAATACTAATATGTAAGTGCTGTTAAAAGAAATTGATTCATCGACTACTTTTTTTTTTCTTTCTTGAGATGACCCAACCCAACAAGCAGCCCACTTCTTTTAATTCACAACCTGCCATTTTGTTGAATTGGTAGCCCATTCCACATAAATGTCCATCTCATAATTTGTTGATTAGCGGCCCATTAACCGCAGCCCATTATATCATTTTGCAAAGCTCCCATCCTCCACTTACCCCCACGTTTTGTTGCCGCTGCTTGTTTTTAATCCAACATAGGGGTAAATTTATTAACCCCAATAATATTAATAAAGCCAATTTGATTTAAATGATTGAGATTTAACATTATCATTCCACTTGCATTTCGACTTATTCCGTTCGATGAATAATTATGAGTTTATGACCTAAACTAATTTAATCGTCCTTTCAAAAAAAAAAAAAGCTAATTTAATTGCAACACCAAAGTTTGATTTGTTTTCTAGCATTGTTCGTTTAATTTGATTATCAAGCATTAATATATTTTTCTCTCTTTTTTCCTGGATCACACTGTTTTAGCTTGTTTCTTTCTCAAAACTTACAAACATGTAAAAAAGTACATGTTTTTTGAAATAATTATCTCAGAACTTACAAAAATATATAACAATGCATGTTTTTAAAAAATAATTATTTATAATTCATAAAATTTAATATCAATGTTACTTTAACTTTTAAATTTTGGCAAAAAATACACCTGTATATAAAACATAATTTATAAACATAAATGGATAAACCCATGATACTGTCGGGTTGACCCAAACTGTCTCATTTAACTAAATGTGTTTACAAACTCGACCCCGAACTGTTAAGACTAAATGCAAACATGAGATTCTGATGTTGTGTTCATATCGTGCAAAAAATTCACATCTCTGACCATATCCAATTTTAACAAATTATTATTCGGATGTCATTTAAATAAAACGGTTGGATGATAGACCAACTACTCTTTCGTTTTGATTATCTAAAACACTTAAATGGGCCAAGTTTAACATCATTAACACAAGGATTAGGAATAACTACCATACAATGTTCAAATAACAATCAAGCATACATCATCCACATTAGCATTTACCAAGCATTTGATACGTGATTTTTAATTATTTTAAACATATAAGTGAATTAAGTTTTAACGATTACATTTATTTCATATGTGATTTTCTCAATGGAGGTTTGGGGGATCAGAATTAGAAGATGTTTTAAAGTTTCATGACAATAAAAGTGAATACTGTTACCTACAAAAATCTTGTTCGGTCTAGGTAACAATGGTATCGGTACAACACTGGTTCAATTCGTTATGGCATCGGTACATCACTGGCTAGAAGTAATAAATTACTGTTCATCATTGATTTCAGTTTCGGTTAGAATCGGTTCAGTTCTCTATGGCGTTGGTACGTCACCGGTTAAAAATGATAAATTAGTGTTCATCATCGATTTCGTTTTGATTTGCTACAACAACGACATGGTATACATTTTCAGTAAAACTTATATCGTAATATTAAAATAAATAAACATAAACAAGTTAAAACTCATACCTAAAAAGTTATAATGACTATTCAAATTAAATGCTGAATACTTTATTATTAAAAATATAAATATTGGATTTTAATAATTTCAACTATTAGTTGTTAGTCTGCAATGGTCCCAACTTAAAAAATAACTAGTGGCGGTCTCACATTTTCACATATTGTAAACCAATAGACCTTTACTAACAAAATCTTAATTTCTTTTGTCCCATTTTCCTTTTCTATTAGCAAAGGTCCACTGGTTTATAATATACGAAAATGTGGGACCACCACTTGTTATTTTTGAAGTTGAGACCGTTGCCAGCCAACAACTAATAGTTGAGATTATTAAAATCCATTATTTCTTAAAAATATTAAGACAAATATAAAAAAAAGTTCAAAATGATGAATACTTTTTTATTAAAAATATTAAACCCAATACCAAAAAAATCATCACTATTCTTTGTCACTTATATATATATATATATATATATATATATATATATATATATATATATATATATATATATATATATATGGGGTAGATTATGAGAAAACTAGTTTAAATGAGAAAACAAAAAAACTAACTAAAAAAGCCTAAAGAACATATCAATTTTTTTTGAATTTTTTAATAAAAATCGCTATATATAATATATAAAGACTAACTTTTTTTCAAAAAAAAAAAGTTATACTACACATATGCATTAATATGAAAAAGTTTAAACCACCTAACTCACCTCTACCGACACCCGAAAAACCTAAACCCCCCACCCCCAAACCTAAATCCACCCTCTCACCAAAAGCCTAAACCTCCCACTCTCACTCAAAAAAAAAAACCTTAAACTAAACCCTAAACGTAAAACTCTCAAAAAACCTAAATTCCCCTCTCGCACCCCCTCAAAAAACCTAACCCCCCCAAAAAGCCTAACCCTAAAAGCTAAACTAAACTCAAAAGCTAAATCTAAGCATATAATACACATGTGCAACACAAGTTTTTTTGAAAAAAAGTTTTTTTATACATAAAAAGTAGCAATTTGTATAAAAAAAATTGTAAAAAATATTTGGTATGTTAGGCTTTTTTAGTTAATTTTAGTTTTCTCATTTATATGTAGTTTTCTCATGATACTTTCCCTATATATGTATATAATATAATATAATAATATAACTAGGGTAATATGTTACGCAAACATTCGATTAATATCGGTTCAGTTCATTACAGTACCACTATGATACATGCACCGATATAGAAATCAACACATGATTTACATCGATCAAAAAGATAAAAACAAATATCGGTACCAGCAAACTCATACCTAAAAAGTTATAATGACTATTCAAATTAAATGATTAATACTTTACTATTAAAAATATTAAGACGAATATCAAAAGAAAATTCAAATTGATGAATACTTTATTATTAAAAATATGAAAACAAATACCAAAAAAAAAAATTCATCACAGTTCATCGCCTCTTTAAAATCATATATATAACTAATGATATTTCTCCGGTGCTTCACGGCGGGAATTCGATTGGTATTTTTCGGTTTATTACGCTATTCATCACTATTCCAAATTAATGAATACTTTATTATTAAAAATATTAAAACAAATACCAAAAAAAATTCATCACTATTAATCGACTCTTTAAAATCATATATATAACTAGTGATATTTCTCCGGTGTTTCACGGTGAGAATTCGGTTGGTATTTATTCGGTTCATTACGTTATCAGCACTCGCTATAGTAGTCGAAAGAAAAATCTTATATCGATCGAAAACAATAAAAACGAATATCAGTACGGATTTTTCAGTTGATATCGGTTTAGTTGGCTTGCATTTAATGCTTATTTTTTTTAACATAAACTTTATTGAAAACGGCTATCGTGACACTATCGTACCAACCAAATCAACAAAGAGTGAGTTGTTCGGTACCGTTATCTATTTTATTTTGCTTTCAATTAGCTAAGATTGTATCGCTATCATACTGTACTGAACCGAATAACATCGGTAAATGTATGTATTATTTTTTATGATTTACTGTTTGATAGCAGATATCGTGCCGCTATCATTGTGAACCGAACCAAAACCAAACAGACAACATCGGTTCAGTACATATATTTATTTTTCATTGACTTTTCTTTAGATAAACTGACATCGCATCGCTTGCGTACCGTACCAAACAACATCTGTACCGAAACCTGTATTCCTTTTATGGTTTTGCTTTCAATTTATTTTATTTATACAACTTTGTCTGTGAAGATAAAAAAATATCGGTACCCGTACTGTGACAATTTGAACTGATCGATACTGTTCGAACAACATCAGTGTCGGTACCAGTGTTTGTTTTTATGGTTTCGGTCGATGTAAAACATGTGTTAACTTCTATAACGATTGCATGAATCGTACCGATACTATAATGAACAAAACCTATACCAAATTGATTGCTAAAAAAATACTACGAATAAAAAATAAAACAAATACCTAAAAATTATTAGTTATTATTTATTACTAAAAAAATCAAACAATAATAAATAAAATTTTAAAAAAATACTTAAAATATAGAATTACTATTCATCACAATTATGTATTCATATATATATATATATTATATATATATATATATATATATATATATATATATATATCCCACCTTGCGGCGGGTTAATTTTTTGTGGATGTCGGTTCAGTTCATTATGAAAATGGTACGATACGGGTGCTCAATATTGCAATCGAAAGAAGCAAAAACGAACGTATGGGTGAATACGACTCCGCCTTAGACTAAACCTATATCGTTATGAATAGTAGCAAGCATCGATGATTTTATTGGAACCGATGTTATTCGGTCGGAATCGAATCGGTTCATCACCAAACCGGTAGGAACATCAAAAAGCATAAAAAGTGATACAGTTACCTATGTTGTTCGTACGATATTTCGATTCGTCATGATAAGGAAAAAAAAACAATTATACATCTAACTTATTTATAATTGACCGAAAATATATAACTTGATTATATTTAAATTTAGGTAATGATAAAAATAATTGGTTTAATATATATTAAATATAGAGCACTCATCTGAAAACTGAAATAAAAATATAAAAAATGGTAAAAATAATTGGTTTAAATTTAAGAAACCACTACGTATTATTGGATGGTACTATTCATAAGAAGTTGGTATTCATATAAAAAAATAGGTAGCAGTACTGGTATTCATTTTTATGGTTTTCAGTTTTGAAGTTTTTTTTTCATTTATGCAACTCTATCAAGTGCATGTATCGCACCGGTAGTGTAACAAACCAAACCGATACTGATACAATACTTGCGGTAACGTATCGTCGAATGTTAAAAAATTAAATATAGATGTGGAATTAGTTTTTTTATAGTGAGAATCAAAGTAATTAAAAAATTTTAAAATTTTAAAAAATACTTAAAAAATTGGAGTTATATTAAATTCAAATAAAATTAAATAATAATCAAAATACTATTAAAATTTAAAAAACAAATACTTAAAAAATTATAGTTACTATTCATCATCACTTTGGTTTAATATGTATATGATAATAATAGTGGGATTCCCACGCGCTTCGACGCGAGCCTTTGGTCATTATTGGTCTGGTTTATCACAGTACTTATACCGGCACTTGGCATAACAATTGTTGACAATCGACACGTATTTTACATCGATTGAAAACAATACAAACGAATACCTGTACCTATATCGATGTTTTTTGGTCGGTATCGGTCCGTTACGATACCAAAAAATACTTTATTGCAAATATGACTTTGTGTTCAGTGAAATTTATACTGCCACATCAAGAAAACTATAAAAATGAATATGCTACCGTTACCAATGTTTTTTGGTCGGTATATGTTCGGTTTATGAGGAAAAATCAACTATATATGGCTCATTCGAATAGAACTTTTATCGAATTGCACATAATAATAAGCTAATGATGACGCTAATAATAAAAAACTATGCCGGTGTTATATGGTAGGTACTGATGTTCAGACAATAACACTAATATTAAAAAAGAAAAATCATTTAAAGTTAAAATTAAATAAATATGTTTAAGGTTAAAGTAAATATAATAGTAATCTACTGCAATATTGAAATGATAAAAGTATTACAAAAACTATATATAATATTATAAAAATCAAATTTCTATTCATAAACGCATTTCAATTATACTTGTTGACGTCTTGCGTTGCGGCGAAACGAAAAAATGATAATGTAAAACAAACGTTATTTGAAAATGAATCTTGTTGTTTAGAAAGCCAAACCATTAGAATCGGTTCAGTTTATCATCTACCATTTTACTATACCAAATAAATATTCAATTTTAAACATAATTTCGTTTTTAACAAAACTTATACCATAATGTTGAAGGGAAAAAATTAACGAATGGAAATTATTAAAGAGATATCAAATTAATTGATAAAGGAAATATAAAATAAAAAACAAAAAAGAATTATTAAAAAAATAAATGATAAAGGAAATATGGTTTTAAAAAAGAAAAAACATATGTTAAAACTTGAAATAAATATAATAATAAACTATTAAATATTAAATAATATAATATTAATAAACAATGTATTACAAAACATAAAATCACTATTCATAGCAACTTTTCATTTACATATATTAAATATATCCTTACAGTACCGCTATGATACATGTACCCGATATAGAAATCAACACGTGTGTTTAAATCGACCGAAAAAGATAAAAACAAACACCGCTACCAGCACCAATGATGTTCAAATGGTATAGATCGGCTCAGATCGTCACGGTAATATTATACATATTCGTTTAACGTACACAAGTTATTAGATAAAAAGTAAAGTCAAATGATTAATAAAATAGTATTAATTTTTTGTTAAAAATACTTAAAAAGACATAATCACTATTCATGACCAATCAAAATTAATATATATATATATACACACACTAGTGAGATTTTTCGCGCTTCGTAGCGGGAATTCGATCGGTATTAGTTCGGTATTATAGTCATCAAAATTGAAAACCTCACATCGATCGAAAACAATAAGAAAAAATATCGACATCATGTTACTATCGTACCAAACCAAACCGATCAACTACAATACATCTGTGTTGGAATTTATTTTTATAGTGTTTTGCTTTTGATAAACTAACACCCATCTCGCTACTATACTGTGCTAAACCAAATGGAACAACATCGGTACTTGTATGCATTCATTTTTATGGTTTCCTGTTTGATAATACATAATGTGCCGCTATCGTAGTGAGCCAAACCGAAACCAAATGAACATCGGGTTTGATACTGCTTTTATTATAATTGTTTCTTTCAGTAAACTGAAATTGTAGCGACACCGTACCAACCAACGTCGGTACCAGTATGTGTATTCATTTTTCTGGTTTTCGGTTTCCAAAAATTTTTCAATTATACAACTCTGTTTGTGATGCTAATTGAATGTCTGTACCAGTATCGTAACAATGTGAATCGATCGAATCCGTTCGAACATCAGTGCCGGTACTAGTGTTCGTTTTTACCGTTTTGGTTTATGTAAAACACATGTTGATTTCTATCCTAAGTACATGTGTCATACCAATACTATAACGAAAGTAACCAATACCGATCCAATGCCCTCGGTACATATCATCACAATAGAATGTTAAAAAATAAATAAACATAGAAGGAAATTATTTTTTTAAAAATTTATTTAAATTTTAAAAAGTTAACGAACACACGTTATTACTAAAAATCAATTAAGAAATAAATAAAATACCACTAAAAAATTAAAAATACAAATTCTTAAAAAAATTATTACTACTACTATTCATCAGAAGTCTCCTTTCATATATATATATATATATATAAATGTAATAATAATAATACTAATAATAATCTAATACTAATAATAGACTTCAGTTAATTTCATGTCATTCTCGTCATCAATTCATTAATAATAATAGGATATGATTTTTTATATTATTATTAGTTAATTAATAGTTAATATCTAACTCTAATTTATTTTAAAAAAATGCATAGTTAATCTATAATTTAAAACCTATTATTATTTTAATACTTCTTAAACAAGCATATTACCCTAACAACGTAAATCAAATATGCACATAATTATATGATTATTATCTTATATAATTGATAACATTGAAAAAATAGTACTTTTTTTGTCTATTGTAATTTTCTTTTTCATAGTAAATTCTAAGATCTTTTTGCTACAAACTTTGTTTATTTTTTAGTTTTATCACAAAAGTGAAATTAGTTTGTTATCTTTATTAGTTTTTTGTTTTACCATTTACACGATTTGGTTGTCGTTCTCTTCCTACTTAGCACGATGTTTGATTGTTACATTTGGTTCTTTATGTTTTTTTTTCAGTTCTTACTTAGCACGTTGTTTTGTGGTCACATTTGACCACTCGGATTCTAATACGTGTTGGTAAAAATTCAATTTCGTCTACGTTTTACGTCACGTGAGTTACTTGCTATAAGAAATTCATTTCTTTTCCTTTAGTTTTAGTCGTAGTTCGGTTGCTAGGAATGAACGAACACGAATATATAACTAGAATTATAAACAAATCGAACGAACACGAATATGGTCTTTTTTTTTGTCTGCTCGTTAAGGAATGAGTCTGTTCGTGAACTGTTCACGAACGCTTACCAAATGAGATTTCTTGTTCATGTTCGTTCATTAATGAAATGAACGTGTCCATGAACTGTTCACAAACACTTACCAAAAACAATGTTCATGAACATAAATGAACATAAATAGAGCTCATGAACACAAATAAATACACACGAACACTTAATTTAAATTAAAATGTGCATTTTTTTATCACAAAGATGATAAATAGTCTACCAAAAAATAAGCGCTTAACAAAATTATCCGAACATAGTTATATAATTATTAGAAACATGATTAACACAAACTGAAATTGATCAAATAAAGGATGTTGGAGGAGACATATAGTAAAACCAGGGCTTCAAATTTTTAAAAACTAAAAACAAAAAATAAATAAAAACACAACATATAAAAACATTTTAAATGAACGAACACAAATGAACACATATGTTCACGAACATAAACAACGCAACCTTTGTTCATGTTCGTTTGTTTAACTTAACGAGCGAAATGTCTTGTTCTTGTTTGTTCATTTATTAAACGGTTGGATATTGTGAGTCTCAAATCAGATTCGGATCACAGTGGTTGATTGTTATCACCCAAACAACTAAAGATTAGTTGCTTGAATGTGTTAAAGTTAAGAAAAACCAAAAGATGAAGATGAAGATGAAGATGAAGATGAAGATTCTTGTATGGATCAAACAACAAGTATTGTATAGGGAATCCCAAAAGATATAATCACTAAAAGCACCTGGATGTTCGGATTTAGCACAAGAACAATAATCACAACACAAGAGAAATCACCAAAACTTATCCAAGAACCTTGGAATAGGGTTTCATTGATCAACATATATATACACCCTGACTACCCAGCGTATTTATTAAATACGCTGGGACTTTAAATACGCCACTACAGGTATAATTACCAAAAATTACACTTTTAGCCCTTCTAGTTTTACTAACTATTACAATCAAGCTACAAACTATTAAACTTAAGTATCAACGGTCTCAAAACGTCCTAACAATATCCCCCTAGACCGTTGCATACTTGAGAGTCTTCATTCTTCCTTCTGAGCTTCAGGGCTTGCGGCAGCATCTTGATCATTTCTTGGTGGTGCAGATTGGTTAAGGGTAGCTTCACTGGTTGTTGGTTGGACCTCCATAGTGACTTCATATGTGGATGAAGTCGGAAGTGGTGGAATAACTTGAACATCTGAATCAGAGGATGGATCTTTGGGTTGTGGAGAGGATGATTGTGGCTCAGTAGCTTTCTTCTTTGTAGATTCATCTTTTTCTTTTTGTGTGTCGATTCTGAGCGTAATCTCCATCATTTCTATCTTTCGTGCCCTTGCTCGCTCGACAACTCTCTGAAACAGCATCCCTTCCTTCGGGTATTCATTTCCTTCGCCAACATGTATCTTGTTTCCATAAAGAATGCGGATATCTTCGTTAGAGTTGGATCTGATAACTGCTTCACCAGTATTGCCGTCATAGAACCATTTCTTAAAGTTGGTGAGAGTCACATGTTGTTTTGGAGGAGGTTTCACCCTTGTCACCACTTTTGCTGGATTGATTACCCAGGTCACTCTGCCTTTTCCTGTAATTGGGTCTTTGGTGGTTTTTGATACTCGTCTTCTCGGGCGCTTGGGTTTAAACACTGTGAATCCACGCACACATTCTCGTAGGAAGAGTCTTTCGAAATCTGCTCCAATGCTGTTATTCATAGGATTTATCATTTCAAGTTTTCCCAATTCACGAACGTCCAAAGGTGGTAGACTTTGCATGTCAGGGCCCGTTCGGAGGTATTGGATTACACTGCCCCTTTGCTTTACTATGAAAATCCCTTCCAGGTTATAGTACTTCCACCCAATGGTTTTGTCAGTAACTTCAGTTTTCTTAACGGTGACCACTTGGTAGAAGTCAGGCAGCTTTTCTTTCTCCTTTTGGAACCACTCAGGGTGTTGAAGAGTCACTTCCTCACCTCCATCAGTTTCATAGCCTTGTAGCCGTCCAAAATATCTTCCTTACCCAGCCTCATTGGATCTCTGGAATTATCTCCGAGACTTAGCACTTTTCGAACTCTTTCTTCTGCCATATTCACTTGCTTGTTTTGAACCGCGGCTGTAACAATTTTCATTCCGTTTATCGTGTTAACTTTTGCGGTTCTCCAGAACTCTTCTATGTGTATCGATAGATTATCGGATTCGCTTGAACAACATTGCTTATCTTGCTTCTTGATAGCCAATCCATCACGTCCTCAAAATCTTCTTCTGGCGAAACTAGTGTGTTTGGTTGATTGTGCATCTTTGTTCCATCCCATCCTATTTGTTTCGCCATTTCTGAAACACGGAAACCAGCTAAGTGAGATATGGGTTCCGAAACGTAACTATTAAGTTAGATTTATATTTACAAAAATACCAAAAATTAAATTAAATAAAATAAAAAAATTACACTATTAAAAGCGTAGATAAGTCATTAAATATTACGCCGGCAACTTTTAGATCGCTGATACATATACATATGCTATTCAATTGTGCCGGTTATATTGGGTTATTTATGTTGACTATGGGTCGTGTAATTAAATACGCCGCCTCTTTAAAAAACTTGAAGTAATCTTCAATTCTAAGAAATCCAAACCAAATACGCTCGAAAATTTTAAACTTTCTCGAAAAACGTGCCCCTCTTTTTTTTAACTAAATTTGTGAAAAAATTTAAAAAAATGTTTAAGAAAATCACAATTTTGCAATTTAGACACCGAAATTCATTTTTCGAACTGAGGGACCTCCTTTTTCACAACATTCTTGTGTTTGAAACCCCATGACATTCCTGCAAAAGATCATACTGGAAACACTTGTCAGTTTGTTATTTCAAAAAAATGAATAATCAAGGAACAAGAAAAACTGTCAGTATGTTTGTCCTCTTAAATCCATGGATCCTCCTTTCAACATGCTTTCGGTGAGTTTTTATCATGTTGTGGTAATATTGACAAAATTTTTGATGTACCCCACCTAAGCTAGACTATTAGAATGTTGTGCCCATGAGTCTCACATCAGGACATACCCCGCGATCAAGGTATGCACAAAGATTCCTCATAGCGGGTGAGTATATTGACTTCATTCGTTTTTGAAATTTCAACGATAGACAATTGGTGATCAGGTCAGTACTTTCGTACAGCAGAGAGACCAAAGTCTAACGAGGGCTACGACAAATACCTTAGACGGTACAATTTAAGCATATGAATGATTCTCGCATGAGATCTTCATCTGTGTGGGGTTTTGGCCGCATTGGCTCTTTTGAAAAGATATCAGAATTGTGTCTAGGTCAGCGTATATCTGGATGCAACAGAAGAGCAATTATGATATCCCCGAATGATTAGTCAATATAAAGACCCGAAATCTTGGACTTTGGCAATCTATCAACGCAAGATTTAAGACCATTAAGCAATATGCCGCAACGTGTTACCCGCAAGTTGCACAACATTGTGGGTATCCTCTTGTGTAAGTATTAATTTTTGTCGCCTACTCGCAGTTTACTTGATGGTATTACTGAATCTACTGACACGTCATTGCTTGGCACCTCGATTGATTTTCCTTGTTTAAAATCTTGATTTTCCATTCTTTTTCTATATTAAGAACAAACAAAGTGTCAGCAGTTTTCTATCATTTCTTAAGCAGGTGTCAATTGAAAGATCAAATCGCAAAAATATGCTTATTTTCTGGAAATCTTCCCCCCCCTAAAGTTTGATTTTCGAAAGTCCAGTGCTTGAAAATGAAATTTTAATGTTGCAGAAAATCTTTTTGTGGGGCACAGTATTAAGAGACGTATTTATTATGAAAATGCAGATTTTTTTTAAACGGTTGTGAAGACTCAATTCATTTCAACTCAAGGAAACCATTTCCAACCAAGTTACCAACTGGTTGAAACGAGTCTTGTCAAAGGCTTTTGTGAAGATTAGACACGGCATATGCTCATTGGATTTTGCGATTTTCATATTGAGAATGTAGGTGTTGTTTTGATGAGGAGCTGTGAGCATAATCATTTCGGTAGGAACAGAGTATTCGGGCTTGAGAAAGACACATTCTGCATCGTCGAATAGAACTTATATTCCTTTGTCACGGACTTTTGATACGCTTATAAGATTGTAGTACAATTCTAGAATATAGATAATATCTTCTAGAGTAATTGCATCTTAAACGATGTCTTCAAATCCAACTATCTTTCCTCCTTTTTCATCTCCAGCAAAACAATACTAATTCACCTTAGATGAATCAAAGTTCTTTAGAAGATCCTTCAAAACCCATCATGTGCCTTGAGCATCCACTGTCCACATGCCAGATGTATTCCATGCGCATTCAAAGCCATTTTTTGCAGTTTATTCGATTATACAACAACAAACAAGAAATATATACAAGTTAGTTAGTTTTCGGAACCTAAACTTGCTTAATATTCAATTTATCATGATCTCCTTTGTTAATTTCATCTTTCCTTCTTCAAGAACAATTAGTTTTAACGAAGTTTTTGACTGATTTCTTAAAACTATCGAATTGTTCTATGATGTTTCTAGCAAAATATTGATCTGGTTTAGAACATTTCTTGTTTTTGTAATGTTTCGCAGTATGTCCTAAATGACCACAGCGAAAGCATCGCTTGCAATTTGATCTTTTCTTTCCGGTTGCCGCGTGTGAAAATGATGTATGTGATGAGAGTCTGGAGTTGCTTGAAGATTTTGATGACGGAGCACGGCTTGTCTTATTGACTTTCTTCATTTTCTTGTCTCGAAGATATTCATCGTCCTCATTGTCTGTTGAAGCATCTAATCCTTGATCTTCACTAGAAGCATCTGATTGTTGATCTACACTTGAGCTTCCTTTGCCACTTTCCAAAGTTGTTGTGCTTGAGTCTTCAATGCTACTTTCTTCGTTTGATTCCTTGCTAGACTCTGACATTCCTGTATGAGATGGAACAAATTCTGGAATTTCCTTAGTGAGGAACTTTCCAAATCTGTTTTGTTTCAAATCTGGAACAAATACAGGAGGTTTATGCACTTAATTTTATCACAAAAAGCAGTTTGTAAATCAAAGCATTCAACCACTACATTCTCATGGTCATGGATTAAAGATTTAAGCTTAGGTCTCATACAGTCATCCTGAATAGGTAGAGAATCATTACATTCATCTTGAATAGAAGTCTTGTTTGTTTTATCACAGTTCCAGGCGAACCAGTTAACAGTAGTGTAACTGTCGCCCGAATACCCTATCCCTATTTTGTGCCCCCACACTCCTCATCGCACACACCCTCATCACGCTCAATTGCATCTTCATTGCTTTCAGAAATGTTAGTATTTTTGTCATTTCCACAATCGAAACTTTGAGCAATTAAGTCATTTTTATCAATTAAATCGTTTTCTTGATGAGGAGTTGGCATGGGTACATAGTTTTTGTTGTGAGATGGGGGAAATATTTTTCTTTCATTTCCGAGCTTATCTTTGTACCCAATGCCATCTTTCACATATGTCGGTCGTTGGCACTTTTTAATATCAACCTGTGCCTTTTTGCTTACATTCCATTTGTCGATGGTGATTTGCAATTTTGTGTTTTCAACTTCAGATTTCTCAAGTTTTTCAGTTAAATCATTTATAATGAAATCTTTTTTGAAAACAATTTCTTTTAAAGTTTGCATTTAAGCTAAAGTTGAGTTCAACTTTCTCTGATATGCAGCTTCATTTTGTTTTAGTTCTTTGTTAAATTGCAAAACTCTTTGTTTTTCTCTAATCAGGTCACGATTGAGGGATTTGTAGTGAGCCATGACGTTAACACACGGTTGTGAGCACAATTTCACTTTGAATTCGTAGGGTATACTGTTTACCAAGTCTTTTTCTTCTTTCTCTTTGGAGGACTCGACTTTCATTGCTGCTGCAAGAGCTTGATCTATTTCCTTCTTGATACTGCTACTAGCTTCCTCCTTCATAGCTTGAGTATTACCGACCACAGTAGTCTTTTCGATAGACCGTGGAGACTTTGTAGAGCTTGCGGAAGCATTAAGATAAGATGCAATAGTACTTTGAGAGCTTAAACAACCGGAGTTATGGGGGTAAGGAACGCCATGTTCTTGGGAGCAGCAGCAGCAGTATTGGATTGGATTGATTTTTGAGAGTATCCTACTTGATTCATCTCTCTTTAGAGCACGTCCATTTCAAAGGCCTTTAGAGTGTTGATTAGATCTGAAAGAGTGACTGGAGTTGTACTGGTCAAGAAAGTTCTTTTGAACATCATACACTGTAAGCTCCACTCTTTTGGAAGAGAGTCCAAAAGCTTCTTGATTGAGGCATAGTTGGTGACGGGATTACCAACTTTCTTCATTTTTGTCAGCATATTTAGAAAGCGGCTGATATGATCTGACAGGCTTTCTCCGCGAATACTTCCAAACATGTCATATTCTTTCTGAACAAGATCTTGGGTTCAAGTGCTGGTTTCAAGTTCAACTTGCAATGCGGGTTAACTGATTTAGAAACATTTTCATTCGGTTTTAAGTTTAATTTGTTAACAGCAAGATAATTACTCAGGTTAACTGGAACTGGGCACAAATACGCTGCTAATTACGCTGATATGTGTTACGAGGCTTAATTACGTTGTTAATTACGCTGGTCAATCAGTTCTAAGTCCGATCAGTCAAATGCGCTCAAGAATTCATTTTCGCTGGTTTGAGTGACAAGTCTCTTGGACCGGCGACAAAAATAATTACGCTGACAGATCAGACTCACACATACTTGGCTAAAACCGTCGAACACCGTGATAAAATCGTAAAAGATTTATACCACTGACCCCAAAGTCGCCTTCGGATAAATACGCTGACTCTCCTAATTACGCTGGATTTAAAGCTGGTGTAAATATAATTACACTGCCTTCAAGATTAATTACTCTACCTTCAAGATTATCTACTCTGCCTTCAAAATAAATACTATGCCTTCGAATTAAATACTTTGCCTTCAAACTTAAATACCCTGTCTTCAAATTAAATACTCTACGTTCAAACTTAAATACTCTGCCTTCAAACTAAATACTCTGCATTCAAACTTAAATACTCCGCCTTCAAATTAAATACTCCGCCTTCAAATTAAATACGCTGCCTTCAAACTTAAATACTCTACCTTCAAATTAAATACTCTGTCTTCAAATTTAAATACTCCGCCTTCAAATTTAAATACTCTGTCTTCAAATTAAATACGCTGCCTTCAAATTGAAATACGCCCAGCAGGGTTTAAGCACGAACAAAAAACCCTCTAATCACCCAAAAACGACTCAAAATCCATGTTTCTTTGTACCAAAATGACCCAAATGTTTACCAAAACACTGATTAACAACAACCCAATGATTAAACACACCAGATCAAGCCATTTTAAGTCCAAAAATTTGAAAAACCTTGAAACTTTGAAAACTTTTGAAAAACCTTCAAAACTTGAAGAATCTTAACAAAAACTCAAACAATCAAGAGCACAAAGGCTCTGATACCAAATTGTGAGTCCCAAAATCAGATTCGGATCACAGTGGTTGATTGTTATCACCCAAACAACTAAAGATTAGTTGCTTGAATGTGTAAAAGTTAAGAAAAACTAAAAGATGAAGATGAAGATTCTTGTATGGATCAAACAACAAGTGTTGTATATGGAATCCCAAAAGATATAATCACTAAAAACACCTGGATGTTCGGATTTAGCACAAGAACAATAATCACAACATAAGAGAAATCACCAAAACTTATCCAAGAACCTTGGACTAGGGTTTCATTGATCAGCATATATATACACCCTGACTACCCAGCGTATTTATTAGATACGCTGGGACTTTAAATATGCCGCTACAGGTACAATTACCAAAAATTACACTTTTAGCCCTTCTAGTTTTACTAACTATTACAATCAAGCTACAAACTATTAAACTCAAGTATCAATGGTCTCAAAACATCCTAACAGATATAAATGAACTTCCCATTAAACGGTTCGTTGAACGTTTGGTTTGTTTATAGCCCTATAAATAACATATTTTACAACATACTAATATACCATTATATTTATATATATATATATATATATATATTTGACGAATGTTCATGAATAGTATAATTATAATATTATAATAGTATATTCACTTTTATGTTTCACGTATTTTTATATTATTATTTTATTTCTGTAAAATCATTTTATATTTTTTATTTTAATTTATTTTTTCTTTTTAAATAATATTTCCTTTAAGTTTGATATTTCTTATATAACTGATGTTTGTTAATTTTTTCTAAGACCACAAACATTATTTCATTTTTATAATCTCCTTAAATCATATTTCCTTTATTAATTAGTTTGATATTTGTATAATAACTTATCTTTGTTAATCTTTTCTAAGATCGTAACATTGATTTTATTTTAATATAATTGACGAAAGCTCATGAATAGTATTTTTTTATAATAATATATAGCTTTTTAATGTTCTATTATTTAATATTATAATCGTATATTTACTTTTACGTTTAACATATAAAATAATATATAGTTTTTTAATGTTCTATCATTTAATATTATAATAGTATATTTACTTTTACGTTTAACATATTTTTATATTATTATTTTACTTTTGTAAAATCATTTTTCTTTTTATTTATTATTTATTTATTTTTTCTTCTTAAATCATATTTCTTTTAGGTTTGATATTTCTTAAATAACTTATGTTTGTTAATTTTTTTAAGACCATAAACATTATTTCATTTTTATAATCTTCTTAAATCATATTTCCTTTATTAATTAGTTTGATATTCTTTAAAAACTTATATTTGTTAATTTTTTCTAAGACCGTAAACATTGATTTTGATTTTATAATAAATATAGCTTTTTCGTATTTTATTATTTGATATTATAATAGTTTATTATTATATTTACTTTTAAGTTTTTACATACCTTTTGTTTTTATTATACTTTTTTTAAAACCATATTTCTTTTATCATTTATTTTTTGTTTTTAGTAATTTATTTTCCTTTTTTAATCATATTTCATTATCAAGTAATTTGAAACTTCTTTAATAATTTACGTTTATTAATTTTTTCTAAAAACTTAGGGTATGAGTTGTGTTTCCTCTACATTCCGATATAAGTTTTGTTAAAATAAAAATGTATTCAAAATATAGTATTTATTTGGTGTCTTAAAACGGTATGACGATAAACTAAACCGATTCTAACGATTTGCTTTTCTAAACAACATGCATGCTTTATTTTCAAATAATGTTTGTCTTACATTATCAGTTGCTTCGCTTCGCAGCAACGCGCGATAAAACGAACCTAGTTAGTATTACCTATATAATGATTAACGGTAATTTTAACAAAAAGTCGTTTATATTTTAGAAAAAAAATGGGCATATTTTATTTTGTAGCTAAATGAAGGCGAATATATAAAAAATTGTAAAATATACCCATAAGAAAACAAAATTCCTAGGCAAAGGTTAAGAAACCTTATGTCTACTTCCACAATGCATTATTAGATCATTCTTTTTTTTAATAACGTACAGTTAGAATATCGCTAATCGAGTTTGTAGTTAATATGTTAATATCAACAAGTTAGTATTAAAACCCTCTTTGTCTGGACTTGAACCCAGGACAGCCAAGAGAAGTAAAGCTTCTCATCTCCCCTTTAACCACTAGACTATAAGATCATTAGTTACCATTATTAGATCATTTTAATTCCTAAATTGCTATCGATCTCACATCAATCAACTATGATATAATAAACATGTTGTGCGTTTATTATTAAATATGGGAGAGAATCAAATATAAAGTATAGTTTGGGCAGAAAGGATAGGAAGAATAAGGTTATGACAAGTGGCAAAATTTAAAAAGAAATGTAAGGGTATTTAGTCAGTCTTATTCAATCTTCTCCCTTCTTCTTTCCCCTGTAAGTTCAAAACCAACCATTTTCAAAACCCACCATCTTCAAACTTTTCTTCACTTTCTATCTCAATAATCACTACATCATAGTGCGATTTTCTTTACCAGTCAATGATTCAAACCCAATCAATGTGTTTTTCAATTTTTCTTTTAAGAAATCCTGTTTCATTTCGTACAATATCTCATTTTTTTCCTTTTGAAGCGAATCACTCGATTGTGACAAAAAGTCTAACCTTGCTACTTATGTATGGCTGACTTTCAAAAAGTCAACGGTTTATCATATAAACTTTCGACTTAACCTCATACATCCGTATCGTCATGGTAGACTATACTAATGACACTATATACATTTCATACTCATAATGCAATACGCATTTAACCATATGGTCACCTAGCTATATGCACACACAAAACATATTCAATTTTGTCCATACTAGTAATTCTCATAATTCTACAACTAACATCATAACCCATGCCTAGCAACCAACACTGTTCCAACTTCATCCCTTTCTAATGATCTCATATGCTTCACATTTAGTGTACTTTTCCTTATTAATTTTGATTAAACAATTATTCAAAAATGTGGTAAACATTATACCGCTCCAACATAGAGTACAATCTTCTAAAGCTTACTTTTACCAAACAACTTGGCCAACCAAATCCTACATGATTTCCATCTAAAACACATTTCTCATGCTAGTTTACTAACAATTTCATCTTTATTACTTCCTACCCCCATTCATCTGTTGTTAGCATACAATTTCACATATTGTTGTCATTTAGACATTTCATCAAACACTTGGTGTGCGTACTACTATCTAAGCATAATGTACAAGTATCATATGCTCATTCTTCTACTATTTGCTTTCATTCATCAACTATAACCAAATATCATTCATACTCTACAACATACTCAATTCATGTAACAAAATTCATCTAATACCTCACACTACATCATGATTTGAACAAAACTTGGACATGGGTGAACCACCCATGTCATCTTCATCACCCAACTATTGGGTTTTCATTTCAAACATCAATTTACTTGAAATTATACACAAATAAAGGTTTATTTGATGCTTCTAGTACACAATCTTGCTTAGTTTCATACCAATTCATGGATTTGATCATAACCCATTTCTAAAAAGATTATCAAATAAGAATCTACAACTTACCAAGTGATCAATAGGGCTAGATGATCAAGAATTCAAGTTCATGCACGAATTTTAGCTTGAATCCATCTTCAATTTAAACAAAAAGAGCTGAATTGAAGCTTTCCCCTTCTCTTTCTTGTGGGTGTCGACACACACCTCCAACATAAACACACATACTAAACTTTCTCGTTTAATGAAAGCTTAAACTCAATTTCCCACTTTTAGTCCTTCTTGTATATTATTTGGTCACCAATGACACTAAGTTTTCATTCCCTATTTACTTGACTAACTATTTAACTAAGTTAAATAGCTTGGTTATTTTATTTCATGCCATTACACAAGGAAACAGAGTTTTGGGCGTTACATGTAACCTGCAGTCACCATATACATCCACATTTTTAGTAATTAGTGACATGATACATAACTTAAAACATATATAAAACAACCACATGACATTCTTTCTACATATACTGATCTATCTAGTTATCTATTTGATTCCATCACTATAATCCAGTCTCGAATCTTCGAGAGCCCAACACTCACATACCTGCACTACCATTTTATTCTCATAGCAAGATGGTTAGCATCGTTAAATCTCATCCGTATTAAAACCCATGTATACATATATAAAAATTCCATTCGTCTGCATATACTAAATTCTAACACGTGCATACATACCTCTCTATCCATACTTACATCCTAACACATTCATACATGCAAGTCCTGTAGCCACATACATCCATACATAGAAACCCGATAGATATATGCACATACACAAGTCCCATCTACTTACACGCAATGTGACCCCCCACACACATGCATACATGTGCAAGAACGTGAAAGAATTGTGCAGCATGTGAATAAGCATTCATTTCATCAAGAACACTATGTGCCTTTTCTAGTAACTCAAAGATTCACACACACGTTTATAATGCCATAACTAATCGACTTTTCAACTACTACAGTTTTTTGAACCCTAATTTAAAAACATAAAATTTAGCATCTACTCATATGAGTTTGATTCAACAAAGTTGGAATCCAATACCTTAGATAGCAGCATAGGGAGTCTACGAAAAAACCCAAAAATATTAGTAATAAACAACACAGGGGAGCCCTAAGTCGAATACCAAGTGCAACAATCGCTTCATATGGGTTTGATTGAACATGATTAATATATTTTGATATAATTTCATTCCATTGATCAAGATAATGAAGACGCCACACGAAATTTGACAGGGTTCGAAAACATACCTGAATGAACTGAGGAACCCTAATCGCTTCATGCTCTGTACTCGTTCTTCAACCTTCAATTCAAGAGATCGATAACCTGTTATTGTAGCTTAACTAAAGCTTCAATTTCTTGAACAATTTCCCACAATTGGTGCTTAGCTTTGAAGATTCATGGTTTCCTCCCCACTTTCTCTAAAATCAAAAAAGAAGAACTGGTTGAATGATGAGTACTGTATATCATGCAACAATAATTCTGAGTTGGCACATGTGCTCATATGTACGTAGAGAAATGGATGTCTGATGACCACCCAAATAGCTCAATCGGAATAAACCACGACACAACACATTGTAAAGAGACCTGACGGAAAAAAGGGAAATAAAAGACACGATGCAAAGTCAAACCCACGCGAAAGCCATAAACATAGAGACAACAAACTAGTTTGCCAAAGCCAATAACTCAACGTACAATCACGATCAATTCTATATAAACAATATCAAAAACTTAGAAAAGGAAAAATAAAAGAAGTAAATCAAGGAGTGATATGTGGCCGGAATCAGCCTTGTGTAGTTAATAGATCTACAATTATAATATTAGTTAATGATTATTAGTAATTTGGTTAATACTAAATCAAATTTTAATAGTGAACTACAAGAATAATATAAACTGCAACATATTACTTTATATGTGATATGTAAGATGGACTTTCAACCGTACTTCTTTTTTTCCCTCGCTATATGATTAATTTTCATACGCTATGTAAAAATACTTATTGCCTCTTTCCACAGTATTGATGTTGAACTTATTAAAAAACAAAACACCAAGTTGGCTCACATAAAGCGCTTCAAAGTTCAAAGTAGTTGTTAGTTGAACTCCACCAAACTTCCACAAACATCACAGGTTTTGTACTTGTTCGCACGTGTGTGCTCGTGTAATAATTGATGCTTACTTTAATTATACAATCTTATCAATCAATCTTCTTTTGTTAAATAAACATGTCAATTTTCTTAACAAGTTGAATGGTTGATTGTGCATGTGACCGGTGGGCATTCCCAATTAAGTTGGTAATATTTAAATGAGGTGAAAACGGGTAGAGATGTTGATATATTAACAGTTTTATATTTATATTTATTTTATGTATTTATATATTTTTTAAAGTTTGTAGTTAACTAGTCTTTTAAATATTCTTATGAACGCATACTATTAATACTATAATATAATAACTTACTTCTTATTATAAAGAAAGTAATTTAAAATCTTGTAAATTTCCCCTTTAAATATCATATAATTCCTAATCTTAATCTTTTGAGAGTTTTTAAATGGTGTGATAGAAAAAGTTATTTACCGAATGAGTGTGGTCTTTAAAATATTACCAAACTAGAGTTTCTTCTCAACTACTAATCATACTTTTCATTATTTTTAAATAACTCATCGTACTTTTTAACCAACTCATTCTACCCTTTTTTTTCCGTTCAATAACCCATTATACTTTATTTTTTAACCAACTCATTGTGCTTCTTTATTTTGTTTTTCATAAAAAGTCCATTATAATTAAAAAAATGCAGTTTACATGTATTTTTTTATTTTATTCGGAAAGATTAAAGCTAATTAATTTATATAACCTTTATCCATATGAAATACAAATTAAAAAAAAATGTTACGGGTTTATTTGTAAATCTTCTCTTTTAAATCATATCACCACAAAAGGTGACATAAAAATATAATTCTTTTGTTTATGAACATCTCATTCATTCACTCATTCACCCCCCCCCACACACACACACATATATATATATATATATATATATATTAGATGGGATGAATTTTTTAAGAAGAGAAATAACAAAGCATGTAATGTAAAACACTAATAAGTCATAATTCCTTTCATCAATTTTTTTAAGAATTACATAGTCAAGCATATGTTGATGCAATGTTTGAAGAACTATAAACTTTGAGTTTTTTATGGACAAAACATAGATCAAAGTATTCAGGTTTGGTTTGGAAGAACTGGATGAGTTTTAATTTCTCAACTGTGTAATGTAACTTAGTTTGGGAGAACTGGATGAGTTTTAATTTCTCAATTGTGTAATGTAACACTTAATTTTGGTGAATATCTGTGGGTGAAGTGTTGTAGTGAACTAGCAAATTGCTAGTTTCACATAAGTTGTAAATTTGGATGATCTAATAAAATAACACTTTGCCGTTAAAAAAATAGTCTAAGCACACTTTATTTTATACATATTAAAATTTATTTTACACATAACAAAATTTAGAGTAAATTACACTTTATGTCCTTTATGTATAACACAAACTATGAAACATGACATTTAAAAAAATCAATTACAGATTATATTATAGAGTAAATTACAAAAATTATCCTTTATGTTGACATCTGATTGCAAACTATGTCCTTATCTTCAAAAAGTACAAAAAAATGTAATCGATGTTTGCAACTCCTTGATCTTTATGTCCTTTAGCCCTAACTCAGTTAGTTTTCAACGTTAAATCTGACCAAATAGATCTCATCTGTTTTCATCGTTAAATCTGACCAAATAGACCTCATTTGTTTTCATCGTTAAATCTGACCAAACAGACCTCATCTGAGGGCAAATTAATCCTTTTACCCATTTATTTTAAGTATTTTAATAAATAAACAAAATCAAATTTAAAAAAATTATATTCATATTTTTAACCTCATCCACCACCACCATATGCCACAACCACCTCTCCATTACCACTACCATTCTACCTCTATTTCTCTCTCCACCACCACCACCTGACTACCAAGAAGAAGAAATCGTCTGCAAAACCAAATTTCAAGCGTATAAATGCACGGAAGAATATCGACAACGAGGCTCCAATCGCATCCACTTCATTGCCAAAGTGTTGTGTACGGTCATCGGCTTCTAGTGGTACCACCGCATGCACACACTATCAGCATCGCGGGTTAGGTTTGCAACGACCAATGACAGCGCCATGGCCATCAAGGGTGATAAAAACTCAACCAAGTTATATGAAACGCCCAACATAGTTTTAAGACTAAAAAAACTATAAAATTTCGAACTTTTTAAAACATAGCTTAAAAATTACCATTATACCGTTAAGTTTAATACGACAAACGCAACCATCAAATGTTTCGACTACATGAAATCAAACTACTAACTACTAATGTTAATTCATCTTCTTACAAACGAAAACTGAAGTATAATTCATCATTTACAAGCCCCCAAAAGTAATTTGACATGTTTATCATTATCATATCCGGAAGCGTAAAGAGGGAAAGAAGTGTGTTCGTTCCAATCAAGCGTCACCACTATGAAGGGGCTTTACCGACACATCAAAACCATCTCATTAGCAATACATATAATATCATGATTTCTAATTACTAACAACTAGTAAAGTTATTATATCATTTCTTAGTTCAACCATAAATCTTACTAGTGCTTAACAACATAATTCATTGACTCATTCATATCGTTTTCACATAAAAATTCTTTTTTACTTTCTCATCCTTACCCGGTTGACCCATTCTCAACGAGTCAACACGAAACCATTCTCTTTACTTCTTTGTTCTTATTCGGCTGACCCGTTCTCAACGAGTCAACACGAAAACATTCTTTTTTTACTTCTTTGTTCTTACTCGGTTGACCCGTTCTCAACGAGTCAACACAAAAACATTCCTTTTTACTTTTTCATTCTTACCCGGTTGACCCGTTCTCAACGTGCCAACACGAAAACATTCTTTTTTCTTTTTCATTCTTATCCAATTGACGTTCTAAACGAGTCAACACGAAAACATTCTTTTTTACTTTTTCATTCTTACCCGATTGACCCGTTCTCAACGAGTCAACACGAAAACATTCTTTTTACTTTTTTATTCTTATTCGGTTGACCCGTTCTCAACGAGTCAACACGAAAACATTCTTTTTTACTTTTTCTTTCTTACCCGGTTGACCCGTTCTTAAAGAGTCAACATGAAAACATTCTTTTTACTTTTTCATTCTTACCCGGTTGACCCGTTCTCAACGAGTCAACACGAAAACATTCTTTTTTTACTTTCATTCTAATTGTTAGACTCAATTTTAAATAATCAACAACGTAATCTTCTCTCTAGTTTGACATTCTAATCGATAGGCTTAATTGCATAGAATCGATAAAGTAATTATTTCTTCATCTTAGAATAAAAGTAGTTCTACTATCAAAGCTTAGTTTAGATAAGTAACATACCTCGGTCTTGGTTTCCTTTTTGTTTCGAGTGACTTGAACCTTCTTCCTTTATATCTATACACAACTCGTTCATAGTTTAAGTTCATGTTTCATATTTACTCCACATATATTCTTGGGTAAAACATCATAAGAACTTTACACATTATTCATTTACATACTCACTTTATGATCATCATGTAAGGTTCAAAGTCAATTACAGAATTCTCAATTAAGACATTTCATCAAACACTTGGTGTGCGCACCACTAACAAAGCATGATGTACAATTATTCTAAGCATAACCTTACTACTTCACATCATAGATCATCAAATCAACTAAATTCACATGATCCTCATTCAATGTCAATTTCATCTAGCATTTACTCTACTACACGAAATTCATACAATATTACATATAATTTTCACCTTCAAAAGCATCATGTTTCATCATAGTTCTACATTAAGTGGGTATTACTTCAAATCATTCAAATGACCCAAATTAAACATAATTCATCTTCTATATGATGATTCTAACCAATATTCATGCCTAATTTCTTATAATTTCACAGATTAATAATAACCCACTTCACCAAAGATCATCAAATCACATAATTTAACTTACCTTTTGTTTAAAAAGCTTGGATGACTAAAGAACTAAACACATGCATCCAGATTTTGTTCAAAATCAATTCCAATTTGCTGAATTTGTAGTGAGAAGGGTTTTCATTCTTCTTTATTCAATCCAGGCGACACACACACATACTTCCAATGTGTGTGTATATGTGTTTTAAGATTTCTTTTATATTTTCATCTTTCAGTTTATTCCAAGATTGGCCCCTCTAGTTTGATGATTATATTATTATAGCCAAACAAATCCCTTTAAGTTAAAATTTTACTTATACCTTAACTAGGGTTATAATTCTTGTCACCATTTAATCAATATATATATATATATATATATTATATATATATATATATATATATATATATATATATATATATATATATTTGGCGTGTTACATTATAGGTCTGAATCGCCATTTGCTGACATTTACAGTTTCGATCTTCTGTGATGATGGTGCCGCAAAAACAATTTAGGTGAGACTCGTTTAGGGTTCACCACAACCCTCTGGCCTCCACCACTATTGACGGCTTCCCCGCTCCCGAGATCTCGCGATTCAAGTGTGCCTTATTCTGATATACAGTTAGGGTTTCGACTGAAATTGGGGTTTAAAATCTCAACGGTGGACCTAGATTCAGGCAAAGTGGCGCCGGTGGTCTGTAATTTAGGGAATAGTGGTGCTGGGGATGGTTAGGTTAGGACGCAGTGGACGTGGTGTTGGGTTTGGTGGTGGTGGCTTAGATGGTTTAATTAGGGGGGAATCAAAGGGGAAGGAAAAGGACGAATATGCCCTTATGTGGGGACCGCATGACCTAATTTAAGGTTAAAGTTAAACTAGGTTTAGGGCAAAGGATGTGTTTTGTAAGGGTTTGCAAACATGGGGTACGCTTTTTGTACTTTTTGATACAAATGACATAGTTTGCAATCTGTTGTCAACATAAAGGATGATTTTTGTAATTTACTCTATGTCCAAAAACACCATGTTATGTAACAGTTTATGTCCTTTTAACCTAACTAGGTTAGTTATCTCAGTTATATTAAATCTAGGTAAAGGCAATATTGTACTTTCACATACCATAAGGATAAAAAAAAGTATAATATACTCGGTTAGTTATCGTTAATTCATTAAATTCTTTTTTTTTGCTTTTAGTTAATAATAAATTAAAAAAAAACTAAAGTTTAATTGTTTATTATTAATTCACACACACAAACACACACACACACATATATATATATAGCTTTATATAAACACTTGTTAAAACTAAGTCGTATTCGGTTTATAAAAATATTTATAAAATATGACTCAAATTCCTATAAAATTAATATATCTAAAGTTTAATCCTACTCTTTTTTTACCTACTCACTTCCATCAATTCCTACTCTTAGATTTCTACTTTTGTCCACTATAAAACTTAAACACTAGTGTCAGAAACACACAATATAAAACATATCAGTGCCTAATTCAATGTAGACACACTAATGTCTTAAATACACTAGGTTTGAAGGTATGGAGGTTTATGGTATGTTAGTTATTTCCTTATTTAAAATACGTTAGTTCCGGAAGAGAGAAGGTAGAGAGAAAGAGAGAGAGAGACTCGCGAGAAAGGTGATGAGTTTTATTGCATGACAGTTATTTCCTTATTTAAAACAAATTAAATGACACATTTACCTTCGATCAATTAAATTAGCTTATTTTTAAGACACGCATAGTACCCAAATGCCACTAAGATGATCTCAAGCATTAAACACACTCATACAATGATCAATATCACTTCCTATACTTTGTAGAGGAACCTCACCCTTTATCCCAATACTCTTACAATAACATCAAATACAGATATTAAATGAATATTTTTTTTATTGATTTAACCTTATCATGTTTCTTCTCATATGAAACCCCATATGAAGGATTGTTTTAAGGATACTCTTTAAAAAGCAAAGCATAGAGATTCCTGCACAAAGCCACAATGGTTTTGGAAGAATCACTTGATGTTGTATTTGATGAAACTCCACCTATATTAAAGTTACCATCATTAGATGATGACAATATTTATGAAGTTGAAGCTACATGTATCATTAAGGAATAAACAAACACCTAAGAAAACATAACATGTTGATATTTCATCTCCTATAGAGGTTGAACACAATTTAGAAATTAGGAAAGCCTAGGGCCATTCAATTAAACATATCATTGGTGATTAAGTAAGAGCACCACTAGATCCCAAGCCCAACGTGTTAGCTCACATGTTTCTTTCATATCTATACTTAGCTCTTAAAGATGAAATTTAGATTGGAGCTATACAAGAAAAGCTAAATCAATTTACTAGAAACGAAGCTTGGGAATTGGTTCTTAATGTGCAACATTTATATATATTTTTATGCATATTTGCCCTCATTTTTATATACTTTTGAGGTTTTATTATGAGTAAACACTATCTGAATCGTTTATTTTTTAGTATTGTAGATTTTAGGTTACGAAAAAAGAAGTGAAAAAAGGAAAAAATGCAAGTTTGCCATGCATGGAAGTGCACTATCTAGGCACATCCATGCAGCCTCAAGTCCGCCTTTGACAAAGCAGAAGACACCACGCTGCAGATGCACGCCCGTGCACACCTATGTGCATGATGGGTGATTATACACTTTATCCACCCACATAGCTCCTCTCACAATCGTTTAGACCTCATTATTGAGCATCTCCCTAATCTTTTCCAACACCTTTGTAACACCTCGTAAAATCGTGTCCAATAGTATAATGACACATGTGGCATTTTTATTTTAGTCTATTAAAGACTAATAGGGACTAAAGGTGTCAACATGCTCAAACTGAGCCTCTGCGTGACTGTCTGATGTCAACATGCATAAACGCAAGCCTCTGAGTGACTGATATGTTAACATGCTTAAATAACAGCCTCTGAGTGACTAATATGTCAACATGCTTAAACTTGGCCTTTGAGTGACTGATGTGTCAACATGCCTAGCCTCTGAATGACATCGGAGTCAACATGCTTATAGAGGGCCTCTGAGTGATCCTTTACGAAGTCCTAACTCTCATATGTCCCATTTGTTGGACGCGAGGGATTAAATCCGCAAATATGTGAAAGTTGGATAATGGAGGGGTTAAAAGTGACAACATGTTAATTTATACCTCTGAGTGACCTTTTAACGAACCGAGAGCTCGACAATGTCCGGGCATACTCCCGAGTATGCCAAACATTGGTTATGGAGGGCTAGATATGCTAAAAAAGTGTTTTAGAAGGTTTTATAAGTTAAGGGGCTAAAAGTGTCAAAATTTGAAAGTGGCCTAGGGGCGCTCGCGGGGTGCAAGAGGCAAGGCATGTGCCTCTCGCGGCCCGCCAGAGGGCTGTATCTGCAGAAAAATTGCCTTGGCCTCCAACATGTTGCCAAAAACCATTAAATCGAAACCATGGTCTTCCAAACTGCTATGCCATGTTTTAGGACACTTGTAAGCTCCCTCTTACACCCCTTAGCACCTGGCATCACCTCCTTCAAGCTCTCTAACTATAAATAGGTGCCAAGATTCACTATTTGAACTTACACCTTTCTCATTCACAACTTTATTTCCCTCATCTGGAAGTTCCTAACTAAAAGGAGCATCCAACTTAGTGCATCCTAGGAACCACTTGTAAGTGTTCCTTCCTCTTGCATTTTCGTTTATAGGATTTTATAGCCAAAAGTCAAGCGTTTTACGGAAAGTGCCTTGAATTTCGGTTAAGACCATTATGGTCCAGCCATTGTTTGTAACGAACATGGCTAAGTGATCGTAATAAGGTAGGTGTTAGTCCCTATAAAGGGCACCTCCTGAAGATCACGTTTGCTCGACCAATTGACGGGTCAAAGTTATTATATTAAAAAGTCAAACAGACCATTTTTCAGAAATGTTATAATTTGATCTTATATATGTTATGAAACCTGTTTTGACACTTAAACAAAATGGTAATAATAATTAGAGCATGTAAGAACATGTTCGGCTCGTCAATTTCAGTTCTAGGGTCGGTTCGCAACCGAAAGTCGCGAAGTTTGACTTCTGCTTTGACTTTTGATTCTGACCCGATTTATATTAGTTAACTACTGATTCAAAGTTGCATTATTATCGTAATATAATGTAGCATAACCCTCTAAGGTTATATTACATGATCATAATCAGAATATGAGTTTATGCACAAGTTCCGTAATTATGCCATTTTGACTAAAATGCCCTTTTTGCATAAAAAGAGGTTTTAATGATAATGAACTTGAAAATGAGTTTCCTACTAATGTAATATTATAAATAGGATTTTTTGGGATGTCAAAAAAGATGATAAACTGAGTTTATGAACAAGTCCTTGTATTATGTCGATAAATGACGATAAGGCCCTTGTGGCTTATAAAATGGTTTTAATCACATATTTTTTAAAGTAATTCTTTTACCTACTGATATGTTAAATTAAATAACGTATCTAAGATATGTTAACCTGACCTTAACACCAGTTTTCATTAAACATCACAAATCGTCATTTTACGACACAAGCATCGTTTCGGCGCATAATATGGTTTTAAACCATGTTTACCAACCAAGACTTGTTACCTACTGATTTTGAAACTTATTATAAATATTTTTACAGTAGTAAAATGGTATAAACTCAGAATCCCAAATAATTTATAAACTATGTGTAAAATGACCAAAATGCCCCTTCGGTGCATAGTTTGGTTATAAAAGATAAATTACATATATAATTAATATCCTAATGATATTATATCATAAATAAGTTATTTGTCCAGAATACTTATAGTTATAACACTAAATTATATTCAAGTTCCTTTTATAAGATATGAAATTACCAAAATGCCCTTATGAGGCATAGTTTCATTTTAAAACCTTAACGGGCATATAAGTTGATACCTACTGGTATTACAACTTATTTAAAATATAATGGCATATATAACTTGTCCATGACTTATCCGGTTACCCGATATCGTTCATACGCGTACGGTTAAGTATATGTAACTAGTTTACGAAAATTGTTCTAAACGGGTCTAACCTTGTCATTTAAGTCTCAAAATCCAGAATATTTATAGTTTATCCATATTTCACAAGTCAAAGTATTTGTTGGGATTAAACTACATTCTATCGTATCATCTTTTAGTCTAGCGTTATACGTTTTGATCAAGTA
Organism: Scalesia atractyloides; assembly: GCA_947069175.1. Taxonomy (NCBI): domain Eukaryota; kingdom Viridiplantae; phylum Streptophyta; class Magnoliopsida; order Asterales; family Asteraceae; genus Scalesia; species Scalesia atractyloides. The sequence goes on from CAMTDV010000001.1 coordinate 73,846,599, forward strand.
CGCTAGTCGGTCTAAGTCTTTGAGTTAAATAAGACCGTTAGTATTTAATTGGTTAGCTTATGCCATAATCCAGACTAGAGACTTGCAGGTAAATGCTATATGCACTTAGTACTTTTGTGTACGGCTGAGTTAATAAATCTTGCGTTTAAACGAAGAATAGCTCAGGTAAATACTCTTGACTTATTTCCCCTATACGGGCTGGGGATACGGTAAACTATTACCGCTTGGTAGGAAACGGGATCAATCGAATGCCGGATTGTGGCTAGTAAATCCGCATATTCCGTTACAATCAGTTTTGTTTGATAACTTAAACATCGGGGGTTAACTACCGTGTCCTTGATATCCTCGGCTCATTACAATAGATAATGGCCACGACCTTAGCGTGGGTGTATGCATACACCCGATAGACGCTCAAAATGCATTACCCACAAGGTTGGGAAGAAATGACTCCTTCGTGAGTCCAAAGTGGTGTGTACTTTAATCATGTCTCTGTAACATTTGTAAAAATCGGGTTTTCAAAACCCGCTCCATTTTGTAATCGAATATCGAGTTATAAAAGTTACATTGAATATTTATGATTATTTACATATAAAACGATACATAATTAATAAATAGACTAAACTATAAAAATTATATTTGATAAAAAGTTAAAATAAAATAAATAAAAAAAATTATGTTGCTGCCGGGACTCGAACCCGGGTCAGCCAAGACACACACTCCAACGCTTTAACACACACTCACATCACCACTCCGCCACTTTGTGTTTTCTGTTATCACTAGGAAACAAATGAGATTTATATACAGACAAAGTTAAACCGGTTCCGCCAACTGAGAAACGGAAAACGACAAAGCAATCGTCAAATCGTTTGATTTCTCGCGTATTTACGTTCATAACCGATGAACCGATGTCTTTAATCAATTCAGAATTGATTGAGCATCAAGTCTCATCATTATCGGCCTTCATAACCGAAAAGCAATCAAATCCTGAATACTTCAATCCAAGCTCACTCTCGCGACTCAGAAACGTCATAACCATACTCCATTTCATTTTCGTCACATTTTCAGACCATCAGAACGCTTAAATCAGTTCGCCGGAATTTTCTGCAAATCCCGCCGGAAAACCGTATTCATCCTCAAACGGTAATTCTCTCAATATTATTGCAGTTCAACAATTATTAGACTATTTCTAACTTAAACCTCTCAATTGAAATCGAATTCAGGCGCTGTATTCAACTAATTCCAGTTCGCCGGAACTCCCCTGAAAATTTCTAATTCCGTCTGTGAAACGGTAAGGGTCTTCAAACACATCGTTAACGTTTGTTTATCATTTCAATTCCACATTCGACTAATCAAAATAGTTAATTATCTGGTTCAGTTGAAGAGCACAAAAACAGGAACCGACACATCACCGGAAATCTGAAATAAACCGTTCATCGGTATGTTCACCTCTAATTACCGTCTCTGCCTTTTCATTTAAGTTTTAATAATGTCTGTAAATCGTAAACACAAGGAACGAGATAGTAAATCAGACTGACTGTAATTAGAATGAAGAAGACGAAGCTAACTAAGTTATAAGTATATTTAAAACTAGTAAAATGAACGGGTTAGACATACAGTCCAGCGGTGGACTGTGTGCAAAATACAAACGCACGTCCCGAGTTCGATTCCTGCTATACGCACTCCTTATATAATAAAATGCCTTTTTGTTTAAAAACTAAACCGGGATAACTCAGTTAGTTGTTAAGTATAATAAAAACCGAGATAATAACCAGGTTAGACACACAGTCCAGCGGTGGACTGTGTGCAACATAAACCATACGTCGCGCGTTCGAAACCCGTCACTTGCACCGGTCCGTTGAATTAAAATGTTTTTGAAATTAAAAAGAATTTCGGTTAAAATGAATAAGTGTATAAATATAATTAAAAACAAGATTATTTCGGGTTAGACACGTAGCTCAGTTGGTAGAGCTGCGTGCACGCGTACGGGAGGTCTCGGGTTCGAGCCTCACCCAGCGCAAACCATGCTCCTGACCGAACCGGTCAACAAGTCAACAGGTCAACGGTCAACGGTCAACGCAAAATAAACAAATTTTTTTAATATTTTTATTTATATAATTTAATTTAAAAATTAATTAAAAATACTAAAAAATAACATTTTTAAAGATAGAAAATAGCCTTAAACTCACAAAAATATATCTAAAAATTTCATTAAAATCCTTAATAAAATCCACTCATTTAATATATTTTTCCGTTATTATTTAGGTTAGTAATCCTCGTAGTTCCGCTCATCTAATTCGTGCGGATATCACCATCTCCAATCCAACACACCCAATGTGAGTGAATCTTTACAAATTCCCCGTTTTAATCACGTTTTGGGGTGTATCATGTGTCTTGATATATATATTATACTTAAACCATTGTGCATACATCATATCATGAACTAGTGTATTCAGTTTGTTTCTGTTGTGTAGTTATTGTTGGATGCAAGTTTATTATTTTCAGTACATGCAATTTCATAGGCCGCCGCTCCCCATTACATTATGAGCGTTGAGCATGTTCCCCATTTCATTATGAGGTTGAACCTGGCGTGCCCACATACGATCGGCTCCGTTTGATTGAGCCTTGATCGCACAGACATTTTCATTTTCAGTACATGCAATACGATCGGCTCCGTTTGATTGAGCCTTGATCGCACAGTTTCATTTATGTTATTTACAGTATGATGTTGGTATGTTCATGTATGCTGTCATGTGTTATTGTATGTTATAGTTGTGACTGCTATTTGCCATTGCTTGATTATTTACATTTGTTCATCTATGATTATGCGCAAATTTTCATTGATAAACTAACAATTAATTCATTAATAAATGTTTATCTAATAAGGTTCACTCGCCAACTTATGTTGACCCAAAAACCCCCATTTTACACATGATACAGGTGAACCAGCAGCAGCTAGGAACACATAGGACTTGGACTAGAAGAATAAAACGATTTAGAGTTGGGATTGTTATGTTTGGTTTATTTTCTTTGTATTGAATGAACATGTTTGGATATTTGGAAATGTAACTTTGACTTTATTAAATATGAAACATATTAGTAAATGTCATGAGCTTTGGTGATAACCCAATTATGCCCCGACTCTTATTCCGCTGCGGGTCGGGGTGTGACAGATTGGTATCAGAGCCATGATTATAGGGATATATGATAGGTTATTAGACCCTTAGAGCCTATACTATAGTCGATTAGAAACTTATAAGATTTTTGTGTGTTACATGCCAAATTTCATGATGTTTATATGTTTTATGTTAAATGTTACATTTGATATTGTGCAAGCATGTTCATAAGTATGTATTATCATATAATGCCTATCATGAATCGTATTGCTCATAACATATCACATCCATGAAAGCACACACCACATCATGATTGCTTTTACAATGATTTTCGTGTTTTCAAATCTCATCAAAGTGAGTTCTCATGACGAGCATGTAGTAACTGGAAGGGTACCAGTACTGGTAGTCGGAACGTCCTGTCTAGGTTGGCATTCGTATAAATCCAAAATAAAGGACCAGTTTGCCTACCTAGGGACTAACGATGAGAGTACGAAGTACCTATTAGGCCAAAGCATGCTATACCAAACGTCGTGTGAGCTAACCCCACTTTGAGTTGTCATTGTGTCTACACCTGGACACGTTCCGACCAAACATCTCATGAACATATTTTGTGGTTTGCATTCGGGGGATGCGAGTGTTAAATTGCCAATACTAATGTGAATCCTACCAAGCCAATAGCCATGGGGGCCCACATGACTATGTAGGTGAAGGTATGGGGGACATTTGAGGCCCAACATGAGCGAACCCAAGACATCCTATGGATGTAGTTGCATTATTGATATTTATGTTATTTTCATTTTCTTAAAGACACATGACACCTTAAAAGACACCATAAACTCACAATCTTCTCATTTTATGATCCTGTAGATGTCGTCTAGACAGCAACGAAGGGGTAAAAGATCAGGAAGGTCTCAGGAACGTTTGGCCACTCAGATCGCGAAACAAATGGCCACGATACTGCCTGACATTGTGGTCCAAGTACAACAAGCCCTTGCTACAAATCCTACTAACCCTCCCCAACAACAGGACCAGAACATCGACAACCCTCCTACCAGCAAGTGCTCTTACAAACATTTTAAGTCCTGTGATCCTCCTAAATTTGAAGGGACCGAGGGTGTCACTGCTCTCCTACATTGGTTCGAGAAGATGGAAAACACCTTTCTAAACTGCGATTGTCCTGAGGATCGCAAGGTTCGATACGCCACCGGGAGACTATTTGGGGTAGCTCTCACTTGGTGGAATACTGAGAAAGGGAAGAGGGGAATTGAAGATGCGATGGCCTTAACTTGGGAGGAGTTAAGGGAAATCATGACTAGGCGTTTCTGTCCTAGAAGTGAAATTAAAAAGCTGGAGGACGAATTTCATTCTCTAAAGCAAAAGGAGGGTGATCACACTACATATAACAAGAGGTTCTTGGAGTTGAACCAAATGGTTCCAAATTTGTTCACCCCAACCTATCGTCTGATCGAGCACTATATTCGAGGACTTCCCTCGAAAATCCAAGATTCAGTTCTCAGCGTTTCACCAGTAACACTTGAAGCTGCTATGGAGTTAGCAACTGGACTGACCGAAAACCGAATTCGCAACGGGAAGTTCAAAGAAGAGAAAAGGAAGCCCCTGATGAGGGACAAACTTAACCACCCCATTCCTTCCTCTAAGTTCGCTAATAAGAGGAAGCGCAACACCAGAAATTTTGCAGTTACTCAAACCAACTCCCCTATTCCTGCTGCACCCATTACTCAAGTCACCCCTTCAACCGCACCATACAGAAGACCCTACACAGGCCCGTTACCAAAATGTAACCGTTGCCAATATCACCATTCCCTTGATCATCCTTGCCAAAATTGCACCGGCTGCGGTCGCGCGGGTCATAATGTTCAAACTTGCCGCATGCCTCAACGAACGAACCGCCACCAACCTTTAACCCAAACCCACCAAAAAATAATGGGCCAAGGCCAACAACCCCTACTACCACCCACTCAACATTTAGCCCAAACATATTACCAGCCCAATTATCTTACGGGTCAACCAATGCGGGCTTGCTACAATTGCGGCGACCCAAGCCATTTCCGAAACACTTGTCCAAGGTTGGTTAATATTATTCATGCTCAGGCCCAAGCCAACCCGGTGAATCAAGCAAACCAAGCTTCCCCACCTGCAAGAGGGAGAGCTTTCAATATCAACGCTAACCAGGCCAGAGCTGACGGCAATGTGGTTAACGGTACGTTCCTTATAAATGGTAGATATGTATCTATGTTATTTGATACTGGTGCGGATAGAAGTTTTGTGTCTTTAGAATTTGAACCTATCCTAAACAAAAATCGGGATAAGCTCACGGAATCCATAACGGTAGAAGTTGCGGACGGGAAACCAGTTTCATTAGACTCTATTTTACACAACTGTACACTCACCTTAAACGACCACGACTTCTCAGTCGACCTTATTCCGATGAAGCTGGGAAGTTTTGACATCATAATCGGTATGGATTGGCTCAGTCAACATCAGGCGGAAGTTGTATGTCGTGAAAAATTTATTCGTATTCCTCTTTCAAACGGTCAGACTCTTCGAATCATTGGAGAAACCTCGTCGAAAGGGCTCAGCTTAATGTCTTGTCTTCAAGCTCAAAAATATCTTCGCAAGAATTATGTCACGTTTTTAGCCCATATCATCAAAAAGGGAACCACAGAGAAGAAACTTGAAGACATTCCTGTAGTAAAAGACTTCCCACAAGTTTTTCCTGATGACATTTCAGGACTTCCTCCAGTTAGAAACGTCGAATTCTGTATTGATCTTATACCTGGTGCTACACCAGTTGCAAAGTCTCCTTATAGGTTAGCCCCCTCTGAAATGCAAGAGCTAGCCAGTCAATTACAAGAGTTGCCTGACAAGGGATTTATACGTCCTAGCTCGTCGCCTTGGGGTGCACCTGTCCTTTTTGTAAAGAAGAAAGATGGATCTTTTCGTATGTGCATCGACTACAGAGAGCTCAACAAGTTAACAATCAAGAATCGCTATCCTTTACCTCGCATTGATGATCTTCTTGACCAACTACAAGGTGCCAGCTGCTTTTCAAAAATCGATCTTCGATCTGGCTATCATCAACTTAGAGTGCATGAAGAAGACGTCCCTAAGACTGCTTTTCGAACTCGTTATGGTCACTATGAATTCATGGTTATGTCATTCGGATTAACCAACGCACCAGCTGTCTTCATGGACCTAATGAACAGAGTCTGCAAACCTTATCTTGATCGATTTGTTATAGTCTTCATCGACGATATTCTTATTTATTCAAAGTCTAAATCTGATCATGAGCGTCATCTTCGACTCGTTCTTGCACTTCTAGAAAAGGAAAAGCTTTATGCCAAATTCTCCAAATGTGAATTCTGGTTAAAAGAGGTGCAATTCCTCGGGCATGTAGTCAATGACAAGGGAATACATGTTGACCCTTCAAAGATCAAATCAGTTCAAGAATGGCAAGCTCCACGTACACCAACTGAAGTAAGATCTTTTCTTGGACTAGCTGGCTATTATCGTCGGTTCATTTCAAACTTCTCTCGCATTGCTGTACCACTCACGGCTTTAACTCATAAGGGAAAACCTTTCGTATGGGGACCCAAGCAAGAAGAAGCCTTTCAAACTCTTAAACAAAAACTTTGTGATGCACCAATCCTCACTCTTCCTGAAGGTTGTGATGATTTTGTAGTCTATTGCGACGCGTCAGGGCAAGGATTAGGCTGCGTTCTCATGCAAAGAGGAAAAGTCATAGCTTATGCCTCGAGACAACTCAAGACACATGAAAAGAACTACACCACTCATGACCTAGAACTTGGAGCCGTGGTGTTCGCTCTTAAGATATGGAGACATTATCTCTATGGTACCAAGTGTGAAATATACACTGACCACAAGAGTCTTCAACATATCTTCAATAAAAAAGAGCTAAACATGAGGCAACGAAGATGGGTCGAACTTCTAAATGATTACGACTGTGAAATTAGATACCACCCTGGTAAAGCAAATGTGGTGGCTGATGCACTTAGTCGAAAGGGTTGCGAACTCCATTCATCTTCTATGTTCGCAAATTATAACTGACATTAAAGATCAAATTCGAGAAGCCCAACACGTTTTAATAACAGAAGAAGTCATACGAAAGGAGATGTCCTGTGGAGCCGAGCTAAAACTTGAAACTAAATCAGACGGTATTCTGTATTACCTAGATCGTATCTGGATTCCTAACCACAACAATCTTCGTGAAACTCTTATGAATGAAGCTCACAAAACGCGATATTCTATACACCCAGGAGCCGATAAGATGTATCAAGACCTACGATACACCTATTGGTGGCCTGGAATGAAGAAGGATATTGCCGTTTTTGTTTCCAAGTGCCTCACATGTTCCAAGGTGAAGGCTGAACACCAAAGACCCTCAGGACTTCTAGTCCAACCGGAAATACCTGTATGGAAGTGGGAAAATATAACCATGGATTTCATTACCGGGTTACCTCGCACTTCTGGGGGTATGACACAATATGGGTAATTATAGACCTACTTACAAAATCAGCTCACTTTATTCCTATCCGTGAAGATTTCAAGAACGAAAAGCTTGCACGTATTTATATCAACGAAATCGTAAGCCGACATGGGTACCGTTAAGTATTATTTCTGATCGTGATGGTCGTTTCACCTCACGAACATGGCAAGCAGTACAATCCGCTATGGGCACACGATTAGATCTCAGTACCGCCTATCATCCTCAAACTGATGGACAGTCTGAGCGCACCATTCAAACTCTTGTAGATATGCTTAGAGCATGTGTCATAGACTTCAAGGGAAATTGGGATGCCCACCTACCATTAGTTGAATTTTCGTACAACAACAGCTATCATTCGAGCATCGGCATGGCACCTTTTGAAGCCTTATATGGTCGTAAGTGCCGATCTCCTGTATGTTGGCACGAAATTGGGGAAGCACAAATTACTGGTCCAGAATTGATCCAAGAAACCACAGACAAGATCCATCAAATTCGAAACAATCTTCTAGCGGCTCAAAGTCGTCAAAAGAGTTATGCAGATAAACGACGAAAGCCCTTGGAATTTAACATTGGTGATCATGTGCTTTTAAAAGTATCACCGTGGAAGGGAGTAGTTCGTTTTGGTCAAAAGGGGAAGCTAGCATCTCGTTACGTAGGACCCTTCAAGATACTCGAAAGATTAGGTCCTGTAGCATACAAGCTTGACCTACCAGAAGAACTTAACAGGATTCATCCCACATTCCACGTGTCGAATTTGAAGAAGTGCCTCGCTGATGAGAATCTCCATATTCCGCTGGAAGATATTCAGATTGATGAATCTATGCATTTTATTGAAAGACCAGTGGAGATCATGGACTACGGGGAGAAACGTCTTCGACGAAGTCGCATTCCAATTGTTAGGGTACGCTGGGAGTCGAAACGGGGACCTGAGTTTACTTGGGAACGTGAAGACTCAATGCGTGAAAAATACCCGCATCTTTTTCCTACTTCAACTACTTAAATTTCGGGACGAAATTCCTAAAAGTAGGGGATACTGTAACATTTGTAAAAATCGGGTTTTCAAAACCTGCTCCGTTTTGTAATCGAATATCGAGTTATAAAAGTTACATTGAATATTTATGATTATTTACATATAAAACAATACATAATTAATAAATAGACTAAACTATAAAAATTATATTTGATAAAAAATTAAGTTGCTGCCGGGACTCGAACCCGGGTCAGCCAAGAACACACTCCAACGGTTTAACACACACTCACATCACCACTCCGCCACTTTGTGTTTTCTGTTATCACTAGGAAACAAATGAGATTTATATACAGACAAAGTTAAACCGGTTCCGCCAACTGAGAAACGGAAACGGCAAAGCAATCGTCAAATCGTTTGATTTCTCGCGTATTTACGTTCATAACCGATGAACCGATGTCTTTAATCAATTCAGAATTGATTGAGCATCAAGTCTCATCATTATCGGCCTTCATAACCGAAAAGCAATCAAATCCTGAATACTTTAATCCAAGCTCACTCTCGCGACTCAGAAACGTCATAACCATACTCCATTTCATTTTCGTCACATTTTCAGACCATCAGAACGCTTAAATCAGTTCGCCGGAATTTTCTGCAAATCCCGCCGGAAAACCGTATTCATCCTCAAATGGTAATTCTCTCAATATTATTACAGTTCAACAATTATTAGACTATTTCTAACTTAAACCTCTCAATTGAAATCGAATTCAGGCGCTGTATTCAACTAATTCCAGTTCGCCGGAACTCCCCTGAAAATTTCTAATTCCGTCTGTGAAACGGTAAGGGTCTTCAAACACATCGTTAACGTTTGTTTATCATTTCAATTCCACATTCGACTAATCAAAATAGTTAATTATCTGGTTCAGTTGAAGAGCACAAAAACAGGAACCGACACATCACCGGAAATCTGAAATAAACCGTTCATCGGTATGTTCACCTCTAATTACCGTCTCTGCCTTTTCATTTAAGTTTTAATAATGTCTGTAAATCGTAAACACAAGGAACGAGATAGTAAATCAGACTGACTGTAATTAGAATGAAGAAGACGAAGCTAACTAAGTTATAAGGATATTTAAAACTAGTAAAATGAACGGGTTAGACACACAGTCTAGCGGTGGACTATGTGCAAAATACAAACGCACGTCCCGAGTTCGATTCCTGCTATACGCACTCCTTATATAATAAAATGCCTTTTTGTTTAAAAAATAAACCAGGATAACTCAGTTAGTTGTTAAGTATAATAAAAACCGAGATAATAACCAGGTTAGACACACAGTCCAGCGGTGGACTGTGTGCAACATAAACCATACGTCGCGCGTTCGAAACCCGTCACTTGCACCGGTCCGTTGAATTAAAATGTTTTTGAAATTAAAAAGAATTTCGGTTAAAATGAATAAGTGTATAAATATAATTAAAAACAAGATTATTTCGGGTTAGACACGTAGCTCAGTTGGTAGAGCTGCGTGCACGCGTACGGGAGGTCTCGGGTTCGAGCCTCACCCAGCGCAAACCATGCTCCTGACCGAACCGGTCACAAGTCAACAGGTCAACGGTCAACGGTCAACGCAAAATAAACAATTTTTTTTATATTTTTATTTATTTAATTTAATTTAAAAATTAATTAAAAATACTAAAAAATAACATTTTTAAAGATAGAAAATAGCCTTAAACTCACAAAAATATATCTAAAAATTTCATTAAAATCCTTAATAAAATCCACTCATTTAATATATTTTTCCGTTATTATTTAGGTTAGTAATCCTCGTAGTTCCGCTCATCTAATTCGTGCGCATATCACCATCTCCAATCCAACGCACCCAATGTGAGTGAATCTTTACAAATTCCCCGTTTTAATCACGTTTTGGGGTGTATCATGTGTCTTGATATATATATATTATACTTAAACCATTGTGCATACATCATATCATGAACTAGTGTATTCAGTTTGTTTCTGTTGTGTAGTTATTGTTGGATGCAAGTTTATTATTTTCAGTACATGTAATTTCATAGGCAGCCGCTCCCCATTACATTATGAGCGTTGAGCATGTTCCCCATTTCATTATGAGGTTGAACCTGGCGTGCCCACATACGATCGGCTCCGTTTGATTGAGCCTTGATCGCACAGACATTTTCATTTTCAGTACATGCAATACGATCGGCTCCGTTTGATTGAGCCTTGATCACACAGTTTCATTTATGTTATTTACAGTATGATGTTGGTATGTTCATGTATGCTGTCATGTGTTATTGTATGTTATAGTTGTGATTGCTATTTGCCATTGCTTGATTATTTACATTTGTTCATCTATGATTATGCGCAAATTTTCATTGATAAACTAACAATTAATTCATTAATAAATGTTTATCTAATAAGGTTCACTCGCCAACTTATGTTGACCCCAAAACCCTCATTTTACACATGATACAGGTGAACCAGCAGCAGCTAGGAACACATAGGACTTGGACTAGAAGAATAAAACGATTTAGAGTTGGGATTGTTATGTTTGGTTTATTTTCTTTGTATTGAATGAACATGTTTGGATATTTGGAAATGTAACTTTGACTTTATTAAATATGAAACATATTAGTAAATGTCATGAGCTTTGGTGATAACCCAATTATGCCCCGACTCTTATTCCGCTGCGGGTCGGGGTGTGACAGTCTCGGTCTCCGTGCCAAGCCCGGTATGTATGGACAAACATGTGAATCTGTTAAAAAGGTTGGACGGTCAACTTTTCCAAGTTATAAAAGATTTTGTGCTGATACGCACTTAAACATATTTTAAATGTTTTCAAAATGAGTGAGTTGGGTGTATTTACCAGCGAAAGCTGACGTATTTTCAAAAGGCTAAGCTTGCAGGCACAATACGAAAATAAGCTGGAAGTGCTCGGTAGTGATAAGAGGATCTTGCAAATCCTAGATCTGCCCAAAGTCTGTTTTACATTCTTTCTTTTGTACAATTTATGATCCGCCTGTGGATCTTCTATTACGAGCCTGTATATTATTCTTCGAACATTTGGTTTGTAATAGTAATTTAAATCCAAGATTTCCATTGTGCTGTGTTAATTGTCAATGATGATATCAACTTACGTCACGTATTCCCCACCCTGGCCCACCGGTGTTTGGATTGGCTGTGGAAAGCCGGGGTGTGACAGGTTGGTATCAGAGCCAACGTTTGAGAGAATTAAACACCAACCTTTTGTGTATAATCTCAAACTTACACAAGCACATTCCTCAGACTTCTGAGTCTAGGCTTTGACCTAGGATTCATCTCATTATTAAGTTATTAGTATTGTTTTTGAATTGATTTTTAACAGGAAAATGCTGCCAAGGGTAAGAGGAAGAGGAAAAGGACCAATGAGGGGAGGACCATAAGGACACATCCCTTCACATCCCCATCACCCGAACCCTACGAGGATTCGGGGGATTCATGGCCGTTGCCGCAACATTCAACTTCTCATACTCAAAATTCGTACCATTCCTATCATTCGCATCATGCACACCACTCCCACCATTCCCATCATTCCCATCATTATTATCTTGATGAATTAACCCCAACCAATACTTTAATACACCCCCAGCCGACCAAAACCAATTAGACCAACCCAATCCCATGGACGAGGACTCTGATCCAGAAATGCCGCCGTCGGGATCATACACGCATCCCATTGAAATCTCAAGCGATTCGAACTCTTATGCCGGATCGCCATACCAAGGTCCTAACGAGTGGGACCAATATTGGAACCAATTTACTTTCGCTAACACTCCTTCCCATCATTCCCAACCACCTCCCATACATGAAGATGTGCACATGGAACCGGTGGAACAACCCCAATCGCCAACTGAACCGCCAAGGAGGAAAAGAGGAGCACGTATGTCAGTACGTGCGAGCCAACGGTCGGGATCGCTGCCACCTTTGCCCAAACCCTACCCTACTATTCACGAGGACCCACAAATGGGTGGGCCCTCCAATATTTCACCTGTGGTGGAACCAACACTACCACCAGTGGTTCAACCACCACCATCGGGTTATAATAACCCTATCCCAACATATCTGGATACGTCTGGATATGATCCTTTTAATCCATCTACACATGTTGATTACCAAGCATTGTCCTATGACCCCTATATGCAAGCGGTCATGCATAACGCACTTTACCCACCTCCTTTCCCACCATCTTTTCCACCTACTGGATATCCAAGTTATGGATACCAGTATCCTGTTATGCCACAACCACAACCTCCGCCGCCACTTGAGGCCATTAACGAGGCCTTAGAACGAATGAAAGAAATGCAACAACATGCGGAGAAAACGGAGAAGAAGACAAACAAGTTCTTCAAGAAACTCTCCAAGTTGGTTAAGGGAAGGAAGGACGAGTGAAGTCTTTTCTAATATGTAAGTCCCTGGGAGGACATTGTTATATCTTAAGTCCATGCGTGGACATTTTTATTTCTTTAGTCCTTGCATGGACAATTTATTTTATTTGTTTCTAATATTGTAATTTCTATTGGAGTTTAATGAAGTATTTTTGGAATTATGTATATATGTATTCATCCTCTTCAAGCGAGCGTCTCAATTTTATTCGAAATTTATGCTCAGCTATATAATTCCAAAAGACCTTAATGGATTTGATTATGCCAAGTGGCATAGACCACACATTGTCCAAGAAATGATAGTTAAGGACAAGGGGCCTTCTATAAGGATAGTTAAGGAAAATTATCCTTCTATCCAGAGGTGGTGAACTAGGTTCAAGCCTCGAAGGTCGTTAAGGTCCAAGGTGACCGAAACCATTAATCAATCATTAAGGTACTCTTATATTAACATTAAAGAATGTTCATACTCTTGGTAGTGGACTTGAGGAACCACACTAGCCGTCTAGGTAAAAAGGACTACATCCTAAGACCTATTATATAGCCTATGTGATCAATGTGATCTCGGCTAACGTCATCAATGCGATGACAAATGTGTCAGGCCATGGTGCCCAATTTTATGTCCAAGGTGACAGGCCAATGTGCCCAATTTTATGTCCAAGGTGACAGGCCAATGTGCCCAATTTATGTCCAATATGACAAGCCAATGTGCCCAATTTTATGTCCAAGGTGACAGGCCAATGTGCCCAATTTTATGTCCAATGTGACACGCCAATGTGCCCAATTTTTGTATCCATTAGTAACAAGCCTATGAGCTGTATATAATTGTCTAAATAACAATGATAGTTGTGACATTACGATCCACTATCTAATAATATATGGACTATGTCCAGATTGTAATTTGCCTTTGATGGTCCTATTAAGACCTAGGCCAAATATAGATATGATAAGCCTAAGGGTTGTGATGTTATTCACACTAGCTAAAATAAGCGATGGATTGTTTTATCCAATAATTAAGCCAATATGGTTGTTATACCATGGCTAAGAGAAAATTTTGTTTGATGTTTATAGCCAAAGCTTCAAAATGGTAAACTCGGACGAGGCACAGAGTAGCCACCGAGAGATTAGATCTAACAAGACTGAAAATATAGCCATAACAATGATGACTTCCAAGCTCGCATAGATGCAACTATGGGAAAGGCCATGGAAAGGGCCATAGAAAAACTTAGGGAGTCGAGTGCTACTCGCTCCAGACCATTATCAATCACGCCATCCTCAGCTCATAAGGATAGCTCAGTTCACTATTCGAATGCTAAGAGTGAACTAAAGAAAATAGAATTTGCTGATAGGTCCTGTTCTTCTAAAAACGGATGTACCTACAAATATTTCGTCTCCTGCAAACCCCGGGACTTTAATGGAGTGAAAGGAGCTGTAGAAGCCTTGAAGTGGCTTGATAAGATAGAAACGATTGTAGATATCAGCGGTTGTGCTGATAAGGATGTGGTCAAGTATGTATAACAGTCCTTCAAGGGCGATGCCCTGATTTGGTGGAAGGCCATGATTCAATCCACAGGTAAAATACACCTGTACAACTTAGGATGTCCTAAGTTTGTCGATTTAGTAAAGGAAACATACTGCCCACCTCATGAGGTGGAGAAATTAGAAACAGACTTTCTGACTCTTTCAATGAAGAACCTAGACTGTCGAAAGTATGTTTCTAACTTCAATTCCATGTGTAGGTTAGTTTTATACTTAATCACCCTTGAAACCAAACGCATTGCACGTTTTATTAATGGGTTAGCGCCCGAGATAAAGGGCATGGTAAAGGCTGCTCAGCCTAGTACTTATAGGTCCACTGTAGACCTATCTCTCTCCCTCACCTTAGATTTAGTGAGGCAAAGGTCAGTTAGGACTGAAACTGACGAAAAGAGGAAACGGGAGGATAATAACTCCCAAAGGTTCAAAAAGAAAGGAAATTTCGGGTTCAAGAAGAACCAGGACACGTCTAATGACAAACCTCTGTGCAAGAACTGTAAATATAGACATTGGGGACACTGTAGTATAA
This sequence comes from Scalesia atractyloides, assembly GCA_947069175.1. Lineage (NCBI taxonomy): Eukaryota > Viridiplantae > Streptophyta > Magnoliopsida > Asterales > Asteraceae > Scalesia > Scalesia atractyloides. Next base: position 73,861,703 of record CAMTDV010000001.1, read on the forward strand.
ATCCATAGACTAACCCTGTGGTATCTGCAAGAGAAAGGGACATAAGACCCTAGAGTGCAAGGATCTTAAGGATGCCATTTGCTACAACTGTAATGAAAAAGGGCATATTACGTTCAACTGCCCCAAGAACCCCAAGGATCTTAAAGATTCCGTTTGCTACAACTGTAGTAACCTTTTAACGAACCGAGAGCTCGACACTAAATTATATTCAAGTTTCTTTTATATGGTATGAAATTACCAAAATGCCCTTATGAGACATAGTTTCATTTTAAAACCTTAACGGGCATATAAGTTGATAGCTACTGGTATTACAATTTATTTAAAATATAATGGCATATAGAACTTGTCCATGACTTATCCGGTTACCCGATATCGCTGATACGCGTACGGTTAAGTATATGTAACTAGTTTATGAAAATTAACCGAAACGGGTCTAACATTGTCATTTAAGGCTCAAAATCCAGAATGTTTATAGTTTATCCATATTACACAAGTCAAAGTATTTGTTGGGATTAAACTACATTCTATCCTATCATCGTTTAATCTAGCGTTATATGTTTTGATCAAGTATGCTAGTCGGTCTAAGTCTATGATTTAAATAAGACCGTTAGTATTTAATTGGTTAGCTTATGCGGGACTAGAGACTTGCAGGTAAATGTTAGCTGCACTTAGTACTTTTGTGTACGACTGAGTTAATAAATCTTGCGTTTAAACGAAGAATAGCTCAGGTAAATACTCTCGACTTATTTCCCCTATACGGGCTTGGGATACGGTAAACTATTATCGCTTGGTCGGAAATGGGATTAATCGAATGCCGGATTGTGGCTAGTAAATCCGCATATTCCGTTTTAAATTAGTTTTGCTTGATAACTTAAACATCAGGGTTTAACTACCATGTCCTTGATATCCTCGGCTCATTACAATAGATAATGGCCACGACCTTAGCGCGAGTGTAGGCATACACCCAATAGACGCTCAAAATGCATTACCCACAAGGTTGGGAAGAAATAACTCCTTCGTGAGTCCAAAGTGGTGTGTACGTTAATCATGTCTCGGTCTCCGTACCGGGTCCTGTATGTATGGACAAACATGTGAATCTGTTAACAAGGTTGGACGGTCAACTTTCCAAAGTTATAAAAGATTTTGTTCTGATACGCACTTAAAACATATTTTAATGTTTTCAAAATGAGTCAGTTGGGTGTATTTACCAGCGAAAGCTGACGTATTTTCAAAAGACTAAGCTTGCAGGTACAATACAAAAATAGGCTGGAAGTGCTCTGTAGTGATCAGAGCATCTTGCAAATCCTAGATCTGCCCAAAGTCTGTTTTACATTCTTTCTTTTGTACAACTTATGATCCACCTGTGGATCTTCTATTACGAGCCTGTATATTATTTTGTATTTCGAACATTTGGTTTGTATTAGTAATTTAAATCCAAGACTTTCGCTGTGCTGTGTTAATTGTCTATGATGATATCAACTTACATCACGATATTCCCCACCCGGGCCCACCGGTGTTTGGATTGGCTGTGGAAAGCTGGGGTGTGATAGGCTTTACATCCATCGCTTAAGCTATCACCGCCCTCATCATACAATGATCAGGGTACATTGCCGCTTTCTTATCATACTCCACACACATATATTTTTTTTATTTCGATGCCAGGTTCATGGCCCCTCTCAGCACATCCCTATATGGAAAAGCTTCTTTTCTGTTAATCGAAGCATACATCCTCTTCTACAGGGGTTGGTACCGTTGAGGCGCCATGGCTGCCTCCTCTATGGTTAGGACATGATCAACCCTCTGATGGTTTTATTATATTTTGCTAGAGGCACCACCAATTTGGCTTCAAAAATTTTGACTGTATTCATCCCTTGCAGAGTAGTATTCACGTCAACAACCCCCTCATATCTCATAAATTATAAAAAAGTTCCCTCTCGAATCACGTCTCCTTGCAACATAGGCATCCTTCACCTTTCCGTGTAGCTGAAAGGCTTTCGAAACTAATTAGTTCGATACACCACCCGACAAGTTTGAGACAAAAAAGGTTGTCTGCAGTCTTTGACTCCTATCGTCGCCTCATCTCCTCCCATACCGGACCTTCATCCACGACCTCTCTCTCACTCTTTCTTTTTAGATGTGCAATGGTAGGGATGAGCATTTGATACTGGATACCGATTATTTTCATACTGGTACCAGGCTTTCTCGTACCGTACCGATTATATTTTGTAGTTGTTTTCAAGTACCGGCCCAGTATCATGCTTATCCCTATGGGGTTGGTGGCCCATTAACAAATACAAACCCTTTAGAAAATTAACTTAAGATCGAAAGCCTTAAATTCAAGTTTCATAGATTACATAATTTAAAAATTTTGTCAATGAGAAAACACCTTACGCATCACATGAGTCTCATGGATCACATAATTTAAAAAAAAATTCAATAAAAAAACCTTACGCATCACATGGTTTTATCTGTATATATTTAAGTATGAAAGAGAAATAAAAAGGTAAGAAGGACATCAATCTAAATCGATAGATAGTTATTGATCAAATTTAATATACTCATATTTTATTATTCATATATGATGTGATTCGCCTCAATATGAATCAGTTATTTTATATATCTACAGATGACGTTTAATTTTTTTCTTAATAAAATCAGGATCACAAAACTCATCCCGAGTGAAATCCTCCAATTTCTAAGTGTCCAACAATAATTAAATGATCAACTTATAATATGTTTGAAGTTCAAACATGTCACATTCTATTCTATATAACAACAAAATCAAATGTGAACATTAATAGTTTAATTATTATTTCTCTTAAATCGACTCTACATATTATTTGTTCTTTTTATGGATTAACAGTTTAATTAATAATTATAATTATAAGACTATAATATTAATTGTTTTTTATAGTTAATTTACATTTCTAACTCTAACTCTAAACTTATAAACCCTAAACTCTAATAGAACTTTTTATAAATGATTATGCATACCTCTAAACTTTAATATATTTATAATACGAAAATTTAATAATAATTCTTTTCTCAATAAACAATTTACGTTTTGATCCTCGAACTTTAATAGAGTTATCATACGGCCTCTGAAGTTAAATAAAGTTATCATTTTTTTTCTTTTTTTAACAAATTTTTGTTACTTTCTTTGTTTTTTTACTTATTATTAATTTAACTTTTTATAATAAAAGATAACTTTTAACTTTAGACATGATGTGATTCGCCTCAATATGAATCAGTTATTTTATATATCTACAGATGACTTTTAATTTTTTTCTTAATAAAATCAGGATCACAAAACTCATCCCGAGTGAAATCCTCCAATTTCTAAGTGTCCAACAATAATTAAATGATCAACTTATAATATGTTTGAAGTTCAAACATGTCACATTCTATTCTATATAACAACAAAATCAAATGTGAACATTAATAGTTTAATTATTATTTCTCTTAAATCGACTCTACATATTATTTGTTCTTTTTATGGATTAACAGTTTAATTAATAATTATAATTATAAGACTATAATATTAATTGTTTTTTATAGTTAATTTACATTTCTAACTCTAACTCTAAACTTATAAACCTTGAACTCTAATAGATTTTTTTTAAATGATTATGCATACCTCTAAACTTTAATATATTTATAATACGAAAATTTAATAATAATTCTTTTCTCAATAAACAATTTACGTTTTGAACCTCGAACTTTAATAGAGTTATCATACGGCCTCTGAAGTTAAATAAAGTTATCATTTTTTTTCTTTTTTTAACAAATTTTTGTTACTTTCTTTGTTTTTTTACTTATTATTAATTTAACTTTTTATAATAAAGATAACTTTTAACTTTAGACATGATGTGATTCGCCTCAATATGAATCAGTTATTTTATATATCTACAGATGACTTTTAATTTTGTTCTTAATAAAATCAGGATCACAAAACTCATCCCGAGTGAAATCCTCCAATTTCTAAGTGTCCAACAATAATTAAATGATCAACTTATAATATGTTTGAAGTTCAAACATGTCACATTCTATATAACAACAAAATCAAATGTGACCATTAATAGTTTAATTATTATTTCTCTTAAATCGACTCTACATATTATTTGTTCTTTTTATGGATTAACAGTTTAATTAATAATTATAATTATAAGACTATAATATTAATTGTTTTTTATAGTTAATTTACATTTCTAACTCTAACTCTAAACTTATAAACCCTGAACTCTAATAGATTTTTTTATAAATGATTATGCATACCTCTAAACTTTAATATATTTATAATACGAAAATTTAATAATAATTCTTTTCTCAATAAACAATTTACGTTTTGAACCTCGAACTTTAATAGAGTTATCATACGGCCTCTGAAGTTAAATAAAGTTATCATTTTTTTTTCTTTTTTTAACAAATTTTTGTTACTTTCTTTGTTTTTTTACTTATTATTAATTTAACTTTTTATAATAAAAGATAACTTTTAACTTTAGACATGATGTGATTCGCCTCAATATGAATCAGTTATTTTATATATCTACAGATGACTTTTAATTTTTTTCTTAATAAAATCAGGATCACAAAACTCATCCCGAGTGAAATCCTCCAATTTCTAAGTGTCCAACAATAATTAAATGATCAACTTATAATATGTTTGAAGTTCAAACATGTCACATTCTATATAACAACAAAATCAAATGTGAACATTAATAGTTTAATTATTATTTCTCTTAAATCGACTCTACATATTATTTGTTCTTTTTATGGATTAACAGTTTAATTAATAATTATAATTATAAGACTATAATATTAATTGTTTTTTATAGTTAATTTACATTTCTAACTCTAACTCTAAACTTATAAACCCTGAACTCTAATAGATTTTTTTATAAATGATTATGCATACCTCTAAACTTTAATATATTTATAATACGAAAATTTAATAATAATTCTTTTCTCAATAAACATTTTACGTTTTGATCCTCGAACTTTAATAGAGTTATCATACGGCCTCTGAAGTTAAATAAAGTTATCATTTTTTTTCTTTTTTTAACAAATTTTTGTTACTTTCTTTGTTTTTTTACTTATTATTAATTTAACTTTTTATAATAAAAGATAACTTTTAACTTTAGACATGTTTACTTAATCATATTTTGTGCTTATTTTTATAGTAGTTTAAAATAAAACTGACACAATTTATATTAACCCTTTAATGCACCAGGTAACAAATATAATCATTTTTTATTTATATTATTATAGTTAAAACTAACTTTTAACTCCAGAAATGTTCAATTAACCGTGTTGATTATTTATTTTTACCATCGTTTAGATTAAAATTTGTATTATCTATGATAACCCATCGATATATCATGAAACAAATATTTCCTCGCCAGCAACCTCCAATTACCCTGTTGTGAAACGTGGGCGCCTATTCTAGTTGCCACAACATTAGTGTTAGATACCTAAATTATGTTATCAAGAAGTCAGATTCTACTTGTGATTATATATATGGATTGGATAAAATAAAAACCATATTTACTTGTGAGAACCATGAGAACTAGACCTTCCAAAAGGTTTTTCAAAAAAATTCTCAAAAGTCTTAAAAAAATCACTTGTTCCAACAAAAAAATAAAAATTAAAAAAATGTCGCATGCACAAATTTACATAGGGTGTAAAAGAATTTATTGGAGATGTAAAGATATTTATAGACAAATTGTCCTAAGCGCATAACTCCAATGCTGGTTCTCATACGTGCGTATGACTCACACCCAAGCATGAGTTAATTACAATTCAATCTTAACTTTAACTCTAATCTAAATAAATGTTGGCTAAGATATAGGCATTAGACATTATGCTCTGACTAACACCCCATTGGATGATGCCGCAGTCTTGTCTTTGTCTTCAAAATTTCTTCAGTCTTTCATTCCGAAAACTCACTCTCTATACTCTTTCCTATGATCTTCAAACTCTTTCTAGGTTTTTGAAATGTTAGTGGTGGTTTCCTGAACTGAAATCTTGTAATTGAAGCTTTCTTTGAACGCTCAACAATCCTTTCAGACTTCTTTCTCTCTTTCTTTCTTCTTTTTTCTTCAAGTTTTCTCAAGTTACTCGGCCACATTCTGCCAGAATGTATCTCGTAAACGAAGCAAATCTTGATTACTCTTTGAAATTTCATACCTTGTACTTTTTCAAGCCGTGCAAAGAAGATATTGTTAAAGAATAGAATCTTTATATCCTTCTCTAATACGTTCACCAACCACATGGGATCATACACTTTGATCTCCTCCAATCTTTCTCGTTCTCACACAGTACTATCACTACCTCTCCTTTTTCTCATCATAATACCAGCACTTGAAATGTTTATAGAAATCTTGTTCCATTTCATGAAAAAGTATTACCTTCAACACCTTAGGTCGTTGGTATTTCAATGTGACAACATACTTCCCAGTTTCACGATCAATCTCAGTCTTAGATACTATGCGTTTAGGCTCTTGCGGCTTCCAGTACTTGAACTCAGTTCTAGCTTCATGCTTTATAAGCCTCAGAACATGTTGATTATTAATTCTACACAACTCGTTTACATCCCACCACAGTAGTAACTAGATATCATTAATCACCCTGAAAGTATTGTACTCCATACTCTCTTCGTATAGTAATTTTGTTCATCTTGGGTATCTAACACCAGCTAATAATGTCTCCTATAGATATATCCTTGTGCTGTTTAAAGAACTTCAATGGTCTCATGAACTTTCTTTCATCTTTTAATTCCTTGAATCACTTGAGCCTTTGAATAAGTGTCCCTGGATTGCTTATGTGAGGTATATTTTCTTTGCTTTATTTGATCTTCCTCTTTAGGACACCTTCTACCTCTTCAGCAAATACTTTGGTGAATGTAGGGATCTGTTCATTGATGTTATTTGCATATTTGACCTCAGCATCCTCAAAGTCATCTTCAGTTTCAACCTTATCATATTCATCAGCATCTATCACTAGTGCAAATACATAAGCCTCTTGCTTATCATCATTCTCTATCTCGTTCAACTGAGCTTCAAAATCAAATACAAACTCATCAACTGGTATTTCACACAATCTAGCAAGATCTTCTTTCGTATAATTGTGCTCAAACTCCCCTTCTTCTGAATCATAGTTTGCATCATGAAAAATATCAGCTTTTGAACTTGCAAGAACAGACGTGATCGGTATTGCGTTTGTGATGATTCTTGTAGTTTCCTTGCTGTCTTTTTGAATTTTTCTAGACTCCCCCTTACCTTGAACATCTTCATCAGACTTCTCGGTAGTTGTATGTTCAGATTGATTCATTGTTTCCTTTTCTTTAACATTCTGAGCAGCATACACTTCAGCTCCACCTAATTATCATCATCATTATCATCACCATCCAAATCATCACTGGAATACCCATAATCTAACTTTTCTTCATCATCATCATTCTTTTTCTCTTCATCTTCCGAACCATACAAAGTGTCCGTAATCTCTTTGTCTTCCTTTGTTAGCTTAGCTGTAGTTGTATCCATCTCAACTATGGGTTCAATAACAACTTCTGGCTCAGTAGCAGTAGTAGTTGTTGTTGGAACTCCATCAACTGGTTTCTTTCCTTGAGCGTTAGAAGCAACATCAACAACATCTTTCTCTAGAACAATATCATTTTCATCCTATAAGCCCTTCATGACTTTCACTTCATATCAAAGTTCAAACCCAACTTTTCATCCAAATCTTTGAAATAATCTCTGAACTTGATTATCATACTAGCATGCACATGTTAGATTCTCAACCTTAGCTTTTAACTCCAAGATTTTCTCATTGTTTGGCTCGTTGAAGTAGTGATAACCCATATCATCTAATGATTCTATTCTGGGTGTTGGTTCTAGTTGAGCAGATCATGAAGGACCCGCTTGATCTGCCTTCTTTGATGATTGTGGAGGTGGTGATGGTGGTGTAGACTGTGATGGTAAAGACGTTGGAGTTTTAATATGAATGCTGTGGGAGTAGTCTCCATATCTGTCGTCTCTTCTACAACTGGAGTCCATGTCTTCACACTAACCTTTTCTTTAATTACAGGTTCAGTGGTGGTCTGTTTCTCAACATTCTCTTCAATATTCTCATCAGGTTCATCCACAAGCTTGAACCCTGTCTTCTACTTTTTGGTAGTTGCCGATCCAGTTTTCTTTAATGTTGTTTTAGCAAAACTTTCCTTTCTCCTATCAACCTTCTTCACAATTGATTCTTCAGGAACATATGTTTAATCCTTTTCTTCCTCTGTGACTTTCTTCTTGGAAGATCTTTCTAACCTTGCTCTTGAATCATATTTGCTAGTAAGCACTAGTCTTTCTTCATCACTTTCAGTAAGTTCATCATCAGTTCTTGTTGGTGCATATTTGTGATAAAAGCTTAGATTTGGTCTTTGGATATCTCGTAAATAGTAAAACGATAAACAGTTAGCGGGTTTAGTTTTGTAATAGTTAGTCGTAGTGATTGGCCCAAACCAGACCCACATAATAGGGAGTGGCAAGCGAATTGGGCCTAGACCAATTTGCAGCCCATGTGGTTAAACCCTAGCCCAGTTACAAACCTGTCTCTATATAAAGAGAGTTTTGCATTAGGGTTAAGGTTGCTCAGTTAGTCACTTCAGAGAGAGGTGAGAGAAATCTACAGAGAGTGGCTGAGAGATTTCTTATGAGTCTTGAATTGATTGTAAACATTCGTGTTGGATAATCAATAGAAGATGGTTTGGAAGTGATTGTTCGTGTTTTTCATATTACCCATATTTCTGTGATAATCTGATCTGGAGGATTCCGCACTCTAGATTGGATATACGATTCTGTGAAGATCCATACGGATTAGGGGACCTATAATTGGTATCAGAGCGTTAGGCTCTTGTTTTGCTCGGTTTGGAATCGTTACTGCAGGAAAAGTTGGGTTTTTGGACGTTTTGACGACTGTTATAGGGTTTTTGCTGCTGTTTCAGATAAACATCAAGGATCTCGGATAGAAGGAGTGCATCTCGGATCATAAGTGAAGCATCTCAGAGCAGACCATTTGCATCTCGGAGCAAAGAACTTGCATTTCGGATCAGAATAATGCATCTCAGATCATTGGTGTTGATCTCGAATCATTTCAGATTGCATCTCTGAAATTATACATCATTAGATTCGTATTTTTGAGAGGAGTCTAATGGTAAAATTTGGTAATCACACATTTCGGGCAAATTTTTAAACGTTTTTAGCGAGCAGGTTGGGTAAAAATGTCGAATATGTCAAACTTGAACGAATTGTTGAGAATGGAGCATGAGGCAGGCACGACTAACAAACCGCCAAAGATATTGAAGGTAGAGAATTACCTTACATGGAAGGATAGATTTCAGTCGTTCATAGAATATCAGGACACACGGATGTGGGTCTGTATTCAAGATGGGTATGTAAACCCAACTCATGACTTTGAAGGCAGACAATGTGTCATGCCTATGTAAACATGTCAGAGGCTGATAAGAGAATGTATGAGTCTGAGAAGAAGGCCTTAGGTGCAATAAAGATGTCATTACCTGATGGCATGAAACATACATTCAAGCGATATACTACTTCGAAGGACATGTGGGATGCTCTAGAGGGAGGTATGAGGGCAATCCTGATGTAAAGAAAAACAAAGTTGACTTGCTAAAGAAGCAATTTGCTATCTTTAAAGGCATGCGAAATGAGCCCCTCGAAGATATCATCACGAGATACTATCATCTAATGTTAGAAATGGACAATTATGACAGAGGGATACACAGACATTGAGATAAGCGATAAGTTGCTACATGCTTTACCTGCCAAATGGGATATTTATACTCTTATGATAAAGGGTGAAGATGACTATAAAGATAAAGACTTGGAAGAGGTTGTTGGGAAACTAAGAGCTTATGAGCTCAACATGAAGAAGAAGAAGGAAACTAGATATGATCAGGTGCAAGATCCGGGAATTTATAAAGGGATTCCATCTTCATCTTCCAACAATGCTTCAAGTGATTCAGCAACTGCGTTTTTCTCATGTGAAAATGAGCAGGTTGTGACAAATGCTGATGGTGATGGATGTTTTGTAGCTGCTTCAGGAGGATTGTCAGGGGCAAAGAGACAACAAGCTAGTAATAATAACAATAGTACAAGGTCTATGCCTCTGAGTTTCAAGGCTGCTGAAGATCATCTGGCCTTGCTTGCTTCATTCGTAGCTTCATACGAGAACTACATTTAGGGAAGAATATCTGATCCTGCTACTTTTGATGAAGATTTGATCAGATTGACCCTGATGACCTAGAGGAGATGGATTTACAATGGCAGATGGCCATGATCTCTAGAAGAGTGAAGAGGTTCATGAATAGGACGGGAAGAAAGCTCATTGGGAAGAATGTAGGTTTTGACAAGTCTAAAGTGAGGTGCTACAATTGTCAAAATTACAGACACTTTGCTAGATAATGTCAAAGACCTAAGACTGAATCTAGTTTTAACTCATCTTTTCAAGATTCTCCTGGTCATGGTTCAAGCAACATGAATGCATCAACCAACACTGGATCAAAGGCCTTGATCTCTAGTAGAAAAGGTTCTTATAATTGGAGTGTTCATCTGGAAGGTGATGACAATGCCACACAGGCTTTCATGGCTGAGATAGCCCCAGTTGATGATGTAGAAGTAAAGGATGATGCTAAGGTCGAACAAGAGACTGTAACTGAAATACTTGATGATGATCAGACGACTGGAAACATGAAATCTTATTTAAACATGAAATCTGGTGTAGAACAAAATGCTGCAGATAAGAAGATGGCTGTAGATTTTGCTGCTTTCATGGCTGCTCTAAGCAAATCAACATGAGAGGTACATTCTAACTCTGGTAGTTCTGTTTGCTTAAAATGTCGTGAACAGCAAAGTGAAGTTGATAGGTTAACAAAACAAAACCAAAGTCTGGTAAATGAGTTCTCAAGCGTAAAAGAATCAAACTTTTTCATAAAAAGAAACGAGTCATTATATTTGAAGAAAATTAAGGGTTATGAAGAAGAAATCAATATTTTAACCTGTAAACTAAATGAAAAACTTCAAATTATTGAGTTAGCTCATGATACGATAGGTGAGAAAGCAAAAGAGATTTTTGAAAAATGCAAAGAGTTAGAAGCACAACTGAAAATTTGTGAACTTGAAAAGAAATTGAATCAATTCAAAGATTCATCTTTTGTTATGAAACACATGATGAATGGCTTGAAGAAAAGTAATGACAAGACAAGTGTGGGCTTCAAAGGTTTCAATGAAGTTCGACCACCTCTTGGTCATGACTATTATTTCTTGCCAGACGAAGAAGAACTAACAGACTTTGTGTCAACTACACCTAGTAGTTCCACATCAGGGAATGTTGATGTGTCTGAACATGCCAAGAAGGATAATAACAGGGAAGCAGTTTTGAAAACAACGAATACACACCGTAAGATAAAAAGCAATTTTATGTTAAAAAAAAGTCGAATTCGTTAAAGGGAGTGATATAAAAGAAGAGACCACTGTTATTGAAAGAGAGTCACATGTGCAGTTTGCTAAAAATAAAAATATAGAAAAATCATAAATTGAGCAAACTAAACAAGATCCTTCAAGGGCATCATCATCATCATCATCATCACCTAATAAATCTAAACCACAGACTTCAATTAAGAAGTGTTCGGCTAGAAGATCGTGCTTCAAATGTCACAACAAGGGACATGTAGCTAGCTGTTGTCCTAACAAAAAGAATGAAGCACAACTGATTGAGAGAAAGAGAGAAAAATTACCAGAAAAGATTGGTGATGGTGAGCGAAAGTTTCTAACTCACCAAAGACATCTGCTCCCAAGCAACAGAGTGTTGCGGTTGGCGTAGATAAGGCTGAAAAAGGAACTCACCAAGTTCCTCATTTTCAAAGAAATCAACAAAGATTTCAGCCTGAATCTACATCAGGCAGATATGAAAGACCTAGAAGTAGTTCACCAAGAATGAATAACTTTAATGGTCAGTCAAGTAATTTCAGAAGTCAACGTCAATTCAAACGAGATATCAGAATGTTGGTAGTCGAAATTTTTATAACAATGGCCTTAGAAATTATCACCATCGAAATTCAAGGAATCAAAACCAAAATTTCCAAAGGTCACAAAGTCCAAACATGTATAAAAACCTCAGGACCAGAGACCGATGGAAATAAAAAAATCATTTCCATCAACATGTCTGAGATCCAAGACTCCAGTTAGGAGTGATGGATATTGGATGGATGTTCCAGTGGTTGATGAGTATGGAAGACCTAAGACCATTAAGGCTTGGGTCCCCCAATCAAACTAATTTTTGTTGGGTTGTGTAGGAGCTGCTAAGGAGGATTATCAACTTGTGGTATGTTGATAGTGGCTGCTCCAGGCATATGATTGGAGATGCGAGATTGTTGACTGAGTTTGAAAACCTAGATGGAGGTTATGTGAATTTTGCAGGTGCTGAAGGAGGTCACATTACAGGTCGAGGAAAAGTGACCAATGGGAAGATCACATTGGACAAAATGGACTATGTCGAGCAGTTGAAGCACAATCCGATGAGCGTGTCTCAAGTCTGCGACAAGGGTTACTCGGTCCACTTTACTTAGTCTGAAGCTTTGGTGTTGAAACCGGGTTTGGTGATACCAAATGATTGGATAGTGATGAGAGTGCCAAGGAGAAATTACACTTATGTCATGGACATGGGTGCTAAGGATTCTTCCACTGTGGTGACATGTTTATTGTCAAAAGCATCTAAGGCTGAGTCAATGTTGTGGCATAGACGCATGGCCCACATCCACTACCGAAAAATGAATTATATTATTAAAAACGGTTTATCGGAAGGGGTGCCAATGTAGAGGTTTCATGTGGAAGATAAATGTCTTCCATGTCAAAAGGGAAAACAACATAAGAAACCTCACAAGTCCAAAACATTAAATTCCATAGATGCCCCTAATATATTACTTCATATGGATCTTTTCGGTCCGGTGAATGTAAGGAGCATAGGTGGAAAGTACTATTGTTTAGCTGTCACAAATGATTACTCACGGTATTCATGGGTTTTCTTTTTAGGTACAAAAGATGAGACAACAGAGATGCTGATAGATCTTTTTACAAAATTGGAAAATGTCCATGCTTCACGGATCAAGAGGATAAGGAGTGATAATGGCACGGAGTTCAAGAATCAGATTCTGGATCTCTATTGCCTTCAAGGGAATTGAACCTCAATATTCTGCTCCTTATACACCCCAACATAATGGAGTTGCTGAGAGGAAAAACAGGACGTTGATTGAAGCCGCAAGGACTATGCTTTCTGATTCAAAGCTTCCAGTTCTTTTCTGGGGAGAAGCTGTGAAGACAGCTTGTTATGTCCCAAACAAAGTTTTAACGGTTAAACGGTTTAACAAAACATGTCACGAACTATTGTTTAACCTGAAACCAAACTTGAAAGGCTTTTAACCATTTGGATTATCCTACACCATTGTGCGAAATAAAGATAAGCAAAAATTCGGTGAGGTAGCTGACGAGGGATACTTTCTAGGTTATATGCCTGGAAACACCGAATAAAAGGGTTTTTAATCTATAAACTGGTAAAATTGAGGTTGTGTTTAACATGGAAATCACTAGTTATTCACCTCAACAATCAACGAGTGGTCCTGCTAATATTATATGATTATGATAGCGTTTTTAAATCATTTAATATTCCCGAGTTCCAATGCAGATGAGTCTCAAGTGATTCAAAATGTGATCAGTGAAGATGAAGAGGGTGACTTCATGCCTAGACCGAGTATATCAATGGCAAATGCTCCAGAAACTACCTCCAGTGCAGCTCCACAAGATTCAAGTGATCGTGAATTGAACCTATTCAGGGGGAGGATTTTACTAATCCGTTTGCTAATAAGAACATTCATGGGGAGATTGGATCTAACCTGGAAGATAATTTAGTTGTTGACACCATTGCTACTACACGCGCAAACATAGATCATCCAGTTGAGAACATCATAGGTGATGTTGCTGCAGGTGTTCAGACAAGAAGAGGTGTGATCGAAGGTTCTTGTTTATTTACTTCGATTCAGAAGACTGGGATGATAAACGAGTGTTTGTATAGCTGTTTTATTGCACAAGAGGAGCCGAAGAATATTCACATGGCTCTTAAAGATAATTCATGGGTTGAAGCAATGCAATAGGAATTAGCTCAATTTAAGAAATTGAAAGTTTCAGAGCTAGTTGACTTGCCAGTAGGAGAAAAGGAAATAGGCACCAAGTGGGTGTTCCAGTGCAAGAAATACGACTGAGGGATCGTGGCAAGGAATAAGGGTTGACTATTGGTGAAAGGGTTCAATCAACAAGAGGGGATTGATTATAATGAAGTGTTTGCACCAGTAGCAAGGTTGGAAGCAATTCGTTTGTTCCTAGCTTTTGCTTCATTCAAGGGCTTTAAAGTTTACCAACTTGACGTGAAAGATGCGTTTCTTTACGAGAAAGTCCAAGAAGGTGGTGTATGTCTCACAACCAGATGGGTTTACTGATCCAGATTATCTAGATCGCATCTATCGACTTGATAAGGCATTGTATGGATTGCATCAGACACCTAGGGTGTGGTATGAGAGACTGTTAGCACATTTGTTAACGAATGGTTTTGAAAGAGGTCAGATTGACAGTACACTTTTCATTAAAAGAAAGAAGGAAGACTTTCTGCTGGTACAGGTATACGTAGATGATAGTATTTTTGGGTCATCTTATGAGAACATGTGTCATGAATTCGAGGAGGTAATGAAGAGCAAGTTCGAAATGAGTGCGTTGGGTGAACTGTCTTACTTTCTGGGTTTGCAAGTTAAACAGAAGAAGGATGGGATGTTTATACATCAGACGAAGTATGTGAATGACATTTTGTCTCATTTATAAATGGAGGATTGCGCTACTTCCAACACCTATCTACGAGAATCACAATCTTGGGCCAGATCATGAGAGTGTGGAAGATGTTAATCCAACTTAGTACAGGGCAATGATTGGTTCTCTAATGTACTTGACTGCTTCATATAAATAGTTAGTTGGTGCATTTTGTGACAAAAGCTTAGATTTGGTCTTTGGATATGTTGCAAACCTGTCTCTATATAAAGAGAGTTTTGCATTAGGGTTAAGGTTGCTCAGTTAGTCACTTCAGAGAGAGGTGTGAGAAATCTACAGAGAGTGGCTGAGAGATTTCTTGTGATTCTTGACTTGATTGTAAACATTCGTGTTGTATACTCAATAGAAGACAGTTTGAAAGTGATTGTTCGTGTTCTTCATATTACTCGTATTTCTGTGATAATCTGCTCTAGAGGATTCCGCACTCTAGATTGGATAGACGATTCTGTGAAGATCCATATGGATTAGGGGACCTACAGTTCTCTCTTTCTCTTTATCTGATGTAGTTGATATAACTTCCTATGTGACTCGTACTTCAGCTTCAGCAACTAGTTCTTCTTGTACATGCTCGTCTACGTCAATCACCTTTCTAGCTCTGAAGCATTTATGTTTCTTTTGTTGTGAGCCTTGACTATCTTCCTTCTTTTTAATTCTTTTGCTTCTGGAATAAGAGAACTTCTGATTTTCTTAGTCTCATCTTCAGAAACACTATTCTCATGTCTCCACCCCCCTTCTTCTCATGCTTCATAGTCTTTGTCTTTTAAATGCCTAAATAATCACCTATAAGGTGCTACCTGCTCCTCAGGTTTCCCTTTGTGAGAATTCAGTCTTTTAAGAGTAATATTGTTCATGTGTTCAAGCTCCATCTTGTCATTCTCTCGCTTTTCCAGATCCTTGTGTTGATGATCAATAGATGTCTGTGTAAACATTGGATACATTAACCACCGTGTTTCACATATATTGCTTTTCATATTGTTGAAGATCATAGTAGAGAAGTTGAACTTCAGATTCATGCAAAGCGCTACGATTTCACTCATTAACTAGTCTGTTGCAACATCATAACCACCCTTCCTGTGCCCTAAGCAGTGTATCACCACATGCATCAAAAACTTGTAAGGCCTCGACACACAACTTTTTGCATAACTGGTATCATTTAGCTCTCCTTTATAACCCATTTTCTGGAAGCAACCTTTCACCAATCGTTCATTAAGCAAATCTGGATCAGTCGACAAATCTTTAAAGTTAAGAACTTCGCGAATCAGTGCCTTATAAATTATAACTTTTTTGAATGGTAGAATGAATCTCTGGTGGTTTTATCAGACATTCCACTGTAGTATTGGTCCAAAATTCTCTAATAATAGACTCATAAGCCGTACAGTCTTCAGTGATAGCTTTGTATATTCTTGACCTTTTAGAAACGACATCACTGGTTTGAATGGAATAGACCTTTTGTTATCTTCTTCTAGAAATGTTATAATACTAGGCTTCAGATCTTTATCCTCTATGATAATTGCACATACCATCTGAAATCACAATACAATATATGTAAATCCAACACCTTTTGAAAATTTAATCATTTCAAAATTTCTAACACTTGAACACGCGCTTGACCCTATTAAGCGCATGTGACACACGAACGTATAAGAATTATGAGCCTATGAGACACGGAATAACCCTTTTGAGCATATGACACAATGAGACACGTATGAGACATTACAAGCTTATGAAACATTTCAAGCGCATGAGACTTAAGAGCGTATGCGACATTCGAGCATATGAGACATACGTATGATCATTATGCGTGTGAATCTGATATGCTTTGACTTTTGTTGACTAGTCAATTCTTCATTTAGATGAGTCATACACGTGTATGACTCTTGCGTTTGAACATAACACAATTTTGTCCAAAAATCAAACTTGTCAACTTTGTTCATTTTAACATCGATTCAAGGTTTCACATCATTTAGACAATATCGATAAACAAAAAGCCTATACTAATTTTATCGTCGAACAACATAATCATATCACAATTTCAACCTAGCGTTTCAGTTTTAAAGACTTAATTGATTTGAATGATCTATCCAATGATTTTTGAAGTATGATACACCAATAAGCTTGTGTTAACAATGTAAACATCATACTTGGTTTCTTTAACATTCAAGTTCAAAAAATCATAACAGATCTAATATGTCATTGATTATCAATATCACGAATCTGATTTTTACCTTTAAATAAGTAGTTGGTATGTTAGCCGACAAAAACTTATGATTTTTGTTTCAAATTCAAAAGAATGGCCTTAGATTTTGTGTTTTGAAATTGCTTCGTAACATTGATAAGTGATTGAACGTAGTACTATTGAACCTTTTATACTCAACATATAAGTCCTACACGCGTATGAGTCGTTCACATGACTCCTATGCGTGGGATGTCTCCCGCGTTTGAAGACTGTTTTTTTTTTCAGTTTTATCAACTTTCACACATGTTTGTTTAATCAAGTCCAAGTTAATGACCTTGGCTTAACGTTTCAATCTGCAACAACCTGATGATTTCAAAATTTTTGTTTAATCAAGTCCAAGTTAATGACCTTGATTTCACATTTTGTGATGAATTTCCAGTTTATCAACACATTTAATCTAACCTTTTCAATATTTTCAATTTAGCCCCCAACCAGTTGTGTGAAAGACCCAACAATCAGTTTAGGTAAAGATTAGTATTCAAACATAGGTTATCAAAAACAAGTTGAAATGTAAAATCTTTTTGGCTTTTACAAAGACCAATAAGCTGAAACATTTGAAAATTTTTTTGGTTTTGAAAATTAACTATTTATAGACAATCTTTTTGTGAGTAATGGGCTAGAGGATCATATCAGTATCTTTGAGACATATCAGTTGCACCATTAAGCTTTAATACATACTCATTATCAAACAATTCACGTCGGTTATCAGTATTGTTTATCTACATAAACTCAAACAAGTTTATATCTCATGTACTGGGTAATATGATACGATTTAGGTAATTTTTTAACATATTAACCAATGGTTCCCACCACATGGCATACTCTTGTATCAAGATACGCGAGAGAATATCATCTTACATGTGAACATATTAAGTTTACATTTGTAGGGGAATGCGAAAACTTTCGTGACTCAGGTTAGTACCACCGTACACGGATAAAGAGTATGAAGTTTGACTTTTAAAGTGGTGTAACTCATATGTATCTCTTTGAGCACAAACTCTTATCTTTCGATAATCATTTAGCTTTTGAGGGTTTACGGAATTTTGTGTTGTTTATAAAGCATTATAGAAGTCCTAGGTTAACACCACAGTGTAGACAAAAGAACTTGTATAATACCCCAAATGTTAAACTAATATAAAGACCTAGTATCTCAGTATCTCGGCAAATTTATCAAACGAAATTACGGTACCAAGACCATACGCCAATGAGATGTGACACACATTTAGTTAACAATTCCGTTATGTTTGTATCATTTATGCAACCCTTTGATTAACATTGAGGTTGCTGTTACATCGATTAGTGAGACTATTATCAACTTTAAAATCTTTCTGATTCTTTAGCATGAACCGATAGTCCACTGCTATTCCATCATTTCCTCTTTTGCAACAAAAACTCTTTTTATATTTTTATAGTTTTTGGAGTTTTATCATTTTTCAATGTTGTTGTATTTTCCCAAACATATTCCTCCTAAAATCAAAAACATATTTATAAATTTTAGAAATAAAATGCAAGGAAAAATTTAAAAATAAAAAATGACTTGTGATGTGGTTTACTCTGTTTTAGAATCCAAAGTCTTGGTTTCACCATCTTCTTCACCTGTTTTAAATTTTTTTATACCAATATATTTTAAGTAGATAATTAAACCTTGCTTTGTCAGACGCTTTGGTAAAAGGAACACCTTTTGCTCGTCGGTGTGAATATTTACAACACTTATAAACTTCTTTTCGTAATAGTCACGAATGAAGTGATAGCGTATTTCTATGTGTTTTGTTTTAGAGTGGTTTACCATATTTTTAGTTATTGTAATTGCAGCCTCATTATCTACGTGAATAGGAGTAGTTAGAAAGTGCATACCGTAATCTCTCATCTGCTGTAGGATCCAAAGCACATGTGAATAACAGTTGGATGCTGTAACGTACTCAGCTTCACAAGTCGAGAGTCACACAGTCGTTTGTTTCTTACATTGCCATGTGACTAGCCGGCTTCCAAAAAACTGACAATCAACTGTAACACCCAAATACATTAAATCATATATATATATATATATATAATTAGAGATATTTAACCTAGTTGGTGATGGGTTGTTAAATAATAAAAATAAAATCTTGAATTGGGGTCCTTTTGAAAATGAACTAAACATGAGGGACCGAAATTGTAAAGAGGGTGAAAGTTGTTTTAATAAAACAAAAAAAATATCACACTCTTGTGTGTGAAGTGCGTGTGTGCGACCAGACTTGAAGAAAACAACCAAAACCCTAGTTCTTCGAGGTGATCAAATTGGAGGGTGAATTGGGGCCTTTAGTGGTGTCTGAATTAAAAATATTGATCATCCATACTTGTCTAACATCTGGTAAGTTGTAATTTTGATTTTAGTGATTCTAAATTTGGATGATTAGTGTTCTTGAGATGCTTAATTGATGTTATGTCATACGGGAGGTGTAAATTAAGTGTAGGATCATAATCCTAACTGAAATTAGACGATAAATTTATGAAATTTTGAGTAGAGATTATTATGCTCTATATAAAGAAGTGGGTTATGTTCTTGTATGACAAAGCTACAAGTGATTGTATTATTATAATTGCAATGATGTAAGTTTGTTGAAATGGCATGTTAATATGGACATTGATGAGTAATTTTGATAGTGAAATTGAAGAAGTGATGTTATAATGTTAAGTTAAGATGTTCATTATACATACTAAACATAGAGGTTTAAAAGGATACAGATATATGGCTATTAGATAAATCATAGGCTTGATAAAGGTAATATGTAAATCTTGCCCACAAGACGTTTGATGTAATGTTTAAATAATCCTGAATACTTGAGAAGTGTGTAAGAATCACGTAAATGAGATTTTGATAATGACGTGTGTCCTAAATTATATTATGAGTTCTAAACGATATATCAGATTGAACTCTATAGGCAAATTGGCTGAAGCGTCAAGTGGCCAAGCCGGGACGGACGCGTGCTTGAAAGGAAAGCTTTAATGTACGTGGCTTATGCTTCGTAAAATTTTTCTTATATTTTTATATATACATATCATATGTTGATTATTAATGCAACACCTGTGAAAAATGATAAAAGAATAAAGGTTTGGTTGAATAAAAGCGATGGATTTTACTAAGGCAACCAAACAGGTCGAAATGATAAAAGAATAAACGTTTGGTTGAATAAAAGCGATGGATTTCGCTAAAGCAACCAAACGGGTCAAAATGATAAAAGAATAAAGGTTTGGTTGAATAAAAGCGATGGATTTCACTAAGGCAACACAACGGGTCGAAATAATAGAACAAAGGTTTGGTTGAATAAAAGCGATGGATTTCTCTAAAGCAACCAAACGGGTCAAAATGATAAATGAATAAAGGTTTGGTTGAATAAAAGTGATGGATTGCGCTAACGCAACCAAACAGGTCAAAATGATTAAAGAATAAAGATTTGGTTGAATAAAAGCGACGAATTTTGCTAAGGCAACCAAACGGGTCAAATTGGTAAAAGAATAAAGATTTTGTTGAATATAAGCGATGGATTTCGCTAAGGCAACCAAACGGGTCAAACTAAGTCGTGACATATACTAAGATGGTTTGTGAACGACTACTTGGGTTTAAACCCGGTAAAAAGGGGAAAATAAAAAATTTAAGCGTAAACCGAGTAACAGGAACGCTGACCATAAGTCAAGGGACTCGGGAAAAGAGTCGTAATTAAATAATGGATTCGTAAAGAAGAATTCAGAATAAGTAGCTCAATGAACATAAAGTTGAACGGGTCGAATAAACGTTGTTGCGTACCGGATAACGGAGACGTAACACAAGAAAGTTCATCATAAAATGATGATTTAGATAAAAGACGTGGTTAAATAATTTTATTTGCCAAAATATACAAACGAGTCAAAACTACCCAAATTTCAAACTTAGAATCGAGTAATATAAATACTTGAGACAAAGGTATTACATAAATGAAAACAGGAAGTACTATTTTACGAACATTTTCTGCAAGTCTCAAGTCAAGTTTTAATGCATGGAACTTGAAACGGGTCAAACGATATAGCAGTAAAAGCGCTACAGTAAGTAGCGTCGCCGACACAGAAAAGATTTCCCGATGTCTTAAACCACTGCCTACGGTAGTAAAGCTCCGCCTCATTAATAGAAAAGGCGTCGCCGACACGGCAAGCTGCCATCGCCGACGCCACCTCAGAATTTTATAATTTTTCTGAATTTGAAGTTTTGTTTTTTTTTTTCTTATCCAGAAAATTTTTAACAAGTTGTAATATTTTAGAAAAACGAGGACGTAAGCATCTATGGATGAATCAAGTCGTGATGAAGAACCGAACATATTTAAATTTTAAGCTTCCATTTTGCGGTGTTCATTGGATGTATAAATGACAGTTAGAATGTCTTAAAGTTTGTTTTTTAAATACTTAATGTAAAAAAATTTGGTATTTTGAATGTAGGTTAATAATGCATTTCTTTAATTCAATGCATAATTTTGTGTGTTTATATATATATATATATATATATATATATATATAAAGAGAGAGATAGAGAGAGTAAGCAAGGGTCTTACATCAACAGTCATGGATTTAGCGTTGAGTTTACAGCTATCATAATCTAAATTTGAATAAGGTTTAAGAACAAACTTGTCACCCTGAGGATACCATAAACCTTTTCCTAGACACCCTTTTAGATATTTGAGAATTCGTTTTACTGTTATCATGTGAGAAGCCCTCGGACTCGATTGATATCTTGCACAGAGGCAAGTAGGATACATAATATCTGGTCTCGACGTCGTAAGATACATTAGAGAGCCGATGATCGAGTGGTATACCGTAACATCAACCTTTTCTCCTATGGAATCTGGTTTAATATTATGGTTTTGGGGTAAAGGAGCACTAGCAGCTGTCGTTTCCGTCATTTTGAATCTTGTGAGAATATCATTGACGTACTTCGTTTGATGGATGTATATACCGTTAGGTAATTGGTCCACCTATACCCTTAGAAGGAACTTCATTCCCCCATTAAGCTCATCTCAAACTTTTGTCACATCACGACTTTAAATTCTTTGCATAGATTATCATTTGTCGACCCAAATATTATGTCGTCAAATAGATTTGTACAATCAGATTGTGACCATCAGTTTCTCTTGTAAACAAAGTGCATTCGACGGTTCCTGTAAGACCCTATCTTAAATTATTTAAATATCTATTATAAATTTTGTATATAAATGAATAAATGCATATATACGTCACTACAATTTTTCGAGTTTATTAAACGTTATCATCATTAACAATTTGACATATTGTCATTTGGTTGTGTAACAACAAAACCAAGTGCGGAAGCTTGAGCTTTGAGCGTGTTCGATTCTTCATTGAGCTTGATCGTCATCCAAAAGCGTTTGTGATAATCCTAAAATGGAAATTTGCCAATTATTAGTATTATAGCGAATTTCCGAAAGCATAACATAATCGACTTCAATAAAAATCAAATCAGAAAATTTGATTTCTGAGGTGGCGTCGGCGACGCCATACAGATAGTTGCATCAGGTGTAGACTGCCGTAGGACGTAGTTTAACACGTCAGAACAAAGGTCTTGCGTCGGCAACTGCCGGGTGTGCCGCCGACGACGGTGCCTTCTGCTACAGTTTTGCTGTAGATTTGTTTAATGGTCCGTTCGACCCGTTTCAAGTCCCGAACATTTAAAACACGACTCGGGACTTATGATAACATGTCCGTAAACACTATTTCCTGTTTTATTCAACGGTTGCTAAGTGTAGGCTACGGCTGGCCACCGTAGCTTAAAATGGCCGTCGTAAGAACTTTTTCAAATATTGCCCTTTTTTTATGAAAACTTTTGTAACTTATTACATTTTGGTCCGTTTCCTATGAAACTCGTTTCTAAATGTCCGTAATGTCACACCCCGACCCGCAGCGGATAAGGTGATCGGGGCATGATTGGGTTATCATCAAAGCTCATGACATTTATTATGCGTTTCATATTCTTTAATACAAATTAAATGGAAATTTACAATAAATGTTACAACATGTTCTAACTAACAATCTAAACTTCTTTGTTCTCTTCTAAGGCATATCCTATGTTTTCCTTGCTTCAACCTGTTCACCTGTATCATGTGTAAAAGGGTTTTTGGATCAACATAATGTTGGCGAGTGAATCCTATGGAAAACATTTGAACAAATTTATTTAAATTGATTATGAAATATGTGCACAACCAAACATGAGTAAAAATAGATGTAAACTTAATCAACAATCATAAGATATTAAATAAAACACACATGAACAGTAATGGAACATTTAGAGGCACGTGATGCTCAACTCGTCTCTCACGAGGAACTGAGGGGCCTAATGAATGAATTGCATAACATGATAATATGAATGACATAACTTCAACCAATATAAACTCAATGATACACACATGAACAATAATGAATTTGATTTGAAGCACGCGTTGTTCAACTCGTCTCCCACGAGGAACTGATGGGCTTAATGAATGAGTTTCATATGATTTGGCATAAGGAAATAAGTAAAACACAACAATATAAACAATCTAAGTTTAGGTCATGATGTGGTATGGCACAAGTTTAAATAAATAAATTAATTATTTTCATAACACATGACACACCCCAAAATGTGTAATTTAAAAGGGGAAGTTGTAAGATTCACTCACAGTGGGTGCGTTCGGTTGATGACGTTGAATGCACGCGAAGTGGTTTTAACCACGAGTGAGTTTAACCTAGATAAATCGCATTATGGTTTGGTAAGTAAACGGATTTTATTAATCTATTTTAGTAGGATTGTTGGGTGTATTTTTGGGAGTTTGAGGCTATTTTCTAACCTTAAAATGTTATTTTTAAGTATTTTTAATTGATTTTTAATTAAAATAATTAAATAAAAATAATAAAAAAATTTGATTTTTTTTTCTGACCGTTGACCGTTGACCGGTTCGATTCATGTATACAAGTGCGCTGAGTGAGGCTCGAACCCGAGACCTCTCGTACGCGTGCACGCAGCTCTACCAACTGAGCTACGTGTCTAACCCGTTATATATCTGATTTTAATTATATATATATATATTAATTAGTTTAAACCGAAAATCATTTTATTTTTAAAAACAGTTTAATTTACTCGGACGATGCGCTCCACAGGTCTCGAACCCGGGACCTGTGGCTTAAACTAACACACAGTCCACCGCTGGACTGTGTGTTTAACATGTTATATAATCCAACTTTTATTATACTTAAATACAAACTATTTGTTTTCATTTCTGACTTATTTTAAAAAGGTAAACAATTGACCGGGTCGATGCAGAAAACAGACTCGAACTCGTGCACTTTGATTAAACATACACACAGTCCACCGCTGGACTGTGTGTCTAACTTGGTTATTATTCCGATTATTAATATACTTAACATATACCTGTGGCGACTCCGATTCGGTTAATCAAAAAAATCATTTTTATTAAAGCAGCGTGTGTGGAACCGGATTCGAACTCGAGACCTTTTTGTGTTTATTGTGCACACAGTCCACCGCTGGACTGTGTGTCTAACCCGAGTAATAAGTTGATTTTAATTATACTTATAAGATACCGAACTTCATCTTCTTCGATGAGTTTTAACCAGACTCGACAACAGACTGGTTCGAGGTTTAAAACATGTTCTTTAGTGTGTTTCAGTTCATTATGGTGAGATATGAGTGAAAAGATAAAGATATTAGGCGAAGAGGTATATCGACTGGACTCTCTGTTTTCCGGCAGAACTCCGGCGACAGCAATAGGCTCCGACGACGAGTGTCTTGCAGCGGAGGAACTTCAGAAAGCTTACAAAGGGCGTGGGTGACTTCGGTATAAGCTTAGAAGGTTCAATAAGGTTCGAAAATGAGGAAACCGGTTTTCCGGCGACGAACATATTAATTCCGGCGAGTGGAATTACGCCGAGAAAAAGTGTGGTTTTGAGCGAAAAGGTTTGCAGTGGGTTGTGGGTGAATTTATAGGGCAAATCGTCTAAGAACTTGGTCTGATTTCTGACTGTATTCATCGGTTATAAAAACTCCGGCGGTTATAGAAAGTGTCGCGGACTCAAACATCGGTTATAACCGATATCCTAATAATAGTTTACGTTATAACTGAAAATGTTGTTAAAAGCTCGCGAGATTATCGGGATTCCGACGACTGAACTATTGGGCGCCGGTTTTGAATTCGTAACGTCATGATATCAATTTAATGATTCTAATATTTAACAAGTAATATCAGTGGCGCAGTGGTTTGTGTGTTGTGCGATAAGACTTGTTGTTGAACCGGTGCTGACCCGGGTTCGAAACCCGGCAGAGGACTTTTATTTTTATTTTGCGATTTTCAACAGTTTTTCAAAAACTAAATATATATTCCCGTATAATAATCGATTACGTATCGTTTAAAAATATTTTGGCCATTTAATTCGCAACGAAATTTTTGACTGACTGTTCGGTTGATAAACGGAGCGGGTTTGGTAAATCCGTTTTTGACGGATGTTACAGTATCCCCTGCTTTTTAGAAATTTCGTCCCGAAATTTAAATAATGATATATTTTGACTAAAAGGATGATGATGTTTAGTTTGACAGTTGTATGCTTAGAAAAATAAGGGTTTAAGTTTTTGTTCGAGGCAGTAGCGTTCCTTGTAAGGGTTAAGTACCCTATTACAGGAATCGCTTTTTGTTGCCTACTGTATGAGTATTGATAAACAGGAATGATTCGCTAAAAATGATATCATGCATAAGAGTTTAGATACGTTTGGGAAAGTATGGTTATATCCTAAGGCAAAAGTTCTAACACTACAATCTACATGGAACATAAATAAAAAACACAACAGCTGATATTTGAACATAATTAAACACAACAGCTAATATTCGAACATGAATAAATACAACAGCAAATAATTGAATCCACATTCTGATAGCATATATGTTTGAATGGTGGAAGTTTCTCTCTCGTTTGTTATGATGGAGAGGTTAGTTTATGTAGAAATGGAACACAATCCAATCTCTTTAAATAGCATGATGATATAAATGTAACACAAATTCCAACCAAGGCAAAACTAAATCCTACATGGAACTTCTCATAACCGCCTGATAATGCCTCTGATCCTTTGGCAAGAATATTTATATATAGGAAGTACCAGCGGCGTATCCACCATATTCTTGCCAAATTTTCATTAGTTTTATCCACAAGTTATGATTGGTTACCAAGAAACTAATAAATCCTACATAGAACTTCTCATAACCGTCCGATAATGCCTCTGATCCTTTGACAAGAATACTTATATATAGGAAGTACCAGCGGCGTATCCACCATATTCTTGTCAAATTTTCATTGGTTTTATCAGTGAATTATGATTAGTCCTATAACTCTACAACCAATACAACAAACATAAATTACTGAAATGAAATATATCTATGCGATCAAGGCTCAATCAAACGGAGCCGATCGTATTGCATGTACTGAAAATGAAATATCTGTGCGCTCAAGGCTCAATCAAATGGAGCCGAACGTATTGAATGTACTGAAATTGAAATTGTCTGTGTGCTCAAGGATCAATCAAACGGAGCCGAGCGTATTGCATGTACTGAAATGAATAACTTAACCACACAAACAGCCTATGCATGGAACCTCTCATAACCGCCTGATAATGCCTCCGATCATTTGACAAGAATACTTATATATAGGAAGTACTAGCGGCGTATCCACCATATTCTTGTCAAATTCTCATTGACTTTATCCGCAAGTTATGATTAGTTCTATGCGACTCTACAACAAACACAACAACCACAAGATACTGATAATGAAATTGTCTGTGCGCTCAAGGCTCAATCAAACGGAGCCGAACGTATTGCATGTACTCAAAATGAAATTGTATGTGCGCTCAAGGCTCAATCAAACGGAGCCGAACGTATTGAATGTACTGAAAATGAAATTGTATGTGCGCTCAAGGCTCAATCAAACGGAGCCGAACGTATTGAATGTACTGAAATTGAACAACTTAATCTAAACAACAATCACACAAACAGCCTATGCATGGAACCTCTCATAACCGCCTGATAATGCCTCCGATCATTTGACAAGAATACTTATATATAGGATAGTACCAGCGGCGTATCCACCATATTCTTGTCAAATTCTCATTGACTTTATCCGCCAGTTATGATTAGTTCTATGCGACTCTACAACAAACACCATAACCACAAGATACTAATAATGAAAATGTATGTGCGTTCAAGGCTCAATCGAACGGAGCCGAACGTATTGCATGAACTGGAAATGTAAATTGAACTGTGCGCTCAAGGCTCAATCAAACGGAGCCGAGCGTATTGCATGTATTGAAAATGTAACATGAAATAACCGATCAAGGCTCAATCAAACGGAGCCGATCGTGCGGGCACGCCAAGATCAACCGCATAATAAAATGGGGATCAAGCTCAACCTCGATGGATGGGGAGCTGCGGCCTCGGCAAAAGCATATACTGAAAACAATATATAATATATAATATCCAATAATTTCTCTAACAGTCTACACATGGAAAAACATAAAACTAAACGATAGGAGTTGAATCTGGATCTTCGGCGAAGAGGACTAGTTGAGTATCTTCGCTTGGGCCGTCATTATCTTCGACAGGATTGGCGTTGATATTGAAGACTCTTCCTCTTGCTGGTGGCCTAGTGTTTGGATTTTCTTGGTTTACTTGGTTAACTGGGTTTGATTGGGCTTGAGTGTTGATGGCGTTAACCAATTGAGGGCATGTGTTTCTAAAGTGGGTAGGGTCGCCACAACTGAAACAAGCTCGAGCATATGGGAACATGGGGTATTGGGGTTGTTGATAGGTTTGGTTTATGGTTTGAGTAGGGGAAAAGGTTTGGTCTTGAAAGGTGCGACAAACATTGCTCAAATGACCATAGCGTCCACAAGTTGCACATAGACGACAAGGTAGGGTATGAGTATGGTGATAAAAACAGTTGTTGCATCGAGGGTGAGGTCCAAGATATGGTTTCTTATTTGGGTAAGCTGAGTCGGGTGCCACTTGGGTGATTGGGATAGCTCGGATGGGTATAGCGTGTAAAACTGGTTGATTTCGTTGGGTAGCAGCGAAAAGTCGCCCGACTCTTCTTCTCTTAGGATTGGGTTGAGAAGGGGATTCGGTTTGGGTGGAGTCGGAAGTTTCAGTCGGTTCTTTATCCTTCTTCTTCTCCTCCTTGAAGTCTTCGTTTCGGATTCGGTTCTCGGTGAGCTCTGTTGCTAGCTCCATTGCTGCTTCCAAAGTTGCAGGCTTGGTACTTATTACAGGGTCTTGAATCTTTGACGGAAGACCACGAATGTAGTGCTCGATCAAACGGTAGAGGGGAGTGAACATGTTGGGAACCATTTGATGTAACTCGAGGAATCTTTTGTTGTATGTGATGTGGTCTCCTTCCATTTGCTTCAATGAGTAAAATTCATCTTCTAACTTCTTGATTTCGCTCCTTGGGCAAAATCGTCTGGTCATGATTTCCTTCAATTCGTTCCAAGTTAAGGTCATAGCATCTTCAACACCTCGTTTGGACTTCTCTGTATTCCACCAAGTAAGTGCTATCCCATATAGTCGACCGGTAGCATAACACACTTTGCGATCATCAGGGCAATCGCAATTTAGAAAAGTGTTCTCCATCTCTTCAAACCAATGGAGGAGTGCGGTGACGCCTTCAGTCCCTTTGTATTTCGGAGGGTCACATGATTTGAAATGCTTGTAGGTGCATTTAGTGGTATTTGGGGGAGAGTTGATAAGGTTTTGGTTTGCTTGATTGACAGGATTAGCGGTAAGTGCTTGTTGAACTTGAATTACAATGTTGGGTATTACGGCAGCCATTTGTTGAGCGATTAAGGCAGCCATGCGTTCGCGGGCTTTTCTTGCTCTCGTCTTCCTACGGGCGAGGTTAGAAGACATCTACAAGGAATACATGACAAGAGTATGAGTTGGATGTTTTTGGGTTCATGGGTCGCATTAGGAATGAACATTCATAAAATAATTATAGATAAATAAATCTACTACATCCATAGGATGTCTTGGGTTTGCTCGCTGTTAGGCCCTACATGCCGTCATACTTTACCTGTGTAATCATGTGGGCCCCCATGAATACCGGTTTTTCATATGGTTCGCACGGGTTTGCCAGGTTGCGTACACAAAAACCCGGAGAAAATCGAGAAATATGTATACAACGTGTATATTCGGAATGTGTCCAGGTGTAGACACGGTGACACCTCAAAGTAGGGTTAGTTCGAACGACGGTTGGTGTGGCATGCTTTGGCCTAATAGGTCCTTCGTACTCTCATCGTTGGTCCCCAGGTAGGCAAACTGGTCCGTTATATTGGATTTATACGAATGTCAGCCTAGACAGGACGTTCCGACTACCGGTACTTGTACCCTTCCAGTTACTACATGCCCGTCGCAGAACTTACTTTGATGAGATTTGAAAATTGCACAAAATCTTTGGATAATAAGAGTATGAAAATAAATTGAATACATGAACATCGATATATGTATAATGAATATGTATATAAGCATGTATGTTCGACTGTAAATGTAAACAAATATGAAACAAATAAATATCACAAGTTTGTATGTAACCACCTAATTAATTAAAATTTAGGCAGACTATAGTATAGGCTCTAAGGGTCTAATAACCTATCCTATATCCCTATAGTCATGGCTCTGATACCAATCTGTCACACCCCGACCCGCAGCGGATAAGGTGATCGGGGCATGATTGGGTTATCATCAAAGCTCATGACATTTATTATGCGTTTCATATTCTTTAATACAAATTAAATGGAAATTTACAATAAATGTTACAACATGTTCTAACTAACAATCTAAACTTCTTTGTTCTCTTCTAAGGCATATCCTATGTTTTCCTTGCTTCAACCTGTTCACCTGTATCATGTGTAAAAGGGTTTTTGGATCAACATAATGTTGGCGAGTGAATCCTATGGAAAACATTTGAACAAATTTATTTAAATTGATTATGAAATATGTGCACAACCAAACATGAGTAAAAATAGATGTAAACTTAATCAACAATCATAAGATATTAAATAAAACACACATGAACAGTAATGGAACATTTAGAGGCACGTGATGCTCAACTCGTCTCTCACGAGGAACTGAGGGGCCTAATGAATGAATTGCATAACATGATAATATGAATGACACAACTTCAACCAATATAAACTCAATGATACACACATGAACAATAATGAATTTGATTTGAAGCACGCGTTGTTCAACTCGTCTCCCACGAGGAACTGATGGGCTTAATGAATGAGTTTCATATGATTTGGCATAAGGAAATAAGTAAAAACACAACAATATAAACAATCTAAGTTTAGGTCATGATGTGGTATGGCACAAGTTTAAATAAATAAATTAATTATTTTCATAACACATGACACACCCCAAAATGTGTAATTTAAAAGGGGAAGTTGTAAGATTCACTCACAGTGGGTGCGTTCGGTTGATGACGTTGAATGCACGCGAAGTGGTTTTAACCACGAGTGAGTTTAACCTAGATAAATCGCATTATGGTTTGGTAAGTAAACGGATTTTATTAATCTATTTTAGTAGGATTGTTGGGTGTATTTTTGTGAGTTTGAGGCTATTTTCTAACCTTAAAATGTTATTTTTAAGTATTTTTAATTGATTTTTAATTAAAATAATTAAATAAAAATAATAAAAAAATTTGATTTTTTTTTCTGACCGTTGACCGTTGACCGGTTCGATTCATGTATACAAGTGCGCTGAGTGAGGCTCGAACCCGAGACCTCTCGTACGCGTGCACGCAGCTCTACCAACTGAGCTACGTGTCTAACCCGTTATATATCTGATTTTAATTATATATATATATATATTAATTAGTTTAAACCGAAAATCATTTTATTTTTAAAAACAGTTTAATTTACTCGGACGATGCGCTCCACAGGTCTCGAACCCGGGACCTGTGGCTTAAACTAACACACAGTCCACCGCTGGACTGTGTGTTTAACATGTTATATAATCCAACTTTTATTATACTTAAATACAAACTATTTGTTTTCATTTCTGACTTATTTTAAAAAGGTAAACAATTGACCGGGTCGATGCAGAAAACAGACTCGAACTCGTGCACTTTGATTAAACATACACACAGTCCACCGCTGGACTGTGTGTCTAACTTGGTTATTATTCCGATTATTAATATACTTAACATATACCTGTGGCGACTCCGATTCGGTTAATCAAAAAAATCATTTTTATTAAAGCAGCGTGTGTGGAACCGGATTCGAACTCGAGACCTTTTTGTGTTTATTGTGCACACAGTCCACCGCTGGACTGTGTGTCTAACCCGAGTAATAAGTTGATTTTAATTATACTTATAAGATACCGAACTTCATCTTCTTCGATGAGTTTTAACCAGACTCGACAACAGACTGGTTCGAGGTTTAAAACATGTTCTTTAGTGTGTTTCAGTTCATTATGGTGAGATATGAGTGAAAAGATAAAGATATTAGGCGAAGAGGTATATCGACTGGACTCTCTGTTTTCCGGCAGAACTCCGGCGACAGCAATAGGCTCCGACGACGAGTGTCTTGCAGCGGAGGAACTTCAGAAAGCTTACAAAGGGCGTGGGTGACTTCGGTATAAGCTTAGAAGGTTCAATAAGGTTCGAAAATGAGGAAACCGGTTTTCCGGCGACGAACAGATTAATTCCGGCGAGTGGAATTACGCCGAGAAAAAGTGTGGTTTTGAGCGAAAAGGTTTGCAGTGGGTTGTGGGTGAATTTATAGGGCAAATCGTCTAAGAACTTGGTTTGATTTCTGAGTGTATTCATCGGTTATAAAAACTCCGGCGGTTATAGAAAGTGTCGCGGACTCAAACGTCGGTTATAACCGATATCCTAATAATAGTTTACGTTATAACTGAAAATGTTGTTAAAAGCTCGCGAGATTATCGGGATTCCGACGACTGAACTATTGGGCGCCGGTTTTGAATTCGTAACGTCATGATATCAATTTAATGATTCTAATATTTAACAAGTAATATCAGTGGCGCAGTGGTTTGTGTGTTGTGCGATAAGACTTGTTGTTGAACCGGTGCTGACCCGGGTTCGAAACCCGGCAGAGGACTTTTATTTTTATTTTGCGATTTTCAACAGTTTTTCAAAAACTAAATATATATTCCCGTATAATAATCGATTACGTATCGTTTAAAAATATTTTGGGCATTTAATTAGCAACGAAATTTTTGACTGACTGTTCGGTTGATAAACGGAGCGGGTTTGGTAAATCCGTTTTTGACGGATGTTACACGTAAGATGTTTTCTTACATAATTAACCCGGAATCCAAATCCCGAATTCTTAATTCTTATGAATTACGCACCCATTTCCGGTTTATACATATATCCATTTTTGACCCGTTAAGAGATTTAAGCACTTAAGCTTAAATCTCACTTTCCCTTACCTTACCTCGCATTTCGATACTAGGATATCTATTTATATACCACCACAACTATACTTGGGTCGATTGGTTATAGAAAATGATATATTTTTAAATTCTACCCTCTAAGGTCGTTTGGTCGATATATCATTCAAGGACGTTTTGGTCAAATTTGAATCATTTTTACGATGAAGGTCATTTAAGTACATATTTTGACCAAACAAGCATCTTTAACTCATATTCAACTAAATTATGTTCCTGAGAACGTAATGTCTAGAATTTAGATTATTGGATATACCTCTCTTTAGGTAATCCAATGTTTATCCAAGTCTCAATTAACTCTCATGAGACATTTAGTCCTCGATGAGAGTTTGACCCGTTACACGTACCTGGCTCGAGTCATGACATTGACCCGTTTATATACCTTGCACTATTAACTACTAATAGCGACATGAACCATACGCTATTTCCCTGTGAACACAAAACTCGACAAACGTTCGTTAGATAATATTGTCAAATGGTGGTGTCCACACCATTTGACCCATTTGGTCTAAATGACCATCTTATCATTATGAAATAGTATTTCTTTACCATCTGTCCATTTAATCCATTTCGGTATACGCCTTATGCTTATAGTTCTTAATTCGTTTAACCCATTACAATTTACGCCATAAAATGCCCTCATTTTAGAGTTTAATATTTATTCGTCAAACACGTGACTGAATTACCATCTTACCCCTTCTTATTCCTTATGGTTTATACCATAAGTTAACTTTTCAAAATTTCTTATTTATTTGTAATTACATGACTAAATTATTATTTTACCCCCTTTACCATCAATTATGGTTTATTACCATATTCACTTGTTACGACCCGTATCAATTTGCGTCGGAACCTTGTATTTCGAAATCTCGTTCCGAATACCAAATCACTTATTTTAGTCAAATATATAATTAAATTTACTATTTTAAGGATGTAAGCGTTACTTACCTTGCACCCGATTACGCATTTTTCCCGCGTACTTGATTCGTTTGACCCGCTTTCTCCCAAGCTTCCACCTAGCTTGTCAAGCGTCAAACTATCATTCATCATTTGCAAGATGTTAGATTAGTCATCTTCTATTACGACTATCCCATTTTTATGCATTATATATCAAAATTATTATTTGATCTTATTATAGATCGGTTTGACTTTTAAAAGTCAACTTTCTATAAACAAATGTAAATGCGTAAATAGGTTCAACGAACGTATTAGGCATTTATCAGTTACCCGGTATGCGATATGTTTAAGCTACCTTCTTATCTAAATTTCCAACCAAGTTCATGACATTTCTTTCACTTAAACAAGTTCGAGCAATGGTTAACATCAAGTTAACTTAACTTTCGATTATCAATGCTAATTCGTTCATTCATTGTACTAGAACTAAGGGTTTTCATCTTATATAACAACCCCTTTTTATTATATTATTAGACATTCATCCGAATACCTAATATAATCAAGCTCTACATGCAAACTAGTAAACAACATGATCTTATACACTTATTAACATTAACTTAACACCTATTTCATCATTTCGTACAAAACCATTCCATAGTAAGTATGAATATGTACTCAAACTCATAAATTGTTCAAGTATCTTCCTACTATTATCATGCATGATGATTCTAAACATAGATATATCATCAACTTCATCATATTATCAAAACCCACTTCAATATCTACTTGTAACTTACCTACAAGTAATCATACCTCAGATATTTCATAATTTCTTGATATCTAACAAAATTAAGCATCCATAACACTCAATTTCTCCGTTGGATCATAATCTAACAATCTAATTTCAAGTATTCTACTTGTCTCAAGTTATGATTTTCACCAATCTAAGTTTTGAGACATACCTTATGATCCCCTCGTTTAGGTGATCGTTTATATGCGTTCATGCATCAATTCTGAGTTCGATTCATCATTCAATTTGACGATTTAAGAAGAACAAAGGGTTTACAACTTTGTCTTGCTCCTAGTCACTACCACACACACACCTTTTGTGTGTGTGGTGTTTTGTTTTTATTTTAATTATATATATATTCAAGTTTCCTTTCTTAGAAACTTTGGTCTCTCAAGTTTACTTTTGATTATAAAAGAGACTGCAACTCATTAACTTATATACATGTTATTAACTAGGTTAATTTGTTACTAGTTATCTTGTTCAAGGGTTCACTTTTACCACTAACGGTCTTTTGCCCGCTCTTTAATAGTTAACGTGGTTTGATTACCAAACCCGTTTTTGGGGTGTTACATGTGTACCCCCCTTAAAGATGTTTCGTCCCCGAAACCTTTCTCACGTAGTTCCTTGGGTTCAACCCAATGAACTTGGTTTCGTTTTCACCTGAGCGTTGCTCATATTTTAGTTATTCAGAAATCTTACCAATGCGACAATGACCTTCGAATTCCCAATTGAAGTCCGAACCCTCTCTTGCTCTTTTCCTTAATTAGCATTTCATTTTCAAAGCCTTTAATCTTTCGGCCAAAGATTATCATATACTTTGCCGCGTGTGTGTTTCATATGTAAAGCCTTCTAGGCCATCAAATCCGATTGGCATTCCTCTTCTTTATAATTCATTAGAGCGAGTCTCCATCTGGCTACTCGGTCGTATAAGTCTGTCATCATATTTATTTTCATGCTAATCATATAATGATAAGCATATTAAATAAGTTTTAAATTTTAAATTTAACCTTGACTGGTCTTACCGGTTAGACCTATCAGTCACCGGTTACCTTATACCCCATCACTTAGGTAAACCCACATTGCCTTCCCGAGGCTTACAGGCATTTATAACCCCCAGTCCCAG
This sequence comes from Scalesia atractyloides, assembly GCA_947069175.1. NCBI lineage: Eukaryota > Viridiplantae > Streptophyta > Magnoliopsida > Asterales > Asteraceae > Scalesia > Scalesia atractyloides. The sequence continues at coordinate 73,897,200 of CAMTDV010000001.1, forward strand.
AGTTCGTGCTACAACGGGGTCATATACCATGTTAATACATATACATATATTTTTAGCTGTGATTACATCACGTCGTGTTTAAGTTCATAATGATCTTTTTTTTCAAAAATTTTCTTTTCGAATTTATCTTCTTGCACCTATTGGTGTCAAGATTATTTCCTTTGATATTAATCATTTTCCAATTTATTTCATACTATTTACGTCTGTTAAAACGTTGTTTTTAACTAAAAATCGATTTATTTTAGTTTAACGTTTTCCGTTTAATTTAAGTCAATTACTCGCATCGAGAAATTGAAAATTTATAGCATTTCTTCTTTTAATGTTTTTTTATTTCACGCGGGGAATCGTAACCTGTTCTCTCACTTGGTTCAAATAACCCATAAGCCCCTTTCACCTAGCCTCGTAGGCTATTTCTTTTGGCTTTCACCATCTTCTTTTCTTTTACTTAACCCCCTAAGGTGAGACCTTTAATGTATCATTCCTCTTGATTCGTGACCCCAAGGCCCTTTTGACCCCGTAGACCTTTACACTATTTATAACCCGAAGGTCAAGTGATCCCTTAGATCATCGTTTTACCCGTGTCGTTCTTTAAATATAATTGAAAGAAAAATCATTTACATTATCTTTTCTTTATCCGCCAATCATGGCTCTTCTTATCAAGGCTAATTTATTTTATTTCAATTATGGCCCTCAGACCATGTTTGATCCGAGTTGGTAACATTTTCATTTTCTATGACTCTACGAGTTATTCATGAGTCATATTTACTTGTCAGATCAATTAATCTTTTCATATCTATTGGGTGATGATCACTTGCGTCTAAGCCTAACGCAAGGTCAAATGGCATTGACCGCTCGTCACACCGATTCACAACCACCATCTTTAGTGGCAACCACAACATTTGTGTATGTTGCCTAAAACACTTATTCTAATATGCAGATCAGAAACTGTCTGTTGGTATCCGCACGCCCGCGCGATTGCAGTCCATGACTAGATCGTTTTCCGTTCGGACAATTTTTCCGACTCTATGACTTTATATATCATTTATGTGTCGGTTTGTCTCACATTTACCGTTATCCCGTTTATGACTATATTTCTTTACAACCCGTTAAGTGGGTTCTTTATCTTAATGTTTTAACGCTCCCGTTATTCGTTTTGCGTTTTCGTTTAAATTCATTCACGACCCTTTACACGGGTTCATTAATATTTCGCGCTCCCATTATTCGGTTGCATCTACATTCATATTTAATCTCGTCCCCCATTACCCGGGCTCATTATTCTTTTTGCTTTAACGCTTCCGTTACCTGGTTTGCATTTACATTTAAATTCATCACTACACTCTATTTGGTTCGTTTGATTTGTTCGTGTGAAATCCATCACTTATGAGCGATCAAATCTAATTCTTTATTTAACCCGTTTCACTTGTTCTGTGAGATTCATCACTTATGAACTGTCAAACTTTATTCGTTATCTGACCCGTTTGACTTGTTCTTGTGAAATCCATCACCTATGAAAAATCAAACTTTATTCTTTATTTGACTCGTTTGACTTGTTCGTGTGAAATCCATCACTTTTGAACAGTCAACTTTATTCTTTATCTAACCCGTTTGACTTGTTCGTGTGAAATCCATCACCTATGAACAATCAAACTTTATTCTTTATTTGACCCGTTTGACTTGTGCGTGTGAAATCCATCACTTTTGAAAAATCAAACTTTATTCTTTATTTGACTCGTTTGACTAGTTCGTGTGAATTCCATCACTTTTGAACAGTCAAACTTTATTCTTTAACTATCCCGAAAGATTTCCTTTAACTCCTCCCATTAGCCACGTCTTTACTACATCAGATGTATATGTGTTCATTATAAGAAGTTCATGGTATTATGTGTTTATTACTTACTTGGCCAGAGTAAGCGATCAACACATGGTACACATAACCTTATTATAACTAACGCATTATTTCCCATGTAAGTAAATCTTCATTTCATGTCCATATTCTGATTTTATTTGGCAAAACCTTGTTTTATTGTTATTTAACAATTATTAGTTTTTACCTTTTTCATTTCAAAACATATAGAATGTTTTCCTTTTTATAAAACTCTTATGCAACCACATTTATCCATGTGATCATTACTTTTTCTCAATAGAATCTTATTAAAAATTTCTACTTGGATGGTCGATCCCATTTAAGTTTCTAAATCTAAATTCTTTTAATATTTTGTTATTTCCAATTGTGAATAACACATAATTCCCACCCAATTTCCCCTTGGAAAACATTGTTCTGAATGGGTATCTTATCCGGATTTCCCAATCCTTAAATTTTGTATGCGACCGTTATTTGTGGCTCATCTATCGCATACTACTATTTGTGCAATAATTTAAAATGTGCATCTGGGCAATATTTTCCTTCATTGGCTTTCATTGCCTTTCACCATTATTCCGTATCGTTATTTGATTTGGGTCCTTGGTGAGTATGCCCTACTTGTAATACTTCAAACCATTTCTTCATCATATCTATAGATCCTTAAACTCCCATCATCTTCAGATGCGAGGGTCCTTCAACTTGAAATTTGATTATAAAAGATTAGTAGTGTTGTCATTAATAAACGCTCGTATTATAATAAAAGGTTTTCTAGATACGTGCTAACACACGTAATTTGTCAACTATACCGATCTTTTATCATTTTAATTGGGTTAACGTGCCTTTACACGATAACCTATTGTGTTGTCTACAACACTCTAACATGCTAGACCCTTGATAGTCATAATAACTTACCGGATCATGCGATCAAGTCTCGAACCGAACACATTTGATCATTAACCTTGAGTTCTGATTACCAACTTGTAAGACCCTATCTTAAATTATTTAAATTTCTATTATAAATTTCTCATTTAAATGAATAAATGCAAATATACGTCACTACAATTTTTAGAGTTTATTAAATTGTTATCATCATTAACATTTTGACATATCGTCATTTGGTTGCGTAACAACAAAACCAAGTGCAGAAGCTTGAGCTTTGATCGTGTTCGGTTCTTCATTGAGCTTGATCGTCATCCAAAAGCGTTTGTGATAATCGTAAAATGGAAATTTGCCAATTATTAGTATTATAGTGAATTTCCGAAAGCATAATATAATCGACTTGAATAAAAATCAAATCAGAAAATCTGATTTCTAAGGTGGCGTCGGCGACGCCATACAGATAGTTGCGTCGGGCCAAGACTGCCGTAGGCAGTAGTTTAACACGTCGGAACAAAGGTGTTGCGTCGGCACGGCCGGGTGTGCCGTCGGCGACGGTGCCTTCTGCAACAGTTTTGCTGCAGATTTGTTTAAGAGTCCGTTCGACCCGTTTCAAGTTTCGAACATTTAAACACGACTCGGTATTTATGGTAACATGTTCGTAAACATATTTCCTGTTTTATTCAATGGTTGCTGAGCGTAGGCTACGGCTGGCCACCGTAGCTTAAAATGGCCGTCGTAAGAACTTAATATTGCTCTTTTTTTACGAAAAATTTCATAACTTATTATACTTTTGTCCGTTTCCTATGAAACTAGTTTCTAAATGTCCATAAGATGTTTTCTTACATAATTAACCCGGAATCCAAATCCCGGATTCTTAATTCTTATGAATTACGCACCCATTCCCGGTTTATACATATATCCATTTTTGACCCGTTATGAGCTTTAAGCACTTAAGCTTAAATCTCACTTTCCCTTACCTTACCTCTCATTTCGATACTAGGATATCTATTTATATACCACCACAACTATACTTGGGTCGATTGGTTATAGAAAATGATATATTTTTAAATTCTACCCTCTAAGGTCGTTTGGTCGATATATCATTCAAGGACGTTAATTTGAATCGTTTTTACGACGAAGGACGTTTAAAAACATATTTTGACTAAACAAGCATCTTTAACTCATATTCCATTAAATTTGACTATGTTCCTAAGAATGTAATGTCTAGAATTTGTGTTATTAGATATACCTCTTTTTAGGTAATTCAATGTTCATCCTAGTCTCAATTAACTCTCATCAGACCTTTAGTCCTCGATGAGAGTTTGACCCGTTACACGTACCTGGCTTGAGTCATGGCATTGACCCGTTTAAATACCTTGAACTATTAACTACTAAAGCGACACGAACCATACGCTATTTCCCTGTGAACACAAAACTCGACAAGCGTTCATTAGATAATATTGTCAAATGGTGGTGTCCATACCATTTGACCCATTGGGTCTAAATGACCATCTTATCACTATGAAATGGTATTTCTTTACCATCTCTCCATTTAATCCATTTCAGTTTATTCTTCATTTCTTTAACCCATTACAGTTTACGCCGTAGAATGCCCTTATTTTAGAGTTTAATATTTATTCGTCAAACTCGTGACTGAATTACCATCTTACCCCTTCTTATTCCTTATGGTTTACACCATAAGGTAACTTTATAAAATTTCTTATTTGTTTCTCATTACATGACTATATTACTATTTTACCCCCTTTACCATCAATTATGGTTTATTACCATATTCACTTGTTCCGACCCGTATCAATTTGCGTCGGAACCTTGTATTTCGAAATCTCGTTCCGAATACCAAATCACTTATTTTAGTACAAATACATAATTAAATTTTCTATTTTAAGGATGTAAGCGTTACTTACCTTGCACTCGATTATGCATTTTTCCCGCGTACTTGATTCGTTTGACCCGCTTTCTCCAAAGCTTCCACCTAGCTTGTCAAGCGTCAAACTATCATTCATCATTCGCAAGATGATTAGATTAGTCATCTTCTATTACGACTATCCCATTTTTACGCAATATATATCAAAATTACTATTTGATCTTATTATAGATCAGTTTGACTTTTAAAAGTCAACTTTCTATAAACAAATGTAAATGGGTAAATAGGTTCAACGAACGTATTTAGGAATTTATCAATTACCCGGTATGCGATATGTTTAAGCTACCTTCTTATCTAAATACCAACCAAGTTCATGTCATTTATTTCACTTAAACAAGTTCGAGCAATGGTTAACATCAAGTTAACTTAACTTTCGATTATCAATGCTAATTCGTTCATTCATTGTACTAGAACTAAGGGTTTTCATCTTTATATAACAACTCCTTTTTAATATATTATTAGACATTCATCCGAATACCTAATGTAATCAAGTTTTACATGCAAACTAGTAAACAACATGATCTTATACACTTATTAACATTAACTTAACACCTATTTCATCATTTCGTACAAAATCGTTCCATAGCAAGTATGAATATGTACTCAAACTCATAAATTGTTCAAGTATCTTCCTACTATTATATGCATGATGATTCTAAACATAGATATATCATCAACTTCATCATATTATCAAAACCCACTTCAATATCTACTTGTAAATCACTTACAGGTAATCATACCTCAGATATTTCGTAATTTCTTGATATCTAACAAAATTAAGCATACATAACACTCAATTTCTCCTTTGGATCATAATCTAACAATCTAATTTCAAGTATTCTACTTGTCTCAAGTTACGATTTTCAGTAATCTAAGTTTTGAGACATACCTTATGATCCCTTGGTTTAGGTGATCGTTTATATGCGTTCATGCATCAATTCTGAGTTTGATTCATCCTTCAATTTGACGATTTAAGAAGAAGAAAGGGTTCCCCCGTTGTCTTGCTCCTGGTCGCTACACACACTCCCCTTTGTGTGTGTGTGTGTGGTTTTGTTTTTATTTTAATTATATATATTCAAGTTTCCTTTCTTAGCAACTTTGGTCCCTCAAGTTTACTTTTGATGATAAATGAGACTACAACTCATTATCTTGTTACTTATATACATGTTATTAACTAGGTTAATTTGTTACTAGTTATTTTGTTCACGGGTTCACTTTTACCACTAACGGTCTTTTGCTCGCTCTTTAATAGTTAACGTGGTTTGATTACCAGACCCGTTTTGGGGTGTTACAGTTCCTCTAATGAAATTATTGTCCAACAGATGTTGAGATAATGTTTCATACCAAGCACGTGGTGCTTGATGAAATCCATAAAGTGCTTTGTCGAGAAGATACACCTTGTCTTGGTTGAAAGGATCTTCAAAACCCGGAGGTTGTCCAACGTTGACTTCTTCCTTTACCTGTCCATAAAGAAATGCTGACTTCACATCTAATTGATATACCTTGAAACCTTTCAAAGAAGCAAAAGCAAGAAATATTTTGTTCGCTTCAAGCCTTACAACCGGAGCATAAACCTCGGTAAAATCTATACCTTCTTGCTGACAAAATCCCTGCATAACTAACCTGGCTTTCTTTCGCTCAATTACTCCTCTATCATCTCTTTTGCACTTGAAAACCCACTTAGTGTTTATTTTCTTGTGATCATCTGGTGGGTCTACAAGCTTCCAAACTCCTACTTTTCAAATTGTTGCAACAGTTTTTACGACGCATTGACCCAACTTTCTTTAGTTAATGCGTCTTTAAAATTCTCCAGTTCTACCTGAGATATAAAACATTCATATGAGAACCTATTTTGTAACTCAACAACCTTTGAGTAAAAACAACTTAGTCCTTCATAAATTTGGTTTCTTGTTTGTACGCCACTTTGTACATCACAAGAATGTTCTCTAACGGATGATATGATAGAGACCATAGCATTATTTCATTTGAAACAATAACTGATGGTTCTAAGTTGTTCACATTTTGCTTAGCATCACTTTGACCAACATCAAGTGCACTATTTGAACTTCCAGATCATTTTGTTGAGCCTCCAGATGACTATCGAAAATCAGTTCACCATAAGATGTTGACCCATTGTCTTCATCATAAGTAGCCTAAGGTTCAGAATCATCTAATTGGTTGAAACTTGGGCTGTTATCATTTGGATTCACATCTTGATCAGGTATTTAAGTATTTGATTCAGCTTCTGCAGAATAATTGCTTGGACCTGCTTCATCCGCGTTTGAACCAAATTGTGTTTATGTGACAACAATTGGTCTGGGTACTTGATCTTGAGCGAAACTTTGTTGCAACTAATATAACATTGCAAGTTCTTCATTGGTCGACTTAGTAGGTTGATTGAATGATTTCTAGAGACTTTCATAATTGAAAATCCATGCATCACTGGGTTTCTATGTAGGTGTTGTATACTTTTGGAAATCGACGTGTTGAGCTTTCACAATCCTGTTGATGTTTGGTAAATATACTCTTTACAATGGACTAGCATATCCAACAAAGAATCCCCCGAGTGATGTCACAACCCCCGATCCCAACTTGGGCGGGAGCTGTGAGTAGATACAGCGGTGGTACAGGTGTTTATGATATTCGCAGCGGAAAATTTCATCATGATCGTAGTTAGGAAAGATATTAGAGTTATAAAACATCGAAGTTTTATATATTAAACAATTGTGATAAAACCCACATTACATCAAAAGGTTTTTATAGGGATAAACCCTAGTTTTACAAAACACATTTCCTCTTCTTTGTTTTGGTGACATAGCCACTTTATTTAAGCTTCTTCTGCTTCGTAGCATTTTCCTTTCTTTCACAGTAAGTCACCTGAAATGCGTTTAAAAACATTTCATCAGCGAAAAATATTGGTGAGATCATTCATTTGTAAAAAAAGACACTTTCTTATAATCACAGTATTAAGGGTTTTTACATTTGTTTATATCTTTCAATTACTCAAATCAATATTTGTCACATGCCCATTTCGACGATTGTGGTCATATTACTATTGGCTAACTCGTTGTCTAATAGCAACGCGTGTCAAATAGTGTATACAAAAGCCCACATACAGGCAATAATTTGATAATACAAAGACTTAATCCCCTGTAATTATAAGTAATAACGGAAAATATTTAGTGTTTTGTAAACATTTAAGTATCACATTATATAAAAAAGAATGTCTCACTTTGTAGATTTAGGGTTTTGATTTTATAGCCTCTTGATATTAAGCCTAGATTCCTAGTTAGACATACAACGCAACACGTATTATTGTAAGAAACCCAATTCAAACTTTAACGATAACCATGAGATCAAAACCTCAATATAGTTAACAAAGTATAGCCTTATTCAAGCAACACTTTGCATCCGTTGATTGGTTTCGGATCAATCGGACAAGGTATCGTACCAATGAGTACACTTCCTATGGAGCAGAGTTTCCAGGTTTAGCGATTCAGGTGCACTAACCTCATCCCAGATCTGGCCTTTATATAGCTCAGGCAGACCTCTCCCGCGCGTCGTGAGAGGAGACAGGGTTTCTCCCGCATGATGCCTGGGAGGTCAGCCTGGCCTAGAACTTCCACGTGTCTAGCATACGCCTGACACGTGGTGCCTTGACGTGACACGTGTCCTTGGCCGCCTTTTCGCCTAATCGTGTGTTTTCTCGATTTTCGTGCCGATACTTATCGCGTAAGCTTTGATCTTGACCCTAAATTGTTCGGGTTTTTTTTATGAGTTTAGTAAGGGTATATTTGTGACGGTTGGTTTATCAACTGCCATGTTTTCTTAACTGCTAGGGTTTTTCAAGTTTAGTCGCGCGCACTTGGGGTTTCAATTATGGTTTGTCATCGGGAAAATTTTGAGGTTGTTACAAGTGATTTAGCTCCAAACTCTCCTTCAGGATCGATTATCGTACATGGTGATCCGAATGGTTCTAACCACTTTAGATTGGGTTTCCTTTGTTTAGTAACTCAAAACATTTTTCCCAAACTTCTTGATGGTTTTAAGGTTAAGCGTATAGCATGCAGATGCAACAACTTTATTCCAAAAGCTCATAGGTAGCTTTGAGTCAGCTAGCATCATTCGAGTTGTCTCTAGCATTGTTCGATTCTTCCGTTCAGTTACTCCATATGTTGTGGCGTGTAAGGAGCGCTAAATTCATGAAGAATACCCTTTTTGTTGCTATAATTATTCAACATCTTGTTTATGAATTATGTACCGTTATCGCTTCTTATTCGACTAATTGGCAAGTTGTAACGATTTTCAATCTTCTTGAACAGAATCATCAAGCAATCGAACTCCTTATCTTTAGTTTCTAGGAACATTACCTAGGAGAATCTTGAGTAGTCATCGGTAACTACAAGGCAGTAAAGATCACCTGTAATACTTTTGACATTCACCGGACCTAACAAATCCATATGAAGCCTCTCCAAAGTTAACTTAATAGAATTGTACAGTTTCGTCGGATGTGACTTCTTCTGCTTTCCTTTCTTGCAACTTATGTAGTCATCACTCAACTCCTTATATAAGATTCTTGTGAACCAAATTATTCATTGTTCTCACATTGATGTGACCCATTTTCCGATGCCAAAGAATGGATTCCTTCTCTGTAGCTTTTGTGACAGAACACTGAGCTGTTTTTGAAGTAGTGGTAGTAGTACTCATATCAAGAACGTATAAATCATTTTCTCTCAGAACACGCATCGAAATCCACTATTCTAGTATAATAAATCTTGGCTTCAAAATCATGCACTCTTTGTTAGTAAAATGAGTAGAGAACTTCTTATCACAAATTTGTGAAACACACAAAAGATTGTTCAGTAATTCGGCAATGTAATTCACTTTATCGAAAGAAACCTTCCCATTTGTCAACATTTATTCTCCAATAATTAGACCTCGTTGATTAGAGGGCAAGCATTCCTATCATGTGCCGAGATGCTCCCCTAGCCGTTATTCACTTTGAAAATGCGGATCTTGGTAGCCCCTGCGCATATACAAAACAGATTAGTTGGAGATGGAAACCCAACTAAACTTTCCCCTTCATAGGTCTTGGGTTCTCCTTTTTCAATGACCTTGGTTTCCTCACTTAAACTCTCTTTTTTAATATTTAACACTAAAGTGTCAACCTTCTTAACCACCCAAATCGGCTTACTTGATAAAGTTTATCTAAAATAAATCTTTGAGTTAACACTTTCAGATTTAACACCTGAAGTTTCACCAGTTTCTATTTTTTTTTTACTTTTACTGGTTTATATTGGGTTTTAACATGTTTATCTTTCTTCAAAATCTATTTAATTTTGACTTCTGGAGCAGATTTTGAGATAGTTTGTTTGATCACTTAGGGTTTTTTAGTTTGAACATGCTTAGGACTGTTGTACGGACAATTGTAAGACACATGTCCGACTTCTTGACAATTAAAGCATGTTCTTCTATCTCTGTGATTTATCACATAGACATAAGATCCTTCAACACGTTCTTTCTTTTCAATAAAATCATCATTTGATTAATTTCTAAATTTTGCTTCTTTTCACTTTCAAAACTGGTTTCAAGATACAAACTTGATATTTTTAGACTTTCCTTGATAATTGGTGTTTTTGTACATGTTTCCACCACTATTATGACCCAATCCATATGATTAATTTCTCACACTTTGTGTATATAATTTATGATTTTCAAAAGCGTTATGGGATTGGTAATAACTTGTTTCAGCAAATCGTCCCACAAATATCAAGATTTTCCTTGTATTGTGAAATATCATTTCTATCATTTTTGACCTGCATTGCAATGCTCTCAACAAGTTTTAGTGTTTGAGTGATTAAATTCATGCTCTCATTCGTAGTTGACTCTTGATTAGAAAAATCATATTCTTGTGAAAACTGCTTCTTTTTCACAAACTTTTGTGCATTTACAAAATTTTTCCGAACATTTGATATATTACTTTTAATACATTCATTTTCAAACACTATTTCTAACACAACATTACAAATTTCTACGTCACATTCAGAACTTCCTTTGGATTTTTCATATGACAAAGTGATGGTTTTGGGTAAAATATAAAAAATGTAAGTTACCAAAGTTAGAGGTAAAAAAAGGAAAATTTTATGTGCCAAAATGTAAATTACAAAACTATAAGCTAAAAGTAAATAAAAAAAACTCAAAAGTTAGAGGCTGGTGGTGAAAAACCACCGACTTTGTAGTTGAAGTTATTCGATACGTAAAAATGCAAATTTTAAAAGTTGAGGAGTCGTATAAAGTAAATGTGCCAAAAATGTAAATTACCAACGTTCAGTCAAAAATGTAAGTTACAAAAATAGGAGGTAAAAAAGAAATATTTTATGTGCCAAAAATGTAAATTACAAAATTATAAGCTAAAAATAAAAAATTTCAAAAGTTGAGTTGATGGTGGAAAGACCATCGACTTTGTATTTTTTTTAAAGGTGTGAATTATTCGTGAATGTCGAGATATCTATCATACATTGTCTTAACGGAGCCCGCGCTAGAGAGCTCACTCGTATAATAAATCCTCAATTTAAACCACTCAATAAAAAACTCCTATCATATAGACTTGAACCTGAGACCTGAAGGGTAAAACTCACTCAGACACATCATAGGTGAAACTTAAATAATTGTGGTCACCACTAGAGCATTAGTGATGATTACCGATTTTGTAGTTTAAGTCATTTAGAAATAAATTTGAACCATACTCTCGACTAAAAATTTAAACGATTACTTATTAGTTATTTAGTACTAACATTCAATTGGTCAGAAAAATTAATTATTAGACAATCAGATGCAACCAATAATATCAAAGTATATATAAATATATAAATTAACTTCCATAACTGAAAGAATCTGTATGAAATGGCTTGGTGTTCATGCCTACATTGAACTAGTTTTTTTTAACAAGTTTTTTAACGGTAAACTTCATGTATAAGGTTATTACGCTCTTTAAATTAAAGAGTCCTGTATTGTCCATTTTGGTCAGACTATGTTGTCTTAACCGGGCCCACACTGCCTTCAAAATTTGGCTTTTTTGGACGTTCTTTGAGAAACCATACCGCCGACTGCTACTTAACAGTATTTGTACCACTACAAGAGCAACACATAAGGACAAAAACCCAGATGAACTCGAGAATTAAACTGATAACTTGAAATAAGGTCTAATCAAATATCCACCTAATATAACACAAATCAGAATAATCTCAATCCTTACATCATAGGTAAGGAGAAAAATGAGAATTAACTGGTTGTTTGGTGAGATTTAAGCCAATCAAAGTCATACACAAAAATTTGGCGCCGCCCAATCTATGACTAAGATGTATTCATTCATTTTACCCAATCATATATTTTATTCGGTTTTTATTTCTTGCACGCCTTGACATATGTTTTTTTTGCAAATTTGAATCATACAATATTTACTTACTATCAATTTACAACTTACTTGTTTATGTATAATGATGTTTTATCTTATATTTAGAGTTTTCTTTTTTTTACTTTTAAATTAAAACTTTTTATCTTTTACAATTTAATCTTATAATTTTAATTTTCGTCTCACATATTTTTCATCTTTTATAAATTTTTATTTTTATTTCGTTCTAAATTTTGCGAGTTAACATAGTGCAATGTACGTGTGTCGTACAATGTCTTTAACGTTTTGTTACACGTTTTGTGAGTACACGACGCAACGTGCATGTATTGTTCAACAATTTTACGCCTTTTTTCCAGTTTGACTGATTCGTCGCGACGTGCAGGTCTTAGTCGATTTAGTTTTTCTTTTCTATGTTTTATATTTCGGTCGAATTTCTTCGCATTAACACGCCTCAACTTCAGTGTTGGTGATCGCTGGCGACAATCTGACATTAGTACTATTTGACATGATTTCACAACCCCGTAAAAACACGAGGGGAGCTTAATACTAGTTTTAATTAAAAAGTAACCAGAAGTGACATGTGCACAAAAATTGTTACAAAGACATTACAAAGACACTCCTAACAAAAAATAGTACAAAGACATACTACACCCCCTATTTTTTAACAACGTTTTTTTAATCATATGTTGTTTGTTGGACTTGAACCCAATACATTCCCTTCCCAAACCTAAGTGTTTAAAACTTTTATCTTTACTAATAGACCCCCCCCCCCCCCCCCAATTGGTCTACACCTCCTACTTGTAATTCGCAAAATAAGAGCTTGAACTCCATCGAAAATGAGCTGATGATGCGATCGATTTATCTAGCCAGTGTAACACCTCGTAAAATCGTGTCCAATAGTATAGTCACATGTGCCATTACTGTTATAATAAGTCCATTATGGACTAATAAGGACTAAAGGTGTCAACATTCTTAAATGAAGCCTCTGAGTGACCTTCTGATATCAACATGCATAAACCGAGCTTCTGAGTGACCATTAGTGTCAACATGCTTAAAACATAGTCTCTGAGTGACCATTAGTGTCAACATGCTTAAAACATAGCCTCTGAGTGACCATTAGTGTCAATATGCTTAAACTTGGCATCTGAGTGACCATTTGTGTCAACATGCCCAGCCTCTGAGTGACATCGGTGTCAACATGCTTATACTGAGCCTCTGAGTGATCCTTTACGAAGTCCTAACTCTCATACGTGCCACTTGTTGGACGAGATGGATTAATCCTGTAAATATATAAAAGTTGGATAATGGAGAGGTTAAAAGTGTCAACATGTTAATTTATACCTCTAGGTGACCTTTTAATGAACTGAGAGCTTGACAATGTCTGGGCATACTCCCGGGTACGCCAAATATTGGTTATGGGGGTTAAATATGCTATAAAGGTGTTTTAGGAGGTTTTATAAGTTGAGGGGCTAAATGTGACAAGTTTGGAAAGTTTCTAAGAGGCGCTCGCAAGGCGCGAGAGGCACAGGCCTGGCCTCTCGTGGCCCGCCAGAGGACTGTATCTGCAAAAAAATTGCTTGGCCTCCACACATATTGCCAAAAAAAAAACCATTTGATTCGAAACTAGGGACTTCCAAACAGCTATGCCACGTTTTAGAACACTTGTGAGCTCCCTCTACCCATACCTACAGCTCGTACCATTCATATCATTCACACCAATCACACCACTCTCATCACTCTCATCATTCATATCATGATGAGTTTAACCCTAACCAATACTTTAATACACCCCCAACCGACCAAAATCAGTTGGACCAACCCAACCAAATGGACGAGGACTTCGATCCAGAGATGCCGCCGTTGGGATCACACACACATCCCATCCAAATCTCAAGCGATTCGAACTCTTACGTCAGATCGCCATACCAAGGTCCTAACGAGTGGGACCAATATTGGAACCAATTTACTTTCGCTAACACTCCCTCCCATCACTCCCCAACACCTCCTATACAAGAAGACGTTCACATGGAACAGGTAGAACAACATCAGCCGCAACCTGAGCCACCGAGGAGGAAACGTGGAGCACGTATGTCGGTATGTCCTGGTCAATGGTCGGGATCCCTGCCACCGTCACCCAAAACTTACCCAACCATCCACGAGGACTCACAAATGGGTGGGCCCTCCAATGTTTCACTTGTGGTTGAACCGACAACATCACCAGTGGTTCAACCACCACCATCGGGTTTTAACAACCCTATCCCAACATATCCAGATATATCTGGATATGATCCTTTTAACCCATCTACACCGGTAAATTACAAGACATTGTCGCATGACCCTTATATGCAAGCGGTCTTGCATAACGAACTTTATCCGTCTCCTTTCCCACCTGTTTATCCACCTACTGGATATCCAAGCTACGGGTGCCAGTATCCTGTTATGCCACAACCACAACCACAACCTCCACCACCACTTGAGCCCATTAATGAGGCCTTAGAACGAATGAAGGAAATGCAACAACAAGTAGAGAAAATGGAGAAGAAGACGGGTAAGTTCTTCAAGAAGTTATCCAAGTTGGTTAAGGGAAAGAAGGACGAATGAAGTCTCTTCTAATAATATATGTTAGTCCCTGCGAGGACATTGTTATTTCTTTAGTCCCTGTGTGGACGTTGTTATTCTTTTAAGTCCTTGCATGGACAGTTTGTTTCATTTATTTCTAGTATTGTAATTTCTTAATGGAATTTAATGAAATATTTTGGAATTATATATATGTATTATCCTCTTCAATCGAATGTCTCGATTTAACTCGAAATTTATGCTCTGCTATATAATTCCAAAAGACCTTAATGGATTTGATTAGCCAAGTGGCAGAGACCACATATTTGGCCAAGAAATGATAGTTAAGGATAAGATGGCCTTCTATGATGATAGTTAAAGGAAGTTATCCTTCTATCTAGAGGTGGTGGACTAGCTTCAAGCCTCCAAGTCGTTAAGGTCAATGTGACTGGGACCACTGATCAACCATTAAGGTACTCTTATGCTAACATTAAGGAATGTTCATACTCCAATAGTGACAGGCCAACGTGCCGTATTTTTATATCCAATAGTGACAGGCCAACATTCCGTATTTTTATGTCTAATAGTGACAGGCCAAGGTGCCATAATTTGTCCAATAGTGACAGGCCAATGTGCCCTAATTTGTCCAATAGTGATAGGCCAAGGTGCCTTAATTTGTCCAATAGTGACAGGCTAATGTGCCGTAATTTGTCCAATAGTGACAGGCCAAGGTGTCGTAATTTGTCCAATAGTGACAGGCTAATGCCCCGTATTTTTATGTCCAATAGCGATAGGCCAATGTGCCATAATTTGTCTATTAGTGACAGGCCATCGAGCCATACTTTATGTCCAATAGTGACAGGCCTATGTGCCGTATTTTATGTCCATTTGGGACAAGCCAATGAGCCATATTTTAATGTCCTTCGTGACAAACCCATGAGCTATATATATATAATTGTCTAAATGACAATGACAGTTGTGACATTAGGATCCACTGTCTAATGATATACAGACTACGTCCGAATTGTAATTTGCCTTTGATGGTCCTTTTGAGACATAGGCCAAATATAGATATGATAAGCCTAAGAGTTGTGATTTTATTCACACTAGTTGAATAGGCGATGGATTTGCATATCCAATGTTTAAAGATAATATGGTTATTAATACCACGGCTAAGAGAAGTTTTATTTGATGTTTAGAGCCAAAGCTTCAAGAATGGCTAACTCGGACGAGGCACAAAGTAGCCACCGGGATGTTAACTCTAACAACGCCGAAAACCTAGCCATTAATAACGATGATTTCCAAGCTTGCATAGATGCAGCTGTTGGAAAGGCCGTGGAAAAGGCCATAGAAAAACTTAAGGAGTCAAGCGCTACTCGCTCCAGACCTTTATCAATTCCACCATCCTCAGCTCATAAGGAGAGCTCAGTTCACTCTTTAAATGCGAAGAGTGAACCAAAGAAATTAGAATTTGCTGATAGGTCTCGTTCGTCTAAAGACTGATGTACCTACAAATATTTCGTCTCCTGCAACCCCCCGAGATTTTAACGGGGAAAAAGGAGCAGTAGAAGCCTTGAAATGACTTGATGAAATGGAAACGATAGTGGATATCAACGGTTGTGCTGATAAGGATGTGGTAAAGTATGTATCACATTCCTTCAAGGGTGATGCCCTGATTTGGTGGAAGGTTATGGTCCAATCTACAGGTAAGGTACACCTGTACAACTTAGGATGGTCTAAGTTTGTTGACCTAGTCAAGGAAACTTACTATCCACCTCATGAGATGGAGAAATTAGAGTCAGCCTTTCTGACTCTCACAATGAAAAACCTTGACTGTCGGAAGTATGTTTTTGACTTCAATTCCCTATCTGTGTTAGTCTCTTACTTAATCACCCCTGAACCCAAACGCATTGCGCGTTTCATTAATGGGCTAGCGCCCGAGATAAAGGGCATGGTAAAGGCTACTCAGCCTAGTACCTATAGGTCTGCTGTAGACCTATTTCTCTCCCTCACCTTAGATTTAGTGAGACAAAAGTCAGTTAGGACTGAAACTGACGGAAAAAGGAAACGGGAGGAGGATAACTCCCAAAAGTTCAAAAAGAAAGGGAATTTCGGGTTCAAGAAGAACCAGCACCCGTCTAATGATAAACCTATGTGGAACAACTGTAACTGCAGGCATTGGGGACAGTGTAGTTTTAATCCACAGACTAAACCATGTGGTATCTGTAAGAAAAAGGGAGATAAGACCCTAGAGTGCAAGGATCTTAAGAATGCTGTCTGCTACGGTTGTAACGAATTGGGCCATATTATTTTTAACTACCCTAAGAATCCCATAAATAATGATGCAAAGCCTGGAGAGGCGAAGTGTAACATCCCATTTTGAGATTTACATTAGACAGGAAAATGGAAGTTGTAGTTTGGGTCCAAAATGTCAAAAACAAATTATAGGGATTATTTGTGTGATTTAACCCCTTTGGTTACATGCCTATGTGAATTTGAAGGTGCACCTGTAATATGGTTAGTGGGAAACTAACAATATAAGCAAGTTGTAAGAAAAGTGAAAGTTTTGGCAAATAGTGGAAAATACCTAACTAGAGGGACTAAAGTTGTAATTATACCTAACTTAGTAAATTCTCACAAGTTTATGTTGAAAGGATATGGGTTGACACATGGTGGGATTACATGGGTTAAATATGGGTGAAAAGTGAGTATGGTGGCAATTAACCAAAAACCCAAAATAGAGGGACCAAAGGTGCATATGAGTAAAGTTGATTTATAATTCAGCTTTTAATGGGTGAAATTCTGGTTCATATGTGTGTGTGTCGCATATGTGGGAGAGGAGAAAGGAAAAGAGGAGAACTCCAACAATTCAAGTAATTGATAAATGATCTTTATTGCATGTTTGAGGATTTCTATCATCTAGTGATATCTAGAGCTAAGGTATGTTACTAGGGTTTTAGTTTGTTGGTATAAACTTCTAAGAACCAAGTATGTACTATGTGGAACCATGTAGAAATTGTGTTATAGTGATAATACTAACTTGAATAGAGGTGGAATTCATGAAATTTGGTGGTTTGGTTGAATGAATGTTAGATTATGTTATGTTGAAGATAATAAATGGATGATTCTTGAGTTTAGTAAGAGAACATGGTATTTGATTATTTGAATTAGGAAAAATAAGCATGAATATGTTGTACGTTGTGCTTACATCGTTGTATGCATACTAAGTGTTTGATCAAATGCCTAGACTAATACGATTGTTAATATATGATTAAATGAGAGTAAAGACTTGAATATTTATGTCACGGTATGTCAAACCGAGTTAGGATGCTTAGTTTAGCCTATAAACATGGTTAGATGATTTAAAGTTGAGTTTTTGTCCATGATTTAAAAGATTTACAAAGCTGAATTGTGTCATTTTTATAAGTTGTCCTAATTTTATAAAAATCATATAAAATCATAGAAAAATCATGTGATAGTGTATTTTATATGCTTGGAAAGCTTTTTGAATTTTCTATGATTTGTTTTTGAACATAAAAGACTAAAAAAATCTTAAAGAGGTCAAAATAGATGGTTTTTAGCAGCAACGCAGAACTTTTAGCAATGCGATTGAAAGGAATTATGCTGCTGATCTGTTTTTAAAAAAATCATATAAAATCAACTGTAGCTCGGTTTAAGATGTAAGATATATGGTTGGAAAGCTATCAGAATGTACGACATTTTATATTTGAACAGGTCGAACTAAATCGGAGTATACAATGGTGAAAATGTGTCGAGAACAGCTGCTGCACAAAAAGCGCAGCGATAAAAAGAATGTTTTTTTGTGAACTTAACATGAGTGATTTACTAGTTACCCATTGCTATAACACTACATCTTGTTTTGGATGAATTATTACAATTGCAAAGGTGTGAACTTTAAATACAATTAAACACTGGATTCAGCCTCGCATAAAGGTGCCGGTAAGGATGGAACTAGTACGCGAGTGCGAATCGGAAACTAATAATGATTTAGGTCACATAAGTGTGGATCATGTGTATATATTTGATTATAACTCGCATGAAAAAATTTACTAGATGTATTGTACACGTGAAAGGACAGAACTCGTTCAGAGCTAAGTCCATAGGTGGTTAGTTTTCTTTGCGGGATTAAGTATGGTAATTGAATATGAATAATTGAACGTGTTTTGTATGTAAGTATGTACACATGGTATTATAATTGGTGTAGTAGTGTGAACTTGCATGTGCAGCGTATGAAGTGGACATGTAAATAATTAAAAGATCATATGGAAGTGTGTACACGTATTGTTATCAAATGAATGTAAACCAATGGTAAGTATTTCTGTGAAATGTGGGTTTTCAATATGCCAAGATTATGTGTTGCTAATCGTATTGCTTGAGTATAAAATGGAACTGCAGGTGCAAGAACGATGGTCTCTTGAAGAGTTGAGGGCGAATTCAAGTGAATGATGTTGGGAAAGTAATCGAATGAAATAGCTTAAGTAGTTAGAATGCGTTATGGTAATTTAATTATATGCATTAAAATATATAGATAAAATGCCACCATTTACTAATGGGTCGGTTGTTTATCGTGATAGCAGGTTACACGAATCATTACCATTTATCACGAAGGTCAGGGGGGACTAAGATCAAGATATCGAACGTGGATTGTACGAAAGGGTGGTCACTTAGTTTGTATTCGCATATTATATTTGATACATTAATTAAAGATGAATGATGTAATACTCTTAAAGGAATCGTTTTAAATGGTTCTTAAGTATGTTAGAATATTTAGAAAGAAAGAAATTTTGAGGACCGTATTTTTCCGCTGCGACTTTTGGTTAAAACGTATTAGGGTCTAACACTAAGAAAGGGAATGTCCGTGCCTTCCAGATGAATGTCAAGGAGGTCGTTAATGACAATAACGTCATAACAGGTACATTCTGTCACACCCCGACCCGCAGCGGAATAAAAGTCGGGGCATGATTGGGTTATCACCAAAGCTCATGATATTTACTAAGAAGTTTCATGTTTATTAAATTCAAATTAAAATTTCAATATCCAACAAAATTTCATACAACCACAAATAAAAATCTAAATGCTTGTTCCAACGAAATAACTTGTTTATTCTTCTAGACCATCCTAAGTGTTTCTTTCCTAAACTTGATCACCTGTATCATGCGTAAAACAGAGGAAATTTTGGGTCAAAAAAAGTTGGTGAGTGAACCTTGATAAAACATTTAAATAATTGATTTTTATGTTTATTTAAATAAAATTGTGCTTAAATCATATGTGAGCAAATGTATATAAGTAACCAATCACAAACCACATTGAATGAATATATGACATGAATGATGATGTATCTGAGATCAAGGCTCAATCAAACGAAGCCGATCTATGAGGCACCTGATGCTCAACCTGTATCCCACGGGAACTGATGGGCCTAATGAAATGATTGCATTGAAATGATAAAATGTATCCACATATAAACCACACTACAAGCAATACACATTTGATCACGAAATGATATAGGCACAAGTGTTAAAAAAATAAAGAAATGATACGACACATGATACACCCCAAAACGTGATTAAAATGGGGAATTTGTAGAGATTCACTCACAGTGGGTGCGTATTCTTGGTTGATGAGGAGGGCGCACGAGTTGAAAATTTAACCGATGAAAGAGTTCTAACCTAAAATAATAACGCGATAATTCGATAAATAAATAAATTAATATTTCGGTTAAAATCCTTTGTTTCGATTTTTAAGTTATTTTTTCTGATTTTTATTGATATATTAAAACCTTTGAAATTATATATTTTTAAGCATTTTTAATTGGTTTTCCTTTTAATATAAATCCATAAGATAAAAATTAATAATAATAAAATAAAATAAAATAAAATATTATAAAAAAACTTGTCAGTCTGACAAGTGGCTGTCAGACCGGTCCGATAGTGTGGTTGGCATGCGTGTGTTAAGACTCGAACCCGTGACCTCTCGGTTGCGTGCACGCAGCTCTTCCAACTGAGCTACGTGTCTAACCCGAAAGAATCCGGTTTTTAATTAATCTTAAAATCGTGTTAGCTTCATTTAGAATTTAGTAATTAATTAATTTTAGAAAAATGTTTCAACCGGGGTGACAACAGTGACTCGAACCAGCGACTCTAGGATTGGTTTGCACCCGGCCCAACCAGTTGGGCTGGGTGCTTAACCCGTATGATATAGAAGTTGTATTATATTTAACAACTCAATTGATTTCAGTATGATTTGGTTTAAAAAGAAGAATAGTTTAAAGAAAACGGTGCTAGTTGCAAGTATCGAACTCGGAACGTGTGCGTTTAGTGTGCACACAATCCACCGCTGGACTGTGTGTCTAACCCAGTTTATAACTCGAATTTTATTATATACATACACATTCTGCAACTCAACTTCTTCATTTGAATTTGACCCAAAACTATACCCGCCCGTTTTAATCTGATTCATCACCGATTAGATCATCAGTACGCTATGATAATTAAGTAATATTCAAAAGAAAAGAGCAAAGTCTACCGTAGAACAGAAGTGGAGAATCACGATTTCTGGCGGTTGAATTCCGGTGACCGATTGCGTTTTCCGGTGAACAGAGGGGAGGGTGTTGAGCAGAGGAAAAATGTGAGTAGAATTCATTGAGCGAGTTTTGATTGAGAGTTTTCGACTAGTATATATAGGGATGTTTGAAGGCTCGATTTCTATGAATTGGTTTCGGATTGATTGCCAGTGATTTCAATCAAAGAATTTACCACGCTTAGCCAGTTGTCATTGTTGAGGCATACGCGTGATTTGCCGAGATCTCCGGCGAGGAGATTTGCCGGATGTTGCAGGGTTCCATTTAATTTGAATATAAGAGGAATAAGATTCTAAAGATAGCGCATCTAGTGTGTGCAGCGTAGTGGTGTTTGTGGTGTGTGTGCATCCGGGGAACCCGGGGTCAATTCCCAGTTTACCCATTTTTTTTAAAAACCTATTTTCTTTAATTGTTTTTATTAAGCCTTTTAATTATCTATTAATTATAAATATTTATTATTTAATTGATTATATTATTTTATTAAGATAACTTTAAACCTTATATATATATATATGGAATAATTTAATAGTTTAAACAATAAATAAAATAATCGAACGACATAAGTACACTTTCGAAACCCGATTTACACAAATGTTACAGTATCCCCTACTTTTAGAAATTTTGTCCCGAAATTTAAGTAGTAGTGGTAACCGGAAAGAGATGCGGGTACTTTTCGCGCATTGAGTCTTCTCGTTCCCAAGTAAACTCGGGTCCTCGTTTTGACTCCCAACACACCCTAACGATTGGAATACGACTTCGCCTTAAACGCTTCTCACCGAAATCCATGATTTCCACTGGTCTTTCAACGAAGTGCATTGATTCATCGACTTGAATTTCTTCTAGAGGAATATAGAGGTTTTCGTCGGCGAGTCACTTTTTCAAGTTTGATACATGGAACGTGGGATGTATTCTGTTGAGTTCTTCTGGTTGGTCAAGCTTGTAGGCTATAGGTCCTACTCTTTCGAGTATCTTGAAAGGTCCTACGTAGCGTGGTGCTAGCTTGCCCTTTTGACCAAAACGAACCACTCCCTTCCACGGTGACACTTTTAAAAGTACTTGATCACCAACGCAAAATTCCAAGGGCTTTCGTCGTTTGTCAGCACAACTCTTTTGACGACTTTGAGCCGCTAGAAGATTGTTTCGAATTTGAAGGATTTTGTCGGTTGTTTCTTTAATCAATTCAGGTCCGGTGATTTGCGCTTCGCCAATTTCGTGCCAACATACTGGAGATCGGCATTTACGACCATATAAAGCTTCGAAAGGAGCCATGCCAATACTTGAATGATAGCTATTGTTGTACGAGAACTCGACTATCCCTTTGAAGTCTATGACACATGCTCGAAGCATGTCTTCAAGGGTTTGGATGGTGCGTTCAGATTGACCATCAGTTTGAGGATGAAAGGCGGTGCGAAGGTCTAACCGTGTACCCAAAGCGGTTTGTACGGCTTGCTATGTTCGTGAAGTGAAACGCCCATCACGGTCTGAAATGATGCTTAACGGTACACCATGACGGCTTACGATCTCGTTGATATAGATACGAGCTAACTTCTCATTCTTGAAGTCCTCGCGAATCGGAATGAAGTGAGCTGATTTTGTAAGACGATCAATGATTACCCATATGGTGTCATACCCACTGGAGGTGCGAGGTTACCCGGTAATGAAGTCCATGGTTATGTTTTCCCACTTCCATACAGGTATTTCGGGTTGGACTAGAAGTCCTGAAGGTCTTTGATGTTCAGCTTTCACTTTGGAACATGTAAGGCACTTGGAAGCAAAAACAACGATATCCTTTTTCATGCCAGGCCACCAGTAGGTGTATCGTAGGTCTTGATACATCTTATCGGCTCCTAGGTGTACAGAGTATCGTGTTTTGTGTGCCTCATTCATGAGGAAATCACGAAGTGTAACGCCTCGTATTTCCAAGATTTATTATTTTTATAAGATTCACGCTCGTTTTCTATTTCCTGAGTCGCAACTTCAATCGGATCGAAAAACGGTTTAAAATCGGAAAACTACGCGTTTTTACGCGTTTTAACGAAACGACAACTGAACGCAATCATTTTCGAGCGCCGACGTTTAAATCGCGTGTTTAAACCTAAAAACGATATTATACCCTGTTATGTCACGTTCGGGTTCGAAAACGGGTTTCAGAACCATAACGGGCCGCGTAAAACACATGAACCGGGCCTTAGGCCCAACACACTCAAAACCCTAGCCTATATAAACCTAACCCTCTCCTTTTTCATCACTTAGAAACCCTAGCCCCCTTGTCCCTTTCTCTCTGAATTTCCGGCGACCAGAAGCGATCTCCGGCGATTGGTCCGGCGACGACGGTTCACGGCGGCAACCCCTCTGGTAGTTCGATTTCTGGCACACGCCGGCGAACCACCACCTCCCTCGCTCACACTCACCCCCCTCAACCACCTCACTCTCTTCTCTCCCTCTCTGCAGTGGTGTCGCTGGCCACCAATCGGGTGGCGGCGCAGCAGGGGCGGCATAGCAGCGGCGGCAGCGATGGTTCAGCAATGGCGGTGTAGCAGCGGCGGCGGTGGCTTAGCGGTGGTGTTTTAACAGCGCCCGTGGTCTCAGACCTAGTTCAGGCTCGGTTTCAGCTGGTTCGGGTCTTGAGTTTCCAGGCAGTAGCACCACTCGTGGCAGCGGCAGGCTTGATGACAGCAGCGGCGGCAGCAGGCTCGACGGCAGCAACACCGGCGTCAACCAGCAACATGTTCGTCTCCGAAACCTCCGGTAACTCTTTTAACTCATCCCCACTATCTTTGCTTTCTTTAAATCCTTCTAAACCCGAAATCCTTTTGTGGTTTCTCCGTTTCAGGCGATGTTAGTTCGAGTTCCGGTCAGTGTCGCTTTGGGTCGGATGTTCAACGATTCCGATTTCGGTTCAGGCTGAGTTTGTCCGATTCTGTTTTGGCTTGGGCTCTTGTCGGGTCAGCTGTGGTTTCAGCAGGCTCGGGTTAACCCGGTTAGACCTGGTCAAAGCTCGGGTCTGGTCAAACAGTCAAACAATCAACGGGTCAGCTCCGGGTCGAATCTCGGTTCAGTCAAGTTCATGGCTCATGTTCAGCGGGTTCGGGTCTCGGTGCAGAGGTTCGGGTCAGCAGTGAGTCAATGAAAGTTTTGGCTTCGGTTCGGGTCTCGTTTGGTGTTCGGTCAAACCTGGTCAACTTGGTCAACGAAAGTCAAACCTTGTCAACTTGGTCAACGAAAGTCAAACCTGGTCAACTTGGTCAAAGAAAGTCAAACCTGGTCAACGAAAGTCAACCGGTCAACTGCTGGTCAATTGTCGACCCGAGACTGGGTAAAAATCTTAAACGGCGCAAAACCTTTATTATTATTGTTTATATTATTTATCGCTTTAATCGTAAAACATTACTTACTTGTACACTAAACGTGTCCTTGTAAGTTGTATAAATATATATATTTTCGTTACATAACTTGTATAAATATATTGCTTCGTTGATTGTTGAGTTTTGACACATATATCGACAACTTGTGTTGTCGGGATCGTCTAAAAACAAAGGAAACTCTGCCCGTTTTTCGTCAAATCATACGTATATATATTTATTGCACTTTCCGGCGAAGCATATTTCTTAAACGACATCAAATAAACCTATATATTATACTTCGACAAAATAAATTATTAAACCCTCGTATACCTATACTTATCTAAAAGGCAATATACATATATGTATATCATTCCCTTGTCGACAAGACATATATATTATACTTTAAAGAAAAAAAAATAATATATATATTTAATATACTTTTTCGCCAAAATATATAAATACACATCTATTATTCTCATCGACAAAACATAATAATTTGACGAAGGAATATATTTATCCAACTGCAAACATCTATATATCTTTTATACTTTTCGCCAAAAATATATACTTATTGTATTATTTTGATAACACTTTTATCTTTGACGAATTTAACTTTAGAGTCGTTACATAAATTCCGTACTAAACGTACACGTATCTTCAACTCCGATTCGATTATTCATCCATGTTCGTTGTCATTTAAGGTGGCATTGGTGTCCCTTTCTCCCACTCATCAACTCGTCGTGGAATTTCCAAAGAAGACTTAGCAATTCTGTGAGTACACTCGACCCACATTTGTTTATATCACTTTTTGGGTGTAACATGTTTCCATATACAAAAATCACAAACACTTAAACTTTATGAAACGCACAAACAATCCTATACACATGACTTTGAATCGTATACTTGTTGCTTGTCTAGGGATAAACGTTGTGCTGTGCTTTAGTCATTAACTATTTTTAGCCTTTGTTTGACATGCTTAGCGCTATAGGAATTCACGCATCCACCTCCATCGTGTTATTCGTGAGGTCATGTTATCGTGATTGCGTTACGGGTTTGATTATTAGCATTGCATGCCTTGATATTGCTCTTGTATAGATTTAATTGCCATGAGGATTGTTAAAACTTTATTCGTATACGTATGCTATGCTTAAACTTGTGTACTCGCCTTTGCTTTTGCATTGACTTTATTTTAAAACATGTTACAGGTTGAAGGAGATGACGCTATGAAAACAATATAGCAAGGACTAGATACACACAAATTAGACGTTAGGTTTAATGTCGACGTATCAATTTTGTTATGACTTTGCAAATGTTAGATTGTTCTTTGTTTTGTTACATTGATGTATTTGACAATTCTTATGAAATGAAATATGGTTTAATTAATTATTGTCACTTAATAATGTTGTGAGCAATGAGCAATCTCGTTTTCGTCTCATCCCGATGTTTCCGCCATCGGTTGGGGTGTTACGCGAAGGTTGTCGCGATCGGGAATCCATATGCGGTTTAAATAATATAGAATACCGTCGGATTTGGTTTCAATTTTGAGTTCAGCTCCACATGACAGCTCATCGCGTACGTCATTTTCCGTTACAGAGATATGTTGAGCTGCCCGGATTCGATCCTTGATATCGGTTATGATTTGCAAACATAGAAGACGAATAGAGTTCGCATATCCCTTTCGACTGAGCGCATCAGACACCACGTTTGCCCTGCCAGGATGATACCGAACCTCGCAGTCGTAATCGTTGAGCAGTTCGACCCATCTTCGTTGCCTCATATTCAACTCTTTTTGATTGAATATATGCTGGAGACTCTTGTGGTCAGTGTATATTTCACACTTGGTACCGTAAAGATAATGTCTCCATATCTTGAGAGCGAACACGACGGCTCCAAGTTCCAGGTCGTGGGTGGTGTAATTTTTCTCATGAACTTTGAGTTGCCTAGAGGCATAGGCTATCACCTTTCCTCTTTGCATCAATACACAGCCTAGACCTTGCCCTGATGCGTCGCAATAAACCACAAAGTCATCGCAACCTTCACGGAGTGTAAGGATAGGTGCGTCACAAAGTCTTTGCTTTAAAGTTTGGAAGGCCTCCTCTTGCTTAGGTCCCCAAATGAAGGGTTTTCCCTTGAGTCAAGGCCGTGAGCGGAATGGCGATACGGGAAAAATTGGCAATGAAGCGTCGGTAGTAACCAGCCAAGCCAAGAAATGACCTAACTTCGGTAGGGGTACGTGGCGCTTGCCATTCTTGTACTGCCTTGATTTTCGAAGGATCGACATGAATCCCTTAGTCATTGACGACATGACCAAGGAATTGTACTTCTCCTAACCAAAATTCGCATTTTGAGAACTTAGCGTAAAGCTTTTCAGTCCTTAAGAGTGTAAGAATGAGTCGAATGTGTCGCTCATGATCGTATTTTGACTTGGAGTAGATAAGAATGTTGTCGATGAAGACTATGACAAAACGGTCGAGATAGGGTTTGCATACCCTATTCATCAAATCCATGAAGACAGCGGGGGCGTTGGTTAAACCGAAGGGCATAACCATGAACTCGTAATGAACATAACGAGTTCGGAAGGCAGTTTTTGGAATATCTTCTTCGCGCACCCTAAGCTGATGATAACCAGAATGAAGGTCGATTTTTGAAAAATAGGTGGCACCTTGAAATTGATCTAGAAGGTCATCAATACGAGGCAATGGATAGCGATTCTTATCAGTCAACTTGTTGAGTTCTCTAT
This sequence comes from Scalesia atractyloides, assembly GCA_947069175.1. Lineage (NCBI taxonomy): Eukaryota > Viridiplantae > Streptophyta > Magnoliopsida > Asterales > Asteraceae > Scalesia > Scalesia atractyloides. The sequence goes on from CAMTDV010000001.1 coordinate 73,924,537, forward strand.
AATCAATGCACATGCGAAACGTTCCATCTTTCTTCTTCACAAAAAGAACAGGTGCACCCCAAGGCGATGAGCTAGGACGTATGAATCCTTTGGTCAGTCAGCTCTTGCAGTTGACTGGCCAACTCTTGCATCTCGGATGGGGCTAACCTATAGGGAGATTTTGTGACCGGTGTAGCACCAGGCACAAGATCTATTCGAAATTCGACTTCTCGCGCAGGAGGAAGTCCTGAAACGTCGTCGGGAAAAACTTGCGGGAATTCTGTCACAATTGGAATATCTTCGAGCTTCCTTTCCTTGCCTTCCTTCCTGACGACGTGAGCTAGAAATGCGACGTAATTTTTGTGAAGATAACTTCGGGCTTGAAGGCAGGACATCAATTTGAGCCCTTTCGAAGGAGTTTCTCCAAAGATGCGTAGTGACTGACCGTTGGCAAAAGGAATACGAATGAACTTTTCATGGCACACCACTTCAGCGTGATGCTGGCTGAGCCAGTCCATACCGATGATAACATCGAAACTTCCCAATTTCATAAGAATGAGATCAATTGAAAAATCGTGATCATTTAGGGTGAGAGTACAATCGCGTATAATAGAATTTAATGAAGTGGGTTTTCCGTCAGCAACTTCCACCGTCAGAGATTCAACGAGATTATCATGAGGTTGGTCGAGAATAGATTCGAATTCTAAAGACACAAAGCTCTTATCCGCACCAGTATCGAATAATATGGATGCATAACTACCATTTATGAGAAACGTACCGTTGACCACATTGTTGTCAGCCCTGGCTTGGTTGGCGTTGATATTGAAAGCCCTTCCTCTAGCAGGTGGAGGAGCTCAGTTAGCTTGGTTTACCGGGTTTGCTTGAGCTTGAGCATGGATGATGTTCACCAGGCGTGGGCAAGTATTCCTGAAGTGGTTTGGGTCCCCACAATTAAAACAGGCTCGTATGGATTGCATCATGGGGTAGTTGGGTTGGTAGTAAGGTTGGGCTGAGAATTGTGCAGGTGGTAGAAGTAAGGGTTGTTGGGCTTGGCCCACCATTTGATTTTGGGTTTGGGTTGGAGGTTGACTACGGTTCGATCGTTGAAGGGTACGGCAGGTTTGGATAGTGTGACCCGCACGGCCACAACTTGTGCAATGTTGGCAAGGGTTTTCAGGAGGGTGATTTTATTGGCAACGGTTACACTTTGGATGTGGGCCAGTGTATGGCCTTTTGAACGGTGCGGCTGGAGGGGCAACTTGGGTTGGGGCAGCAGTGATGGGAGGGTTGGTACAGCGAAGTTCTTGCCATTTCGCTTCCTCTTACCAGCAAACTTCGAGGATGAACCTGAGTGGTTTGGAATTGGGGTCTCAATGGGTATTTTCTTCTTCTCATCTTTAAATTTGCCATTTCGAATGCGATTTTCAGTGAGTTCCGTAGCTAACTCCATTGCCGCTTCGAGTGTTGCAGCCGAAGTGCTTAAAACCGAATCTTGGATTTTTGAGGGGAGGCCTCGAATGTAGTGTTCAATTAGGCGGTATAATGGGGTGAACAGATTGAGAACCATTTGGTTCAACTCAAGAAACCTCTTGTTGTAGGAGGTGTGATCTCCTTCCTTTTGCTTCAGAGAATGGAATTCATCTTCAAGCTTCTTGATCTCGCTTCTAGGGCAGAAGCGTCTTGTCATGATCTCTCTTAATTCCTCCCATGATAAGGCCATGGCATCGTCTACACCTCGCTTTCCTTTTTCCGTGTACTACCAGGTAAGGGCTACCCCAAACAATCTTCTAGTCGCGTAACGTAACTTACGGTCCTCGGGACAGTTGCAATTGAGAAAGGTGTTTTCCATCTCCTCAAACCAGTGAAGGAGAGCGGTGACACCTTCAGTCCCTTCATATTTTGGGGGATCGCAGGACTTGAAGTGTTTGTAGGTGCATTTGGGGGTTTTGGGAGGAGGGTTGGCGACGCTTTGGTTTTCTTGGTTGGGAGGGTTAATGGGATTAGCGGTGAGAGCTTGCTGAACTTGTAGTACGATGTCAGGAAGCACTACGGCCATTTGTTTAGCAATTTGTGTGGCCAAGCGTTCGTTTGACTTTCCTGACCTTCTACCTCCACGTAATTGCCTAGCAGACATCTACAGGAATATATTTAGGGAGATTGTGAGTTCAAGAATTTCCTAGGTGTCATGTGTCGTAAAAAGAATGAAAACAACATAACTAAAAATAATTTAACTACATCCGTAGGATGTCTTGGGTTTGCTCATGTTTGGGCCTCCAAATGTCCCCCATACCATTGCTTGTGTAGTCATGTGGGCCCCCATGACTATTGGGCTTGGTATGATTCACAGTGGTGTCGACGGGTTAACACTCGCACCACCCGAATGAAAATCGTAAAACATGATTGCGAGATGTATGGTCGGAGGGTGTCCAGGTGCGGACACAATGACAACTCAAAGTGGGGTTAGTTCACACGACGTTTGGTATAGCATGGTTTGGCCTAATAGGTCCTTCGTACTCTCATCGTTAGTCCCCAGGTAGGCAAACTGGTCCTTTATTTTGGATTTATACGAATGCCAAGCCTAGACAGGCCGTTCCGACTACCGGTACTCGTACCCTTCCAGTTACTACATGCCCGTCGTGAAAACTCACTTTGATGTGATTTGAAAAATATGAAAACATTGCAAAAATCTTTGAAAAGAAATAACGGAAATTGTGAAATTGTGAGGTGTGTGCTTTCATAGATATGATATGATATGATATGAGGGTAGGATCTATGATGAGCATTGCATATTAACATGTACTTGTGAGAATATTTGCATAATGTTGTGTATGAATATAAACATGAAACATATAAACATCATGAATTTTGCATGTAACACATAAACAATTTAAATCTAATCAACTATAGTATAGGCTCTAAAGGTCTAACAACCTATCCTATATCCCTATAGTCACAAGCTCTGATACCAATCTGTCACACCCCGACCCGCAGCGGAATAAAAGTCTGGGCATGATTGGGTTATCACCAAAGCTCATGATATTTACTAAGAAGTTTCATATTTATTAAATTCAAATTAAAATTTCAATATCCAAAAAAATTTCATACAACCACAAATAAAAATCTAAATGCTTGTTCCAACGAAATAACTTGTTTATTCTTCTAGGCCATCCTAAGTGTTTCTTTCCTAAACTTGATCACCTGTATCATGCGTAAAACAGAGGAAATTTTGGGTCAACAAAAGTTGGCGAGTGAACCTTGATAAAACATTTAAATAATTGATTTTTATGTTTATTTAAATAAAATTGTGCATAAATCACATGTGAGCAAATGTATATGTAACCAATCACAAACCACATTGAATGAATATATGACATGAATGATGATGTATCTGAGATCAAGGCTCAATCAAACGAAGCCGATCTAATGAGGCACCTGATGCTCAACCCGTATCCCACGGGGAACTGATGGGCCTAATGAAATGATTGCATTGAAATGATAAAATGTATCCACATATAAACCACTCTACAAGCAATACACATTTGATCATGAAATGATATAGGCACAAGTGTTAAATAAAATAAAGAAATGATACGACACATGATACACCCCAAAACGTGATTAAAACGGGGAATTTGTAGAGATTCACTCACAGTGGGTGCGTATTCCTGGTTGATGAGGAGGGCGCACGAATTGAGAATTTAACCGATGAAGGAGTTCTAACCTAAAATAATAACGCGATAATTCGACAAATAAATAAATTAATATTTCGGTTTAAATCCTTTGTTTAGATTTTTAAGTTATTTTTTTGACCTTTATTGATATATTAAAACCTTTGAAATTATATATTTTAAGCATTTTTAATTGGTTTTCCTTTTAATATAAATCCATAAGATAAAAAATAATAATAATAATAATAAAATAAAATAAAATATTATAAAAAAACTTGTCAGTCTGACAAGTGGCTGTCAGACAGGTCCGATAGTGTGGTTGGCATGCATGTGTTGAGACTCGAACCCGTGACCTCTCGGTTGCGTGCACGCAACTCTTCCAAATGAGCTACGTGTCTAACCCAAAAGAATCCGGTTTTTAATTAATCTTATAATCGTGTTAGCTTCATTAAGAATTTAGTAATTTATTAATTTTTGAAAAATGTTTCAACCGGGGTGACAACAGTGACTCGAACCAGCAACTCTGGGATTGGTTTGCACCCGGCCCAACCAGTTGGACTGGGTGCTTAACCCGTATGATATAGAAGTTGTATTATATTTAACAACTCAATTGATTTCGGTATGATTTGGTTAAAAAGAAGATCAGTTTAAAGAAAACGGTGCCAGTTGCAAGTATCGAACTCGGAACGTGTGCGTTTAGTGTGCACACAGTCCACCGCTGGACTGTGTGTCTAACCCAGTTTATAACTCGAATTTTATTATATACATACACATTCTGCCACTCAACTTCTTCATTTGAATTTGACCCAAAACTATACCTGCCCGTTTTAATCTGATTCATCACCGATTAAATCATCAGTACGCTATGATAATTAAGTAATATTCAAAAGAAAAGAGCAAAAGTCTACCGTAGAACAGAAGTGGAGAATCACGATTTCTGGCGGTTGAATTCCGGTAACCGATTGCGTTTTCCGGTGAACAGATGGGAGGGTGTTGAGCAGAGGAAAAATGTGAGTAGAATGCATTGAGCGAGTTTTGATTGAGAGTTTTCGACTAGTATATATAGGGATGTTTGAAGGCTCGATTTCTGTGAATTGGTTTCGGATTGATTGCCAGTGATTTCAATCAAAGAATTTACCAAAAATGCGCTTAGCCAGTTGTCATTGTTGAGGCATACGCGTGATTTGCCGAGATCTCCGGCGAGGAGATTTGCGGATGTTGCAGGGTTCCATTTAATTTGAATATAAGAGGAATAAGATTCTAAAGATAGCGCATCTAGTGTGTGCAGTGTAGTGGTGTTTGTGGTGTGTGTGCATCCGGGGAACCCGGGTTCATTTCCGGTTCACCCATTTTTTTTAAAAAAACCTATTTTCTTTAATTGTTTTTATTAAGCCTTTTAATTATCTATTAATTATAAATATTTATTATTTAATTGATTACATTATTTTATTAAGATAACTTTAACCTTATATATATATGGAATAATTTAATAGTTTAAACAATAAATAAAATAATCGAACGACATAAGTAAATACACTTTGATTGATAAAAATGAGGCGGGTTTTCGAAACCCGATTTACACAAATGTTACACATTCCTCATCAAGATGTATATGCTAGAGTTTTTTTTATTCGGGTGCAGATAAATTTTTTGTAGACCATAAGTTTAGTAAACTATTAAACTTACCCATAAGAACTCTAGACATAAATTATGAGGTAGAACTTGCTGATGGAACTTTAGAAACAACATCTTCCATTCTTGATGGAGGTTTTATATCCATTAAGAATCATTCTATCCCTATCTCTCTTTTGTCAATGAAATTGGCGGTGTTCGATGTAGTTTTAGGCATGGATTGGTTATCCCATAACGAATCCCGCATTGCCTGCGATAAGAAACTCATCGAGATTAAAACCCTATCTGGTGAAACAATCAACATCCCTGGAGATTCACACTACAGATTGCCAGACAAAGTGTCGTTACTTAAAGCATCCAAGTGTTTTTGGAAATGTTGTGTCATTTACCTGGCACAAGTAACTATCAATGAGCCTAAACCAGATATTAAAGACCTTCCAGTTATTCGGAGTCTTCCAATGTTTTTTCTGAAGAATTACCAGGCCTACCTCCAGATAGGCAAGTGGAGTTTAGAATTGATATTCTACCGGATCAACACCGGTAGCCAAAGCTCCATATCGCCTCGCACCGACAAAAATGAAAGAATTGAGAATTCACTTAGATGAACTTTTAGAAAAAGGTTTTATATAACCTAGTTCCTCACCATGGGGAGCTCCTATTCTTTTCGTAAAGAAGAAGGATGGTTCAATGCGGATGTGCATTGATTACCGTGAGCTAAATACGATAATGATCAAGAATCGTTATCCCTTGCCCAGGATCGACGACTTATTCGATCAACTTCAAGGTGCTAGCTATTTCTCCAAGATTGATTTGAGATCAGGATATCATCAACTGAAGGTTAGGAACGAGGATGTTCCTAAGACTGCCTTTAGAACCCGTTATGGTCACTTTGAATTCTTGGTGATGCCTTTTGGGCTCACAAATGCACCTGCAGCATTCATGGATCTCATGAATAGAGTCTGCAAGCCATACTTAGATAAGTTTGTCATTGTCTTATAGGCGACATACTTATCTACTCTCGTAATCAGGCTGATCACGAGAAACATCTTCGGTGCATCCTAGAACTACTAAGACAATAGAAGCTTTATGCTAAGTTTTCTAAGTGTGAATTTTGGATTAGAGAAGTCCAATTTCTTGGACATGTTGTAAGCGAGCGTGGTATCCAAGTGGATCTCGTCAAGATAGAAGCCATAATGAATTGGGAAGTGCCCAAAACTCCATCAGAGATTCGTAGCTTCTTAGGATTGGCTGGATACTATAGGAGGTTCATTGAGAACTTTTCAAGGATAGCCACTCCTCTAACTACCTTGACCCGTAAGAATGTCAGGTTTGACTGGGCTCCAAAACAATAAGAATCTTTTGAGGTTCTAAAACATAAGTTGAGCAATGCTCCTGTGTTATCTCTACCTGAGGGTATTGAGTACTTTGTAGTTTACTTTGATGTCTCGCACACTGGCATGGGCTGCGTGCTAACGCAAAAAGGCAAGGTAATTGCTTATGCATAACGACAATTAAAGGTGCACGAAAGGAATTACACCACCCATGATTTGGAATTGGGTGCCGTTGTATTTGCACTTAAGTTGTGGAGACATTACTTATATGGCACAAAGTATATTATATACACTGACCATAAGGGTCTCTAACATTTTTTCAATCAAAAGGATTTGAACATGCGACAACGCCTTTGGATGGAAACACTTAATGATTATGATTGCGAAATTCGCTATCATCCTGGCAAGGCAAATGTCGTTGCTGACGGCTTAAGTCGCAAGAAAAGGGTTAAGCCCATTAGAATTAACGCCAAGAGCATTGAGCTCAGAAATAGCTTAAATGAGAAGCTATTAGATATACAAAGGCAAGCCCTATTAGAGGCTAGTATTCCTAGTGAGGGATTAGGCTGAACTGTTGATCAATTAATGCCTGGACAAGATGGAATCCTTCGATTTAATGGAAGAATCTGGGTTCCAATCTTTGGAGGACTTAGAGATCTAATCCTTTAGGAAGCGCGTAATATGTGATACTCAGTTCACCCAGGTGGTGACAAGATGTATCAGGATCTGAAAAAGAATTATTGGTGGATGGGTTTGAAGAAATCCATAGCCACTTATGTAGCTAAGTATCTGACATATTCGCAAGTTAAGGCCGAACATCAGAAACCTTCGGGACTTTGCAACAGCTTGAAATTCCCACATGGAAATGGGAAATGGTAACTATGGACTTGATTACCAAGTTACCTAAGATCAAACATGGTAATGACATGATTTGGGTCATTGTTGACAGATTGACTAAGTCAGCGCATTTCTTGCCAATTAAGGAAACGTATAATTCTGACAAATTGGCTAAGTTGTATGTGGACAAGATTGTGTCCCTACATGGTGTGCTAGTATCTATTGTATCTGATAGAGATACTAGATATACATCTCACTTTTGAAAAAGTTTCCAACAATCTTTAGGCACAAGATTAAACTTTAGTACGGCTTACCACCCGCAGACTGATGGTCAGAGTGAGCGTACTGTTCAGACTTTGGAAGACATGCTCAGAGCATGTGTGATTGATTTAGGTGGAAGTTGGGATGACCACTTGCCCCTAATAGAATTCTCCTATAATAATAGTTACCAAACAAGCATCAAGGCTGCTCCTTATGAGACCTTATATGGGAGAAAATGTCGAACGCCCGTGTGCTGGAAGAAATTTGGGAAGCTCAACTATCAGAACCAGAGATTGTCTTAGAGACCACGGATAAGATTGTGCAAATCCGTGATTGTCTCACAGCTGCCCGAGATAGGCAGAAAAGTTATGCTGACAAGAGCCGTAAACCTCTTAAGTTCCAAGTAGGGGACAAAGTCATGTTAAAAGTATAACCTTGGAAAGGTGTAATGAGATTTGGAAGGAAGGGCAAGTTAAGCCCAAGATATATTGGACCATTCGAGATAATCGAATGTGTCGGCACTGTGGCTTATGAGCTTAAGCTGCCCAAGGAGCTTAGTGGAATTCATGATGTGTTCCACATCAGTAACCTTAAGAAATGTCTAGTCGATGCGTCGCTAGCAATGTCACATCATGATGTGCAAATTGATGGAAACCTGAGGTTCGTTGAGAAACCAATTTTGATCGAGGATTGACAGGTTAAGAAGCTCCGAAGGAAAAAGATACTTATAGTAAAAGTTAAGTGGGATGCCCTTCGAGGTCCCGATTATACATGGGAGGTTAAGTCCACTGTGCGACAAAAGTACCCCCATCTTTTTGAATAAAATCTCGAGATCGAGATTTCTTTTAAGGGGGTGAGGATGTAACACCTCGTATAATCGTGTCCAATAGTACAGTGACACATGCCATTACTTTTATAATAATTCCATTATGGACTAATAAGGACTAAAGGTGTCAACATGCTTAAATGAAGCCTCTGAGTGACCTTCTGATGTCAACATGCATAAACCGAGCCTTTGAGTGACCATTAGTGTCAACATGCTTAAAACATAGCCTTTGAGTGACCATTAGTGTCAACATGCTTAAACTTGGCCTCTGAGTGGCCATTTTTGTTAACATGCCCAACCTCTGAGTGACATCGGAGTCAACATGCTTATACTGAGCCTTTGAGTGATCCTTTACGAAGTCCTAACTCTCATACGTGCCACTTGTTGGACGAGAGGGATTAATCCTGTAGACATATAAAAGTTGGATAATGGAGGGGTTAAAAGTGTCAACATGTTAATTATACCTCTGGGTGACCTTTTAACAAACCGATAGCTCGACAATGTCCGGGCATGCTCCCAGGTACGCCAAATATTGGTTATGGAGGGCTAAATATGTTATAAAGGTGTTTTAGGAGGCTTTATAAGTTGAGGGGCTAAATGTGACAAATTTGGAAAGTTCCTAAGAGGCGCTCGCGGGGCGCGAGATGCACAGGTCTGGCCTCTCGCAGCCCGCCAGAGGACTGTATCTGCATAAAAATTGCTTGGCCTCCACACATATTGCCAAAAACAATTTGATTCGAAACTAGGGACTTCCAAATAGCTACGACACGTTTTAGGACACTTGTAAGCTCCCTCTAACACCCCTTAACATCTGGCATCACCTCCTTCAAGCTCTCCAACTATAAATAGGTGCCAAAGTTCACCATTTGAACTTGCACCTTTCTCATTTTCAATCTATCTCCCTCCTCTGGAAGTTCCTAACTGAAAGGAGCATCCAACTTAATTCTATTGCATCCTAGGAATCACTTGTAAGTGTTCCTTTCTCTTGCATTGTCGTTGATAGGGTTTTATAGCCAAAGGTCAAGCGTTTTACGGAAAATGCCTTGACTTTCGGTTAAGTCCATTATGGTCCAGCCATTATTCATAACGAACATGGCTAAGTGATCGTAATAAGTTAGGTGTTAATCCCTATAAAGGGCACCTCCTGAAGATCACGTTTGCTAGACCAATTTACGGGTCAAAGTATTAATACTAAAAAGTCAAACATGCCATTTTTCAGAAATATTATAATCTGAACTTATATATGTTATGAAACCTGTTTTGAAACTTAAACAAGTTAGTAATAATTATTAGAACATGTAAGAACATGTTCGGCTCGTCAATTTCAGTTCTAGGGTCGGTTTGCAACCGAAAGTCGTAAAATTTGACTTCTGCTTTGACTTTTGATTCTGACCCGATTTAGATTAGTTAACTACTGATCTAAGGTTTCATTATGATCGTAATATAATGTAGCATAACCCACTGAGGTTATATTACAAGATCATAATCAGAATCTGAGTTTATGCACAAGTTCCATAATTATGCCATTTTGATAAAAATGCCCTTTTTATGTAAAATAAGGTTTAAATGATAATGAACTTGAAAATGAATTACCTACTGATGTAGTATCATAAGTAGGATTTTTGGGATGTCAAATCTGATTATAAACTGAGTTTATGAACAAGTCCTTGTATTATGTCGATAAATGATGATAACGCCCTTATGGCTCATAAAACGGTTTTAATCACACCTTTTCATATCAAATCTTTTAGCTACTGATATGTTATATTAAATAACATATCTAAAACATATAAATCAAATTTTAATATCTGTTTTCGTTAAAAATCGCACAAATCGTCAGTTTACGACATAAGCGCTGTTTCAGCGCATAGTATGGTGCTAAACCATATTTTTCAACCAAGAGTTGTTACCTACTGACTTTAAAACTTATTTAAAATATTTTTACAGAAGGTACATGATATAAACTCTGAATCCCAAATAAACCATCATACTATGTGTAAAATGACCAAAATGCCCCTTCGGTGCATAGTTTGGTGATAAATGATAAATTACACATGTTATCATGTTCCTACTAATATTATATCATAAATTAATTATTTTTCTAGAATACTTATGATCGTAACATTTAAATACATTCAAGTTCCTTTTATACGGTATATATCTACCTAAACGCCCTTATGAGACATAGTTTCATTTTAAAACCTTAATGGGCATGTAAGTTGATATCTTACTGATATTACAACTTATTTAAATTATAATGGCATATAGAACTTGTCCATGACTTATCCAGTTACCCGATATCGATGATATGCATACGGTCAAGTATATGTAACTAGTTTACGAAAATTAACCGAAACGGGTTTAACCTTGTCATCTAAGTCTCAAAATCCAGAATGTTTATGGTTTACCCATATTATACAAGTCAAATAACTTGTTGGCTTTAAACCACATTCTATCCGGTCATCGCTTAATCTAGCGTATTATACCGTTTTGTTCCTAAACGCTAGTCGGTCTAAATCTATGACTTAAATAAGACCATTAGCATTTTAATTGGTTAGCTTATGCCATAATCCAGACTAGAGCCTTCCAATAAATGCTATCTACACTTAGTTCATTTTGTGTACGGCTGAGATATTAAAATCTTGCTTTTAAGCCAAGACTAGCTCAGGTAAATACTCTCGACTTATTTCCCCTATACGGGCTTGGTTACGGTAAGCTATTACCGCTTGGTTAGAAATGGGATCAATCGAATGCCTGATCGTGGCTAGTAAATCCGCATATTTCGTTTTAATCAGTTTTGTTTGATAACTTAAACATTGGGGGTTAACTACCGCGTCCTGGATATCCTCGGCTCATTACATTAGATAATAGCCAAGACCTAAGTGCGGGGTGTAGGCATACACCTAACAGATGCTCATGCTAAAAAACTTTACCCACAAGGTTGGGGATAACTCCTTTGTTAGTTCTTGAGTGGTGAGTACGTTAATCATGTCTCGGTCTCCGTACTGGGCCCTGTATGTATCTACAAACATGTGAATCTGTTAACAAGGTTACAAGGCTGACTTTCTCAAGTTAAAAAAGATTTTGTGCCATGTGCACTTAAAAATCATTTTCAAAAATATTTTCAAAATGAGTCAGTTGAGTGTATTTACCAGCGAAAGCTGACGTATTTTCAAAAGACTAAGCTTGGAGGTAAAGTACGAAAATAGGCTGGAAGGTGCTCGGTAGTGATATAAGAGGATCTTGCAAATCCTTAGATCTGCCCAATGTCTGTTATACACTTTTGTATATTTTACGATCCGCCTATGAATCTTCTATTACGAGCCGTCTGTATATTATTTTCGTACTTTGAACATTTGCTTTGTAATAGTAATTTTACTCCAATACTTCCGTTGTGCTATGTTTAATTGACTATGATGATATCAACTTACGTCACGATATTCCCCACCCAGGCCAACCGATAATTGGATTTGACTGTGAAAAGTCGGGGCGTGACATCCGGTATGCCACTGCATTTCTAAACACCATAATATCTTAACTTGGATCACATCATCTAAGCTGCAAGAGCTTTTCGAGTTATGTATGTATCCTCTTAAATAAAGAGGTGTATTCATGGGTTTTTTTCCACATGAATCACAAAGTGGACAATGAATTGTAATCAAATTAACACCAAATGAAGATTCATATATTGCACTGGTGACTCAACCTATTTTATTCCCTAAAACAAAGTTCTTATTTGAGACGTTTGTTATAAAATAAAATAGGTCACTACTCTATAGCTTTTTCTTGGCTAAGGTTAGAAACAATAAACTAAACATTTATGGTTGACGAAGTTATATATATATATATATATATATATATATATATACGGTATGGATCCTAAGAGAAGTCCACCATATTTAAGAAACTTGAGAATCATTCTGAACCACACATTTTCTCTAATCTTTTTGTAATATACACATATGTATTTAAAATATACTATATACATATATGTATATTATCAAATCTTAAATAATACACATATGTATATAGTTAATTTTAAATTATACATATATGTATATTACGAAAAAGCTTAGAGAAAATGTGTGGTACAAAATGCTTCTCAAATTTCTTAATTAGTCTAGTGTTTCTCATACGATTCTAAATACACACACACACACACACACACACACACACATATATATATATATATATAGGGGAGGGTTCATCGAGGAACACTTTTAAAAATTCAACTTAATATATTAAAAATAAAATTTTTCTAAATTTTTTTCAGCGTTTTTTCTTATAAATATATGTAGAATCATTTTTAATAAAAAAAATCAAAAACTAAAAATATATAAAAAACGTGTTTAAAAATATCTTATAAAATTGACTTAGCATGTTAAAAAAAATTTAAAAAAATAATTCAGCGCTTTTTCTTATAAAAATGGATAGAAACAATTCCAATAAAAAATCATTTTCGTAAAAAAAAAATTTAAGCCTTCTTTTAATTGTTTCTTTTTATATTTTTAGTTTTTATATTTTTTTAAAAAAATGCTTCTACAAGTTTTTATAAGGAAAATCGCCGAAATTTTTTAAAAAAATATTGATTTTGAACATGTTAAGTTAAATTTTTAAGAGTGTTCACTGGCTCCCCACTTTTTTAGTGTTCTCCAATGAACCTCACACTATATAAATATACATATATATATATATATATATATATATATATATATATTATATATATATATATATATATACATATATATATATATATGTATATATATATGGTTAGGTTCATTTGTGAACAACCCCCTTGATAGTGAACAGTGTAAACTAATCCTAGCATTTGATTATCAATACACAACTGTAAATCAATGACTAGGATTTGATCAAGATTTGATGATAAACAAAACAAGTGTATTTTACGATTTGATGATGTAAATCAATGGTAAGGATTTGTTCACTCAGTTCACAAATACACTATTGTTCATATATATATATATATATATATATATATATATATATATATATATATATATATGTATATGGGCAAGATTTAGAGAAAACGCCATTAAGTGTGACAACGGTGAGAACGCCTTTCATCCGTTGGATCAAAACAATCTATGGATTAGATTGGAGCGGTGGCGTTTTCGTAAATAACATCAACTTTATTAGGTGGATGCGTTCATTAAGGGTAAAAGTGTCTTTTGACTTCTCTAATACAAAACGCTAAACTCATACGTAAAACACCATTAAACTACTAGCCATGTACATCAGTCCCTTCCAGATGAAACGACATCTTTATCTAAAATGCCATTCATACGAACGCCAAAAATTAATGATGGGACGCGTTACAGTATTAACAGAAACAGCTGAACAAACAGTAACTGAAACTTTGTTGCTAACATTTATTATAAAAAATTCTCGTCTAAACTACGCGCCAAACACATCATTATATAAATGATGTTAACATTCCTTCCATTGATCATACTTAAAAGACGCCATCTTTAACCAAAACGCCAAATTTAAAAAAAATCTCTTAAAAAGAACAAATGGCAAACATCGTTTCATAAAGATTCAACATTAGAATCAATAAATTTGTAATCCTCTTTGACAACAGAATAAGAGCATTTGTGAAAACTGCCAAAGCCATAATGAACTTGGACGAAAAAGTTCAAAGGGGGATCCTAGCACTTGGCATTTCTCTTGATAACCTCTGTGATAAAACACAGACGGTTATACGAAGATTAAAAAAAATTTGGATCGTACCCTGCAAATCCAATTGTGAACCCAGTCATCCAATCTTGGCGGTATGAAGAAAACACAAAGTTAGTGAATGTTGTATGGGTTAACGGGGAGCAGGAAGCCTACACGATTGAAAACATCATGACCGAACAGAGACTTGTTTTCCTACAAGAGTTATGCAACGCAACATGTTTGAACAAAGACATGACCCTAAAATTGATGTTGTTGACTGACATGTTCATATGGAGGCGTCAAAGTCTTCAAGATGAAGCAACCGATAACAATGAAGATTTTGATGAGGATTTTGATAAAGAAACGGTAGAAGAAGAAGACGATGGGAGAGATGGATGTCACACCCCGACCCGCAGCGGAATAAGAGTCGGGGCATAATTGGGTTATCACCAAAGCTCATGATATTTACTAATATGTTTCATATTTATTAAAGTCAAAATTACATTCCGAATAATCCAAACATGTCCATACAAATACAAAGAAAAAAATAACCAACTAAACAATTCCAAGCTCTAAACCATTTTGTTCTTCTAGGCCAATCCTATGTGTTTCTGGCTGCAGCTGGTTCACCTGTATCATGTGTAAAAATGGGGGTTTTTGGGTCAACATAAGTTGGCGAGTGAACCTTGTTAGATAAACATTTATAATTGATTTTCTTGTTATTTTATCAAGGAAAAATTGTGCATAATCATAAGTGAGCAAATGTAAATAATCAATCAGTAACAATGTTAACCACAAACTATAACATACAATAACATACCAACAGCATACCATAACATATCAACTTGCATAAATATATAACATGAATGGAACTGTGCGATCAAGGCTCAATCAAACGGAGCCGATCGTATTGCATGTACTGAAATTGATAAATGTCTGTGCGATCAAGGCTCAATCAAACGGAGCCGATCGTATGTTAGCACGCCAGGTTCACGCTCATAATGTAATGGGGTGCGGCGGCCTATGAAATTGCATGTACTGAAAATAATGAATTAAATCTAACAATAACCACACAAACAATTGAATCAAACTGAATACACATTTGTTCATGATATGATGTATGCACAATGATTTAAGTATAATAAGTGGCAAGACACATGATACACCCAAAAAACGTGATTAAAACGGGGAATTTGTAAAGATTCACTCACATTGGGTGCGTTTGATTGGAGATGGTGAGATGCGCACGAGTTGAAAGGATTGAACAACGAGATTTAACTAACCTAAATAATAACGGAAAATATAGTAAATGAGTGGATTTTATTAATAATTTTAATAAGATTTTTAGATATATTTTTGTGAGTTTAAGGCTATTTCCTATCTTTAAAAACATTATTTTTAAGTATTTTTAATTGGTTTTTAAATTAAATTAAATAAATAAAAATATAAAAATATGTTGACTTTTTGCGACCGTTGACCGTTTGACTTGTTGACCGGTTTTATTTGGGTAATTGTATGCGCCGGGTGAGGCTCGAACCCGAGACCTCCCGTACGCGTGCACGTAGCTCTACCAACTGAGCTACGTGTCTAACCCGAAATAATTATGTTTTTAATTATACTTATATATTAACTCAGCTTATTCAAAATTCTTTTATTTTCATAAACATTTTAAATCATCGAACCGGTGCCATGTACAGGTCTCGAACCCGGGACCTGTGCTTTAACGCTACACACAGTCCACCGCTGGACTGTGTGTCTAACTTGGTTAATATACAGATTTTATTATACTTAACAACTAACGTAGTTAATCCGGTTCAGTTAGAAAAATAAAACATCTTTATTACAGAGAGAGTGTGTGTATCAGGGATCGAACTCGCGGCGTGTGATATGTATATGCACACAGTCCACCGTTGGACTGTGTGTCTAACCCGAGATAATATCCAGATTTTATTAAACTTATAATCAAACTATCATCGTCTTCTACGTTACAAAATTACAGTCTGTGATTACGCTATTGTATCTTGTTTAATTCGATTGACAAACATTGAACAGACTAATATGAAATGGCAGAGACGATATTTAGAAGTAAACATACCGGAGAACGATTTGTCACAGAATTCCGGCAAGGCGTCGGCTCTGTTTTTATGAACTTCAACTGAGCGAGCGATTTAACAGTTTTGATTAGCTAATTGTGGAATTGAAGTGCTAAACAAAAGCTAACAAAAGGTTTGAAAGTCTATACCGTTTCACAGCTGAAGATAAGGATTTTCAGAAGTTTTCCGGCGAACTGGAATTATCTGATATTGACGTCTGAAATGGATTTCGATTGAAAGGTCTGAGTTAGCAATAGCTTAACAATTGATAGACCACGAAGGTATTGAAAGACTTACTGTTTTGATGAAGAATACGGTTTTCCGGCAACTTGCAGAAATTTTCCGGGCAGTAAACAAAACCTTTTCTGATGAACTGAATGTATAGCGAAAGTGAAATGGCAGGTTTGTAGAATGTTTCTGAGTCGCGAGAGAGAGCAAAGATTGAAGTAATTCTGATATTGAAAGTTTTTGGTTATAAAAACCGATTCACTTCAAGAATTCAAGTTCATTCAAGGCAAACTTGATTAGAATCGTCGGTGCATCGGTTATAAACCAGAATTCGCGATAACTCAAACGTTTTGGACGGTTGAATAGCCGATTACGGTTTTCAGTTACGCAACCGGTTGATCTATGATTGACTATAAAATTCATTTGTTTCCTAGAGTTGACAGAAAACAACAAGTGGCGGAGTGGTTATGTGTGTGTGTGTTAAGTCTTTGGAGTTCAACCTGGCTGACCCGGGTTCGAGTCCCGGCAGCCTCATTTTATTTTTATTTCATTATTTTTAATAGATTTTCAATTATAAATTTTATATTCTAATATACTTATTAATTATGTATTGTTTAAAATTAATTTGAGTATTAAATATGCAACAAAATTTTTAACTGGTTGTTCGGTTAATAAACGAAGCGGGTTTGCTAAATCTGGTTTTTGACGGATGTTACAATGGAAACTTCTCATACCAGATCGCTTCTGACGAGAGGTTTTAATTTTTTTTCTTTTTTTCTTGGTGTGTCATTTTCTGTGAGTTGTTATGTACTTTTTAATAAAATACTTTATTATACTATTTGGATATAAAACGCCAAAATCGCCACAAACGCGAAATATGTAATAATTTCCTCTAATCACATATTATTAAAAAAATCCAAAAATTACGCAAATGTCTCACAACCATCCAAGCATCATACTCCCATATAGACAAGTTATTTTCCTTTTGTAGTTATTAAAATAAACTTTACTTGCACCAACGTCTTCAAAATCACCAAAACAAGTCTTCATATCATTAAACGCTTTAACCAGTCCCAAATTCAACTTAGACATGCTATGTATAACATGCTTCTGGAGTTGAGTGACATGTCGTTCAGATGGAAATGCTTATTAGGTTGTTCAACAAAATCATGGTTGTGCTCCTCAACAAACTTATAGACCTTCTATGATCCAGACTCAAATATTACACATAATTGTGCTCCACAACCAATCCTCTTTGTAAAGTTGGATCGCACAATCCTTTCATTTTGATTCGGGTCCAACGTATCAACCTTCCTGTCCTTATATACCCCAGATCTCATACACATGTAATACTTAATATGCGTTTCTCATTTGGCGTTTATCTTTTCAGTCCCTTGTCTAACAGAAAAACCACAAGCCATCGCATACCTAACATAAAATGAATAACAATTATCGAGGCTTGGGAATACCATGTCTATTTTTGGCTTTATCTCTTCAATAATGTCGGGAATGATCAATGGAAAATCAATTTTCGGGCCAAAACTTTCATTCGAAAAAACACTCTCGTCTGAAAAAATATTATCGATAAAACACCATTAATTGAATAATAAAAAATAGGAACAACTGATGTTACTTTCTTAATAAAACATATTAATGAAAACGTCATAATGCATAAGCCATAACGAAAACGCCATTAGTTGAATAATAATCAATATGAAGAACTGATGTTATTGTGTTTCTAAAACATGTTAATGAAAACGCCATAAGTTGAATAATCAACAAATAGATATACGTAACGAAAAAATTAAGACTATGTGATGTTAACGAGATAAAACCATTTCCATGAGTGAAGTGAAGTAAAATGGGAAAAATGAGTGATGTGGCACCTTGGGGTATATTTTTACTCCCCTTAATTCCACCTACGTACCATATCGTTCAGTTCTTCTCATTTCACTTCACCTCACCCAAAGAAATAGTTTGATCTTGTTAACTACATGTAACCCTATTTTTAAGTGGTTTTTGGTTAAAAACACAAAAAAAATTATCTTAACATCCGGTTAACATGTTAACAAATAGCTCCCCTTTAACGACCCTTAACACAACAAGGAAATAGTATGCAATACCGATTGCATTCCATATCACCCCTAACGCCCCAGTTGTTTACACCCAAAACCTTATATCACCTACACAAGGAAAAAATGGTTATGGTAAACTCTTTCAATGAACATCATTGATGGATGCATAGGTACGTGCTATTGACAAGTAATGTCCAAAAAACTTGTTTCTTTCAGTTTGTCCAACAAAAAAATGCACATTCTAAAGTCCTAACTTGTTGCATCCAACGTGCATACAAAGTCCTAACTTGCTGCATCTAATATACAGACAAATTAATTGCATGGTTGACATTTTAAGGCTATTAGATATCGTAATGAGTCTTCACTTCATAAAAAAATTTTACGTCATCGTCACGTTGCATCACATCATCCTTTATAACTAATAATTTATTTAATTTTATTATTTTGATATACAATAAATTTAGGAAATTCATAATAAATAAATTAATAAAACTACACAATGTAAAATTAAGTAAAATTCAAATAACGCATATTAAAAATAAAGTAACCGCCTAATTTAAAAAAAACAAAGAAAACTAATCTTCGGGGGTCGATCCGACTGAATTGCCAAATATGTTCAATCAAATCTGCACGAAAGTTGTTATGGGTAATGGGTATAGACGGCATTTTCGGTAAAGTAGTCAGTCACCAACCTATAATAAGCACCTATGTTGAATATAATTATTAATTACAATAAATTATAATTACACTTAAAATATATTTTAATTACACTAAAAATCAATTGTAGTTACACTAAAAATAAATTACGCCAAAGACAAACTATATTTACGCTAAAAAATAATAACTCAGAATTAATTACGTTCACGATCCCTGTTTAAAGACGCCTTCCTTGTGGTACGTCGTGACGTATTTTCTTCTTCCTCCATAATAATAATTTGCATCATCATCAGAATATAATGAACAATCAATAGCTTTTGGTATAAATATTAAAGAATTAAGGGTTGTAAAAATATTGGTTGTAGAAAAAATGGGGGTTGTAGAGAATTTGTAGATGGAGTATGAAGAGAATGTGTGAAAATATACGTGATTTTAGGGGTTTATATAATTTGAAAAATCTTTTTGTAAAAAATATATTTGACCGTTCAACCGTCACCATTACATCCTAATGCACAATTGTGCCCCGCGGAGATCGTGGAATATCCCACGATGATGCCGATCTAGCCTAAGGGGGCGGTGTTGGGGTTGTTGCTACTCCTACGTGACAGCTCCACGCCCCTCCCCCGTCCCCATACCAGACAGCCTAAATATGTTTATAAACTAAGGTAATGATGATATATATCTTTGGGAAGTTATTAATGGTTGGTCTAATGACCACGTAGACCCCTTAATGTACTGAAAATTTCATTATCAAAACTTTGAAAGGTGCCGGAGGGATACTCCTAGAATTTAATCTACGTAGATTAGAACGTTTGACGATGCTTCCACAAATAGTCACCACTGTATATGGTAGCATGTATAACTCGTCTTGAATTCAAATTGATGGAAGGTAAGTTGCACACATGTCTACAATCGAGAGGAGTTTAGAAGATGGATGCAATGCTTAAACACGTTAGACAATGATTAGAGGAGTGTATAAGAGTAGAGGTGTAAAGTTTACGTAATGATGTAATGGAAGTACTGAACATCTAGAGAGCATGACATAAATTTTTTTTAGGATCCCTTTACCTTGTTTTTAAAGGTTGCATTTATAGATTACATAAGAATCTAGACAGGATGAATATGTTTCCGTATAACTTTATCTTTAATTAGAAACAACTTGTATTTAACTGTTAGAGGTAGATGTAGAGGGGCCGGCGCTAGACCGTGAAGCCAAATTGTTGAACGAAGGTCAATTATATTTATCGATATTAAGCCTAAATTACATCATTTCATCAATCGAGCATCACGAATTTGACCCGTGAAGATTCTAGGGCCTGTAACTTCAAGCCTTGATT